>OV702299.1:72384918-73634918 GCA_916181665.1 Avena sativa | reverse complement strand
AGCAGCAGAAGTAGCCTTGCGTTTCTTGGCCGGCTGAGCACTAGAGGAGGCCCCTCGTCGCTTATTCGGCTTGGTGACAAGGATCTTGCCGACTCCACCCACAACGAGAGGGGGAGTGTCGTGTACCTAGCCAGCTGCATAAGTAAATGACAGGCTTACTCGAATAAGTTAGAGGGCTAAAGTCTAAAGGCAAGTACCTCCAAAATTTCACAATCATCATCATCGTCGTCATACCAATCTCGTAAGGGGTTTTGAGTGTTGCTCTTACCCGAAGTCGAAACGACAGCTGCATTCGGGATTGGCATGAAGCACTCCAGATCGAACTCGACTTCGTCGGAGTCAGAGCGATCCTTGTTATAGCTGCTAGGAGGGACGGTACTGTCATCAACCTGGTGAACAAGATTCTGCGAAAGACAAACGGAATAAGCATCGAAAACTAGAAAGAGAATAGCAAACAAGCTAAAGCTGACTCAGCAGCAAAGGTGACTCGGAAACTTACCCAGGGGACAGGCCTGACCCCGCTAAATGGAGGTCAACTCCAAGCCCAATCCGCGGCCAAGGTCAGTTTGAAGATAGAGCTTACTCTGCGAGCCACGGAATCATGGGTGAGCTCCTTCGTGGAGTGCCGATTAGGGTCATGCGAGCCACTCATGAAGCACATCTTGTGGCTCCTGGCTTGGATGGGGCTGACCCGGCGTGCAATGAACGTGCACATGAGATCCGTGTCGGCAAGATGGAAATTCTCATCCAGCGACAACAACCTCTTCAGAATGACATTGGCCTCATTCACCATAGCATTTTGGTCACGTGGGTCAAGCTGCCAGAACTTTTTGCTAGGGACCTCGTCCGAGAAAGGGGGAGACGGATGTAGTCAGTGGCCCCGCTGTTCTTGACATAGAAGAAAGTCCTATGCCATTTCTTGTAGGAGTCTAGGCCAGTAACCCGAGGAAAGATGGAATCTCTCCTGGGTGTGATGCTAATGGCACCGCACCGAGTCGGTTTCTTCTCGGCTCGGGGAGCGCCAGGCTGAGGAACTACTTGGACCCTAAAACTAAAATACTTGGCCCACAGAAGAACTGTAGGACAAATGCCAAGGTAGGCCTCACAAACATAAATAAAGCAGGAGAGGGAGCCAATCGCATTGGCAGGCAAATGATGGGTTTGAAGATGGAAGGTGGAGAGAAAAGAGGCAAAGAAACTGCTCACGGGCAAGGCGAATACTTGCTCGAAATGAGAGAGGAAAACCACCCACTCATTGGCATCGGGTTTGGGGGAAATCTCACCGACGGGAAGACGACAGTCCACCTCAAGCGGGATGCGCCTGGTGGAGCGCAACCACTCAAGCTCCTCGGCGGAAACCTCCGAGCCTTCCCAACCGCCATGCTCGCCGGTGGGAACCTCCTTTTCTTCGGCTCCCTCAGCGGCGTTGCATGCGTCCATGATCTCCCTGGAGTCAGTCTCCTCCGCCGTTGGAAAGGGACTGGAAGAGCAGGACCGATGGTGGAATGGAAAGAGTAAGAAAGCAATCGCAAAGCAAGGACAGAGGGGAAGAAGAACCCCAGAGGAAGAAGTTGGATTTTGGAGGCGCAAGGAAGAAGAAGAGGCTGTGGGGAAACTGAACGGGTGAGGGAAGTTATGATCCCCTCACCCCTACTTAAGGGCAGCAAAAAACCAATCTTGGGATCCCCCTGCGCCGTGCGTCCAGCGTGTGGCCGTGTATCCGGCTGAGTGAGCCAATCAGCGGGCGCCACGTGACAACAATACACGAAAAATCCCCTGCCACGTCATGAAAAGAAGGACAAGGGGCGCAGACCGATGGGACTGCCACAGTGATGGGGAATTACTGCGCAGCCGTCACTGTGCAGTCAGGGCTTGGAACAAAATTTGAGGCAAGTCACCATGATTACCAGCTGTCAGTGACTGTAGCACGCCGAAAATGACTCGGAATTGGCCAAAATGACTCGGCACGAGGCAAAAACGAGCCAAAAAGTCAAAGAATAGACCCGAAAACTGTCAGATAGACTTGACAAGGTGCAAGATTGCACCAAACAGTGCGCCCCAAGCAGGAGATAAAGACAAAACAAGAAGTTCCAATTACATTAAAGGAACTTGGAGACGCCTAACAACTAGAATTGCTAGACCTCACCAGCTTCGGGGACTAATGTCGGGGGGATAACCCCCGGTAGGGTCACAAGGGGTAAAACACAACCTAGCTTGGCTTACACTGAGTAAAGGAAGAACCAGGCCGGGTAAAGAAGGCTGGGTAAGATGGTCATATGCGGCCGACATAGACCCTATGTTGGCCTGTATAAGACAAGTTATTAGATCTTGCAGGAACCCACGAGCCGAGTCTCACGAGGAAGGGCCGAGTCAGACAAGATGTGTGGCACCTTTCCGAGTAAGGTTCAGGAGGGACCAAAGTAAAGCGCGGTCAAAAGAGAAGGGCGACGCCGGGTGACGCGAAAGGAGCCGAGTGGCGCCTAAAGCAAGGGCTGACGTACAAAGTTACGGCATGACGCCAAAGGAACTAGAGGCGACGTACGTGAAGACCGTTAGCTGTCTAGCTTTATGGACTGGGCCACTGGGCTAGGTACAAGCCCATGACCTATATAAGGAGGGGTATAGCTAGAGTTAGAGGAGGTTGGACCTAGTGGGGAACTAGTGCACTGAACCCTAGTTCATACAGCTCAAGGAGCACTTTTAAACCTCAAGAACCAATAAAATTCCTAAGTTTGGAGAGTTCTTGTTCTTCGTGCATGGCAAGACCGTGCACACCCTCCCCGGTGACCACAAGCACCCATTCGGCCCCCAACTTGAGCCTACCCATGGCATCTGCCATGACACCACCACGACAGATACGTTTCCGACATATCAAGCATCCCCAAGCTTAACTCCTACTCGTCCTCGAGTAGGTAAGTGATAAAAAGAATAATTTTGGAGGTGACATGCACCATAAAAACCAAGATCAAACCATTTGCAAGCATTGAAAGCTGGGATAAAAAGAACTCTAAACATGAGCATGAAAGATGGAGTTCTAACAGTAGTACAAAGTAACTATGCATGCAACATGAAAGGCTACAAACAAAGATCATGAATAACATGCATTGAAAAATGTTTGTTTGTTTCACATACAGAAACCATGGCATATTGGCAATCAGCTTGTCCCTCATAGAGTAGCAAATAGATGCATAGGACACCTTCAAAGTTCACAAGGGTGACTAGAAACAAATAGCACAAGAACAAGTAATATCACAATATGCATCAATCAATAAGCTTTGAGACACTGCACACAGAATGGCAACTATGCTCCCTTAATGGTGCCTAAAGGTAGAAGGTGGAGACTCAATAATAGTGGAAGAAAGGCCCTTTGTAGGGAAGCAGGGATTTCAAGTTTCAAAAAGAGCTTCCAAAAATTATGGTACTTGTTAGCTTTCAGCCCTCATTGCCCCTATCATAAGCATCTTGAAGTGATTGAGGTTAAAGTGAACAAACTATGGAGTATATGCTTGACAAAGTATAAGTTGGCAATCTCAAGTCCCTTGAATGCGAGGGCCACACCTCATCCTACTCAACTTCAGTCACCTGTAAGTTCTTCTCATTGTAAGTACATGCATATCATAGAGAACCGCCAACAGGGTACCCCTTGCACATGGTACAGGAGCTATCCCATAACCAAAATGACAAGGCAAGCAGACAATGAGCATCTCAGCGATCTTTTTATTTACTATGTGTATAGATTTTTATTGAGGATGCTTCATAGATAGCTCACTATGGTGATGCTGCAAGTTTCCACCATGATTAGGCATGGCTTAGGCTAGCGTCCCAGGCGTTTCTCTAACACAAAATACTTACTCCATGGACTTACAAGTTACCTCTTTATTTCACACCGGTGACATCCATAGATAAAATAGCATGATATCAACTGAGTACAAAGTATAAGTGCAATGTTGAAAACGTTCCCCATGACAACATGGTTCTACTAATTCCAACGTCTAAGTGCAAGCATATACAACATAGACGACACAATGGTTCATGTTTATTTGGGGCAAAGAATATAAAGTGTGCCATCAAGTTCATGAGGGCTTTAATCACTAAGTTTTCACATAACAAAATACTTTTTAATTGGAAGATAGACGAAAACAATAATATACTTGGAATGGTGTAACACACCATGCATAGGAATTTATAGTGGACACTTTGGAATAACTTGGTTTCTTGGGAGTTGGAAACATGAGTAGAGCTTACTCATACAAGTGGAGGCTAGCAAAAGACTGGAAGCAACCAACTAAGAGAGCAATAGTGGCCATAATCATGCAGAGCAACAAAACATTACTAATCAAAGCATAAAGTAGTACCACAAGTCGAGGACTAAATGATCATAGAGGTTATGGTGACTTGTTCATAGTCATAACATGGTGTGAGCATGTGCCAAGTCAACCCAAACAAAGCATCAAAGGAGAATACCACAATACTATGCTTTTGTATGCTAAAACAACGCATGATTCTTTCAAGGCACACTAAGCAATCCCAGTCATTTGGAACAAGTCATGCTACAGCAATAATCACTAAGCATAAGGTCAAAACAACATCTAGCGTGACATGCTAAAGTCTAAGCCACAGTCAAAACAAGCTCCTCTTGTACCACTATAAGCATGAAGCTTTCTACTCTTTTTCCAACACCAATCGACTTCTTTGAAACAACTCACAAATATAATAATCAATTAAAGATAAGTGAGCTTGTCTCACAAATCCACAAATAAGAACTAAAAAGTTCTAAGCTGAAAGCAAAAAAAAACTAAGGCTAAACACAGTGCTAGCAAAAGTGAACACTCACAGAACAATAAGGTTCTAGGCAATGAAAATAGAGTGTGTCTCTCTCCAAAAGAAGTGTGCTGAGCTCCAACCAACTTATTCAAGCAAAATAAAACCAAAAACGAAAAATAAGACGCTCCAAGAACAACACAATAGTGCATTTAACAATAAAAACGAAGTGTCTAGAAAGACCTGAGCTTTTTATTGATGAAGAAGGGGTGCCTTGGGCATCCCAAGCTTTAACGCTTGTACCTCTTGAATATTTCTTGGGGTGACACCGGGGTGGCATCCCCAAGCTTGAGCTTTTGTCCATTCTTCATCTCAGTACATCATTCTTTCTCTACACCTGAAAATTTTCCTTTATACAAAACTTCACACAATCTTCATTAGAAACATTAGTGTATTAAAAAGATAATAGACCCTTAGGCAAAGCTTTGGAACAGCAAAACTTTTCACTAAAAACACAAGCTACTGTAGCAACTCCTTCAAAAATCTCAATTCCCCTAAAGAGAACTCAAAAACGAATCTATAAGAAGCAAATGCAAATAATGGCAGAAATCTGTCAAAACAGACCAGCAGGTAGAAACCGATTTTTTCGAAAATCTTCTGTTAATCAAATCAAAAAGTGTTGAACTAACGAAAGTTAGCTAACATACTGGGGGATTTATTCGTAAATTATCATCTCAATCAGAGTTACAGAGACTCCTCACGAGTTTTTATGGTGGAGGAAAAAAATATGTTTCAGGACAACAACTCCCTAAATCTTACTTCCCTCTCATTAGAGGTCATTCTTGGCACAAAAAGCAAACAAAAAGGATAAGGAGAGTTCATTACTGAAGTAATAACTTCCAAAACTCAAGAAAACTCTTGGATTATCTCCCAACAAGTACTTTTCTTTACCGCCTTTAAGTTAGGCTTGAGAGTTTAAGAAGATGCTCACATAAGAAATATGAATTGAAGTAAAAGAGAGCATCAAGAAGCAAATTCAAAACACATTTAAGTCTAACCAACTTCCTATGCATAGGAATCTTGTAAAGAAACAAGTCATGAAAGCACAAAGCAACAAGCATAGGAAAACAAAACAAGTGCAACTTCAAAATTTTCAATATAAAGAGGGGAAACTTAATATTGTTGAGATACATAAGACCATGTTTCCCTCTCTCATAATAAATTTCAGTAGCATCATAAATAAAATTAACAATATAACTATCACATAAAACATTCTTATCATGAGCCACATGCATATGGTAATTATTACTCTCCACATAAGCATAGTCATTCTTATGAATTGTAATAGGAGCAAATTCAACAAAATAGCTATCATCATTATTCTCATCACCATAATCATCAAATATATAGGAGGCATATTGTAATCAAAATCAATTTTCTCCTCAATAGTAGGTGTACTGCAAAATATCATATTCATCATTGTAATCATCATATATTGGAGGTTTGGTATCATCATAAGCAATAGAATAGCTATCTTCCAAAGCTGGGGAACTAAAAAGATCATTTTCATAAAAACTAGCTTCCCCAATCTTAGACATTTCCATAACATTAGCAATAATGGTGTCCAAAGAATCATACTAATAACATTGCTATTAGCATGCAAATAAAGCTCCATAGGTTTTTTAATTTTCTCTTCAAACACTTCATGTCCTAACTCAAGATAAATGCTATAGAGCTCTCTAATTTTTGTTGTTGTTTTCCATTAAGCCTAACTAGTGAAAACAAGAAATAAAAAGACAAAATTGCAGAATATAAAGGAAATAACTTCGAGCACTCACACCGGAGGATGTGAGTACCTTTTACCTTACCTCGACAATAGCGCCAGAAAAGAGCTTGATGTCTACGCACTTCTATTCTTGTAGACAGTTGTTGGGCCTCCAAGTGCAGATGTTTGTAGAACAGCAGCAAGTTTCCCTTAAGTGGATTACCCAAGGTTTATCGAACTCAGGGAGGAAGTGGTCAAAGGTATCCCTCTCAAGCAACCCTGCAATCAAGATAGAAGACGTCTCTTGTGTCCCCAACACACCCAATACACTTGTCAGGTGTATAGGTGCACTGGTTCGGCGAAGAGATAGTGAAATACAAGTGGTAACGGTGCCAGAAAATAGCTTCTGACTTGTTGTTGACATGGGTAACAGTGCCATAAAAGAGATGATGGCGTGGAGGAAAGGTAAAGGACCAAAACCTCCCTGGCAAACGGAACAAAGATGGAAGCAAGCAAACATGCAACAGATCTAGTAGCAAACGGTGTTTCAATGCTTAGAAACAAGTCCTAGGGATCATACTTTCACTAGTGAATAGTCTCTCATATAAATATCCTCTCTTCATGATACTATTCTTAGCTACTCTCCGGTTGGACACTCTAATCCATGGTAGGGCTATAACATCACACCTCAAAGTCTGCCTTCCCCAATCTAGATAACCCCATACTGTCACCTTGAGCGCTAGATGGTTCCAACAAACACAACAATTTCATAGAGACATCCAACTCCAAATATAACTCATAACAAATGTTCAATCTAGCCAAAGTTCCACACACGGTATGCACGCTGTCACTTTCACACACGTGAGGAAAAGCAGAGATATATTAAAGCACAAAGAGTATTTATGTAGACTCAAGCCTAAATGCCACCATGGCGTGCACGCTGTCACTTTCACACACATGGGGAGATCAGAGATCTAATGAAGCACTTGAGTAGCAATGTAGATCTACTTGATTACAAAGCTCATGACCACAAGGTCATGCATAGAGAGAGATGAACACATAGCTACCGGTAGATCCCTTAGCCTCGAGGAAGAACCACTCCCTCCTCATCATGGAAATCAGCAACGGTGATGGAGATGGTGGTGGAGATTGATGGAGATGGCTTCGGAGGCACTTCCCCGACCCGGCAGGGTGCCGGAACAGAGACTTTCTATCCCCTGAATCTCCCCTTTGGTGGCGGCGGTCCTGTGGAGGTTTTAGTGGATTTCCGCCAGATTATTTAGGGTTTTGGGTTGGAGGCTTCTCATAGGCGAAGGAAGCAAGGTCGATGGAGGTCCAGGGGGCCCTCACCCCCTATGGGCGCTTCTAGGGCTTGCCCGTGCCTAGGGGGTGCGGACACCCTGTGGCCCCCCTCCGGCTCTGCTTCGTGGTTCCGTGTTGCTCCGGGAAAATAATGACTTTGGCTTTTGTCCTGTCCAATTTCGAGAATATTGATTTTCTGCCTTTCTGGAACCAAAAACAGAAGAAAACAGGCAATTGGCACTATGGCAACTTGTTAATAGGTTAGTTCCAAAAAAGATATAAAAACACCTCGAAGTGTAGACAAAGCAAAGCAAAGTAGATACTAAACAAGCATGGAACATCAAAAATTATAGATACGTTCCCGACGTATCAGCGATCGTGCCTGCACGCAGTCATCTTCGTCATCCGAATGTGTTCGATTGATGGAATATTCGCCATCTGCCAGCGATTGGCGATGTCCATCAGGTGGTCAAGGGTTTTGTACTTGACGCGCCCAGGCTCCTCCTTGAATTCACGACGCTTGACGCTATCCTTGAAGACGTCGATTGCCCTCTCCTCGGAGATCTTTGCGGTGGAGTTTTTGATGATAGACCAGCGTAGTATGTACGAGCGGATGGACTCGTTGGTCCGTTGGGTGCATGCTCATAGCTCTTCGATTGAGGCTGGTCTCTTGCTAGTGCCCTTGAAGTTGCGGATGGAGCTGTAGGCCAGCTCTTCCCAACTGCGGACGGAGCCAGAGGGGAGGCTGCTGAGCCAGGCCCTGGCTGCGCCTGTTAGTTGCAGCTGGAGGCATTGCAGGGAGGTGTTTTTCCCGCCGTGAAGCTCGAAATCTTTGCGGGTGGTCGGCGAGTGGGCAGTGAAGTCGAAAGCGTCGTAGAGGAGGTGATTCTCCGTCGCCGAGGAATCATAGATCGCTCCAGATGGGACCGTCATGACCGCATGATCAGCGTCCCCAGTTCCCATAGACGACACCAATTGACGAGGGTTTGACTTGTCAATGCCCATTGTTATGGACTTGGGTTTTGGAGAAGATGGGGATGCTGGAAGTCACGAGACGGTTAACATGCAAGCAACACGGGGACACGAGGTTTACCTAGGTTCAGTCCCCCGGAGGGAAAACCCTACTCATGCTTGTCTGTTCTTGATTACGGCGGAACCGAAGGTTATAGGGGGTGCACATATGCAATCTGGCGTGAGGTGTGTGTATGAGGTGAGTTCATCCTTCTCGTCGTGCCCTCCTAGACTTTATATAGATAGGCCAAGTCCTGGGGATAGGTCGAGTCGGTTATAGATTACAATTGAACCCTTTGAAATTCTATCTACAGCTAGACTTGTCCTCCAAGGAGTCGAACTCTCCATGGGCTTGGGCCACCCGAAATCTTCCTGGGCTAAAGGTCTTCACGTGGGCCTTCCTTGGGCTAGACCGGGTATACCAACGTTATGCACCCGTAGGGTATATCCATGTCAGTCTTTCTCTGGGCCAAGTATTTTTCCTTTCGCATTCAGGTGGTTCCTGATCCTGTTGTCCCTTCTTCGGAGAAGAGGCCTACCCAGTGCGGCGCTGCTAGTATCACACCTAGGAGGGGTTCTGTATTTCCCCGATTCACTGGCTTGGACTCTTGTAAAAAGTGGCATAGAACCTTTTTTATGTGAAGAACTCTGGGCACAATGATTACATTAGCCTTCCTCCCTTCAAGGACGAAGTGCCCTACAAGGATTACTAGAAGTTTGACCCACGGGATAAATACCCGGCGGTGAACGAGGCTCATGCCGTCATTGAGAGGATGCTTGACCCGACAGAGTGGTTTAACTTGACTGGGGAGGACTTAATGTGCACATTCATTAGCCGCCGAGTCACCCCCCTCCAAGCCAGGTGTCATAAGATTTGCATCATGAGTGGCTTGCGCGATCCCACTCGTCACTCCACTTTTGATCTTCCGAATGACTATGTTGCTCACTGAGTCAGCTCTATCTTCAAGCTGACGTGGGCGGACGACTGGGCCTGGAGTTTTCCCCCTTTTAGCCGTGAGAAACTCGTCCCTTGGGTAAGTTTCCGAGTGACTTGTTCTTGCTGACATGCTTATTACTCGGCTTTCATTGTACCTTTGTTATTCGGCATTTGTATGTTGATCTTGCTCTATATGCTTTTCGTAGAACCTTGTGGCCCAGGGTAATGACAGCGACGTTCCTCCTATTGGCTATTATGAGGATCACCCCGATGAAGACGACACAGATTTTGACTCGAAATGCTTTATGCATATTCCGTTTGCAGTTGTCGCCCCTTCTCCGGGTAAGAATCCTACCCGAACAACTTTGAGAGATTGACCGGATGATGATGACGATGACTGTCAAGTTCTAGAGTTACTTGATCCTTGCCTTATGCTCTTGGACTATCCCATTGAACTTTGCATTTGTTGATGTAGTTGGTTAGTTACACGAGGTTACTCCTATTGCCACGGGCGGTTGCGGCAAGATCCCCACTGCCAAGTTGACCAAACGACATGGAGCCTCCACCAGTGGTGCCCAACCTAAACGCCGAGTCGCTACCGCCACGGCCCCTGAAGCTGGAACTTCGCAGCCCCGCAAGACTCGCAAAGTTGGTCGATGCGCACCACGCGATCTCGTCGTTTCTGGGTAAACTCCGCAGTTCGGTATTCCTTATCTTGCTCGCAGTTCTTCCTTTACGAGCTTTTAGCTTTTATTTTCAGCCCTGCCATGTCCGTGAATCAACCTGCCACCTGCATGGCATCATCTATCTCCAAGACAGTCTCTCTTGCTCGTGCTGTTACCGAGCCACAGATACCTGTTCGGGTCTCTGCTTTTACGATTGAGGCTTCCGAGCCTTATGCTGAAGCCGACCTAGCAGCCCAGCCTGAAGGAGAGACTCGGCCTGCATCACTAGTTGCCCCTGAAAGTTTGAACCAGGGACTCGGCGCTAGCAACATCGACGCCGAGTATGCCCAGAATGCCCCTACTACAACTCCCCTTGTGAACGAGCTGAAGAAAAAGTCTGCCTCTTCCTCCCAGCCAATTATTCAACCAGCTTACTCGGCACCTCCGCCATAGCAACAACACAGAAGACCTACTCCTCAACCGCCAGCACATAAGGGCTAGATCCGGCCCCCTTCCGGTTGGCCAGACTCGGACTGTGCCCGTCAAAGCGACGGGTCCCAAGCAGCAAACCTTGAGTTTTGGCCAAGGCACAGCTCCGCAGAAGAAGCCAACAACAACAACAAAGGCACCTGCTTCGGCGGGTTCGTTGGATAACACTGCAGCTGTCCCTGGATCCGGCGATGCTCCTGGCGCAATAGCTTTGCAGGCTAGCCCTGCTGCCACTTGCGCTGTTGTTGGAGCGGCCTTGAAGAAGGGCCAAGTTCTTACTCAGAAGCTAAGTGGGCATAGACTTGGTTCTGTTGAGCCTTTTTCGCTAGAGTGGAACGCTGCAAGTGATCATGAGGTGAACTCTGGCCTTCCTTCAGCGTCTTGTCAACATCAAGTGCAACTAGGTCCTTAGACTGTGTCTGAGATGACTCATCAAGCTATCGACATTATGACGCGAGTTCACCGGGTGAACGATGTATGCCACTATTTCACTCTTTTATGTTCTGAGTGTTTTTATATGTACATATTCCCTAGTCCCCGAGGTTACTGCCGAGTAAAGCATTTACTCGGTCGTAAGCTCATAGTTAGGGTATGTCTTTTCCTTTTGTTTCCTATGATATTGTGTCAAAAATCTGAGTCCTAGCCCCCAAGGTTACTGCCGAGTAAAGCTTTTACCCGGTTGTAAGCTTAGAACTAAACTGCCATTCTTTTTGCTGTTTGGTGGGATCAAATGTCTGACAAAATCGAATCCTAGCCCCCGAGGTTACTGCTAAGTAAGGCACTTACTCGGCTGTAAGCTCAGAACTAAGTTATATCCCTTCTTCGCTATTTTGCTGGAATCAACTGTTTGGGAAAAATCAAACCCTAGTCCTCGAGGTTACTGCCAAGTGAGGAACTTACTCGGCTGTAAGCTTAGAACTAAGTTGCATCCTTTTTTATTTTCTGCCGGGATTGAATATCTTGATCCATTGAAGACTTCTTTGTTCACATCCCTTTTCACAGCTTACGCACAATAAGCGCACCAAGATACACCAGACCGTGCTATGGAAGTACCAAAAGCTTTCTGCGGATCACCATGATCTTGTTGCTGAGAACCAAGTCCGGGGTATACTTTCTTACTCGGCCTCTTTCTGACTGACCATCTTGCTTTTTATACTAACTTTCTCTTGTTACTCTTGTTTTGCAGCTACTGCACAATCTACCGTGGATGCACTCCACAAGCAAATCTCTGACGCTGAAGGTATTGCTCTTTTCCTTAGTAGTTTCATGGCTGCCTAGCTTTACGCTTTTCCCATCTAGTTGTTATATCTCGGAGTAGCCGATAAACTTTTGCTCGCAGAACAACTCCGGGATAGTGTCTCCATGCCGGAACTGATGGAACACTGTCTCGAACAAGTAGGACAACACCAGATCGAGCTCCAGAAGGAGCAAGACGAGGTGACCCGGCTGAAGCAGCAGATCACGGAGATGGAGCAGAAGCACAAGTCTGAAATCGATGTGTTTAAATGTTGTTTGTCCGACAACGACAATGTTTGTGGTTGCCGCTACCTTGGTGGAGGCGGTGTCGATGTGATTCTTGTACCTATGCCATTGATGCTCCTAGAGAAATCCTAGATCCAGGTGCCCCAGGATCAGGCATTGTCCGCACTCGTGGTCGTGTTTTCCCTCTTGGCAGCATTGTTTTGGAGCTTCTTTGACTGGAGGGTCGGTCTTGATAGCGGTGATGGTTATCGTGGCTTTCACATGGTGGCCAAGGTGGAGTAGCTTCATCTACCTATGTCGGTCGTGCTCGTCGGCATGGCACCATGGTGTCTCAGGGGTGAACGCCTATGCGCATATGAACACACATAGGGCGGCGGTGATGTTTGGCACCATGTTGGTGCTATATCTGGTCGGTGAGTCGGCGATGGTTTTGGCCAGGGAACTAGGTCCTGTTTATCCTCTATCGTTGCGCTAGTTGATGGTTTGTGTCACCTTGTTTGGAGCTTTGGTTTGCATGATCGTTGTTAGCGATTTTACGAATCTTTGTTAAATAAATACAATTAATCAAAGACGTATGCATCGCTTGAATGAAGAGGCCACCGGATTCTTCCTTTTTAAAAATAATAATTTTCATTCTTAAAATATAAATATATTGTCTTGTCTCTTTCATCAGATGGGTGTTTTGGTTGCAATTGCTAGATCATGTAGTTTTACACGATAACAGAGCTAAGACGTGTGAATTCGTGGTATGTACTGTAGGCAGTATTCTGCAACGTGATACACATACACCTGCCACGCCTATAGCCTAGGCATGGCGATCCCCCATTGGCAGAGGGCCCAGCCAACCTCGAGGCGCCACACCGTGCCAAGGTGCCCCGGCAGTCAGGCATCGCAGCCACGCGCCCAACGGGTCCCCCACTCCCGCGTCGCCACGCGTGTACCAGCCCGCCCGTTGCCCGTTCGACACGATCCTCCACAGACGTTACCAGACGATATATATATGTGCTTGAACCGTGTCCCAGCCACCAGCTCTATTGCTCTCCTTCACGGCAACTCACTCCAGCTGAAAACTCGCGGTCTTTACTAGCTAGGAGCGTCAGCCTCCACGTATACGTGTCGCGGAGGATATATGGCGCCGGAGATGGGGACGATGGTGGCGGCGCCGTCCATGGAGGCGGCGGAGCCCAAGACGCTCACCCTCGAGGAGCTCAACTACGCAAGGGTACGTGCGCACAAGTCCGATATTCCACGCTTGTATATTTATACGCATGTCCAGTTGTCCGACGATCTTGTATATATTCCATACACGTCAGGTAGAGTAGGTGATGTCGAAGGTAATTAAGGTTTCAATCGATTTGTGTTGCAGCAGGCGGCGCTATACGTGCTGAGAACCAGGACGGCGGAGGAGGCCATCCGGATCTTCACCGACGGGCTCAAGCCCGTGCGCGGCGTCCCTGAAAGCTCGTCGTCCACGACGACAACGTCGGACTCGTCATCCGACGACGACGTCGACCTCGACTCGTCCGAGGATTATTCTGTCCACGGGGGCGGCCGGCACGGGCGACGGCGCCCCGTCAAGAGAGACATCGCCACCGCACCCTTCTAGCTAGCTGGTTGCTGGTTAAACTGCTTCATGAGCTTTTAGTTAGTCAGCGGGGCAAAATTTTGGTGTCCTGGCCTAGAGAGACGGAGAGTCTCCAAGAGACGTGACAGTTAAGTGCGCTGCGCGGATATGTAAATAAAATTTTCTTTACAAAAATTCCATAGATCTATTAGTAATCATTAACAGTAGTATAAATAGATCTAAAAATAATAAAAAATACAAATAGATCTAACAGTAGTATAAACAGATCTAAAAATAATAAAAAATATAAATAGATCGATGGACCATCTAGTGAGATTATAAACAATAGCACGAGCGCCGCCAAACAAAGCTTGTCATAGTAGAGTTTGTTGTAATAGACAGACGAAAAGTCATTGTGCTAAGGTCCCAAAGAATAAGCGCACTAAAGCACTAACCATCGTCAATGATGACACCAATAGATTAAAAAAGATTGACCTGAAATTAACACAAAAAACAACTAGTTTCTAGAAAGATCAGCCGGATACACGACTCCAGCGTCCTCCGTAGCACTAGACGCAGTACCAAAGCAAGAATAAAACGGGAGGACTTTATTCTAACTTTAGGATTTAGCCATCACCTCAACATACCAAAAAGACATGAGAAAATAATCTAATCGAAGAATAAAAACCTCCCACCGATAAGAGGCTGCGGTCCGCCACACTTTTAAAGGCTTAAAACCATTAGAGACTGAATGGACCAACGAAGTCACCAACGGAGGGAAGAAATCCTAGATGGATTCTCAGTCTCCTGGAAGCAGCCGCGACACGTACCGTTACTGAGTTATGTGTAAATAAAATCAGGAGCTAGAATTGTGATATTATTAGAGCTTAATTAATTTGGCTAAAAACAAAATCCATGCCTTCTTCCGCTTGACGCGCCACGGAGAATCTGAAGTTGGTGGTTTTCGTTTTCTCCCCCAAGATGCTATGAATTAAGTCTGGTCCTAATGCTAGTATCATAAGATGTATTGTGCATGTAATCTTGACAAAAAATCTAATGTAGAATCACAATTAATAAAGAGGCAAGTGGTTAGAGTATCATAGGTACATACTCATAGCACGTAAAACTAGAAATCATAATAAATCTTATACACACAATTTACATAGAGATTTTACAAATCAATAAATATACCACTACTATGATACTACTATATGATACAATGCACTAGAGACATAGTACCATACACTAGTATCATATGCATGATATTATTATTATGATACTTCCACTGTGACCAGCCTAAACATCAGGATTAAGTCAGTTGTTCCCGGTCAAAACTTTGGCCTGCCCAAAGCGTGATGCTAGCATATGAGTTTGACTCGGTTTGTATAATTGGTTCTTACATGTTTTCCAATTCTCGTACTCGTAATTAGAAAGTTACATGAGTAGACCCATCATTTTGTAATGAAAACAACATATAAAACTCTGAAAAATTTCGAAATCAGGCCAAACGTCTAATACATATGTAAAAAATGCATTATTGGCCCACCATTGATTAGAACTTATATGTTGTTCTATGGCCCCCTTCTTGGCCAGCTTCTCTCAGAAGCTACCCTCGACCAGCTTCTCCCAGAATCTCATTTTCAAAATTCGTTCAAACTTCTTAACTAGTAGTTTCAATGTCAATATAAAAGTATAAACGATTTTGGCAGATGAGATTCTGGGAGAAGCTGATCGAGGGTAGCTTCTAGGAGAAGCTGGCTAAGAAGCTGAAAAGAAGGGGGCCTATATCTCCATGAATCTAGCAACTTTTGATTGCATTGCATTATTTGGTTTATGTATCTGAATTGATAACATTTGAGATTATACAAGATTATACACAAAAGTTTCTTTTTGGGGGCTCTCTTTAGCCCTATGTCTCTTATCCCTAGGAGACCTTCACCATCTTTTTGTCTCAGTGGCATGTTTCAGTCATCTTTTTCATTACATAAAAAAGTGAGTCACCTGTTTAGGTACAAAATAATCCCAACGACCCAGTTGCAAGAGGGCAAGATGAAGCAGCTCTACTGTTTCGTAACCAGTTGATTGAATTCCAAAAAAAAAAGAAAACCCATGTTTATAAAAAATTATAAAATATTTCTTACTTCATATACAACTTAAATCCTAATGACCATAATTACCTAAGTTTAAGAATGTCTTGTTTAAGAGACTCAGTATTTTTTGTTTTGATGGGTATTTTATAATAATGGAATACCCTTCTGAACTTAATTAACTATTTAGATTTTCCCTTCTTTTTATCCTTGAAAAATACCTTTTTACATAAGAAAAAAAAAGAACTTACTATCTCGTTTTAAATCCATTATAACTTTTTGTTCTTATTTTTTGAGTTAGAATAAAAATGAAAAAATAAAAAAATTAGCATCTTTGGTGCAATCTAATTTTCGCAAAATGGATTATAATAAAAATGGATTTTAGGAATCTAGGGAAGATTCACTTGGAAGTAACTATTTTCAAGATACCTATCCACGATACTTCACGATTGAATGAATCCAAAAATATGATTGCCTCAGCAGGATTTTCATTTCATTTTTTCTCTATGTTGTTTGTGAAATATGGTTCTTTTGGGGTTATAGTCCATGGCTCTTTCTTAGATTCATCTCTACTGCAAAACTGGACATGAGTGTGATAACCAAAAAAATTATGTTAATCAATTAATTGAGTTAAATGATAAGTGCCTTCTAATTATTTTTATTTGGATAATATCTATAGAAATTAAATTTGAGATGCGTGCGTGCGTGTGACACAAAATCTTAGGAGAGTGCCTAGATCTCATGCGGATGTAAGTCGCTGTGTTATCCTGATATTTGTGCTAATTTTTAGTTGCCACTTAGTTATACCCGAATTATAACTCATGTGCAACTTTTATTTTACACGAATTACGAGATAAATCAAACGGTAAAAAAGACGATTAAAATTTAAGAAATTCTCATTCGTGCTTGAGAACTAGCAAATCCGAAATCTTAGCTTGCTACATTCATAATAACTACTCCCTCCGTCCGTAAATAAGTGTACTTCTAGCCTTGTCCTAAGTCAAACGTAGTAAAATTTGACTAACTTTTTAGGATAATGTACCAACATTTATGACACTAAATTATTACTATTAGATTTATTTTAAATCTAGTTTCATAATATGTCGATTTCATGTAATATATGTTTCTATATTTTCTATAAAATTGGTCAAATTTAGTTATATTTGACTTAGTCACTTATTTGCGGATTGAGGGAGTAGCACTCGACGTAATAGATGCAATGGACCATACATGCACGAGTGTTGAGTGAGATATTTGTTTAGCAAAAAAGCAACGTGGCTTGGTATTAGAAGGTGCATGTGCATGTGACGTGGCATCATACTAGTGGCTTAGTCAGCCTTGTTTCTTTGCGTGGACACATGCATGGTGGGCAGCCGGTGGACCTTTGGCACGTTTACTAGACAGTCGTCGACTCACATCGGTCTAAGCGGCAAGATATTTTTGTTAGGATTTAATCTTCTTATTAAATGGAAAAATCCATGCTTATAATCCGTACATGGAGAACCGACATAAGCGGTTGTTCATGGAGTCGTCGTCTCCAGAAACCGTTATAATAGGTATCGGTTTAATCTTATAAATACTCTCTCCGTCCATAATTATCTTGCATTTTAGATTTAGTCAAAGTCAAACTTTATAAAATTTGATAGAACATATAAAAAAGGGAAAATTTGCTAGAGGACACCGTTATTTTTTGGCGTTTGCCAAAACACACCGTTGAAATGTGTCTTTGCTGAGTACCATTATAATTTCGTGGCACATTTGCCAGGACACACTGCATGCCGCAAATGGAAAGTTTGACTAATTTTATTGGGATGACCATCATATGTCCGATTTGAACACTTTTTTCTCTAATTCAAATTCACCAAATCCAGCATATGCATATACCGAACATGAATTAGAAACTATACATAAGTTCACATCAAGTTGGAACATCCAGGCCAAGTCGCCATCCATTGCAGCATGCAGCATCGTGGTTAAGAAAAAAATCAACAAGAGAATTGGGAAAAAGCTGGATAGTTTTTTCTATCTGAAACATTTTGTATTTTAATTAAAATTATAGACATATTTGCAACAAGGTAAAAAAGGTAATCTAAAACGTCAAACTTTCCGTTTTGGGCAGTACGGTGTGTTCTAGCAAATTGTCATGAAATAATAATGGTACCGGGCAAAGCCACACTCCAACAGTGTGGCTTAGCAAACGCCGAAAAATAACGGTGTCCTCTAGCAAATTTTCTCTATAAAAAAACTATAAACAACTATAACACCAAATATATATAATATAAAAATATATCTTATAACGATTTTATGGTACTTATGTTGTATTATACCCAGAATGCAGGTTATTTCCAGAGGGAGTATGTACATCTTCATCAATGAATGGTATGTCCTTTTTCACTTGTCTCTTGTTTTCTACTTCAAAGTTCGATTCCTGCGAGATAGACAAGAAAAGGTGAGATGCCTCGCCTACTGTTGTTCTCCCGCCGCCTGCTGCAGGATGAACGCCGTCGCCGCCACTTCGTCGCTCGCCGCATGCACGGTTTTGAAGAACACCGCCGCTTCGATGGCCGGCGCTACAGCGTTGGAAGCTTCATAGGCCGCCGCCACGGCATGGGCCGTTTCCGCGGCCTAGGCATCCACAATCGGACCGGTGCCGGTCCGGCAACCGGCGTCGTGCCTCCGCTGATTCCCTTCGTGCTCGTTGCTCCGCGAGCACCGGAAGTCCCCGCCTGGCTTCTCAATGGCCCTGCCCAGCCTCTGCTCGGGACCGACGAGAACGCCAACCCGCCATTGACAGCGCCGCCGCCAGCGTTCTGGTGCTCGAAGCATGGCTGGGTTATCTGCCCCTGCATCCGGACGGCTCCGCCACCGGCGCGGACGTCAGCGGGCAGTCGCCCACATCAGTCTTCGGGTTTGGCTCGACCAGCGCCACGGCTGTTGACGCCGACACCGCCGCGCCTTTAGTCTCCGAACCCAGCGGTTGTCGAGACAAAGGGTGACGTCCTCGCGTACGTGTCAGCGCCGAGCGAGGCCTCCATCTTCACCCTTGACAACGTCGTGAGAACCTCGACGAGCGCTCCCATGGCGCCTTCGCCTTCGTCGGGCGTCGATGCCGGTGGGCCGCGCCTGTCGTCCCCAACTCCGGCCACGCCTCCTTCTTCACCACGCGCAAGCACCCGCCGTCGCCTCCTGGCCATCGGCCTCCCGCTGGCCAGCCCATCGGCGGACTCGCCAATGAGCAGCCGCGGCCGCCGCACTGGTACCTGGAGCTTGGCTGCGCTCGGGCTAGCGAAAGGCGCCTGCAACATCATCGCCCCAGGACCCGGCTCCCTCATGCAGCTTGCTCTGCTAATTGATTTAGTTGTTTTATTGCAGATTAGATTTTTAACAATAAGTTTTAGCAGTATTTTTATTTTCTGTTTTAGACATTGTTGTTAGTACTGTTTATATGTCGAGTACTATGTGTATTTCAAAAAAAAAGTGATATAATATATTTCCGTATGTGCATATGTTGAGATTTATTACATTCACCGTTTGCAATTGAGATTTTCAATTTCTTGCAACTAAATCAATTCATCGTCTTAATTGAGTCATTTTGACTCGATACGAGCATGAATTGGTATGCAAAATTCAAAGTGATTTTTTTTTCAAATTGATGTTTCGGGAACACAAGGTAGTGGCTAGTGTTGGAGATATGCCCTAGAGGCAATAATAAAAGTGGTTATTATTATATCTTTGTGTTTATGATAAATGTTTGCATTCATGCTATAATAGTATTAACCGGAAACATTAATACTTGTGTGATTTGTAAACTAAATTAGAGTCCCTGGTAAAGCCTCTTTGTAATACTAGCTTGTTGGTTGATAGATAATCGTGGTTTCCCGATCATGAACATTGAGATGTGATTAACAACAAGATCATATCATTAGGAGAATGGTGTGATGGACATACTCCTATAGATAAGTGTAGCATAAAGATCAAGTCATTTCAATAGTTTGTTTGCTATAAGCTTTCTGATACATAGTAACCTAATTCCTTCGACCATGAGATCATGCTAATCATCATCACTGGAAGTATGCTTTGATGACATCAAACACCACACCGTAACTATGTGGATATAAAGGTGGCATTGAGTATTCGGAAAGTATGTGTTGAGGCACATGGATCAAGAGTGAGATTTGCCCATCCATATGAGAGATAGATATACCCTGGGCCCTCTCGGTGGAATGTCATCCAATTAGCTTGCAAGCATGTGACTAGCTCACAAGGGATCACATATCACGGGAACGAGAAAAGAGTACTTATCGGTAACGAGGTTGAACTAGGTATGCAGAGATACCGAAGATCAAACCTCGGATAAGTAAACTATCGCTAGAAAAAGGAAAATTGGTATCGTATGTAAGTGGTTCATTCGATCGCAAAGTAATCATAGAAATATGTGGGAGCCATATGAATTTCCATATTCCTCTATTGGTTATTGATCGGAGAAGTGTCTCGGTCATGTCCGCGTAATTCACGAACCGTAGGGAGACACACTTAAGGATTCGATGTTGTTTAGTAGATATGAAATGTAAGTAGGGAGGCCGAATGTTGTTCAGAGTCTCGGATGGGATCCGGGATATCACAAGGAGTTTCGGAATGGTCTGGAGAATAAGATTCATATAAGGAAAGTCCAATTCCGGAGTTCGAGAATGATTCCGATGATTTCATCGGAGAGATTCTAGAAGGGTCTAGAAGGTTCACCGGCTCGCCGTCGCCGCCCTAGCCACCGCCGGCCACGTCTCCTTCTCTCCGGCCTTCTAATCCCTAGATCACCAGAAACCTAGATCCACCATAACCTGCTCCAGCTTAGGCGAAGCCCTGCAGGATTTTTCCTCTACTTCTGACGCCACGCCGTCATGCTGTCGGAATCGCGAGGGGAGAACTACAACCTCCGCTGCCTGCTGGAACAAGGGATAGGAAGGTCTTCGTCGAGTACCGAACGTGTGACCGACTGCGGAAGCGCTGCCGGAACACCACGCTGGAAGGATCGTCTACGCGATCTTGAGATCGGCAAGTGTACGACTACATCACCCACGATAATCTGCTCTTGTTAACCGCTTTGGAATCTTCGAGGGTGAGTACTCTAATCGACTCGTTGCTACAATCTAGTAGATAGATCTTGGCTTGTTTGTGTGCATGCGGTAGATTTTTTGTTTTCCATGCTATGAACCCCTACAGTGGTATCAGAGCCATGTCTATATGTAGATCTGTTGCACGAGTAGAACAAAGTGGTCATTGTGGACGTTGATGCTTTTGTTGTCGATTGCTTATTGTGTACTTTGCATCTTGCGGAATGATGGGATGAAGCGGCACGGGCTAACCTTACATGACATCGTTCATAAGACTCACGCTTGACATGCAACTCGTATTGCATAAGTGGCTTTGTGGGTGCCTGTTTCTCCCAACATAGTTAAGATTCAATTTACAACGGGTAATTGACAATACTAGTATCAACATTGTGGTTCTTGTTCATAAGTTAGAACGACACTTATTGAAAGCCCCAAACCACGTAAAACATGCAAAGAAAATTAGAGGCGTCTAACTTTGCTTTGAAGGGGTGTGCTGTGATGTGATATGGCCATGATTGTCATTATATATGATGTATGCAATGTTCCTTATTATAAGTCGGCAACCGGCAGGAGCCATATGGTTGTCTTTTAATTTCGTCTAGACCTGCGTGTCTATTATTCAAAGTAGTTTTAATAGTGGATGCTGGTGGACGACAACCATGGAGCGGCGCCATTAACCTTGACGCAATGCTGGTGATGATGGAGATGATGTTCGTGCTTGAAGATGGAGACCAGAAGCACAAGAAGAAAGGCCATAACATATCACATATTATGAATTGTATGTGATGTTAATACTTTTATGCATCTTGTATTGCTTAGTTCGCGATGGTAGCATTATAAGATGATCCCATCAAATTATAAAGTGTTCGTCCTTAGTAGGCACTGTTGCTAAAGCTCGTTGTTTAGAAGCACCACATGATGATCGAGTGTGTTAGATTCTGCGAGTGTATACAACGGGAGCAAGCCAGATTTGCTCATGCGGAAGCTAAGGTTTGATCTTGATGAGCCTAGCATGTACAAACATGGTCTCGGAACACGGATCACCAAAAGGTAAAGCATGAGTCATATAGTAGATATGATGAACATGTTGATTGTTCGCCATTGAAGCTACATCATCTCTCGTGACGATCGATTTTGATGTGGTGGATTTGGTTCGTGTGATCACTAAAAAAATGTGTGGGATATTGTTTTGAGTGGGAGTTCACCTAGATTAATTTAACTATTAATTAGAACTCAATTTGTCATAAAATTAGCCTAAACTATTGCAAGTATGTTGTAGATCAATGGCGGCCCCTACCATCAATTTTAATGCGTTCCTAGAGAAAGAAAAATTGAAAAACAATGAAAGCAACTTCGAGGATTGGCTCCGCAACTTGAGGATTGTACTCAATGCTGGTAATTTGACCTATGCGCTAGATGCACCGCTAGGTGACCCACATGCAGCTGATGCTACCGATGAGGTGAAGAATGTTTTCCTCACTCGGAAGAATCAGTACTCCATAGTTCAGTGTGCTATCTTGTATGGTTTGGAAATCGGAGCTTTAGAAAAGGTTTGAGAACCATGACCCACATGATATTATCCGTGAACTCAAAATAATATTTGAAGCTCACGAGTGAAAGAACATGTGAGCCCCATGTGTGGTTTTGGTAATTAATGACAATCTTTATGGACTAATGTGTGTATTAAGTTGTACTCGTAGGAATTGTCCATTGGCATCGCTTGGAGCATGTGTTGGCCTCAAGGTCAATGAAATGCAAAGAAGATATGTTTTGCAAGCTCAAATGCGCCATCTATAGAAGATCTCATGTTTGAGGCTTGCCATCCTCGATGATCATGGATCGATGATGAAGAATCAAGAAAGGCGTTCCATCTTGAGAAGGGAAAGATCGTCTACATCGAGCTCAACTGGAATGCACAAGGCAAAGGTATAATCTTGATAGGTTTTCCCTTTTGTCGGTCTCATGTTGTGTGTGGGAGATCGGGTTTAGGATAGATAACCGTACTATCAAGAGGGGCTCTCGTATGAGTAACTAGATCATATCGTTCGAAGAGAGCTCAAACCTTTGCATACTTGCATCATCGTATTTGGTTGTTATTTGGTCTTATCCATGTGAGGATATAGAGCCTGTGTTAATCTCCATAACAAGATCTTATTCATCAATATCGGATATTCCCTTTATATCTTGTTGCGAGTTTGTTCTTGGAGGTTTTCCAGATTATCACCAAGGGAGGTATCACACTATAAAATACATGAAGTATTCTTTATAGAGTAGCTCATGTCGTCCTCTTTACAACACAATTGGAATCGGGTCAATCGGAGCTACCAATCAAAAGTTATTGTCGTTTGAAAATTGGCTTTTATTCGGTTTGAAAAAGAAAAAGGAAAAATTATTTTCTGGGGGTTGCGGTACTACCGGGCCGCAGGTCCGGCCCAGTCTGCAGCGTCCAACCTTCCTTCTGCTCCGCGTGGTAGTTCCATCCGGCACTACCGGTCCGGCCCGGCACTACCGCTCGGGTGGGTCAGTAGTACCGGCCCAGCGCCTGTCTAAGCTTCTTGGTCGCCACTCCGTTTTGGGCTAGGCCCTACTCCACGCGCCTGCCCACTCCCTACCGCCGTCGCGCGTCAGCTCACCCCCGCCCGCGCTCAGCTCGCTCGCACATGTGCACCATTTCCCGTGTTGTGCTGGCTCGCTTGCTTGCGCGCACGTGGCTGTCCGGTTCCCGCTCGCTAGCTGGATTCTGCCTCGCTGGGCCCCGCACTGGCAGCGCGTGATGGCCCCGCAGATTCCCATGCTCGCTCGCTGCTGGGCTGTCGGGCGGTAGTACCGGTCAAAAACTGGTACTACCGGCCCAGACAAAAAAACGCCCCAACGACCATATTTTCTAGGGCCACTATTTAAGCCTTTTGCCCGTTTTCAGTTTAGGTTACTTCTTCCTCCTCTATTAGTCTAAGCTTTGCCCCCATTTGCTCTTACTCTCTAGCTTGATTAATCTCTTCCCCTCCAATGATTCTTGCCCATATTTGAGTGGAAGAGAGAGGAGATCTAGATCCATGTTTTGACCAAACCAAAACATTTCTTTGTGAGTGTATCTTTGGGATCTAGATTTTGAGGGATTTTGTGTCCCTCTTTGTGTTCTTCCTCTATTGTTCCACCAATAGCTTTAGTAGCTTTGTTGGAACTTGAGAGTGAGGAATTGGAGCATCTTTGTGGTGTTCTTGCCTCTTGCATTTGGTGCATCGGTTTGAGTTCTCCTCGGAGGATTTGGTGAGTGGAAGTTGAGAAGCTTTTTACTCTTGGGTTCGCGTTTGTTGGGAGCCTCCAATTAAGTTGTGGAGAAGTGCCCCAACCTTGTGAGAGGTTCCGGTTTGCCACCGACAAGTGCACCGATAGTGGAAGTGTCAATCGATCCCGTTGGGGTGAGATTCACCGAAGAATAAGGGAGGCCTTTCGTGGCGTAGGTGGTTAGATACCACCCGCTCTCCAAACGTGACGTACTCCATGTTGGGAGGAACTCGGTAAAATATCGTCGTCCCCGTGTGCCTCGGTTATCTCTATACCCGATATCTTACTTATGCACTTTACTTTGTGATAGCCTTCGTGCTTGAAGTATATATCTTGCTATCACATAGTTGTTTGTCTTGCTTAGCATAAGTTGTTGGTGCACATAGGTGACCCCTAGATTGTTCTAGGTTTTGTGCTTAACAAAGTAAATGCTAGTTTAATTCCGCCTTTGTTGAGCCACTCTCAGAAAAGTTTTAATCGCCTATTCACCCCCCTCTAGGTGACATATGTATCCTTTCAACGCGGCAGTTGAGAGTTATGAGGCTTCTAAAAAGTTCTTTAACTGCAAGATGGAAGAGGGCAGCTCCGTCAGTGAGCACGTGCATAATATGTCTGGGCATGCAAGTAAGCTCCAAAGCTTGGGTATAGTGATTCCTAACGCTTTAGGGATTCACCGTATCCTCCAATCACTACCACCAAGTTACAAGAACTTTGTGATGAACTACAATATGTAAAACATGGACAAGTCGTTGCCAGAACTCTTCTCCATGTTAAAGTCTGCGGAAGTGGAGATCAAGAAAGAGCACCAAGTGTTGATGGTCAATAAGACTACCAAATTCAAGAAGCAAGGCAAGTCTAAGAAAAAGGGAAACTTCAAGAAGGGCGGTAAGAAAGTTACAGCGCTGACGAAGAAGACCAAGGTTGGGCATAAGCCTGATACCGAGTGCTTTTACTGCAAGGGGGAGGTCACTGGAAGAGGAATTGCCCTAATTACTTGGCGGATTTTAAGAACGGCAACATCAAGAAGAAAGGTATATCCGATATAAATGTTATTGATGTGTATCTCACTAGTAGTCGTAGTAGTGCCTGGGTATTTGATACTGGCTCGGTTGCTCATATTTGTAACTCGAAACAGGTGCTACAGAATAGACGAAAACTAGCGAAGAACGAGGTGATGATGCGCATTGGAAATGGATCAAAGGTTGATGTGATCGCGGTCGGCACACTACCTCTTCATCTACCATCGAGATTAGTTTTATACTTAAATAATTGTTATTTGGTGCCTGCGTTGAGCATGAAAATTACATCCAGATCATGTTTATTGCGAGACGGTTACTTGTTTAAATCCAAGAATAATGGTTGTTCGATTTATATGAGTAATATGTTGTATGCACATGCACCTTTGATAGATGGTTTATTTTTGTTGAATCTCGATTGTAGTAATACACATATTAATAACATGGAAGCTAAACGTTTGAAATTGAGCGATAACTCGACCTATATGTGGCACTGTCGTCTTGGTCACATTGGAGTGAAGCGTATGAAGAAACTCCATTCCGATGGACTTCTTGAATCACTTGATTTCGGATCACTTGAAAGATGCGAAGCATGTCTGATGGGTAAAATGACTAAGACTCCATTTTCTGGTATGATGGAGCGAGCTACGGACTTATTGGAAATCATACATACCGATGTGTGTGGCCTAATGAGTGTAGCATCACACGGTGGTTATCGTTATGTTCTTACTTTCACGGATGACTTGAGTAGATATGGGTATATCTATTTCATGAAACATAATTCCAAAACTTTCGAGAAGTTTAAGGAATTTCAAAGTGAAGTAGAGAATCAACATCACAAGAAGATTAAATTTCTACAATCTGATCATGGAGGCTAATATCTAAGTTACGAGTTTGGCGAGCATTTGAAGAAATGCGGAATACTTTCACATTTGACACCGCCAGGAACACCACAACGTAATGGTGTGTTTGAACATCGTAATCGAACTCTCTTAGATATGGTTTGTTCTATGATGTCACTTACAAAATTACCGCTATCGTTTTGGGGTTATGCATTAGAAACAACCGCATTCACTTTAAATAGGGCACCATCTAAATCCGTTGAAATGACACCATATGAATTATGGTTTGGGAAGAAACCTAAATTGTCGTTCCTTAAAGTTTGGGGATGCGAAGCTTATGTAAAGAAGTTACAGCCCGACAAGCTTGAACCCAAAGCGGAAAAATGCGTCTTCATAGGATACCCGAAGGAAACTATTGGGTATACCTTCTATCATAGATCCGAGGGCAAAATCTTCGTTGCCAAGAATGGATCCTTTCTAGAGAAGGAGTTTCTCTTGAAAGAAGTGACTGGAAGGAAAGTAGAACTCGACGAGGTTGTCGAACCTTCTCTCGAACTTGAGAGTAGCGTAGCACCGGAAGTAGTTCCTATGGCGCCTACACCAGTAAGAGAGGAAGCTAATGATGTTGATCATGAAACTTCGGTTGAAGTTACTACGGAACCTCGCAGGTCAACGAGAACTTGTACCACTCCTAATTGGTATGATCCTGTTATGAGTGTCATGTTGGTGGACAACACCGATGACCCTGCAGCGTATGAGGAAGCGATGATGATCCCATATTACAATAAATGGCAAGAAGCCATGAAATCTGAGATTGGATCCATGTACGAAAACCAAGTATGGACTTTGGTGGACTTACCGGATGGCCGGAAGGCTGTCGAGAACAAATGGATTTTCAAGAAGAAAACAGATGTTGATGGTAATGTAACTGTCTATAAAGCTCGACTTGTCGCAAAAGGATTTCGACAAATTCAAGGAGTTGACTACGATGAGACTTTCTCACCAGTAGCGAAGCTAAAGTCTGTGAGGATTTTGTTAGCAATCACTGCATTTTATGATCATGAGATATGGCAGATGGATGTCAAAATGGCGTTCCTTAATGGAGACATTGATGAAGAGTTGTATATGATACAACCCAAGGGTTTTGTCGATCCTAAAGATGCTAACAAGGTATGTAAACTTCAACGGTCCATTTATGCATTGAAGCAAGCATCCTGAAGTTGGAATCAACATTTTGATAAGGTAATCAAAAGTTTTGGTTTTATACAAACTTATGGAGAAGCTTGTATTTACAATAAGTTGAGTGGGAGATCTGTAGCATTCCTAATACTATATGTAGACGATATATTGTTGATTGGTAATGATGTAGACCTTCTTAATAGTGTCAAGGAATATTTGAATAATAGTTTTTCAATGAAAGATCTTGGCGAAGCAGCTTACATATTAGGCATAAAGATTTATAGAGATAGATCGAGACGCCTAATATCATTGTCACAGAGTACATATTTGGACAAAGTTCTAAAGAGGTTTGGAATGGAAGATAGCAAGAAAGGGTTCTTGCCCTTGTTGCCCAATACGACCTTGAGTAAAACTCAAAGTCCTGCTATGGCAGAAGATAGAGAAAGGATGAGTAAGACTCCCTATGCCTCAGCCATAGGATTTATGATGTATGCCATGCTATGTACTAGACCCGACATTGCATATGTTATTAGTTTGACTAGCAGATATCAAAGTGATCCAGGAGTAGATTATTGGACAGCGGTCAAAAAAATCCTTAAGTACTTGAGAAGAACTAAGGATATGATTCTTTCTTATGGAGGTGATGAATAACTCGTTATTAATGGTTACACCGATGCTAGTTGGAACACCGATCTAGATGATTCTAAATCTCAATCTAAATACGTATTTACTTTGAATGATGCAGCAGTTAGCTGGAGGAGTGCAAAGCAAAGCGTTGTGGCGAGATCTTCAACTGAATCAGAATACATAGCTGCTTCGGAGGCTTCACAAGAGGCGATATGGATGAAGGAGTTCAGTACAGAGCTCGGTGTAGTTCCCAGTGCGCTGGACCCAATTTCTATCTACTATGATAACATGGGCGCCATAGCCAATGTGCAAGAACCAAGGTCACACAAGAAGCTTGTCAACACCCGGATTTTTAATCCTAGATGCCTGTTATGCCATACATCGCAATCCTAGGATTACCATTTTTGCGAGACATAACAGATTGGATATCACAGTACATCATCCATTACAAACCATATATAAGGTATTACAACAAATAAAGGATCCCATGATCCAGTCTTAGTACAATCAAGCAGCGGAATAATAACGATAGCGCGAGCGAGGCTCCATCTTCATGGTCACAGGAAATGCTGACGATGGGAGATGACCCTAGTTGTCGTAACCTTCCTGCGGTCCATCCTCCTGATAGTCCTCTTCATAGTCTGGCCACGGGAATAGCCAGGGACAAAACCATGATTACTCTTTAAGTACTCGCAAACTATCACTAGCAGGTAAAGCGGTTTCAAGTAGGAATACTAAGCTCTAGGTTATTTTGCAAAAAGCCAGATTTATCTCTAACTGAGTTTAGAAGCAAAGAAAACTAGTTTAAGGTTTTATAACACCTAAGTGGAACTCAAGTTTCACTTTCACAACTCTGTTGTGGTCAAGTCAAAGTCATGATTCAAATCACAAGTATTTTTAAAACATATGACGACGGAACAGTATGGCCACTCCAACTGTCCATAACCGCAGACGCGGCTATTCGAATAGTTTGACACTCTGCAGAGGTGGTACACTTTCACCACAACATTCGATACATCTATCAGGAACAATCCTGAATTCTCCATACTCAGTATGCGGATAATCAATCCTAACCTTTCAATTACACTCCCTAGTATAGGCATCTCTCCTATGAGTTTGGCCTCCCAACCATGACCATCTGTCATCTTGGGAACTGCATAGGTGGTCAATCTTCACAAGGTAGCCTCAGCTCAAACCTTGGCCGCGAGGGAACCCATACTAAGGTATATAAACTTTCAGTCAAGCCCTACCCAAATTTGGGTATTGTGGTTGTACGGTAAAATTGGAATGGTATCACATCCAGACAACCATCCGTTTTATAAAGGGATAAGGCTCATGCCTCAACATTTTCATCATCCAAATTATCTGGTGTTCAAGAACACATGTCAAAACATTTCAGTAGAATGACTCATCATTCTAAGGTTTTCATAACCATTTTCACCAAGTATTCCCATCTAAAGTGATCAAGTTTTATGCTTAGCACTAGCATCTACAAGTGGGGGTACACTAATGAGGGGTGGTAATCAAGTGTGACTTATCTAAGTTCAATCTCATGCCTCAGGATGACATCAAGATTTATCTAACTTAGGCCAAGTTTTATGCTCTTTATGCTACCTTTAATATCTTTCCAAAATCTACAAATCACTAAGTAAACTCAAATAAAAGCTTTGATAAAGAAATAGAATAATTAAGCTTGCAAGTAAAAATGGGATTTGGTATCATCAAATGGTGTAATCACATATGCCCTAAGCATCTAGTTGGCATAGTTATCATGCAAGTGTTAACTTGCAAAGTCAACTTGTTTTGTGAAGCTTGCACATGTAACATGCAAGTGGTAGCTTGCCTTGTGCAGTGCAGTGGTTGAAGTTCTCCTCGACTTCTTCCTCATAGTAGTCTCCTTCCTCTTCGTATCCTTGGTCGGTACTAGCGTCTATAAATAAATACGAGGTACACAATCACCAAACAATACTTAACTAATTCTATTTATCACACTAGGGTTTTCACTAGATGATCTAGCATCATCACAAACATCACAAAGATTAAGACACTAGTTTCATTTATTTTATTTTAGAAAAGTAATTTCTACTCATTGAAAAACTACTTAAGATTTAATATTCTCCAACTAAAACATGGGATCGTGTTGACACATGTCATCACCACATATTTCAGTACTTAGGAATGTGATTTAAAGTGGTGTCACAATTTAATAAGGTTTAACCTTTTTATTTTAATTAATTAAAGTGATTAGAAATGCATATGGGGCATTCATTTATTACTTGTCCATTATTTCTGTAAGTAAACCTAGATATTTTTATATATTCAGAAAGGTCCTCTCAAATGTGATTTTTGAGAGTTGGAATCAACTCAAAAGATTTTATGGTTGAATTTTGAAAAATGTTTGAATGCAGAAAAGTCTCTGTCTTATTATTTTTACTATAGGTGATCTACAATTCCAAATGGTTTGAATCCAATGGGCTTGGATTAATAATTTCAATACCTTTCTAGCAAAATTGGTTTCATACAATTTGGTTTAGTGAATCTCTCTGGATTGATTTTTGAATCTATCGATAGAACTAGGTTTGAAACTAAATTGAAAAACCTATGTTTGAACTACTGGGTCGAGCGGGAATGTTATCTGGGCCGGCCCACTACGCACAGCACGCGCGGGCGGTTTAAGTGGTTGTCCCCACCAGTCAGTGAGACAGGGGGTGGGAAGGGGTACATGATGGTTTGGGACGTAGGATTAGAAGTAAGATCTACGGCTGAGGTTCATAGTCCACGTCTGAAAAGAACGCGGTGAGGTCGAACCCTAGTGCGACCAGTGGGGGTCAGTGGTGGATCACCGGGGCTCCGGCGATGGTCGGTGATGGGGGCGAATGACGAAGTCGACAACGGCGATCCTCCTAGTACTGGTGGCTCCTCCTAGGGCGTCTCCAATCAACGGCGCCCTTCTCCTCCAGTAGCGGCAAGCTCCAGCGAAATTCCGGCCACCTGGTGCTCGCCTTGCTCCGGGATGAAGTGGGGTGGTTCTGAGATAGAGGGGAGTGAGATGGTGTGCTGAATTCGAACAGGGAGGGCCTCTATTTATAGTGCGACGACGAGACCGACGGGTGCGGGTGGAGCTCATCGTGGTCGTCGTCACAGTGAGCTAATGGCATGGGCGAAGGTAGGGGACGGTGCACTGCCTCCTGGCGAAGCTTAACGACATGGTGGTGAGGCTGGGGTGGTGCGATGCAGTCGGAACACTTCGGTGCTCTGGGTGACACCGACGGCAAATTTAATGGCGCACGGGCGCTCCTGGTCGCGCGGCGGCGAATGGGCATGTCTGGGCGGTTCTTGGGGCGGTGGTGATCATGCACGCAAGCGGCAAAGGTGGGGCGCGTTTGGTGCGAGCGTGTCGAGCGCGGCGCTCTGGCGCGCTCTCGGCATGCTTGCAGAGAGACTGGGCGTGCTCGTTCTGTGTGGTCCAGTGGCTGGCAGGGCTCGAGGCCTCTACAAGGGGTGGCCGTGTTTGGTGGAGTGCCTGCTAGACAAGGTTGGCGAGGCTAGTGAGCTTCCTAGCTTGCTGTCGACATTAGGGTGGCAATTTGGGCTCGTCCATGGTCACCATTGATGACATGGTCTGGTTTACAGTGAGCTAGAGATGGTTAAACAAGTTGGATGATCTATTGAAAGTGTAGTGTGAGCTAGAGAGGGGACAAGTTTGTCCAAACACTACTCACTATAGTGTTTGATGTTTAATTTGATTTGTGTTTAGAAGGTGTTTGATGAAATGGTCGCAAGAGATTTGAATTTGAATTTTTGGATGAAACTTGGTGGGTGTACTAGTCACATACTAGGTAGTCTATGGTTGCTTGGATTTGTCAAGGTGAACTGGTTTGGTTGGGTTTTGAGAAATGGTGATCTTCACATATGAACTAGATTCAATTTTGAATTGTCATTTGAATCAAGTTGCCAAATGTTTCTGTGGGTTTGGAAAGTGGGCTTGGGTTCACTTTTACTTGTTCTAGCAAGGGTTGAAAAGAAATGGAATTGTTTATGTTTGAAATCTTGGACTAGAAACACTCAAACTGGCCTAGTGAGCAAGATTGGCAAAAATGACCAATTGCTTATTTTGTTTGTTTTTGAATTTCCTTTGGTTTGATTCTACTTGGAATTGATTTAGATGATGTTGTTTTCATATTTAAACCATTCCTTGATATTCACAACAATCACACAAGTCCAACCATGCATTCACACAAACATCACATACACACATGCATTCATAATGATTTAATTAACAAAAGTTTTTGTTAACCCTAATTTTGGGTGATTGGAATTGATAACCTTGATCAATATTTTTGGGATGTTACAAACCTTCCCCCCTTAAAAAAAATCCTGTCCCGAGATTTGAGAAAAAGAAAACTAGGATTTAAAGAGATCTGGAAACTCTGTCCTAGTCTTCTCGCTCCCAGGTAGCTTCTTCTTCAGTGTGGTTACTCCACTGAATCTTGAGGAACTTGATGCTTCGGGTCTTGGTGGTTCTGAAAGCTTCCTCCAAAACACGGATGGGTACTTCAGGATACGTCAGGTCATCGTTGATCTCTATAGTACGATGATCAATGTTATTGAATACTTCGGTCTTCTCCGGGACTTCTAGGCATTTGCGAAGTAACGATATATGGAACACATTATGCATAGCTGACATATCCTCTGGCAGTTCCAGTTGATACGATACTTCTCCTCGACGATTCAGAATCTTGAAAGGTCCAATATATCTGGGGCTAACTTTCCTTTGAGCTAGAAACGTTGCATTCCTTTCAAAGGTGACACTTTGAGATACACAAAATCTCCGATATTGAAGGCGAGGTCTCGACGTCTCTTGTCGGCATAACTCTTCTGTCTGGATTGGGCGGTCTTGAGGTTCTCACGGATCTTGTGAACTTTCTCTTCTGCTTCTCGTAGGATGTCGAGTCCGAAATTCTGAATCTCTCCTACTTCCGACCAATTCAAAGGGGTCACACTTCCTTCCATACATGAATTCGAATGGGGCCATTTGCAAACTAGCTTGATAGCTGTTGTTGGAAGAAAATTCTGTGAACGGCAAACAATCTTCCCATTTAGATCATACTCTAACACATAGGCTCTCAACATATCTTTGAGTATTTGATTTAGCGCTCCGTTTGTCCATCGGTCTGAGGGTGATAAGCGGTGCTGAAATCTAGTCGAGTTCCTAATCCTTCTTGGACTTTCTTCCAAAATCTCAAGGTAAACTGGGTTCCTTGATCCGATACAATGTACTTGGGGACTCCATGCAAACTGACGATTCTAGCAATGTACAACTCTGCTAGCTTCGAGCTCTGGTAAGTCGTCTTGACTGGTAAGAAATGGACGATTTTGGACAGTCTATCTACGATGACCCAGATAGAGTCATTTCCTCTACTAGATGTAGGCAAACCGGTGATAAAATCAATTCCAACCGAATCCCATTTCCATTCCGGAATCTGCAATGGTTGCAACTGTCTTGCGGGTCTCCGATGTCCCGCATTGACTCTCTGACAAATATCACACTTGGCTATGTAGCTTCCGATTTCTCTCTTCATCTTATGCCACCAAAATTTCTCCTTCAAATCCTGATACATCTTTGTTCCTCCAGGGTGGATAGAATAAAGAGTATCATGGGATTCTTTCAAAATAGCTTGTTTCAACTCGGATTTTATTGGCACACAGATACGTCCTTTGTACCACAAAACTCCTTCTTCATCTTCGGTGAATCCGGGTACTTTGCATGTACCTATACGACATTTGATTCCATCGATACTAGTATTTCCTTTCTGCGCCTCCTTGATCTGACTGATCAAAGTGGGTTGAAGTTCTATGCTAGCGAAAAATCCTCCACTTACTAATTCCATTCTGAAATCTTCCATCTCCTTGTGCAAACTTGGTTGCTCCTTCAGAATCATAGAGTTCAAGCGACACGGCAATCTGCTAAGGGCATCTGCTACCACATTGGCTTTACCGGGGTGATAGTGGATGTCCAGGTCATAGTCCTTGATTAACTCTATCCATCTCCTTTGCCTCATATTCAGCTCCTTCTGCGTGAAAATATACTTCAGGCTCTTGTGATCTGAATAAATCTCACAACGGTTTCCCATAAGGCAATGCCTCCATGTCTTCAAGGCTAAAACTACGGCTACTAGTTCAAGGTCATGGGTAGGATAATTCTACTCATGTTGCTTCAGTTGTCGAGATAGATAAGATATAACTTTGCCCTCTTGCATAAGCACACATTCGAAAACAATCTTGGATGCGTCACAATACACATCAAAGGGCTTCGCGATATCCGGCATAATCAAGATTGGGGCTGAGATCAATCTCTTCTTGAGTTTTTGAAAACTCGCTTCACATTTGTCCGTCCATTCAAACTTCTTATCCTTCTTCAACAATTGGGTCATTGGTCTTGCGATGCTTGAGAATCCTTCTACGAACTTGAGGTAATATCCTGCTAATCCGACAAATGCACGAACTTGGGTTTGAGTGGTTGGGGCTTGCCATTTTCCACATCCTTAACCTTTGCGGGGTCAACGGCAATTCCTCCGGCTAACACAATATGTTCGAGGAATCCGACTTCCTGTAACTAGAATTCACATTTGCTAAACTTGGCATATAACTTATGCTTTCTAAGGGTTCCAAGGATGGTACTCAGGTGTAGCTCATGTTCTTCTGATTTGGAATATATCAGAATGTCGTCGATCAAAACAATGACAAACTTATCCAGGAAGTCCATAAAAATCTTATTCGTGAGGTTCATAAAATAAGCGGGGGCATTGGTTAATCCAAAAGACATGACAGTGCACTCATACAATCCATATCTGGTGGTAAAGGCTGTCTTTGGAATATCCTCTGCACGAATCTTGAGTTGATGATAACCAGTTCTAAGGTCAATCTTAGAGAACACTTTGGCACCGGTCAACTGGTCAAACAGGGCTTCTATCTTCCGGAGTGGGTACTTGTTCTTGATGGTGACATCATTCAGCTTCTGATAATCCGTACACAAACGGTTACCTCTATATTTATTGTCCACAAACAAGACAGGTCATCTCCATGGCGACGCACTTGGTTGAATCAATCCTATCTCAAGCATAGCATCCAGTTGCTTCTTCGGCTCCACTAATTCCGACGGGTTCATACTATAAGGTCTCTGGGCTATGGGTCCGGTTCTAGCGATTAGTTCAATGATAAACTCGATATCCCGGTCTGGGGGCATACCGGGCAAAACATCTGGAAATACATCGGAGTATTCACAGACTACTCTGACTTGGTCAATGGTTGGTTGGGCTAGACTCTTGTTGCACTTGAATTGACGGGGCAAGGTTTTAGATACATGCTCCACTCATATTCCGGCTGTACTGGTCATGGTTATGGCTTTCTTGGCACAGTCGATTAATCCTTTATGTTTCGACATCCAATCCATTCTAGTACTACTTCCAAACCTTTAGTTCCAAGTACTATTATATTAGCATAAAAATGTATGCCATGGATTCGAATAGGCACGACCTTGCAAATTTGTCTAGCTTTGGTGGTTGAACCAGGGATTTGAACTACAATAACATGCTTCAATTTGGTTGGTTGAATCTTACTAGTGCATGCAAATTCTTCGGTAACAAATGAATGCGATGCTCCAGAATCAAACAACACTCTTGCAAGTACTGATTTAACAGAAAACATACCCAGAACGACATCTGGCGCTTCTTGGGCTTCTTGATCATGCATGAGAAATAGACGGTCGTTGCGATAGAGCGAATTCCCTAGGGAAAATCTCCTTCCAGGTTGAACACGACGCTGCTGCTGAGCTGGGGCATTCACATTGGGGGTTGCTGCAATATTATTGGGGCACTCATTGGAATAGTGACCCTTGGTTCCACATTCATAACAAGTCACCTGAGACTTGTCCTTTGCTGCAACAGGCATAGCATTACATCCAGTTCTTGGGGAAGTATTGGTGTTGGTGGCGACATTGTTGAACTTGGGCGATGCACGATTGAAATTGCTGGGGTTCCGGGGTTGTTGTGATTTCCTCCGAGCCTTGGGTTTCCATGGTTGGGATAGGTTGAACGGTTCATCTAGGGTCTATTGTTCCTTGGGGAAAATCCTATAGACAGGTTGGGGCGATACTTTGGGGTATGGTGGGTTCCTGGTTGATTCATCATCCTGCACTTGCGGTTCTCATTGGGTTGGTTGATCTTGCCTTCCATCTGGATTGCAGAATCCACTAAGGATTCAATGTCAGCAAACGGGATATTGACTAACACTGTCTGCATCTCATCATGCAGACCATTCAAGAATCTCTCCTTCTTCTTGGCTTCAGTGTCGATCTCATACGGTGCATATCTAGCTAATGAAAAAATTGGTCACGGTACTCAACTACGTTCATCCTCCCTTGCTTCAGTTCTTTGAATTCATCTCTCATCCTCTTGATCAAACCCGGTGGCACATCGGTTCTGCTGAACTTGAGTTTGAATTCATCTCTCATCCTCTTGATCAAACCCGGTGGCACATCGGTTCTGCTAAACTTGAGTTTGAATTCATCCCAAGTCATCATTTGTCCTACAGTCATGGCGCAAACGTTGTTCCACCAAGCTCTTGCATCTCCTGCCAGATAGTGGGTGGCAAACAGTACTTTCTCGTTGGCTTCCACTCCTGCAACTTCTAGGTTGTTCTCCATGGTCTGCAGCCAATCATCTGCATCTAAGGGCCCTTCAGACTTACTAAAGATGGGTGGATTGGTATTCTAAAAGTTTTTGATCTTGGATCCATGGTTGTCCTGGTTTACATGGCTTGGTTGTTGTTGGCCATCTGAGCTATGTGTTGAAGGGTGGATAAGTTGGCTTGACATTCGGCCCTTTCAGCTTCGTGGTCCAAAACCAACATTTGCAGGATCTGCAACATGGGGTCCAGGGATGAACTGCTTCCTCCGGGAGGCATCTGAAGATTGAGATAAATCATGAGAAAAGAGGGAAATTTCTAAGGTTCAGGGGTTCTGTTTTAGAATTTTTTTTGAAGTTTGACTCAGAGTTTTCTAGCAACTTGCTTTTCATTCATTCATAGCACATAATACAAACACACACCACAACAAGGAAACATATGGTTTTAAGAACCATTGTGTGAAACTACGATACAGTGGGACCGAATGCAACTCACTAACGCTAGTGCTCAAGTGCTACTACTCCTCGGAATTGGTGGCTTCATCATCATCATCATCATCTTCATCATCGTCAATGAAGGCGAAGTCATCCTCTCGGTGAAGAAGTTCATGGATTGATCCTCCAGAAAGTCATCATCTTCACTGAGGTAAGAGTAGGGGTGTCCATGAAGGTCTTCCCCTGCATTCTCCCTCTCCTCAAGCTGCATGTCTCTCTCGTGGATGGTCTCCTCCAAATCTATGATCCTGTGACAAAGGCGGGCAATGATGCGCTCCTTCTTGTCAAGCTGACAGCGAAGAGACTGGTGATCCTTCACCAGTATGGCAATGGTCTGGTCGTTCTTGACTATGATGACATTCTTGTGGTTGGCGTATGATCGGGCATTGTCTAACTCCTTCTGTCAGTCATACATCATGAAGCTGAGGTGGTCCACTTGATTCTCCAGCTCAGGGTGATATCGTGCCTCCAGTGGTTGTCCCATAACATCACGCCTTGGATAGAACTCAAAGTGGGTACCTTTGATCTGATTGATGCTTTGCCCACACAGACGGGCAAGAGCTTCCTGCATGGCCCTGGAAAGTCCATCTAGCCAGTTGTTCTCCCTTAAGGTGAACTGGACTCCCTCTGAGGTGGGGGCTTCAATCTTTCCTCGGAGACTTGCAACAATCAGCCATTGCAATTCTACTCCTTCCTGATCGTTGAGCTGAGCTCCGAAGAACTCGGGGTGTGGGCGCTCCAGAAGTTCCGAAAGCTGGTCCAAGTCACGCTTAAAGATGAGATCTTCTCCATTTCCCAACTGATAGAACTTACTATACTTCACGTCTATCTATAAGAATGTAGGATGAGTAAGTTAGTATAGTGATCAAGTGTGTCAAATTTTATGTAAGTTTGCCAGAATTTTTTAGGAACATTAATTTTCATGAAAGAATCTAAGTGATAAGAATGAGAATAGGTTTTCATAAATACTCACTTCTTTGTTTTGAAACTAAGTTTTTGATTCAACCGTCCATTCTAAACTAGGGTCTCCTATGGTCAGCATGGCTCTGATACCAACTTGTTAACACCCAGATTTTTAATCCCAGATGCCTGTTATGCCATACATCGCAATCCCAGGATTACCATTTTTGCGAGACATAATAGATTGGATATCACAGTACATCATCCATTACAAATCATATATAAGGTCTTACAACAAATAAAGGATCTCATGATCCAGTCTTAGTACAATCAAGTAGCGGAATAATAATGATAGCGCGGGCGAGGCTCCATCTTGTAACATCCTAGCATTTAGGAACCAATGAAGGGTAGATTTAGGAATCTGTGCAATTGCATGCATTCATCTGTTAAAATGTGGGTAATTTTTTCGCCAAATAAAAACCTAAAGTGATCAAAGTTTCTTTCACTCTTTAAGATTAGGAATAGCCTTGGAGAATGATCGTTATAAACTTTGATATGATCTTTGTGGATTAGTGTGATTTGGGAAATGAAATTTGAATTCAAACCTGAGTGTTGGATTTATAATTTAAAAGAATTTAGAATTATGTTGAGTAAATTGATTTAATCAAGCAATAACATTTAGTAACTCAAACTTTAATAATATAACACAATCAAGAAAATGAATATTCATTCCATATCTTTATTCAATAAATAATTTACAAAATGTAACTTATGAAATTAATCAAGAATCTTTACAATAGTAAATGAAATAAAAAATCTATATATTGAGTAATACCAATCTTTATTACAAAAGGATAAAATAAAAGATTACAAAAGAATAAAAGAAATATTACAAGGGACTATTCTATAAGAAAAAGAAAACCTAATCTAAATCTTGAATCTTCAAGTCTTGTACCTGCAAAACAAAGAATAAACAAAAAGAAAAGAAAATAAAAGGTTAAGATATTTCTTTTACTCTTGATAGAGCAAAGGTGTCCGATCTTTCGATGAGATGAAGATAGTCGATTTGGTGGAGTTCGGGCTTGACGATCCGACTACACGTGCGAGCACGAGCGCCAATGCAATCGCTAGGCCAATCTCCTGGAGGTTACCGATCCTGCGGGAACACGATCAGCCTGACCAGCGAGGGTCTTAATTCCTACCTGAAATCGAGAACAAGTAAGAAGCAATATTGCAATCAAGATATTGCGGAATTAAGAGGAAAGCTTTATTGAAGAGGTGGGATCCTGAATAGGTGCGAAGTACAAGAGGCCTCTGCGACGCTCGAGCCTTGGCGAAGTTGCGACTATGGATAACTTAATGTCTAAACAAAATCCCAGTCTATGGGGTCGGCTATGGGGAGTATTTAAGGGCGAAAAGGTGGGGTTTCGGCCAGCCATGGAAGTGGTGGCCGAATCCAACCCTAAAAGTCCTTTTCCTCTCAAATACGGACTCTAAAAAGTGGCTAATTAAAATCCTGCGAAAATTACATGGGCCTGGCCCAAAATAAAGGTGTCGCAGCACCATAATAAGCTATGGACGAATTCGTAAAGTATTGATCTTGAATATTTCGTCCAAGCCTTCTTTCTTCATTATGGAGGCCTCAAAGTTCTGAAATCTTCATCCGTGGCCTTCTCTTGGATCATCACATGCTTGCTGCCATCTCCATGCATGGCCATGCTCCAATGCTTGTCCCTCTCATCCATGCTTGGTCCATCATTCCTAAGAGTAAGAAATACATCTGATTTAGGCAGCATCATATTCTCATGTATGTGAGGAATAGTTCCAAGAAACGAAAGTACCTGATAGTTAAGTTGTTTGGCACGAGATCTTGTGATGGGTCCTTGTATGTGTGTTGCTGTAGGTACAACGGTTGTATCAATAGTAGGGATGTCCACATCATGCTCCCCTTCTTGAATTGAAGTCGTCCTCGACGCAATCTCATCTTCCTCACCAAAGTAAGGCTTCAAATCTGCAATGTTAAACGTAGGACTAACCGTACCAAGGTCTGCAGGCAACTCAAGTTTATATGCATTATCATTTATTTTCTCTAACACCTTAAAGGGACCAGCAGCACGTGACATTAACTTAGACTTGCGTAAATCAGGAAAACGATCTTTACGCAAATGTAACCAAACAAGATCGCCAACATCAAACACAATATGCTTTCTCCCTTTATCCCCAGCAAGTTTATACTTAGCATTCATGTGTTCAATGTTATCTTTAGTAGTCTTATGCAAGTTTAATATCAATTCAGCGTGTTGTGTAGCATCCAAATTATGTTGCACCGAAGAAGGTAAAGGTAATAAATCAATAGGTGCACGAGGAACAAAACCATACACATCTCAAATGGGCACATCTTTGTGGTAGAATGCAACGAACGATTATAAGCAAATTCTATATGAGGTAAACACTCTTCCCACAATTTTAAGTTCTTCTTTAAAACAGCCCGCAACATAGTAGACAAAGTTCTATTTACTACTTCAGTTTGACCATCAGTTTGGGGATGACATGTAGTACTAAAGAGCAATTTAGTCCCCAACTTAGCCCATAAACATCTCCAAAAGTGGCTAAGAAATTTAGTATCACGATCAGAGACAATAGTATTTGGCACACCATGCAAACGAACAATTCACAAAAGAACAAATTAGCAATATGCGCAGCAGCATCCGTTTTATGACAAGGAATAAAGTGTGCCATCTTAGAAAACCGATCCACAACAACAAAAATACTATCCCTCCCCTTCTGTGTTCATGGCAATCCCAAAACAAAGTCCATAGAAATATCCTCCCAAGGAACACTAGGAACATGAAGAGGCATATATAAACCATGTGGATTAAGGCGAGACTTAGCTTTTTGACAAGTAGTGCAGCGTGCCACAAATCTCTCAACATCTCGACGCATACGTGGCCAAAAGTAGTGTGCAGCAAGAACATCCTCCGTCTTCTTGACACCAAAGTGTCCCATCAATCCTCCTCCATGCGCCTCCTGTAATAACAAAAGACGAACAGAACTATCTGGAATGCATAGTTTGTTAGCACGGAACACAAATCCATCATTGAAGACGAACTTGTTCCAAATTCTACCATCTCTACAATTCTGCAACACATCTTTAAATTCAGCATCATGCACATATTGTTCCTTAATAGTTTCCAATCCAAATATTTTGAAGTCAAGTTGAGATAACAAAGCATAACGGCACGACAAAGCATCAGCAATAATATTATCTTTACCCTTTTTGTGTTTGATATCATAAGGAAAAGACTCAATAAATTCAACCCACTTTGCATGATGACGATTCAACTTAGCTTGACTACGAATATGCTTCAAAGATTCATGATCAGAATGAATAACAAATTCCTTAGGCCATAGATAATGTTGCCAAGTTTCGAATGTCCGAACCAACGCATATAATTCTTTATCATAAGTAGAATAGTTCAGACTAGCCCCACCCAATTTCTCGCTAAAATATGCAACAGGTTTTCCCTCTTGTAATAACACCCCTCCCAAACCAATTCCACTAGCATCACATTCAAGCTCAAAAGTCTTAGTAAAATCAGGAAGTTGGAGTAAGGGAGCATGTGTTAGCTTATCTTTCAATATGACGAAGGCCTGTTGTTGTGCATCGCCCCAAACAAAGGGCACATCCTTCTTGGTAAGCTCATTCAGCGGCGCGGCAATTGATCCAAAGTCTTTGACAAAGCGCCTATAAAAACCAGCGAGGCCAAGAAAACTCCTCACTTGTGTGACCGTCTTGGGCTGCGGCCAATTCTCAATAGCTTCAATCTTGGCTGGATCCACTTCAATAACCTATGATGTAACAACATAGCCAAGAAACGCAACTCGATTGGTGCAAAAGGTGCACTTCTCAAGGTTACCAAACAAACGTGCATCACGTAAAGCATTGAAAACAGCACGTAAATGGTCCAAATGATCCTCTAAAGATTTGCTATAAATCAGAATATCATCAAAGTAGACTACCACAAAACGTCCAATGAAAGCATGTAAAACTTCGTTCATTAATCTCATGAAAGTGCTAGGCGCATTAGTTAAACCAAAAGGAATTACTAAGCACTCATATAAACCAAACTTAGTTTTAAATGCTGTTTTCCATTCATCTCCTAATTTCATACGAATCTGGCGGTAACCACTACGCAAATCGACTTTAGAAAACATGGTAGAGCCACTCAATTCATCAAGCATGTCATCTAAACGTGGAATAGGATGACGATATCGAATAGTAATATTATTGATAGCTCTACAATCAGCACACATGCGCGAAGAACCATCTTTCTTAGGTACCAAAATAATAGGAACAGCACAGGGGCTAAGGGACTCACGAATATGATCTCTGTCGAGTAGTTCCTGAATTTGGCGTTGTATCTCCTTTGTCTCCTCTGGATTGGTTCTATATGGCGCGCGGTTGGGAAACATGGCACCAGGAATTAGATCAATTTGGTGCTCAATTCCTCTAATAGAGGTAGTCCTGGTGGCAACTCAGCGGGAAAGACGTCCTCATATTCCTGCAAAAGGTTAGCAACAGCGGGTGGCAAAGAAGGAGGCATATCCTCAAATGAAAACAAAACCTCTTTGCAGACAATTGCATAACATTGAGTATTGTTTACATCTAGTTCAGCAATATCAATTTTATTTGCAAGCATACATGGACTCTTCAAACGAATTTCAGTAGCATGTGTAGAATCAGATATAGTGTTCTTTGGTGGTATAAAATCTGCAGCAACAATCTGATTCTCACTTTTATTATTCTCCTCAGTTTTAGCTCTACTAGCTCTAGCAAGATCATCTTTTAAAATCTGTTCGGGAGTCATAGGTTTTAGACCAATTTTCTTTCCATCATGCATAAGAGAATAGTGATTAGTTTTGCCATTATGAACAGATTCTCTATCAAATTGCCATGGTCTACCAAGTAACAAAGAACAATCTTGTATAGGTACAACATCACAATCAACAAAATCAGAATATGTACCAATAGTAAAATGCACGCGTACCGTTCTTGTTACCTTGATCTTGCGAGAACTCTCAAACCATTGGATGTAATATGAATGTGGGCGTTGTCTTGTTGGAAGCGCAAGCTTCTCTACCATGTCAACACTGGCCAGATTATTACAACTCCCTCCATCAATGATGATCTGTATAGCTCTTTCCTTGACAACACCACGTGTTTGGAACAGGTTGTGGCGTTGATCTTTCTCAGATTTGTTCAATTGCACACTCAACACACGTTGTGTAATTAAGCTCTTGTATTGATCAGCAGCTTCAGCTCCCATTACCTCTGGCTCTTCATCGGCATCAGAATTGTCTCCATCTCGAGCAGAAATAAGGGCTAGTGTATCTTCATCGAAGTCACTCGCTGAATCGTATTGACCATCTTCTCGCACCATCATCACACGTTGTGTTGTGCTCTGTCTCTCAATATGACCAAAACCCCAGCACTTGCGGCATTGTATATCCTTTGTCTTACCCGTGGAAGCCATAGAAGATGCACTATGAGCAGGAGCATTGGATGATGGTGGAGTAGCAGCTCGAAATCTTGTGGTGGCCTTGGATGTGGTAGTAGCTGGTGGCGAATCACGAGGAGGCGCTGATTTTCAGGATGTCCAAGAGGATGTGCGACCTGCAGAATTATTAGTCCTCCTCCATGGTGTTTGGCAATCCTGCACTTCACGTTCAGCTTTGCAAGCAAGATGAAACAAACGAGTGATAGAATTATATTCCTTATAATCTAGTATGTGCTGAATGTCCTTGTTTAATCCACCAAAGAAACGTGCAAGCATTTGTTCATTAGATTCAACAAGACCACACCGAACCATTCCCGTTTGCAATTCCTGATAATACTCTTCTACAGAATTTTTCCCTTGCTCTAAACGTGTCAGATTCTTTAGTAAATCACGTTGATAAGTGGGAGGTACAAAGCGAACACGCATAGCAGTTTTTAAAGCAGTCCAAGTACTAGGAATAGTAGTAGGATTTAAACGACAATACTCAGACCACCAAAGGGAAGTAAATTTAGTAAATTCACATGTAGCAGCACTAACACGCATATTCTTAGGATATTTTAAGCATGCAAAACGTTGTTCTACTTCTATCTCCCATGTAAGATAGGCATCAGGATTATATTTACCCTCAAAAGATGGGATATTTAATTTAAGCTTTGCAACATGATCATCATCACGTACCGGTGGGCGAGCGTTGCGGTAGTAATGTTGGGGACGACCAGCAGGTACCGGTGGAGGTTGTTCAACCTCCTCGTCAAACAGATCGTCGTCGTCGGGGTAGTAGTAGTACCCGTCGTTTGTCCCCAATGTCGCAGCAGCAGCCGCGGCGGAAGTCTGAGGAGCGTCAGCCGCAGCGGTAGCCGCCGGGGGTGCGGCTGCAGCCGAACCAGCAGTCCGACCCGTGATCGGAATGCGTCGTGCGCCATGTGTGGGTGCCGGTGCGGGTGCGGGCAATCGGTTCAAAAGCTCCTTGAACCGAACGTCAAGCTTGGCGTTGAAGGATTTCTCGAGTCCATCGATCTTGTCCACGGCGTTGGTGAGCTTGGTGTCAAACTCCCCGAGGCGCGTATCAACGTCTTCAGCGCGACTGACCAAGAGCGCGGAGAAGTGGGCATGTAGTTCTTCGTTCGTCATTGTGGCAGGGTTCCGCGAAGTATCTGTCATGGTTAGTCCTTAAAAAGCACAGGTATATAGTACGGAAATATGGTGGAAGTCACGCGTAATCCGTCAAGCAATATACGAAGCTCTTACAAGTTCTTACCAAACAGCAGGAAAAGGCGATGTGCAACCGCGAGGATCAGTGGGTCCAGAGATTGAACCAAGCGATTACCAGGAGTCGAGACACCGTACGTGGAGAATATCTGTGGAGCTCTGGGAAGGCTTAGCAAGGGGGGTTAGCAATTATCAAAACAGCAATGCAAAAGTTGAAAGAATGCTCAACGACGGTACTGTGCTGGTCCTAGGCTAGACCGTACTAGAGACGCGAGCCTAGATCACCAACGATGTCACGACGCGACACAACAAGCAATGTATGATGATATGGCACCCTGAAAAGCGAACCGAGAGGTGGAAAATCACTATGATGGCGAGTGTCTAGAACTGATCGACGGGGTCTAAAAAGAGGTTAGCCCCAAAAAAAATCGAAATTTTTTATTTTGCTCCGGAAAGCGCGCAGGCGCAAAAAAAATATCGCTATAACGGCCGATGGAGAAAAGTGATCCCCGGGGTCGAAAAACAGTATAGCCAGAAAAAAATTCGGAGGCGGTTCCAGACTTTTTTTTTTGCTCTCCTTCTGGACTTACGATCGGACTCTTAGCTCAACACGGACTTGAGCTTAAAACGGAAACAACAAAGAAGGAAAGTAAAAAGAAATAACTAGGAAACAATAACTCTACTCAGACTCGTACCACGGCAGGAAACTGATCGGATCTGTGTCGCGGTAGGAAGGCGGTGGCGGAGTATTAGGGTTTATGGTGGCAGGGTATATGGCGGCGGAATATGGTGGCGGAATATGGTGGTGGTGATCGGCGAGTGTGGCGGTGACTATTATGATCAGAACTCGAAACTCTAAGGGACGAGACACTAAAACCAGCAACTCGACGCGACGATGTAGACACAAATTCAACAATGCAAAAACTGAAAAGATAATGCGAGGCGTAGATTGGTTATGGGATGGATATAAACTCTAACTGTGTTTTTGGCTTTTTCGTGGGTTATAGGTAAAAAACAGATCTAATCTATGAAAACAGTAAAATCTCACCGAGCAACCTGAAATCTGATACCACTTGATAGAGCAAAGGTGTCCGATCTTTCGATGAGATGAAGATAGTCGATTTGGTGGAGTTCGGGCTTGACGATCCGACTACACGTGCGAGCACGAGCGCCAATGCAATCGCTAGGCCAATCTCCTGGAGGTTACCGATCCTGCGGGAACACGATCAGCCTGACCAGCGAGGGTCTTAATTCCTACCTGAAATCGAGAACAAGTAAGAAGCAATATTGCAATCAAGATATTGCGGAATTAAGAGGAAAGCTTTATTGAAGAGGTGGGATCCTGAATAGGTGCGAAGTACAAGAGGCCTCTGCGACGCTCGAGCCTTGGCGAAGTTGCGACTATGGATAACTTAATGTCTAAACAAAATCCCAGTCTATGGGGTCGGCTATGGGGAGTATTTAAGGGCGAAAAGGTGGGGTTTCGGCCAGCCATGGAAGTGGTGGCCGAATCCAACCCTAAAAGTCCTTTTCCCCTCAAATACGGACTCTAAAAAGTGGCTAATTAAAATCCTGTGAAAATTACATGGGCCTGGCCCAAAATAAAGGTGTCGCAGCACCATAATAAGCTATGGACGAATTCGTAAAGTATTGATCTTGAATATTTCGTCCAAGCCTTCTTTCTTCATTATGGAGGCCTCAAAGTTCTGAAATATTCATCCGTGGCCTTCTCTTGGATCATCACATGCTTGCTGCCATCTCCATGCATGGCCATGCTCCAATGCTTGTCCCTCTCATCCATGCTTGGTCCATCATTCCTAAGAGTAAGAAATACATCTGATTTAGGCAGCATCATATTCTCATGTATGTGAGGAATAGTTCCAAGAAACGAAAGTACCTGATAGTTAAGTTGTTTGGCACGAGATCTTGTGATGGGTCCTTGTATGTGTGTTGTTGTAGGTACAACGGTTGTATCAATAGTAGGGATGTCCACATCAACTCTCAGTAGTGACACTGAGATTCACTGTTCCACTTTACATCATTGAGTAAATCTTTTAGGGGCAAGTTTCACCAATATGAAAGAACTAAATCTTTCATCATTTTTAAGCCATAAGTCAAATAACTCCAAACAGTAAGAAGGGGCAAGTTTCACCAGACAAGTAAGTGTAATCAGATAAAAAGTAACTTCCATTCCCTGAGCATATCCACAAGGTGCAGCAATCACACAGGCAGCACACACACCTAAATGCATGGTGTGTGCTGTCAGCACAGCAACAACTGGCCATACAAAAAAAAAACTGCTCAGTACAGCCGTGGGAAGCACCCCCAACACCATTTCTTGATCATACACATCAAGCACAGCAGCTAAATCAAACCACCAAAGATCAATCAAACATCACCAGATGGTGATATAAGGAGGGGGAAGGATCAGGTGGACAGCAAGGCCAAGTCCAGGAGCTACGATGAGCAGGCTAGCTCTAGGTCAAGCACAGGAGCTCAGCAAAACAGGAACAACATCAGAGGTGAAGGATAGGATCCAATCAGCAAGATCAACATCACCACCCAATTCCATAATCATCAGTTTTTGTGGTGAGTATCATAAAACCATCACATGATCTAATCATATTATCTAGACAGAAGCATGTGTTGTTTTATGAAACAATCTCTCAATAATCACCCAAGTGAGGTGAATATATCCTAGAGATTTTAAGTATAAAGATTAGGAATCAAACTAAGCCAAAAGCACCAATCTCTTAGACCAGCCTCACAGAGTTTGGTGTTAGCACATGCAACTTAAATAATTCCTCATTTGTTCTTATCATACCAGGGCACATCTCACAGAGGGAGTAGCACCTCTAATCTTGCAAGTTGCAAACAAACCATTTGCTCAACTAACTAGGACTTAAAATCCTAGAGCCTCATACCAACATCATAGGCATAAACAACAAGGGAGTTTTCACGTTATTAAGCATCTAACAAGTCTCGGGTACTGACTATAAGTAAAGCCAACAACCAGATCAACTTGTGTACCATTCCAGGATGGTTTCACAAGAAATGATCTTAGAGCTAAGCCAACATGATATCCTAGCTTACAGGAATTAAATAGCAGACCAATATACATCATTTCCCTGAGACCAATCAGAGATCATTCAATATCCCCATTTCTTCTCAAAGAATCATCAGATTCTAGTGGATAATTTTAGGATATAGATAAACATACAAGCCAGTAAACACTGGTGCAGTGAATCATTACTGACACTGTTACTGTCAGTATCAAGATACTGACAGAAGATGAACATACCAAATAACAACATCACCCAATCAGATTACCACTAGCATCATATTACCACTAGCATCAGATCAACCCCAATATCTCATAATCAGAGGATAACAACAATCACTAAGGGCAGAAAACACAATCTTCACTAAGCATCAATATCAAACCATAACATCATCTCACAAGCACTAGGGATGAACCCTAGACATCAGTGCAAATCCTAAACATAATGGGTCACCAGATGCACAGAGAGGGACTCGAGGTAGCCAGAGATACGAGTGATCACAGAAACATTACTCACCGGTGGTCTTTGCTAAAAGATTGAAGAGGAAGCAGAGGGGCCGACGAGCTCGCGGCGGCACGGGGAGCATCCTAGAGGGCGCCGCAACCCGCACCGGCCACGGCGGCGGACACATCAGTGCACGAGCACAGCACATCACCACGGGCGGAAACGGCGGCGGTGGCAGCACCAACCCCAAACCCTAGGGTTCGGGAAGGGGGCTAGCCTAGCCATAGAAGGGCCCCAGGATAAAATTGAATTGGACCAGATGGACGAGCGTGGTCGACAACCTCGCCCTGCACCACGATAGCGGCCAGGGAGGACCACGGCGGCAAGTAGCGCACGGCGGCAGCGCCATCGACCACAGGGTCGAAGAGGAGAAGAGGAGAGGACGAGAGAGAAAGAGAGACAGAGTGGGCCGATAGGGCCAGAACCCCTTCGAGGAGCCCTTTTGGTCATAACCACTTGGGCTAGAATGGCCCAATAAGCCCAATAAGGCTAGCCCAATCACCCAAGGAAAATTTTAATAATTAAGAAAAGACCAAAATGCCCCTGAATTTGAATAAATTCTAGAAAATAAAATAAAAATCCAAAAATTATAAATAAAATATTTTTGGATTCACAATAATCCAATATATCTAAATAAAATAAGAAATAAAATTTTAGGCATATAATTTTTATCAAGAATTTTATAATATATATATTACTTATGGAATTTTATAAAATTAAAGAAAGATGATAAAAATAAATAAAAATCACTTCTATTATATACCAATATTGTAGTATTTTAGAAATATACTAAACAAATAATATATATTTAAAATAAAAATGATAATTCTTAAGGGAATTATTAAATGAGTAAAATTCAAATAAAATAAAAGGAAATAAAGAATTAAATATTCAATAAATATTAATAAATACTATTTATAAATTATTTATTATTAAAAATATTTTTTGTAATTTAAATAATGGGGTAGAATATACAAATAAATAGTGCATTACATTACTTTGCATAATCATTTTGCTTCTTTAAATATTGTCCTTACCGGGCAATAATGATGTTTTGTAGACATAGAAGCTCAAGGTCTAGTGTAAGAATCGGACTTCACTACCTTACAATCACAAGGCAAGTTCATCACTTGCTCATGTCCTTTGAAGAGTCTTTATCAAGTATTTGCAAATTGTGTGTTATCATCTATATTCCACAAAAAGAAGATATTATTTTCTCAAAATAAATAAATCTTATATATCATCCTAAGTGATGATATACTGGAGTAATAGAACTTAGGTTTCTATTTGCAATAATGATGAACAATTAGGGATTAATAACCCATAACATCAGTGATTCTAGTGCCGTATATTACGCGTTAGCCATGAGATTTGGAATGGGACGAAGAATTCAGTTGTATCCTTTTCCTCTCATATGGAGGCAAGATGACCTTAACGTGACGTTGTGATTCCTTGCGCAGATCCAACATATGGGTGGACACCCTTACGCCCACACTTTTGGTGTCTAGATTATCTATGAATGGTGTTTAGGGATATAGTTCATTTAAATGGTACTATTCCGGGCATCACCAGGTCATGGAGTCTTCGGGAACTCATCAGGGTTTTAGCCTGCCTGAAAGGGGGCTTAACGGAGGTGAGCCGGCCCCGAAGGATCGTGCATACATATGAGGTCGTGGAGAGGGCAGTTATTGGTTTGGTGGTCATGGTGCTGGTGGAGATGATGGTGTGGATGATGATGATGATCCCGATGAAGCCTAGTTTGATGACGGTGTTGATGGCGACGGTCTCCCCTCTCCGGGAAGGAATTCCTCCGGCAGAAATCTGTCTGCTCGAGAGATCTTTCTCTCTCGGTGTTTTCCATCCCCTAGAGGCCGCGAAAATCTATCTATGGTCCCTCCCCGAGCCTAGGGTTTCGAGGGGAAGATATAGGTGAACGGATGGAGTCGGAGGCGCGGGGTCAGGTGGGCCTGCACCTAGGGGGTGTGGGCCCCCTGAGGCCCATCTCCGTCCCTCCTTATGGCTTCCTTCGTCTTCTGGTAAAATAATATGTTTCCATATTTTTCTAGTATTTTTTTGATCTTCGCGAAACTGCACCAAAACACCCTCTTTTCCATCAGAATCCAGACTCCGGCAGTCCATCCTCCAGGAATCATCCAACATGCATAAACATATGAAAAGCCATAAGTAATACCTCATAATAAGACAAATATTAATGAATAGAGGTAAATTATGATATAGAATGGTGATGCAAATTGGGCGTATCAAGCTCATGCCTCAACATTTTCATCGTCAAAATCATCTGGTGTTCAAGAACACATGTCAAAACATTTCATTAGAATGACTCATCATTCCAAGGTTTTCATAATCATTTTCACCAAGTATTCCCATCTAAAGTGATCAAGTTTTATGCTTAGCACTAGCCACTAAAGTTGGGGGTAATCACTAATGAGGGGTGGTAAACAAGGGTGACTTATCTAAGTTCAATCTCATGCCTCAGGATGACATCAAGATTTATCTAACTTAGGCCAAGTTTTATGCTCTTTATGCTACATTTAACCTCTTTCCAAAACTTACAAGTCACTAAGTAAAAGTAATAAAGAGCTTTGATAAAGAAATAAAAGAATAAAGCTTGCAAGTAAAACTGGGATTTGGTATAATAAGGTTGCAAGTATTAGCTTGCTAGGATGGCTTGCTAATGGTAGCCTCCTAGTTAACTTGTAGTGTTAGGCTTGCATAATTGCAAGTGTAAGCTTGCCTTGTGCAGTGTAGTGGTTGAACTTCTCCTTGGCTTCTTCCTCGTAGTAGTCTCCTTCCTCTTCGTATCCTTGGTCGGTACTAGCGTCTATAAATAAATATGAGGTACACAATCACCAAACAATACTTAACTAATTCTATTTATCACACCATGGTTTTCACTAGATGATCTAGCATCATCACAATCATCACAAAGATTAAGGCACTAGTTTCATTTCTTTTATTTTAGAAAAGTAATTTCTACTCATTAAAAAACTACTTAAGATTTAATATTCTCCAATTAAAACATGGGATCATGTTGACACATGTCATCACCACATATTTCAGTACTTGGGAATGTGATTTAAAGTGGTGTCACAATTTAATAAGGTTTAACCTTTTTATTTTAATTAATTAAAGTGACTAGAAATGCCTATGGGGCATTCTTTTATTACTTGTCCATTATTCTATAAGTAAACCTAGATATTTTTATATATTCAGAAAAGGTCTGGTTAAATGTGATTTTTGAGAGTTGGAATCAACTCAAAAGCTTTTATGGTTGAATTTTGAAAAATGTTTGAATGCAGAAAAGTCTCTACCTTGTTATTTTTACTATAGGTGATCTATAATTCCAAATGGTTTGAATCCAACGGGCTTGGATTAATAATTTCCATACCTTTCTAGCAACATTAGTTTCATGCAATTTGGTTCGGTGAATCTCTCTAAAATGATTTTTGAATCTATAGCCAGAACTAAGTTTGAAATTAAATAGATAAACCTAATTTCAAACGAACTAGGTCGCGCGGGAATCTAACTGGGTCAGCCCACTACGCACAGCACGCGCGGGCAGGCTTAAGTGGTTGTCCCCACCAGTCAGTGAGACAGGGGGTGCGAAGGGGTACCGGGCAATCTGGATCGTGCAATTAACATCTAATCTAACAGCTAGGGCTTGTCATCTCCGTCGGGCAGCATCGGCGAGACTAAACCCTAACGTGGCGGTAGGGGTTGTATGAGGCTCACCGAGTCTCAGGAGAGGGTCGGCGATGGGGGCGAACGACGAAGTCGACGATGGCGATCCTCCTGCTAACGGTGGCTCCTCTTGGGGTGGCTCCAATCAATGGCGCCCTTCTCCTCCAGCAGCGGCAAGCTCCGGCGAAATTCTGGCAACCTGGTGCTCGCCTTGATCCGGGGAAGAGTGGGGTGGTTCTAAGAGAGAGGGGAGTGGAATGGTGTAACGAATTCGAGCGGGGAAGGCCTCTATTTATAGTGCGACGAGGGAACCGAAGGGTGCGGGCGGAGCTCGTCGGGGTCGTCTTCACAATAAGCTATGGGCATGGCCGAAGGTAGGGGACGGTGCGCTGTCTCCTGGTGAAGCTCAACATCTTCATGGTGAGGCGTGGGGCGGTGCGGTTTGGTCGGAACACGTCGACGCTCTGGGCACCGACGGCTATTTTAATAGTACACAGCGGATACGGGTCGCGGGGTGGCGAACGAGGCTGTCTAGGAGGTTCCTGGGGCGGTGGTGATCACGCACGCGGGCAGCGAAGGCAGGGCACGGTCTGTGCGAGCGTGTCGAGCGCGACGCTCTGGCGCGCTCTCGGCATGGTCGCAGAGACATTGGGCGTGAGCGTTCCGTGTGGTCCAGTGGCTGGCAGGGCTCGAGCGCTGGACAGGGGGTGGCGATGGACGGTGGCGTGCGTCCCAGACATGGTTGGCGAGGCTAGTTAGGCTTGTAGCTTGCTGTCGACAGCGATGTAGTCAAGGGGGTGGTCGGGCATGCATGGCATGGTGCAAATGGTAGCTTACTAGGTTTTATCAATGTTGTGGTTGTCACTGGGGGTACAAGGGCTAAGAATTGGAGACAATGGCTTGAAGGCTCACTGCTCAAAACAGTGAAAGTTTGGCCAATTTGATCTGTGTTTGCAAGGTGTTTGACAAAATGGCCGCAAGAAATTCAAATTTGAATTTTTGGATGAAACTTGGTGGGTGTACTGGTCACATACTAGGTAGTCTCTGGTTCTTGGATTTGTCAAGGTGCACTGGTTTGGTTGGGTTTTGAGAAATGGCGATCTTCTCATATGAATTAGATTCAAATTTCAAATGTCATTTGAATAAGGTTGCCAAATGTTTGTATGGGTTTGCAAGGTGGGCTTGGGTTCACTTTCACTTGGTCTAGCAAGGGGTGAAAAGAAATGGATTTGTTTCTGTTTGAAATCTTGGACTAGAAACACTCAAAGTGGTCTAGTGAGCAAGATTGGCAAAAATGACCATTTGCTTGTTTTGTTTGTTTTTGAATTTCTATTCATTTGATTCTGCTTGTAATTGATTTATATGATGTTGTTTTCATCTTTAAACCATTCCTTGCCATTCATAACAATCACACAAGTCCAACCATGCATTCATACATTCATCACATACACACATGCATTCATAAGGATTTAATTAACAAAAGTTTTTGTTAACCCTAATTTTGGGTGATTGGAATTAATAACCTTGATCAATATTTTTGGGATGTTACAGATCGATATATTTATTTCAAAACTAGCTACAAATGATTTGTGCACTTGCAGTCATCAATTATCTTCTATGATGATCTTGATTCACTAACATATGAGTGCACACATATATTGGGGGATGCACAAGGATGTCACTGTTTCATGTTGATAGGATGAGGGATAGACGAAGTTTGACAGAATCCGAATCTCAAGTCTTATAAATATATGTAGTATTACTTCATGGTTAATAAACGGGGTATTATCATGGGTACCTTAGATCTAAATGCGGTGGTTGGACTTTGTGTCTTAATATTCCCTTGTTTGTTCTTAATTGGCCTTGGGATCAATCACTAGTGGTGCATTTGCTCATATCTATGGCTACACCTAGTTATGGCTCCTCCTAGAAGAAACAATAAAAAGACTATATATGTGCTTCACTAATTGTGACAACCAAATGAATGAGCAATTTTCCTAAACATTTGCTCCCATAGATTATCCACATCCACTCCAATAGATCCACTTCATTTGCATTATTTTATTTATAGTATTTATTTCAACTACTTTATTGTTTTCTAGTTAATACCAAAAACAACCACACACACACACACACACACTTTAGATCCCAACTTTGCATAGAAGGCCAAGTGGGTTATAGGGCTTTATAGAATAGATAGTTTAGCTTCATCTCCTCGTGGGTTCGACACTCAAATACTTATTGAATTGTACTACGGTGATCCCCTGTACTTGGGGGTTATCAATATACTTTTCTAGCACCGTTGCCGAGGAGAGTAGTGTTAGGCTTCTATTATTGTTTGCATTGCTAGTTTGTTTTTAGTACCTTGCATATAAAATTAAAACCCAAAAATATTTATAACGGAAAATTCACACAATGATGTGTATGATATGCTAGTCAAATATGTTGAAAGCTTGAATATTCCCTTGGGCACTAACTTTTTGAATGCAAGAAATCATGATGAAAGTGTCAGGGAAGAAGATGACAAAAGGATAAGATTGGGGATGCCCATGCATCCCAAAGAAAAGGAGATAGAATAGAAAGAAGAAAAGGTGAATGAAGAATGGGGTATCTACCCATCTCCTACTCCCAACAAGGGTAACACACAAATTCCCATGAATAACTCTTCTTATAACAATGATGATCTTTCATTTCCTAGTAGCCCTCTATGTGGAACCATTATGTCCAATATATGGGAGGATGAAAGTGATATAATTGTGTTAGATCCATTATGCTCACTATATGACTTGTATTTATATGGTGAATCTAATCAAAACTCTGAAATTAAGTTTGCTTTTGATGCTTGCAAAAATTATGAGAGAGAAAGAGATAAAAAAACCTCTTTATGTTTCCATTCTATTTAAAATGAAAGCTACTGATTATTATGTGCATTGGATACCACAACCTTGATGGTATTTATTCATATATAAAATGCCAATGCATAGGAAGAAAGTTAGACTCAAATGTTAATGCCTATGTGCTTTGTGGTGTGCTCCATATGCTTTCAAATACTATTCTATTTGAGCACACCTTGATATCCATGTAATATGTAAAATAACTTTAGCTACTATTATTTAACAATTAGTTTAAGATTTTAACTAAATATAAATTTTGGGAGAGCAAATGAGAAGCATTAGCAATGGAGAAGTTGGGGTCGACCTTGAGCATGTGTTGTTCATGCCAATGGAACCATTGCAAAGCCTATATCATTAAAAGTTTCCCCACATAAAAATAGAATAAAAAGAGTGACTCTTTTGTAATATATTAGCTTCTTGAATAAAATGGTTTCCCAATGATTACTATAGTTTGCATCATGGTAGAAACTATTATATCATTTGTTTGGAGAACTAACCATTTTGTAGGCAACATGAAGATGAAAATATTTATTTGTTTGATATGATTAACATGGTATGATTAGGAATAAGTAGAATACAATAACTAACAAGACCACAAGCTTGGGGATGCCGATGCATCCCCCTCTTCTTTTAGGTATTTCAAGTAATATCATTCCAAACTCTTGTTTTAGTTTTACCTTCATGTTTTTGTTTGTATGTTTGTGGAAACCATGTTTGAATTAACTTTTTCTTTGTTTGAATCTTATTTTGCATATTATTTATAAAAACAAAATACCAAAAATATTTTATGTTTATTTGGTTATTTTTGCTTCTTCTTGCCTTTTGTTTTTAAAACTTTAAAACATTTTATGGTTCTTATTTGCTTCTTGTTTTTCCTTAAAACAAAAACAACAAAAAGATTTTATGCTTTTTTATTTGGTTCTTGTTTTTATAAAACTCCCAAAAAATATTTTATTCTTTTTCATTTTTGTTTGCTTCTTGCTTTTCATCTTTTATAAAACAAAAATAACAAAAAGATTTTGTTTGTGTATGTTGATTATTTTTTCTTCTTTTAGGTTTTTGGTATTTGGACATTTGTTCTCTGTTAAAATAAAGGTTTTATCTTTTTTTAATATGTACAAAAATAAAGTAGCAAGTTTTACCCATTTTGGATGTTAAAATTTGAAACATATATTTGGAGTTGAAAATTTCCACGCGCTGCTATTTACCAAATAATTTTTATGATTTTTTATGTAACTCCGATTAAGCTAATTTTTATACTTAAGTTACAACTTTTCATCTTATATACGCACAAAAATTGTCTAAAATTCCTGCACGTTTAAGTGGGCGAAATAAATACGTTCTAGTCTAAGTTGGATGAGCATGTTTAAGTTTTAAAAATTCCTGCATGAGCATGTTTAAGTTTTATCCATTTTTGAGTCCGCCGACTTTCCCATTAGTCTAAGTTGTGTGTCCAGCACAACCTCGACGACTAAGGACATCTAGTATGAGCATCATGAATATATAGTTCCACAACTGAATCACATATTCAGTGATACATATCAGATTTTCATACAACGACAACTTAATAACTTTATAAATAAATTGGGAATCACATCATACATGATTATCTCTAGGGCATATTCCCAACAAAAGGATGATAGTAATGTAGGAGCACTAATCCCTCATGTTTTTAAGGGAGTGTTCTTATTTTGCAATATACAGATGATACGATTCTCTTCATGGAACACGATCTTCCCAAAGCAGTAGACATGAAACTAATCCTAGCATGTTTGAGAAATAATCTAGGCTAAAATCTAACTTTCATAAAATAATTTTTTTATTCTTTGGGAATGCTCATGAAAAAGAACAAATTTACAAGCAAACTTTTGGATGTGAGTCTATAAATCCACCGCTTAGGTACTTAGGTGTGCCTATTCATCATAGAAAACTTACAAATTCAGAATGAAACCCAGTTGAGAAGCGCTTCGAAGGAAAGCTCGGTTGTTGGCATAGCAAGTTATTACCATATGGTGATAGACTTGTTTTAATTAACTCTGTTCTAACTAGCATGCATATGTTCATGTTGTCCTTTATGGAGATATCGAAAGGAGTAAAGAAAATATTAGATTTTTATAGGCCTATGTTTTCTTTTTCCAACATGATGAACATAAGAAGAAAATACCGATTGACAAAGTGGATTATTTTATGTAGACCCAATGATCAAGGTGTCTTGGGAATTGAGGTGTTAGAGCTTAAGAATAAATGTTTACTTAGTAAATAGTTGTTTAAACTACTATTAGAAAATGAAGTGTGGCAAAAATTGCTACACAACAAATATTTACAGAATAAAACCTTGGCTCAGGTTGACGCAAAACCAACCAATTCACTTGTTGGAAGAGCTTTATGCAAGTAAAAGAGGAGTTTTTTTGCTAGGAGTTCTTTTAAAATTGGCAAAGGCACTTGTACTAGGTTTTGGGAGGACATTTGTCTAGGACAGACATCTCTTGCTAACCAATAATCATTTTTATATAACATATATAGTGCAGTGCAAACATGTTTCCGTTGACACCGTTTTATTCCAAATTCCTCTAAACATAGGTTTCCTAAAGACATTAACGGGGAATAAATAGGTGATGTGGCTTAGCTTATGTAAGAGACTAATGGAAGTTAATTTGATAGACGAATCGGATAACTTCATATGGAAATTCACTTCTTCGGGAATTGGTTGAATGAGATGAATAGGAAAGATAAAACTAGAATATGCGCATGTGTTTCCGTTTTACTTTGATCTTGATATATTTGGAAGTCTAGTAACAATACAGGTTATCCATATGTCTACACATTGTATTCAGGGACGGAGCCAGGAATCACAGATGGGGGGGCAAAGAGCAAAATTACAGAATATTTTTGTCAAACACAACAAATATTATAAGGTCTAGATAATCAAGATATGATCGTTGTGGTGATACTATAAATAAAGTTACATATCTATCAATTTAAATTCGGCTTTACGTGCACCGAGATCAAAGGTCTCAATAATTTCATCTACACTAAACTTTTCTGCTATTTCCCTCTCTATGTAGACTATCACACAGTCACGGAGAAAGTCATTTCCCAATTTAGTGCGAAGACGTGTCTTGACTAGTTTCATAGCAGAAAATGCTCGCTCTGCTGTCGCAGTTGATACCAGAAGAGTTACCACTAGTCGTAATAATCTCTCCACCATTGGATAATCAGATGATTTGCCGGTCTTGATGATTCCTTTTGTTAAATCAGCAAGTGATTTACACTTTTTGATCTCTGGATGGTTGGATGTATCAAGCTGAAAATATGGTAGCTCGCACTCGAGCCTATCTCTCTCTTGACTAGAAAAATCAGCGGGATAGAATTTTTCCACTAGCCTGCATATCGTTGACTTGTCAAAATTATCATGTCTCGGATCCAAGGATGTACAAAGATCTAGAAGCTCGGTTACTTGAGAACTGAATCGATCATTCAACTCCATCAGTTATTGATCTATTGCAGCATTAAATACATCTACTTTATAGTGATGGAGTACTGTAGTGTTGTCATGCTTATTTCGAGATTTCTTCACATCAACATACCTAACGAGTAGGTTTATAAGTGGTTAACTTACTACATATCTAAAGATTAAGTGTAAAAATGTAGGGACATATGAAAAGATACATACCTCTGATTCATATCCGGGGTATCAATCTCATGCTTCAAACAAAAGGCTTCCACTTCTTCCATATGACTTTCCCATCCACCTTCTCTCAATTCAGCAAGCAATACTTTTGTATTAGAAACAATATCCAATGCATTTGCAATATCCAAAGATTTATTTTGGAGTTTGACACACAAGACATCAGTGATCTGCATAATTTTTTCCATGAGGTGTAGAATGAAGACAAAATCAAATGTAACCAGAAACTTCAAGGCACCCTCGGCATCTCCTCTTGAATTCCACGGAACGGAACGGTCATTTGCTTAACTTCTTAGTACCGCTACTGATGCACCAAACAATTTTAACAAGCTTTTTACTGACTTGTAGTGGGAACTCCATCTAGTGTCTCCGGCCCTTTGTAAAGATCCTATTTGATTTAACCCTCTTCCTGTGTCAATCTCTCCAAGTTCAATCTCCTTTGCAATTTCAGTGGCTTGATTTTGCAGTAGCTCATCATTTCGTTTGGGAGATGCACTGACAGTATTTACAATAAAATTTGCATTCTGGAAGAAGTTGTGGACCTTATGTACCTCCCTTTAAGCGGCAACAAGGGCTAACTGAAGCTGATGAGCAAGGCAGTGAATATAGTATGCATAAGGACACTCTTGGAGAATTAGAGCCTTAAGACCATTAAATTCCCCTCTCATGTTACTTGCTCCATCATAGCCTTACCCTCTGATATCTTGCACATTCAACCCAATATCAGCTAGAACAGCAATAATTGAGTTTTTCAGAGTCAAAGCACAAGTGTCACTAACATGAACAAGATTAAGAAAGCGCTCCCTTATCTCCCCATCTTTGTCCACAAACCGAAGAACTACTGCCATTTGCTCTTTCTTAGACTCATCTCTAGATTCATCAACCATGATAGTAAACTTGCCATTACCAACCTCTTGTTTAATTGAATTTTGAACTTTCCGTGCAAATATGCTAGCAATTTCCTTCTGAATAGTTGGTGAGGTGTACTTTGCATTTCCTGGAGCATTTTGCATAACTTCCTGTACTTCCTTATTATAAGAACCCACTAGCTTGAGTATTTCCTTGAAGTTACCTTGATTTTTGGAATCCTCTGATTCATCATTTCCTCTAAAGGGACATGCCTGGCGCATTAACAACCTGATACAATCGATAGTGTAAAAACTTAGATATCATACAATAAGAAATTATCATTGCTTGAAATTAAATAATTCTTACTTACTTAATAACATCAATGGAAGCTTTAAGCCTTAGTCTTGCATCAGCAACCCGTTTCTTGCATTGCTTAACAATCACCTTGTCAATATGAGTCATATTATTTTTCAGGCTTTCATAACATCGTACTGCATAATTGTGGGCTGAACTAGGACTAGTTCCCATATGGGTGAGAAAAGCACAATCTTTTCCGTTGTTGACCTTCTTCCACTTATCAAATCCTTTGACTGAAAATGTGTCGAAACCACACTTCCCTATTGGCTTTTTTGAAAAGAGAAAACAAGGCAAGCAATAGGCACAATTTGTGTGAGTTGAATATTCCAACCAGGAAAAGTTTGTGAACCAAGCACTTTGGAATCGACGACGGCTATTGCCTGTTCCAGTAAAAGGATATTCATCCAAGATCGGCTGATAGGGGCCCTCGGATATATAAAAACGCCTAGCATCATTTTGCTTGTCAGGAGGGAGTTCCCAAATTTGAAGACGTCTACCTGGGTCTCGATCATACGGTGTGGTTATAATTGTCGCTTGTTCTATAACTTCTGGCACAGAAATATCAGTGTCAATTTGAGCATCAACTTCGGCATTATTTGGATTGTTCTGTTCTGGTTGTGAGCTCGATCTAATTGGTTTGAAAAAATTCTCAATTCTAGGTCTCTTCCCCTTCATATCTACACAAGAACAAGAGAAAACAAAATTTCCTAATTAATTGCGATTTGCGAAGCACAAATATACAAACTAATCTATATTTAACTGCAGACAGAGAGATGTGATCAAATCAGCAACTTAAAAAACCTGTCTTTCTTCCGTCGTTGTTCATCCTGAGTTCCTGAACTGGAGCAACGCTCTCTCCTAATAGCGATTAGCGATCGGGACTGCGCTTGCTCCTCGCTGGCGGCCGGAAAGTCGGCAGCAGGCAGCTGAAACCCTCGTCGCGTCGAAGTGCAGACGATCCGATCGATCCGATCTGATTTTCCTAGCCAGACGCCAGACGAAACGTATGCAGGGGATATACGTGCTCTGTCTGCTCAGCTGCCTGGGCCATAAAATTTGTTTGTATATGGCCTAATTAATTAATTAGTAATGGTTAAGTAAGATGGGCCTGCTCGCTTAACACTTAGCACTTGGGAATTGGCCTGCGATTGGGTCATGCATGGGCTTTTACCTGATGGACAGGGGGGGGCGAATCGTAGCTAGCTGAGAAAAAATAGTGGTGATCGCTAATTGTTACTAAGAGTCGAGGGAATCGTTGGGGGGGGGGGGGGGGGCGTCGCCCCCGCTCGTCCCCCCTTCCCTCCGTCCCTGATTGTATTCAGCTTTGGTCCTTCCTTTTAGCGGCGGGCCAGCGAAAACCTATAGCTACCGGATATAATCGTCTATTGAGGGTCGCTCATAATATCTACAGGCAGGATGGTTGACGGCATATTAGTAGACCGAGAGATGTTTAACTGCTATATGCTTGCAATCCTTGTTATTTTTTAGATGGTTGGTTTTTTATCAACCATCTCGGTCCTTGAAATGTAATGCTATGCTTTGCTCAAACTAAGTAATAAAAGGTTGTGTGTATCAGGTGATGCAGGTGTTTATGTTCCATTTCAAAAGAAAAAGTTCTCAATCGAGCGACCTATGGTTTTACTATGTTAAAAAAACGAATTTGCTAGTTCTCAGGCGATTGAGAACTTCTTAAATTTTAGTCACCTCTCTGACTGTTAGATTTACCTCGTGATTCATACAATGTGGGAGTTATACCTGAGTTGTAACTAGGGTGTAACCGAGAATTTAATAAGTTGCAACTAGGGTGCAACTGAGAATTAGTATAAGTTTTATAAATTACAACTGAAATTTAGCATAAATAGTAGAATAACGTCAACAACTTAGACATAACTAGTTTTCGGACTCCTGAGATCTAGGCACTTCCTTAAAAAAATTGTAGTGCGTAAACAATTTGTTTTATTTTCTGAATAATTTTTCCTCGGTTGCAACATTGTGTGAACTTTTTTTATACGACATATTTTATATAGCTGAAAAAAACTTAGCAGTCCACTTGAAACTTATAGGAGGGCACGAATCATGTTGCAGATCTAAGGTGTTCGGGATGCGTGACCGAGCACTGACACAAATCTCGGCCAGCGGAGATCAAGCAAATCCGTTGATTTTTGTACACTCCAAATAAACACATGTACAAAGAGTTTCATTCTCGGCCGAAATCAAAACTGTAAATAATCTGCTTTTGCACATCCATTTATTCACATATACAACATTTTCGAATTCCATGTTTTGCACACATTAGAACATAGAAAAGTCGATTCAAACTACCCAATACTGAATAAACAGTAAAGCGATTATTGGGAGATGGAAAAGACAGGGATATACCGCGGATGTCCCCAAGAACGCGAGTATACCCCGGCGGCTTCCCCTATGGCGCCGAGACGGCTTCCAGCTCCTTCACCATCCTCTCAAAGTCCAGCCACGAGCTGCCGCCTTCCTCCACCGCATCCCCGGCAGCCGCGGCGAGCGTGCGAGCCTTGGCCCTCACCCCACCCAACTCCGCCCCTTCAACAGCACCCGCGAACACCCGCGCTAGCGCGCCCGAGTCAGGCACGGCGTCCTCGCCCTCCGCGGCACGCACCGCTGCGCCGTGCACGTCTACCACGAGACGAGCGTCGATGAACTGGTCGGCCTTCATCGGCCACGCCACCAGCGTTACCCCTGCCGCGACGCCCTCCAGCGTCGAGTTCCATCCGCAGTGCGTCACAAACGCCCCCACGGAGGCGTGCCGCAGGATCTCCATCTGCGGCGCCCAGCCGCACACGACGCGTCCTTTGTCCCGAGCCCGAGCCCTCTCCTCCAGCCCGTCCGGAAACACGGCCACGTCCGCGCTCACCGCCCAGACGAACCGCACGCCGCTCGCCTCCAACGCTGCGCCCAGCGCCGCCGCCTGAGACAGCGGTGGCTTGTACATGCTCCCGAAGCAGACGTAGAGCACAGAACGCTCGGGGCAACCGGCGAGCCAGGAGAAGAGCTCCTCTGCTTCCGCCGTTGGTCTCTCTCCTACGCGGCAACCGGAGTTGGCAACCGGGCCGACCGCCCAGACGCGGCCGTGGCCGAAGCGCCGCTTCAGGTGCTCCAGGAAATCGCTCTCCATCGCATCAAACGTATTCACCACGGCGCCCCACGCTCTAGAATTGAGCAGGAACCCTTCCCGGACGAGCTCCCAGTCGGGGTCGCCCGGGACGTAGCTCCTCACCACCGAAGGCACGTGGCCGTAAGGGAAAGACGGGGAACCGGGGAGAGCACTCAGAGCAGCGTCATTGTTCGGGTCCAGCGGCAGCGTGCTATTCCACAGTTGCTCGAGCGCCGCGGTGGTGAATGCGCCGACGCCGTAGAACGCAACCCGCGGAACACGGAGGTCGTCGGCGACGAGCTGCGCCGATCCGAGAAAGAAATCGGAGAGCACGGTCGTGGGCGGGTCTAGCTGTGACCGGGCCCATGAGACGAGCGAGCCGCGGAGGGTGGAGAGGGGAGCGGCGAGGAGGGCGTGGTGGGTGCCCGGGGCGATCTGGCCGGCGTGCTCGGGAGCGGAGGGGTCGGGGAGCGGGAGCGGGAGGGCGGCGGCGAGAGGGGTGGACGCGAGGAAGTCGGAGAGGAGGTGGAGGCAGGACGGGGTGACGGTGACGGTGATTCGGACGCAGTGGCGGGTGGAGAGGAGGTGGGAGAAATCGAGGAGCGGCAGGAGATGGCCCATCGGCGGGAACGGGACGACGAGGACGTGTGGCCGCCCAGAGGACGCGGCGGCGGTGGACATGGCCTAAACCGAGTTCTTTGTGTAGAGAGTGGAGGCGAGGGAGAGAGAGAGAGAGTCTTGAGGGAAATAGAGTGAGGTCTGACGACTCCGCGAGCGAGAGAGGGGCACTGTTGGTAGTGTCGTGGCACTGGCGCATCGCACTGCCGTGGTGGTCTGGTGGAGAACGGGATGCTGACAGCCACCATGATCATTGAGCAAGTCATCTTTTTTGTATAATCCAGTCTTCGTTAAACTATTATTAATGTGCACGTGCATGCACGTGTAGTTACAAATTAAAATTAAAATACATTACGCTTACAATTTCAGTTCAAAGAAAAAATGTCATGAGAATAGACTAATGGAAATTTCGTCTAAGATTGCATGTAATGCAGTACCATAGAAATAAATTCTATGGCTTCCCATCATGCAAAACTAAACAAACTTTATAGAAGAAATTAGAGGCAAAGAAAAAATAATAACCAATCAAAAAGTCGTGAAAGTAGATCATATTATGTACTTCTCACAGTATGAAGGTGCAAAATCACTAAATAAGATAATGTGAGAATGATAAAAGAAGTACTATATCCCCTTCAATGTGTGTCTCAAATAATTAAAATTCAACAAAAACACATTATTATCAAGCAGAACTAAAACCGCACGATATCAAGAAGATCCTTTGCTTTATTTGGCTCACAAATGGTTTTGAAGATTAAGAGAAGTTACTTTTACTACCAGAAGAGAAAATTAATATTAAGGAAAGCTAAGTTTCTCCATCTCCTGCATTAGCCACTTCTTGTAACCTCTACTTTGCAGCATGCCCCATATATAAGTATTATTTGAAAATGTCTTGTTCACAAAGTCATATGTCTTAACCAATATTGTCTCTGTGACTTATACTGCACTCACTCTGGACAACAACAATTGGTAGCTCATACCCGTAGACATGTACAACAAACAATAGAATTCTGACATAAGTGGTCAGCACAAAGAAGAAACATTAGACGAGGACAGCTACAGAGTCAATGTTAAAATAATAAACAAGGAGGTAAGCCCCTCTTCCTCCCACGTCACCTCCTTGGCGGCGGCGGGCAGAGCCCTAATCCCCTACTGCCACTACCTCCATCCACCGCTCCCCTCCCCCTCTGACCTCGGATGAAGGGGCCGGGGAAAGCCCTCACCCGGATGGTGGTGGGGGGCCTTCCTCCTTGCAGTAGTGTTATTCTCGCATGGCGACAGCGTTTCTGCAGGCGTGGATGCGTGGCGGAGCACCGACATGGGCGTGGCGGCCTCCTGCGCGTGTGTGGCGGTGCGGCTTGGCTTGCGTGGCCTTGGGGTGTGGTGGATCACTGAGCTTGGATTTTGGGTCCCCATGCCCAGATCTACGCGCATGTGTCACGGTTGGCCGGGGTAGCGGCTGGCGGCTGCATGGAGTAGCGGTACATGTTGCGGCTGCTAGCAGCAGTTTGTCGGGGTAGTGGCCCCGGGCAGTTGTGGCTTGCGGCTCCAACCACAGGGGTGGTGTTGCTACCGGCTTGGCCCAGGTTGCCTCCTGCTCAACGGATCTGTGTCTCTGGGCTTTGATCCACGTGTCTAGCCGGGATGGCGGTGTTGTGGCGCGGCACCGTCAGTAGGAGAGATGGTGGTTGGCGGGGGGGTGTTGTTGGCCCATCCAGGATTGGCGGGGGGTGATGGGCACTCTTCCTGGCGATTAGTGGGCTTTGGCGAGCATGGTGGTGGCTGGCTGGCGGTCGATTCAGGTCGTAGGTTGTAGAGCATCTCCGGGAGAAATCCTTGCTCTGATTTTGGCTAGAGCCGGCGATGGTGACGCTCGCGGGTTCCACTCACTTATCTGGAAGCATCGTCATGAGTTGGCTCTCTCCTACTCCTGCGGACTTGGATCCATAGGAAAACCTCATATCCGGGATCAGGAGATGGAGGCATTGTTGCGTCTCTGACCTTCTTGGGAGCATCATCTCGGAGTCGCCTATGGCTAGGGGTTCGGTGAAGGGGGCTTGATGTTGGGAAGTTGTGCAAGGTACAAGGGTGAAGTTTGGCAAAGATGATGCCTCAAGCTGAGGTCGGACCGCGGTCCAGCTTCGACAGTCGATTATTGTCTTATGGGTTTTTCTGCTTTGATGTGTTGTTGTGGATTCAGAGTTGTGGTGGAGCGTGTCCAGGCAGCGACGACCACCAGTCGGCGGTGGTCTCTGCAGAGTACTCAGTCGGCGCAAGATCAGCATAATTCCCTTGTGAAGCTCGTCGTATGAGTTAGAGTCGTCTCTCCTTTGTGCGTGTGGCCAATTGATGGCATATGCCGACGTGATTTTCAGTGTCGTCTGTGAGGCTCTGTTTGGGAAGTCGCTGGTGAACTCACAATCACTGTCTCAAGGACGAGTGATGACGATGACGCTTCATGGCAACCTCGACGCTGACATTCTTGTGTGTCTGTGTTTCGTGTGAGTAGCCAGGATGAATGTGGTGGTGTGCCCAGTATGACCGTGTTCCATGAAGACGTCGGTGCTTTTGAATCTGAGACATCCCAACTTTAGGAAGGAATGCAAAAACGGAAGTAGTGCATGGGATGAGGCAGAACAGAAGGTGGAGAAGCTAGGGCGCACCGCATAACAGATTGATAACCCTCTGTGTGTCAGCTTATGGCAGTGTAAGTAAAATTACTAATTTGATAACATACTGAGCCAGTGGTCATTTCCCTCTTAACTAATCATATGACAGGGGCAACAGTTAGCACAGAACACCGGGTAAAAAATTGTATTACCTTGTATTTGTATAGCCCATGTAGAGTGAAACACCCCCAAATTTTATAGAGGGACACGTGGCAGAAGCAAACCCCTAGTGGCCCAGCCTAGCAGCTACACGTGGGATGGCCTATCGAAGTAGCAATGTCCAGCGGGCGAAGCATTGCATGTTTTAGTATAGAAGAGGAAAAAGACACTGAAGTGGATGAAGTCTTAAAGATGAGATACAAAGTCTGCTAGAGACATAAACTAAAAGCAAAACAAGTAGGCAACTACGTAGGAAAAAAGATAAGAAATTAAAAATTAAACATTTGTTAGCGACAAGCTACTTGTACTAGTTAGCGATCACTATTTTGCCTTCGCCTTTATCTGTTATGTTAGCTTGTTGATTGGCTAATAAGCATTCTCGAACACCATAGCATTTCTCTCCCGCCAAATTGATCAAGAGTTCAATATCACGATTGAATTGAATCTTGCACCATCATCTTTGTCTAGGTTGCCACTCCTGAGCCACCACCGTTCCTGGAGTGGTTGGTTCAAATTAGGACGAACTGGTGCATGTTTGCCTAGTTGTGAATTGTGTTCCATGTAACATCCCAAAATTTACCATTCTGGAATGTTAAATAAAATAAATATTTTATTGAATGAGTTGTTTGATTGTGTGAAATTCCTAAAAAGTTAAACTTGTTGAAGACTTGTTTGAATTTTTCTATTTGGAATTCTCTAATGGATTCAAAAAAATTATGATTAAATTAATGATTCTCTAAACCTAGTTCAAAAAATGGACAAAGGGTAAGGAATAGTTATATTTAGTCTTATTTAGCTTATATTGCATATTTGGATTTTCTAAATAAAAATTGGATTTATTAAACCCTAGAAAATATTTTTAGAGATTTAATAAAGTCTTATGAAGACATTTAGTAAACAAAATTATATTATAGAATCATAATTGGAGTGGAAATGGTTTTCCTAGACTCTACATATTTAATTCGATTTTATATAATTTTTGTGATTTTTTTTTTGAAAAGAATTCAATATAAAATCCCTATTATATTCTATAAAGAAAAAAGACTAACTACTGGCCGAACTAACCGGCCAAGCCCACTTAGCCGTCCTCTCTCTACCGCATGGGTGCTACTTTGTACACCCACTCGACCCGCCTACGACCTAGCAGCACCGCCTTGACCGTCGAAGTGGTATGTGGCCTTTCCGGTCGTCCGATGGCGATCGGACGCTTGCGCCCCCCGCTTCCCCTCTCTCTACCAATGGGCCCTGCCTTTCAATGTCGCCTCCTACCTCCCGTCGGCATCCCGTCTTCCCCGTCACTGAGCTTGCACGCCACGTGTGCCCTCCTTGACCCTGCAACGTCCGGGTGTAGCTCATCCGCGCGAGGATAAGCCCCATGTGTCTATATCCCCTCATCCTCGTGCCCGCAAACCCTCTTAAGCCGCTCGGATCCGCCGGTGGCCACCACCATATTCACAACCCCGAGGCCCCTCTCTCCTATAAATGCCGCCCTGGCCTCCCCTTTCTCCACCACACAATCTCCTCCCTCTTTCCCCTCTTCCTCCTAAGCCTCCTAGCTCAAGCCGATCTCCTTCGTCGCTGAGCTCCTGTAACATCCCAGCATTTAGGACTAAACGAAGGGTAGATTTAGAATTTGTTTGCATCTGCATGCATGCATCTGAAAAATTGGGGTAAATTTTTCGCCAAACTAAAAGACTAGAGCAATCAGAGTTCTCTCACTCCGACGAATTAGGTTTAGGTCATCTCAGATGAGTGGGGTGAATATTGACATGATCTCTAATGTTTTTATGAATTATGAGGGGAGACGTTTGAGTTATGAATACTCATAAACAATATATAAGATAAGAGGAAATAAGTAAGGATAAGAAATTTTCAAATGAATCAAGAATATTTATATTACAAGCAAGTAATAACTAAAAATAAATTGAATACAAGTAAGAAAGTTGTAATGTCTAATTTTCATCCATAAAAATATGGATGAAGGAATTGTTTACAATAACCCAAATACAAGTAAAATCAACTAAAATACAAGCATAGATTAATTAATTAAAACAAGTATTATAATATTCTTTTATAATAAAGAATGAAGAAAAAAAGAATAATAATAAGATAAATTAATGCAATACAATACTTATACATTATACTCAAATAGAAAAGAAAATTACAAAAAATAAAGAAAACTTAACTTTATTAAATAAGATACAAACCTTTACAAGTTTCAACTAACAAAAAGGGAAATGAACTTTATTACATTAAAATGAAAATCCAATATTCTTTACAATGTTTACGATTAAAAGAAAGTTGTAAAAGAATAAAAAGGAATCCCAAACTAAATCTTCTTGTCTTGAAGATTTTCTTCCTGTTCACTTTTATTCCTGTATAATAATGAGATAAAAGAAAACAAATAAAAGAATGGGTTAGTGTTAGTTGAACCCTTAGATTTCAAATGAAATGCATTGCTGATCTCATCATTGGGTATTTCTAAAAATGGGTACAAAGAGTAGTATCTGTTCTTATTGAAGCTGCCTCAGACTTAGGCATCACGGGCATGGGGAAAGTTCCACCAATCCAGTAAAGGTAAAAGGAAAAGCAGTAATACCCCAGCAAAAGATTTGGTTTCACTTGATCGGATCTACATGGCGGATGAAGCAGGAAAGCAGCTTACACAACACATGCATAACATGTGCTGTCACCACCACAGCGATCAGTACAAAGGTAGCAGTGAGGGAATTTCAGGATTTTTTTTCTCACTTACCCCAATATTCTAGCCGAAACCACACTTCTCTATCTAAGTAGTACAAGAGTGTCAGGAACACTGCTTCCATTATATCAAGAACACATACACGGGTTCATTCCCAGATCACTTCAGTGCACCACAGCTACACCACAAGCACCCTGGTTGCTTGGGGAAGCCATCCAGAGGCTCAAGGAGGAGTTCCAGCAGCTGATCAAGGGCAAGCAGAAGATCTGCAATAGCTTAAGGAGGAGCATTCTATTAGTAGCAGAGAAAAGGGTAGAAACTTAGGTATATCAAGAGCAAGGGTAATGGATCAAGATCTACAACAGGCCATAAGCCACTCACCAACAGCAGGTAAAAAACATCAAAACTACCCACTAAATCATGCAGTGCCCATTCTTGTATCTCACATATAGATCTGGGAATACAAGGGGAATAATAAACATCAACCAATTCCATCTACTCTTCAACTAGATTTTTATCTATGAGAATTGGATGGATAGGTTCTCTCAGAATTGCATGGAAATTCCATGCAAGGTTCATCACAGGGGTTTAGAGCCAACAGAAATATCTGTTCATACCCAAAGGTGTGCCTCAGTCTATGCATCCTAGACAGGGCCAAGAAATCAAGTAAAGTATCTGAATTTATCAAGTTATCTAATAAGAAATGATATAAGACATCACAAATTATATGAATAGGTGCAAACAACCAAAACCAAACCAGTCTGCAAATGGATAAATACCATGAGATCATTCGGGGTCATTTGCATCAAACAAACATTAATCTATCCTGGATCATGTATGCACATGGTCTGGTAACCATTAGACACATCAAAGAGCTACAAATGCAACTAAGCAGCTTAATCAACCAGCACAAGAACAGATAAGGTTAAACCTGAACTGGATGTGTGCACACTTCCAAAAAGTGGGGATCCATAACATTAAGATCAGCTCAATAGAGCCATTAAAGGAGGAAACCTCAAGTTACTTCAACTTAAAAGGATCACACCATCTCTACTAGGATGCAAGGATTATCTAGGCTGTGATCCAAGTTACCAACAGACAGTCATAATAGTACAACATGGTAAGAGGTTCACACAATGGTAGATACAGTCCAGGCAAGAGCTAGAATTATCAGGATAATCAAGACACAATTTAAGTCACTGAAATAAATATTTAGTTAAGCATGTACTATGTACACAAAAGAATAGTAGTACAAGGTGTTCAGGACCCTATCACTGAATTCCATAAGCATGTCATTGAACAAATGGCTCATAAAGGATATTGTTAAATCAAATACTTATAACACCACCACCTATAATGAAAAATACAACCTCGCCAATAAACTAGCTAGAATAAATTCTCAATACACCATTCCAAAACTCATCCTCCACAAGTTAATAATGTTAATATCTACATCAAAACATCTATTCACCAATTAGTCAACTCTAGGTTTGATTAGAACAAAATTATTCAGTACCATATCAACGATAGGATCATTACAGCTACCTATCTCAAGTATTTGGAGAGAGAGATGTCTCACAACCAAAAATTCAATTAAAGCAAATAGTCGGCTCGAGGGACGGACACCCAAGAACTACCTGTATCGTAATAGAAGAAAATGCTGCAAAAACATAGTGACCGAATTGAATAGGGAAGTCAACACACATGGTTGCAGACACCTACCATAGAGATGATAGCAGCAACAAGTCAAGATAGAAAGAAGGGAAACAAACAGGGAGCACCTACCTATGGCGAGTCGTGGCTCGCCGAAGAGGAAGCAGATACTGCACTCGCAGAGGCGGTGGAAAGCAACGCCCTGGCGTGGCGGCACGAGGAGCACGGTAGTGCTCGACCCGCGCCGAGACACACTGCAGCATCCAGCACCATCATTGCGGAACGGTGGCATCAAGGCAGCAAAACCCTAGCTCTAGATAAAGGAGCAGAATGGCTTAAACCAGGGATAGCGGCCAAATCGAAGGGTTGTGGGTGAGAGAGGCAACACTGGCGAAGCTTCGACGATAAGAAGCGGAGGCCGCAATGTATTACACCGCCAGAATCGGGCAGGCGACGACGACGACGACGCCAGCTGCCAAAAGGAGAACGCGAGTGTGTGCGATGTACGCGAGAGAGGATGGGAGGTGAGGGTTTGTAACATCCCAGCATTAAGTATCTAACGAAGGATAGATTTAGGAATTTGTGCATATGCATGCATTTATCTGCAAAAATTATGGGTAAATCTTTTGCCAAATAAAAACTTAAAGAGATCAAAGTTTCTTTCACTCTCTAGGTATAGGAATAGCTCTGGAGAGTGATCGTTATAAATTTTGACATGACATTTATGAAACAATGTGTTTTGGGGAGAATTTGAATTCAAATTTGAAATGTGAGTTTATATTTTTAAAACTTAGAATTAAGATTTAATAATAATATTTAAATCAAGAAAAAATAAATAATAAACAGAAACTCTAAATAAGACTTGTAATCAAACAAATGATTATTTATTCCATATATTCATTTCATTAATAAGTTACAAAACAGTAATATATTAAGACAATAAAGAATTCTTACAATAGTGAAATTACAAAAGGAGGAATATTTACATATTGAGAATTATTACAATATTCCTTACAAAAGAATAAAATAAACATTACAAGATTTACATCTGTCTAAAAGAAATCTACACTACTCTTGAATCTTCAAATCTTGTACCTGCAAAACAAAGAACAAACAAAAAGAAAAATAAAGGTTAAGTTATTAATTTTTACTCTCAGTAGAACAGTGAGATGCACTGTTCCATTTTACATCATTGAGTAATCCTTTAGGGGCAAGTTTCACCAATATGAAAGAATTAATCTTTCATAATAAATAAGCCACAAGTCAAATGATTCCAATCAGTAAGAGGGGCAAGTTTCACCAGGCAGATAAATGGTAACAAGATAAAAAGGTAGAACATTTCCATGAGCATATCCACAAGGGTGCAGCAGACACACAAGTAGCTCACACAACTAAATGCATGGATGTGCTGGCAACACAGCCACTGTTGCCTACACTAGCAAAATATCTCAACACAGCCGTGGGCAAGCACAAGTGCACCATTTCTTTGCTCATACCACATCAGAACCAGCAGCTTAGCCATAGCCAAGCCAATCAAACCAGCCAAACCAAAGCACCACCACAGATCAACCAAACATCACCAAATGGTGACATAAGGAGGGGGGAGAATCAGGTGGACAGCAAGGCCAAGCCACAGGAGCTAGGAGGAGCAGGCTAGATCAAGGCCAAGCATAGGAACTCGGGGAAACAAGAACAACATCAGGAGGTGAAGAACAGGATCCAACCAGCAACATTTACATCACCACCAATCACAACAATCATCACTTCTAGTGGTGAGTGACATAAAATCACCACATGATCTATTCATCTTATCCAGACAGAAGCATGTGTTGTTTTATGAAACAACCTCTCAATAATCACCCTGGTGAGGTGAATCTATCCTAGAGATTTTGAGTATAAAGATCAGAAATCAAACCTAGCCAAAAACACCAATTTCTCAGACCAGACTCACAGAGTTTGGTGTTAACACATGGAACTTAAATAATCCATCACTTGTTCTTACCAGATCAGGGCACATCTCCCAGAGGGAGTAGCACCTCTGATCTTATAAGTTACAAACAAACCATTCACTTAACCAACTAGGACCTAGATCCTAGAGCCTCAGGCCAGCATAATAGGCCTAATCAAACAATAAGCTTTCCAACTTAATTATAAGCATCTATCAAATTCCAGTAATAACCATAAGTGAAGCCAGCAACAAGATCTACTTATGTACCATTCTAAGAAGGTTTCACAAGCACTGATCTTATCACTAAGACAACCAAATAGTCCAATCTTCACAAATCAACTATCAAATCATTTCCCTGAGACCAGAGATCATATCATATTTATTTATTCATTTTCAAAGAATCATTTGATTCTATTGAATAAAATTCAAACTAAGCATAAACAGGCAAGCCAACCAACACTAATACAGTGAATCATCACTGATAGGGTTACTGTCAATATCAAGATACTGACAACAGATGAACACACTAAGCCACCATAGTATCAACCAGAGGCAATACTATGAAACCCTAGCATCTGATCCAGCATTAGCCTCAGACCAACAACAACACCTCTTAATCAAAGGTTGACAACAGGAACTGAGGTGCAGGGAACATAAATTCTCACTAAGCAACATGACCATGCCATAGTATCATCTTACAAGCACCAGAGATGAACCCTAGTAGTAATACAAGCACAGAACAAAGATTGGCCACTAGATACACGCAGAGGGACTCGAGGTAATAAGATGAACTAGAATCCACAAAAGCACAACTCACCTGAGGTCCTCGCTGAAGTATTGAAGAGGAAGCAGAAGGGCCGACGTGCTCGTGGAGGCACGGGGAGCACCTAGTGGGCTCTACAACCCGCACCAGCCACGACGGCGACCACGGTAGCACACGAACACCGCACACCACCGCGGGAGGGTTAGCAGCGGCAGTAGCAGCACCATTCCCAAACCCTAGGGTTCGGGAATGGAGCTAGCATGGCCATAGGAGAGCTCCAAAGTCAAATCGAGGCGGAGGAAATGAACCAGCATAGTCGACAACCTCGCCCTGCACCACGACAGCGGTCAGGGAGGGCCACGGCGGCGAGCATCGCTCGGCGGCGGCGCCAGCACCCCACGGGGTCGAGGGGGAGAGGAGATGAGGACAAGAGAGGGAGACTAAGGGAGTGGGCTGAGAGGGACAGGACCCCTTCGGGGAGCCTTTTGGTCATGGCCACTTAGGCCAAAACGGCCCAATAAGCCCAACAGAGTCAGCCCAAAAACTTACAAGAAGTTTTAATGATTAAGAAAAGACCAAAATATGCCTAAAAATTAAATAATTTTAGAAAATAAAATAAAAATATAAAAATTATAAATAAAATATTTTTGGATTCATAATAATCCAATCTATCTAAATAAATTAAGAAATAAAATTGTATGCATATAATTTTTGATCAAGAATTTTATAATATATGTATTCCTTATGGAATTTTATAAAATTAAAGAAAGAAGATAAAAATAAACAAAAATCACTTTTATTATATATTAATATTGTAGTATTTTAAAAAATACTAAATAAATGTTTAGTATCATAAAATAAATTCTTTTATTTAAATGATAATCCTTAAAATAATTATTAAATCAATAAATATAAAATAAAATAAAATAAAAATATGATATTCAATAAATACTAATGGTTATTATTTAAAAATCCTTTAGTACTTAAAGGAATTGTTGTAACTAAAATAATGGAAACACACAAAAATAAATAATGCATTACATTATTTTGCATAATCATTTTGCCTCTTTAAATATTGTCCTTACCGGGCAATAATGATATTTTGTAGACATAGAAGCACAAGGTCTAGTGCAAGCATCCGACTTCACTACCTTGCAATCACAAGGCAGGTTCATCACTTGCTCATGTCCTTTGAAGAGTCTTTATCAAAGTATTTCTAAATTGTGTGTTATCATCTATGTTTTCGGGAAAAGAAAATATCATTTTCTCAAATAAATAAATTATAGACGTCATCCTAAGTGATGATATAATTGGAAATAGAACCTAGGTTTCTATTTGCAATAATGAAGTTTAACTAGGAATTTAACAATCCATGACATCAGTGATTCTAGCGCCGTATATAACGCGTTAACCATGAGATTTGGAATGAGACGGAGAAGTCGGCTCTATTCTTTTCCTCTCGTATGGAGGCAAGACGACCTTAACATGACGTTGTGATTCCTTGTGCGGATCCAACATATGGGTGGGCACCCTTATGCCCCACACTTTTGGTGTCTAGATTATCTATGAATGGTTTTTAGTGGTATAGTCCATTTAATATGGCACTTTCCAGGGCATCACCAGGTACTAGAGTCTTCGGGAACTTATCAAGGTTTTAGCCTGCCTGAAAGGGGGCTTCGGGAATATAATTTACTATAAAATATACTAAATATATTATTCCAAAGGTTTTCAAGATTTTAAATTAATAAATCCTTAACTATTTTATAAAATACCTATTTTGTAAATTCTTTAAAAAACATTTCTTAAGTAAGAAATAATCACAATTTTATATAAAACCTTTAATCTTTTATATCTAAATACTAATTCCAAAACCATAACTTGGATTCATAATCAAGCTTAAGTATAACCATTAAACTTTATCATACTCTTTTAAAATCTTAATTTCAAATTAAAACCAACCACTTTTAAATTAATAGTGTGTATCACTCACATATAAATGATATTTATCTCTTAATAATTATTAACATGAGTTCAAATCCTAACAAGTTACTAAGATCATCTAATTATACCCTCATTAATAAGTTGCATGTTATTAAACTCATCATTCACTTAAATTTAAAGTGAATGATCCCACATCCATAATTATACTTGTCAAAACCCTAAAACTTGATAATGTTATAAACACATTACACTTTAATATTCACTTCTAGTTTCATAGTTAACTTTGGTCTAAACAGTCATAAACATCTTATCTGAAGTTTATTTATGTGTAAGTTTGGTTTGTTTCAATTAAGTCATAAGTCATCTCAAACTATTCAAGCAAACGCAAACGACATCGATCACATTCTATTGACCAGAAAGATTGGTTAAACCTTATTAAAGTAATCTTTTCTTCAAAGTTATTCATTTTGCCACTTCAAACATCAACTTTATAAATAGGCCCTTTAACTCTTAACAACTTAACACATTAATTTCCATCATAATTACTAGATAGTAATTCACCTCAATCTTAGAGTGTTATTATACTTCACTCGTATACCTTACATGTTAACACGCAAATGCTTTGTAGATATATTTACTTATGAAGTAAATATTAGAAATAACTAAATCCTAAAAGCATCACCTAAATCTAATTCATTCACTTTATTGGGGAATTAACTCAGAATTTAGAAAATGCATTACATTACTTATGCATAATAGCATCTTGCTTCTTTAAACATTAGTCCTTAACGAACCAATGATGTTATTTTTAGATATTGGATCTTATATATTGTCTCGAAGACCATGAGTGCATAATCTTGTAATCACAAAGGCAAGTTCACACTTGCTCATGTCCTTTGGTTATATTCTATCAAGTATTTTGCAAATTCAATGTTGTCATCACCTGCAGTTCAAAAAGGTCAAAAAACACGATTTTCATAATAATATGATTACGGGTTATTTACCAAGAGGTAATAACCTACTTTGAAAGTTTCAGTGATAAAGGAATATATTATCTAGGACTTAACAATCAATGTCTCTAGTGATTCTTGTGTCATATAATACGCATTAACCATGAGATCTATATGGCTCTGGGGAATTCAGATGGATCTTCTTCCTTTCGCATGCAGCAGACACTATTCTGGGCCTTTGTAAGTTGCGGATCGTGGGTACAACCGTGTATTCGGGGAAAAGTATACCCTGGATCTGAGCTTACAAAAAACAGTTTTCTAGTGTTAATGGTTGTGGTGCTTATTCGACTAAGATAAAGCCATATTAACGGGGAAAGTTCTGCCTTGAGTCCTAAAGTACAACAATAGCGGTGTATACGGGGTCGCGAAGAAGGGCAGTGATAGGCTTGGGTCCTTATACTGGGCCCCATACCAAGGAAGTATGGACAATCTCGTGACTTGGTTGTGCAACATGGATAAGGATCTCTCATGGGTAAAGCAACGCACCACTGCAGAGTGTAAAAACTGTGACATATTACTCCATGTTCCAGGAAGGAGCTGCGAACACTGCATGAAAGAAACTCCACAAAGTTCTAATCAACCTGTGAAGGCTGACGGACATAGATCTTCAGAATAAAAGCAACCTTTAAATAAATGTTTACGAAAACCAGCATAACCTATGACCTTTGGTCTATGGTTGTAGTTAGTGCATCAAACACTCCTTTTAGTGAACTTGCTGACGTATCTTATTAACCCTTGCTAGATTCCGAAGACATTAAATACCAAGAAGAGGAAACACTTTATTCGGTTGAAGACCAAGTAGAATTTCGCTATAAGTATCCAGAAGTGTCGAAGGAGACAACTACGAAATCATCTATGGAATGGAGACCGAAGTATCTGAAGCATAGATGTGTCAAATATAGTTGATCGAGTCTAGTAGCATAGATATCTATCCTCTATATATTCAGCTCGTATAAACCTTAAATTTTAGTTTGCTTCTTTATCTTGTTCTCAAAATTATTATAGTTTAGCCCTGAGTCATGGGGATACCTCTATGGACCTAGGGGAATCTCGAAGTCGTCGTGTAATTTCTGGTTGTAATAATGATAATGTATGTTTGTGGACCCGCTTTATTTCTGTTGTACCACTCTGAGGATGCAATATTTGCGGAATGATGTTTCGTAAGTGTTATGTCCACGACTATAGTATATTACAACATGTAGTGGTATGCTGGTCAGCACAGCTCCGGCGAGCATTTGCCGCTAGAGGAGGAAGCTCTGCTCTGCCCTAACATTGCCTTGAGGTCCGTGGCGTGGTCGCGGACCTCATGGGCCTCACCTCCACCTCCAAGGGCGCCTCATGGACGAAAGGGGATTGGTGCTTGATATGCTAGGGTTTGACCATGTTTTGCTTTCTCAACCGACCATGACATAGAAGTCTATAGTCTTAAACAGGTGACCCCATATGCACACGGGCCCAATCGTCATGGCCCAATTTAGGAGAGTAAGAAGTGCATAGAGTATTTACTGCATCCAACGATAGTGAAGGAAAGATAAGTAGTGAAGAAAAGATAAGATAAAAACGTACTGATGATGGATTGAAGAGCTAAGGTGAGTAGACGCGCAAAGATGGTCTCACTAACCGGGTAGACTAGCGCCTATTTATAGGTAGTAATCGCGACGCACGTCGTTCAATTATTAGGTGAAAAGTTTTACTACCTTCATATCAGTTTATTGGGCTAACATGGAGTTTAAGAAAAAAAATTAAACCATAAAATTTATTAATAAAACATGAATTATATGTTATAAAAATTATACCATTGAATTGATATTTAAAATCTCTTTTTAATGATATAATTTTTGTAACATATAATTTATATTTTGTTGACCAAATTTATGGTCAAACATATTTCTTAAGCTCCGTATTAGTTCAATAAACCAATACTGAGGGAGTAGTTCCTATTTATACAGGTACACTATTTGTCTCCCCTTACACTTCTTGTGAGAAGAAAACAAAAGCGCACGTGCATGAAACAGGCGAGGTATGAAATTATCAATCAAGCAACTGCTCGAGTACACGAGCATCTCATTGCTCTCAAAAGAGGGACAGTTGGCAGCAGATCGCAAGCAAGCAAGCAAACAAGCAAGTGTTGGAGAAACTGATTTCCTGCTCTCCTCTCCACTCCACTCGTTGTCCGCGCCAACCACCCAGCTTCCTCCTCCCGGCTTCCCCGCCTCCGCGCGCGCGCGCTCGGAACCCATCCATGGCCGCAGCGCTACGCCCCCCTCCCCTCCTCTCCTCCCGCGCCGCCCCTACCGCCACCGCCCGGAGAGGTCGGACGGCGTCTTCCTCTCTCAGGGTCAACGCGCAGCTCGACGACACCACCGCCACAACTTCCACCTCCAGCACGCCGGCGCCGCCCGAGGGGTTCACGCCTCCGGTTCCCAAGCGGTTCGAGGTAAAGCCCGGCCAGTCGAGCAACATCGCTGGCGCCGCCCTCGCCTTGCCCTTCCGCCTCGGCACCGGCGTCTTCGTCCTAGGGTAATTCTGCTCCTTCAGTTGGTCTCTGCCCTTCAAAATTAGATTGTGTACCTATGAAAACCTTACTTCGTTCCAGGTTCCACCAACCAATTTGAACACCCCGATTGTAATTGAATTGGATTTCATTGTTCTCCTCCACTATGATGGGAACTGGCGATATTTATGTGCTAGTCAAGTATATGTATGTTTTCAGCTGAGCTGCTTCACCCATGAATATATTGCTACCCAGTTCGTTGACTAGCTAAAATGTCATGTTACTTTAATCGTGGAACAAAATTGGTCTTTACTTTGAAGGCTACTATATGCTTAGTACACACATCTACAGATGACTGAATTCCATGGCTTCTTCCATATGCTTAGGAATTTTAGGTGGGGGTTTATTTGATTCATATGTGCCTACGATGTGCAGATATGGAGTATCACTTGTTGATGCTGACCAGATACCACCAGATGAGTATGCTTTGGAATTCCAAGGTGATCTCCTTCTCTAATTCCCACTGTTTTGTTAGGCACGAGATACCACCGAATATAATCATTTTTTTGACATAAACAGCCGTCGTGTTTACTTGTCCAGTAACACTACTGAACTTCAGTTTAAAGTAGTACTCCTTCTGTTCACTAATATAAGATGTTTTAGTACTCCCTTAGTTTGCTAAAACGTCTTATATTAGTGAATGGAGGAAGTAGTACACAACTAATGTGTTTCTTGTTTTAGGTCGAAAGGTGAAAGAGACATCAAAGGTGGGGCAGTGTCCTCGACCTACAAAGCCTATTGAAATATATGAGTTTGAAGGGTATGACCCATCTTTCCACCAAAATTTAAACTTGTTATTCTTCCTGTTTCTTATCACGCGTAGTTCTTGTTCATGCCTTATTGTTTTCTGCTGATTACTCAGACTGATTTATTTTTTATTCAATTGTGGGTGCTTTCTCGCTAAAACCTCAGCTGCCCATTTTGTCGAAAGGTGAGCAATTTTTGGTTCGCTGTACTGGTGTTATTCAGTTGTCACTCTTCATGTATGATCAAGTCGCTGTGTAAATCTTGCAGGTGAGAGAGATGGTATCTGTCCTGGACCTTGACGTTTTATATTACCCGTGTCCTAAAGGCGGCCCAACCTTCCGTCCAAAGGTTAAAGAGATGGGCGGAAAGCAACAGTTTCCTTACATGGTATTTGATACACCCTCACGAATTATGTTGTTTCTTAGATCATACACTCATACTTGATCTTGTGGTTTCTGATTCTACGTACCTTCGAAATTTGATTTTAGATTAGATATATGACAGACAAGCATGATCAAAGTTGATTTACCATTAACTATACTCATGTTGCTGAACTTTTATTCCTGAGCAAAATTGGATTTTGCTAGATTGACATGCTTTGTTCTTCATTCTAAACGAAACCAGGGAGTTTTGCTCCCTTGTTTGGAATGAACGATGTGTGATGGAAACAAAATCACTCTCATGTTGCAGGTGGATCCAAACACAGGAGTTTCCATGTACGAATCAGATAACATCATAACTTACCTGGCAAAAACCTACGGTTTGTATTCCACCGTTTTGGTTTACCGTACATGCCCTCCCCGCGTTAAAAGTTTGTCCTTAGCTCTTCACTTGCACTTGTTTTTCAGGTGATGGAAGTGTTCCGATTATGCTAAAGCTTGGTCTATTGACGGTGAGTAACTAAGTGTTTCAGTATCCGATTGTTTATTATATTGGTAACATTCAGTTGTAGACTTTGTATAACATTTTATAAATTTCTTCTGTAGACAATAACAGCAGGGCTCGCTATGAGTGGGCGCAGTGGGAAGGTAAACTGCCAACAAACCTTATACCCTTGTTCCATGTAATCTTCTGAAAGTTTTGCTCGACCCATATCCATTATTGGTCGCAGGGATCTTCCTACTCTCCTGCAAAGCTTCCACCCCAGCCAATAGAGATATGGGCATACGAGGTCTAAATCCTCACTTATGATTATTCTCAGCATTGATATTATTATTACCTCTTGCTATTTGCCATTGTGTATTACCATTTTCAGGAACTGATCATTGCATATTTTATTATCAGGGGTCTCCTTTCTGCAAAATCGCACGTGAGACCCTTGTCGAATTAGAGTTGCCACACTTGCTACACAGGTATTTGAATGCTTAAAACTTTAGATTACACCCGTTCACAAGTAGCTGAATGCTCTACCATCAGAACATTATAACAATGCATAACGCGTTTATAAGTGACTGTTATCATTAGTATAGCATTACACCTGTAAAGAAGTAACTGAATATTGTGCCATCAGCAGCATGATAACAGTCCACAACCCTTGTAGTATAACATTATCAGTAGCTAGTATCATCAGTATAGCAGCTAAATATTCACACCTGCTACGCATCCTAAGAACAGGACCTTTGATACTATCCATATGTGTGGCATGCACAATGTAACAAAAAGGGTTTTCTACAGCATTGCACGTGGCAGCCCCAAGCGACAAGATTTTTTCAAGAAATACGGTCTTTTCCAGGTTTGCGTCCTTGCGATGTGTGCCTTTGTTGCTAAAATTTTTCCCATGCAAGTTATCGTAGCCGCAATGCGATTTACTCATACTGTCTTGGCAGGCGCCTTATATCGAGGATCCGAACACGGGGGTGAAGATGTTCGAGAGCGCCAGCATTGTAGAGTACCTGAGGGCAACATATGCCGCTTGAGAACTGCTGTTAGGTTCTTTGTCAATCCTGCGTAAACATGTCTCAAGTGTAGATATGTATTCTGATGGCTGTAGATCACATTCTTTACTATGAAAATGGTGAATCCTAGATGCAGCAAGGTGTAATTTGTATTTCAGTGCTGCTGAGACAGTCTCTCCTGCTGAGGCCTTAGAAGATTGATTGTATTTATGCCACTGTAACTTCCATCACTACAGCTTTCGCATACCTCTACATATGTCATTTTCTCCAATACTGGGCTATATACTGCCCTTGTATGCATGTACGAAACATACATGAAGGGGGAAACAATTACTCCCTCCGTCCGGAAATAAGTGATTTGGGTTTGTCTAAATTCACATGTATCTAAACACATTTTAAGTATTAGATACAAGCAAATCTAGACAAACTCAAGTCACTTATTTCAGGACGGATGGGAGTACATGGAATGTAGACTCAAGGATTTCACAATGGCTGTGCTCATGAATGGCTTAGGTGCAGAGATGAGAGTTGGCAGAATCAGAGTGTCACCGCATGTGTGGTATTTTAACATCATGATGACGCAAAATGTTTTGGCTAATTCGTAAAGATCAATTTCATGTGATGTTTGACATGCACAGAGGAGAGAGGAAGCCTGCACTTGTTGATCTTGACAACTCTTGTTCTGAAACTGTGCATAGAAGACTACTACACCTGAAAAGGCCAACGCACCGGCCAAGAATAAGACGCCTCTAAAGACAGTTACACCACAAGCGACGGCCAAGAAAACGACCCATGTGAAGAAAGCTAGTACGTAATACAGTACATCTCAAGTGAAGGCCGAGAAAAAGACCCATGTGAGAAGACTACAACTAAGTGGAAGTAAGAAATAGAGATTGTTCTATTTGAGCCGTGTACCTCCAGTAGCGCTGCCTGCACTTGGCGCAGAAGAAAAAGGCTTCTCCATTGGCTTGGTGGCTAGAGCAACTATAATTGTTGATTGAGCTACAACTTTGCTTTGGTAAGCCATTGACATGTGTGAAATTGTGCTTGTGAACCTATGGACAAAGATCCTTTGTTAGGTCGCGAGCCTGATTCTATTATTTTGTTTCTTTTTGTTGCGGAAGAATGGTAAAATACTGCCCGGATTTTTTCTAATGCTCTAGATAGAACGAAATGTGTACGCTGAAGTTATGGTTAATATCTGGCCATTTCTAACACACAGGCCTTGTTTGGCAGCCGTGTTTTTAACTAGTTTCACGTGAATTTTACGAGTCCAGTTCATTACCCAAAACTACACCTGTTGGCCCGTTTGGCAGTCTGGTTTGCAATATGGTGAGCCACGGGCCTTGTTTGGCAGCCGTGTTTTTAACTAGTTCCACGTAAATTTTACCAGTCCAATTTATTACCCGAAATTACACTTGTTGGCCCGTTTGGCGGCCTGGTTTGCAATCTGGTGAGCCCGAGTAAATCCGTAGAAACCCGTCGGGTCGACGAGTTTTCCGGACGCAGGAAGAGGATCGTGTTTCTTCCACTCGTGCCATCACAGCAAGCTCTCATGGCGGACCTGACCGAGAAACCTGATATGTATTCCCTAGAGCCAAACAATATGAATTGCGGAAAGGGATTGATTAGGAAGGGGATTAGGTTGAGAGGAGTGTATTGGGTGAAGGGAGTGATTTCACCGAATCCCCCCTGGATATTACACCAAAAAAACCTACAACCCGGCGCCAAACAAGGCCTTAGTGTATAAATACAAGCATTTATTGGAAGTTTTAGTGACGCATTTTCAACTTTCATTTTGGAATTTCCATTGATATGAATCTAATTAACCTGTAGAAGATAAATCGGATTCATGCTACGCAACTTTCGCGAGATGGGAAATTTAAAATCTCAGAATTGTATGTCTCCTTGCTTGTGTTGGTTCGGATTTCTACGAAGGGACACAACAATGAGAACCTTAAGATCGAAGAGGTCGATCTAGCCGTCCATTCACGGATCCAATAGTAGTGAGTAGTGACAAAACCGACCACGCCAAGAGCCTGATTCGTACCAGCTCAGAGTAAATAAATAAATAAAAAAGAAAAGAAAAAATCGAACGCAAAAGCAGCGCAGGGCTGATGGAAGGAAACCAAATCCAGACCTCACCCATCATGGGCAACTCGTCCTCCGCGCCGGCGGCGTCAAGGACTTCCCACCAACGGGGGTGGAGCTGGGGCGCGGCCCTGGCCGGAGCCGCCACGACGGCGGCGGCGGCGGGTGTGCTGGCCGAGGGACCCGAGCTTCGAGCTCATCTCCATTAGCCTGTCCACCTTCCACTTCCGGCCCCCTGCGGCGCTGGACATCGGGCTCACCCTCACCGTCCACGCCACCAACCCCAACGTGGTCCCCGTACGGTACGACGCCTCCACGGTCTCCATACTCTACGGCGGCGCGTGCCTCGGCACCGCGCGCCTCGACGCCGGCGGGCAGCCGGCCACCTCGTGCCGCCTGCTCCACCTCCCGGCCCGACTCGACGCCATGGAGATGGCGCACCACGCGAGGGCCATCCTCGCCGACACCGCGCGCCGGCACATGGAGCTGGACGCCCAGCTGGAGATCGTCGGCGAGGCCACCGTGCTGCTGTGGTCGCGCCGCTTCTCCGTCCGCATCGACAGCCACATCGTCGTCGACCCCGTCTTCCTCGAGGTCGTCGAGCAGGAAAACCGCTCCGAGATGGAGCTCTCCCTAGTCTGACATCTGAGTAGCGATTTGTATCGTACCACCACCTGATCCTACCAAACCTCATCGTTTATTCGTGCCATGAAATGCAATGCAGCTTTCCTGTTTCTGAAGTTTGAACAATGAAATGGAATACAAGCTCGATGTTTCATTACTGAATTTCAATACTCCCTCCAACCCAAATTAGTTGACTTAAATTTTTTTGGATTCGATTGTATCTAGACATAATTTAGTATTAGATTCATCCGGATCTTGACAAATTTGAGTAGATTCAAACTAATTTGGGTCGGAGGGAATAATAAAAAAATATTTGCTGCTCCACAGTATCACAACAAAATGATACATTCTATTCTACTAACTGGAACGGGTGAAGCTAAGACAGCTCGCAGCCCAGAAACCCTAGCACAACAAGGACATCAAAGCCAGAAATTCGATGTCCTGGTAATAACAAATAGGATAAGATTACACTGCACACAGAGGCGTATACAACCATCATCTCAGTTGATTGTCGCAAGCGGCGAGCGAGGGATGAGCGACGGCTTGGGCTCCTTGCTCGATTCATAGGGGTTGTTCTCGCGGAATTCATCCATCAGGGACTCGATAGGCATCGCTCGAAGTGACTCGATTGTGCCTTTGCTTGGAACTTCTGGCTCGGATCGCATGGGAGTTTCGCCGGTTGGCTCATAGTCCTGCACAAAACAGCATTGCATCGTTTAGAGGATCTCAGAATAGTTAACGATGCACACTGGACTTGGGCCACTTGGGGAGAAGATAATAGCTCTTCAAAGGATTTTGATCATACCCTGTAGCGGCTTTGGAAAGCCTTCTCCGCGTGCGAGTTCACGCCTGCAGCCTGGACAGAGTGGTTCTCCTGCAGGTGCTCTATCTCTACCAAATGTTCTTCCACCGTTGACACCACTCTCGACGATGAATTGCGTGCCTGGTCTAGTAGATCTGAGGCAAAGAGACAAAAGCAAGTCAAGATTAGACGGGGAACTCCATGCCAGTGAATGAGCAATCAGATCGGGCGCTTAGAAATTACTGTCAATGTCCTGCAGTATTTCTTTGCTACTGTCCGATGCTTGCTCTTCAGCCAAGGCACGAGATGATGCGACGTCCACCTCGTGTTGCTTGTTGTTTTCGATTGCTCCCCTGAAACATCCAGACTCTGAAGCTAGTTAGACTCCAAGATTGAGGAAATATAGGAATAACACAATGGGTATTCAGAGATGTGCTATTTTTTCTGAAATTATGCACTAACATGCCAATCTGATACCAAAACTGCCTTAAATAAAGCAAACTTAGATCAAACCAGCATGAAGAGTGCTAAAGCAAAATGGCTTCTATCTTATATACATACGGTGAAATCAGAGAAAACGACCACCTAGAGCAAAACATGGCTGACAAGGTAAAGAGAACAAATCCACTTGCCTGACAAGTGCTTCAACTTCAGCCACTTGTTTTGTGCACAAATCGTTAACTGCTGCATGGGATTTTTTCCATTGCTGAGCAGCAGAGTCAACAGTGCATGCGCTGTACAGGTCCAATACATATCATTAGTTAGAGAAGTCCAATCAGATTAAAAGATTCATGAAAATACTGAGACATTTCGTGGAACGGTTCAGGCATACCACTCCTGCATAATTGTTTCCATGCGACAATGCTTAGCTGAAGAGAAGCTGGAGCCAACTTTGCTGTCATTCTCCGCTTGCTCTGCAAACATCTCCCACTTTCTCTTGGCATGCTTCGTGACACCCTCCATAGCAGACGTGTGCTCATCCAGAAACGTCTTGTTTCCACGAGCAGCATCACCAAGAGAGTTTAATCTAACATCCACCTGCAGGAAACACACATCAGGTGCATTCTGATTTCCGTAGCACTATTGACCAGTCATGAGCCAAAGAATACCCAGACAGTAACATGCTACTACACACGCACCAGCTCTCTTTGCCGAACAATGTGTTTAGACACCAAACTGGTGATATCCGCCAGAAGCCTTTGTTCCTCAGACTTTGATTGCTCCTGCACGGAGTGAATGTATTAGTTAGATTCACCAACATAATTCTGCCAATGAGTAGTGAGCAGAAAGGGGGATGAATCACCTCATAAGCCTTTTGAAATTCTTCAAGGCTTTTGACCTGCACTTCATGAGTGTGATTCGAGTGATTCTGCAACTTGGACGTTTCCTCCACGTACTTTTCAAAGAGCCCAAGAATGAAGCTGGACATGTCCTTCGTCCTATCCAAACTGATGCAGAAACTCTGTTCGGCAACAAGAGCAAAGTTTAACTTGGAGCTGATCATAGCTAAGATATACTAAAAATCTGTAAACAGTTGGATCAAGTCACTGACATCTCGCAATTCCTTAGTGAAATGCGCCAGTTCACTACGATGGTCGGCTAGCAAACTCTGGATATCAGAAAATATCTTCAATGCCTCTCCCTCGACACAAGCTAGAAGCTGTCAGCAAAATATTCCCATCAGCCTAATAGAAGACAAGGGTGCGCGTATGGGCAAAAGGAAAAAGGAATTTGTGTTTGTTAAAAAGGTGGACAAATCACATGCCTGGTCAAGACTGCAACAGCTTGCTGCAGAAAGAGATGATACATCCTCCAACGTAGAATTTGTGTTTGCTTTATGCAGGAGCACCATATTTTGAAAAGATTCCATATGCGACATATACAATGACTTTGAAGCTAAAACCTTCTTCTTTATCTCTGATGTAGCCTTCAAATGTTAAACCAGAAGGATAAATGACATGCAACATTGAGCCAGAGACCAGACAGTTATTGTGTAAAATTACTATTAGACATGCAGATTTATGCATAATTAATACGTACCATGTCATGGGAATCAACACAAGATTGGCATAGGTCTTCCACAGCTTTAAGGTGTTTGTTTTGTTGATCTATCGATGCGGTGAGTGTACTGGATAGAATATCCAACTTCGACGCAAGGTCGGCTTGGAACGAGTTAACCACCGACCTATTTGCAGCACTAAGTTTATCTCCTCTAGCTATTTTTGAATGCAATGATGCATTATCACGGCTAGATTTTTCCAGTTCTGATCTTAGAACACAGGCTTGATGTGCTAAAGCATTTTCTGCAACAATGCATTAAAATACAGTTAGAACTAACAAAAGGTGTTTTGCAAGAATGTAATGTGTGATATAAAATCAAACCTGCTTTTTTCTGCTCAGAGATAATGAACTCTTTCTCCTTCAGATTATAATGGGCATGTTTTAAATCCTCTTTTGTCGTTGAGAGTAGGTTGCTTGTATGGTCCAGGCATTTCTGTGGTACAAGCTATTAATCTTACAGCATAAAAAACATAAAATGATCATAACTAATCAGGAAAATATTATTTACCTCCGTGGCTTCGAGCTTTTTTCTCAATTCAGCAGAATGTTGGAGCTCGGAGTCGTATTTTTCTTGCAGATCACTGATTTGCTGAAACCAAAGCAAAGCACTGATTTCAAACAAAAAATAAACATAAGAGCCACATTATTTTCAAGCAAGCTGAGTACTTTCCCAACCTTCTGGTTTGTTTCCAAAGAGACAGTCATCTGCTCAATTTGATCAGCCATGCCCTTCAAAAAAATACAGGAAGAGTTAATCGAGCAAAAGATACAATGAAACTGTTGCAGATAAATTTTGTTGAAGAAATAACTTTAAAGATATGCGATACAGATCTGATTAAACCTACTTGTTGGGGTCTAATTTTTACACTACAGTTTTGTAAAAGGTAATTTTGATTTTTCAAGAATGGAAAAGGAATATGCCAGCTTCAATTCAAATAGATTTGAGAAATCGTGTCAATAATACCTTCCTCTCGTTCTCCTCGGCCTGGTATCTGTCTTTTGGAATGTATACCCCAACCTTTTCGCGTGCAGCATAGACCTCTGCGAATAAGTCAATATTTGTGAGGTCATTCTGCAATCATCTGAATCACATAAAATGGCATGTGGGTTCATTAGGTACCTGCTTTAAGTCTGTCTATTTCTCCATAGAGATCTTTGATTAATGTTGATTTCATCATTTTTTGGTTAACCTGTGATAGACAATTCCAGTAATTAATCATATGGTCAAGTAAAATTAAATGGTGCTGACATACCCAAAATTCAGTTTATGGTGTTCAAATCTTCATAACTCATGAAACATCCACTCTCAAAATGGGATAAAATGATGCCAATTTACCTCAGGCCTGTTTTTTATGCTCTTTGCCCGGTGTGCGTAATCTAATGTACTTAATGTCTCCTCAAGACAATGTACAGAAGGTGAAACAGTAGCAATAATGCAAGTTTTTGTTCTTCCTCCCAGTGAATCACGAAGCAACCTCGTGAGCTTACTGTCTCTGAAAGGCAAAGAGTTTCACATTCAAGGTAGGAAAAGAATTACTGTGTGCAAGAATCCTTGAAGCACTGATGCTTACCTGTATGGAACATGTCCAAGGTGCTCAACCAACGCTGTGATGACCCGGCCTAAAGTAAGCAAGCTTTTGTTTATTTCACCAGCCTCCCTCGCTCGGCCCTACAATCAAAAGAAAATGTCTGAGGTTTCCATAGAATTGCCATAAGATTTTATTCTAGATGAAATAGTAGCATCCAAGTTAATTTTACTGTATGATGTACCTCCCTAGCTCCAGAACGAGAGATGTTCTCAGACCCAGCCAAATCAACCAGATTTAACTTCCCACATTTTATCAATTCTTCTCCTTCAGGGGTTGCCTCTTTTATGTGAATTGTGATAGAGAAAAGCGAGTGCGAACGACTGAAATATTACAGGTGGAATTAAGCACTTGGTTTATTTACATAAGGGCTAGAGAATAACAGAAGAAATCAAGAAAAGGCGTGAAATTAAACCTCGATTGCTTGTTCAAAAGGGTCTCTGCCGTGCGGCGCTTCGCAGATCCTCTTTCCAGAAGAGAGAATATTTCGTTACAGTTGGTGACTATTTCTTCCTCCAAACCTCTCACAAGCACCCCACCTTTCCCGTCCTCCATAAGCGGTAACGCTTTCTTCTGCCGCTCTTCCAGGGCAACCTTAGATATCTCCTCTGGTGCAAGAAGATCCGTGATTTCCTCATTGTACAGCTCCAAAAATGTGACCTTGACACTGTACTCGGTATTCTGCCTCTCCAGTGTATCAAATATCTGCTTAACAGCTCTGGGTATGACCCCAGCATCTGAGGGTAACTGCCCGTCCGGTCCACTCTGCAGGCATTTAAACACAAGATACCAAACAACTGAGTAACCCCAAGCTTGATACATAAACAGTGTGAAAGACAACAACAAAAGACATGCTTGCCTTGGCTCTTCGGCACTCTCCTTCCATGGTATAAGTCTTCCCCGTGCCGGTCTGGCCATAGGCAAAGATGGTGCAATTAAACCCCTCCAGTACCTCATTCACAATAGGAATGATGGCTTGATCATACAAGTCTCTTTGCCTAGCTGTTGGCCCAAAAACCTGAAAATGAAAATGGGGCTTTACGTCAGAGCTCTGCACTGAGCAAGCTACCATGAAATGGGATGCATGTTCTCAGCCACTCCCACAAGCATCAGCAGACAGTGGAGATTAACTAAACATGCTAGAGCTATTCAAAATAGTGACAGGCAGTGCGCATCATGAGGTCTCCAGTTTTGTCAGGTGTAATGCAGGTTTTAATTTGCACACGACGCGACCCCCAAGCTCATTCAGATGCGAACACTAGTTGCAACAAACCCTAGGCACCAAATACAGTCGAGCTAACACCACTTAATCACCGTAGCAACCACTAAAAACACACGAAGAAAAGCACCATCCGAACCTTGTCGAACGTGAAGACCCTATCGATCTGCTTTGCCGCAATGGTCTGTGTGACGGCGACCTCCCGCTGGTAGTCGTTGCAGGTGACCACCTGCGGCGCGTTGCTCCTTAGTTCTTCGTCGCTGAACGGCCTGCGCGGAGGAAGCACACCAAGGAGGCGGTTAGGGCGGCAGATCTGGGGAGGGGAGACCCCAGGAGGGCGGGCGGCCAGTCGCGCGGTGCCGGCGGGCGTACCTGCAGCGGAGGAGCACCTGGACGTTCACCGCCTTCTCCTTGTCCGCCCGCGACGACATGGCGGGCGGGCGCGACGGCGGCGGCGGCGGCGGCGGCTTCGGAGATTTCAAAACTTCTCCCGTTCCGCGGTGAAGCGTCGTGGGGATTTGGAAATTTTCGGTGTGGAGCGGGGCGGTGGTGTGGGGTTGGGAGAATGGGGATTTCAAAATTTCGGGGGAGTGGGCGAGAGTGAGATGGGGAGCGTGGCTTGCCAGTGGCTTTATGCGGGGGCCGGGGCGGCACATTGCTCCCAGCCGTGGGATCTGATGGGTCCAAGTGTTCGAGCCCTGATGGGCTTGGGCTGCAAACCACACAGCCTGTTGATCTTTTTTTTTCTCTATGCAAAAAAAAATCTTGTTTTTTTATCCAAACCAGTGTTTTTTTTGTGGGTTGAATGAACTAGTGTTACTATGTTAGCCATGGTTTTAGGTATTTTAAGCATCAACTTCTCAAAAATGAAATTGTATTTAAGCATCATTGAAAAGATCGTATGGGCACCTAAAGGAGGGAGGTAAATAGGTGTTACTTCAAATTTTACTCTTTTTCAATTTAGGGTTTGACACAAAAAGGTAAATTCTCTAGATATGCAAGTAAGATGAATTTACCTATATGTCACACTAGCACAACTAACTAAGCAAGAGCACGATATAAGTGAAGTGCAGTAAAGAATAGAGGTAACCCAAATGAAGCACGCAGAGACACAAGGATGATTTCCCGCAATTCCTTCCTTTTGAGGGGAAGTACATCTGCATTTGGAGAGGGGGTGGTTTCAAACCACCAACACCACTAAAGGACTCCCTTGTTCTCCAAATCTCACCCCAAAGGGATCGATTCACTCTTCCACTATATCGGTAACCTTTAAGGTGGAAACCGACACCTTTACAATAAGTTCGAGGCACATATCCACAACTGAATTGGAGGCTCCTGAATGCAAGCAAGTTGTCATAACAATCAAAGACAAGCTTGTAAGAACCAAATCAAGAAGTAGGGTTTCCAATAAAATACTAGAGCAAGGGGCCCTCAAGTGAATGAGGGGGGAAATGAAGATCTCTTTTGGTGAAGCTATAGATCAAGGCCTCCTCATTCGATTCTCCAAATATCGGGGAATTTGGATGGTTGGAGGGAGAGATATTGTTGATTTGGTGGCTCAAATATGGGTGTTCTTCTTTTCTGAAAACGAGAAGCTTGAGGTAGCGGATGAAGTCCCCTATTTATAGGCCCACTTGTTTCTGACCGTTTCGTGCCTGTTGGGGAAATTCCACACTGGAGATTCTAGTCCATCTCCGGACCCCTATACAAATTGTCCTATACCCGGTCTTGATGATCGCCCTGGAGTCTTGGCCGAAACTCTGGCCCTGAGAACACCGGAAACTCCAGACTTTGCACACCGGAGTTTCCAGTCCGCGAATTTACACCGAAGTTTCCGAAAAATATTCGGCTTGTCTCCGGACCCCTAGTCAGACTGTCCCTGGACATCATCTTTGGTCCGCACCGAAGTTTTGAGGCGAAACTCCAGTGCACACCGGACACTCCAGTCTTTGCACACCAAAGATTCCGATCTGGACTTTCCATGAAGCTTTTGTTTCAGCCAGGGATATTTCCAATATGTCGTGGACTTTTCAATTTTCAGTAGATTAACTTGACATAATTAGCATACGTTAAAAGTGTCCTCAACTCGTTAACAAACACCAAAACTGATTAAGACAATAAATGTCCTTTTAATCTTCCCCTTTTTGGTATTCGATGACAACAACAGGTTTTGCATAAAATTCTTAAAATAAGAGACATGGTTATGCTCCCCCTGACAATGTGCAGCAAGATATACATGTAATACAAAGCATATCAGGGAATAGAAAGTAAAGGCTTGCATAAAATAGAGAGATTGCCACCTGAGTCTTTGCCATTACAATAATAAACTGGGCATAGCATGTCCATATGCAAAGGATAGTTTCACAAGAACCGAGTAAAGCAAATGTTCGAATTTTAAGATAAAAGGGGATAAGCAAATAAGAAGCAACCTTATGCTAGTGCCCAACCTATGTAAATCTCGGATGATCCTAGTAGACATATTCTCCCTCTTTGGCATCGAGACGCCAAAAAGGGAAAAGAACAAGTTATAGCCCCAAAGGAATCACTCGTAGTCATCGTCGTCGTCATCCTCATCCTCTTCCTCCTCATAGTCATCACCACCACGTGGAGTCTTGGGGCCTTTGCCTCGAGGAAGTACCCTAAGAAGCAAAGCCAAACTTGACCTCTGAGAAGGTCTTCCAAGCAACCAGGTTGTTGTGATGAGCGTTTCATGCGCCAAAGGAGAGAGTGTGATCCAATTCCACAGACGGATCAACCCCATGCTCATCAGTGTATTTTGCATTTCCTTCCTATTCTTCCTCTTCACCTTGAGCCTTGATCTCCTTAAGGAGCTTCTAAATTATGCGGTTGCTTTGATAAGAGGCATGTTGCTCCTTGCGAATATCCACATTTATGTTGTTGGGTTCGCGGAATAGAAAACAAAAAATTTCCTATGATATGAACAACTGAGCACCAAGATCTATCTATCTAGATACAAGCAACGGGTGGATATACATCCATAGAAAACTTACCCTCGAAGACCGACAAAGCGTTATGATATTGGTTCTCGTGGATAATATAGTCGTTCACTTGCCAATCTCAAGATCGTGATGAAGTCCAACAGGTCCAGCACCAGCAAGTCCAGCACCGCAAAGCAGTGGTGCATTCGTGATCGCACACACGTCTGGTACCCCGACAACCTCCGAGTCCTCGCTCCAACGAAGCAGCGAAAGCAGCAAATCCATGCTCCAGAAAAAGCCATCGGGAACATGTATCTCGCTAAGTCGAGACCAACGGGAATATTCTAGAGGGGAGAGAGATCCTTCGCGAGGAGGTGTTGGATGAGAGGAGGATAGGGGGCCTTTATAGGGAGACGGGAGGCAGCCAAGGGCCATGGCATGGTGGCCATGATGGCTGCCCCCACCTCTTCCTCATTCATGTGGGTGGAGCTCCCACTCATATAAAAAGCCTCCACTCAAAATTCCACTCACCTCCATTAAATTTCCACCAAATTTAATGCAATCTCTCATTTAATAGAACTCTTTTATTTATTTTACTGAGAAATTTTTTAATTACATTAATTAACAAAAATTCACATAAAACCCCTTGCAACATTTCAATATCACATGCAAAACCAATTTCAACAATTTCACCTAAAACAATTATGATGTCCACTGAAATAATTATAGCGCTTTAATATTCTTTCTCTAGCATCTTATTTGCTCCAAATGGTGTCGTTATACCTTAAGTGTGTCATCCTACGGTTCGCGAGTAATGCAGACATGATCGTGACCCCTCTCCGATCAATAATCAGTAGCGAGACCTGAAGATCCGTACTGACTCCCACACATTCAACGATGACTTCCTGTGATCGTGCAAACCTTTAACATTATAACTAAATCCCTTTGTCTCGTGATATTTTATATGTACGAGATTTAATCATTAGTATCCCCATACCTAGTTTGATCTTGTTATCAACATGTACTCTTTTCTTGTTTCTGTGATATAACATTCTAGTGACCCCATCACTTGCTTGCAAGCTATATCAATGTGATATCACCGAGAGGGCCCGGAGTATATCTCTCCGTCATTTGGATGGATAAATCTCACTCTTGATCCATGCGCCTCTACAAAACACTATCGGAGTATTTGAACCCACATTTATAGTCACCCCGTTACGGTGTGACATTTGATGTTATCAAGCTACTCTTTCTGTGTTAGTGATTGACATGATCTCATGGTCTAAGGACTAAAGTTACTTGTAATGATGTTATAGAAATTTAAACATAATGACTTTGATCGTATTACTATAGTTCGGATGAATGTTCATCACATTATTCCACCAATGATGTGGCCTTGTTATTAACAACATCCAATGTCAATGATCAGGAAACCTTGATCATGTTGTTAATCAACGAGCTAGTTTATATGAGAGGCATAACCAGGAACACTTTATTTTTTTATTAAACACACATGTATTAATGTTTCTAATTAATACAATTATAGCATGCAAAATAAAAAATTATCATAAACAAGGAATAAGATAATAACCACTTTATTATTGCCTCTCGGGCATATTTTATTTAGTCTCCCACTTGCACTAGAGTCAATAATCTAGTTTGAAAAACTTACGCATTCAACATCTATGACTTTCTGGTGTTGTATATACGCGTTTTCTAGTGGTAAACATAATCTCCGGATCTGACACTTTCAGGTATGTGTGTATTTGCATGTCTTTGCGTCTCTACGCATCACTCATTCTCTAATGAGATGGCATTGTATAAATTTGGTCATTTGGTGAGACCTTTAGTTCCTTGGGGTTAAATCATGTCGGTACTATTATCGCACAATATATCTTCATAGTGTTAGCCCGTTGTGAAACACACCTATTTTGATGACAAACTACTTGACACAAATGCCCTCTTTTGTTAATACAATAGCAGTCATATACCTATCCTTTTGTTATAGTATCCGTCACAATATATTAACTTTGGAACTCATCCAAATCCATCATGAAATCTTCTTTCTATTGCATTGTGCCGCCCATAGTTTAAACTGATATAAACTTAATTTGTATCTTGTGACAAAACTAGTATCAGTGTAACACTTTACAGTGAACTATTTGTCTATTTGTCACCTCTACATAAAAAACATACTCTTAGTTCTTCCAAAGATCATAAAAATATCTTTACTATCGTCCAATGATCATATTCTGATTCATTCTGGTATATACTCATAACATTTAAAGCATAGGACAAATCTTGATTTGTACATATCATGGTATGATTGATCAAAACATTCATGTGATTTCACTCACCAAGTGTCAAAATACCTTAATCTTGTTTCACATACTTCACAAAGTGTCAAAACATTTTAATCTTGATTTAATATTTTCCATGCGGCAATAACATTCTTGTTGTTTCCATATTAAACTCATTCATATCTCATATATGTACGTCTAGCACAACCATTTTGGCACCTCAATCTATCCATATAGACATGGATGCCTAATATTTGGGTTAAGTCTTCTATCAAAATCAAATTTTAACGAAATTCTTAACATGTGTCAATAAAAGATACACCATTTTCAATCAGCAATATGTCTTTCACATAATGTATTAGAAATATGGCTCAGGGATCCCACTAAATTTCTTGCAAATGCAAGCATATTCATCGTCTCCGATGAAATTAAACTCTTTTAGTAGTTTCATCACGATGAATATTCCAACTCCGCTATGCTTACTTCAACCATTGAAGTTTGCATGCCCTTTTTAGCATCCTTTGAATTAACAAAACCCTTTGAACTGTGTCATGTACACGTCCTAGGTAACCATTCTATTAGAAGAACTTTGTTTTGTTTGTTCAACTACCATATACCAAAATTATATGTAGTGGTTGCTACAATAATCCGTCCAGACTAAATATCGCTATGAAAGATCAAATCTTTCCATAGTCAACTCCTTGAACATTGTCGTAAACTCTTTTCCAACATGTCGACAATTTCATACATGTGAAACATACATGTCTATTTCTTTATATATCCAAATAAGACTGATAGACCTTACACCTTTTCGGAGGGTCTTCCAACTTCAAAAACTTGATTTCTTATGTATGGAACTATAACGGATTCTTTATAACTTCCAATCATTTGATGGAGTCAGGGCCCATCATTGATTCTTTGCATGTAGTCGGTTCATCATTATCAAAACAATAACGACTTGTTCAAATCTTACTATTTGATTGTCACCCGACCTACTCTGTTCAATAGAAACTCAAATCTCCGAGATCACAACCTTTGTAGCCAAGAGAACCATGAGCGTTGTGGCCGCCTCCGGGACACTTTTCGGTGTTGCGCTACTTAGAACATGTTACTTAGGTTCATCAACTTAATCAAAGTTCTATTGTCCTCCCACTTAACTTTTGAAAAAAATTCCTTCTTAAGAAACTTGACATTCAAAGCGACAAATTCTTTTATCCTCGGTGTTATGGAGGAATACCCAATAAATTCTTTGGGATAACCTACAAAGACGTGCTTACTTTGGTTGTAAATATTTTACTTATGCTTACCATACCAAAAATTAAGAACGGACAACTCGGGTTTTATCCCAAACCATAACTCATGTGGTGTCATTTCAATGAATCACAATGGTGCTCTTTTCAGTGTAAAAGCAGTAGTCTCTAAAGCTTTAATATTTAAAATATAATGGCAGTTTTATCAATAATACCTTTGATCTTACCATGTCAAACAAGGTTTTGTTACATATCTCGAACACTCCATACTCCTATGGTGTTTCAGGAAATGCAAATCCATGGTATGATTCCTAAAATCTTAGGTGTTTTGCTAAACTTGTAACTCAAATATCTTCCTTTATGATCTAATCATAAACTCTTTATTTTATTGTTACAATGATTTTCCACTTTACCTTGAAAATCTTTGAATATTTTCAAATATTTCACACTTCTTCTTTATTAAGTAAATACACACATATATTCACTCAAATTTCCAAAGAAAGTATATGAAATTGAAATCCATCGCTCACGACTACACGTAATGGTTTACATACATCAACATGTATAAAGTCCAATAAGTTAGTCTTTCGTTCTTCGTTGGCCTTTGGACAAAGTTTCAATAATCTCTAGGAAAGTCTCACAAGTGTCATTTGATCAAAATCAAAATACTCCAAAATTCCATTAACATGGAGTTTCTTCATGTTTTTCTTTCCAATATAATTTAAACAACGATGTCATTTCATAAGTGATATTTTAATCATTTGCCTTGCGATATTTTAGCATTAGTTTTTATGGACATGATTTCTCCAACTAGACATGTAAATCATACATCTTCTATGGAATACGATAATTATTTGAACAACCTTTGTTATCATAATACCTGATTAAAATAACAATTATTAAAACAAATCTTGAAGGCAAGCTTTGATGTCAATGAGAAACACAACAACACTTCATTTGTTTTCGATAAACATCGTCACATATTCTCTTGCTAGTTACTTAGGCCATTGCAATTGATGAATTGCATTGTTCTGTATGACACTTCATACCAACAAATTCGGCATCTAATACAAAAGAACCACATTGTTTAACAAGCAAAGTATACAACCATAACATGTATATCATCTATATACCTAAGGTGGACATTTCTAACCTTTTATTTTTTGCCAAATATTTTATAGATTCTCTTTCAACATTTACTTTTCTTTTTAAAGAATATATCAACATCAATTGTGGTGCCATACACATGACACATATTCTAAAAAGTATATAGTCAAATACTAATATCTTTGGACTTGCACTTTGAAGTGGATCACCATCATCAAATGTTTGGCGTTCTTTCAAAATACATTCTTTAGTAATATTTTAGTCTAGTAAACATTTACCTACATCTTCCATTCATATTTATCATGAAAACTCTCATGATCAAGCTAATATAGCTTATAAAGGAGAATAACGAGTAGTGTTACTTTCCAAAACCTTTTTGGAGGATTAGGACGCCTAGAGTCTCCAACCTTCGCAAATTCTCGTACAATATGAGAACATTTATTTTGCTAAATTATACTCTATCATATTGCAACCAAAACATTGTTTTAGATATCACAATATCTTCCACACATGATGGTTCCTGAAACAATCCTTTCAGCTCCTTGATAACCTTGATACTAAATCAACTTTTGAATATCAAGTATCAAGGAGGCAAACATGATATTTAGATACTAACATTGGAATTGTTACTCTTGATTTAATACTACTTATTAAACTTCATGGAGTAAATGGAGTTTGCTGAAAGTTTGCAATAGGACTTTTAAAACTTTATCGCAATTATAACTAATCATAAGGTAGTGAACAGATGCCAATGACTACAACAAATTATGCAAATTCACTTTGATGATAACTTTAATCATATTACTATTTGAACTCCCACTCAAAACCAACATCCCTCGAGTTTTTTTGGTGATTACATGAACTAGATCCACAATACCAAGACCGATCATCACGTGAATTGGCGCAGCTTCAAAGGCGAACATCAATATGGACATCATATCATCCATATGACTCATGCTTTACCTTTTGGTCCGTGTTCCGAGGCCATGTATGTACATGCTAGGCTCTCCAAGTAAGAATCTTAGTACCCGCGTGTGTAAAATTGTCTTACACCCGTTGTATGCGAACGTAGAGTCTATCACACCCGATCATCACGTGGTGTCTCGAAACGACGAACTTTCTTAACAATGCATACTAAAGGAAGAACGCATTTTTGTCTTGATATTTAAATGAGGGATCATCTTATAATGCTATTAAAGCGCCATACAGGCAAAATAAGATGCAAACAAACATCATATGTAAAAAGTGATATGATATGGTTCTTGCACTTGATCACTATCTTGTGCATCGTGGCATGATCTTTATCATTCCTATATGTGTAAGGCCAAGTTCTATGGAACTTACACTTTGGCATATTATAATTTCTAATAGTATCAATCCATACTACAAATTATAATACTACCATATCATAGTATTTGCCCGGCAAAACCAAAAAACTAGACACCTCTAATTTATCTTTTGCATGTTTTTACGTGGTTTAGGGCTTTCAGAGATAGAACCGTTCTTACCTACGAACATGGAACCACAATGATGATAATAAAATTATTGGCAACTCATTGTAAATCAGATATTGACTATAATAGGAGAGACAGACATCCGCAAGCCACTTATGCAAAACTAGTTGCATGCCTAGCATGAAATATGTCTCATGTGAGAGGACATGTAAAGTTTGTCTGGGCCGCTTCATCCCACTATGCCACCAATATAAAAAATACACATAAGAAGCAATAACGTGACCATCAACACCCACATAACCATATGTATACTACCCGTGCAAAGCATCTACACATAGATCTGGCTCTGATACCACTGTTGGGTTCGCAGCATAGAAAACAAAAAATTTCCTACGATATGAACAACTGAGCACCAAGATATATATATCTAGATACAAACAACGGATGGATATACATCCATAGAAAACTTACCCTCGAAGACCAACAAAGCATTACAATATTGGTTCTAGTAGATGATATAGTCATTCACTTGCCGATCTCAAGATCGTGAAGAAGTCCAGCGGGTCCAGCACTAGCAAGTCCAACATCTTAAAGCAGTGGTGCATCCGTGATCACACACACGTCCGGTACCGCGACAACCTCTGAGTCCTCGCTCCAGCAAAGCAGCAAATCCTTGCTCCAAAAAAGCCATCGGAAACATGTATCTCGCTAAGCCGAGACCATGAGAATATTCTAGAGGGGAGAGAGAGATCCTTCGCGAGGAGGTGTGGGATGAGAGGAGGAGAGGGGGCCTTTTATAGGGAGAGGGGAGGCAGCCAAGGGCCACAGCGTGGTGGCCATGGTGTCTGCCCTCACCTCTTCCTCATTCATGTGGGTGGAGCTTCCACTCATATAAAAAGCCTCCACTCACATAAACATGCCTCCACTCAAAATTCCACTCACCTCCATTAAATTTCCACCAAATTTAATGCAATCTCTCATTTAATAAAACTCTTTTATTTATTTTAATGAGATTTTTGTTAATTACATTAATTAACAAAAATTCACATAAAACCCCTTGCAACATTTCAATATCACATGCAGAACTAGTTTCAGTAATTTCACCGGAAACAATTCCGGTGTCCTTTGAAATAATTCCAGTGCTTTCATATTCTTTCTATAGCATCTTATTTGCTCCAAATGGTGTCGGTATCCCTTAAGTGTGTCACTCTATGGTTAACAAATAATGCAGACATGATCAAGACCCCTCTCCGATCAATAATCTGCAGCGGGACATGGAGATCCGTACTGACTCCCACACATTGAACGATGACTTCTTGTAATCGTGTGAACCTTTAACATTGTAACTAAATCCATTTGCCTCACGATATTTAACATATCCAAGATTCGATCATCGCTATCCCCATACCTAGCTTGATCTCGTTACTGACATGTACTCTTTTTCTTGTTCCCGTGATATAACATTATAGTGATCCCCATCACTTGCTTGGAAATTATATCAATGTGATATCACCGAGAAGGACCAGAGTATATCTCTCTGTTATTTGGATGAAAAAATCCCACTCTTGATCCATGAGCCTCTACATAACACTATTGGAGTATCTGAACCCACCTTTATAGTCACCCTGTTATGGTGTGACGTTTGATGTTATCAAGCTAATCTTCCTGTGTTAGTGATTGACATGATCTCATGGTCTAAGGACTAAAGTTACTTGTAATGATGTTATAGTAATTTAAACATAATGACTTTGATCATATTAATATACTTCGGATGAATGTTCATCACATCATTCTACCAATGCTGTGACATCGTTATTAACAACATCCAATGTCCATGATCAGGAAACCTTGATAATCTTGTTAATCATCGAGCTAGTTTATATGAGAGGCATAACTAGGAACACTTTATTTGTTTATTAAACACACATGTATTAATGTTTCCGATTAATACAGTTATAGCATGCAAAATAAATATTTATCATAAACAAGGAATGAGATAATAACCACTTTATTATTGCCTCTCAGGTATATTCCCTTTGGTCTCTCGAATAGCATCATCATTTCCAGCACTAGGAGAAATGGTGTGGCGAAAGATCCTCAACAGCAAATTGTAGAGAGGCTTGAGTCCCTTGGACTCCCCAATAGTGACTTTACCCCCCCCCCCACACACACAGAGAGGTGCGAGCTTGCCCTTATTATCGCCAAGAGCAGCATCATGCATGCGGTGACCAACAGGAACAGACACGCCACTAAAAGTTTGATGAATGGCTTGGGCAAAACTATAGAAGTTTATGGTGTAGTGGAAGTTGTCAGTCATCCATGTCATAGTCCTTGCCTCATCATGATTAAATACAATAGTGGCATAGAATTGTTGGACAAGGGTAACGTTGTAGTCCTCACGGAGTCCCATAAGACCATGCAGCCCAAGCTTCTCAATGATCCAAAGATCATCCAAGAAATAGTTATTTCCACGCATGTAGTCAAAGTCCATAAACTTCTATGGACAAACCGGGGACTTGGTGAGTTTGCGATAGATATCCGTCATGAACACCTTTTGCTCCCTCCTCCAATAGCATGGGTCATCATTGGTTCTTGGCATGTCATAGAACCTCAACTTGCACATCTCACGATATTCTTTCTTGGACATGTTGGCTAAAGATTGCAAGTTGTCATATTTGGCTCTACTAGCACAGGTTTCTTACTCATTGCGCTCAGTTTCCCTTCTCATATAGGCAACATCTTTGGCATGTTGCCTCCGGTTATAAGGCGCAACAACATACTATCCAGCTTCCTCATCATATTGAGGGTTCCCTCTTTTTTTACTTGGCATTGGTGAGAGGTGCACGACGAGAACGAGAGCCACCTGTGAATATAGAGGAATTGGGAAAGCATGAAGATAAGCATATATGTCCCTGAGTAAATACAAAAGACTCAAACCCTTGATGAATGTGCTAGAGATAAATCACATCGGAGTCTCCGGTCATGCAACACCAGAATATCTGGTTTGTGCAAGAGCACACCAAAGTCTCCGGTCCGAGAGACCGGAAACTCTAGCCCGGAGATCGGGTTGCACAAGGAGGCTTCAGGAGACATTATTTCAAGCAGATCAGGCAAGGAATTGGAGCTCATATGAGAGGAATGCATGCATAAATGAGTTTCTAGTGGAAGAAATTGGTACATTGCTCAAAATAATCATAGGGGAAGAACCCTAGGTTCATGGTGAGATAGGATGTACCAAATTCGTCCATTGGAGAAAATTCACTGGTGGGGAATGGCCCAAGGGTGGAGGAGGCTAGCGGCACAGCGGATCCCAACGGTTGCAGGGCCATGGAGTGGCGATTTTAGAGGAGGAGGCGACGGGTGAGTGGGGGAAGTAGGGGTGGAAGGAAGAAAACTGTGTGTTTCTCTCGCCCCGACCTCCTTTTACTCAGGCCCAAAACCGTCTCAGACCGGAGACTCCGGTCCGTGGGACCAGAAACTCTGGACTGAACGGAGACTCCGGTGTTTCCACACCGGAAACTCCAGCCCTCTTCAACCAAAATTGTCAGGTTTAAGTATATGGGGACATATATGATAGAGATCATTTATTTAGGTAAGGTAATAAGGCTTAGAATAAGATATCATACTGTGAAGAACCAAGTATCAGAAAAATCCAAATAAATGTCAACTAAATCTCTAATTCAATCATACCAAGAACCAGCTCTTCACAAAGAAGAGGGCGGTGGCCGAGGCCACCATGTAAGAGTGTGAGGCATGACACTGCGAAGAATTATCCTTGGGTTCATAGCTACTACTCATCAATTAAGCTCACATATCACAAAAAGATATTAAGAGAATTGATTTTCTTAATCTTGGCATTATGGGGAAGGCATAGCCCAATAGATTAGGACCGCACTCCCCCTATCTCCATGCCTGCACCTAAACCAAACAAGTATCAAGTTATAGGTAAGTATGCAAGATGATCAAGTCAAACTCTTTGAATCTACAATATTTAGCTCATTTCTCAAATAGCAAAACCTTGCTTCATCAAGTGGCTTCGTGAATATATCGGCAAGTTGGTCTATGGTTGAAACATAAGATAGCTCAATATCTCCTCGGGCAATATGATCTCTAATGAAATGATGACGAATCCCAATATGCCTCGTCCTTGTATGATCCACCAGGTTGTAGGCAATCTTGATAGCACTTTCATTGTCACATAAAAGAGGCACTTTGTCACAATGGACACCATATTCCTTTAAAGTTTGCCTCGTCCATAACAATTGTGTGCATGCACTAGCAGCTGCCGCATATTTGGCTTCGGCGGTGGAGAGAGATATACAATTTTGCTTCTTAAAGGACCAACACACCAAGGATCTGCCAAGAAATTGGCAAGCCCCGGAGGTTGATTTCCTATCATCCTTTTCACCAGCCCAATCCAAATCCGTGTACCCACAAAGAGAGAATGTTGAGCCCCTAGGATACCACACACCATAGTTTGGGGGTATGAACCAAATATCGAAAGATTCTTTTGACCGCCATCAAGTGACTTTCTTTAGGAGCCGCTTGATATCTCTGCACACACACTCCTACACTTAACACTATATCGGGTATAGATGCACAAAGGTAAAGCAAAGAACCAATCATAGATCGGTATACCTTTTGATCCACATCTTTACCATTTGGATTTAGTTTAAGATGAGTCTTGGTTGCCATGGGAGTAGGAGCTCCATTTAGTTCTTTCAAGTTGAACCTCTTGAGCATGTCTTGAGTATACTTGGCTTGATTGAAGAAGGTTCCTCCTCTTACTTGCTTGATCTCAAAACCAAGGAATAACCTCAACTCTCCCATCATAGACATCTTGAACCTATTAGTCCTAAGCTTTGAGAATCCATCATTAAATGGTTTGTTAGACGAACCAAAGATAATATCATCAACATATATTTGGCAAACGAAAAGCTCCCCATTAAACTTCTTAGTAAAAAGATTGGGATCAATTTTACCAACCTCAAACCCACAGTCTAACAACAACTCTCTAAGGTGATCATACCATGTGCGTGGAGCTTGTTTAAGCCCATTGAGCGCCTTATCAAGCTTGTAGACGTGATTTGTGAAGTTGGGATCCTAGAACCCTAGAGGTTGCTTAACATAAACAAACTCATGCAATGGACCATTTAGAAAAGCACTTTCCACATCCATTTGTTGCAATTTAAAGTTATGATGTGCAGCATATGCAAGAAGGATACAGAAGGACTCAAGGCGAGCCACGGGAGCATAGGTCTCTCCATAATCAATGCCTTCAATTTGAGAGAACCCTTGATATACAAATCTTGCCTTATTTCTCACAACAATCCCATGTTCATCTTGCTTGTTCTTGAATATACATTTAATGCTAATAACATTGCGGCAATCTTTGGGATTTTATACTAACTTCCAAACTTTGTTTCTCTCAAATTTGTTGAGCTCATTATGCATGGCTTCCAACCAATCTGAATCTTCAAGAGCTTCCGACACTTTCTTGGGCTCCATCATGGATATATGAGCTTGATGCTAACCAAAATGCTTCAATTAAGCTTGAGTATACATTCCACTCTGTAGATCACCAAGAACATTCTCAAGAGTGTGGTCTCTTCTTTCCACCACTCTAGCTTTGCGACGAGTTCCGATCTCCTTGTTGTTTCTTGTGGGGATCTCTTCATCATTTTGGTCCTCGTCTTGACCTTCATTTTTACCTTCATCATCAATGGTTTCATTCTCATCATCATGAGGCATAGGTTTATCTTGGTCTTTATCAGGCATACTCCTTGAGAGACGTTGAGATGATTTGGAGGACGACTCAATGAATCTGCCTTGTGCAATTGACTGCGCAGGGCTGGATAAACCGGTCAACGGAGAGACCGGACAATCTAGCCTGGATCTTCCAGCCTGATCAACTTGTCTTTAGCTTGGGTCATCATTGTCTTAAATAATAGGAGATTGTTAATGTTGTGAAGATGAGGGATCCACTTGAATAGAGCATAGTTCTTCTCGATCCGCCACAAGGGGTTCCTCAACGGGGCGGATGAATCCCGCACCCATTCTTCTTATGGCATCTTGAGGTATTTCATCATCTACATCACAAACATCAACACGCCCCGCTTGGGGACCATCATATTATTCGAAAACCACGCTACAAGATTCTATGACAATCATAGAGAGTCTATCATAGATTCTATAAGTGTGGGAATCGAGACCCTAGCCAACAAAAATACCCTCTAAAGATTTAGAATCAAATTTGGACAAATGAAAACCTTATATGAGGTAGAAACACTTACAACTAAACACTTGGAAGTATGAAACATTGGGCTTGTTACCGGTAAGTATTTCATATGGAGTCTTGATCAACTCTTTGCGGAGGTAGAGCCGGTTCGATGCATGACATGCGGTGGAGATTGCCTCGGCCCAAAAGTTATATGGAGACTTAAACTCCGCCAACATGGACCTTGACATATCCATTAGTGTTCGGTTCTTCCTCTTGGCTACACCATTTTGTTGAGGGGTATATGCATCGGAATATTGATGTTTTATTCCCTCATCACTAAGAAATCCATTCAAGGTGTAGTTCTTGAACTTGGTGCCATTGTCGCTTATTATCACCAACACGGGACATTGTATTGACATTAAACCATATTGACAAAGTCTATGAAGTATTTTTGGTCTCACTCTTCAACTTGAAGAAGTATACCCATGTATATCTTGAGTAGTCATCAACAATCACCAAACAATATTTCTTCCCACCAAGACTCGCATGAGATGGAGGACCAAAGAGATCCACGTGAAGGAGATCCAAGATCCTCTTGGAATTTATGATGTTATTTGGTTTATGGGGAGAATCATGCATCTTTCCTTCAACACAAGCCCTACACACATGATCTTTGGCAAAATAAACATTTTATTTTAGTCCAACAATATGGCCACCCTTGTGGAGAGTTTGCAAAGTTCTATATTGACATGGGCTAGACGGCGATGCCATAGCGAACCCACATCAGCCTTTCTGAATAAGCACATCACACTTGTAGTGGTTTTCCCCGAAAATTCCACCACATACAAGTCATTTTCGATGTACCCAATGAAAGCAATCTTTAGAGTCTTGCTCCACAAGAGAACCCCAATATCATTATCAATAAAGATGGCAAAGCCCATCTTTCCAAGAGCACGGACTAAAAGTATATTATACCCAAGGGTATCAACAAGCATGATGTCCACGAGAGTAGTATCGTGTGCAACCACAACCTTGCCAAGACCTATTACCTGAGACCTTGACTTATCGGCATACGTGACGGTTATTTGATCATGATTTGGCCTTATATCCATCATTATCACCTTGCTTCCAGTCATATGAATTGTGCATCCACTATCAAGCACCCACTTTAACCTACCGGAAGCATAGTTCTACAAGAGATCAAACTAGTTTTTAGGTACCCATTTTTCAATGGGTCCTCTTTTGTTAGTGATAAGGGTATTGGGAACCCAAATAGACCAAGAAATATAACCATAAAATGGGCCAACATATTGTGCATAAACATCACCATAATAATCATGCATTAAAACATAATGAGGGTTAGCAATTCTAGCAAAGTCATCTTGTGACATAGTTTTGCCACTTGTGGTATTACTACCCACAATGGTCTTGTATTTTGCTTGTGCGGGCTTGGCCTTGATCTTCTTGTTGTTCTTGTTCTTGGCCTTGGACACATAGCCAATGCCTCCTTTCTCATTCTTTGACCTTTGCTTACTCAAAAGATCATCAAGAGATTTGTTTCCTTCGGGAAGGTGGCTTTTGCAAGCTCCCCCTTCAACCTAGCATTTTCCTCAAGGATGTTTGTACTACTAGAAGGAATGAAAACACTAGGTGAAGCAACATCATTCAATTGAGTTTGAAGTTGTTCACGAGACTTTGTGAGAGTCAAGGGTTCACTTTACAAGGCCTTATGAGCCTTGTCAAGCTTCTTAAAGTCCTCGACAAGTTTGTCATGAACAACACCAAACTCACGCTTACCCTTTTTAGCCTTTTATACTTAGCAATGTCATGATCATGTTCCTTAATGAGTTTATTGATGATTTGATCATTTTCCTCATCGAGGCCTTCAAGTTTTTCTTCAAGAGACTCCCTAGTATCTTGCTCTTCTTCTAGAGCATTAGTTAGAGCATCCATCACAAGAATGTGTTCTCTTCTAAGTTTGCATCTCTCATCAAGAAGCTATTGTGTGTGATAAAGTTGATTCAAGAGATTCACAAAATACTTCTTGTTCTCCCCTTGCAAGTTAGTCATAAAAACATCGAAAGCAACTAATTCCTATTTAACCCCAATAGTTATATCATCATCCAATTCATCATTGATCATATAGGTGGAGAGAGAAGATGATGATACCTCTGATCCTCTTGCCATAAGGAAAGTGACGTTCTTGTTGGAGATATTCTCATTTGGAGAGTCGAAGAGTGATAAAGTGGTTTTAGAGGTGGTGGCTATGGCTGCTACACCATTTGATCTTTCTTCTTCCTCCACATCTTCATCATAGAATGATAACTCTTCATGTGATATCAATGCAATGTTAGCTGACTTCTTGTTGGTGGCATTCTTTTTGAAGAAAGGCTTCTTGAAGGGGGCCTTTGACTTTTTCTTCAATATAAGTTCACCACCATGATCTTCTCTCTTCTCATATGGACATCCGGCAACAAAATGATAGCGGTCACCACAGTTGAAGCAAGTTCTCAATCTTGTGCCATTCTCTTTTCTACCACTTGTGTTGCTTCTTCGTTGCATCTCCATCCTGGCCTTGGCAGGATCTTTCCAAAGGTTCCTTGCATAGAAGGCCATGTATTGACCATGAGCAACCTTGAAATCTTCAGGGTGGCTTATAGTCATGCCTTCATCACTTACTTCTTCTTCCTCATACTCCACAACCTTGGCCTTCAAGGCAAGATTAACACCATTGATCATTCCAAGGGCACGAGCGCGGGCATATTTTGCATTATTGGTAGCAACCTTGAAGGCGGCCATCTCTTGCATAACTTCATTGGAGGTCATGAGATGGTAGTTGTGTCTTCCTTGGAGAATCTTCAAGTCGGTGGGCTCGAAGGGCATGAGCGCACTCACATACTTCCTCTTTATCTAAGCATCATCCACATGTGAGGCACCAACATTTCTAAAGGTGGTGATAGTGGATTTGAGTCTTCGATACATGTCTTCATGATCCTCACCATCCTTCATACAGAAGCCTTCGGCTTCATTGCTCAAAGCATCATATCGGTTTCTTCGCATGCTCTCATTTCCAATAAACAACTCAATGAGAGCATTCCAAGCTTCCTTGGCAGTGTTGAGGTGTTCAATGTGGGGGAAATCTTTTAGCCCTACACCAAGTTGAATCATGTGCAACACGGTGGCATCGAGATGACTATTGACCACTTCTATTCTTGTCAAATTGGTTTGATCCTCAAATTTGAGTCCTTCTACATTAATATTCCACAAGTCAATGCAAGAGCTGCGCACATAAGATTTCATCAAAACTTGCCATTGAGCAAAAGAATGTGCAACTAGCTTAGGTGGGTCACCTCTATCATTTATATGTGGGTGAGAGATCGGGGGTCAGGAGAGTACCACCGGAGAACTGCATGGTGCTCTTCCTTCCCATTGCCCTTTTTGGTGGAGGGGTTAGTGGAATTATGTTCATCCTCCACTACATCAACCATTGGTTTAGCCGAAGCGTTCACCTTTGGAAGCGTAGGGGGTTCCTCTTGAGGAGGAGTAGGTGGTGAGGCTATCTTCTCCTTAACAAGTTGCTCAACTAGTTGACGCAGTTGTTTCATTTTGTTGCCCAGGGAGGATCTCAAGCTTGATTCTAATTTCTTGAGATCCTCCATGGACACCGAGGTGCTAGCCTCACTCCCTCCTTCTCCATCCTGTCTACCCATACACTCTTAGGCGATTAAGACCGAATAAAGATCTGAGGCTCTGATACCAATTGAAAGGATCGTATGGGTACCTAGAGGGGGGTTGAATAGGTGCTACTTCAAATTTTACTCTTTTTCAATTTAGGATTTGACACAAAAGGTAAATTGTCTAGATATGCAACTAAGGTAAATTTACCTATATGTCACACTAGCACAACTAACTAAGCAAGAGCAAGATATGAGTGAAGTGCGGTAAAGGATAGAGGTAACCAAAATGGAGCACGTGGAGACACAAGTATGATTTCCCATAGTTCCTTCCTTTTGAGGGGAAGTACGTCTGCATTTGGAGAGGGGGTGGTTTCAAACCACCAACGCCACAAAAGGCCTCCCTTGTTATCCGGTGAATCTCACCCAAAGGGATCGATTCACTCTTCTGCTATATCGGTAACCTTCGAGGTGTAAACTAGGACCTTTACAAAAAGTTCGAGACACACATGCACAACTGAATTGGAGGCTCCCGAATGCAGGCAAGTTGTCACAACAATCAAAGACAAGTTTGTAAGAACCAAATCAAGAACCAGGGTTTCCAATGAAACACTAGAGCAAGGGGACCTCGAGTGAATGAGGGGGGAAATGAAGATCTCTTTTGGTGAAGTTGTAGATCAATGCCTCCTCCTTCGATTCTCCAAAGATCAGGGACTTTGGATGCTGGAGGGGGAGATCTTGTTGATTTGGTGGCTCAAATATGGGTGTTCTTATTTTCTGAAAACGAGCAGCTTGAGGTAGGGGATGAAGTACCCTATTTATAGGCCCACTTGTTTCTGACCGTTTTCTGCCCATAGGGGAAATTCCACACCGGAAACTCCGATATGGAGACTAGAGATTCTGGTCTGCAAGCAGCTCACACCGAAGATTTCAGTCCATCTCCGGACCCCTATACAGACTATCTTGGACCTGGTCTTGATGATCACCACGGAGACTTGGCCAAAACTCCGGCCCTGAGAACACCGGAAACTCTAGACTTTGCACACCGGAGATTCCGGTCCACGACTTTACACCGGAGTTTTCGGACAATATTTGGCCTGTCTCCGAACCCCTAGTAAGACTGTCCTTGGACATCAGCTTTGGTCCCCACCGGAGATTTGAGCCAAAACTCTGGTGCACACCATAAACTCCGGTCTTTGCACACCGGAGATTCCGGTCTGGACTTTCCATGAAGCTTTTGTTTCAGCCAGGGATATTTCCAATATATCGCAGACTTTTCACTTTTCAATAGATTAACCTAACATAATTAGCACGCGGTAAAAAGTGTCATCAAGTTGTTAACGAACGCCAAAACTGACTAAGACAATACATGTCTTTTTAAATCATAACTTCCCACCAACTTAGAATTATATTAATACAGACAATCAGGGGCTAGCGTATTTCATAGGAGAGGTGGCACCGAGAAACATGTATTGTTTAGGTCTCGTTTGACGTCCAACTCCCGTCTATCTCCCAGATTTATTGTGTAGTTTGTAAACTATGGTGACTATTATGATGTGCCAATTTTGTGGATGTATATGGTATATCCGGTTTGGTCATTTCATGTTATTGGTCATCTTCTCGGTGATGGAGAGACAAAATGGTGATTTGCATTTTGCCTTGCATGAAGTGCATCTATGGTCATTTATATGCACTATTTTTTACTTTCGACCTATTAGAGTGGACGACTCATGCAACTTTTCAAGACCTTTGAGACTGCCTAGATTTTGTGTCCTACGTGCATTGCCATCTGCAATTTCTTCATCTAAGGCTTCAAAAAATGTTGAGATGTGGTGAATGGAGCGGGAACAACAATTTTTAGGAACTCTTGGTCTAAAAAAAATCTACTATGAGCTTGGTCGCCCATGCCTTGTATTCGATGTGTCCAACCTTTTCTATACTATATTTTATTTATCCAACAAAGCTAGCTTCATCATACACAACAATGTTTGTTATGCAATCTCAGTCCTAGAAATATCACAACTCTTTGATCGAGATATGACAAAATAATCTTAAGACAGAGACTCGTTTTCATTTAAAATAAAGCATAGTTATATGTTGTATGTCCTTATGATTGTTTGGTTGAATGATCATGTTGCTCTGACCCCGCAGTTTGTACACATGCTCAAGTTGTAGCAAACTATATCGGTGTCACCCCATCGCCTCCTAGCCAGTAAAATCGAGTACATCTTCTTTCTCCAAAATTTCTATTTTATTCAAGCACCGCCCTTCTACTTTTCTGGCAGTATTTGCATTGATAAATTCTTAGCAATGCAATATACTTTGTTCTAGTATTTCAATAATAAGTTTTCATTGATGTGTTTTTTGTTTCATGTTGTTGCATCATTGTATATTTCATGTCATTTTTAAAACATTTCAGCTATTAGCTTATAGTGTTGTTGTTTAGTTGTCTCACATGTTGCAATTTGATCCTTTTCTCATTCTTCAGCAATACATGGTCTATATGTTGTACGAGCATTGCTTGAGCACCAATATTCGTCTAGCACGCATGATCATGACACGACTCAATACTAAGTGTACAAGGCTGGTCAGGTCCAACCATGGTGGCTGATGACCAAGGCATGTCGGCAGCCGGTTAAGACCCCATCGATCCAGATGGGACATGGGAGTCATCTCGCTGATAGGCATGGCACCCTGCTTACTGACTAGGTCATGGTAGTATACCATATAGATACATAGAGTTGGGACATGCCAGCATGTCACGTAGAGTAAACCCACCAAATGGATAGCAGCTCCTAAGTCGAACGTAGCGTTGAGTCACTTCAGGAAAGTCGGGTTTGATTTTATTTTTTTGGAGAATGTCGAATTTGATTGTTGATAGACATCATGCACACCTTACTTCTGAGTGCCTTCCACCTATCTCCTGCTGGCTCTCCATGTTCTAGGTGCCTCCTCAGAATGTGCCTCCCTTGAGTGTTTTGTCATGGCAGCATTTCGTGTCTTGGACAACTATCGGCTAAAATGGGGTACTAACAGTTTTATGTGTGATATTATCTATGTAGGGGGTCTATCTTAACACACGACAATTTAAGTTGTTATAGCGGGGAAGAATCAAATTCGTACAATGGTTGATAAGACCGTCATATCTTAATCACACCACATAATCTAGATATAATGATGGGTTCTTTTTTAATCTTGTTATGGTAACCATATATTCCTAAATAGTTGGTGAGAGAGATTTTTGCTAAGACATAATTTCTTAATTAAGATAATGCAAAAAAAAGTTCCAACTTTTCTCGGCTTCAGCGTTTATCCTACATGGCACTCATAAGATACCATCATTGTACATGTCCTAAGAGTCTATTCATATTCATGATTCGTCCTTTTGGTTGGACTTGGGTGGCTAGTACTTTCTAGGCATCCAGCATTCCAGCTCCTACTAGTATCTTGTGTTTTAGAATTTGCTAAGTGGCAACATGATGTTGTCGCAAATGATTTTTGTTTCTTAATAATAAACGAAGATCTAATTGTATGGGACATCCATGAACTTGTCCATTAGGTACAAATAAACCCAAATACTTGGAACTTATGGTTAAGTGGTACATGAGGTGCCCATCATGTGCAAATGCCCCCAAACGGTCCGAATTAGACAGTCAGACGCCATGTAAGCCACGGTTGGGACCGGAAAATTTGTGAACCCCCGAACCACGGCTAGAATATCGTATCAAGACCATCACGACGTATGTGCAATGGAAATAGATGAAAAGGTACCTCTCTGTTCAAAATAAAGCCTCACCTCGGCCACTCTACCATTACCGTGCAACCTTGTCCCCAGTTCCAAACCGCCTCATTCTTGGATGGCGATTTTAGCGTGCCACTGATTTGTTGCGATATCGTCGGGCCCTCACCTCGGCATGTTCCTGTAGGACCACTGTCTACAACACTAGTATAGAGAGACTCTAAGGACCTCCCCCTATGGCACCGGCACCCTGATGGTCATCGCTTAAAAAATTGCACGTGGCCAATGAATGCCATGGGCCATGACCCAAGCAACAATGGCTACAAGCCAAAATATTGGACTGTATCTTAAATGTTGAAAGCAGACATCCTAAAATATTCACGTGCGATGTGACTTGGCATCGGTTTTTTACGGAAAAACAGTGGTAATGATTTTCCTCTGCTCTGCTATGTTCCTAAATATAAGACGTTTTGGGATGAAACTCCCAAAATGTTCAAACTCATAACAAATTGTATCACATGTACATAATAAGCACGCAAAATAGATTCCGTAGGCATGAAAACAATATATTCACACTTAAAATATATATAGTTTCACACACTTATAATAAATTGTTTCACACTCGCAAATATAGTTTTAACCTAAAAAGTAGGCACGTGAGAAAATGAAATAAACTGGCAATCTGATCATCATCCTCGCTAGGTCTTAACCACCTGATGAACATTCATGGTGACATGGTTATACCCTACGGGTAAGTGACTTCAGCATACCTGGTCCAGCCCAAGGAAGGCCCACAGCAGATACACACTGGTCCATGAAGATTTTCGGGTGGCCAAGGCCCATGACGTCTTCGGATCCTTGGAGAGCAAGACTAGCGGAGATAGGAAATTCGAAGGGGTAAAACCCTAGAACTTGTAACCGACTAGGACTATGCCCGGGACCTGCCTAAGTCTATATAAAGGCCAGGAGGGCACGCCCTAGATCTATCGACTCATACTTTCGCACACGCATCCACGCCAGATCGAATCTGCGCATCCTGTAACCTTCGGTTCCGCCGTAATCAAGAGCAGACAAGCAGGAGTAGGGTTTTTCCTCCGGGGGCCTGAACCTAGGTAAATCTCGTGTCCCCTGGTTGCTTGTCTGTTAACCGTGCCACGATCTTCAGCATCCCCATCTTCTCCAAAACCCAAGTCCATAACAATGGGCATTGACGAGATTAAACCTCGTCAATTGGCGCCGTCTGTGGGAATTGGGGCTGCTGATTGTGCGGTCGTGACGGTTCCGACCCGATCGATCTACAACTCCGCGACGACGGAGAATCACCTCCTCTTCGGCGCTTTCGACTTCACCGCCCACTCGCCGGCCACCATGAAGGATTTCGAGCCCGTAGGCGACGGACTCAAAATTTTGTTCGGGAGCTTCTGCTTCCAGGTGGGTCGAACTGGCACCCTCCGCCTCCCTGAGCGGGTGCCCGTGCCATCAATCAGGCCATGTTCGTGGGCTCCACACCCCGTGCTACGCACGTCACCATCGATAGATGAGTTCTACAGCAGCAGCAGCTGCAACTCCGATCTGTGCGATCCACCTTCGGATGAAGGGACCTACGGTTCCGGATCCGAAAGCTGCGGCAGCAGCCGACCAACCTGCGAGCGCTATCTATGTGCCGCAGTCATCCAGGGCGACGAAGAAACACCTAACCCGCCGCCCAACCGAAACGGCGGAAACGGCGAAAATAGAAGAAGCCAGTCCCCCCCACCCAACAGGGAAAACAACGACCATGTCATCCAACTTAGCAAAGAAGGATGGGTCCAGGCGCGCCGTGCCGTCGCAGGCGACATCGTCTTACCTGCAGACGCCTCATGTGACCTACTGATGGCGTACCACTACCACCTCATCGAGGAGCACAAGAAACAAGTCAAGATGCAGGAGACGCTCGACAAACGCAAGCAAGCAGCCTCCGAGTCCAGCGCGCGACGAGCTGCGCTCTCCGCCATGGCACCCGACTCTAGTACAAACGGAAACCAGGGAAACAAGCACCGCTCTCGGGTAGAAAACATGGATCCCAAGGAGCGGCGCGACGTGACCCGAACTCTCCACACATCGTTCATGGATATGGATGCCGACAGCAACATCATCCCGAAGACGCCACAAGCTGCGATCATGGCAGCCACTGCGTATCTCGCGGCTCACCCACCTCCGGAGGGGGACCCGAAAAGGGCCATGCATAGGTCCGCACTTACCGGACTAGGACTAATCGGAGCTGCGCTCCACGAAGACGCTCCTGTGGAGCCGAAGAAGAAAGCTCCGGCCAGGCGCAACCGGAGCCCCACCCCCTCATCCGAAGAGGAAGAGGAGCACGATCTTCCTCGAAGGAAGAAGAGCTCGCACCGCCATAAACGCGACTACGACGCCGGAGACAAGCTTACACAGCGCAAGATCGACAAAGCACGCGCTAAACGCGCATGCTCGTCTGAATCTGAGATGGATGAAGACGAAGGAGAACTCTGCGGAGCTCGATGCTTCAGCAGATCCGTTCGACGAACACAGATGCCACCCAACTTCAAGCTTCCTTCGGATACTCCGAAGTTCAACGGCACACAAGATCCAAAATCCTGGCTCAGTGACCATCTGTCATTCGTCAAGCTTCACGGAGGCAACAAAGAAACCGCCATGCAATGCCTTCAACTGCAGCTGACAGGCGCGACGCGGGTCTGGCTTAGCAGCCTATCATCAGGATCCATCCGAAGCTGGGAGGAGCTCGCTTACAGCTTCATCTGAAATTTCAAAGGCACCAGCAAGAGGCCCGCCTCAATCGAAGAGCTGCGAGCCTGCACTCAGAGAACGGGTGAATCTATTCGCTCGTACATACTACGCTGGTCTACAACCAAGAACTCCCCAGCACACATCTCCGAAGAGCGGGCCATCGACGCCTTCAGGGACGGCGTCAAGCGCCCAGACTTCAAGGAGGAACTTGGGCGCGTAAAGCCCAAGACACTCGACCACCTCATGGAAATCGCCAACAGTTGGGCAGACGGCGAAGATTGCATCCAGCGAGCGCAATCAGACGAAGAGGACGACTACGGCCAAAGACGTGAACGCCGCAGCAAGAGGAGATCGCGCGTCTACGAGGACCGCGACGGACCCGACATGGTTGCGGCCGGCTACGCCGACCGCCGTAACGACAACAGCCGCAACAGCGGAGGATACCGCGGCGAAAACTTCCGCGACAACGGACAACCAACGCAGTCGTGGCAACGCCGCGACCGCGACAACGTACCCTCAGCATTCGACAAACTTTCGGGTCCATGCACCATCCACTTCTACATCGACAAACAGGACGGCAAAAAGAAAGCCAGTCACATGCTCAAGGACTGCCGCGAGTTCCAGAAACTTAGCGAAGGCATGGTGCAGATGAGGCAACAAGCCCCAATCCCTGCGTTTGGAAACGCACCTGCACCAGGTGAAATAGCACACGGAGCTCCTCCACCGCCGCCTATTGGAGGCCCAAATCAACTAGTCGCACCAGCGCAAAACAATGCCGGGGTCGCGTACCCTCCACCAAAGGGAGCACTAAATATGATCCAGAAGGGACGCCCCACAAACAGGGTGCAGAAGAAAATCACCCAACAAATCAACTTGGCCGTGGCAACTCCGCCCGCAATCCCTGAGTACCTCAGCGGATCAGAGTCCTGCATCACATTCACTCGCGCGGATCACCCTTGCCAGATCCCTCGCCCAGGTCATGCTGCCCTGGTGCTGGAGGCGCAGATCGGAGGCTTCGAGATGAGTCGCGTCTTCATGGACGACGGCAGCGGCATCAATTTGATGTTCGCAAGCACTTTAGCAGCAATGCGGATCCCACAATGCAGCCTGGAACAATCAGACACAACGTTCCACGACATCGTCCCAGGGAAGGGCATATTCCCCCTGGGCAAAATAGGACTCGACGTCATCTTCGGGAAGCCGGATAACTTTCGGCAGGAGCGCCTAGAATTCGAAGTGGTGGACTGGCGGTCGCAATACCACGCCATCCTGGGGCGTGTAGCATTCGCAAGGTTCCTGGCTGTCCCACACTACGCATACCTACTACTCAAGATGCCAGGACCAAGGGGCGTCATCACAGTCCACGGGAGCTTCACCCGATCGGACCAATGCGACAGGGATTTCAACAAAATCTCCCAGTCTTTCGGCATGCAAGACGAGCTTGTAAGGCTCCGCGAGGTGACGGATAATGGGCTACCCCCAGTCACAAGGCAGAACGCACCTGACATGTCCTTCGACTCCACCGTCAACACCAAGAAAGTGCAGGTCCATCCGACGGATGCCTCCAAGACGGCGCTGATCGCCAACGACCTCGGCGCCGCATAGGAAGGCGCGCTCGTCGAATTCCTCCGTGAGCGCTGGGAAATCTTCACCTGGTGTCCTGCGGACATGCCAGGAGTTCCCAGGGAATTCGTCGAGCACGCACTCAATGTCTTTCCAGACACCAAGCCAGTCAAGAAGTCCATCCGAAGACTGTCGAAGCCACGAGCCGAAGCTATCGGCGAGGAAATCAACAGATTACTCGCAGCAGACTTCATCCGGGAAATCAAGGAAAGTGAGTGGCTGGCAAACACGGTGATGGTTTCGAAGAAGGACACGGACATCCTGCGGATGTGCGTGGATTTCACGTCACTAAACAAACATTGCCCAAAAGACCACTTCCCTCTTCCTCGGATCGATCAGATCATCGATTCGACTGCAGGTTGTGAGAAACTCTCGTTCCTTGACGCCTACTCAGGCTATAACCAGATTCGACTCAAGGTCGAAGATCAAGAGAAAACGGCGTTCATCACACCGTTTGGAGTATACTGCTACAACACAATGCCCTTCGGGCTAAAGAACGTGGGTGCCACGTACAAGCGATGCATGCAGGCCTGCCTCAAGGACCAGATCGGTCGCAACGTCCAAGTCTATGTCGACGACATAGTAATAAAAACCAAGGAGGCAAGGACAGTTATCGACGATCTCCGCGAGACGTTCGACAACCTTGATCGCTACAGGATCAAGCTCAACCCAGAAAAGTGCGCCTTTGGCGTCCCCTCGGGTTAGCTGCTCGGGTACTTCATCTCTCAACGAGGGATTGAGGCGAACCCGAAGAAAAACAGAGCCATCATGACAATGGAGAAGCCGAAAAACCTCAAGGGCGTTCAGCAGCTCGCAGGGCGAGTAGCGGCACTAAGCAGGTTCATCAGCCGTATGGGCGAGAAGGCCCTACCATTCTACCAGCTGCTGCGCAAGGCAGACAAGTTCGAGTGGACACCAGAAGACAACGACGCATTCGAAAGCCTCAAGCGGCTCCTCTCCACCTCGCCCGTTTTGGTCACGCCAAAGGAGCGCGAGCCCCTGCTGCTGTACATAGCAGCCACACACCAGGTGGTCAGCATAGTACTCGTGGTCGAACGACCCGAAGAAGGGAAGACCCACGGGGTCCAGCACCCAATTTACTACCTCAGCGAGGTTCTCACTCCAACAAAGCAGAGGTACCCTCACTACCAGAAGCTAGCCTACGGCATGTTCATGACGGCTCGACGGTTGAGCCATAACTTCCAGGAGCACCAAGTGATGGTCATCAACGAGGCACCCCTGAACAGCATCGTGAATAATCCAGAGGCAACAGGATGGGTCGCCCTGTGGGGCATCGAACTATCACCCTTGGACATCGTCTACGAGAAGCGACACGCAATCAAATCTCAAGTCCTTCCGGACTTCTTGGTGCACTGGATGGAGCTGCAGCTGCCAGACACCCCAAACATGTCGCAGTCCTGGACAATGCATTTCGACGGCTCCAAGCGCGAAGCCGGAGCAGGGGCAGGAGTCATACTGACCTCCCCGCAAGGTGACAAGATGAAGTACGTTCTTCGGATGAAATTCAGAGCCTCCAACAACGAAGCTGAATACGAAGCCCTCATCCATGACATGAGGATGGCAAAGATATGCGGCGCAACGCGCCTGGTCATCTATGGTGACTCCAACCTCGTCGTCCAGCAGACGATGAATGAGTGTGACGCACACGCCGAAAACATGATAGCGTACCGCGCGCTCTACAACGCACTCGGAGGAGAATTCGACGGTTGCGAGCTTCGACACGTTGGGAGAGAAAGCAACGAGGAAGCCGACAGACTCGCCAACATCGGCTCCACTTGTGCAAAGGTACCACCAGGTGTGTTCCTCAAACAGATCTGCGTGCCATCCATCAAGCGGAAATTCCCCAAGGGATCACCCGAAGAAGCAAAACACTCGGGGGCTACGCTACCCGAAGGTCATGAAGGACCCGAAAAATTGGATACAGAAGTTGCCATGATCAACCTGATGCAGGTCATGGCAGTCGAAGAAACTTGGATGCGACCATACCTCCAGTTCCTGATAAACGGTGAACTACCTGACAGCCCGACAGATGCCCGGCGCATATCTCGTCGGTCAAAAGCCTTCACCATCATCAACGGCGAACTATACAAACGCAGCATTACGGGTGTGCTACAATGGTGCGTCACCATCGACGACGGCAAGGCCATACTCCAAGACATCCATTAGGGCATCTGCGGCCACCACGCAGGAAGCCGCTCCCTCGTCGCCAAAGCTCTACGAGCAGGATTCTACTGGCCAACGGCCATGAGCGATGCAAAGGACATCGTTCGAAGATGCAATGGGTGCCAACGGTTCGCCGACAAACCGCACGCACCTAGGTCCGATCTTAGACCCATACCCATAGCTTGGCCTTTTGCTCAATGGGGCCTCGACATGATCGGCAAACTGCCAAAGTCCTCGAAAGGGGGACACGTCTTCCTCCTGGTCGTAGTCGACAAATTCACCAAGTGGATCGAGGCCATGCCAGTCACCAACCAGAAGGGTAAAACCGCCGTCAAATTCTTCGAATCCATTGTCTACAGGTTCGGTGTGCCGCACAGCATCATCACCGACAACGGATCAAACTTCATCTCCGAAGAATTCCAGGACTTCTGCGAAGGCCTCGGGATCAACATCACGTACGCCTCAGTGGCACACCCGCAAACAAACGGGCAAGTGGAAAAGGCCAACGGCCTAATTGGTGCCGGCATCAAGAAGCGCCTCATGAGCTCCCTCGAACACAAAGCTGGAAACTGGACGAAAGAGCTACCATCCGTCCAGTGGAGCTTACGGACTACGCCAAACAGCTCCACTGGCTACACACCGTTCTTCATGGTGCACGGAGCTGAGGCCGTGCTACCAGCCGAAGTACGCCACCAGGCTCCACGAGTCGTCGCTTACAGCGAAGCCGAGTCCACGACTGCACTCGAAGACGCCGTCGACACACTCGACGAAGCGCGGGATATAGCAGCAGCTCGATCAGCGGTGTACCAGCAGAGTCTCCGCAATTATCACAGCCGTCGGCTGCGCCCAAGGTCCTTCGTCGAAGGAGACCTCGTCTTGCGACTCAAGCAAAAGCGACCGAATAAATTCGAGTCACCATGGGAAGGACCCTACGTCATCACCGAAGTGATACCAGGTGGCGCCTATCGCCTCAAGCACGTGGAGTCTGGAGTCGCATACTCCAACCCATGGAATATCTCGCACCTGCGACGATTCTACCCGTAGCAACCTACCTCCTTTTACTTTCAATAAGGCCTTCAGCCAAGGCTACCCAGCCGAACCATGTACCTCCTCCATTACGATATAAATAAAGCTAAGTGTCTCGCCCCAAAACTTCGGTTCACTGTTTCCTGCATATTTACTATATGCTACAAACGCGCTCGGGGGCTCCCCCACCTCACGATTTCATCGACTGAGGACAAAACACGCTCGGGGGCTCCCCCCACCTCACGATCTCATCGACTGAGGACAAAACGCACTCGGGGGCTCCCCCCACCTCACGATTTCATCGACCGAGGACCAAACGTGTACACCTGAGTAGCTGACTACGTCAGGCAAACGAAAAGGACACGTACTCAATCAAAGCACTGCGTGCTCACAAACAAGTAAACCTTTACAACAAAGGGCACAAAACGCCCAGCCGAAATATACAAATTTTACATCTATCTGTTTATTTTCAGGTCCTACCTATTCTGAAGAATAACCTGAGCACGTGTGGCATCCCGCAAAACCACTACTAGAAAATCGCGGTGTTTTTGTGTTGCGCATCATCATGACCGCATGCTCATGTCATCATGCCACATTGCATTTGAGTATCGTCATGTCATCTTGCATTTGTTTGCATAAAAACTATTTTCGAAAAGCCTGTTTTTATTTTCTAAAACGCCCCGTCTTGATTTCAAATTAAAACCCGGGTCTCCGAAATATTTTGTTTCGTCTACCAACGGTTTGCAAAAGCCCCGTTTCAAATAATAAAATATTTCTTTTATTTTTAGGAGGCAGCCCGCCAGGCCCGAAAGCCCAGCTGGCCACCTCCAGATAAAATCCTAGCTACCCCAAATCTTTTCCTACCTAATCCTAATCTACCCATCCCCAGACACATCACCCCGGCCAATCACCACCCGCCACCTCACCACTTCCTCCACCCCATCCACTCCTAACCTGCCACCTCACCCCACCTACCCCTAACCCCCCAGCTGCCACACGTTGCCCTGGCCCCACCTCCTCTCCACACCCTCACACACCGCCCCTAGCCCTGTCTCTCTCTCCCTGGCCCCACCACCCGACCCCGCCCGCTCGCTCGCTCGCCGAACCCCCCCTCTCTCTCTCGCGTCGGGCGTCGCCCTCAACCTCGCGTTCCGCTCTCTCGCGAGCCGCGCCTCCTCTCTGCTTGGTCACCGCCGCCTGCCCCCCTCTCCTTCAATCCCCACCGCCAGGGCATCTCCTCCTCTCGGGCGCCCCCTCGCTGGCCCCCGTCTGTGTCCTCGCCGTCCACCTGCTCGTCTCTGCCGCTGGTGCAGGCCCTGCCGTCGCCTCGCTGACTCCTTCCCCAGGCCGTCCCGCCTTCAGAGCTCCTCGTCGGTGCTGCCCCTGTGCTGTCCTCCCCTCCGTCGGTCATCCCGGTGTTCTCCTTCCCTGGCCGAGCTTCCTCGCCTTCTGCGCGAGCCCGCCCCCGCTCGGCCCTGCCTCGCCCTGCCGTGGCCATCTCCGCCACCAGCGGACGCCCTCCCCCGCCGTCTGCCTGAGCCGTCCCCTCCGCTTCGAGCTCCCCGTCGACCGCCTCACCGCCGCGCGGCCGCCCTCGCCGACCCCTGCTGCCCACCCTTCCTCTACAGCGCCGTTCGTGGTCCCCTGTTCCGGCCCGCGCCCGCCCGTGGAGCCCGGCCACCTGCCGTTGCCTTCCGCGCGCCCCGGCTCTCCAGCAGCGCCGCCTGGACGTGGCCTCGACGCCGTCCGCCGTGCTCTGCCGCAGCGTGCTCTGCCTCTGCTAGCGTTGGCCGCTGCCGCCTCCTGTGTCGCGTGTGTTATAGTATTCATCTTCTGTCACTCATGTTCTCCTTTGTAGTACCAGGTTGGTACTTGGTTTTGTAATCTCTTGGGAGAGGTATCAGACAGATCATGTCGTGCAGGTTATTGTTCTCCTCGGCCAAGTTTGGTTCCAATTCGGGTCGTCGTACCAATAGGTGCTCAATGCATCGTGTTGTCATCGAGAGCTCGTGATACCCAAAGACCGTGCCGATGCGGAACCAAGTACATCGTCGAAAACCGAAGCCGGAATACCATGATCTCCAACACGGGACGCAGAGCGCATCGACACGGAACCGAAGACCGAACCCGGGCATGCCAAATTCTTCGACCCGAAGGCCACAGATGCGACAAGTACTTCTTCCCGGATCTGATGCCCGAGAACCCGGACGCCCAGGTCGTCGACACGGATACGCCAAGTACTTCCTCGAGGACGCCAAGTTCTTCACCCCGAATGCCAAGACCGACTCGATGGCGCGGACCCGACAAGATCTTCGCAACGACAAGGACGAATCCGATGCGCCCCGACGCCGAACCAAGTCCTTCTTCGCGGAACGCCAAGATCTACTCTGTTATCCGAGAACGATCCCGCCGAGACCGAACCCCAGATCCGGACCCTGAGACCCGACCCCGAACCCCTCGGAGCCCAAGTTCATCGAACCCTAATGTGATTCCCTATCCGAGACCCCCATTATTTTTATAATATGACATTATCGTCTGTCGCATATTAAATTGTTCATACTCGCATGCATATTTGTGTGGTTCGGGGGCATTATGCCGATTCACCTCATAATTAAATATGGAGACCATATGCGGACATTTCTAGTCTCATATTGGTTCCATTTAAATTTTTGTAGCGAATCGGTGATACAATTTTGCCTTGTTAAGACAACATTTAAATTGTGGGGTATCTAAACAACTTGAACCACTTAAATATTTGCCGGGACCCCGGTTCCGTTAATATTGCCTAATTGCATCGCATCTTGCCATGCCATGCATCATACATGCATCATGCCCGGTCTTATATCGTAGTATTAAATAGTGCATCCGGTGTTTCTTCTAGTGCTTTGCTTCTTCACGGATTAGGCCGATGAGTTGATGCGAGTGTCGACCCGATCTTCGGCTGAACCTCCGGCAATGTTTTCAGGCGAGCACCTCCCCCTTTCTACCTATCTTACTTTTATAGTATTTATTCCCCCTGTTGATCTATTGCTATCTATGTTGCGATGCTCTAGTTTTCGTATCCGTGATATCCCTCGCAGCCTTATATTGCCTTGGACACATCCTATTACCTGTTGATTGGTAGATAGTTGGACTTGCGCGTCGTAGTCGCTTGCTCAAGTGCTGTTGCGTGTCGTCAAGTACCACAGTTGTTGGAGTAATGCCGCATGTTTAATGTTGGAGATGATCAAGACTTTAATTATTGTTTAATAACTAAAATTGAAGGTAGGTAAATAATGCAGAGGCACCGGTGGGTAATAGACAATATTTGGTTTTTAACCGCTCACTGGTGTCCCGTAGGACCCCGAGTTCTTGACACCTGTTCCGAGATCGAGCGCGCTAACCACAGGTGGGGTGTGTGGGCACCCCCATCGGCTTACTACCTGATTTCAAAGTATTGTACCGGGGGCCACAAGTAGTTTGGGGCTTTATTACTATCCTGTACTTATGCCATGCCTTACTGCTTTATTTAAGATTGTGCGTGGAGCACCTGTACTGTTTAGGATTGCGGAGTGTTTTCGCGGTATCGACAAGCCCAGTCACACTTTCGGGTTCCCAGTCGTTTACAGCCATTTACGCAAACCCTGGGTCCGTTCCGGAGCCGGCCAACTTCGTTGCGGGTAGCTTAGTGGGGTGGCCCCCATGTACTTGCTTTGGGTCTGGGAAACGTCATGACTTAGGCCCCACCGACATACCGATGGGTGTATGTTAACTGATCTGGCAAAAAGGGTCGAAGTGCGTGTGGATACTTTGGTGCACCCCTGCAGGGTTAAATCTTTTCGAAAAGCCGTGTCCGCGGTTATGGACGACTTGGAGCACAGTTCTCGATCATAGACAACTATAACTAAAGTTTACTGTTATAATTTGACTTGTATCCGATATGACTAGTAATCAGCTTCACTGCAACGGAATGGCTAAATAAAAGTACCAACAACTGCTGGGTTTGGGATATCTCATGCTAATCGTATCTGACTAGTAAGTGTTGCAACTACAACGGAATGGTTAACTAAAACTGCCCACTGCTTATTATATCAGGATGACTCATGCTAACTATATTTGACTAGTAATTGCCGCAACTATAACGGAATGAATAAAACTGCCAACTGTGTGAGTTCCTCGGTTGACTTCCTCGTTTGGTCTCGAGGGGGAAATACCAGGATGGGTATGTTTGGTGGTAGAATCAGGTTGGTTCCGAATAGGTCTTTCTTATCCCTCTCCGATAGCCGACAGTTATCTCGAGTCTCTATAGGTTGTTTAGTGCATGCCGCGCTGCCGCTCAGTCCACCATACCTATGTAGGCGAGGACCGCCGAATTCTAGCCTCGCCGTGTACTGGCCTCAGTACTGGCCGCTCTCTTTTTCCTTTGCCCTTTGTCGGCACCCCTTTTGTTTAAGCAGGTTTTGAGATCGACGTCGTTAGCAGGGTTACCCTTCCGGCTTGGCCTGGGCAGGGTTATGGACGCCATTGGTTATTCTTCAGGGCTCTTAGCTCGATTTGCTTCTTGTCCGTAGTCGGATGATGTATCGTTTTCAAGGTGATTTGGATCTTCGTATTCTATATCTGTATTCTTGACCCTTGGAGTCGTTGTTGTATATATCTGTTTTGTGGGTTCCATCGTGGACTATTGTGTAATGATATTACTTCGATTTCCACCCGCACGAAAGTGCCTGGTGGGCACCTTTGAATCGTTTCTATGCGGGTTTGGCGGGATTCGCTAAAACTTGCATAGGGCCGATTCCGAGGGTGTTACAGCACGCTGCTCAAACAAATATACAATCTGTTCGGCATACTGCCTTACAGCCGCGTAATGCGGACGCATGTTCCACTCGCCACCATCCGGTCGAAGAGGTGGCCCAGCTGCCACAGCAGCCAAATCTACGTCAGGGTGGTGTACCCTCACAAGAGACAAGGCAACCTTTACTCCTGCGACGAGCTGCTGCCGCACCAGCTCCTTGACATTGCTGGCACTCTGAAACCTCGACAGAAGACCTGCAAGGGTCGTCGGCACGGCATCCAAAGGAAACATGACGTGCAGCACCGGGGAAAGTGATGTCTGCACTTGGCGGAACACCCGCGAAACTTGATAAACACGATCCCGTACAGTCGCCAAGGCCATGGCGCGATCATGATCCATCCAGAAGAAGCCGCCGGCCTCCATGTCCTGTTGAGTCAAGCAATTGACCCGAACAGCGACACGCTCTTTTTCTTCCTCGGAGCAAGATTCGCACCTGCGACAACAGCACAAAAACAAGAATAAGGCCAGCAGGCTCACCCGAAGAACTGAGCTACAGCCCGAAACAAGGATCAACTTACATTGCAGCTGCTCGGACAGCCGACCCAACTCCGCCATCAAGTACTCCTCTCTGGCTGCACCACGCTCTGCCTTGGATTTCCAAACGTCGGCACGACCACGTAACCCGAGCAATTCCCTCTCCAAGCTGCGCACGCGATCTCGAAGAAAAGCGAGCTGCGAGGCATCATCCAACGATGGTCGCAAGGGCTTTGCGGATGAAGTGTCAATTGGGTCAGCACCCGAAGGAACCTATAGCAGCAGAAAAAAAGAAGGTGCACAGACATTCAGCCAAGGATAGAACACAACTCGGAGGAATTCATTAAATATATAAGGCCACTACGTGGCACAAGGATGGTATCCTTCAAAATATTTACAGAAAAAGTAGACTACAAACTACCCTACATCTACTATGCCTAAGGTGCAGGACACTGAGTCGCCTCAGAGCCAGACTGCCTAGCTTTGGCCTCGCCTTGCTGCCGCAGTGCGTACTCAGACAGCAAGTCAATGAGCTTGGGCCCATATCGCTTGCAGCGAGCGGAGTAGGCAGCGAAGGCTACCTCGGATCCATCAGCAGCCGTCGGCATCCGAGAGGTGATCTGGGGCAAGTCCAGCTCCGCTCCAGCCGCCATGGCCATCGCCAGCCCGACGGACGCGCCGATGCCCTTCTGCTTGCGCTTGTACGCCGCAGGCGCTTCGGCTGACAGAGCCTCTGCCAGGGCATCCACATCTTCAAGGGCTGCGCCCTTCGGGAAGAGCTCCTGGTAGAAGCGACCAAGGACCTCTTTCGCCTTGGCAAGAGAGTTGACGACGGTGCCGCAGCGGTCTTCGACCGCCACAGTGGCATCATCTAGAGCACTCCTGTGCTCCAGAGCACCGCGGTCGAACTCGATGCCTGCGGCATCTGAGACAAAAATGAAGAAAAGCATGAAGAAAGGCAGCATAGAAGAAGACCCGCAGAAAAAGAAACACGTACAAAAAATAACACTCACCCGAAATAGTCTTGGCAGCGGCCATGAGCTTTGCTGCTACCCCTCTTTCACGAGCAGCCGCAACGGTGGCCAGCTGCTCCTCACGATCTACGGCCTCCTGCTGCAGGAGCTCCTTCGCTTCGGCTGCCTTCGACAGCTCTAGCTCAAGGCGCTCTTTCGCGCCGACGGCGGCTTCGGCTTTCTGCTCCGATTGGCCAAGGCTCTTTTTAAGAGCATCGACCTCACGGAGAGAGTCGTTATGCTCCTCTGCATTCAAGACAAGCAAGTGTCAAAGAACAGGACCAAGATAAACAATAGAAGTATTAAAAGGTAGACGGATACCTTGAAGCAGCCGAAGTTTCGCCTCCAGCGCCAGGCGTTCCTCCACCAGCCGCTTGGCCTCCTGTACAAAAGGCTGCAGGAAAAGGAAATAGCAGTAAAAAAAGGACTTGGGGGCTACGCCCAACACAAAGGAACAAAAACATCAGCACATGAAGACACTCGGGGGCTTCCCCCGTGACATAAGGCAGAAAACTTACATGCTCCGACGGCGACCCCGAAGCCCCGCCCGTGAAATTCTGAGGCGCAACCACCAGCACCTCCCGCACAGGAGGATCTGGAGCGGCGCCACCCGAAGTCGCCACCATCTGAGGAGGAGGCGACGCAATGTTCGACTCCCCCATCATCTCCCGCGCACCATCACTAGAGTCGTGGGAGGATTGCCTGCATACGAACCAATCAACACAGGTGCAAAAATCATGAAGGGAAAAGGACAACAGTACAACAAGAAAACTTACGAGCCCAATGCGCTCAGGTCGAAGATAGGAGAAGCCCTTCGGGCCCTCTTCTCCTCTTTCTTATCTTCCTTCTTCTCCTCCTTCTTTTCTTCCTTCTTCCGCTTTGCTGGCGGGTGCGGCGCAACAGCCCGCACAGGAATGGCAGGAAGGGGAGAGGAAGAACCTCTATGACCATCACTATGACGCTCCAGGCCCAGAGGATTTCTGGGAGTCGGAGGAGTCGAGGCATCCGAAGACTCGCTGGAGCTCCGTGATTGCTCGCGCGTATGGTCCTCACTCGACTCGTCGGCATCCTCCGCCGGAGATTGCGCCGAAGGAAGCTCGGACACGGAATCAACCACTTCATTATCCGGGGCATTCGGATACCTTTCGGGCAATGGTGGTACCATGCCCGGCACTTTGAAGCTCTACAAGATGAGAAGGAACTTTGTTAGCAAACAAAGGAAACAAATACACATCCAAAAATAAAAAAGAGGAGCACTACGTGCACAAATCTACACCTTCGGCACGGCCAACGTCGAGGAAAAGGGAGGAGTCAGCGACTTCCCCGGGATTTCTTCTCCAGCCTTGAACTTCAGCAGCGCGCGAAGATCCTTGTCAAGATTCCCCTCGGAGATTTTCTCACTCGAAACCCTCGTCGGATCACGGCGCCCAGAATAAAGAAACATCGGGTGCGCCCTCGCTTGGAGAGGCTGCACCCAACGCTCAAGAAACGTCCGGATGATGTCCACGCCGTTCACCTCTTTCTCCGGAATCAATTGGAGATCCTCCACCCGACGATAAAGGGCCTCTATCTCCGCCAATTCACCGTCCAGGATTTGGTTTTTCCAGGATCTTTTCTTCTCAATCAATTGGGAGGGGTCAAAGGGAACAAGACCAAAATCTTGCCCAGGCAAAACGGAGTCACGGATATAAAACCATCGCCTCCGCCAGTACTAGACAGATTCGGACATGGAAAAGGAAAAGAATTGAAAATTGGGACTGAGGGAGATGATGAAACCCCCAATGGGATACACACCATCCGAACCAGATTGCCTCTTCACGGAATAAAGCTTCCGGAAGAGGCCAAAGTGCGGCTCAATGCCAAGCCAACACTCGCACAATGTGATAAAACACGCAATGTGGAGAAGAGAGTTGGGAGACAGATGATGGAGTTGAACCCCATAGAAGAAGAGCAGTCCACGAAGGAAGTCGTGGACCGGATAAGAAAACCCGCGCAACACGAAGGCAACAAACATAACCCGATACCCAGATGGGGGACAGGGGATTACCTCATTGTCGGGGAGTCTCACGGCCGTCGTATCTTGCGGGATCAGGCCCCGCTCGCGCAGTTTGCGGAGATCACTCTCCCGCGTTTCTGATCGCCACCAGCCACCATCGGTGACGCCAGCAGCGGCAGTGCCCTTCTTGCCTCTGGCGGCGCTAGTCCCAACCGCAGATGAAGACTTCTTGGTTTTCCCCATTGCGCTACGGCGGTGGTGGCGATGTCAACGCAGAAAGAACGAAGGAAATGTGGAAGGAACTCTCAGCGCGCAGCAAGAATCGCTCAAGAACAAGGAGGCAGTGAACAGATGAACTGGTGCGGTGAAAAACAAACCACGATTTCACCAAAGATTATAACAGCGAAGACGACGCACGCTGGCCGTCCATCCAGAAGACCTAACGCCAACGGCAGATCTGGCCGTACACGTGTCAGCATCACAACGAACCGTCGTTACCACGCCGTCTACTACGCGCGGAAATCGAGGAGACGCCGTAATCATCTCCACGCCGCGCGTGACCGGTCAATTCAAAGTCAGCAAGTGGGACCCACGCTTCGTCCAGTCAAGTCATCTCTGGCGTAGCAGACGCTTGAGGTCATCGATCGTCAGCACTGACGTCATCAAAAGCTATACTAGCTACAACTTCGGCTCCATAGCTAAGAGTACTCACTCGAATCTACGATTCGACTAAATACTCGGGGGCTACTCCTATCAGGAGCGCTGGTCGCGCACCCGACGGACAAATGAGGACAAAATTACTTCTCTGAGTCCTACGTCGAGTCTACGACTCCACTACGGACTCGGGGGCTACTCCCATAGGGAGGATGGATTTAAGCATCCGAAATTTTTCGAGTCCTGCGGACTTAAATACTGAAACAATGCTTGAACTAAAGTCTCCGTTCGAGTCTACGACTCGAACAGACACTTGGGGGCTACTCCCATAGGGAGCGCTGGTCGCGCACCCTATGATATCTTCGACTGCGATCTTTCGGATCAGCACGCAAAAACTTTTTGGCAACTTTGCCCCAACAAAACAGCCGAGGGAGCGACAATCTCCTAGGCCACCCGAAGCACCTCCGAGGTGATAAATGTTCGGATGCTGCGTTTGCGACACAAAGATAAGACCTACAGATATCATCTGATGGCCTGGCAACGCACCTGACTGCGCTCTGCTAGTATGAATCCGTACCAGCAGGTGCGATGAAAATCCCGACGGACGCGTTGGGTATACCGATTAAAACCACTGGAATTCCACTCCTGTAAGTCCTCCGCGGCCTGAGTCGAATTACGCCAGCATATGTTCCAGGTCCGGGTTGAGGGACCCGAACCTGAAGAAGATCGTGTCGTTTCGTCCTAAGACAGTTAACTGACCCTGATCCGTCGGGTGAGTCAGGCACACGCATCAACAATCCCTACACACATATACTATTAAAATACAGTTGCACCCGAAGAATGGAAGAGTCCTCAGCCGAATCTACGATTCGACTGATCACTCGGGGGCTACTGACATGGTTATACCCTACGGGTAAGTGACTTCAGCATACCTGGTCCAGCCCAAGGAAGGCCCACAGTAGATACACACTGGCCCATGAAGATTTTTGGGTGGCCAAGGCCCATGACGTCTTCGGATCCTTGGAGAGCAAGACTAGCGGAGATAGGAAATTCGAAGGGGTAAAACCCTAGAACTTGTAACCGACTAGGACTATGCCCGGGACATTCCTAAGTCTATATAAAGGCCAGGAGGGCACGCCCTAGATCTATCGACTCATACTTTCGCACACGCATCCACGCCAGATCGAATCTGCGCATCCTGTAACCTTCGGTTCCGCCGTAATCAAGAGCAGACAAGCAGGAGTAGGGTTTTCCCTCCGGGGGCCTGAACCTGGGTAAATCTCGTGTCCCCTGGTTGCTTGTCTGTTAATCGTGCCACGATATCCAGCATCCCCATCTTCTCCAAAACCCAAGCCCATAACAATGGGCATTGACGAGATTAAACCTCGTCACATGGGGTCTGGAATAAGAGGTAAGATTGTGTGGACCATGCAGAATGTGACACATGCACCATCCCACTTACGCATCTTCTCATGAAACCTCACAAAATCTTTATTACGTATCTTGATGTACTCATACCCTGAGTCACCATTCTGATGAGATTGAACAATGCGCCACATGGCATCAGTCATCTTGCTAAAGAAGACACATGCAACCATATAACCCAATGGTTGTATGTTTGGTGTTAAAGCGGCTTCCACTATCCTAGCCGGATGAACACCATTTGTCATCCTTAGATGATATATTACTATACGGGTCTTGATCACTATGCAGATTTGATGTCAACATTAGGTGATCTCGGTCCTTAAGCTCTTCGTCATTAGCATCATCATATTTGTCTTCTTCTTCTTATTTACCCTTGAGGTCTTCTTCATCACAACTAAAATTTCTCAGACTACCTTCATTCTTCAAAACCACTTTCTGGTTTAGAATGCTCCTCCTGGCCTACAGCCTCTAGGACTTTCTCCTGATCTTTCTCATCAAGTCCCAGATTCTTACATGCCATAGTACATATGATCGAACTAAATATTAATGAGTTTACAAAGAAGTACATATTTTTTAAAATGAAAAATGAGATTCCTTGTCATGGCTAGCAGAATGAGCGTTTGAACTCGAGCCCTCTCCAGCAAACGCATGCTTCCTGGATCGTCCCCGCTGCTAGAACAATGCTCATTTAACTGAGTAATTTAGTTAACACGACGCGGTGATAGAACATATTTAAAAGAAATCAAGCAATTATAGTGTGTGAAAGTTCTAAGTTGTTGGTCCCAGTGAACGTCCCCGATGATCGTTGCCCATGGTTCGCTATCTCTGTCGCTCCAACCGGCTCCGTCGTGAGAACTAAGGCCATGGTCAGTAGCCATGGTCCTCAAATACGCGATTCAACCGCCTGATTGCCAAGCAGCGTCAGCCAATTCAATGACATAGTGAAAACATGGACCTCACTGTCAACGTTTGGCCGCTGCAGCACGGGCCTCGCCGTCATCGCCGTCAGGTCTCAGAGAACTAGGTTTCCTCGGAGACCACTGGGAGGGAATATTCCTTTGTAATGAACACGGAACATATTTCGCCTATTCAGAAAAGATAAATGCTACACCTATGGAATATTTTTTACGGAATTGATTTACGGAACAACGTGGCTGCAGTTGGTTTGTTGTAAATCAGTTAGCCCCCATGATTGCAGGCTTGGGATGGCTCCACGGATCTCCACCTTAGTCCGTAAAAAAATTTCGTAAGAAGTTGTCCGTATATGTAGTGTTATTGTTCAGAAAATCTAGGAGGGGTTACAGAAAAGCAACTAACCCAGTCTTGTGCCGCTTTGACAGTTTGTGAACACACGTCACACGTGGTGACTCCTGATATGTTGTGTATGTATTTGCACCTACATGAGAGCATCACTAACAGTACCCATAAACGTCCAACACTTAAAACACGATTACAAGCCCCTATACTCGCTTTTTAAGGGTTTTTTAAAGGCGGCGCATATTCCGTTTTACTCTATAAAACAAGGGCTTGGCCACATTTTTATATGCATATGCAAAAAAACACAAATAACATAGTACAACAAATCGATTCAAACACACATAATAGTTCCCAGGAGCACATAATTATCATCCTAATTATTACAACAAATGTCTGAATCAAGTTACACCAATGGTTCAAATCAAATAATTGAAACAAATGTTTTCGAAAGGTCCATCTCACACAAATCGAATTACAACATGCCAAGGAAAAACAAGGGGAGATAATGAGCGATTGGTGGCGCGGTGGCCATACAGCTGCCAGTGGTGCTGGATGAGATCGATGATGAGCTGCCTGTGAGTTGCCTTGTCCTCAGTCTACCGATATGCTTCAAGAAAAGCTTCAAAGCGATTGTGGTTTCTTTTGGCCCGCACTCGGGATATATGCCATCGGCTATATAATAGCCCATTGTGTACTCATGATCCATGACCTTGTAATTTCAAGTAGGCGCCTCTCCAGTCACAAGGTTTGCAAACAAATGAGATATTTGTAACACATTGATGTCATTGACTGTTCCGGACAGCCAAAAAAAACAGTGCCAAATCCACAAATCCTACGAAGCAACTACCTCGAGCACAATGGTAGCATCATGGCTTTTACCACAATACATGCCATGCCATGCTTTTGGACAATTTTTCCAAGTCCAATGCATGCAATCTATACTACCAAGCATGCCCGGCCATCCCCTTTTTTCATTTATCTCCATCAACCTTTTGGTATCTTTTTCATTAGGAGCTCGGAGATAAGTTGGACCAACAACTTGATAATTGTAGAGGTCCCAACCTTTAATAAGATAGAGATTCCTGTATTTACAATGCTAGTTCCTGGATCAATGGCTAGCATCCACAGTTAAGATGTAATATCAAAAAACAAAGGTCATAATACAACTTTATAACCAGGAATAAAATAATTCATTACATCTTACATAGCTCATTACAATGCAATAGAAATAACTATAGCATGGAGTCCTTCATCTTCAAAATGACACAGGCAAACATGTTGGTTGTATACTTGTAATCCTAATCAATACACTTCACTAACATCAAACAAACCTGCAACATAATAAGTTACAGCCACAAGGGTCAATACATTTGAATTGTATTGGCAAGTGATACTATGGTAGTATAGTGGAGTCTATCATCTATATGCATTTGGCTAGGTGGAGCTTAGGTTTGCTTTGCTCAAAATAGATTTTCCTTATCATTTGAAAACACTAAGTTTTTGTTTGTCAAAATCACCCAAGGCATCTCCCAATAGAAATTGGTGATCCTTCAACCCTTGTTCAACCACAAGTTTTTAACTTAGAAATTGGGATGAGGAGATTCTTTATAGCTTCCATGTCTTGATGCTCAAATTGTCCAATACCAGGGACATGGCTAAGTACTTAGATTTTACACTCTGCAGAGGTGGTGCACTTTCCCCACAAGACTTGGTTTCACCAAGACAAGATCTTTCAGAAGCCTTCCCTTAGACCATAATGGACGCGTTCCAACCTATCAAACCCCTACCACCAACTGTCCATTTGGCTAAGTTATTGCAACCTATATGATCTAGGCAGAGCCCATAATGCCAAGTGGCTGCACTTGAAGCTTCTCAACATTTGACATCTCAAATCTCTTTGTTCCTGGGTGGCATTCCACAAGTGAGATACACAAGGTAAACCATAGAAATGGACCTTGTGTAACCACTCAACCAAAAACCACCAAGCAAGTCCCTTTCCACCCAGGTGATTCATTCACTTAGTTGTTTTATTAAACAAAACACAAGTCCTTGACTTAGAAATATTCCATAGCATGAATATAATTCACCCTTGTTTTCTACTAGCTAGGATAAGCATGATAGTAGTAGGAATCTTAACTTAGGAAAATTCTACTAAGGTTTCATATACTAGGATTTCCCATGGCATAGTTTATACTTAGCAAAATTCCATGCAAGTCCTACTTAGAAATATCACTAATGCATAGTGAAAATAATGTGACAAAAGTATGTAGCATCACTTGCCTTCTTGGTAGAGAATATAAGTTCACTCCTTGATCTTGCAATAGACACACTCTTCAAATTTCACTACAATTCAATCTACCATTCAAGCAATTCATCACATAGAATAATAAAAATAAAGCAATGCATACAAGCATGCCAAAGTTTGTTTTATTTGGAAAAGTGGTTTCTAATAGGCTATAAACATTATAAAACACCTATTGGTCATTTATAAAAGTGGTAAAACCATTTGATATTAAGTTAGTGAAAAATGGCCACTTTAAATCATTTTTGTTTTGCTAGAAAGGATTTAAATCCAAGGAATATTTATAGTGTTTACCAAATATATTTTTAACACAAATGTTAGTGTTTTGTGGTCAACTGTTTAATATTAAAATCATTTGCAAAAGGTTTTACCTATAAACCATTTTTATACCAAAACAATATTTTATATTGTTGGAAATGCTTTTAGCAAAGTAGTAATTTTTATAGGGTTCACCAAATATATTTTTAAATCATAAAACTTCGTGTTTAGGGTCAGAGAGTTTAAATCCAATCATTTTCCAAAGGTTTTACTCAAAGAGCATTTTTAACACATAAACTATATTTTTATTTGTCTAGAAATGTTATAATTCAAATATTTATTCTTTGGCTTCATCAAATATGTTTTTCAATCCAAAAGTTGGTTTATAAGGTCAGTAGGTTCAAAACAATCCATTTTCCAAAGATTTTATCCTAAAACATTTCTAGAATAAATTTTATGTTCAAAATATGCCTACACAAGTTTCTACAAATACAACCAATTTAACAGAAGCAATTTACTAAACAAAGTGCATAGTTGTAAAGTACTTGTTTTGCTAATTCCATTGATATAAAATTTACAAAATTTGGACATGTGGATCAAAAGTTATGCAATTTTCAAATTTGAACATCTAATAGAACAAATTCTGGTTTTAAAACAAATCACAGGCCACGCGTCGTGTTCTTACTGGCTGGTACCGCTTCACACGGATTGGCCTATGCGGTGTGTTGGATTAAAATGAAATCGTGCGGCTCAGGAAGCTCCATACCGCTTCAGTTAAGTCAACCTATCGCATCGCTCGGATCTAGATCAGACGTCGCATAATGCATTGCCAAGAACTGGCGGCACTGGCGGCGGCGTGGTCAGACGGTGCACTTGACGGTGATTCAGGAAGCAAGAGAGGGAGAGAGGTAGCTTACCGAGGTCGCATTGTCGTGCTGAAGCTCAACGTTGTCATCTCAGGGCAGGGGGTGCACGGAGTTGACCTTAATCGCTTGCCGGAGATGTGCCTAGCGTCGGGCACGCTCTGTCGTCGATGGAGACGAGGCTGCAGACCATGCTATGGCAAGAAAATAGTGTCATTAGGTGCGCGGAAGAGTATGGAGTATAGGAGTCTCAATGAGAAAGGGAGGCGCGGCCGGATGTTACCAGTAGAGGTCATCGAAGTTGGAGCAAACGGCGGTGGCGAGGAAGCGTCGTCGTTGCCGAGCGTCTAAGGCATGCGCGGGCAAGCCAAGGTACTGGGAGGTTCAGGGGGTGATGGGGAACGCGCTCGTGGGGTCGAGGGGGCGAGGGGCGACGGTGCCTGGCCGGAATCGTCGCGGATGCTCGACGGAGCAGCGGCGGTTCTCGAGCAAATTCCGAGCGGCCTGGTGGTAGAGGGTGGGTGGCTTTTGGGGGGGGGGGGAAATGGGGAGGAGGAGCAGGCGTTTAATCGAGAGTGGTCGTGGCGAGGTTTAAGCGAGGCATTGAAGCGAATTAAACATCGGCATCAACTGCAAGAAACGGCCGGCAAGGTTAGCACGCGGGTGAGGAAGAATACTGGGAGGTGGGGTCTAGGCGTCAGCGAGAGAGAGAGAGAAACGAGGTGGGGTCCGGTCGTCAGTGGCGTTGCGGGTTGTTTCGTGTGTGAAAGAAAATGGTTCGGAAGAGAGGGGGATGGGCTTTTGCTGGGCTTAGTGGACTAGCTGGGTTGGGCTGGCTCCTTTCTATTTTTTTTTGTTCTGTTTCACTTTTCTCTTTTTCCATTTACATTTCTGTTTTGAATTTGTTTAAACATTTCAAACAATCATTTGAATTCAAAATCTTTCCAAACCCTGAGTTTATTTCAAGTTTATTAACATATTCTAAAGTCAAATTTAGAATATTTGTTTTATTCTTTTAGGGTCTATTATATATTTATAAATAGACATTTGTCTTTATTCCAAAATAAGATTTAAATATGTTTTCAAACTCTATTTGAAATCTAAATTTTACCAATTATTTTCAGTAGGTTTTATTTAAAAAATAATCACTTTGGATTATTATACTTTATTATGTTTTAAATGTTCATTTAAAATGGGAAACGTCTTTACTTAAATGAATTTGGATAATAATTAAATCCTCATGATTTTAGAATCCTTTACTCTTTTTATTAAACAAAACTATTTTATTTTATTTGCTTGGCCAAGTTTTGTTTTGGATTTTTAAAATAGTCCTTGTTTATTTATTCCTTCCTTTATTTTATAAAATCCATATCTTTTTATTTATAGATCCAAAGTTGGTGATTCCAATTTGTATAATTTTATTTAATATTTGTTTATACTTTTAAATCTCTTTAGGATTTTTTTGCTCACCATTTGGTATGGATTTTTGGATAGGTGCTTTATTAGATTTGGAAATTCAATTTCCTTATCTTACTAAATTCATAAGATTTTACTATGGTTCCACATTGAGTGAAATAAATTTCTATGGTTTTATGATATTTCTATTTATTCCTTTTTATCATTTATAAATGTTTGTTGATAAATCTTTATATGGATCAAATCTATAATCTTAGGGATATCTTTGAAATGATTTTCCTCCACTAGGGTTTTAGAGTTTGGGTTTGTTTTCCAAGTGTTTAAATTTCAAGATGCATTTATGAAGAATGCATTTCACATGATTTGAATTTAGTTGGATTCAAATTTTATTCAAAGTTTGTTCAAGATGGGTTTTAATGTTTCCATTTGGAAATCAAAAAGTTTCTTTTCACCCTAAATTTCAACAATTATTTATTTTGTTTATTTATTTTTCATATTACAAAATTTGGGAAAATTTTGGGTTGTGATAGGCTACCACCCTTAAAAGAAATGTCGTCCCGAGATTTGGGAAAGCTAGAGGTTACAAGTTGGCTCAAAGAAACTAGGATACTATCGCCCTTAAAAATTTCCAACCAGATTACATCTTGGCTTGCTTGGGATCTTGATGAATCTTCTCTGGGCAGACATCTGCATAGTGTCCTTTGTTTCCACACTTGAAACATGTGACAAGGCTGAGATCCTTCATAGGCTTGTTTATCTTGTACTTCATCTTTTCTGGACAATTGCTTGCATAATGTCCTTGGTCACCACAATTGTAACAAGTGACAAGGTTGAGTTCTTCACGTATCTTCTGTGGACAAGTTGATACATAATGGCCTAGATCTTTGCAGTTGTTGCACCACACTTGGCTAATTTCCTTATACTTCTTCTTCTTATCTGGACATTCATTGGCATAGTGTCCCATATCTTTGCAATGGCAACATTGCACTTGGCTTTTGTCCTTCTTCTTCTTAGGTTTCTCCAAAGCTAGGAGTTCTTCTAGTTCACGCTCTTCATATCTCACCTCAAAGGTGGGAAAGTCTCCTGGTTTCCTTAATCTTTTCCTTGTATAATACATATGTTTCTTCTTCTGTCAATCAATGTGAGTCATAGTGCATGGGCGTGCAAGCTGAGATTTTCCTTTGTCTTCATCCTTCTTGGTAGAAGTTGTTCCCTCATGGGGGTTTACAAACTCTTTATGCACTCCACCTTGTTTCCTTTGTTGAACTATGGAATAGATGGAGCATTGGATAGGGACATGATTATTTACTTCACATAGGAAACAAGTAGCTTGAGATGTGGGGCATTGATTAGTTGGATGTTTCTCTTCACAATTAGGGCATTGATCTTTATGCTCTTTGTAAGTGTGATCCATGTCTCCACAAATATTGCAAGCTTGAGTTCCTTCTATAATATCATCCTTGACATCATTGTTGTCACAAAATCCTTGGGAAGGGCTGTCTCCCATGTTGATCATTTGATTTGTCACCTTTTGCAACAACTGGGTTTGGGTTTCCATAAACCTTTGCATGGTTGGGTCTAACTCATTGTTGTTGGCTAAAAACTGAGTTGTCACTTGGTTCAACTGGGTTTGGGTTACTATGATTTCTCTCATGTGCATCTCTTGGTTGTTGTTGCTGTCACCATTCTTGTTGTTGGGGTTTCTCGAAGTAGTCATCTATTTGGGTTGGTTTGGGATTAGAATAGGCAAAAGATTTCCAAGGAATAATTCTAATCACACACATCACAATTCACACAAGCAAAGTGCAAGCAATCACAAACATTCCACTCAAACAACAAGGTTCAAGCACCTTTTTAGGCAACAAAATATTTTTGTTATACCACATAAGTTGGTGGGTTTGATCTAAACTAAATATGGTGGTCCAACTATATGGTTCACTTGAGATCTTTCCATTCTTCTTAGTTGACTCTCCATGAGCAAGATCATTGTATCCTTGGGGAAATTTTTGTGTCTTGGTCACAACTTCAAAGGTGATGATGGTTCCTTCTAAGTTGTGTTTCCTTAGGCTTCAAGTCTTGAGTAACATTTCTTGTCTTACTTGTAGTCCTTAGTGATATCCAAATTGAAGTCCTTGGTGAAAATAAAGTTGAGGTCTTTGGTAATGTTGAAGTTGAAGTCATTTGAGTTGGTGAAGTCCTTTGCTCATGGTTGAGGTTTTGTCCATCAAGTTTGAAAAGGGAGAGATGTAGAATTAAAACCAAAATGGTTGAGGAAAGAGTTTACAAGATTGTTTGTAAATAAGTTTTGGAATAAATACAACTCCTATTTTTCTAAGGGGTTTTGTCCAATCCTAGGGTTACAATCCTACAGGCAACACAGTGCTCTGATACCATCTGTAGAGGTCCCAACCTTTAATAAGGTAGAGATCCCTGTGTTTACAATGCTAGTCCCTGGATCAATGGCTAGCATCCACAGTTAAGATGTAATATCAAGAAACAAAGGTCATAATACAACTTTATAACCAGGAATAAAATAATTCATTATATCTTACATAGCTCATTACAATGCAGCAGAAATAACTATAGCATGGAGTCCTTCATCTTCAAAATTCCACAGGCAAACATGTTGGTTATAGACTTGTAATCCTAATCAACACACTTCACTAACATCGAACAAACCTGCAACATAATAAGTTACAGCCACAAGGGTCAATACATTTGAATTGTATTGGCAAGTGATACTATGGTAGTATAGTGGAGTCTATCATTTATATGCATTTGGCTAGGTGGAGCTTAGGTTTGCTTTGCTCAAAATAGATTTTACTTATCATTTGAAAACACTAAGTTTTTATTTGTCAAAATCACCCAAGGCATCTCCCAATAGAAATTGGTGATCCTTCAACCCTTGTTCAACCACAAGTTTTTAACTTAGAAATTGGGATGAAGATTTCAGAACTTTGAGGCCACCATAATGAAGAAAGAAGGCTTGGACGAAATATTCTAGATTAATACTTCACAAATTCGTCTATAGCTTAATATGGTGTTGCGACACCTTTATTTTGGACCAGGCCCATGTAATTTTCGCAGGATTTTAAATAGCCACTTTTTAGAGTCCGTATTTGAGGAGAAAAGGACTTCTAGGGTTGTATTCGGTCACCACTTCTATGGCTGGCCGAAACCCCACATTTTCCTCCTTAAATACTCCCCTTAGCCGTCACCATAGACTTGGAATTTGTTTAGACATTAAGTTAGCCATCATAGCAACTTCGCCAAGGCTCGAGCATCGCAGAGGCCTCTTGTACTTCACACCTATACAGGATCCCACCTTTTCAATAAAGCTTTCATCTTAATCCGCAATATCTTGATTGGAATATTAGTTCTTACTTGTTCTCGATTTCAGGTAGGAATTAAGACCCTCGCTGGTCAGGCTGATCGTGTTTCCGCAGGATCAGTAACCTCCAGGATATTGGCCTAGCGATTGCATTGGCGATCGTGCCCGCACGTGTAGTCGGATCGTCAAGCCCGAACTCCACCAAATCGACTATCACCATCTCATCGAAAGATCGGACATCTTTGCCCTATCAAGAGATCATCATCAATTGTGTGTCAGTCAGCTTGAACAGTTCCTGCCACTGAACTAGTGAAAATCTTGTCTCTGTAAAATATAATGCACCGAGGCGGTCCATGGAGTTTGTAGATACCATCCAAGAAAAGTTGCCACCTGAGCTATGGTGAAAGGGTGTTTGAGAGGCAAAAAATGTCCATACTTGGTCAATTTGTGGATAACCACAAGTATGACATCATAACCACTGGACTTGGGTAAGCCCTCCACAAAATCTAAACTCACTGTGTGCCATGGAAATGGTGGAATTTACAATGGTTGAAGAGTTCTTGGCACCTTTGTGTGTTCCACTTTTGCTTGTTGACAGACAATATAGGCGCTAATGAACAGAGTCACAATTTGCTTTAATTTGGGCCAAGCAAACAATCGTTTCACACGGTGGTAAGTGGTCAGAAACCTAGAGTAACCCCCAATGCCATTGGAATGTAAGGCAAGTAGAATGTGTTGTTGTGCAATTTCATTTCTTCCCACCCAGATCCTGCCCTTGAATCTGATAACGCCCTATTCTAGTGAATACCCTTTTTTGTTATGCCCTGTCAAACTGATCTTAGTCCATGGCTGCTTGGTCTCTGGATCATCGTCATATCCCCTGATCAATGCCTATAGCCAAGTTTGAAGGGTTTCGCGGCATAGTAAATCAAAATTTTCTACGGATGCGAACATAGGGAAGCCAAGATCTAATCTAGGAGATGCAAACAACGAGAGAGATTGGATTAGATCTTCATACCCTTGAAGATTCGCACAGCGGAACGTTCGTCGGAACGTGGGTGATGTAGTCGTACTCGCTTCTCCTCCTCGCGATCCGATCCGATCTAGCACCACAAGTAGCGATGCCTCCATGAGATTCACACGTGCGGCACCTCGACGTATCCTCCTTCCTCGGTCCAGCAAGTATGGTGGAGAGATGGGTTGGATCTACAACGCGACGACGCGGTGCAATTGGTGGAGAATTTCTGCAGCAGGGCTTCGCCTACAAGCAGTTTGGGAGGGAGAGAGGAGGGCAGCAGGGCGGCTAGGGTTGGAGGGGAAGGTGTGTGGGGTTGGTGCGCCCCTAGCCCTCTATATATAGAGGGGTGGGCGCAGCCCTAGCCCCTCCCCCAAGCCAAGGCCGGCGGCCCCAAGGAGGAAGAGTGGGGGGCAAGGAAACCCCCCTTCTAGAAGCTCTATCTAGAGTTTAAACCTCTCTTGGCCGGCTGGGCCCTATGGGGCCTTGTGCCCCTGGCCCAATGCGGCCAGGGCACTCCCTCATAGGCCCATGCCCCCTCCCGGAAGGTGTGGCCACGTTGGTCCCCTTCCGGAAGGTTCTAGAAGCTTCCGGTACAATACCGATTAACCTGGAACAATTCTGAACTCCAAAAACTGCATTGCCTTATATGAATCTTATTCTCCGGACCACTCCGGAAACTCTCGTGATGTCCCGGATCCCATCCGAGACTCCGAACAAAAACTCATAAACCAATTATCCAATCTATCCTAGCGTCAAGACACGTTAAGTGTGTGACCCTGCGGGTTCGAGAATATGCAGACATGATCTTCTATCAATAATCAACAGCGGGGTCTGGAAACCCATATTGACTCCCACACATTCATCGATGATCATATCGGATGAACCACGATGCCAGGATTCAATCAATCCCATATATATATTCCCTTCATCTCGCGATATTTTACTTGCCCGAGATTCGATCGTCGGTACCGTCATACCTAGTTCAATCTCGTTCACAGCAAGTACTTTACTCGTTCCGTAATCCGATATCACTTTGTGATTAACTCCTTAACCACATGCTTGCAAGCGGTGTTGATATCGATTACCGAGTGGGCCCAAAGTATATCTCTCCGACTTGGGAGGGACAAATCCCATCTCGATACATACAACCCAACAGGTACTTTCCGATCACCTGAGAGACACCTTTATGATCACCCTCTCATAGGATGATGTTTGATGACCTCAAAGCTTTCTTCCGATACCAGGGAGTTGTATTATCTCATGGTCTAAGGAATACAATATTTGACATAGGAAAAGCTTCGCAAAGATGAACACGATGACACGATCTAATTGCTCTGCTTAGTTTGGATATGTCCATCACATCATTCTCCCAATGATATGATCTCATTATTAATCGACAACTCATGTCCATGGTTAGGAAACCTTAACCATCATTAATCAATGAGCTAGTCCATAGAGGCGTACTAGGGACACGATGTTGTTTACAAACCACACAAGTATTAATGTTTCCGCTTAATACAATTCTAGCATGAAATATAAAATTTATCATGAACAAGAATTATAATAATAACAGCTTTATTATTGCCTCTAGGGCATAATTCCAACAGTCTCCCACTTGCACTAGAGTCAATAATCTAGTTTACATTTGGCAACAATCTCACACCCATGGCACTGAGGTGCTGATCATGTTTTACACGTGGAAGAGGTTTAGTCAATGGATCTACGACATTCAGATCTGTATGTACTTTGCTAATCTTCAGATCTCCATCTGCTATATAATCTCGGATTATATGAAACTTGCGGTTGATATGCTTGGTCTTTGGATGATATCTTGGTTCCTTAGCGAGTGCTATGGCGCCAGTGTTGTCACACAATATCTCCAGTTGGCCCAATGCACTTGGAACCACGCCAAGCTCAGTGATGAAGTTTCTGATCCAAACTCCTTCACTTGACGCTTCTGCAGCAGCCATGTATTCCGCTTCTACTGTAGATCCCGCGATCACGCTTTGCTTGCAGCTTCTCCAGCTCACAGCTCCTCCATTCAAAATATAAACGTATCCTGTCTGAGCTTTAGAATCATCCTTGTCGGTGTCAAAACTAGCGTCGACGTAACCCTTTACGACGAGCTGTTCATCACCTCCATAGACTAAGAACATTTCTTTAGTCCTATTTAGGTACTTTAGGATGTTCTTCACGGCTGTCCAGTGTTCCACTCCTGGATCACTTTGATATCTGCTCGTCAAACTAAGAGCATTGGACACATCAGGTCTAGTACACAGCATGGCATACATGATAGAACCTATGGCCGAGGCATAAGGCACTTTGCTCATAGCTTCCCTATCATTTACCGTAGCTGGACACTGAGCCTTGCTCAATATCTTACCTGACAACATAGGCACTGAACCTTTCTTTGCCTTATCCATTCTGAACCTTTTCAGAACTTTGTCTAGGTATGTACTCTGGCTTAAAGCTATCAGGCGTCTTTGTCTATCTCTATAGATTTTGATGCCCAATATATAAGCAGCTTCACCTAGGTCTTTCATTGAAAAACACTTGTTCAAATAACTCTTCACATCGTTAAGCATGTTAATGTCATTTCCAATAATCAATATGTCATCCACATATAGTACCAGAAATGTCACTGAGCTCCCACTCACTTTCTTGTAGATACAAGCTTCATAGCTATTTGGAACAAATCCAAAGCTCTTGATCACTTGATCAAAACGAAGGTTCCAACTCCGAGATGCTTGCTTCAGTCCATAAATAGAACGCTGAAGTTTGCATACTTTATCAGCATCCTTAGGATCGACAAAACCTTCGGGTTGCATCATATACAACTCTTCATCAATGTTGCCATTGAGGAATGCAGTCTTGACATCCATCTGCCATATTTCATAATCATGAAACGCAACAATTGCTAATAAAATCCGAATGGACTTAAACATCGCTACGGGAGAGAAAGTCTCATCGTAGTCAACACCTTGAACTTGTCGAAAACCTTTCGCGACAAGCCGTGCTTTATAGACGGTAACATTACCATCCGCGTCCGTTTTCTTCTTGAAAATCCATTTGCACTCAACGGTCTTTCGGTCGCTAGGAGGGTCCACCAAAGTCCATACTTGGTTTTCGCTCATGGATCCCAATTCGGATTTCATGGCCTCTAGCCATTTCTCAGAGTCTGGGCTCATCATCGCTTCCTCATAGTTCGTAGGTTCACTGTCTTCTACCAACAAGACAGTCAAGACAGGGTTGCCGTACCACTCAGGAGGGGCACGCGACCTTGTCGACCTGCGACGTTCAGTAGCAGCATCGTCCGAAGCTTCATGATCCTTGTAATTAGCTTTCTCTATTATTGGTGCAGGCGGCACTGGAACAATTTCAGGTGCTGCGCTACTCTCCAATTCAAGAGAAGGTTCAACAACCTCGTCTAGCTCTACTTTCCTCCCACTCACTTCTTTCGAGAGAAACTCCTTCTCAAGAAAGGAACCGTTCTTTGCGATAAACACTTTGCCTTCGGATCTGTGATAGAAGGTATACCCAATAGTTTCCTTAGGGTATCCTATGAAGACGCATTTCTCCGCTTTGGGTTCGAGCTTGTCCGGCATCAACTTCTTGGCGTAAGCTTCGCATCCCCAAACTTTAAGAAACGACAACTTAGGTTTAGCACCAAACCATAGTTCATACGGTGTCGTCTCAATGGATTTAGATGGTGCCCTATTTAAAGTGAATGCAGCGGTTTCTAATGCATAACCCCAAAATGATAACGGCAAATCAGTAAGAGACATCATTGATCGGACCATATCTAATAGAGTTCGATTCCGGCGTTCAGACACACCATTGCGCTGTGGTGTTCCGGGTGGCGTGAGTTGCGAAACAATTCCGCTTGCTTTAAGATGCGTGAGAAAATCATAACTCAAATACTCGCCCCCACGATCGGATCGTAGAAACTTAATCTTTCTGTTACGATGGTTCTCCACTTCATTCTGAAATTCCTTGAACTTTTCAAATGTTTCAGATTTATGTTTCATTAAATAGATATACCCATATCTACTTAAGTCATCGGTAAAAGTGAGAAAATAGCGATATCCACCGCGCGTCGAAACACTCATCGGTCCGCATACATCGGTATGTATGATTTCCAACAAGTCCGTTGCTCGCTCCATCATTCCGGAGAATGGGGTTTTGATCATCTTGCCCATGAGGCATGATTCGCATGTGTCAAATGATTCAAAATCAAGAGACTCCAAAAGTCCATCAGAATGGAGTTTCTTCATGCGCTTTACACCAATATGACCTAGACGACAGTGCCACAAATAAGTAGTATTATCACTATCTACTTTGCATCTCTTAGCCTCAATGTTATGGATGTGTGTTTCATCCCTTTCGAGATTTAGAAGAAATAAACCATTCACAAGAGGTGCATGAACATAAAAGATGTTACTCATATAAATAGAACAACCATTATTCTCCGATTTAAATGAATAACCGTCTTGCAATAAACACGATCCAGAAATAATGTTCATGCTCAACGCAGGCACATAATAACATTTATTAAGGTTTAAAACTAATCCCGAAGGTAAAACTAAGGAGAGCGTGCCGACGGCCATCACATTAACTCTTGATCCGTTGCCAACGCGCATCGTCACCTCATCCCTCGCAAGCCGCCGTCTATTCCGTAGCTCCTGTTTCGAGTTACAAATATTAGCAACTGAACCGGTATCAAATACCCAGGCACTACAACGAGGGCTAGTAAGGAAAACATCAATAACATGTATATCAAATATACCTTTGATGGTGCCAGCCTTCTTGTCCGCTAAGTACTTCGGACAGTTGCGCTTCCAGTGACCCTTGTCCTTGCAATAGAAGCACTCAGTGTCCGGTTTAGGACCAGACTTGAGCTTCTTCTCAGCAGGGGCAACGCGCTTGCCGCCGCCTTTCTTGAAGGGATTCCTTGCACCCTTACCTTTCTTGAAGGTGGAGGGCTTGTTGACCATCAACACATGATTATTCTTTTTGATGTTCACCTCCGCTACTTTCATCTTAGCAAAGAGCTCAGTGATCATATCAGTGGAACCAATCTGATTGTGATCAACTACAAAACTTTTGTAGCTAGGAGTGTCAATCTTGAGCTCCTCTGGAATCTTGCAGTCCAGTTGCTCAAGGCGTTGAGTGTAGCCCGTCATCTCAATGGCGTGCTCTCTAACGGAACTCCCTTCCTCCATCTTGTAGTTAAAGAATTTCTTAGAGATCTCATATCTCTCAGAACGGGCTTGAGTCTAAAACATGTTTTTCAGCTCGTCGAGAATCTCAAAGGGCCCGACGAACTCCTCAAAACGATTTTGAAGATCCGATTCCATAGCCTACAACATGGCGATCTTAATCAAATCATAATAATCCTTGCGCGACTGATAAACAGCTTTTTCATCAGCCGGCGCATCTATAGCAGGGGCGTCACCTAGCGCTTTCTCAAGGACATAGTTCTTTTGTCCGCCAGCGAGAATGATTCTCAGAATGCGGAACCATTTGGTGAAGTTAGACCCATTGTTTCTAAGATTTTCTATCTCAGCAAAAACGTTGAAGTTGAAGTTGGACTTGGCCATGTGATCTACAGTATTTGCAAGTACAATTTAGACTATGTTCATGATAAATAGTTCAACTTAATCAAATTACTAGATGAACTCCCACTAAATTCAACATCCCTCAAGTTGTTTAGTGAACACGATCCAAATTCACCACACCTAATCCGATCATCACGAGAAGAGATGTGGTTTCAATGGTGGACAACGAAGTGTCGATCATATCATTCATATGACTCATGCTTAACCTTTCGGTTCTTGTGTTCCGAGGCCATGTCTGTACATGCTAGGCTCGTCAAGTTAGACCCAAGTATTTCCGCGTGTGCAAAACTGGCTTGCACCCGTTGTATGTGAGCGTAGAGTCTATAGCACCCGATCATCACGTGATGCTTGGACACGACGAACTTTCGCAACGGTGCATACTTGGGGAGAACACAGTTTTTATCTTGATCTTTAAGTGAGGAATCATCTTATAATGCTACCGTCACGATCTAAGCATAATAAGATGCATAAAAGGATAAACATCACATGCATATAACTTTATGTGACATGGTATAGCCAATCTTCGCGCAATGATCTCCATCTTGTGCGTTCCGGCATGATCTCCATCACTCCACCATGATTGCCTCCACCATGAATAGCAACTACAACTATTGCTAACTACTTAGCGATAAAGTAAAGCTATTACATGGCGTGTAAGAAGTTGACTCGCAGGTCATACACAATTATAAAAACAACCATATGGCTCCTGCCGGTTGTGTACTCATCGACATGCAAGTCGTGAAACATGATCATCGCATACAATATACACATCACATCTTGGGCCATACCATATCACAGAAAACACTCCCTGCAAAAACAAGTTAGACGCCTCTACTTTGTTGTTGCATGTTTTACGTGGCTTATGGGAGTAGATGCTAAGAACGATTCTTACCTACGGAAAGCCACAACTCTGATATTATGGTTGCGAAACTCCGGTGTAGATCCCATGACAACTATAGTGAGAGAAACTGACATCCACCAGCCGCATGTGTGGAACAAGCCACACGTCAAGTGCGGAGCCGGTCTCGCGAACGACGTCGCGTAAGGTTGGCCTGGACCGCTTCAATCTCACTATCCCGCGTCATAAGAAGAACATAAACAAGAGGCTTGCAACAGAAAACATCAACGCCCGCAACAACCATGTTGCGTTCTACTCGTGAATCACATCTACGCATAGATCTAGCTCTGATACCACTGAAGGGTTTCGCGGCATAGTAAATCAAAATTTTCTACGGATGCGAACAGAGGGAAGCCAAGATCTAATCTAGGAGATGCAAACAACGAGAGAGATTGGATTAGATCTTCATACCCTTGAAGATTCGCACAGCGGAACGTTCGTCGGAACGTAGGTGATGTAGTCGTACTCGCTTCTCCTCCTCGCGATCCGATCCGATCTAGCACCACAAGTGGCGATGCCTCCGTGAGATGCACACGTGCGGCACCTCGACGTCTCCTCCTTCCTCGGTACAGCAAGTATGGTGGAGAGATGGGTTGGATCTACAACGCGACGGCGCGGTGCAATTGGTGGAGAATTTCTGCAGCAGGGCTTCGCCTACAAGCAGTTTGGGAGGGAGAGAGGAGGGCAGCAGGGCGGCTAGGGTTGGAGGGGAAGGTGTGTGGGGTTGGTGAGCCCCTAGACCTCTATATATAGAGGGGTGGGCACAGCCCTAGCCCCTCCCCCAAGCCAAGGCCGGCGGCCCCAAGGAGGAAGAGTGGGGGGCAAGGAAACCCCCCCTTCTAGAAGCTCTATCTAGAGTTTAAACCTCTCTTGGCCGGCTGGGCCCTATGGGGCCTTGTGCCCCTGGCCCAATGCGGCCAGGGCACTCCCTCATAGGCCCATGCCCCCTCCCGGAAGGTGTGGCCACGTTGGTCCCCTTCCGGAAGGTTCTAGAAGCTTCCGGTACAATACCGATTAACCCGGAACAATTCTGAACTCCAAAAACTGCACTGCCTTATATGAATCTTATTCTCCGGACCACTTCGGAAACTCTCGTGATGTCCCGGATCCCATCCGAGACTCCGAACAAAAACTCATAAACCAATTATCCAATCTATCCTAGCGTCAAGACACGTTAAGTGTGTGACCCTGCGGGTTCGAGAATATGCAGACATGATCTTCTATCAATAATCAACAGCGGGGTCTGGAAACCCATATTGACTCCCACACATTCATCGATGATCATATCGGATGAACCACGATGCCAGGATTCAATCAATCCCATATATATATTCCCTTCATCTCGCGATATTTTACTTGCCCGAGATTCGATCGTCGGTACCGTCATACCTAGTTCAATCTCGTTCACAGCAAGTACTTTACTCGTTCCGTAATCCGATATCACTTTGTGATTAACTCCTTAACCACATGCTTGCAAGCGGTGTTGATATCGATTACCGAGTGGGCCCGAAGTATATCTCTCCGACTTGGGAGGGACAAATCCCATCTCGATACATACAACCCAACAGGTACTTTCCGATCACCTGAGAGACACCTTTATGATCACCCTCTCATAGGATGATGTTTGATGACCTCAAAGCTTTCTTCCGATACCAGGGAGTTGTATTATCTCATGGTCTAAGGAATACAATATTTGACATAGGAAAAGCTTCGCAAAGATGAACACGATGACACGATCTAATTGCTCTGCTTAGTTTGGGTCTGTCCATCACATCATTCTACCAATGATATGATCTCATTATTAATCGACAACTCATGTCCATGGTTAGGAAACCTTAACCATCATTAATCAATGAGCTAGTCCATAGAGGCGTACTAGGGACACGGTGTTGTTTACAAACCACACAAGTATTAATGTTTCCGCTTAATACAATTCTAGCATGGAATATAAACTTTATCATGAACAAGAATTATAATAATAACAGCTTTATTATTGCCTCTAGGGCATAATTCCAACAAAGTTGGTCCTGTTGCCAAGATTGCCAACATCGTGTCTGGGTGGGAACAACGAGATAATGCATCTGCTACTACATTGGTGACTCCTTTCTTGTATTGTATCTTGTAACTAAGACCCATCAGTTTCACAAAAGCCTTGTGCTAAATGCCTGTTATTGATCAATGCTCAGTTAAGTGCAGTAAGCTCTTATCATCAATGTGCAAGACAAATGCTTGGTGTTGTAGATATGCACGCCACTTTCCCACTGCCATAAGGATTGCCAAGCACTCCTTCTCATAGGTTGAGAGGACCGGATTCTTCCTGCACAACGCCTTACTCAGGTAGTCCAGAGGATGATCGCTCTGCATCAGCACAGCTCCCACACCCAGTTGGCAGGAATCTGTCTCCATAACGAAAGGCTTTGTGAAATCTGGAATTGGTGCAGACACCAAGGCACATTAAAGAGTATGAAAGTCTAACTCCACGGTGGGTGTACATTGAAACTGCAGGCCCTTTTTGATAATCTTAGTCAAGGATCAGCTAATCACACCGTAATGTTTGATGAATTTACGGTAGTAGCCGGTGAGCCCCAGAAATCCCCGTAGTTCCTTGAGATTCCTTGGCGGAGGCTAGTTTTGAACTACCGTCATCTTGGTCGGGTCAGTGGACACACCATCACCGTTGATCACATGCCCCAAGTACTCCAGGCACGACTGCGCGAACAAACACTTGGATCATTTGATGAACAGTTGGTTGTCGCGCATAATTTCGAGTACTTGGTGCACCATTCGCGGCAACCAAAAGTGCTAGGGAAGTTGCAGTTAGACCCCTGTCTATCACATGTGCCAATTTCTTAGTGATGAAGGAGGAATTAGCACCAGAATCCACGAGAATCAAGATGTGTTGTTTGCCCACCATGCCATGCAGCCGCATTGTCCTGCGTTGTAGAGGGATGGCCGTGGCATACAGTGGTGCCAACAGACAGAAGTCTTCATTAGAATTGGATGAACTGTTTGTCGAATGTTTACCATCATCCTTGTCTGACTGCAACACTTCTAACAATTCCTCCATAATGTGCAAGGGTATTTGAGTGGGGTATTCGTGTGATCTGCTCCACTTTTCACCACGGGTGAAACAAAGGCCTTTGGATTTGCGATAAGTACACAATGCTTCCAGTTTCTTATCCCAGCAAGCACCTTCAGGATTTTTCTGTTCTTCAGAACGAGCTGGGGCCTTGTACTTATCAGAAGACCCTTTGTACTTGTCCTTGGAGGAAAACTTGTGTGATTGGCCATGTTTCTCCATTTCCAGCTTAGTTTCCTGTAATTTAGCCAAGAGACAAGTAGTTTTTGTGTCTTCAGGACAATGTAACTGAAAGTAATATGCCCAAGAGGCAATAATAAAGTGGTTATTATGTTATTCCAGGTTTATAATAGATGTTTATTTTTCATGCTATAATTGTTTTAATAGGAAACATTAATACATGTGTGATTTATAAACAGAAAAGATTCCTAGAAAGCCTCTCTTTATACTAGCTTGTTGATCAACATATGATCAAAGGTTTCCTGATCATAAACATTTGATGTTGTTAATAACAAGGTCATATCATTAGAGAATGATATGATGATCCTGGATTCCAACAAATGGCTAGAAGCCATGCAATCCGAGATGAAATCCATGTATGAAAACCAAGTTTAGACTTTGGTAGACTTACCTCGCGACCAAAAGGCCGTTGAGAATAAATGTATTTTTAAAAAGAAAACGGACGCTGACGGTAATGTGACCGTCTATAAAGAACGACTTGTCACGAATGAGTTTCGATAAATTCAAGGAGTTAACTACAATGAGACTTTCTCACCGATAGCGATGCTAAAGTCTGTTAAGATTATGTTAGCAAATGCTACATTTTTCGATTATGAAATCTGGCAGATGGATGTCAAGACAGCGTAGAGTTATATATGATGCAACCTAAATGTTTTGTCGATCCTAAGGATGCTAACAAGGTATGCAAACTTCAGTGATCCATTTATGGACTGAAGCAAGCATCCCGAAGTTGGAATCTCTGATTTGATAAAGTAATCAAATGTTTTGGATTTGTCCAAACCATCGGAGAAGCTTGTATTTACAAGAAAGTGAGTGAGAGCTCCATTGCATTTATAATATTACATGTGGACGACATATTGTTGATTGGAAATGACCCATCACTTTTGAAAAGAGTAAAGGATTACTTAAATTGTAAGTTTTCAATGAAATATCTTGGTTAAGCTGCATACATATTAGGCATCAAGATCTATAAAGATAGATCAAGACGCTTAATAGGATTGTCATAGAGTACATACCTTGACAAGATTTTGAAGAAGTTCAAAATGGACGTAAGTAAGAAGGGGTTCTTACTGATGTTGCAAGATACTGTTTTGAGTAAGACTGTAACGTCCTGATTTTTTTTAATCAAAGGATGTAATAATGCGGTCAAATAAATATTTTGTTTTAGATATGTTAAAGTTAATTCTTGAAATTATTTTGATATCCGAGTAAAGGAGATTATTTTATCATAGTACTTTTCTATTATATTTGCATCTAGTTTTGATTTACCAATTTATTTCTTATTTAGTTCTTTTCAAATATCCCATTGGCCTACACCCATGCCCGTGGATGCATGTCTTGGAAGGTGCACTGTCCTGTTAGTTTTCTTTCCTACTAGTAGTATCGATTAATTTCTTTTCTACCGATGCATCACCAAAGATGACGGTCCATTAATCTTATTTTGTTTCCTTATAGCAACGCTCAATTGTCCATATCTCTAAGCCCAAAACAAACCAGCATTGGCAGCCAAATCGAGCGCTTGACTTGCACGCGCACACAAAGCGGAGTCTCAGCTTCGCACATATAGTACGTCTAGTGTCGTCGTGTTCCGATTCGTTCTGATTCTGCCGGCACGTACTGCCTTGCCCCGCAGCTTAAACCAAACCATACGTAAGGAGGACCCGCTCTTCTTCCTCTTCCCGAGAACATGCGCGAACAGCTGGCCATGAACCAAAATGACGGAGGAAACTGCCATCATTATCTCTCATCAATTTTCTCCAATTAATTGCCCACCGTTCTTCTTCTATACAACCCCAAATTGACGCCCTCTTCTCTGTTCTTGCCATTCTACACCACGACTCAGCCTTGGGCTCCTATTACAGTATATCTTGGAGAGCTTCGTCGGTTGCCGCGGGACGTCGGCGACAGCTCCGACGAGGAGACGACGAGCTGCTAGAAGGACGAGCTGTTGCGCTACCGGAAGCACAAGGACAAGGACGTGGGGAGCCGACTCGTGGACTATAAGGACGAGATGCGGATCGCCGGAGACGCACTTCGCCTACGTTTATCTTAATTCATCATCTTCGTCTGACGGTCGTGTCGCGCTCGGTGAGCTTCGGCACAAATCCTTTCAACCATAATGTAGCATCCCAATTGTCTAACAATTGCAATGCTACTAGCCTAGTCTATATAATGCTACCTTCCTACATGTTTAGATTGCATCATCATGTTACCATGCTCATGTCATCATGCCACCTTGCATTTGAGCATCATATAAAACCCTTTTTTGTTTTGGTTCTTCTCTCATATGCATTGTAAATTGTATTTGCCTCTTGATATTGTATTTGGTTATTGATATATTGTTTAAATGCCCAAGTTGAGTTGGGGGCATACCTTTTATTCAACTCCATCACCTTTCTCTGTCACCACCTTATAATTCCACCATCCAACTAAATATGAGCTTTGCACTTTATTGGGTTCTACCTCTAGCTCATGTGAGTTGGGATGGATCCAATTCTATTTCCACACGCTCTCATATTAGCATCATGTTGTTTTCACATTATTGATATGTGGAGCCACCTTTGCATGCATTATGAGTAGTGCTCCTTTTCCTAGCTTTCATATGGATTATTATGGATTTATGCTCATGTTGGGATATTTTGGGACTATTAAACATCTAGTGGAATATACACACTAGCAAGTCCCAATTATAATCAAATATGATCATCTCCATCTACTCCACTTGGAACTTTCTTTTAAATTCTTTTGCTTGGCCTTACTCCACATTTTGGGTAATGCATAGGAATAATGCCATGTTTATTATTTTGTTTTCACAAGGTTAAAACATGGCATTTAATGTTTTTGCATGGGCCATGCAAAGCACCACCTTTCTTTCTCCTTTGGTTTTTCTTTGGTTTTTGAGTGGATCCTTTCTTTTGTGAGCTTCCCTTTCTCTCTTATTCAAACCCCCTCATCTTGATCTTGTGTTTGGATCATGTTAAAACCCTCACCACCTTTTTATCTCTTCTACTCCTTTGACTAGATCTTGTTTGATGTTTGCTTGATCTTGCTTGATCTTGTCAAAAACACTCCACCTCACCCCAACCTAAACCAAAACCCTAAGACATCTCCCTCTCTCTCTCTCTTTCTCTCTCTACCATGGGCACCACCTAACCCTAACCCGAAGCCACCATCTAACCTAACCCGAGCCCTTCTAAGCTAACCTAGCTACCTAACCCTCTCTCTTGGCTTCCCCCCTCTCTCCCTACCAGGCAGGCTCCACCACGTCACCCCTCATCTGCCCCCCCCCACTTCTTTCTTTGGCTTCAAGACAAGGAGAAAAAGGAGGGAGAGAAACACCTACCCGATCAACCTCCTCCTCACTTTTTGCAGAGCCACCACCATCCCCTCTCCCTCTACATCCAGATCTCCAGCCCCGTCCTCCTTTCTCCTCGCCACCATATCATGAACACGGAGCACGGCCGTGTCATCGCCAGGTTGCTGCAGCTAGGGGGAGAAGGCCACGCCATGTCGTCGTTGCGCATGCCGCGCCTCTCTCGCTGCCCTGCCACGTCGTCGTCCTGGACGAGTTCGGCCGGCAACCGCCATCCCCGACACCACCCCGGTGAGCCTCTTCTCGCCTCTCCCCCTCTCTGGCCCGCCTTGCCGCACGAGTCGTCGCCGCACGCGCGCATACCACAGACGCCACACATCAGCGCGCACGCCGCCGCTCTGAAGACAGCCAAGGACCTCTGTTCTCTGTCTTTTTCAGGCGAAATGGTACATCCTCCGGCGATCCTTCATTTACGTGGAATGATCTTGGTCTTTACCTCTTCAAGCTGGAGAAAATCACGCATCAAACCGATGTCTACAGCTCACGAAATCATCCGGCGAAGTCCACTGAATCTCTGATGTTTTTGTTTGTCAGATCAGCCCCGACGCCACCTCTTTCTTCATTGTTTTCCGAGCGATACAAGCTCCCTTCGGTGGTCCTTCCTCGATGAGAATTGATCTCGGTTATCCCCTCTCTCCAACGCAACAAACAGAGAACAAAACGGAGCCCCCAAGCCCTCATATTCTTCCGACGTATATCAGCAAAACTCACCACCTCAGCCACAGTCTTTTTCGTCAGTCTGGACACGCACACCCTTGTTTTCCCCTCTGTTCTTCTCCTTGTCATGTCCGCTGCAGACCTTCTTCGCGATATCCCCAAACACCAAAGTTGTAGCCCTATCTCTCCTCTCCACTTTGTGTTTTTATAATGTTGCCTAATTCGCAGTGGATAGGTCACCATCTTCTTCGGAACTCAGCCCGATTTCAATCATTTTCCAGATCTCAAAATTCAGTTTTAGTCACACCGATGAAGTTTTGCTAAAAGGTCCCTGTGTCTTCAGAATCTTCACCCCGCCGTCCTTCTAGTCCCACCAGTCAGCCTCCCACATTTTTTACAAAAAGGCACCCGGAGATCGTTGCTTCTCAACCCGCGCTCCCCGGATAGCACACGTGTCAGCTGCCCGTTGGCCGCGCGCGCGCTGTGGCCCCGCCGCCTGGAGGCCCACCTGTCATCCACTGCGGCTGGGTGTACTCGCGGTAAGAAAAGTCCGGTCCAGTCCCCGCCGTGTCGGCTATTGCTGAGTCAGCATCGGCCCCACTCGCCAGCGGCTGTGGCTAGATCTCTCTGAGTATAAAAAGTATCTGTTGTCTTTCTGTTTAATCAAAATATTTTCAGAAATGTTTTATATGATTTTAAATCCAGAAATTAAATAACTTTTCATTGACATTTCTAAATAATACAAATAATATATGTTTTTGAATCAGAAAAATGTGAGGAATTCAAATCTGCCTTTCAAAATATATTTTGAACATTTAAAACTTCGAGTTGATTAAAATTACAATAAAATGACCTTTTCCTTAATTAATTAATAACTTTTGTTTTATAACTCCAAATTTGACAAATAAGATGTCTAAATCGATCAGCTCGACGAGACCTTTCTGTTTATGCATTCCATGTTCTGAATTGCAGCATGAATCATATAAATATAAAGTATACAGCAACTTATATGAGGTTTAAATGTGATTAAAACTCCATAAAATGCTTTATTCTTGTATGCCATACCTCACCTATGCCATGCTACTTTGTTGCCATGCAAATTGTGCATCATTCATCATGGCATGATTGTTTGCTTGTCGCATTTTAATCATATGCTTGTGCACTTTAATTATGTTGGCCCTTGCTTGTTTGGTTCTTCTTCGAATAGACGCTGAGCAGGGGATATATCAAGAAATCCAGGAGCACTACCCAGATCCTTCTCTCGCTTCAACTGAGCTGCCAGGCAAGCACTACCACATGCTTGCATACATATAGTACCTATTGCATCTATCTTATTCTTGCATCATTGAGTCGCGATTGCATTAATCTGAATCCCAAGTACTGCATAGCCTTTACTTTAAACCCCACCGAAGCTTGTTCCTCCATCCCATGAGCCATTACTACAGGAGTTGTTTGAGCCATGTGAGTCGTAGAACAGCATGTGTAGGGTATGTGAGTGTCTGTTGGATAACGAGGTACCTATACAACTTAACCTGAGTAGTAATAGGATAACTAATGAAAGTGGCACCAGTGAGCAATATCTGCTATTTGGTTTTTCATTCTCACTTGTGTCCCGTAGGACCCCGAGTACTTGATTCCTGTTCCTTGAATATTCGCGCTATCCACATCCGGGAGGCTTATGAACCCTCCTGAGCCAGAGCTTGATTCATTCTTATTTCTTGGGGCCACAACTAGTTTGGGGCTTTATTACTATCCTGTACTTATGCCATGCTTTACTGCTTTATTTAAGATTGTGCGTGGAGCACCTGTACTGTTTAGGTCTGTGACACGTTTTCGCTGTATCGACAAGCCCAGTCACACTTTCGGGTTCCCAGTCGTTTACAGCCGTCCACACAAACCTTGAGTCCGTCTCGGAGCCGGCCAACTTCGTTGCGGGTAGCTTAATGGGGTGGCCCCCTGAAATATTTCTGAATCCTGTGATCGCTTTGTCGTGAATGCCTCGTTGGGTTTTGATTTGGTTTTTCCGAGGTTGATCGAGTGTGTGTTGCTATTTGTGCACCCCTGCAGGGTAAATCTTTCTGAAAGCCGTGTCCGCCGTTATGGACGACTTGGAGCACAGTTTCTCGATCATAGACAAGTATAACTAAAGTACCGCTTTTAATTTGACTAAGTACCTGACTAGTAAATAGTGCAACACTCATGGAATGGATAATAAAACTGCCAACGGATGGGGGATTGTTCGTCCGCTTCCTTGTTGGTAAGCGAGGAGGAGGATGGATCTGTTAATATTACTGTTATAATTGTTGTTTTTAATTCACGGACATCCGTCTATCTTTGGTTAGGCGGATGGTTAGCGAGTATCTATAGAATTGTTAGGTATTATCTTTTGCTGCAATTGCGTCACCCCAGGTTGTGTCCCCTTTAGAGGCATAAAGACTTGCTGAGTACCCCTAGGGTCTCACACGATAAATTGTTTGATTCAGATGAACAGGTAAACTCGCAAGATGGATACTGGGTGGAGGAGACGGACGATGTTGGCAACGATCACTCGGTGTAGAGATTCCGGGAACGGGGATCCGTGAGATCTGTGGGCGGGATGTGTTTATTTATGGGGCATCTTATGCCGATTTGCTTCTTATCCGTACTCGGATCTTGTTTTCCGCTTCCGCCTGATACTCTGATGTTTGATGTATGAGGAGATATCCTAAACTATTATATCTATCTAGGGTATTTGGATCTTGCCGTATGGCGTTGCAATATTTCTATTTCTTTTAGATGGAATGGCTCTGAGGACTGTTGTATGGTGGCTTGCATACATACTCATTTGTGTATGTAGTTGATCCCTTCGCCTGCCGATTACGCCGCTCGTTCTTGTCCCGATGTTTGTAAATGGTTAGGACGGCCGAAAGGTCTACCTGTGAGTGGCATTTGGGCCCCACCGTACTATTTTAACCATTTCCGCTCATCCAGGCTTGTAACTAAGAGCGTAATTCACCGAGGTAGTTACACACAACCTATCCACACGTATGCCTACCTCCTAGACATGATCTCCGGGGCTGTAGATTTGTAGTTTGCCGCGGTGCCGGTGAACCGAATGCCATCCGGTGACATAGACAAATTAGACCACCATGAACACACCTTAGGATCTCGAGCCCAACATGAAAAACCTTTCAAAGAGTGCTAGCAACCCAGATTTGGCGTTAGTTCTGATTATTGCCTACTGGTTACAAAATTATTTTGATATACACATAAATTCAATTGATCAGGAGCGGGTTGTTACGATTTCCTGTAGCTGCATATTCTTGTCTGTGTATTGCATCCCTAGTGCACTGCTTTGTACTACTGCTAGCTATTTAGGTTTTTCGTGTCTGTCTACTTTGAATTCCTTGCATCCCGATAAACCGAATATCATCCGTTAGGTTACATATGTTAGTCAGGTAGTACCTTTTATAATTTATTTATACATGCTTAGTGGTAGATGTATTTAGCAGAAGTAGAATCATGTTCTTTGTATAGTCTCACACTTGTGTCTAGCTAGAATTATTGTCCTATGTTGCATCGTTTTAATTGTTAATCAGCTAGTGTTTATTCAGTAGAGCATGTCAGATGGTTTGTAAACCATAATTAGTATAGTATATTCATCTTGCTTATAATACCATGTTTTTGCTAAGATTTATTTAGTGCATGTTTCTAATCGTGTTGAAGTAGTAGACTAGCAAGTAATTTTGTTGTGAGCATAACACTGATTGATTGTTGCTTTTAAATACCATGCTATTGTCTGTACTACTTGCTAAATGCATGACTATAGAATTATAGATGTTACAACATCGCATGCACCAGATTTTCTCATCTTAGATTCTGCATGCATGTGTATGCTTAGCTCATATGATCTAGTATTTTATATGTGTATGGTCAGTAACCTTTTGCATGCCTTTATTATTTCATGTGTATGTTTACTGTATGACTAGTTAGCTTGTAGTCTGTGCATGACATGTTTTTATTTATGTGGCGTGAATATTTCAAAGAAACATATTATTTTCCTAACTTATTTTATTAATCAAGAATGATAGACCGACCCTTATTATACCGAACTGTCCAAACCTCACAAGCCTATTTGGGTCTTTTTATGGGATCTTTATATTTAGATCTTATTTGTGGTTATTTGAAATGTGTATTTATCGGTGGTTCATCGTTATGACGCGTAGGGAGTGACGGGTTCGAGCAGGATCGAGATTACGAGGAAGACCACTTTCACGACAACGAAGGCATGCCCCTTACCATGTCTTATCCCAGCTTTATAAAGTCCATTATATTTTATTGTTTTACAAATATATGCTATGTTGGTTACACACATACCTTGATACACCTGTCGTCATACAATACCCTGAGTAGATACTATATAGTAGTCTTATTAGAGTAGAATTGCTTAGCGATGCTCAATAATAAATAGGATCCTTGATTCCCCTCTTCGGAGGAATTGGGTGACCCTCGGGTCACATACACCCCTTTTGAAACTTGTTGAGCTCGCTGAGCTAGCTGTTGTTGCTTCCTCTACTCTATTCTACTCTGGGTGAAACTTACCGTCTAAACACTAGCGCGGGCGACAGCTGGACCAAAGGAAGGAGCGATTGGCTGCCCTTCACTAGTTGGAGGGGGCAATCCGTCGTCCGTGCCGCATGAGGTCCTAATAAGTCTTGGATTTGAAGATTGTGACCAACCGTACAACCACGTGCTATAATGGGCACCGGCTTGGTCAAGTAAGTTAGTCAGCCTTAGGTGTTGATGTTGTCGTACCGCTGATGAGGTGTCTGCCTACGGGAGAGCCTTTGGCACAGATGGGGGAACGGTTTGGGGACGTACTCTCAGTTCTGTGTGCCATACCCGGTGGGCATGTCACATCTTTGGGGGATCTAGCTAAAAGACCTCGTCACAATCCATCTGCCGGTACACCAATTGGTGTGTATTAAACCAGTGACGGCTGGTGGGCGTCAAGACGGGATTGTGTCGTGTGGTAAAAGTGTACAACCTCTGCAGAGTTTAAACTATTCGAATAGCTGTGTCCACGGTCATGGACGGCACATGAATCTTTCTTGCCATACGGGAACCTGTCTTGCTACTTCCCTCTTTGCCCCTATCCTTATCCCGAAATATATGAACTGTGTGAGTTGTCGTGGACAATCACACTATTGAGAATTACCACATTGATGATAAACATGTTTTCGTCAAAAACTACTTTCATCAAAACTATTACCATATTGCAAATAAAATTGGCTTTATGCAAAATAACCATATAACCTTCCTTGAAGCCACATGTAGATATTATTGAAGGCAATATGCCCTAGAGGCAATCATAGAGATGATTATATTTCATATGTATCCATGATTTATTGTAATGTTCCTTGAATATCCATATCAGGCAACTTGTATTGATTGGCAATTATGTGAATTGTTTGTGAAACTCTTTACTTGTATGGTTATTTAATAGTTGTCCCTAGTCGGAGTTCATGTGAGGACACATGTGAATATTAGACTAGCACATCGATTGGTTGATGACTATGTTTTGCAAGTCATCGACATAGAGATGTCAAACCAATGTGGACACATGTTATGAACATGGGGTTAGACTGACCCAACTTGAGACTGGCAATTAGTTGCAGCTCTCTCTCTACACATCATGTACGTTTTGTCCTTAGACCTGAGATTGTCGCATGTACTTGAGATGTGGATCGACCTACTTTGGGGCTATCAAACGCTGCATCGTAACAGGGTAGTTATAAAGGTAGCTTTCGGGTTTGTCCTGAAGCATGCTGCAAGGCATGGTCAATCAAGATGTGATTTGCCCCTCTCTACTTGAGAGAGATATCTCTGGGCCCCTCGAGTGATCGGATCCAGAAATGCATGGCCGTGCTACATATGGTTAAGAGTTAACCTAGTAAAGGGATTCCGAATCACGGTATCGAGAAAGGGAGGTCAGCTTGGAGCTAGACCAAATATCGTGAGGCAAAAGGAAAGACATGTACTAAACCTTGTGATGGTTCGTCCGATATGATCTTTGTATGCGTTTAGGAGTTGGCACGTCTTGCTAGAGGCCGCTACCAACTATTGACAGAATAAGTGTATTCGTGTTATGTTTATACGCATATGAACCTATAGGGTAACACACTTAAGGGGCTGGAAGCCTAATGAGGATTGGATCCGAATTAGACCAGGCTTAGGCTACTAATAGGCTGCTAATGTAGAAGCCCACTAGGGACGCCTATATAAGAGAGGGTGGGGCGAGCTGGCCAGGGTTAGACCTCAGATCATTCCACCCAGCCGCCACTCCTCATGCCTGTGTCGCGCGTGCGGATCTAGCAGTCCGGCGTCTGACGCTTCCATCCTGTACGTGTGGATACCTCGGAGGCGCTGCATCTATAGCATTTGGACGAGCCGTGCAAGGGGAGCTGCTCGTGGAACGAGGACAAGGAGGAGACGTGGAACGTCTGCACTGCCTCGACGCGCTTCATCAATTCCGCAACTACGCGTCTAGTGGTAATCCCGTGATCTATGACAACAGTAATCCTGGTATACGTAGTAGAATATTTTTTATTTGCGCTAGTGTAGCCTACCCGTATCCCTTCAATTATAGGTTTTGCATAAGGGGTATGTTGAGTACGTCATGTACTCATGGCAATACTTTTGTTGATACTTCAGAGTACTATGGAGAAGGAGATGACTATGATTACTACGATGACGCTGATGAGTGAGGCCTCGTGTACTACATCGACTGCGTGTGGCTGAGATGGAGTCGCTACGCATTTTATATTTCTGCTGTGTTTCTGGATGTAATAAATATCACTAGACATTTCACTATATTGTTATTCAGACTTTGAAATAAATTACTATTTTGTACGTCTACAATGATATACATTTCGCTGTGTCGTCAACGTTGATCTTGGGATTGACGAATAAACACATGGGGGTCTGGAAGTTAATTTCCGGTCCTCACAAAGACTCAAAGTCTAGCAGCAACAACAACAGATAGAGAAATAATGGACCATATCCCCTATGCCTCAATGATGTCTATGCACTTATATTCTTGTAGATAGTTGTTGGGCCTCCAAGTGCAGAGGTTTGTAGAACAACAACAAGTTTCCTTTAAGTGGATCACCCAAGGTTTATCGAACTCAGGGAGTAAGTGGTCAAAGGTATGCCCTCTTAAGCAACCCTGCAATCAAGATACAAGAAGTCTCTTATGTCCCCAACACACCCAATACACTTGTCAGGTGTATAGGTGCACTAGTTCGGCGAAGAGATAGTGAAATACAAGTGGTAACGGTGCCAGAAAATAGCTTCTGACTTGTTGTTGCCGTGGGGTAACGGTTCCAGAAAAGAGCTTGATGGTGGGGTAAGGTAAAGGACCAAAACCTCTCCGGCAAACGGAATAAAGATGGAAGCAATCAAACATGCAACAGATCTAGTAGCAAACGGTGTTTCAATGCTTAGAAACAAGGCCTAGGGATCATACTTTCACTAGTGAACACTCTCTTATATAAATATCCTCTCTTCATGATACTACTCTTAACTACTCTCCGGTTGGACACTCTAATCATCGGTAGGGCTATAACAGCACTCCTCAAAGTCCACATTCCCCAATCTAGATAACCCCACACTGTCACCTTGAGCGCTAGATGGTTCCAACAAACACCACAATTTCATAGAGACATCCAACTCCAAATATAACTCATAACAAATATTCAATCTAGCCAAAGTGTCACACATGGTATGCACGCTGTCACTTTCACACACGTGGGGAAAAGCATAGATCTATTAAAGCACAAAGAGTATTTATGTAGACTCAAGCCTAAGTGGCACCATGGCGTGCACGCTGTCACTTTCACACACATGGGGAGAGCTAGAGATCTATTGAAGCACTTGAGTAGCAAGGTAGATCTACTTGATTACAAAGCTCATGATCACAATATGACCATGCATAGAGATAAATGAACACATAGCTACTGATGTGGACATCCCATCTATTGATACAACCGTTGTACCTATAGCTACACACATACAAGGACCTATCACTCGATCTTGTGCCAAACAACTTAACTATCAGGTACTTTCATTTCTTGGAACTATTCCTCATATACATGAGAATATGATGCTGCCTAAATCAGATGTATTTCTTACTCTTAGGAATGATGGACCAAACATGGATGAGAGGGACAAGCATTGGAGCATGGTCATGCATGGAGATGGCAGCAAGCATGTGATGATTCAAGAGAAGGCCACAGATGAAGATTTCAGAACTTTGAGGCCACCATAATGAAGAAAGAAGGGTTGGACGAAATATTCAAGATTAATACTTCACAAATTCGTCCATAGCTTAATATGGTGCTGTGACACCTTTATTTTGGGCCAAATTTTCACAGGATTTTAAATAGCCACTTTTTAGAGTCCGTATTTGAGGAGAAAAGGACTTCTAGGGTTGGATTCGACCACCACTTCTATGGCTGGCCGAAACCCCACCTTTTCCTCCTTAAATACTCCCCTTAGCCGTCACCATAGACTCGGATTTTGTTTAGACATTAAGTTAGCCATCATAGCAACTTCGCCAAGGCTCGAGCGTCGTAGAGGCCTCTTGTACTTCGCACCTATACAGAATCCCACCTTTTCAATAAAGCTTTCATCTTAACCCGCAATATCTTGATTGCAATATTAGTTCTTACTTGTTCTCGATTTCAGGTAGGAATTAATACCCTCGCTGGTCAGGCTGATCGTGTTTCCGCAGGATCAGTAACCTCTAGGAGATTGGCCTAGCGATTGCATTGGCGCTCGTGCCCGCACGTGTAGTCGGATCGTCAAGCCCGAACTCCACCAAAATAGACCATTATCATCTCATCAAAAGATCGGACACCTTTGCCCTATCAAGTGGTATCAGATACCAGGTTGCTCGGTGAGATTTTACTACTTTTGTAGATTAGATCTGTTTTACCTATAACCCACGAAAAAGCCAAAAACACAGTTAGAGTTTAGATCCATCCCATCACCAATCTACGCCTTGCATTATCTTCTCAGTTTTGCATTGTTGAATTTGTGTCTGCATCGTCACGTCGATTTGTTGGCCTTAGTGTCTCATCCCTTAGAGTTTCGAGTTCTGATCACAGTAGTCACCGCCACACTCACAGATCACCGCCACCATATTCCGCCACCATATTCCACCGCCATACACCCGGCCACCATAAACCCTAAAACTCCACCACCGCCTTCCTACCGCGACACGGATCCGATCACCTTTCCTGCAGCAGCACGAGTCCGAGTTGAGTTATTGTTTCCTAGTTATTTCTTTTTACTCTCCTTTGTTGTTTCCGTGTTGAGCTAAAGTCTGTGTCGAGCTAAAAGTTTAGTCGTAAGTCCAGACGGAGAGCAAAAAAAAGTCTGGAACCGCCTCTGAAAAAATTCTGGCTATACTGATTTTCGGCTCCGGGGATCACTTTTCTCCATCGGCCGTTATAGCGATATTTTTTTGGCGCCTACGCGCTTTTCGGAGCATAATACAAAATTTTCGACAAATTTTTTTTGGGGTTAACCTGTTTCTAGACCCCGTCGATCAGTTCTAGACACTCGCCATCATAGTGATTTTCGACATCTCGGTTCGCTTTTCAGGGTGCCATATCATCATACATTGCTTGTTGTGTCGCGTCGTGACATCGTTGGTGATCTAGGCTCGTGTCTCTAGTACAGTCTAGCCTAGGACCAGCACAGTACTGTTGTTGAGCATTCTTTCAACATTTGCATTGCTATTTTGATTATTTTTAACCCCTTTGCTAAGCCTTCCCAGAGCTCCACAGATTTCTCCACATGCGGTGTCTCGACTCTTGGTAATCGCTCGGTTCAATCTCTGGACCCACTGCTCCTCGCGGTTGCACATCGCCTTTTCCTGCTGTTTGGTAAGAACTTGTAAGAGCTTCGTATATTGCTTGACGGATTACGCATGCCTTCCACCATACTTCCGTAGTTATAGGCATATATACCTGTGTTTTTTAAAGAACTAACCATGGCAGATACTTCGTGTAACCCTGCCACAATGACGAACCAAGAACTACATGCCCACTTCTCCGAGCTATTGGTCGGTCGCGCTGAAGATTTGGATGCACGACTAGAGGAGTTTGACACCAAGCTCACCAACGCCATGGACAAGATCGATGGACTCGAGAAATCCTTCAACGACAAGCTTGACGCTCGGTTCAAGGAGGTTTTGGACAGATTGCCGGCACCTGCACCCGCCCCATTGGCACCTCGGCATGGCGCACGGCGCATTCCGATCGCGGGTCGTACTGCTGGTTCAGCTGCCACCGCACCTCAGGTGGCTACAGCTGCAGCTGAGGCACCTCAGGCTTCCACTGCCGCTGCTGCTGCGACATTGGGGGCAGACGACGGGTACTACTACGACCTCGACGATGATGATCTGTTTGACGAGGAGGTTGAACAACCTCCACACCCTGCTGGCCAACCCAGACATTACCACCGCAATGCTCGACCACCGGTACGTGATGATGATCATGTTGTAAAGCTTAAATTAAATATTCCATCTTTTGAGGGTAAATATAATCCTAATGCATATCTTACATGGGAGATGGAAGTAGAACAACGTTTTGCATGTTTAAAATATCCTGAGAATATGCGTGTTAGTGCTGCTACATGTGAATTTACTAAATTTTCTTCCCTTTGGTGGTCTGAGTATTGTCGTTTAAATCCTACTACTATTCCTCGTACTTGGACTGCTTTAAAAACTGCTATGCATGTTCGTTTTGTGCCTCCCACTTATCAACGTGATTTACTAAAGAATCTAATATGTTTGGAACAAGGGAAAAATTCTGTAGAAGAGTATTATCAGGAATTGCAAACGGGGATGGTTCAGTGTGGTCTTGTTGAAACTACTGAACAAATGCTTGCACATTTCTTTGGTGGATTAAACAAGGACATTCAACACATATTAGACTATAAGTAATATAATTCCATCACTCATTTGTTTCATATTGCTTGCAAAGTTGAACGTGAAGTGCATGATCGCCAAACACCATGGAGAAGGACTAATACTTCTGCAGGTCGCACATCCACTTGGACATCCCGAAAATCAGCGCCTTCTTCTCGTGATTCTCCACCAGCTACTACCACATCCAAGGCCACCACAAGATTTCTGTCAGCTGCTCCTCCATCGTCATCCAATACTCATGCTCGTAGTGCATCTTCTATGGCTTCCACGGGTAAAACAAAGGATATACAATGCCGCAAGTGCTGGGGTTTTGGTCATATTGAGAGATAGTGCACAACACAACGTGTTATGATGGTGCGTGATAATGGTCAATATGATTCAGCGAGTGACTTTGATGAAGATACATTAGCTCTTATTTCTGCTCGAGATAGAGACAATTGTGATTCTGATGAAGAGACAGAGGTAATGGGAGCTAAAACTGCTGATCAATACAAGAGCTTAGTTACACAACGTGTGTTGAGTGTGCAATTGAGCAAATCTAAGCATGATCAACGCCACAACTTGTTCCAAACACGTGGTGTTGTCAAGGAAAGAGCTATAAGGATCATCATTGATGGAGGAAGTTGTAATAATCTGGCTAGTGTTGACATGATAGAGAAGCTTGCACTTCCAACAAGACAACGCACACATTCATATTACATCCAATGGTTTGAGAGTTCTCGCAAGATCAAGGTAACAAGAACGGTACGCATGCATTTTACTATTGGTACATATTCTGATTTTGTTGATTGTGATGTTGTACCTATGCAAGCTTGTTCTTTGTTACTTGGTAGACCATGGCAATTTGATAGAGAATCTGTTCATAATGGCAAAACTAATCACTATTCTCTTATGCATGATGGAAAGAAAATTGGTCTAAAACCTATGACTTCCGAACAGATTTTAAAAGATGATCTTGCTAGAGCTAGTAGAGCTAAAACAGAGGAGAAAAATAAAAGTGAGAATCAGATTGTTGCTGCAGATTTTGTACCACCAAAGAACACTAAATCTGGTTCTAAACATGCTACTGAAATTCGTTTGAAGAGTCCATGTATGCTTGCAAATAAAATTGATATTGTTGAACTAGATGTAAACAATACTCAATGTTATGCAATTATCTGCAAAGAGATTTTGTTTTCATTTGAGGATATGCCTCCTTCTTTGCCACCCGCTATTGCTAACCTTTTGCAGGAATATGAGGACGTTTTTCCCGCTGAGATGCCACCAGGACTACCTCCTATTAGAGGAATTGAGCACCAAATTGATCTAATTCCTGGTGCTATGTTGCCCAACCGCGCGCCATATAGAACCAATCCAGAGGAGACAAAGGAGATACAACGCCAAATTCAGGAACTACTCGACAAAGATCATATTCGTGAGTCCCTTAGCCCCTGTGTTGTTCCTATTATTTTGGTACCTAAGAAAGATGGTTCTTCGCGCATGTGTACTTATTGTAGAGCTATCAATAATATTACTATTCGATATCGTCATCCTATTCCATGTTTGGATGACATGCTTGATGAATTGAGTGGCTCTACCATGTTTTCTAAAGTTGATTTGCGTAGTGGTTACCACTAGATTCGTATGAAATTGGGAGATGAATATAAAACAACATTTAAAACCAAGTTCGGTTTATATGAGTGGTTAGTGATGCGGGTTTAACTAATGCATCCAGCACTTTCATGAGATTAATGAACGAAGTTTTACGTGCTTTCATTGGACGTTTTGTGGTAGTATACTTTGATGATATTCTGATTTATAGCAGATCTTTAGAGGATCATTTGGACCATTTACGTGATGTTTTCAATGCTTTACGTGATGCATGTTTGTTTGGTGATCTTGAAAAGTGCACCTTTTGCACCAATCGAGTTGCGTTTCTTGGATATGTTGTTACATCACAGGGTATTGAAGTGGATCCAGCCAAGATTGAAGCTATTGAGAATTGGCCGCAGCCCAAGACGGTCACACACGTGAGGAGTTTTCTTGGCCTTGCTGGTTTTTATAGGCGCTTTATCAAAGACTTTGGATCAATTTCCGCGCCGCTGAATGAACTTACCAAGAAGGATGTGCCCTTTGTTTGGAGCGATGCACAACAACAGGCCTTCGTGATATTGAAAGATAAGCTAACACATGCTCCCTTACTCCAACTTCCTGATTTTAATAAGACTTTTGAGCTTGAATGTGATGCTAGTGGAATTGGTTTGGGAGGTGTGTTACACTTTAAGATTACCATCTGGGGAGGTCCGTTTAGTATCCCAAAACTACTTAGCAACAGTCGGACAAGTGGGTAATGTTGGGGTGAACCAAAAAAGTTTGGGTGGAGCCGGATCTAAGTGTTGGCTAGGCAAACGACCCGTAGTAAGAGGGGTAGTTATGAACCCTGTGGACCACCCCCATGGGGGAGGTGAAGGGAAAGCCCCCATTGGTAGAAAAAAACCCACAACCCCTTGGGGTTACCCTGCGCTTGGGAGAAGAACTAGGAAAATTAAAAAATATAGCGATAGTTTGATTCTTCGTCGATGTAAGTAAATACGTAACTATAAATATGGAAAATTGCATTTTTGGAATTTGCAATAATGTTACAAGAGGGAACCTGTTGCATATTTTAGTGAGAAATTGAGTGGGGCTAGTCTGAACTATTCTACTTATGATAAAAAATTATATGCGTTGGTTCGGATATTAGAAACTTGGCAACATTATCTATGGCCTAAAGAATTTGTTATACATTCTGATCATAAATCTTTGAAGCATATTCGTAGTCAAGCTAAGTTGAATCGTCGTCATGCAAAGTGGGTTGAATTTATTGAGTCTTTTCCTTATGTTATCAAACACAAAAAGGGTAAAGATAATATTATTGTTGATGCTTTGTCGCGCCGTTATACTTTATTATCTCAACTTGACTTCAAAATATTTGGATTGGAAACTATTAAGGAACAATATGTGCATGATGCTGAATTTAAAGATGTGTTGCAGAATTGTAGAGATGGTAGAACATGGAACAAGTTTGTCTTCAATGATGGATTTGTGTTCCGTGCTAACAAACTATGCATTCCAGATAGTTTTGTTCGTCTTTTGTTGTTACAGGAGGCGCATGGAGGAGGATTGATGGAACACTTTGGTGTCAAGAAAACGGAGGATGTTCTTGCTGCACCTTCTTTTGGCCACGTATGCGTCGAGATGTTGAGAGATTTTTGGCACGCTGCACTACTTGTCAAAAAGCTAAGTCTCGCCTTAATCCACATGGTTTATATATGCCTCTTCCTGTTCCTAGTGTTCCTTGGGAGGATATTTTTATGGACTGTTTTGGGATTGCCACGTACACAGAAGGGGAGGGATAGTATTTTTGTTGTTGTGGATCGGTTTTCTAAGATGGCACACTTTATTCCTTGTCATAAAACGGATGCTGCTGCGCATATTGCTGATTTGTTCTTTCATGAAATTGTTCGTTTACATGGTGTGCCAAATACTATTATTTCTGATCGTGATACTAAATTTCGTAGCCACTTTTGGAGATGTTTATGGGCTAAGTTAGGGACTAAATTGCTGTTTAGTACTACATGTCATCCCCAAACTGATGGACAAACTGAAGTAGTAAATAGAACTTTGTCTACTATGTTGCGGGTTATTTTAAAGAAGAACTTAAAATTGTGGGAAGAGTGTTTACCTCATATATAATTTGCTTATAATCGTTCGCTGCATTCTACCACAAAGATGTGCCCGTTTGAGATCGTGTATGGTTTTGTTCCTCATGCACCTATTGATTTATTGCCTTTACCTTCTTCAGTGCAAAATAATTTGGATGCTACTCAACGCGCTGAAATGATATTAAACTTACATAAGACTACTAAAGATAACATAGAAAACATGAATGCTAAGTATAAACTTGTTGGGGATAAATGGAGAAAGCATGTTGTGTTTGATGTTGGAGATCTTGTTTGGTTACATTTGTGTATAGATCGTTTTCCTGATTTACGCAAGTCTAAGTTAATGCCACGTGCTGCTGGTCCTTTTAAGGTGTTAGAGAAAATAAACGATAATGCATATAAACTTGAGTTGCCTGTAGACTTTGGTACGGTTAGTCCTACGTTTAACATTGCAGATTTGAAGCCTTACTTTGGTGAGGAAGATGAGATTGCGTCGAGGACGACTTCAATTCAAGAAGGGGAGCATGATGTGGACATCACATCTATTGATACAACAGTTGTACCTACATCTACACACATACAAGGACCTATCACTCGATCTCGTGCCAAACAACTTAACTATCAGGTACTTTCGTTTCTTGGAACTATTCCTCACATACATGAGAATATGATGCTGCCTAAATCAGATATATTTCTTACTCTTAGGAATGATGGACCAAGCATGGATGAGAGGGACAAGCATTGGAGCATGGTCATGCATGGAGATGGCAGCAAGCATGTGATGATTCAAGAGAAGGCCACGGATGAAGATTTTAGAACTTCGAGGCCACCATAATGAAGAAAGAAGGCTTGGACGAAATATTCAAGATTAATACTTCACAAATTCGTCCATATCTTAATATGGTGCTACGACACCTTTATTTTGGGCTAGGCCCATGTAATTTTCGCAGGATTTTAAATAGCCACTTTTTAGAGTCCGTATTTGAGGAGAAAAAGACTTCTAGGGTTGTATTCGGCCACCACTTCTATGGCTGGCCGAAACCCCACCTTTTCCTCCTTAAATACTCCCCTTAGCCGTCACCATAGACTCGGATTTTGTTTAGACATTAAGTTAGCCATCATAGTAACTTCGCCAAGGCTAGAGCGTCGCAGAGGCCTCTTGTACTTCGCACCTATACATAATCTCACCTTTTCAATAAAGCTTTCATCTTAATCCGCAATATCTTGATTGCAATATTGGTTCTTACTTGTTCTCGATTTCAGGTAGGAATTAAGACCCTCGCTGGTCAGGCCAATCGTGTTTCCGCAGGATCAGTAACCTCCAGGAGATTGGCCTAGCGATTGCATTGGCGCTCATGCCCGCACGTGTAGTCAGATCGTCAAGCCCGAACTCCACCAAAATCGACCATTATCATCTCATCGAAAGATCGGACACCTTTGCCCTATCATCTACCGGTAGAGCCCTTAGGCCTGAGGAAGAACTACTCCCTCCTCATCATGGGAATTAACAACGGTGATGGAGATGGTGGTGGAGATCGATGGAGATGGCTCCGGGGGCACTTCCCCGTCCCAGCAGGGTGCCAGAACAGAGACTTTCTATCCCCCGAATCTCCCCTTCGGTGGCGGCGGCGCTACAAAGGTTTTCGTGGATTTCTTCTGGATGCCCTAGGGTTTTTGGGTCGGAGGCTTCTTATAGGCGCAGGAATCAAGGTCGGTGGGGGTCCAGGGGGCCCACACCCCCTATGGGCGCCTCCAGGGCTTGCCCGCGCCTAGGAGGTGCGGCCACCCTGTGGCCCCCCTTCGGCTCTGCTTCGTGGTTCCGTTTTGCTCCGGGAAAATAATAACTTTGGCTTTTGTGCCGTCCAATTCCGAGAATATTGATTTTCTGCCTTTCTGGAACAAAAAAACAGAAGAAAACAGGAAACTGACACTGTGGCAACTTGTTAATAGGTTAGTTCCAGAAAAGATATAAAAATACCTCAAAGTGTAGACAAAACATAGCAAAGTGGATAAAACAAGCATGTAGCATCAAAAATTATAGATACGTTTCCGACGTATCACTCAACCATAGGTTCTCTTATGTATGTTATGCTATGTACAAGGCCATATGTGGTACATGTTGTTAGTTGGACTAGCAGGTACCAATCTAATCTAGGTTTGGAACACTAGAAGGAAGTTAAGAATGTATTTAAGTACGTGAGAAGAACTAAAGACATGTTTCTCGTGTATGGCGGTGAAGAAGAGCTCGTCGCAAGGTGTTACGTCAATGCTAGCTTCGACACCGATCAAGATGAATCTAAGTCACAATCCGAATATGTATTTTTATATTAATGGTGCAGCGGTGAGTTGGTGGAGCTCCAAGCAACTAGCGATACCAAGATGTACAATGGAGGCAGAATATATCTCTGCTTCAGAAGCAGTGACGGAAGCAGTTTTGATGAAGGAGTTCATTCCTGGACGGGGTGTGGTTCCAAGTAATTTGGTGTTGGAATTATGCCCTAGAGGCAATAATAAAGATGTTATTATTATAATTCTTGTTCATGATAATGTTTATATTCCATACTAGAATTGTATTAAGCGGAAACTTTAATACTTGTGTGGTTTGTGAACAACACTGTGTCCCTAGTATGCCTCTATGGACTAGCTCATTGATTAATGATGGTTAAGGTTTCCTAACCATGGACATGAGTTGTCAATTAATAATGAGATCATATCATTGGGAGAATGATATGGTGGACAGACCCAAACTAAGCGAAGCAATTAGATCGTGTCATCGTGTTCGTCTTTGCGAAGCTTTTCTTATGTCAAATATTGTATTCCTTAGACCATAAGATAATACAACTCCCTGGTATCGGAAGAAAGCTTTGAGGTCATCAAACGTCATCCTATGAGAGGGTGATCATAAAGGTGTCTCTCAGGTGATCGGAAAGTATTTGTTGGGTTGTATGTATCGAGATGGGATTTGTCCCTCCCAAGTCGGAGAGATATACTTCGGGCCCACTTGGTAATCGATATCAACACCGCTTGCAAGCATGTGGTTAAGGAGTTAATCACAAAGTGATATCGGATTACGGAACGAGTAAAGTACTTGTTGTGAACGAGATTGAACTAGGTATGACGGTACCGACGATCAAATCTCGGGCAAGTAAAATATCGCGAGACGAAGGGAATATATATATGGGATTGATTGAATCCTGGCATCGTGGTTCATCCGATATTATCATCGATGAATGTGTGGGAGTCAATATGGGTTTCCAGACCCCGCTGTTGATTATTGATAGAAGATCATGTCTGCATATTCTCGAACCCGCAGGGTCACACACTTAACGTGTCTCGACGCTAGGATAGATTGGATAATTGGTTTATGAGTTTTTGTTCGGAGTCTCGGATGAGATCCGGGACATCACGAGAGGTTCCGGAGTGGTCCGGAGAATAAGATTCATATAAGGCAGTGCAGTTTTTGGAGTTCGGAATTGTTTCGGGTTAATCGGTATTGTACCGGAAGCTTCTAGAACCTTCCGGAAGGGGACCAACATGGCCCCACCTTCTGGGAGGGGGCATGGGCCTATGAGGGAGTGCCCTGGCCGCATTGGGCCAGGGGCACAAGGCCCCATAGGGCCCAGCCGGCCAAGGGAGGTTTAAACTCTAGATAGAGCTTCTAGAAGGGGGGTTTCCTTGCCCCCCACTCTTCCTCCTTGGGGCCGCCGGCCTTGGCTTGGGGGAGGGGCTAGGGCTGCGCCCACCCCTCTATATATAGAGGGCTGGGGGCGCACCAACCCCCACACCTTCCCCTCCAACCCTAGCCGCCCTGCTGCCCTCCTCTCTCCCTCCCGACTGCTTGTAGGCGAAGCCCTGCTGCAAAAATTCTCCACCATATACACCACGCCGTCGTGTTGTAGATCCAACCCATCTCTCCACCAGACTTGCTGGACCAAGGAAGGAGGAGACGTCGAGGTGCTGCACGTGTGCATCTCACGGCGGCACCGCCACTTGTGGTGCTAGATCGGATCAGATCGCGAGGAGGAGAAGCGAGTACGACTACATCACCCACGTTCCGACGAACGTTCCGCTGTGCGAATCTTCAAGGGTATGAAAATCTAATCCAATCTCTCTCGTTTTTTGCATCTCCTAGATTAGATCTTGGCTTTCCCTCTATTCGCATCCGTAGAAAATTTTGATTTACTATGCCGCGAAACCCTTCAGTGGTATCAGAGCTAGATCTATGTGTAGATGTGATTCACGAGTAGAACACAACATGGTTGTTGCGGGCGTTGATGTTTTCTGTTGCAAGCCTCTTGTTTGTGTTCTTCTTATGACGCGGGATAGTGAGATTGAAGCGGTCCAGGCCAACCTTACGCGACGTCGTTCGCGAGACCGGCTCCGCACTTGACGTGTGGCTTGTTCCACACATGCGACTGGTGGATGCCTGTTTCTCTCACTATAGTTGTCATGGGATCTACACCGGAGTTTGGCAACCATAATATCACCGTTGTGGCTTTCCGTAGGTAAGAATCGTTCTTAGCTTCTACTCCCATAAGCCACGTAAAACATGCAACAACAAAGTAGAGGCGTCTAACTTGTTTTTGCAGGGAGTGTTTTCTGTGATATGGTATGGCCCAAGATGTGATGTGTATAATGTATGCGATGATCATGTTTTGTAACGTTTCACGACTTGCATGTCGTTGAGTACACAACCGGCATGAGCCATATGGTTGTCTTTATAATTGTGTATGACCTGCGAGTCAACTTCTTACATGCCATGTAATAGCTTTACTTTATCGCTAAGTAGTTAGCAATAGTTGTAGTTGCTATTCGTGGTGGAGGCAATCATGGTGGAGTGATGGAGATCATGCCGGCACGCACAAGATGGAGATCATTGCGCGAAGATTGGCTATACCATGTCACATAAAGTTATATGCATGTGATGTTTATCCTTTTATGTATCTTATTATGCTTAGATCGCGACGGTAGCATTATAAGATGATTCCTCACTTAAAGATCAAGATAAAAAATGTGTTCTTCCCAAGTATGCACCGTTGCGAAAGTTCGTCGTGTCCAAGCATCACGTGATGATCGGGTGCTATAGACTCTACGCTCACATACAACGGGTGCAAGCCAGTTTTGCACACGCGGAAATACTTGGGTCTAACTTGACGAGCCTAGCATGTACAGACATGGCCTCGGAACACATGAACCGAAAGGTTAAGCATGAGTCATATGAATGATATGATCGACACTTCGTTGTCCACCATTGAAACCACATCTCTTCTCGTGAAGATCGGATTAGGTGTGGTGAATTTGGATCGTGTTCACTAAACAACTTGAGGGATGTTGAATTTAGTGGGAGTTCATCTAGTAATTTGATTAAAAGTTGAACTAGTTATCATGAACATAGTCTAATTTGTACTTCCAAATATTGTAGATCAAATGGCTAAGTCCAACTTCAACTTCAACGTTTTTGCTGAGAAGGAAAAGCTTAAAAACAATGGGTCTAACTTCACCAATTGGTTCCGCAATCTAAGAATCATTCTCTCTGGCGGTCAAAAGGACTATGTCCTTGGGAAAGCGTTAGGTGACCCCCCCTGCTGCAACTGCGCCGGCTGATGAGAAAGCTGTCTATCAGTCGCGCAAAGATGATTATGGTGTGATTAAGAGCACCATGTTGTTTGCTATGGAACCGGAACTTCAAAATCGTTTTGAAGACTATCCCGGGCCCTTTGAGATTCTCGAAGAGCTGAAAACCATGTTTCAGACTCAGGCCCGTTCTGAGAGATATGAGATCTCTGAGAAGTTCTTTAACTGCAAGATGGAGGAAGGGAGTTCCGTTAGTGAGCACGCCATTAAGATGACGGGCTACACTCAACGGCTTGAGCAATTGGAATGCACGATTCCAGAGGAGCTCAAGATTTACAGGGTTCTGCAATCACTCCCTCCCAGCTACAAAAGTTTTGTAGTGACTCACAATCAGATTGGTTCCACTGATACGATCACCGAGCTCTTCGCAAAACTGAAGGCTGCGGAGGTGGACATCAAAAAGGATAATCATGTGTTGATGGTCAACAAGCCCACCTTTAAGAAAGGTAAAGGTGCAAATAAGCCCTTCAAGAAAGGCGGCGGCAAGCGCGTTGCCCCTGCTGAGAAGAAGCTCAAGTCTGGTCCTAAGCCGGACACTGAGTGCTTCTATTGCAAGGACAAGGGTCACTGGAAGCGCAACTGTCCGAAGTACTTAGCGGACAAGAAGGCTGGCACCATCAAAGGTATATTTGATATACATGTTATTGATGTTTTCCTTACTAGCCCTCGTTGTAGTGCCTGGGTATTTGATACTGGTTCAGTTGCTAATATTTGTAACTCGAAACAGGAGCTACGGAATAGACGGCGGCTTGCGAGGGATGAGGTGACGATGCGCGTTGGCAACGGATCAAGAGTTGATGTGATGGCCGTCGGCACGCTCTCCTTAGTTTTACCTTCGGGATTAGTTTTAAACCTTAATAAGTGTTATTATGTGCCTGCGTTGAGCATGAACATTATTTCTGGATCTTGTTTATTGCAAGACGGTTATTCATTTAAATCGGAGAATAATGGTTGTTATATTTATATGAGTAACATCTTTTATGGTCATGCACCTCTTGTGAATGGTTTATTTCTTCTAAATCTCGAAAGGGATGAAACACACATCCATAACATTGAGGCTAAGAGATGCAAAGTAGATAGTGATAATACTACTTATTTGTGGCACTGTCGTCTAGGTCATATTGGTGTAAAGCGCATGAAGAAACTCCATTCTGATGGACTTTTGGAGTCTCTTGATTTTGAATCATTTGACACATGCGAACCATGCCTCATGGGCAAGATGATCAAAACACCGTTCTCCGGTATGATGGAGCGAGCAACGGACTTGTTGGAAATCATACATACCGATGTATGCGGACCGATGAGTGTTTCGACGCACGGTGGATATCGCTATTTTCTCACTTTTACCGATGACTTAAGTAGATATGGGTATATCTATTTAATGAAACATAAATCTAAAACATTTGAAAAGTTCAAGGAATTTCAGAATGAAGTGGAGAACCATCGTAACAGAAAGATTAAGTTTCTACGATCCGATCGTGGGGGCGAATATTTGAGTTATGATTTTCTCACGCATCTTAAAGCAAGCGGAATTGTTTCGCAACTCACGCCACCCGGAACACCACAGCGCAATGGTGTGTCTGAACGCCGGAACCGAACCCTATTAGATATGGTCCGATCGATGATGTCTCTTACTGATTTGCCGTTATCATTTTGGGGTTATGCATTAGAAACCGCTGCATTCACTTTAAATAGGGCTCCATCTAAATCCGTTGAGACGACACCGTATGAAATGTGGTTTGGTGCTAAACCTAAGTTGTCGTTTCTTAAAGTTTGGGGATGCTATGCTTACGTCAAAAAGTTGATGCTGGACAAGCTCGAACCCAAAGCGGAGAAATGCGTCTTCATAGGATACCCTAAGGAAACTATTGGGTATACCTTCTATCACAGAACCGAAGGCAAAGTGTTTGTCACAAAGAACGGTTCCTTTCTTGAGAAGGAGTTTCTCTCGAAAGAAGTGAGTGGGAGGAAAGTAGAGCTAGACGAGGTTATTGAACCTTCTCTTGAATTGGAGAGTAGCGCAGCACCTGAAATGGTTCCAGTGCCGCCTGCACCAACAATAGAGGAAGCTAATGACAAGGATCATGAAGCTTCGGACGATGCTGCTACTGAATGTCGCAGGTCGACAAGGTCGCATGCCCCTCCTGAGTGGTACGGCAACCCTGTCTTGACTGTCTTGCTAGTAGAAGACAGTGAACCTGCGAACTATGAGGAAGCGATGATGAGCCCAGACTCTGAGAAATGGCTAGAGGCCATGAAATCCGAATTGGGATCCATGAGCGAAAACCAAGTATGGACTTTGGTGGACCCTCCTAGCGACCGAAAGGCCGTTGAGTGCAAATGGATTTTCAAGAAGAAAACGGACGCGGATGGTAATGTTACCGTCTATAAAGCACGGCTTGTCGCAAAAGGTTTTCGACAAGTTCAAGGTGTTGACTATGATGAGACTTTCTCTCCCGTAGCGATGTTTAAGTCCATTCGGATTTTATTAGCAATTGCTGCATTTCATGATTATGAAATATGGCAGATGGATGTCAAGACTGCGTTCCTCAATGGCAACATTGATGAAGAGTTGTATATGATGCAACCCGAAGGTTTTGTCGATCCTAAGGATGCTGATAAAGTATGCAAGCTTCAGCGTTCCATTTATGGACTGAAGCAAGCATCTCGGAGTTGGAACCTTCGTTTTGATCAAGTGATCAAGAGCTTTGGATTTGTTCCAAATTGCTACGAAGCTTGTATCTACAAGAAAGTGAGTGGGAGCTCGGTGACGTTTCTGGTACTATATGTGGATGACATATTGATTATTGGAAATGACATCAACATGCTTAACGATGTGAAGAGTAATTTGAACAAGTGTTTTTCAATGAAAGACCTAGGTGAAGCTGCTTATATATTGGGCATCAAAATCTATAGAGATAGACAAAGACGCCTGATAGCTTTAAGCCAGAGTACATACCTAGACAAAGTTCTGAAAAGGTTCAGAATGGATAAGGCAAAGAAAGGTTCGGTGCCTATGTTGTCTGGTAAGATATTGAGCAAGGCTCAGTGTCCAGCTACGGTAAATGATAGGGAAGCTATGAGCAAAGTGCCTTATGCCTCGGCCATAGGTTCTATCATGTATGCCATGCTATGTACTAGACCGGATGTGTCCAATGCTCTTAGTTTGACGAGCAGATATCAAAGTGATCCAGGAGTGGAACACTGGACAGCCGTGAAGAACATCCTAAAGTACCTAAATAGGACTAAAGAAATGTTCTTAGTCTATGGGGGTGATGAACAGCTCGTCGTAAAAGGTTACGTCGACGCTAGTTTTGACACCGACAAGGATGATTCTAAATCTCAGACAGGGTACGTGTATATTTTGAATGGAGGAGCTGTGAGCTGGAGAAGCTGCAAGCAAAGCGTGATCGCGGGATCTACAGTAGAAGCGGAATACATGGCTGCTGCAGAAGCATCAAGTGAAGGAGTTTGGATCAGAAACTTCATCACTGAGCTTGGCGTGGTTCCAAGTGCATTGGACCCACTGGAGATATTGTGTGACAACACTAGCGCCATAGCACTCGCTAAGGAACCAAGATATCATCCAAAGACCAAGCATATCAACCGCAAGTTTCATATAATCCGAGATTATATAGCAGATGGATATCTGAAGATTAGCAAAGTACATACATATCTGAATGTCGCATATCCGTTGACTAAACCTCTTCCACGTGCAAAACATGATCAACACCTCAGTGCCATGGGTGTGAGATTGTTGCCAAATGTAAACTAGATTATTGACTCTAGTGCAAGTGGGAGACTGTTGGAATTATGCCCTAGAGGCAATAATAAAGATGTTATTATTATAATTCTTGTTCATGATATTGTTTATAATCCATGCTAGAATTGTATTAAGCGGAAACTTTAATACTTGTGTGGTTTGTGAACAACACCGTGTCCCTAGTATGCCTCTATGGACTAGCTCATTGATTAATGATGGTTAAGGTTTCCTAACCATGGACATGAGTTGTCAATTAATAATGAGATCATATCATTGGGAGAATGATATGGTGGACAGACCCAAACTAAGCGAAGCAATTAGATCGTGTCATCGTGTTCGTCTTTGCGAAGCTTTTCTTATGTCAAATATTGTATTCCTTAGACCATAAGATAATACAACTCCCTGGTATCGTAAGAAAGCTTTGAGGTCATCAAACGTCATCCTATGAGAGGGTGATCATAAAGGTGTCTCTCAGGTGATCGGAAAGTATCTGTTGGGTTGTATGTATCGAGATGGGATTTGTCCCTCCCAAGTCGCAGAGATATACTTCGGGCCCACTCGGTAATCGATATCAACACCGCTTGCAAGCATGTGGTTAAGGAGTTAATCACAAAGTGATATCGGATTACGGAACGAGTAAAGTACTTGCTGTGAACGAGATTGAACTAGGTATGACGGTACCGACGATCAAATCTCGGGCAAGTAAAATATCGCGAGACGAAGGGAATATATATATGGGATTGATTGAATCCTGGCATCGTGGTTCATCCGATATGATCATCGATGAATGTGTGGGAGTCAATATGGGTTTCTAGACCCCGCTGTTGATTATTGATAGAAGATCATGTCTGCATATTCTCGAACCCGCAGGGTCACACACTTAACGTGTCTCGACGCTAGGATAGATTGGATAATTGGTTTATGAGTTTTTGTTCGGAGTCTCGGATGAGATCCGGGACATCACGAGAGGTTCCGGAGTGGTCCGGAGAATAAGATTCATATAAGGCAGTGCAGTTTTTGGAGTTCGGAATTGTTCCGGGTTAATCGGTATTGTACCGAAAGCTTCTAGAACCTTCCGGAAGGGGACCAACGTGGCACCACCTTCCGGGAAGGGGCATGGGCCTATGAGGGAGTGCCCTGGCCGCATTGGGCCAGGGGCACAAGGCCCCATAGGGCCCAGTCGGCCAAGAGAGGTTTAAACTCTAGATAGAGCTTCTAGAAGGGGGTTTCCTTGCCCCCCACTCTTCCTCCTTGGGGCCGCCGGCCTTGGCTTGGGGGAGGGGCTAGGGCTGCGCCCACCCCTCTATATATAGAGGGCTGGGGGCGCACCAACCCCCACATCTTCCCCTCCAACCCTAGCCGCCCTGCTGCCCTCCTCTCTCCCTCCCGACTGCTTGTAGGCGAAGCCCTGCTGCAGAAATTCTCCACCATATACACCACGCCGTCGTGTTGTAGATCCAACCCATCTCTCCACCATACTTGCTGGACCAAGGAAGGAGGAGACGTCGAGGTGCTGCACGTGTGCATCTCACGGAGGCACCGCCACTTGTGGTGCTAGATCGGATCGGATCGCGAGGAGGAGAAGCGAGTACGGCTACATCACCCACGTTCCGACGAACGTTCCGCTGTGCGAATCTTCAAGGGTATGAAGATCTAATCCAATCTCTCTCGTTGTTTGCATCTCCTAGATTAGATCTTGGCTTTCCCTCTGTTCGCATCCGTAGAAAATTTTGATTTACTATGCCGCGAAACCCTTCATTTGGATCCTATGGTGATTTATTGTGACAACAATGGTGCCATAGCTAATGCTAAGGAACCAAGGTCTCACAAGAATTCTAAGCATATAAAGCGCCGATTTAACTCCATCCGAGAACATGTTCAGGATGGCGATGTAGAGATTTGCAAAGTAGATGCGGATCTGAATGTTGCAGATCCGTTGACTAAAGCTCTCCCAAGGGAAAAACATGATCAACACCAGAACTCTATGGGTGTTAGATTTATGACTATGTAAACTAGATTATTGACTCTAGTGCAAGTGAGAGACTAAAATTAACATGCCCGAGAGGCGATAATAAAGTGGTTATTATGCTATTCCAAGTTTATAATAGATGTTTATTTTTTTATGATATAGTTGTGTTAATAGAAAACATTAATAAATGTGTGATTTATAAACAGAAAAGGTTCCTAGTAAAGCCTCTCTTTATACTAGCCTGTTGATTAACAGATGATCAAATATTTCCTGATCATGAACATTGGATGTTGTTAATAACAGGGTCATATCATTGGAGAATGATATGATGAACAAGTCACCCGCAGTAGATTTAGCAATACGATCATTTCCTCAAGTTTACATTGCTAACACATTCGTAGTAACTCAATGTCCTTAGACCATGAGATCATATCAATCACTTTCACCGGAAGAGTACTTTGGTTCCATCAAACGTCACACCATAACAGGGTGATTATAAAGGTGTCGTTAGATATTTAGAACGTGTTAGTTGAGGCTCGTCGATCAAGTGTGGGATTTGTACATCTAGATGACGGAGAGGTATACTCGGGACCCTCTCGGTGATATCACATTGACATAGATTGCAAGCAAGTGATTTGATCACTAGAATTTTATATCACGGAAACGAGAAAAAGAGTACTTGTCGGGAACGATATTAAACAAGGTATGGATGATATGAAGTGATCGGATCACGGACAAGTAATATATCGTGAGACAAAATAAATTTGATTACAGCAAAAAAGGTTCAGACGATCATTGAATTTTCGTGGAGCTAGTGGGAGTCATTATGGATCTCTAGGTCCCGCTAATGATTATTGATCGGAGCGAGTCCCGATCATGTCTACATAGAGACACACTTAAGGTTAGTCGATGCAATTGAGCGGATAGGAAACACAGGGGAAGACAATGAACATCACAGGAATTTGTTCTATCGAATATACTGAAATGGTTTCAGGGTATCAAAACAAAGCAATGGATCAAAATGTTAATGTGTTTATTAAATTAAGTGTTCATTAAATGAAGGACTCATTAAATGAAGTGTTTATTAAATTGAGTTGCAATTAAATAAGAGAATTAAAGTGCTTTAATGGAAAGACCTTTGGTTTTTGAGTGGAGAATAAATGGGAGAAAGTGGAGATTGAAATTATGTGAGTGGAGGGTCCACCCACATGAATGAGAGGAGGGGAGGGACACCCTCTTGGCCACCGGCAAAGGGGCCCCTCCCCCTATAAAAGGAGGTGGCATCTTCTCTCTCTGCTAGCTTTGTCCATTGCCACTAGAAAAGGTGCTTAAGTGAAGCCCTGCTCGAGATCTTTCCCTCCACCACCTCTACCATGGCATAGTGCTGTTGGAGTTCCTGGAGATCCGCTACTTCCGCTACCCAGCTGGAGCGAGGGTTTGGGAGTCGTCGGCACACCGCATGTGTGACCGATTACGGAGGCCCTGCCAGTCTGTGGCGCTGATCGTCTGCATGTCCTCGAGAACGGTGGTGTATATCTACATCAACCACGTTTGTTTGCAGGAATGTTATCCCGCTTATGATCTTCGAGGGTGAGTCTATCTATAACCGTTACATAGTATCGCCATGATTCAATCTTGGCAGTTGTAACTGTAGGAAAAATATTATTTTCTATACAACGAACCCCATCAGTAACACTACTACAGCTCTAATATGTGTTTGCAAGCCTACTAAATATCTTTCTACAAACAAAACCTCACTGGTGTAGGGATCCTCTAACAGTATCTAATGTCTAAGAGTGTTGAATTTGCTGGTATACTCATCTACTGTGCCAATTTGTGAGTGCATGAGCAGTTAGAGCATGTAAAAGGTGTGTTTACTCTTTCCCCATTGTTCCCTCACAGATGTGTTTAGTTCTTCCCAGAGAGCGAATTTACGCTTCTAGGCAGTTTTGAGCCACAGCGTTGCATCCCCTAACATGTTCAATGAAGCAAATTTAACCTTCATCTGAGGTGTGACACCATAGATCTCAAAGTATAACTCACAATTATCTAATCAAATCTGATAGTCTTCTCCGTCAAACTTTGGGAAGTCCATTTTTGGTGTACTTCCAAACGTCAGACGGATCTGTGTGTCTGCAAAACTAGACGAACGGTGTTGATCATATGGATCAGGCTCCCTATCAAACATGTGGTGGGTGTGCTGCGACGTTGACGAGGTTCGATCTCGTCAATGCCCATTGTTATGGACTTGGGTTTTGGAGAAGATGGGGATGATGGAGATCGCGGAACGGTTAACAGACAAGCAACGCGGGGACACGAGGTTTACCCAGGTTCAGGCCCCCAGAAGGAAAACCCTACTCCTGCTTGTCTGCTCTTGATTACGGCGGAACCGAAGGTTACAGGGGTGCGCAGATGCAATCTGGCGTGAGGTGCGTATGAGGTAAGTATGATCCTCCTCGTCGTGCCCTCCTAGCCTTTATATAGATAAGCAGGTCCCGGGCGCAGGTCGAGTCGGTTACAGATTAGGGTTTGTACCCTTTGAAATTTTATCTACTCTAGTCTTGTTCTCCAAGGATTCGGAGGTATCATGGACTTAGGCCACCTGAAATCTTCATGGGTTGCGTATCTTGTCGTGGGCCTTCCTTGGGCTGGACTATGTATGCCAATGTTATGTACCCGTGAGGTATAACCATGTCAGACGTACCAATGTCAGGAGGAGGAGCAGATAGTCGAGAGACCCCCGCATCCTTCCCCCCGGGCAGATGAACAATGCCATGCCCGTTGTTTGTTGGAAGCGGTCAGCACAACGGTGGTGGTCGGCATGATCGGTTCCCCTCCTGGCGAGCGCCGTGACAGATGCGCGGACGAGCAGACTGAACCGTGATGCCGTGTCCTCGGCGTGTAGTTGAAGCAACGCCGTGTTGGACGCGAGGTCGGTGGTGGTAGTGTCGACCTTCTGCATCCAGGTGGACAACGCGGCCATCTTCTCCGCTAGATCGTCGAGCTTGGCAAGCGTGGTGGTGTTGTGCTCGTCCGCAGTGGCCATGGCGTTGGCGATCTGCGTCTCGGCGGTAGTGGGTTTCCTTCTAGGCGCCAGATTGGAGCCACTGAGGCGCCGATCAAACCGAAAGATGGAATTTATGATGCGATCCGAGAATCATGGTCAACAACGGACGGATTTACCAATCGAGACGGAAACAGGGATCAAACAGGCTCTAGGTACCAATTGTTATGTCCTCGCTTGCAATTTGTGTAAGATATTACAAGTTCTGAGATACAACCAGACTTGGAGTACATGTTTTGGACGGATCACTACTTCGATCTCAACTCTTCACCCATTACAGAATTTTCCTCTCGCTATATATTTCCTTCCCCTCCACGCAGGTCACGTCCATGCAGCGTTGGTAGGCCTGCCTTCTCTTGAGCAGCTTCTTCCTGGCTCAGGTCCGGAATAAAAGTTTCCTCAAAAAAAAAGTGTACTCAGTAGGCTCTGAAAGACAACCAAACACGTCTTATATGGAGCCTCGATTGAATTACGACTCTGCCACGAAATGATGGCTTTCCAAACAAGTAATGCCTCGTTGTAATTGCCATTTCAGACTTGCAGTTCAAGTGGATAGTACAAGGCCAAATAAGCTCGAAATTCAGAATGTACATAGATAATCGAGTGGTGTCCCCTTCTTTCACAAAGCTTACACAAGTATTTCAGATCTCAATGATCATACTCCTTTCGGAATTAGGGTCCCACACCCACCAGATAACTCCATCAGGAACATGGCAGAATTAGGGTCACTATATTCACATGACAAGAGAAACAGAACACTGAATGACAATGAAAGAAAAGGTCGAATGAGGGCTCTGAGCTCCTTTGTTTTTTAACATGCGAGGACTCTGAACTCTAGCACTTGAACCCCCTGCAAACCATCAGCCAGAGGATGAGGATCAAAAAAGCGACGCCACCACCCACCATCAGCTTAAACCTCAGGTTCTGAAGCCACATCTTGCGCCTCAGCTCTCTGCCATGCCTATGGAAGTTGTCGGCCTGAAGAAAAATTAACAACCCTCGGTCAAGTTGCTTGCACATACTTACATAAACAGATTTCACAGAGGATACAGGTACACAACAAGACTTTGTTCTGTCCATACCTGGGACTGTAAGGTTTCAGTCTTGCCCACCAAAAGCTCAATCTTCTCGCCACGATCCAATATCTAAGCAACGCCCAGCACAGTTAAAGTAAACTCAATAACATGAAAGATAGAGAATACGAAAAAGAAAAAAAAATGCTGTTGAACTGATGAATTCAGTTAAATGACACGAATTTGTGGCTATTTTGGGTACTGCGTTACTTGATTTCATGCAAACGGTGACTGCATAGGGCACTTTTGATCTCTGTGTATCCACAGCTAATGAGATATGCCGCAGGTATTACAATTGGCTTGCTATAATGGCAGAGTAAAGACTTACTAAAAAAAAGTTAAGCAACCATCAGAGAAATACATAAGATTGGTACAAGAAAGAAAAAAGAGAAAGTACAAAAAAGAAAAAAAGAGAAAGTAATGTTTAAGTGATGAATTCAGTTGGGCCTCTTTGTTTGGGCTGGCTGTGCAGGGAAAGCTGCTGTTCTGAGTTTTACTCTTTGGGAATTTAGTTGGTTGTCTAGATGTAAACTAGGGAATGTCTGAAATACCCTCGGAGTCATGCGAACATGTATTTTTGCTTATTTACGTGTAATAAATAGCATATGAATATCTAGAATAAAAAAAACTATATAATACCATGAGTACAGAAGAATATGCACACCAAAATAATTCATCAAATACATATCCATCAACAAATAACCATAGTGGCTAAGTGGTAAGCATAATCCTCCATTAGTATGTCACAACTTGATTAGAAGCAGTTTGTCCAACCAAACAAAAAATCTACTCCTTTTGAAGGATTGGCAGTTAATCTGCTAACATATTAATTTAGTGCGTTGGCCTTATTAAAACAGCACACATGCGCACAACTCATCCAAATTTCATGCATCTTTCTTATGCTAAATCATAGACGAATTCTGAACCTACTAGAGATTAGTCTCCGGCCAAAAGACTCAGACTGAAAAAATAACAGAGGTATCAGCTAGCATATGCATGGACATGGCGAAAATTCATGCAGCTAGAGCAAATGGACACGGGATTGATAGTGTCGGTTGGGCCCAGGAAAAAAGGGAAATGGTCATGGTTAAACCAAACAACATGGGAAGGAGATACAGCGGTTGGATTTTGAGCGTGGAAGCCCAGGGAGCACCCTGGGACGTGTTCTGCTCGCCCTGTCTATTTGCAGCTTTGGCTTTGGAAAAAGTCAGCTACGAAGCCACCCCTTTGTTTCGATTTGCCAGCTAATTTTTGTGGAAAGCAGGTAAAAGCCCACACAAAAGGGCCCTAAATGACACAAATTTGTGGCTATTTTGCATGTTGTGTTACTTAATTTCACGCAAAACGGTGACTGCATAGGCCACTAAGATTGGGATCTCTGTGTATCCACAGGTAATGAGGTATTACAATTGGCTTGCCATAATGGCAGAGTAAACACTTATGAAATAAAAGTTAAGCAACCATCAGAGAAATACATAAGATTGGTACAGGAGAGAAAAAAAATATTGTTAAAGTGACGAATTCAGTTGAGGGCCTCTTTGTTTGGGCTGGCTGTGCAGGGACAGCTGCTGTTCTGAGTTTTACTCTTTGGGAATTTAGTTGGCTGTCTAGCTGTAAACAATGGAATCTCTGAAATACCCTCGGAGTCATGAGAACGTGTATTTTTGCTTATTTACGTGTATATATATCATATGGATATCTAGAATTCAAAAACATTCACTATACAATACCATGAGTACAAAAGAATATGCATACCAAAATAATTCATCAAATACATATCCGGCAACAAATAACCATAATGGCTAAGTGGTAAACATAATCTCCCATTAGTATGTCAATTTGATTAGAAGTGGTTTGTCTAACCGAACAAAAATTCTACTACTTTTGAACGATTGGTAGTAAACTTGCTAACACATTAATTTAGTGCTTCGGCCATATTAAAACAGCACACACGCGCACAACTCATCCAAATTTCATGTACTCCCTCTGGTCCATATTAAGGGCCTCAACTTTGTCTAGATACGAATGCATATAGTCTAAATACTTAACTAGATACATACGAATCTAGATAAAGTTGAGGCCATTAATATGGATCGGAGGGCGTATCTCTTATGCTAAATTGTAGACGAGTTCTGAACCTAATAGATATTAGTCTCTGGCTGCAACACTCAAACTGAAAAAATAACAGAGGTATCAGCTGGCATATGCATTGACACGGCGAAAATTCATGCAGCTAGAGCGAATGCCACGTGATCGGTAGTGTCGGCTCGGCCCAGGACAAAAGGGAAATGGTCATGGTGGCATATGCATGGTAAAACCAAACAAAATGGGCAGGGAGTTACAACGGTTGGATTTTGAGCGTGGAAGCCCGGGAAGCACCCCGGGGCGTGTTTTGCTCGCCCTGCCTATTTGCAGCTTTAGCTTTGGAAAAAGCCAGTTATGAAGCCAACTCTTTGTTTCGATTTGCCAGCTTAGTTTTTTGGAAAGCAGGTAAAAGCCCAAACAAAAGGGCCCTACACAACACGAATTTGTGGCTATTTTGCGTGTTGTGTTACTTGATTTCATGCAAAATGGTGATTGCATAGGGCACTAAGATTGGGGTCTCTGTGTATCCACAGGTAATGAGATGTGCCGCAGATATTACAATTGGCTTGCATAATGGCAGAGTAAAGACGTATGAAATAAAAGTTAAGCAACCATCAGAGAAATACATAAAATTGGTGGATAAAGCAAAGGATAACAAAGGCGACTTATCAGAGCAACATCTGTTGTATGCAATCCCTTGCAAGGAAATGGCATATGTTGAATTAAAACAGAGGACGAGATCTACTAAATAATTGTTCAAATTGTCCCAGATCTCACAACTACATATCATGACCTGCTTTAGAAGTACTCATTTTCATATGAAGGTGCATCAACTCTAGCACCAAGTAATATTAATATAGTATTACCCTAAGAAAACACTGTTTAACTGTGTGTTACTTTTATGAGATCCATGCATATCAGAAAGGCTTTACTCTATATACAAAAGATGCTAAAATAAGTAACAACAAGTTTAGCTCACATCCTTGTCAAACAAGCCATACACAAAAGAACATGTGAGTATGTGACAGTCGCTATTAGGCTTTATATTTCACTTAAACCATAAAAGGTAATTTACTGTGTATAGAATAATAGAACCAGAAATTTGAGAGGACCCAGAAACCTCATCCATAAATGCTTGCTTGTTTCTCAAAAGTGAAATGCATGAAACAGAACATCTTTTGGGGGAGAACATGTTCAGTTAAACACATACCTTCTCAATGTTGTCCATCATGATTCCTTTAACCTCTGAAAGGTGTGATTTCACCTTAGAGAGCTTGCTGATTTCCTCTGGATGATTAATACAATACTGCATATGGTCCTTCAGCCTTGGCCTGAACCCAAGAGAAAGAGAAAATAATAATATGTGCTTCCATGGTAACAAAACACCAAAGTATAACCAAAGCACGGAAGGAACAGTTCCATACCCGAATTCTCTGTCGAGATTGTAGGCAATGCTAAACCTGTCTTCAAACAGAAAATCATCCTCATCCGCATCATCAGCGAGCGGGTGCTGTCCCTCCTCATCAATACTGGACCCGTAGCGCTGCATGAAGTCTTCCCTAACCCTCTCTAGGAACACAAACGGCACGCTCCTTCCCACCACCTCTTCGGCCACCACAAGAAACACTGCACACATCATGGCGAGTACAACCAAAGTCAACCCAACAGGTCCCATGTATGCTTTTCAGGAACAGGCTGACAAGAGAGGAAATCGTGTGTGTGCGTACCGAAACCACGGTCGACGAGGAAGTTGAAGGTGTGGCCATCGCAGGAGTAGGTGGACCTGGTGCTGTTGGGGGGAAGCTTCTGGAGGCACTGCACGGCAATGGTGCTGAAGTTGCCGGAGAAGGCCGTGTGCTCGGCCAGCACCACGGAGCCCTTGGCCACGAAGCTGTATATCAGCGTTTGCTTGCTACCACCGTTCATGGCTCCTCCTCTTCTGCCTCCCGAAATCAGCTGGCCACAGAAACCCTAATTCCGAACAACGCTAATCAGCACACGGATTGGAACGAACCAAAAATCATAAACCCGGAAACTAACCTAAATTGGTCCACGGATTCTTGATTTCAAAACAAAGTACTAACGACAAAAGGTTAAACTATCGACACACGGGATTTAAGAAGCGTCAGGGATTCGGGATGGACTCAGAAACAACAGACGATTCAGAAACTCCAGCACGCACTTTACAGTAGCCGGAAATAAGCAGAGATACAATCGAATTAATCGGGTCAGATCTCGGGCGGGGCGGGGTCAAACTCGAAGAGGAGGCGGACAGGAAGCTTGGAGAGGGATGGGGGCGAACCTTCTAGAAACGCAGGCTCCGGTCGGCTTCGTCTCGCAGCGGGGTGGCCTGGCCTTTCTTCTCCTCGTCGCTATGCCGCTGTGAATTTGTGAATTGATCGGAGGGGCCGGGCAGGAGGCGACGGTTGCGGGTCTATTCCTATGCGTCTTGTTGCGTTGCTTAGTTGCGAGTTAATGTCAGCAATTTACAGTTTCGCCCTTGGGGTGGAATGAAAGACGCGCGCTGACACGGGGGGTCGCAGTATCTCCTTCGATTTCGACGGGTAGCGATGCGGGTACGAATGGGAGTATTAGTTTATTGACAATCAAATATTTATGATAGTAATAACAATACTATATAAGATGCTTTTAAAAAATACAAAATAAAGTCCAAACAAAACGAGCAAACAAACTATTTCTTTTTCTATGACACAAATTTTACTACTTTTCTGAAGATAATGATATACTTTCTCTATTTTAAAATATAAGATGTTTAACTTTGTGAATTTAGATACATTTGAAGTGAATATAAGATTTGAAGTGAATCTACACACTAAAAAATGTCTAGATATATTTTTTTTCACAAATCTAAAATATTTTTATTTTGAAACAGAGGGTAGATATCAAACCATAGTCCACAGACCTAAATACTAATGAGTTTTTTTCCAAATTTTAATTTGGCCTGCAGTGCAAAGGTCTAAGTGCCGACGTTCACTTATTATAGACGATGCCATCTTTATTTACGCGATGATCAAGAGGAAGATGGGTTAGCAAAACTCTAACCCAATTTACTTAAATTATTACTCCCTCCGTCCAGAATTAAGTGACTTGCATTTGTCTATATTCGGATATACGTAGACATGTTTTAGTGTATAGATACATCCGAATTTTGATAAATCCAAGTCAGTTATTTATGGACGAGTGAGTACTACTTTTATTAAAACTTTACCTATAAGGATATGTACATTAGTCTAGACAACTTCCGTCTGTAATCCATGTACATGTCACGCATAGACTGCAGTACAGACAACTCGTACAATGCACTGTCCATTACTTGTCTATATAAGCCGTACAATTACGAAAAGGCAAAAGGGAAAATTGGATAGGTCACGAAGTAGAAAAAGGCCAACTGCAGAAGCGCTTGATACAACAGGAGAAAGATCGTCGGTAAGGAGCAATATTTACGGGACTAGACGGTCTGGGCGTGTACAACAGTACACAATCAGCTGTCTATAAGAGAGGACACGTCAGCTGTTTGATGAGGTGAAGGGAAGTTAACGAAGAGAGAGAAATGTGTCGTCTGTAGAATTGCAGACCGTCTAGTCCGTAAATATTGCTCCTTACCGACGATCTTTCTCCTGTTGTATCAAGCGCTTCTGCAGTTGGCCTTTTTCTACTTCGTGACCTATCCAATTTTCCCTTTTGCCTTCTCGTAATTGTAGGGCTTATATAGACAAGTAATGGACAGTGCATTGTACGAGTTGTCTGTACTGCAGTCTATGCGTGACATGTACATGGATTACAGACGAAAGTTGTCTAGACTAATGTACATACCCTAAATCAGATTTTCCACCTATCCAGAGAAGGGTGAACCGATCTATGGAGAAGACCGAGGGTCTGTTTCCGTCCCAGGAGGAAATTCATTCATCATACACTATTTCAGTCTTATCCACCAACCTCGTTTTAATATTCACTTAGGCACAAAAAGCAAGCGATCAAAGTCACACAATTCCATCTGTGGTTGACATGTGAACTTTTGTACTCCCTCCGTTTCACGTTTAGTTTTATGAAAAAAATATACCTAGATTTTTTTTAGTATATAGATTCACGCCAAACCTGAGTGAACCTATATACTAAAAGAAGTCTAGATATATTTGTTTCACAAAGCTAAAATATCTTATATTTTAAAACAGAGGTAGTAGCTGCTAAAAAAAGGTACTCCCTCTGATTCAAATTAATTGACTTGGATTAGACTAGATACATCCGAATCTAGACAAACTCAAGTCAACTAATTTGAACCGGAGGGAGTACGGTAGATCACAGATATCCATTATACAGTACATCAAGCAAGAGTAGCATCCCAGACATGAAATATGCAAGTAAATTACAGTGATTAATCGGAATCATGCCTCCTCTTCTGCTTGTCCTTGCGGCGGCGCTTCTCCCTGTCCTCTGAGTCATGCCTACTATCATGCTTGTCCCGCCTCTTCTCCTTCCCCCCAGAGTGTTTTTCATGCCTTCGCTCTTTCTCTCTGTCCCCTCTTCTCTCGTCGTCGCGCCGCCTTTTCCCCTTCCTATCATCCTCGGAATCTTCCTGCTTTGCTGCGGGTGCAAACTCAACCTGCTCAGGCTTCGTTTCAGGAGGGCCAGGGCTGCTTGGTTCTTCCTCAGCGTGAGGACCCCTGGACATGAAATATTATTAGAAAACCTTCTCAGACTGGACTGATTAACAGCCAATATCATAGTATTATTAATTAATAATAATAACACTGTACTGTATTTTGAGGGATATAATAAGAACACAAATAACACTGTTCTCATGTGAAACTTACTTGTATAGACCTAATCCTTGTACTTGTGCTGCTTCAGCATGCCCTGCTCCCAAATCCTCTGCGGTAGATCCTCTCTTTATTAGCTCAGCGTATTCATGCTTATCTAAACGATTGCCCTTGGGTCGACTACTACGCTTGGGAGCTAAGCCAAGTGCCTCACGCATGGCCTGTTCCTCCTCCTCCTTTACTCTCCTAATTTCTTCTTTCATAGCATCTTCTGCATCAGATTTCTTATCTCTCGTATACCACAGCAGGTCCTTCCCTGGCACAGATAGCCATAGTATCAATATCAACATAGAGAAAATGTATGCGGCTAATCACAAGCGTTGAAAAATCATCACAAGAAGCATTGCCGTTTCAACCTACTTAAAATGCAAGCCCATGAAGTCACTTCTGCAAGCCCCACGCTAAGATACAAGCAGAAACTTTGCAACTAACAAAAGGCGGTTATGGCCAAAGTAAAGAGTTCATGTGTTACAATCACAAGATCATAGCAAATGATAACGGAATATCGCATGCCATTGTGGAACTGGCACATCATACATGTCCACTGTTCACAAGATACTGGTTGCATATGACTCTAGGCTGAACTGTGTAATTGCTCGACCTAATTGTACCTGAAACGTATCCAATCAATAGAAATGCGCTAGCGCCAAGCAGTTTTCTTGAGATATATAAGTACCAGTCAAGCGGAGTATGTACTTAGACTTGCTTACATTATGCTAGACCCTATAATTGGTTGATCAGAATGTGCAGAGACTTATTTCTCAATAGGACTTAATAATAACATCCTAGTTCATTGTAAAAGGAGATAGTAAGTTAGTAACAGTTCAGACCCCCAGAGAAAGGATTTGATTAGTAATTTGAGGGACATGAGTTACTAGAGCAATGTGAATTATTCAATATTATTAAACTAATGTGCTCTTTGCTAGAAGAATACATACACATCAAGCACGGTGAGCTCATCGCAAATTGAAGTGGTTTATGCATGTGAACATGGTTCAGCAGAAAAACATGTCAAGAGCCAAGAAGCATGAGGTTTTCTTTAATAAGATTACTGAACTATGAAAAAACAGCAACATATCCATATTGCTTCCAGAATGGAAGTACTTATTCCACCAGGGAGGTAGGGGTAGGGGTAATGGAGGGGTATTTACCTTTCTGCCATCTACCAACAGGAGCCTTAACGCTATGCCCGAGGTAATTCTCCCGGTGCTTGTCAACCTTAACATCATCCCATTTGAATTCTGCAGGAATAAATAAGACGAGATACTGAGTATTGGGCCATCGATCTCATTTTATGCAGCATGCCAGACAATAATAAAGTTAGAATGCTAATGCTAAGTACAATAAAAGGCAATAGAATGGAAATGCAGTGTCAATAACAAGCAAAGCACTTGCAGCAAACACAAGTGAACAAACATTGCGCATGAAAAAGTAATCAAAGGTCGATTTGTGCAACTTATGCAATTGCATTTCTAGTCCAAAGGCTTCAAACAAAGTGCAGGTGTGATCTGGGAACTGGACTTTTAGGTTCAGAGTTTGTACTTTGGGTTATTTAAAGAAGACAAAAGGATAAAAAAATTGCGCTGGAAGACACTAAAGGCATGACAGTCAAACTTCATTTCAACCACTCCATTTGAATAGAGCAAGCAGCATAAGGTAGAACTAGTCAACAATTAAAGGCAAGATGTAAGTCATAATGATCTCCTGATTTGTGAAAAAACTAGAGTATACTGCATAACTGAAATAATTGCTCCAGAACATGAGCAGAAGGAAAGATGCAATCATAACTAGAATCTAATGGTTTTGATAAATTGTTTCTACTGTCGATTTGCAGGCTCTTGCACATCCAGGCAATGTCAGCGACAGCTTAAAAGGCTAAAATACAACGAACATAAGGCATTCTCTGTTTTTGTGCAATCGTCCAGCTTGAAAAATTAACCACATGTGCATATCTATATTGTATATGGTGTTCAAAGGTATTTAAGAGCCTTATAGAGATTTATGAAAGTTCAGACAATCACTTGGTCGGATTTATTTGATGCCAAAACCAGAGAAATACTAAAATGTGATAGGCATCCCATCTAATCCTGAAAAAATGGGTTCAAAACGATAAATGGATGTAGGACTGCCATCATAGATTCAGGTACTTTAGCATGGTAGCTTGTCCCGTTCTCTATTGTTTCGACAGAGTCTTTGCAGACTACACCATGTTACCCTAACTCTCCGCACACTTAGTTTTTTTCTTGTTCATGTGAATAAGGCACAACCACTTGTCGATCATGCTCCGTTTGACACGGCATTTGCACTAGGCAGTGACTGATTCTTCAGTTAGACTAGGCTACAGTTAGTTAGCTAGTTTTTCTGTTAGTTCTTTCAGTTAGTGGCGAGCAGCAGTCTGAGGTCATGGGATGGCGCAGCGGAATCGGATCGTGCGCGCCAGTTAGTTGCTTTGTAATCTTCTAACAGGCTGAATAACAGAACCAGGAAATTCGCACATTTACGCGGCACAAAATCTGCTCTCGCACTCTGTTCTCGTTCCTCCCATTTTTGCAGTGTCAAAGTTCAGATAAGTTCAGAGTTTGCAGGTTTAGCAACGACATAACATGAAACGATAGCCAGGACAATAATCGAAAAAATCATCTCATTGAAAATTACCATAGCAGAAAAGGAGACAGGTCGGCTAGACGGTATGATCCTAACAAGCTCGACCAGCAGACGCACAAACTAGCCTAACCCCTGACGGTGAATCACGTCTACCAACGCAGTACCTAGCGGAACAAACAGCCCAGACGCAGGAGAATGAACGACGGCATGCTAACGGGTCGTTCAGGGACCGGATAAAACCTGACCGGTAAAGCAGATCGCTACCTACTGCGTCGAAACCCTAACGGTCGGCGCGGAACTGCGCTGTGCGACGGTTAATATGGGTTTGGAGCACAGGTTGGATCGAAGGGGAGTGGGGGGGGGGGGGGGGGGGAGCTTACGATCTCGCCCGCCGCGGACGCCGCCTCTCGTGGGATGGTACATCTCGGCGACGATATGCGGGTGAGGGGAAGGGAGGAGGAGGATTTGGGGAATTTCCGGGAGGAAGAGGAGGACAGAGGTCGGCTACTCGGGCCAGACGCAGGGGCTGTACTAGCTGGGCCGAGAAATGGACGGTTAGCCAGGTGGGCATATTCTCCTGCACGTTTAGGTCCGGCCGAAAGAAAAATTACACGCGTTTATATATTTTTATTTTTTTTCTATATAAAGGAAGGAGTGTTTCTTGTAGTACCTACACTTTTTTGGACGGCTTTACCCTTTAAGCAAAAAATAAATTACCCATCAATACCATCGGTAAGTGAAAAAGAATTACAAATAAATTATCCACCAATACCACCGGTAAGTGAAAAAGAAGTGAAAAAAAATTACCCACGATGCCACCGGTAAGTGAAAAAGAAGTGGAAAAAAAATTACCCACGATACCACCGATAAGTGAAATACAATTTGCGAATCGCACGCGCTGGAGACCGAGCTCCATCTATTCCGGTCCGGTCGAGCTGCGACTTGACTCTCGACAGTGGATATCGTGGCCGAGCTAAGCTGCTTGGTAAGAGTTGTAGACGAGTCAGAGGCAGTGAGCCGCATCCTAACGATCCGGTTGCATGCATGCGCATCTAAAGACGATGTGACTATGGGAGAGAGACAGAGCTAGGCTGGGTACCCATCGTGTGAAGAAAAGGGGAGGCGAGGGCCAGATCAATCTCTGCCATTGTAAATACAACGCCATAAGGATCTTATTCTCAATCGATAGACTAGCTAGCTGCTATAAGAGAGCTTATAGGTTGGTAAAAAAAGTCGGTCTCTTTTAAAACAGGGTCTAGGATTTTAGTTATGCCGTGGCAAAAGAAAAAAGAAACTCTTCAAAGAAAATTGAAAATAAGAATATCCTCAATTCCTTCAAAAATAGTACTCCCTCCGATCCATAATAAGTGTCTCTAAATTGGATATATCTAACACTAAAACATGTTTAGATACGTCCGTTTGAGCGACACTTAATATGGATCAGAGGGAGTAATGTCTTTGCCAAAAGGAAAGGTCTGGTCATTTAAAAAAAGGTATGCTTTTCTCCGATATGGACATAAACGAATACGTTTGTTCTTTTGCATGAAATCCGTATGACCGTTAGAGGATACTATATTTTAGAGTATGTTTTTTATCTAAAAATCAACAAATCATCTAGGTATAGGTAGTGAAAATAATTTCTAAGTTCTGGCATAACTCTCTGAATAGGTTCATCCAAGATAAGAAAACTTTCAACTCAATCGAGACCGGTGTCATGAGGCAACATAAAAGTTTTTTCATGCGAATTAGATTGGTCTTCCCGGTGCAATGCACGGACACTTTTGCTATAGATATTAAAATTCGTATAATTCTAAAAATAAGCGTCGTTGAAAAAATACTCTGTATTTTTCTAGACATACAAAAGCCAATTTCAAACTTACGTGTCATTGAAAAACATAGAAATACTGTTAGCAACTGAACTCATGAAAAACATAATCTGCCCTCCAATCAATAAAGTCCACTTTTACCCAATGAAACTAATATATGTAGTGTCAACTAAACATTTTATCAGATCTGGCGAGATCAGTTTCTCAGTGTGTTGCTGACGTTCATGGTTATCCGCGACAGCGCCGGCGGCTAGGACAAGGTGGTTTCTATAAAGCGAGAATATTGATCATGAGACAGTGGGTTTGCCGTTCTTCTTCGAGTTCGTTGACAGGAGACGGCAGATCTTGGTCCAGAAAGCACGGGGTGTTCTCCAGTCGACATGTCACAATGACACGTGTCTCGATGCATGTAGCATGCATGTTCATCGAATCACAAAACCTCGTTGGTGCTGGTGTTTTCTTAGATCTTGCAATGATGGAGGCTCGCGTGCAGTAGACATGTTCAGCGAATCACAAAACCTCATTGATGATAGTACTTTTTTGGATCTTGCAATGGTGGAGGTTCGCCGTCTCTTTCGGTGTCCGTCTCGGCGGCACCGGAGTTGAGCGGCGATGGCTGGATTGCAAAATTGTTTTGTATTTCTTGATCTCCTAAGATTTCATTGGTATTTTTTGGAAAATTATTTTATTCTAGTCTGTCTTTTGGTTTTTATGTGTGTTGCATCTTATAACTTGACTAGATGAATACCCGTGCTTCGCAACGGAGTATTATTAAATCATCATCTTATTACCCCTCTTCTTGAATGTTTGGCTTAGTCTTGATGCTCGCATACAAGTGATGTCACCGGATAAACATACACGAAAAGAGGTTGTCACTACAATATCTTTCACACTATTTTCCTCAGTTATACACTCAGCTTTTTCACAACTTCGCTCACACTATCGTGTTGCCTCCACAGTGCCCTCCCACTAGAGCCACCAGCCGGCAGCCGCTGGCTCAACGTCCTCCGTCGTTGCATAGCTACTCTCAAGCCCATGTTGTCAGACCACGTTCGACATACCACGCGCCACTCCTTAGTTATCCTGTGCATGTGACTCCCTCTCTTTGTTTGCTCCTTTTCTCCCGACTACAACTCTCAGTCTGGTCTCGCTCAATTCTGTTTATATACGCTCTCTCGCTATTTCGTTTGTCCATGGTTGGTTCACTCTCTTTCTCTATGTACACGTTCACGAAAGATAGAATCTCTACCTTTGATCTATGTTTTCACATGTCGACCAAATCCTCGAGATTGACACACGTGTGGCCAACATAGAGCCTACCCTCGAGAGCGACACGTTAGTCCATGTTGAGTCCTACCGCACCAATGGTCTATACATTGAGGACTCATTTGTCCACTTAGCCTATGTCGAGTTCTACCTTACCAAAAGTCTATACACCGAGGATTCATTCGACCGGTGAATAAGAGTATAAGACAATGTGACAAATAGAAGACCCATCTAAACTTTGCACCCCTTGATATGGACTAATATTTGGAAAATCTAAACTACTCCAACAACAATTCGAAAAGATATGCTAATACAACTACCTCAGGAAGCGATAATAAAATCTAGGTGTACATGTTTCTCTTGTAAGTTCAAAATCAAAAACAATTTCATAGTAGTGTTCTCGTCCAATAACCATAATAAAAATCCAAAAAAATCTAAACAACGCGTGCAACAAAAAAAATCTTGTTCAAAAAAAGAAATCAATAAGGTTTTCTGCTTGTTCCATTTTTCCTAAATCCCGTTTTCCCTAATCTTGTTTGTACCATTTTTTATTGTTTTCCCTCCAACTTAGATGTGTTCTCCACGATAACTTATTTTCCTAGATCTTCTCTCCATTTTATGGTAGGCCGGTTCGGCCAGCGAACAATGTTCCTCGCCGGTTGACGAGGTTTAATCTCGTCAATGCCCATTGTTATGGACTTGGGTTTTGAAGAAGATGGGGATGCTGAAGGTCGCGGAACGGTTAGCAAACAAGCAACACGGGACACGAGGATTACTCAGGTTCAGGCCCCTGGAGGGAAAACCCTATTCCTGCTTGTCTGCTCTTGATTACGACGGAACCGAAGATTACAGGGGTGCGCAAATGCAATCTGGCGTGGAGGTGTCTATGCGAAAGTATGAGGTGAGAGATCTAGGTCGTGCCCTCCTAGCCTTTATATAGACTTAGACAGGTCCTAGACACAGACCTAGTCGGTTACAGGTTTTACGCTTTACCCCTTTAAATTTTCTATCTACTCTAGTCTTGCTCTCCAAGGATCCGAAGGCGTCATGGGCCTTGACCACCCGAAAGTCTTCGTGGGCCGGCGTATATTTGCCGTGGGCCTTCCTTGGGCTGGACCAGGTATGCTGAGATCATGTACCCACGAGGTATAACCATGTCAGTAGCCTCCGAGTGATTAGTTGAATCGTAGATTCGGCTGAGGATTCTTCAATCCTTCGGGTGCAACTCTGTCTTTCAAGAGAAATGTGTAGGGATTGTTGATACGTGTGCCTGACTCACCCGACGGATCAGGGTCAGTTAACTGTCTTAGGATGAAACAACACGATCTTCTTCAGGTTCGAGTCCCTCGACTCGAACCCGGAACATATGCTGGCGTAATTCGACTCAGGCCGCGGAGGACTTATAGGAGTGGAATTCCAGTGAATTTAAATGATGTACCCAACGTGTCCGTCGGGATTTTTCATCGCGCCTGTTGGCACGGGTTTATACTAGCAGAGCGCAGTCATGTGCGTTACCAGGCCATCAGATGATATCTGTAGGTCTTATCTTTGCGTCGCAGACACATCATCCGAATTTTTATCACCGCGGAGGTGTTTCGGGTGGCCATGGAGAATGTTGCTCACTTAGCGTTTAATTGGGGCAGAGTTGCCGAAAAGTTTTTGCATGCTGATCCGAAGGATCCGCAATCGAAGAATTCATAGGGTGTGCGACCAGCGCTCCCTATGGGAGTAGCCCCCGAGTGTCTGTTCGAGTCGTAGACTCGAGCAGAGACTTTAATTCAGCCGTTGTTCAGTGTCAGGTCCGTAGGACACAAATTTTCCGGATGCTTAAATCCATCCTCCCTATGGTAGTAGACCCCGAGTCTGTAGTGGAGTCGCAGACTCGACGTAGGACTCGAAGAAACAGTTCAGTGTTGTAATGTGTTGTTCATTTTTCGGGTGCGCGACCAGCGCTCTTGATAGGAGTAGCCCCTGAGTAGTTAGTCGAATCGTAGATTCGAGTGATTACTCTTAGCTTTGAAGCCGAAGAAATTATGACTGTTGCTAGTATAGCTGTTGATGACGTCATTGCTGATGATCAGTGGCCTCAAGCGTCTGCTGCGCCAGAGATGACGTGACTGGACGAACATGGGTCCCACCTTGAATTGACCGGTCACGCGCGGCGTGAAGATAATTACGGCGTCTCCTCGATTTCCGCGCGTAGTGGACGGCGTGTGAGCGACGGTTCGTTGCGATGCTGACACGTGTATGGTCAGATCTTGCCGTTGGCGTTAGGTCTTCTTGATGGACGGTTATCGTGCATCTTCTTCGTCCTTATAATCTTTAGGGAAAAACTTAGTCTGTTTTTACCGCAGCCATTCTCGCTTCACTGCTCCGTTGTTCTCTGAGATTTTCTTGCTACGCACTAGAATATCCTCGGGCATTTGCTTCCTCGATCCTACGCTCTCACCGCCGGCCGCCGCACCGCAATGGGGAAGCCTAAGAAGTCTTCTTCTGCGGTTGGTACCAGCGCTGCTGGAGGCAAGAAGAGTGCCGCCGCTACCCGTGTCACCGACGGTGGCTGGCGGCGATCGGAGACGCGGGAGAGTGATCTCCGCAAGCTTCGTGAGCGGGGCTTAATCCCGCAAGATAGGGAGGCCGTCCAACTCCCGGGCAACGAGGTAATTCCCCGTCCCCCCGCTGGGTTTCGGGTTATGTTCCTTGCTTTTGTTCTTCGGGGTTTTTCCTTCCCAGTCCACGACTTCCTTCGTGGACTGCTTTTTCTTTACGGCATCCATTTGCATCATCTTTCCCCCAATTCTCTTCTACACATCGCCTGTTTCATCACTTTCTGCGAGTGTTGGCTCGGTATCGAGCCATACTTTGGCCTCTTCCGGAAACTCTATTCTGTGAAGAGGCTGTCTGGTTCTGATGGTGTTTATCCCATTGGGGGTTGCATCATCTCTCTCAAACCCAATCTTATTTTCTTCTCCTTTTCCATGTCTGAATCTGTCCAGTACTGGCGGAGGCGATGGTTTTACATCCGCGACTCCACGGTGGCTGGGCAAGATTTTGGTCTTGTTCCTTTCGACCCCTCCCAAAAGATCGAGCCGAAGAGGTCTTGGAAGAACCAGATCTTGGATGGCGAGGTAGTGAAGATAGAGTCTCTCTATCATTGAGTGGAGGATCTCCAGCTGATTCCTGATAAGGAGGTGAACGATGTGGATATCATCCGCACTTTCCTCAAACGTCGGGTGCAACCGCTCCAGGCTAGGGCACACCCGATGTTCCTTCACGCTGGTCGTCGTGATCCGACGAGGGTTTCGGCTGAAGAATTCTCCAGGGGAGATCTCGACGGTGTCCTTCGCCCGCTGCTGAAGTTCAAGGCTGGAGAGGATATCCCGGGGAAGTCGCTGACCTCTCCGTTCTCTGCTTCGCATCCTGTTCCACAGGTGTAGATCCGGGACGTGCGCGTAGCGCTATTTTCGACTGCATTGTTCTTGAATTTGTTTGCTAACAAATTTTCTTCTTTTGTGCAGGAGTTCAAGGTGTCGGGCATGTCACCATCGCTTCCCGAATTGTTTCCGGCTGCACCGGATAATGAAGTGGTGGATTCCATGTCCGAGCTGCCATCGGCGCGATCTCCGGCTGAAGAGGCCAAAGAGTCGAGCGAGGACCACACTCGCAAGCGGACACGGAGCTCCAGCGAGTCTTCGGATGCCTCGACTCTGCCGACTCCTAGGAACCCACTGTGCCTTGACCATCACAGTGATGGGCATGGGGGATCTTCCTCTCCGATTCCTGCCGTTCTTGTGTGGGCTGTGGCACCGCACCCGCCGGCGAAGCGGAAGAAGGAAGAAAATAAGGAAGAGAAGAAAGAGGAGAAGAAGGTCTGGAGGACCCCTCCCGTCTTCGACCTGAGCGAGCTTGACTCGTAAGTTTCCTTAGTCCTGTATTGCCTTTTCTTGCCTATTTACTTTGTACTTGTGCTAATTTGTCCTTGTGCAGCCACTCCTCCAATGACTCCTCCAGTGATGGTGCTCGGGAGATGATGGGGGAGTCGAAAGTCGTGCTTCCTCCTCCTTAGACGGTGGCCACCTCTGAAGGCGCTGCTCCAGACCCTTCTCTGCAGGAGGTTCAGGTGGTTGCGCCTCAGAAGGCTGCAAGCGGACCTTCGGAGTCGCCATCGAATCATGTAAGTAATTCTGCTTCCTGCCACGGGGGGAGCCCCCGAGCGTCTGTAAGGTAGTTTGTTGTTCGTTCTTCCTTCGAGTCTCGGGGGGAGCCCCCGAGCACTTTCGTGTGTGTAATTTGCTTCTGCTCGTTCATTTGGGTGTAGCCCCCGAGCCCTTCTTTTGACTAGTAGGTCTTTTTTCTGCAGCCTTTTGTGCGAGATGCCAATCGACTGGTGCAGCAGCACCTGGCTTTGGAGGCCAGCCTCAAACAACTTCAAGGTAATGTTATACCTTGGTCTCTATTTCTTCTTGCATTCCTGTCCTTTTATTTGAAATTTGTATTTTTTATTGCAGAGGATCACAACGCCTCCCTTCGTGAGATTGATGCTCTCAAAAAGAGCCTCGGTCAAGCGGAGAAGAAGGCCGAGGTCGCTGCTACTGCAAGGGAGCGCCTCGAGCTGGAATTGGCCAATGCGGCCGAGGCGAAAGAGCGCCTGCAGAAGGAGGCTACAGACCGCGAGGAGAAGCTCGCCACCGCCACGGCTTCGCGCGAGAGAGAGGTGGCCGGCAAGCTTATGGCGGCTGCCAAGGCTGTTTCGGGTGAGTATCTTCACCTTCATCTTTTTGATTTCCTTGTCTTTCTTTTGCGGTGCTTTCATTCATTCTGATTCCTTGTTGTCTTAGATGCCGCGGGCATCGAGTTTGATCGCGGTGCTATGGAGCACGGGAGTGCTCTGGATGATGCTACTGCGGCGGTCGAAGATCGCTGCAGCACCGTCGTCAACTCGCTTGCCAAGGCCAAGGAGGTCCTTGGGTGCTTCTACAAGGAGCTTATCCCCAAGGGCGTGGCCCTTGATGATGTTGATGCCCTGGCGGAGGCGCTGTCAGCTGAAGCACCTGCGGCGTACAAGCACAAGCAGAAGGGCATCGACGCATCCGTCGGGCTGGCGATGGCCTTGGCGGCTGGAGCGGAGCTGGACCTTCATCAGGTCACTTCCTGGATGCCAACGACTGCTGACGGATTCGAGGTAGCCTTCGCCACCTATGCTGCTCGCTGTAAGCATTACGGGCCGAAGCTGATTGATCTGCTGGCCGAGTACGCGCTAAGGCAGCAGGGGGAAGCCAAGGCGAGGCAGTCCGGCTCCGAGGCGACTCAGGGTGCCGCTTCGTAGGCGTTGTAGCTGTAGGATAGTTGTAGCTTCTTTTGTTGTAATTATGTTGATGAACAATCCTTGTGCCACGTAGTGTTTTTTGCTGCTCTTAATGAATTTGTTGAGTTCTGTGCTCCTTTGTTTTGCGTGTTCATGTCTTTGTGTTTCTGTTAATCTAGGGTCCCTCGGATGATGATCCCGTTGACACTTCGTCTGCGGCGCAGCTGCGGCCATCCTTGGATGATGCGTTGCAGCTTGTGTTTCTTCGAGACCGTATCCGTAGCCTCGATAAAGAGTTGCTAGCGGTGCGTGGCCATGCTGACGTTTGGAAATCCAAGGCGGATCGAGGCGCTGCCAGAGAGGAGTACTTGATGGCGGAGTTGCTTCGCCTGTCCGAGCAGCTTCAGTGTGAGTTTTTCGAGTTGTTGCCCGTTACTTCGGATGCGCCTATTGGCATTTCATCTTACTCTTTTGCAAGTACTGTAGGTGCTAACATTGCTCCAAGGGAGGAGAAGGAGCGTGTTGATGTTCGAATCAATTGCTTGACTCAGCAGGACATGGAAGCCGGCGGGTTCTTCTGGATGGACCGTGACCGTGCCATGGTCCTTGCGACGGTGCAAGACCGCGTTCACCAAGTATCGCGGGTGCTTCGTTAGGTTAAGACTTCACTCGTGTCGGTTCTGCATGTGATGTTTCCGCTGGATGATGCTCCGTCAACTCTCTCTGGTCTGCTGTCGAAGTTTCGGAGCATGCATCATGTCAAGGAATTGGTGCGGCATCAGCTCGTCGCAGGGGTGAAGGCTGCGCTGTCCCTTGTGAGGCTACATTGCCCTGATTTAGATTTATCTGTTGTGGCAGCTGGGCCGCCTCTTCGGCTAGATGGTGGCGAGTGGGATATGCGTTCGCATTATGCGGCTGTAAGGCAGTATGCCGAACAGATCGTAGATCTGTTTGAGCAGCGTGCTCAAATTATTTTTCAGAATAGGTAGTACCTGTAAAAAGGACAGATGTAAAATTTGTATATATTTGGCTGGGCGTGTTTTGCCCTTTGTTATAAAGGTTTGGTTTTTGTTTGAGCACGTAGTGCTTTGTTCATATACGTGTCCTTTTCGTTAGCATGACGTGGTCAGCTATTCAGGTGTACACGTGTTATCCTCAGTCGACGAAATCGTGAGATGGGGGGAGCCCCCGAGTGCGTTTGTGGCATGGAGTAAAGTGCAAATAATAAAGAAATTTTTGGGGCAAGACACTTAGCTTTATTTATATCGTAATGGAGGAGGTACATTGTTCGGTTGAGTAGCCTTGGCTGAATAGCCTTATTGAAAGTAAAGAGGTAGGTAGCTAGGGGTAGAACCGTCGCAGTTGTGCGATGTTCCATGGGTTGGAGTATGCGACTCCAAACTCCACGTGCTTGAGGCGATAGGCGCCACCTGGGATGACTTCGGTGACGATGTAGGGTCCTTCCCATGGAGACTCGAATTTCTTCGGTCGCTCTTGCTTGAGTCGCAAGACTAGGTCTCTTTTGACGAAGGACCTTGGACGCAGCCGTCGGCTGTGGTAGTTGCGGAGACTCTGCTGGTACACCGCTGGTCGAGCTGCTGCTATGTCTCGTGCCTCGTCGAGTGTGTTGACAGCGTCTTCGAGTGCAGCCGTGGATTCGGCTTCGCTATAAGCGACGACCCGGGGGGCCTGGTGGCGTACTTCGGCTGGTAGCACGGCTTCGGCTCTGTGCACCATGAAGAACGACATGTAGCCGGTTGAGCTGTTTGGCGTGGTACGCAGGCTCCATAGGACGGAGGGTAGCTCTTTCATCCAGGCTCCGGCGAGTCGCTCGAGTGGGATCATGAGGCACTTCTTAATGCCAGCGCCGATTAGGCCGTTGGCCTTTTCCACCTGCCCGTTCGTTTGCGGGTGCGCCACGGAGGCGTATGTGATGTTGATTTCGAGGCCTTCGCGGAAGTCTTGGAATTATTTGGAGATGAAGTTCGATCCATTGTCGGTGATGATGCTATGTGGTACGCCGAACCTGTAGACAATGGATTCAAAGAACTTGACGGCAGTCTTGCTCTTTTGGTTACTGATCGGCATGGCTTCGATCCACTTGGTGAATTTGTCGACTGCGACCAGGAGGTAGGCGTGCCCCCCTTTCGAGGACCTTGGCAGTTTGCCGATCATGTCGAGGCCCCATTGGGCGAAAGGCCAGGCCAAAGGTATGGGCCTGAGCTCTGACCCGGGTGCGTGTGGTTTGTCGGCGAACCTTTGGCACCCTTTGCATCTTCGGACGATGTCCTTTGCGTCGTTCATGGCCATTGGCCAGTAGAATCTAGCTCGTAGAGCTTTGGCGACAAGGGAGCGGCTGCCTGCGTGATGGCCGCAGATGCCCTCGTGGATGTCTTGGAGTATGGTTTTCCCGTCACCAATGGTGACGCACCTTTGTAGTACACCCAAAATGCTGCGCTTGTACAGCTCGCCATTGATGATGGTGAAGGCTTTTGACCGGCGAGATATGCGCCGGGCATCCGTCGGGCTATTAGGCAGTTCTCCGTCTATCAAGTACTGGAGGTACGGTCGGGTCCAAGTTTCTTTGACTGCCATGACCTGCATCAGGTTGACCACGGCGACCTCTGTGTCCAGTTTTTCGGGTCCTTCATGACCTTCGGGTAGCGTAGCCCCTGAGTGTTCTGCTTCTTTGGGTGATCCCTTGGGGAATTTCCGCTTGATGGATGGCACGTAGATCTATTCGAGGAACACGCCTGGTGGTACCCTTGCGCAGGTGGAGCCAATGTTGGCGAGTCTGTCGGCCTCCTCGTTGCTTTCTCTTCCAACGTGCCGAAGCTCGCAGCCGTCGAAGCCTCATTCGAGTGCGTTGTAGAGTGCGCGGTACGCGATCATGTTGGCGGCGTGCGTGTCGCACTCGTTCATCGTTTGCTGGACGACGAGGTTGGAGTCACCGTAGATGACCAGGCGCGTTGCGCCGCAGATTTTTGCCATCCTCGTGCCGTGGATGAGGGCCTCGTATTCTGCCTCGTTGTTGGAGGCTCGAAACTTCATCCGGAGGACGTACTTCATCTTATCGCCCTGCGGGGAGGTTAGTATGACCCCAGCTCCTGCTCCGGTTTCATGCTTGGAGCCGTCGATGTGCATCGTCCATGACTGCGTCATGTCTGGGGTGTCTGGCAGCTCCATCTCCATCTAGTGTACAAGGAAGTCCGGTAGGACTTGAGACTTGATCGAGTGGCGTTTCTCGTAGATGATGTCGAGAGGTGACAGCTCAATGCCCCACAGGGCCACGCATCCTCCGACCATCACCTGGTGCCTTATTGACGACCATCACCTGGTGCTCCTGGAAGTAGTGGCTCAACCGACGAGCCGTCATGAACACGCCGTAGGCGAGTTTTTGGTAGTGAGGGTACCTCTGCTTTGTTGGCGTCAATACCTCGCTGAGGTAGTAGATTGGGCGTTGGACCCCATGGGTCTTGCCTTCTTCGGGTCGCTCGACCACCAGTACGGTGCTTACCACCTGGTGTGTGGCTGCTATGTACAGCAGTAGGGGCTCGCGCTCCTTTGGCGTTACCAAGACGGGCGAGGTGGAGAGCAGCCGCTTTAGATCTTCGAATGCGTCGTCCGCCTCAGGCGTCCACTCGAATTTGTCTGCCTTGCGTAGCAGCTGGTAGAATGGCAGGGCTTTCTCGCCCATGCGGCTGATGAACCTGCTCAATGCCGTTATTTGTCCTGTAAGCTGCTGGACACCCTTGAGATTCTTTGGCTTCTCCATGGCCATTATGGCCCGGATTTTCTTCGGGTTCGCCTCGATCCCTCGCTGGGATATGAAGTAGCCAAGCAGCTGACCCGATGGGACGCCGAAGGTGCACTTTTCGGGGTTGAGCTTGATCCTGTAGCGGTCGAGATTATCGAACGTCTCGCGGAGATCGTCGATGAGCGTTCTTGCCTCCCTGGTTTTGATGACTATGTCGTCGACATAGACTTGGACATTGCGACCGATCTGGTCCTTCAGGCATGCCTGCATGCATCGCTGGTACGTGGCACCTGTGTTCTTTAGCCCGAAGGGAATTGTGTTGTAGCAGAACACTCCGAACGGCGTGATGAACGCCGTTTTCTCTTGATCTTCAACCTTGAGTCGAATCTGGTTGTAGCCTGAGTAGGCATCGAGAAAGGAGAGTTTCTCGCATCCTGCAGTCGAATCGATGATCTGATCAATCCGAGGGAGAGGGAAGTGGTCCTTTGGGCAGTGCTTGTTCAGCAACATGAAGTCCATGCACATCTGCAGGATGTCCGTGTCCTTTTTGGGGACCATCACCGTATTGGCGAGCCACTCGCTTTCTTTAATCTCCCTGATGAAGTTTGCAACGAGTAGTCTGTTTATCTCAATCCCTATGGCTTCGGCCCGTGGCTCGAACAGTCTCCGGATGGACTTCTTGACGGGCTTGGTGTCTGGAAAGACGTTGAGTGTGTGCTCGGCGAATTCCCTGGGAACTCCTGGCATGTCCGCAGGACACCAGGCGAAGATTTCCCAGCGCTCACTGAGGAATTCGACGAGCGCGCTTTCCTATGCGGGGCTGAGATCGTTGGCGATCAGTGCCGTCTTGGAGGCATCCGTCGGGTGGACCTGCACCTTCTTTGTGTTGACGGTGGAGTCGAAAGACATATCAGGTGCGTTTTGTCATGCGACTGGGGGTACCCCATTGTCCGTCACCTCGCGGAGCCTTACGAGCTCCTCTTGCATGCCGAATGATTGGGAGATTCTGTTGAAGTACTTGTCGCAGTGGTCCGATCGGGTGAAGCTCCTGTGGACCGTGATGACGCCCCTAGGTCCTGGCATCTTGAGTAGCAGGTACGCGTAGTGTGGTACAGCCAGGAACCTTGTGAATGCTACGCGCCCGAGGATGGCGTGGTATTGTGATGGCCAGTCCACCACTTCAAACTCGAGCCGCTCGCATCGGAAGTTGTCCGGTTTGCCGAAGATGACGTCAAGCCATATCTTTCCCAGGGGGAATATGCCCTTTCCTGGAACGATGCCATGGAACGTTGTGTCTGGCTGTTCCAGGCTGTACAGCGGGATCCGCATTGCTGCTAGAGTGCTTGCGTACATCAGGTTGATGCCGCTGCCGCCGTCCATGAAGACGCGGCTCATCTCGAAACCTCTGATCTGCGCCTCAAGCACCAGGGCAGCATGACCTGGGCGAGGGACCTGGCAAGGGTGATCCGAACGGCTGAAAACGTGATGCAGGACTCCGATCTGCTGAGGTACTCAGGAATGGCGGGTGGAGCTGTCACGGCCAGGTTGATCTGACGGGTGATTTTCTTGTGCATCCTGTTCGTTGGGCGCCCCTTCTGGATCATCAGCGCTCCTTTCGGCGGGGGATACCCGTGCCCACCGTTGTTCTGTGCTGGTGCGACTGGGTGGTTCGGGCCTCCTAGAGGTGGCGGTGGAGGATCTCCATGCGCTATCTCTCCTGGTGCGGGTGCGTTCCCAAATCCAGGGTTTGGGGCTTGCTGCCTCATCTGAACCATGCTTTCGCTGAGCTTCTGGAACTCGCGATAGTCCTTGAGCATGTGGCTTGCCTTCTTCTTACCATCCTGCTTGTCGATGTAGAAGTGGATGGTGCATGAACCCGACAGTTTTTCGTATGCTGAGGGTCCATCGTCGCGACCGCGGCGCTGCCACAACTGTGCTGGGCGTCCTCCATCGCGGAAACTGCCTCCGCGGTATCCGCCGCTGTTGCGGTTGGCGTCATTGCGGCGATCGACATAGTCGGCCGCGACCATGTCGTGTCCATCGCGATCGTAGACGCGCGATCTCCTCTTGCTACGGCGCTCCCATCATCAGTCGTAGTCGTCCTCTTCCTCCTAGTGCGCCCGGTGGACGGAATCCTTGCCGTCGGCCCACCTGTTGGCGATGTCCATGAGGTGGTCGAGTGTCTTGGGCTTGACGCGCTCGAGTTCTTCCTTGAAGTCCTGGCGCTTGACGCCGTCCTTAAAGGCGTCGATGGCCCTTTCTTTAGAGATATGCGCCACGGAGTTCTTGGTGTTGGACCAGCGCAATATGTACGAGCGAATGGATTCACCCGTTAGTTGAGTGCAGGCTCGCAACTCCTCGATCGAGGCGGGCCTCTTTCTGGTGCCTTTGAAGTTTCGGATGAAACTGTAAGCCAGCTCCTCCCAGCTTCGGATGGATCCTGAAGATAGGCTGCTAAGCCAGATCCGAGTTGCGCCTGTCAGCTGCAGCTGAAGGCATTGCATGGTGGTTTCCTTGTTTCCACCGTGCAGCTTGACGGACGATAGGTGGTCGCTGAGCCATGCCTTGGGGTCTTGTGTGCCGTCAAACTTCGGAGTATCCGAAGGAAGCTTGAAATTTCACGGCATCCGTGTTCGTCGAACAGATCTGCTGAAGCACCGGGCTCCGCAGAGTTCTCCTTCGTCTTTGTCCATCTCGGATTCAGACGAGCATGCGCGCTTGGCTCGCGCTTTGTCAATTTTGCGTTGTGTGAGCGCGTTTCTGGCGTCGTAATCGCGGCTGCGATGGCGCGAGCTCTTGTGCCTTCGAGGAAGGTCATGGTCCTCTTCTTCGGATGAAGGAGTGGGACTGCGGTCGAACCTAACCGTAGCTTTCTTCTTTGGATCCGTAGGAGCTTCTTCATGGAGCGCAGATCCGATGAGTCCGAGTCCGGTAAGTGCGGACTTGTGCGTGGCTGTTTTCGGGTCCCCCTCCGGAGGTGGGTGGGACGCGAGGTACGCGGTGGCTGCCATGATCGCAGCTTGCGGCGTTTTCGGGATGATGTTGCCGTCGGCATCCATCTCCATGAAGGATGCGTTGAGGGTTCAGGTCACCTCACGACGCTCCTTGGGGTCCATGTTCTCCGTCCGGGAGCGGTGTTTGTTGCCGTGGTTGCCGTTTGAACTAGAGCCGATGCCCATGGCGAAGAGTGCAGCTCGTCGCGCACTGGACTCCGAGGCTGCTTGCTTGTGTTTGTCAAGCACCTCTTGCATCTTGACCTGCTTCTTGTGCTCCTCGATTAGGATCAAGTGGTATGCCATCAGCAGGTCCCGTGAGGCATCTGTGGGCAGGATCGTGTTACCCGCCATGGCGTCGCGTGCCTGGGCCCATCCTTCTTTGCTGAGGCGGATGACCTGGCCGGCGCCGTCCCCTTCGGGTGGGGGGACTGTCTTCTTCTGTTCTCGCTGTTTCTGTTCTGCGGGTTAGATGGCGGGTTTGGCGGCGGGTTGGGCGCTTGCTGATCCACGTCACTCTGGATGACTACGGCGCATTAGTAGCGCTCGTAGATTGGTCTGCTGCTGCCGCAGCTTTCGGATCCGGAACCGTAGGTCCCTTCGTCTGATGGCGGATCGCACAGATCGGAGTTGTAGCTGCTGCTGTCATAGGACTCATCTGTTGATGGTGATGTGCGTAGCACAGAGTGTGGGGCCCATGAAGCAGGCCTGATTGATGGCAGGGGCACCCGCTCTAGGAGGCGGAGGGTGCCGGTTTTCCCCACCTGGAAGCAGAAGCTCCCGAATAGGATCTCGAGTCCGTCGCCTACGGGCTCGAAGTCCTTCATGGTGGCCGGTGAGTGGGCGGTGAAGTCGAAAGTGCCGAAGAGGAGGTGACTCTCTGTCGCCACGGAGTTGTAGATCGCTCGGGTTGGACCGTCACGATCGCACAATCAGCGTCCCCAGTTCCCACAGACGGCGCCAATTGACGAGGTTTAATCTCGTCAATGCCCATTGTTATGGACTTGGGTTTTGGAGAAGATGGGGATGCTGGAGATCGCGGAACGGTTAGCAAACAAGCAACACGGGACACGAGGTTTACCCAGGTTCAGGCCCCCGGAGGAAAAACCCTACTCCTGCTTGTCTGCTCTTGATTACGGCGGAACCGAAGATTACAGGGGTGCGCAAATGCAATCTGGCGTGGAGGTGTCTATGCGAAAGTATGAGGTGAGAGATCTAGGTCGTGCCCTCCTAGCCTTTATATAGACTTAGGCAGGTCCCAGGCACAGACCTAGTCGGTTACAGGTTTTAGGGTTTACCCATTTGAATTTTCTATCTACTCTAGTCTTGCTCTCCAAGGATCCGAAGGCGTCATGGGCCTTGGCCACCCGAAAGTCTTCATGGGCCGGCGTATATTTGCCGTGGACCTTCCTTGGTCTGGACCAGGTATGCTGAGATCATGTACCCGCGGGGTATAACCATGTCACTGGTGTCACGAGATGCTCGGGTTATTTGATTGGTGGTATCATGACCGTGAATTGGGTTATGTTTTTTCAAGAGGTGTATCCTCTAGGATCCATGGGTGTGTATCCTCTAGGATCCATGGGCGACGCGTATTCCTAGGAGATTTCAATTGTTAGTTAGATTAAGAAAAGTTTGTTAGCCAATTAATTACACGGTAGAGTGGATATGAGCTAAGAAGTAGGGACACGACTAGTTTGTTGTTGCGGTTATTGCGGTGATATTTTCCAGTAATTATCTCAAAGTGTTACACCACATACCACTGTATCTTTGGATTTAATAGTAAAGACTAGACTATAATGTTGCTTATTACACAATAAAAAAATCAAGAATGAAAAACACCCGAAAACATGAGTGTCGTCTGATAATATTGCTCTGCATAACCCAAAAGAGGGAGAATATCCCATCAAGAATGCTATGTTCCTTAATTCTATTGTTTATGGAGCCACCACGCCTTTCTCTTCCCCATTGTGGTTGTTCTTCTCGCTCCTCTCCCCACTATAACTCTTACTCCACTTCGCAAGAAAATAAATATCTCAACTGAACTCCACCTCACCATGGTTCTCTCTCTCTCTCTCTCTCTCTCTCTCTCTCTCTCTCTCTCTCCGGATGCATTCATTAACAATAGATCATTCACATTTGATCTATTGAGTAAGATCTTGATCTATCGGATGACAACTTAGTGGATCACCTATACATGGAAGACACATTCTATCATGTCGACCAATGTTGTCGCTGTCGAGCCTAACGCATTCACCCACGTCGAGTCCCGCACCTTGCCAATGGTTTGTTTGGTAAACACTTATTTCAAGCGCATGGGTAACGAAGCCGATGCAACGTCGAAAAGGTACAAGTGGCAAGTGACTGTACGAGATTGACATGTACTTTCCAAACCTCCTCGTTGTTGTGTATGTTTGTGACCAAGCGAATCCGGCACCCGCCACGCTAATTATTACGCGCGACGTGTCGCCCTCATGAGCAGCGTACATTGCAGTCTTTTCTCCACGTCGGCTCGGGACAGGGATGACGATCCTCACAATCCCTCTGTCGATCCATCACAGGTTTGGCTGGCGATAAAGCCTACCACCGATACAGCATGTGGATCGTTACTCGGGCAATGCAATTCCCCCCGTAGGAGGGGCCCCCGGCATCATCTCTACTCTCCATTTGTTGGAGATTCGTGCTATGTGTTTTACAAAATAACTCTCCCACCTCACATATTAGGTCTCTTGCAGTTTTTCTATCCAACCACCTAGCGTTGTCGGATATTCTATATTTTTTGTCTATGATTGTCTTCCCATAACCGAACGTGTCTTCTACACGTTTCTGTTTCTTTTTCACCTCATTTTTCTTTTAAATTTTAGGAATATTTAACAATATTTTTATGTACATTTTTTATTCTAAAAAATGAAACATGCATAATATGTTTTTTCAACAATCTCTTTTGGCAATTTTTATTCTCGTACTTTTTATTTAACAATATTTAGACACGTTTACTTTGTTTCATCCTAGATTCAGAAGTTTCATACAAGATTCACATGTTTTACAAACTTGTTTCTGCCAAGATATATTCATATAAATTTTTCACAAAGTACCTGCATAATTTCTATCTTTTTTCACCTCATTTTTTCTCGTAAAATTTCGGAAATATTCAACATTTTTTCTGTACATTTTTTATTTTGAAAATGAAACATGCATAATTTGTTTTTTCAACAATCTCATTTGATAATTTTATTTTTACACTTTTTATTTAACAATTTTTAGACACTCTTACTTTGTTTCATCCTAGATTCAGAAGTTTCATATAAGATTCACATGTTTTACAAACTTGTTTCTGCCAAGAGATATTCTTTTATTATTTCTACGAAAGTATGGATATTTGCCAAATATTTGAAACCTTCCAACACAAATTCATTCAAGATTCATAGGCAATAATATTCATATATGATACATACTAGAATCCCAACATACAATATTTTTTGAATAATTGAATTTCTGTAATCTGCATTGAATAAGATTAATACCAAGAATGTTTCATACAAGATACACACAAGATTCACGAGATTACTCACAATATCTAATCTCATTCATATATTTTCTTTGAAGAATATGTTTAAACAATAATTTTCATACACGATGTTTCACAAGATATTAAAAAATTCACACAAGTTCTGCACATGTTTTTTTAAAGAATCCAAGAAACATACATAATTCGTACAAACAAGATTCATTACAGATTCTTGACATATACAAGCTTCATTACAGATTCTTAGCATTTTCATACAAGATTCATGACACATACAAGATTCTGCACATGTTTCCTGGAAAAGGTATCTAATTTACTCCCTGTGTATTCTACGAGCCATCAAGGTTTACATAAAATCATACATGTTTTATTCAAGGTTGACATCAAATCCATAGAACAAATAAATCTTCTGATGAACACGCCTAAGCAGTAGCTATCATGACACGCGAAAAAGAGGATCAGATCTGGCCTTCTGATGAAGATTAATAAAGATCCATACACGTGAAAATACAAAGTTTTTGATCGGTATTAATAGGAAAAAACCGAATCAGCAAGATACATCACGAACCGAATGAAAAATCCCCAAAAAATATGATGCCTAGATCGGATTTCTCCAGGGCTAATTCATTGGAGATTCATGAATATATGACTAAATCCCTCTCATATTCATACCCAAACTCACAGAAATTCTAAAGAAATATCAAGAAAAATAACATCCAACATTTCTGGATCTAGGAAAGGAAAGTTGCAAGAAACATGAAATAAATATGAAAGAAACTTAGAGGATTTATAACGGTATCATACAAGAAACATAAAGAAAAAAAATGATACACGTTTCATACACCTGTCAAGATCCAAGCATGAAGAAAAAATAAAGAAAAGGGAGGGCCTCCGGATCCACTCCTAGCAAGAATCAACCAGTTAAAAGAGAGATCCGGCCAAAAAATTAAACCACGAACTGGATCCAAACATGAAGAAAAAAACAAACAAAAAGGAGGAGGCGGGGATCGCATCAGGGCTAGGGATCGCGTCGGGGAGGAGAAGGCGGGGCTTGAGGAGGAGGTGGAGGCTTGAGGAGGAGGAGGAGGAGGAGGAGGGGGCAAGGCCGGAGGAGGTGGAGTTGGCCGCCGGCGACGTGGGAAGGAGCTGCATCAATCTGGAGGCGTCGGCGGTTGGAGAGAGAGAGAGATGGGTGTGGGGGAGATGCGTGAGCAGGTAGAGTGGGGGCGCACGTACACGGCGATGCTGGGAGCCTGGGAGTCGTGGGTTGCAGAGATTAAATCAATGTTTCACAGGGACTAAAATAGAAAAAAAGTTGGATCCTTTGACTAGTAGACTGCTGCACGAATTTCCAAAAAATTGACGGCATAGATGGTGCCGAGGGCCCTCCTAGGTGTGATAAATCCGCACTCATTGTTACTCCAACGTACGTGCTTGATGTGGCATACCGGCGAGGTCTTTGCTTATTTTCCTTTCCTCTGGTGTCGTCTACACGTACTTTCTTCTCGTCTTAATCTCCTGCTACTATGTGGCCATGAAGCCTGACAGTAACAAACTTTTTACCAATCTCATCTCCTTGCATGGAATTAGCTAATTCGTTGAAGAAACAAGGAGCAAGAAAGGTATATTGCTTCTATTTTTATTTTGCGAAATAGGTATATTGGTTCTAGATAGCTAGTGTGGAGAGACCCTAGCACGAGAGTTTTCTCATTGGCCGTGTCGACAAGAAAATAGGGAAATATACCCGAAAAGCACGGGAAAATAGACCATTATATTTGGAAATATGTAAGTACTTTCCAATTGCATAATACCACATTAACGATTTATCCTCTACCCATTTTTTGTTGACCACCATGGAAGCATATCTAGCTATATTTCTTGTCTCGCCAATCCTATCACCTTACAAAAAATTCAGGTCACTTACCTCGTTTTCTTCAACTCTTATAATAAATCCATGAAAATTTAGAAAGTTAGGGATACTTAAAAAATTACAACATAATATGGATATGAAAATCCAAATATAGTTCAGAATGACATATTTAAAGCTTGTATTGCATTTTTCTTTGATTTTTTTAAGAAATATTTCCGTTTGATTTTCATTTTCCCCCCTTCATTATCAAGTCTTGTGAGGTGTGAACTTATACATACCTCACCCCCTTTCACTTCTTTTTCCCTTGAAAAAAAACTGAGACAAAATCGTCGCTCGCTTTTCTGCTTGAACGATCCTTGTAAAGCGAGGAGCAAGACCCTCTGTTTTGCTCGAGAAGGCGCAAGCAACCTCGATGAGCACCCAGGCGTGCCGTTCGTCACCATTTTCCTCAGAAATTCCTGACGAGGCGTTTGTCGTAGAGACCTTCATAGGACAGCATTCTCCGCACACTGCCTTGTTACCCGACACCCTAATATCTCTCGATAATGCCTTCTAATCTGTCCCTTATCTTCTTCCCAATTTACTACTACACAAATATGCATCAATCAAAGGTACAACTTATTCGAACGAGATCCGACTTGTGTGAAGAGTGTTGCAACCTATTGGTGTCGTGGGGGCGAGGGCGGTAGTAGTAACGGACTGCGCGGAGTGTGTGGTGCCGTTTAGTAGCCGAAGCCAATGGGTTCGTTCCCGCCACTGCTGTTGTTGTTGCTTTGGCAAGCTTGCTGGCGCCCTGTTTCCACGTGAGTAGCTCCGTCGGGCTGCAGATGATGAGGACCACGTTTTATTTTTTGCTAGTTAGATGAAATGCAGGTATATGTATGTGTGCATGTCTATTTTATAGTATCCTTAAATATCTTCACATGTATCTCCGGATGCCGATACCTACACGGCCCAGGTATATGCGTGGTCACACCCTCGCGCGCAGTGTAGGCTATCTATCAGCGTCGAGCCTGCTTAGCGCAAGCTGCACTGCAGGTCGGACATATCTTTATCTTATAAGACTGATCGAGATATGTACGGCCTGATAAGCCGTCTGAGTGTTTGTAGTGTTACGAGTATCACTCACTCCAACTCACTCCAACTGTAACCTGTACAACATGGAGAGGACGATAATTTGTGCTCTCTTTCTCTGATGAATCTGTGGGCGCGATGCGCCTAGCGTGCGTAGACCGTGCATTGTATGTGATCCGTGACAAGACAAATCCTAGTAGTTATTTTATACTACTACAAGCTAGTAGCAACCAGCGGGCCTGTCGTGTTAGAAATTCTGTACGTACTACGTGTTGAAAGGTGGTGCACCTAAACCTGATGCTTGAGCTTGACCTGCCATTGTTTTGCTTCCTTTTTATTTTATACAGAGGAAGATGTGTAAGGATTGCGCGTCAGTGTGCAATGAAGCGGTCAAACCAACAGATATAAGCAGGTTGCCATCCACTACCTCATACTCCTACTGCTGCTGAAACTGGCATTACACGCGTGCCATAGCGTGCCAAAATCCAAGGATCGGCAATATAACAGCGAGCAATTAGATCAAGCCGGTGGCGTGCAGTGGTGCAGACTGTGCTGCTCGTTGGCGTAAGCCGAAGCCGAGTACAAGGAGCACGCAATGTCGGTGCAGCGTCGCGCTAGGCTGTGGGATCGCATGCCTTTTTCACCGCTGGGCCGATAAGAGGAGCGCCCCGTCCTCACCTTTGACACCGTCGAGAAGACCTAGACGTGGTGCCGGTATCCGTGGCTTCCGCGAGTGAGCTCGGAATGGAGAAGAGGTCGCGACGTTGCGGCCTTAATCTCGACCCACCGTGCGTCTAGCTCGTCCTGTTCTGCGCCGATGGACAGACAGCGTGTTGCCGGGCTCGTAGAGGACATTTTCTCTCGTCGTCTTCATCAACGTTGTACTCTAGCTAGGGTCTCCAACTCGCAGACGCTATGGAAGACTTAAAAAGTGGATTTGCTGGCGTATCACACATCGCGTAGGGGCAGAATGGACAAAAATAACCTAAATTTGAAAGGATTTCACAAAATGACCCATCTAAAAAACTATTTCACTGGACTAACCCTTTTTATAGCGCCTAACAGAAAGGCGCTATACTATTTCAGCTAGGCGCTATGCCCCCTGCCAGCGTGGCACCGCCTGGCCCCTCCCTGGCCCCACCCCGCCGTGTGACGCCCAGGCGCTATGCCTGGGGCGACTAACGCCCAGGCGCTATGCCCAGGGTGTAGCGCCTATCTGATAGGCGCTACACTTTAATTTGCTTCCCCATTGGATGAAAGATAGGCGCTACACCCTGAGACATAACCTGTCGGGCGCAGCCCCCCTTCCCACCCCTCCCCATTCACTCCCAGGCAGACAGAAGAACAGATAGAGGAGGCCGGCGGTTCCTCCTCCCCTCCCTCTCAAATCCCCACCTCAAATCCAACAGATCTGAGGAATTTCACCGTGGATTTGCTTCCCCATCCCTCCCTCAAGGTAATCCCCTCATTTTCCCCCTCTTTCATCCAATGAATCTTGCACATTATCCTCAAACCCTAGGTCTAGTTGAATTCATAATATGACCTATTTGTGTATGTTTTTGGTTATTTGGAAGTTATGTATTAGTTGTATTTGATGGGGAATGGAAGTGTGTTGTTGATTTGCATTGTGTATGATGGTTTTATATGGATTTGTATGGATGTGTGAATAATATGCTCCCATATTCTTTGTAGTTTATTGTATAAATTGAAACAATGGCCACATACCACACACATTTTATTGATGTTTGGAATATATATGTAGGATGGTGTGGCTACTTGAGGATTACTATGATCATCAACACCGGGCATACTTGATGGCGGAGAAGCATATGGTAATAAAACCATGGTTGAACTTTTTTGCTTTTATTTTTCTATTGATTAATTGTGTTGGAAAAAGCATAATGTTCGATCTTGTATGTATGCAGAGGCTTCGTCCCCTCAAGATTCGGTCTCATGGCGCGTCTTCGAATGACATGCCGTACAACGAGCGGTACACCGAGTACATCAAGCGGCTAGGCCTCCTCCCTTTCATCACGCTTGTGAGCCGGTTGACGCCGAACCTCAACGCGACTGCTATCACCGCACTTGTCGACCGGTGGAGGCCGGAGACGCACACTTTCCACCTCCGGACCGGCGAGATCACTCCTACTCTTCAGGATGTTTCCATGATCTTTGGACTTCCTATCGCGGGGGAGCCTCTCTGTATGAGCACAGATTCCGATGGGTGGCGCAATGCGATGCATCTACTTATTGGCATGGCTCCTGAAGAACTTGAAGATAAGAGCAAAGATAGAGTCCCAGCAGGCGCGACATATGCGTGGATTGTGGAGAACTTTAGGGAATGCCCGAACCCTGCCGAGGTTGAGGTGATCGAGACACATGCTCGTGTGTACGTGTGGTATGTCCTTTCTAGGACTCTGTTTGCTGACAGCGGAGGTAGGACCGCTCAGTGGATGTGGCTCAAGGCACTAGCAAACTGGGATAGCAATATCAGCTGGGGTTCGGCGGCTCTTGCCTACTTGTACCGGCAGGTAATCACATGTGCACTCTACATTCATTTGTATATGTCGAGTCCACACATATGCTATACTGACCTCGTTTTTGTTCACTTGCAGTTGGACGATGCCTGTCGTAGGGCAGGCGAAAATGCCGGAATAGGTGGTGCTATGGTTCTTCTCTCGATATGGAGCTGGGAACGCTTACCAGTTGGTCGTCCCAAAGAGGTGGGCCACCATCCTTGGCCAGTGTATAATAGAAACCCTCTACACCAGCCGACTTGGGCTTACAAGTGGGACGTGGTATCGGAGATGACAAGCGATGTTGATGCCATGTACCTCAAGTACACGAACGAGTTTGATGCGATTACGCCCGAGCAGGTAGATGTTTATCTATACATCACTATCCATAATATTTACTTCACGAGTCAAAATCGATACCAAACATGTTCTTGTGATATGTTGCAGGTGGAGTGGGAGCCTTATGGTTGTGGGGACGAGTTTGGTATTGCTCCCGGGTTTGATATTAACCCGAAGTGCTTGGAGGAACAATCTCTCTGGCTCATGTGCTGCCCATTGATTTGCAATTGGGCGGTTGAGTTTCATATGCCACAACGGGTGATGAGGCAGTTCGGGTTGTTTCAGTGCAACCCTCCCGTGTGGACGGACACCGACAAGGAACTTCATCAGTTAGTTAGCATGAGAACTTGTGCTCAATTGCTTTGGATGGTACTAACATGGTTCTTTGTTGTTGTTCAGGTTGGACAGAAAGAGGCAGAGGAAGATCAAGAATTGGGATCATTGTTTTCCACCTCTACCAGAAAGATGGAAGAACCACTCCCAATTATCATTGTTTTCCACCTCTACCAAAGCAAAGGCCAAAGGAATCAACCGGTTGTTGGCAGCATTGGCTATTGCAATCAAGATAGTGCCCTTGAATTGACCGGTCAAAAAGGTGCCATCAATGGAGATGACCGGCCTACAATGTTCAAATGCCTGAACACATTGCTCGAAAGCCCAAAATGCACGGCCAAAAACTCGAACGGTTCTTCCGTTTACAATCCTTGTCTTGTTCCCCAAAGGTTCAACCACATGAACCATGCCCGGGTTAGCATCGGCCATCGCTCCCAACAACCTTGGGATTCGGTTATAAGATTCCTCCCAATCACCATACAACATCTTGAATGCGGCTTGCTTAGCCTTCCATGCCTTCCCGTACTTCACCTCATAGTTAAAGAGGGCTTTCACAAACTCCATGACCTGCTTGATGCTCATTATTGGAAACGACGCGATGTCATTGGAAAGCCTATAAGCGAGGAACTCGGAGGTGAGTTGTCGGTGCTCATGCTTTGCATCCTTGCCATCCACCATCGGGCCTCGGCACATGTGAGTTGATACGCAACTAGATATGTGCCGATCGGGACCTCCCTTGAATGGTCTAGCACGCACAATCCAAGGACATCCTTCCGCCTCGCACTTCACCGTGTAACGCTTCTTGATATCCGAGTGCACGACCATGTAAGTACGATGATGCTTCACCGAGAAGTCCTTTATCCATTGCTTAAATTCCAACAAGGTCTTAAACCTTGATCCTTTGCAAAAGCCATTATTCACTTCATTGCCATCCCGGTAAGAACTTGTCCTTGGTCCAAGCACTATGCCTTTGCCACCATCAACCGTGGCTTCATCCGTGAGACTAAGATCACGAAACAAAGGCACCCGATGGTCCCGCCCCAATACGGTATGGTGGATTTCGGCCTCTCTAGCCGTGAACCCCTCCTCGTCAACTTCTTCTTCGGGACCATCATCATCCGAGTCTGAAGCATAGCCTCGAGAATACGGGAGTTCATGGTCCATGTCATGTTGAGTGATATATTTCTCCAAATCACCAACATTGTTGTCATGGAGTTCAACATCATCATCATCTTCACCCTCACAATCATCATTGTCCTCTTCCAACACTTCGTCTTGGTGTCTTGAAATCGGGCTCAATGTTTGGCTCAAAGGAGGTTCAATCCATAGCTCTTGCTCCACAGGTGGAGGACTCCTACTATCCAATGGGGAAGCACGGCGGTTCAAGTCCAAAGGCAATGAACTATCAACCTTCTTGGTGGCAAATAGCTCAAGAGCCTTGTCTAGTGATTCGGCCACCACCTCCTTGTATGCAAGCCAACGAGCCTCGGAGAAGATACGCATGGTCTTCCAACGGATATGCACTCCAAAACCCACATTATGTCTTCCTTCCAACTCAACAACATCACATGGGTCCATCCATTTCAATTCAATCCTCACTTGCTCCAAGACCTCGGCATAGGTGGGACTACGCTCAAACACAATATCTAGCTCATCCGGGTCCGGTTCTATGTTGCCTTTCAAAAAGGCATCCTTGTCCACATGATGAACATGAACAATTCTTGCCATCCCTAACACATAGGAGAATATGTTCATTAACTAACCATGACAAGATAAACAAAACTATACTAGACACATTACCAAACCATAAAGCTAACAAGAACACCCTCTCTTACATAAGCAAACCCTAAACCTAACCCTAGCCATAACATTCCAATATACCAAACAATGTCATTTCAACAACCCTAAACCTAACTAAATGCTTCATACACATCTTTATAACCAACATTGGCCAATGAATCTAACAAATTTCCAAACATTTCTCTCCAAATCAAATTTCTAGGGTTTCAAGCCAAGTCCAACCAAAATGAAAGATTTCCAAAGGTCAAAACGAAGGGGAATGAGGGAGGGTACCTCTAGCAGCTGGGGAGAGGCACAAATCCACCAAATAAAGCTTCCAATGTGAGAGATTTGAGGGGGGGGAGAAGGGGGCGCCTCCTTGCTGTTCTCCTTCCTTGGGTCGAGCTGGGAGTGAATGGGGAGGGGTGGGGAGGGGGGTTGCGCCCGACATGTTATGTCTCAGGGTGTAGCGCCTTTCTGCTAGGCGCTACACATTAAAGTGTAGCGCCTATCAGATAGGCGCTACACCCTGGGCATAGCGCCTGTGCGTTAGTCGCCCCAGGCATAGCGCCTGGGCGTCACACGGCGGGGTGGGGCCAGGGAGGGGCCAGGCGGTGCCACGCTGGCAGGGGCATAGCGCCTAGCTGAAAGGCGCTACACTGTAGAGTGTAGCGCCTTGCTGTTAGGCGCTACAAAAAGGGTTAGTGCCAGTGAAATAGTTTTCCAGATGGGTCATTTTGTGAAATCCTTTCGAATTTGGGTTATTTTTGTCCATTCTGCCTCGCATAGGAGGGACAAGTATTTTGGTGTTTGTTGCAACAACGAACACCGCATGTGTGGCAATTTTTGTGGTTTGGTGGCATAATTAGCAGTAAAAAGATATGGACATCCAGCGGGCGGTAAACTTAAGAATTTTGAATTGCCGTTGATGTGTAACATAAAGTTTGTTAAGATAAGATAAGGTTTGTTAGCCGAAGTTTGTTATCCGATGCTTTTTTTATTTAGGTCTGGAGTTTGTTGAGGAGTGACATTTTTTTAATAATTTCTTAAAGTGTGACACTAGACATTCATAGATTTAAAAATAATAGTAGTAAATGTTAGATTGATCTCAACGTGACAGGGCCCAACGGTCCGTCACGCCCCTATCCGCGCCCTGATCGGGGGGCGCCCAACCCTATCTGGTTGGTGGGTCCCTGTCGCCAGCGCTATATAAAGGAGGTGGGGGGCCGACAACACGTCTCACGAGGTTAGCCGTGCCCTAGCCGCCCCACCTACAAGCCCTACCGATCTAGGCTTAGCGCTGCGCCGACGGGAAGCACCACCGCCGCCACTCTCGCCCCTATTCCCCATGGCTAACGACGGCGGCTCCAGCTCCGGCACAAGATCCGGCATCCCCTTTGGCTCGTGCTTGTCGAGCCAGGGCGCAGGCAGTGCTTCCTCTCTCTCCGATCTCTCTCTCTCCCTCACAGATCTACGTATTAGATCCTTTACAGTACATCTACCAAGGTTAGATTAGATCCAACAATGGTATCAAAGCGTTTTGGATGCTAGTTTCTTTCGGTAGAAAAGAAAAGAAGAGAGAAACCCTAGATCAAACCCCCAAAGTGCACATTGCCCCATTGGCCGTGCCGTTCCTCTCTATCTCGACGCGCATCGGCATGCCGAGGCGTCGAAAGAAGAACACACCCCTTCGGGGGCAAAGAAAATCCCAAGGGTCTAAACCCTAACCCTAGTTTCTCCCAGATCCCGCATGAAAATCCCACCCGAAAGAGAAAAGTCAAACGAAAGCCCTAGATCCATAGCCCTAAAATTCCAAAAGGAAAACAACCAAGGGCCGCCGCAGTGCAGTGGCAGAGGGCGTCTCCGCTGCGCCGTTTGACGGTGGTGTGCCCACCCTAGGGTGGACACACCGTTGACAAAGGGGGCAAGAGGACGCCGGCCTCCTCCTTTTGCTCGCTGTAGTCACTGGAGGGTGCATGGGGGTGGCTGGAACAGAGGGAAAGAAGGGGGAGGGGAGTCGACGGTGTAGGAGAAGGAGGGGACCATCGCCGGAGCTGTTGCCGGGCGGACGGCCGCCTCGCCTCCCTAGCGCCGCCAGAGAGCCAGAGCGCCTCCTCGCTGCCTCCTCCCTGCTCGTCGCGCGCGGGACGGTCTCGCCGCCGCGGCGCGGAGCAAGCAGAAGGGGAAGGGAGGGGCCAGCACGCTAGGAGAGGGAGGGGGCTGCCGGCTACGCCGGGCGGCGCCGCCTCGCCTCAAACCTCGCGGGAGGCCGCCGCTAGACAGAGAGGAGTCAAGGGAGACGCGGGGTGGACGGGGGGGGGGGGGAAATGAACCTAGGGTTTCAAGGGGCTGCGGCGCGGGCGCTTTTATCCCTCTGAGGGGCGCGGGCAGCCGTCCGATCTAGGGTAGAGGGAACGGACGGCGTGGATCGACGCGGGACGGGCGGCCGCCGGCGCTGGCGGGCTGCAGCTGGGCCGCTAGCGAGCGAACGAGCGATGCCGGGCCAAGCGGGCCACGCTCTGGGCCTTGGGCCGTCGAAGGACCGCTGGCGGAGCCTGGCACGCGCGGGCGGCAGTTAGCGCAGCGGGCGTGGCAGGCCGGGCGGGCCGTGCTGCCGCACTGCTGTCGGCGGCAGATAGCGGCAGCACGCGAGCAGGCCGCTGGGCCGCTGCTTGCCGCCTAGGGAATACGTCCAGTAGGGCGTTCAGTGCAGTTTTCTGTTTTTCTTTTTTCAGAATCTATATTTTGATGTTTTTTATCAATTTTTGAGAGTTTTTTGCACGGTTTTTTCTAATCAATTTATTTCAAGTGAATATTTGACTAGAAAATGGAATAGATGCAGATTTTTTCTGCAAAATTTAAAAGTTCAATGAAAGTTGTAACATTGTTTCCGCTGCAAATAGTTGTTTTAAATTGCTTGAATGCAATAAAGTTTGTCTAAATTTTGTTTTAAAAATGTGACAAAGTAATTAAAGCTGATTATGCTCCATGTTATTAATTGACCAACGTTATTAATAAACATGACCATGATCTTTTTCATAATATATTAAAGGTGCATTTAATTTTATTTTACCCAACGGTGATATAATTTTAAATGGCACAAACAATTGCATGCTTAATTTATACCAACGTTGGATTAATGCATACAGTTGTTTTTTCGGTTATCTCACATCTTTTGTGGTTTGCAGGAGGTATTAACCTCATGAGCTGTCTGAAGGACATCCCACTGCTCAGGGGGGATAACTACTCCGAATGGAGGAAAAAGGTTGATCTGGCATTTGTCTGCGCCGAGGTGGACTGGGTGGTTGACACTAAACAACCAGTCAAGCCCGAGGACCCAGTGAGGGGTGATGGTGAGAAAAGTGCTGCATTTGAAAAGAGAAAGAGAGACCATGCTCCTTTGGAGCTGGCCTACTCAATAGACAATCAAAAGTGGGTGAACACAGATAAAAAATGCTTGTCTTTTGTCAAGAACACAATTAAGAACACAATAGTGGGCTCAATTGAAGAGTGTGCCTCTGTTGGCGAGTACCTTACAAAGATAAAGAGCCAGTTTACTGGCTCTTTAAAGATGTATGCAACCCAGCTGCTAAAACAGCTGGTGACTGAAAAGTATACGGGAGGGCCACATGGCATTAGAGAGCACATCCTGAGGATGTCTAACATGGCGGCTAAGTTAAAGCCCATGGATGCGGACCTCAAGCTCAAGCCTGCTCTTCTGGTGCATCTTGTCATGGCCTCTCTTCCCCAATAGTTCGAGAACTTCGTCATCAACTATAACATGTCCCCTGAAAAGTGGGACATTGAAAAGACCATAGGGATGTGTTCTCAAGAGGAAGAAAGGCTAAAGTCCATTCACGGTGGTTCCTTGAACTACGTGAAGGACAATAGAAAGAGGAACTTCACCAACAGTAACCATGGTGGCTCACCTTCCAAGCCACATGGCATGGGCCCACTACAGCACCAGCATCAGTACCAACAGTCTACCCCTGGGGACAAAGACCAGTGTCACCATTGCAAAAAGGTTGGCCACTACAAGAAGGATTGTCCAATATGGCTAAAGTCCATAATGGCCAAAAACAGTAAAGATATAGTCTCTTTTGTTAATAAATCTCTGTATGAAAAGTTTTCTAAATCTACTTGGTGGATTGACTCTGGTGCAACTGTTCATGTTGCCAACTCTTTATAGGGGTTCCATTCGACAAGGATTTTGCCAAAAAGAGAAAGACTCATTGAAGTGGCGAATGGGATTGAAGCAGAAGTGGAGGCTGTTGGCGACATTCCTCTGGAGCTGGCTGATGGCTCTTCTCTTTTGCTTAAGGATGTTTTATTTGTTCCTTCCATTCATAGAAATTTAATAAGTGTGTCGTGCTTGGACAAAGACTTGTATGAGTGCTATTTTGGACATGGCAAATGTGCCATTTGGTTGAAAGATACTTGTGTGGGTGTTGCTACACTACATGACAAGCTTTATTTATTATATTTGCATGAGAAAGTATTTTCTGTGTGTGATGTGAATGAACAAGTTCCCTTGTCGAACAAAGAACAAAAGAAAAGAAAGCGAACTCTTGAATTATCGAAGTTATGGCACTGCAGATTATGCCATATTTCGAGGGGAAGAATAGAAAGCCTCGTTAAAAATGACATTCTTCCTCCGTTAGAGTTCTCAGACATAGAACAATGCATAGATTGCATTAAAGAAAAGTATGTCAAACAAATTAAAAAGGGTGCAAACCGAAGTATAACTACACTAGAAATAATCCACACTGATATTTGTGGACCGTTTCCGGTGAAAACTATGGATGGCTATGATTCATTCATAACATTCACGGATGATCACTCCCGGTATGGTTATATTTATCCAATTAAAGAAAGATCTGAAGCATTGGATAAATTTAAAATTTTCAAAGCTGAAGTAGGAATCATCATGATAAAAGAATTAAGATAGTCCGGTCTGACCGTGGGGGGGGGGGAGTACTACGGTCGGCATACTCCATATGGTCAAGTACCAGGACCCTTTGCAAGGTTCCTGCAGGAAAATGGAATAGTCGCCCAGTATTTTATGCCGGGCGAACCTCAGCAAAACTGAGTAGCTGAAAGGCGTAACCGTATCCTTATGGATATGGTGCGCAGCATGATGAGCTATTCCACCCTACCATTGGGATTATGGATGGAGGCGCTTAAAACCGCCATCCACATTCTCAACAGAGTACCAAGTAAGTCGGTGCCCAAAACACCGTATGAATTGTGGACAGACAGAGTTCCCTCTCTGCACCACTTGAGGGTTTGGGGGAGCCCAGCTGAGGCAAAAGTTTTCAATCCAAACATTGCAAAGTTAGACCCCAAAACAGTATCTTGCCACTTTATTGGCTATCCAGATAAGTCAAAAGGCTATCATTTCTACTGTCCTGACAGATACACAAAGTTTGTAGAAACGAGACATGCAGTCTTCTTGGAGGACGAATTGATGAGGGGGAGCACGGTAGCTCGGGAAATTGATCTTGAGGAGAAGAGGGTGCATGCACCTAATCCGATGACTCAGGAGCCATTTTTCTCGCTACCTATTGTGCCACCATCTACAACCCCTGAGGTTGTGGTGTCGGCACCTGTTGTGACTCCACACGTGACAACAATGGGCGAAAGTTCGGAACCTGTCCATCAGGAGCCACCTGAACCCACTGTTGAGCACGAAAAGGAGCCATAACAGCCACATACTGTAAATGTGCCTGAACCCGAGGCAAGAAATGAGCAAGAGTCTGATGAACTCAGAAGGTCTAAAAGAGAACGAAGACCAGCCATTTCCAAAAAAAATTACAAAGTCTACCACATAGTTCATATGGAAGGCGATCCTACCTCATATGAAGAAGCCATGAGTAGCTCTCACTCAGCCAAGTGGGTGGAGGCAATGGAAGATAAAATGAAATCAATGAGTTCCAACAATGTTTGGGACTTATAGGAAATTCCTAAAGGAGCCAAAACAGTAGGATGCAAATGGGTCTATAAAACAAAGTATGACTCCAATGGAAATGTAGAAAAGTACAAAGCTAGACTTGTGGCAAAAGGCTTTACGCAAAGAGAAGGCGTAGACTACAATGAGACTTTTTCTCCGGTCTCATGTAAGGACTCCTTCAGAATCATCATGGCACTAGTTGCACATTTTGATTTAGAGTTACATCAAATGGATGTTAAGACGACATTTCTAAATGGAGATTTAGAAGAAAATGTTAACGTGAAACAACCCAAGGGTTTTTTCATGGAGGGGAAGGAACATATAGGATGCCGCCTAAAGAAATCCATTTATGGGTTAAAGCAAGCCTCTAGGCAGTGGTATTTAAAGTTCAATGATACAATTAAAAGATTTGGATTCAAAGAGAATGTAGAGGACAACTGCATTTATGCAAAGTTCAAAAGTGGGAAATATATTTTCCTAATTCTGTATGTAAATGACATCCTGCTTGTTAGCAGCGATGTTAGTCTACTACTAGAGATAAAGAAGTTCTTTTCATCAAATTTTGACATGAAAGACCTTGGTGAAGCTTCTTATGTTTTGGGCATAGAAATTCACCGAGATAGAAAGAATGGAGTGTTAGGACTGTCGCAGAAAGCGTATTGTGAAAAGATTTTAAAGAAATACAATATGCATGCGAGTAATGCAACACCTGCTCCCATAGTCAAGGGCGATAGTTTTGGAAAATCCCAATATCCAAAGAACCAATATGAGATCGATCAAATGAAGTCAGTACCATATGCTTCGGTTGTTGGAAGCTTACAGTATGCACAAGTGTGCACTCGCCCTGACTTTGTTTTTATCACCGGGGTACTCGGTAGATATCAAGAGAATTCAGGCATAGAGCACTGGAAGATGGTAAAGAAAGCTTTGCGATACGTGCAAGGCACAAAAGGCCTCATGCTAACATACAAAAGATCTGATTCCCTAGAGATAAAAGGGTATTCAGATGCGGATTTTGCGGGAGATAAAGATGACAGAAAGTCCACGACAGGATATGTCTTTACTCTCGCAGGAGGTGCTATTTCGTGGAGAAGCGCCAAACAGTCGATAGTTGCATCATCTATGATGTATGCAAAATTTATAGCATGTTATGAGGCCATGATACAGGCGTTATGGTTAAAGAAATTTTTACCCGATTTGAAAGTGGTTGACTGTATCAGCAGGCCACTAAAGATGTACTGTGACAACGAGTCCGCGGTATTCTATGCTCACAACAACAAGTCGAGTAATGCTACAAAGTCAATAGATATAAAGTACTATGTTGTGAAGGACAAAGTCCAGGATCAAACTATAAGACTCGAGCATATAAGGACAAAGGATATGCTTGCAGATCCGCTAACGAAAGGTTTACCACCCAATGTGTTCAAGGAACACATAGCCGGCATGGGTTTAACGGGAAGCCTATGATTCCTGGACTACAGAGGCCCAAAAGTAACAGGATTTGTTTTAAAATAGAAAGGTATATAGTGGTTGTCTGATTCTATCGGCAATTGAGCTGAGACGATGAAACATGCTCTATGTATCGATCTGTGATGAAATGAGTAAAATACAAAGTTAAAAGTAAAGTCGAGATCAAGGGGGGGAATGTTAGATTGATCTCAACGTGACAGGGCCCGTCACGCCCCTATCCGCGCCCTGATCGGGGGTGCCCAACCCTATCTGATTGGTGGGCCCCTGTCGCCAGCGCTATATAAAGGAGGTGGGGGGCTGGCAGCACGTCTCACGAGGTTAGCCGTGCCCTAGCTGTCCCACCTACAAGCCCTACCGATCTAGGCTTAGCGCTGCGCCGACGAGAAGCACCACCGCCGCCACTCTCGCCACCCTATTCCCCATGGCTAACGACGGCGGCTCCAGCTCCGGCACAAGCTCCGGCATCCCCTCTGGCCCGTGCTTGTCGAGCCAGGGCGCAGGTAGTGCTTCCTCTCTCTCCGATCTCTCTCTCTCCCTCTCAGTATTAGATCCTTTACAGTACATCTACCAAGGTTAGATTAGATCGAACAGTAAAGATTCTTGATTATCTCTATTCTAAAATATAAAATGTTTTAACTTTTTTCAGAACATATGTATCTAAACTGTTTTAGTGTGTAGGTCCACTCATTTTGTTCCAAAATTAAATTAAAGGATGTTTAGATACATGTATTTAAAAAATCTAAAACATCTTATATTTTTAAAAAAATAGAGATCTAGGTTGCTAAAAAAAAGAGTGCTACCCAGCTGCGCTCGTTCAAAAATCTTATCCAGCGGACGCTTCGCTGCGCCCCCTCCTGATTTTTTTGGCGATTAACTAACCACGCGCGCATGCGAGATAAGCAACAGGAAAAACGATCGCGTGGGCATACAGGACAAGCAGCAGGAAAAACGATCGCACGGGCATACGGGGCAAGCAGCAGGAAAAACCAATATGTAATCTTCTACTCCCTCCGTCCTGAAATAGATTATATCTAAAGGAACACCCCACTATCTAATTTTCCAGCCCTCTCTTGCGTCCACGTCACCTGTATTTTCACTCGGCTTGCCTGTCCCCCGTCGCTGCTCGCCTCTCTTTCCGTCTCCCTCATTTTCTCCACAAGGGCCTTGGATATGGACAACCAGCCCGCATTACTCGCTAGCCCTTCCTCCTATGAATATGAAAATGAAAATAATTCTCCACTGTTTCTCTTCCCTCGTACTCTCCGACACCGCCATGACATAGGAATTCATGTCCTCAAATCCACATATGCCCTCCTCCACATAAATGATGAAACTGCTCCATTATGTTCAACATTAATCAGCCATAATTTTCAAGAAACTGCAAGGTTTAATTCACCCTGCGCCGCCTCATGTTCTAAAAAGCCCCCTGGTGCTGTCATGGACTACCAACACCCCCGCCTGCTCGCGTCCATCTCTTGTAGGGGTATCCACTCCGGTAGTTGTCCGCTCAAGCTTCTCCTTTCCCCTTTCATTTTTATCACCTCACTCATGTTTGTCAATTTATAGGTTGCTCAGCCGCTCGAAAGCTACTCGACATTTTGAATGTCCCAATTGCAGTGGAATTTTATTAGATTCTGGCTACTACTTTGATTGGCTTTCTTATTGATTCTGAGGGCTAGTCACTCAAGCAACGAGGATCATCATGTTTACGCCCACACTGGACAACAGTACCTACTTAGATAGGTATACAATCCTTCATCTCTTATACTTAACTTTTAGTTTACATTTAATTAGCACATGCATCTTTTATTTCCTTACTCTTTCTGGTCGCATATATTTGTGGAATTTGCTCCCCTAGGATCTTACAACAAATATATTTGTTAAAACATATTGGCTAAGGAGAAAATATGATTCGCTTTCCATTTACTACAATATGGTTTGCAATTTTGGAAAACCCTGAAAGTTCTCAAAATCCCGCAAGACCTCATGGTAGATGCACTCATGGACATGCACGCCATCAGTCACAACCAATCGTCGCTCCTGAACCAAACCATTCTGCTTCTTCCGATAAGTGACGCCAACCTACACAGCTTTGGAATGGAAGTTAGTTAGGGTCAGTATGTCCCTTCAAATCTTCATTTCTGCCTAATAACGATCACACTACAAGCATGTACAACAAAAATTTCAATACACCAGCAGTAAAATGAGGAATCTCTAATCAGTTTTGCTAACGAAAAAATTGACATTCACCCACAATAGTAAACTCTTCTTATTTTTGTGGCCGAACTCTTAACTGGTCATGATACCTGACATCCATGGGAGGATTTCCTGACCAATTGGTATTTGGTGAGGTCTTGGAATTTTGAGATGAAGGATTTAATTGGATGCTTATATTTTCTGTATTTGCTATTTTTCTGTGACAAACACTAGGAACATTGAGTGGTCCTGCACCGTTTGATGGTCAATTGTGACAGTCTCTGATACATCAACAGAATATACTTTAGGACCTGAGAGAGAGGTGCTGACCAAGACATCTGTGCTTCTCCAGTGGCCATCGATGTCGTCTCAAAACGCAACTCCTCTATTGCAATTTATACTACTTCTGTTGCTCATATGCCTTGGCATCGTGAGCTTTGGTGTGTGCAGAACATAAGTATGTTTGTTGTTCTTGCATGCAAAAAAAGTTGCTAATTAATGTATCAAAAAATAATCTGTAACATCCTAAAAATATTAATCAAGTTTTAATCATCCAAATTTAGGGTTAACAAAAACTTTTGTTATTAAAATTAATATGAATGCATGTGTGTGTATGTGATAAATGCATGAATGCTTGCAATACCATGTTTGATTGCTATGAATGGCAAGGATTGTTTTAAAGATGAAAACAACAACATCTAAATCATTTCCAAACAGAATCAAATGATGATGAATTCAAAAACAAAAGGTATAAGCAAATGATTATTTTGACCAAAGTTAACTACTAGACCACTTTAAGTGTTTCTAGTCCAAGTTTTCTAACAGGAACAAATCCAATTATTTTCACCCCTTTCTAGACCAAGTAAAAGTGAACCCAAGCCCACTTTGCAAACCCACAAAAATAGATTGTAAATCTATTCAAATGACATTTCAATACTGAATCAAGTGTAGGTACTAAGATCACCATTTCTTGAAACCCGACCCAAGCAGCCAGATACTACCAAGCATGTGACCACCCACCAAATTTCATTCAAAAATTTCAAACTTAATTTTTTTGGCCATTTCATCAAACACTTGACAGACACAAATCAAACTGCCTAACTTATACTGTTTGGAGTCGTGTTTGATCAAACAATCTTCCTCAACTCACTCCCCTTGTCTCTCCTAGTAACTACAAGTGCAATTAAGCAGCTAGACCTCTACCCCTTTGCACCATGCCGTGCCACCCGAGCCCCCTTTGCCAACCGACCATGGCTAGCTAGCAGGAGGCAACGTCGCGCCTAGACACCATGTCCACGAGGCAGTCCACCGTCCACCGCCCCCCTGTCCAGCCCTCGCACGCAGCCAGGCCCTGGACCACAGAGAACACGCCGCAACCATTCCTCTGCAACCATGCCGAGAGCACGCCAGAGCGTCGCGCCCGACACGCACGTACACGCTGCTCCTCGCCTTTGCCACCCGTGCCTGCACGCACCGCGACACCAACAACCCCCCAGACATCCTCGTTCGCCGTCACGCGACCCGTAGCACCTGTCCATCGTCAAAACCACCATCGGTGCCGCTTAGAGCACCAGCCCGTTCCGACCAACCCCGACCACCCTTGCCGCGCTATTAAGTCCTTAAGCACCGCCAGGAGACCGCGCACCGGCCTACACCCTCCGCCATTCCAATAGCTCACTGTATCGTCGACCCTGACGAGCTTTGCCCATGCCGCACTGCCTCTCTCGCTCGACTATAAAAGGAGGCCTCCCTAGCCTCAATTTACCACACCATCTCACTCCCCACCTCTCACTGAACCTCCCACACCTCTCCCCGGAGCAAGGCGAGCTCCGCATCACCGGAATTTCACCGGAGCCCTCCGCTGCAGAAGGAGAAGGGGACCGTTCATTGGAGCAATCCCAGGAGCCGCCATGACCACCGTTCAAACCGCCGTCTCGACAACTTCGTTCGCCCCAACACCGACACTAGCTGGAGCCCTGGTGATCCTCACACGACCCCCACCGCCGTGTTAGGGTTTAGACCTCGTCGGAGCTGCTCATCGTCAACGATGAGCCTCGGTCGTTAAATTAGATTCTAATCGCACGGTCCAGATTGCCACTTACCGCTTCGCGTAGTAGGAGTCGATGATGCATGGGGTCATCACTTGGCTGTGCGTAGTGGGCCGGCCCATTTAGTTCCCGCGCGACACAGTAGATTCAAATATAGATTTTTCTAATTTATTCAAACCCTAGTTCTGTCAGTAGTTTCAAAAATCAATTCAGAGAGATTCACTAAACCAAATTGCATGAAACCAATTAAAGGTATTGAAATATTTATCCAAGCCCGTTGGATTCAAACCATTTGGAATTATAGATCAACTATAGTAAAAATAACAAGATAGAGAATTTTCTGTATTCAAACATTTTCTGAAAATCAACCATAAATGCTTTTGAGTTGATTCCAACTCTCAAAAATCACACTTGACAAGATCTTTCTGAATATATAAAAATATCTAGGTTTACTTGCAGTAATAATGGACAAGTATTAAAAGAATGCCCCATAGGCATTTCTAGTCACTTTAGTTATTTAAAATAATAATGTTAAACCTTATTAAAATGTGACACCACTTTAAATCACATTACCAGGTATTAAAGTATGTGGTGATGACATGTGTCAACATGATCCCATATTTTAATTGGAGAATATTAAATCTTAAGTAGTTTTTTAATGAGTAGAAAATACTTTTCTAAAAATAAAATAAATAAGACTAAGGCTTTAATCCTTGTGATGATTGTGATGATGCTAGATCATCTATTGTGAACCTTTATGTGCTAAATAAAAGTAGTTCAGTATTGTTTGGTGATTGTGTACCTCGTATTTAGTTATAGACGCTAGTACCAACCAAGGATACGAAGATGAAGGAGACAACTACTAAGAGGAAGCAGAGAACTTCAACCACTGCACTACTCAAGGCAAAACTACTTACACTTGCATGATAACTATGCAAACTAGAGGCCTTAGGCATATTTAGTTATACCACTTGATTATACCAAATCCCAGTTTTACTTGCAAGTTTTATTCTTTTATTCTTATCAAAGTTTTTTATTACTTCTAGTTAGTATTTAGTGAGTTTTGGGCAGATATTATATGTAGCATAAATAGCATAAAACTTGGCCTAAGTTAGTTAGAACTAGCGGTGTCAACGAGACGAACTCGAGCGAATATACACCAGCTCGGCTCGAGCTCGACTAACCCTACGAGCCTAAAATTTTGTTCGAGATCAGCTCGCGAACTTTGTTTTGGGCTCGAGCTCGGTTCGTCCAACACTTGACGAGCTAACGAGGCTTGTTAAATTAATTTCTTAAAAGCATGACCGGTGCATACGCGTTGTCCCGGAGCTTTAAATTAAATTCCTTGTACCGCTCTCTCACTCTCCAGCCTTTGCTTTATAGAATCAAGTGAGCATTCACTCTTGTTACAGCAGCGAGGTGGTACTAAAAGCGTCCGCTGTATTTCTGGCCACCGCCAAGAATTCAAGGTGTTGGGCTGTTCAATTTGATGGGCCGTACTAAGCTACAATACAGATAGGAAAACTACTATTTTTCTTAAACTATATTGGGCTTTAATCGTGAGGGCCATCTAAGGTGGATATTTCTATGAGAAACGAGCTGCACATGCATCCATAAAATCAAACACGCTCGGCTGCATACTATCGCTAAAAAATATACTTTCACTACTTATCCTCTTGCTGCACTTTTTTCGAACTGTTCGAGCTCGAGCCAAAGGGCTCGCGAGCTACAATGAAAGCTTGAGTTCGGCTTGTTAAGGCATCGAGCCGAGCACGAGCCGGGCTTTTAACGAGTCAAGCTCAAACTATTTGATGAGCCCGAACTTTTTTGACAGCCCTAGTTAGAACTAGATGTCATACCGTGGCATGAGATTAAACTTGGCTAAGTCACACTACCTGAATTTGGGTAGGGTTTGACTGAAAGTTTATATGTCTTAGTATGGGTTCCCTTGCAGAAGAGGTTTGAGCTGAGGCTACCTCGTTATGATTGTCCACCTATGCAGTTTCCAAGATGACAGATGGTCATGGTTGGGAGACCAAAGACATAGGGGAGGTGCCTATACTAGGGTGTGTAATTGAAAGGTTAGGATTGATTATCCGCATACTAAGTATGGTGATTCAGGATTGTTCCTAACGGATGTATCGAATGTTGAGGTGAAAGTGTACCACCTCTGCAGAGTGTCAAGCTATTTGAATAGCCGCGTCCATGGTTATGGACAGTTAGAGTGGCCATACTGTTCCATCGTCAGACGTTTTCAAAATGACTTGTGAAATGAATCATGACTTGACTTGACCACAATGATATATCCAAAACGTATATACTTTCTCGAACACTTTGCTATTGTTTCTTCTCTAAACTTGTGTGATTTGGATACAACTAACATGGACCGACGCTGTTTTTAGCAGAATTATCTTGGTGTCTTGTTTTTGTGCAGAAAATCAATTATCATGAAAAATCACGGAAAATATGCCAAAAACTATTTTTCACCAGAAGATCCACAGAGCCAGAAGGGGAGAGAGAGAGGAGGCCTGGGGGCCCAGACCCACCCCAGGCGCGGGCCCACCTGACCCGCGCCTGGAGGGGGTGCAGCCTCCCCAGGCACCTCCTCGGGCTCCCTCTGCGCGTATAAGTTGCCTTTCGACCAAAAAACCGAGGGGGGTTCGATAGTTTTCCAGAAATAGTTACGCATCACCGCCGCCACCAGAAACCAAGATTCGGATCCAGAAACTTCGTTCTAGCACCCTACTGGGATGGGGAATTTGGAGAGGATCATCGCCATCATCATCACCAACGCATCTCCATCAACCACCGATGTTTCCCTCATCCATGAGTGAGTAATCCCTCGCTGTAGGCTTGGGGATGGTAGGTATTGGATGAGTTCTATCATGTAATCGGATAAGATCTGTTAGGGCATAGTGCCTAGTATCTCTATTAGTGTTATTTGACTTTGTTGCAACTTGTTGTGATTAATGCTTGTCACTAGGGCCCAAGTGCTATGATCTCAGATCTGAACTTATTATTGAGTCATTATGATAGTATTGTTTGTGATCTTATCTGCAAGTTGTGTACACATATCATTGTCCGGATCCAAAGAGTGACAATAATTGGGACAACTGGAGGGGATGGCTGTGGTGTGAGGATCACATGTGTTCACGGAGTGCTAATGATTTGCTCTGGTGCTCTATTAAAAGGAGCACCTTAATTGCCAGTAGTTCCCTAGAGGCCCCGCTGCCATGGGCTGGCTGGACAGAAGATGTTGTGCAAGTTCTCATTGCGAGCACGTATGGCTATATATGGAGCACATGCCTAGGATTGTTTACTACTTGGATGCTTGTTGTTATTTATCTGCAATGCCCTAGATCTTGAAGTTACATGTTTAGACTCGTCCATCAACGCCCGTCCATCCATCCCTATGCCTACCGCACTCGAATCCTACTGTTACTGTTACTATTGCCATTATTTCACTGTTGCTATTACTGCTGCTGTTGCTACTGATAAACTTCTGTGAGCAAGAAGTATTTCTAGATGCAGCTGAACTGACAACTCAGTTGTTAAGGCTTGCAAGTATTCTTTGGCTCCCCTTATGTCAAATCAATAAATTGGGTAATACTACCTGCGAAGACTGTTGCGATCCCCTACACTTGTGGGTCATCACACAACAGGGTTGTGAATATGAAAACTAAGTTCACACTTAGGTGTTGTAAAACTTTAAATTAGTTTTCTTTACTTCTAAACTCAGTTACAGATAAATATGGCTTTTTGTAAAACAACCTAGAGCTTAGGATTCCTACTTGAACCACTTTACTTGTTAGTGATAGTTTGCGAGTACTTAAAGAGTACTCATGGCTTTGTCCCTGGCTATTCCTATGGCCAGACTATGAGGAGGACTACCAGGATGATGGACAGTAGGAAGTTTATGACAACTAGGATCATCTCCCATCGTCAGCATTGCCTGTGACCCTAAAGATGAAGCTTCGACCATGCTAATCTTATTATATTATTCCGCTGTGTTGATTATATTAAGACTGAATCATGAGATCCTTTATTTGTAAGACCTTTATTATGGTTTGTAATGGATGATGAACTATGGTACCAATCTGTTATGTCTCGCAAAAATGGTTATCCTGGGATTGCGTTGTGTTATATGTTGATCCAAATTCTACAAAGTATAGGCCAACTTCTGACGAGTGGAGCGAGGCCCGTCGCCGGAGACCTAGGTTTCCACCAATATATAAACCCCTTGTAAGCCGCCGGTTGGGATGAGTTACATCTGTGAAAATCCCTGGCGTTTGTAAACACTCCTCGATATAGTGAAGTTTTGCTAGCTGGCGCCCGTGGTTTTTTCCTCTCTTTGTTGGAGAGGTTTTTCCACGTTAAATCTGTGTCCCCTTGCTGTGTTTTCATTTTTTGTTCTTCATTATCTTCTTGTCGCAATTGTAACAAGTGGTATCAGATCCCTAGGTTCTAATCTAGGGTTTGCGACATGTCATCATTGAAGTTCGATCTACCACAGCTAGACTACACCACAAGATTCTCCTTGTGGCAGGTGAAGATGCGGGCGATTCTCGCCCAAACTTCTGATCTGGATGAAGCGCTGGATGGATTCAGCGCGAAGGATGCTAAGACCTGGTCCGCCGAAGAGAAGCGGAAGGACCATAAGGCTTTGTCTTTTATTCAACTTCATCTGTCCAATAATATTTTGCAGGAAGTACTGGAGATGAAATCTGCTGCCGCCCTATGGGAAAAACTAGAAACGATCTATGTGTCAAAGGATCTAACTAGTAATATGAACTTGAAGATGAAGTTGTTCTCGCACAGGCTGCAAGAAGGTGGATCGGTAATGAATCACATATCTGTTTTTAAAGAGATTGTTTCAGACTTACAGTCTATGGAGGTAAAATATGATGATGAGGATTTAGCTCTTCTACTCTTATGCTCGTTGCCTAGTTCCTATACACATTTTCGTGATACAATATTGTTGATCCATGATGAACTAACCCTTGCCGAAGTACATGACGCCCTCAAACAGAGGGAAATGATGAAAACTATGGTAGGGTCAGATGGGACGTCATCCAAGGCCGAGGCTCTACAGGTTCGTGGCAGGACCGAGCAGAGGAACAACAACTATGGCAATAGAGATAAGAGCAAGGACGGCAGAGGTCGTTCAAAGTCCAAGGGAAAGGTTAAATTCTGCAGGTATTGTAAGAAATCTAATCACGTTATTGATGATTGTTGGAAGTTGCAGAATAAGGAGAAAAAGAATGGAACTTACCAGCCGAAACATAGGTCTGAAGGTGTTGGTAAGGCTGTTGTTGTTTCTAATAGTTCTGATGGTGAATGCTTAGCTGTTTTTGCTGCTTGTGCTTCTCGTGATGATGAATGGATACTTGATACTGCATGTTCATTTCATATTTGCTGTAACAAAGATTGGTTCAGTTCATATGAGTCTATGCAGACTGGAGACTTTGTGCGTTTGGGGAATGACAACCCATGCCATATTGTTGGTGTTGGATCTGTTAAGATCAGGACACATGATGGCGTGACACGCACGTTGAGTGAGGTGAAGCACATACCAAGCATGGCCAGAAATTTGATCTCCCTGAGTACCATGGACATTGATGGATACAAGTATGCCGGTGGGCATAGAGTTCTGAAGGTATTAAAAGGTTCTCTTATTCACATGATAGGTGATATGAATTCTACTAAATTATATGTTCTTAGAGGTAGCACTTTGCCTGGTATTGCTGCTGCTGTTACTTCTAATGATTCTAATGATTGTGGTAAAACACATATGTGGCATATGCGTCTTGGGCATATGAGCAAACAAGGCATGGCATAGTTGGTCAAGAGAGAGCTAATTAATGGTTGCAACTTGAGTAAGTTTGAGTTTTATGAGCACTACATTTTTGGTAAGCATAAAAGAGTTAAATTCAATGCTTCCGTTCATACCACCAAAGGCATATTAGATTATGTGCATGCTGATGTATGGGGTCCGTCCCGTAAGACTTCTATTGGTGGTGCTAATTACATGCTTACTATTATTGATGACTACTCAAGAAAAGTGTGGCCTTATTTTCTGAAGTATAAATCTGACGTTTTTGATGCTTTTAAGAAGTGGAAAGTTATGGTTGAAAAGAAAACCGAGAAGAAGGTAAAGGTACTACGTACTGACAATGGTATGGAATTCTGTTCTAATGAGTTTGAGGAGTTTTGCAGTAACGATGGCATGATCAGGCATCACACCATCCCATACACTCCTCAGCAGAATGGCGTTGTTGAGCGCATGAACAGGACCATCATCTCGAGGGCTCGCTGTATGTTGTCTAATGCAGGTATACATAGGCGTTTCTGGGCTGAAGCAGCCAACACAGCGTGTTACCTCATCAACAGGTCACCTTCTATTCCACTTGAGAAGAAAACTCCCATTGAGGTATGGTCAGGTTCGCCTGCTGATTATTCACAGTTGAGAGTTTTTGGCTGCACTGCATATGCTCACGATGATAATGGAAAGTTAGAGCCTAGGGCTGTTAAGTGCATATTCCTTGGTTATGGTTCAGGAGTTAAGGCTTATAAACTATGTAATCCTGAAACTAAAAAGATTTTGCTAAGTAGAAATGTTGTTTTCAATGAATCCGTTATGTACCATGATAGCTTGCCATTAGATACCTCTCCTGTTGCTGTTGGAGAGGAGGGAGTTAGTGTGCAGGTGGAGAACCTGCAGAAAATTGTTGATAATGATGCTATCGTTGAAGATACAGATGAGTAAAACGTTGATGATATTATTGTTCAGCACTCACCTACTGTTTTGCAGCAGCCACATGAGTCCATTGCTGCTGATAGACCGAGGCGTAACTGTGGTCCTCGTCCTCGTTTAATTGAAGAGTGTAATCTTGTTCATTATGCTTTGAGTTGTGCTAAACAGGTGGAGAACGATTCTGAACCTGCTACATACAATGAAGCCATTGCATCCGTTGGCCGCGAGAAGTGGATTTCTGCTATGCAAGAAGAGATTGAGTCACTTGAGAAAAATGGCACATGGGATGTTGTGACCTTGCCCAAACAAAAGAAGGCGGTCCGCTGCAAGTGGATCTTCAAGAAAAAGGAAGGTTTGTCTCCCAAAGAGCCTTCAAGGTACAAGGCAAGGTTAGTAGCAAAAGGGTTCAACCAGATTCCATGTATTGATTACGATGATGTGTTCTCCTCAGTTGTAAAGCATAGTTCCATTCGCACTTTCTTTAGTATTGTGGCTATGCGTGATCTTGAGCTTGAGCAGTTAGATGTCAAGACTGCTTTTCTACATGGAGAGCTTGATGAGGAAATATACATGGACCAACCAAAAGGGTTCATAGTGCCTGGTAAAGAGGATCTAGTGTGCAAATTAAAGAAGTCTCTTTATGGCTTAAAGCAATCTCCAAGATAGTGGTATAAAAGGTTTGATTCATTTATGATCTCACATGGTTTTGAGAGGTCTAAATATGATAGTTGTGTTTATATCAAGTTTGTTGATGGGTCACCTATATACTTGTTGCTATATGTTGATGATATGTTAATTGCTACCAAGGGCATGAAAGAAATCACTACTTTGAAGCCACACCTAAGTAGTGAGTTTGAGATGAAGGATCTTGGTGCTGCTAAGAAGATCTTAGGTATGGAGATTACCCGAGATAGAAAATCTGGTTTGTTATTTCTTAGTCAGCAAAGTTACATTAAGAAAGTTCTTCATCCTTTTAATATGGATGGTGCCAAGTCAGTTAGTACTCCTATTGCTCCTCATTTTAAATTGTCAGTTTCTCAATGTCCTACTACTGATGAAGAGTTTGAGTACATGTCAAAGGTGCCATATTCTAGTGTTGTTGGTTCTTTTATGTATGCCATGGTTTGTTCTCGTCCTGATTTATCATATGCTATGAGTTTGATAAGTAGATACATGGATAATCCTGGTAAAGAACATTGGAAGGCTGTTCAGTGGGTTTTCAAGTACCTTCTTGGAACTTCCAATGCTTGTTTAAAGTTTGGCAGGACCGGTGAGGGACTCGTTGGCTATGTGGATTCAGATTTTTCTACCGATTTGGATAAGAGAAGATCCCTCACAGGTTATGTGTTTAATGTTGGTGGTTGTGCTGTTAGCTGGAAGGCTATGTTATAGGCTGTTGTTGTACAATCTACTACTGAAGCTGAATACATGGCTATTGCTAAAGCTTGCAAAGAATCTGTTTGGTTGAAATGTTTGTTTGCTGAGCTTTGTGGAGATGATTCTTGCATTACTTTGTTTTGTGACAGTCAAAGTGTCATATACCTTACAAAAGATCATATGTTCCATGAGAGAACTAAGCACATTGATGTCAAGTACCATTTTGTTAGAGACATTGTTGCTCAAGGTAAATTAAAGGTATGCAAGATCAGCACTCATGATAATCCTGCTGATATGATGAATAAACTTGTTCCTGTTGCTAAGTTTGAGCTTTGCTCGAACTTAGTTGGTTTAACTGATTAGCCCAAGTGGCTATTGGCACCGAAAGTATTTGCTTTGTTTGTTTAGGGAGATGGTTGCTGTTGATGCTACAAGGAGGAATTTGTCTCAAGGTGGAGTTTGTTATATGTTGATCCAAATTCTACAAAGTATAGGCCAACTTCTGACGAGTGGAGCGAGGCCCGTCGCCGAAGGCTTGGTACGGATCGTCGAAGACCTAGATTTCCACCGATATATAAACCCCTTATAAGCCGCCGGTTGGGATGAGTTGCATCTGTGAAAATCCCCGGCATTTGTAAACACTCCTCGATATAGTGAAGTTTCGCTGGCTGACGCCCGTGGTTTTTTCCTCTCTTTGTTGGAGAGATTTTTCCACGTTAAATCTGTGTCCCCTTGCTGTGTTTTCATTTTTCGTTCTTTGTTATCTTCTTGTCACAATTGTAACATGATGTATGGCATAACAGACATCTAGGATTAAAAATTTGGGTGTTGACATAATCAACACTAAAATAATGCTAAAAAGCCTCAGTTAATTTGTTGACAAACGTTCATTTTAAAGTTGTTGTAATGTATAACGTCTTACCCAATTTAAGGCATTAGAACATCCCTCTACCTAACAAGAATGGTCCTAATTCATTTAGTCATATCGAAATACAGATACAACTTTAAACCCACATGCCCGTCAGTGATACATGCAATGACTAGGAGGCCAAAACAGGTACTACTCAGTCAACCATCTACATTCCTATTTATATTTCACATTGGTACCTTCATGTTTCTTTCTATCCAACACAACAATGGGGCCCGTTGCGCAACAATGGAGCATGGCGTTTGTGTACTTTCATCCTCAGCATATTGACAGATAGAAGCTAGTAAGATGTATATCGAGGCAATATAAAAACTCAAGGACATAATAAGAATGCTAATTAACCAGGGTCAGCACATGCACGAGATGCTCCGAACACATGGATAACTCCATATTTAATCGGTTGATAACCATAGTATAAACACATGGGTAAATCTACAACTACTGGGTTGGTAACTATATAGTAAACACATCGGTAACTCTATTAGTATAGGGTTGGTAACTATTAGCTGGAAGGATAGGGTAACTAATTTTACTTCGTGGTGATAACTATACTCTCAACACATGGGTAACTCCATGAAATAATGGATGGATAACTATTGGGTTCATAACTGGATAAGTTCATAAGTAATGGGCAAATAACTATTAATAAGGGAGCATGGTAACTATATCGATATCATGGTGATAACTATACCCTAAATACATCTAGTAATTCTAACATTACTAAGTTAGTAACTATTAGATAGAGGGTAGGATAACTACATTGACTGTGTGGTGATTGCTATACTATGAGTACCTAGATAAATTCATAAGTAGTGGAAGGATAACTATTATCGAAAGGTCAGGATAAATACATTTATTTCATGATGATAGATATAAAATGAGCACCTAGGTAACTTCATAACTAATGGGTGGATAACTATTACCTACAGGACATGGTAACTACACCTGATTAGGTGATGATGGCTATACCGCAAACACCTAAGTAACTCTACTCTAAATACCTGGATAACTCTATCCTAAATATATGGATAACTATATATGTAATTAGTTGATAAGTATACCCTGAATACATGAATAACTCTATAAGTACTAGGCCGATAACTATATACAACATGCATGGGTAACTCCATTAGAACTCGGTTGGTGACTGTTAGTAAGAGGGCAGGGTAACTACATTTATTTTGTCGTGAAAAGTATTTTTGAACACCTAGGTAACTCCGCCAGAGCTGGGTCGGTAACTATTAGATAGAGCTCAGAGTAATTACATCTATTCCGTGGTGATAACTATACATCAAATGTCTGGATAACTACATCAACATACAATGGCCCATTAGATACCTTCAACGATTACTGGACATAATTATGCCACAACAATGGCCCATATCTACTCCGAACACCTGTATATCTCAATAACTAATTGGTGGGTAACTATTAGCTAGAGAGTAGGGGTAACTACATCGATTTGTAATTATTTCTCTACCATGAATGTCTAGTAACTTTGTAATGCGTGAGTAACTATTATCTAGAAAGCATGCTAACTATATCATTTAGTGATGATAGCTATACCATAAACAAATGGATAAATCTAAACTGAATATCGAGTTGATGATGATACCTATACCGTAAACACATGGGTAACTCCATAAGTAATAGGTGGGTAACTCTCCCCTGAACACCTGGATAACTCTATACATGAAGTTGGTTTATATCTACATCCTAAACATGGGAAATCTATAAGTACTAGGTTGGTAATTATACCACAGATGGATAACTACATATATGATAATATCTATACCATAAACATCTGAGTAACTCCATAAGTAATGGATGGGGAACAATACCTTGAACACCTGGATAAATTCATGCGTAGTCAGTTTGTTAATATACTCTAAACACCTGGATAACCGTGTAAGTACTCGGTTGATAACTATACATTGACTACATGGGTAACTTCATGATTAATATATGGATAAGTATTACCGAGAGAGCATTGTATAACTACATCTATTTGTGATGATAAATATATTATATACACCTAGGTAACTCTGTAAGTAATGAGTAGGTAATTCTACCGTGCTTATCTCGACAAATCCACATATAATTGTTTGGTAACTATACCCTGAACATTTGAATAATTTCATAAGTACTAGACCGGTAACTATATCCTAAATATTTTGGTAACTTTATCTGTACTAGGTAGATACCTATTATCAAGATAACAGAGCAACCATATCGATTTTGTAGTGATAACTATATCTTGAGCATATGGGTAACTCCATCAGAGCTAGGTTGGTAACTAATAAGTAGAGGTTAGGATAATTATGTTATTTTTGTATTGATAAATATATCTTAAATACCTTGATAACTACAACAATATTGGTTCGGGCATGGTAACCATATCAATTTGGTGATGATGACTATATACCCTTCATAGTTACTGGATTGGTAAATATTATTTATAGAGTGGATAACAATATTGAGTTCATACGGATAGCTATAACCTAAATACATGGGTAACTATCACCAATGTGGGCTCAAAACCACGAGGTTACCAAAATTCCCTTTTCCATAGAATAAGAATTTTGAGAAAAGTTGTTTTCCGATGTAAGTGATCTGCCGGTACAATCCCGCCTAACTAGCAAAATTAACCATGGAAAAAATGGACACTGATGTGAAACTATAATAATTTAAATTTTGAAAAAGTTATGTATAATAATTTATTTTCTTATCATTAGTCGATTTTTCTTTCATTATTTTTGTCGCACTAGATTGGATGGAGCAGTGTGGTAATGAATTAACTAGGTGTCCATTGATCTGACACACCCAATAACCAATTCAAATGGTGCAGTGCACATATCACACATCTCTAGAAACGGAAAAACTCTTACTCCCTCGGTGTCGCATTTTTTAAAAAATTTGCATGAATTTAGATATGATGTGATGTGTAGATGCGTTTAAATTTTAATAAATGTAAGAGTACAAATATTTAATCGAATATCTACTCAGACATAGATCAACTACTAGTAAAAAAGTGTGGTTTCGAGCAAATATTTTACTACCGATACCAACTGAACAAACTTGCATTTTGCCGGTACTAGCCCCTGTAATTACACAACGGTACCATGAGCTGGAACACAAAGGAAGAGCCACCGTAGCATCATTGGACAACTCATACTTTTTTAGATAAAAGGCATGTGGCCCAGCTTTATAAATAAAGCCCCATAGGACCAAAGAGTTCACAAACATAACACAAGACACCCAACTACAATTCAAGTCACCATACAAACAAGCAGGGACCAACACCGGCCAACCAAGGAAACGTCAGACTGCAACCACTGTAGAGCTACTAACAACAAGAGAAGATGAAATGCAAGAAGAGCACACTAAACATAGTAGCAACCACCAATAGAGGAAGGGCACAGGGGATGCAGGGGAATAGCATCCGGGGTTGAGACAGTCCACCTACTCCTCACGCCAAGGCCCCTCGAAGCTCAGTGACATTGTGCTTGATGGCGTCAATGAGGGAAGAGAACACGTCCTTCTCTGTGGCCTCGGAAAGAATCGCCCATTGCTGCAAATAAATGACACACTAAGACATCTGTGGTAGAAGAAATGAATTTACCCTCAATGAGGGCTTTATTTCTAATATTACAAAGGGCCTAAGCCAAAACCAAAAACACCATCCACGGCATACGTCTAGAAAGACCAGACGCCATCTGTAACAGTGACCGCACCTGTTGAAAAGAGTTAGGAGACCAACTGCACCCTAGAATTTTTCTAAAACAAGCCCAAAAGAAAGAGGCCAAACTATAGGAGAAAGGGATGTGATTTTGGTTTTCGATATTGTGACAAAGGGGGCAGAGGCCATCACCAGGCCCTGGACATCTCATACTCCTGTCAAACCTCATTGGAAAGAGGAATCCATTTTTTTTAGAAAATAGGACAAAGGCCCGGCGATAAACTAATAGCGCCAAGAACAGCGAGAAGATACAAGATGTTGAACCCAACTTACAAGCACAGACAACACACCCACACACTAGATAGAGCTACTAAGAGGGCGACGCCCAACAAAGTGTGCAGCAGGCACGGCCATTACAAAGACTATGCAAAATCGGAGTAGAAGCCAGCAGCAACAATGTCGGGTCGAAACTCGCCCAAAGGGAAAGCTAAGAACACGAAGGCCGTCGAAGGCACACCACCGTCGCAGACCACGCCACCGGAGGCTGACCACCGCCAGGAACCGGCCCGCGCTGCCCACTGCCAAGAGGCACCCCTGAGGTAGCACTCAACAAGGAATCAGGGTGAAGATCCCAAAGAAAGCTTTGCCGCAGATCACCAAACGAAGAAGCAACGCCATCCGAAGAAGCACCACACCTCCGCCCACCACCAACGGAGGGCCGCACATCGTGAGCTCCAAGACGGTGTCTTCAAGAAGAGCACGACGCAAACGCGCCGCCACCGCCCGATTCGTGGATCTAGGGTTTTCACCCGGAGCAAGATTGGGAAAGTGAGGAACCGCAACGACGCCTTTAGGAAGGATACGACGCCCAGGGACGCCGACGCCGCGGCCCGGGAAGACCCAGGCGAGGGTTTCCCCTTGGAAAGACCTCACCTACCCCCAATCATGGCGAGGGACGCCGCCAAAACGCCGGCCACACCGCCACCATGAAGCGCCACCCGCTAAGCACCATGCAATCCACATGGCCATGGTCCTAGCCAGCACTAGAACCACGGGCTCGGCCGCCAACCCATATGGTTCCAGCCTCCCAGAGCCGCCGCCCCGGCGTCCAAACTCAACGCTCACCGGCGCAGGAGGAGAAGAAGAGGCACTGATTACCCACAAGTATAGGGGGTGTATCGTAGTACTTTCAATAAATAGGAGTGTCGATCCCAACAAGGAGCAGAAGGTGTTGACTAGTGGTTTGGATCAAGAATTCTCTGTAAATACTTACCAAACGGATTTTTAGTTTTTTTTGATAATGCAAAGAAATAAAGTGCAGGTAAATAAAGACAACAAATAATTGCAGCAAGTGGCCCAATCCTTTCTTAGCAAAGGACAAGCCGGTTGTATTACTTATGAGGACCAAACATTCTCGAGGAAACATGGGAATACTGTCAAGTGCTTTCGCTTCATATAGTTGATTAATCTTCTTTGGTTGGATAAGTGTTGTGTGGGTGAACCTATGCTAATGTACCGACCTTAATTGGACTAATACATAATTGTGATTAAACCCCTTGCAAGCATCCGCAACTACAAGAAATTAATTAAGATAAAAACCTAACAACAGCATTAAACTCTGAGATCCTACACTCCCTTGTGCAAAAATTTCCTAACGGGGGTTTAGGTTTCTGTCTCTCCAGCAACCCCACAATTAGTAGCCAAATACACAATGCATTCCCCTAGGCCCATAAATGATGAAGTATCATGTAGTCGACGTTCACATGACACCACTAGAAGAATAGCACCATAACTTAAATATCAACCATTGAATATTACTTCAACACAATTCCACTACTAACAACATGACTTCTCCCATGTCCTCATGAACTAAACGAACTACTCACGAGATATCATATGGATCAAGATAAGAGAATATAATGATGAATAACAATCTGAACATAAACAATGATTTAAAGGTTCCACTCACAAGCATCAACTACAAAAGTAATCAACACCAAAAAAAATTCCCCTAAGAACTGTGCAAGATTCAACCCAATTGTTACAACAGGATGGAGTGGTGATGATGGTGCTGGTGGAGATGGTGGTGATGACGATGATGATCCCGATGAATCCTAGCTTGATGAGGGTGTTGATGGTGACGATTCCCCCTCTCCGGGAAGGAATTTCCCTGGTAGAAATCTGCCTACCAGAGAGCTCTTTCTCTCTCTGTAGTTTCCGCCCCACAGAGGCGGCGGAATCTTTCCGTGGTCGCTCTCCTTAGTATTAGGGTTTTGGGAAGAATATATAGGCAAAGGGGCAAAGCAGGAGATGGGCCAGGGTGGCCACACCACCTGCTGGCGTGTCCTAGGGGAGCCCGCGCCTGGGGGTGGTGTGGCCCCCCTGTGGCCCATCTCCGTCTCCCCTTCTGGCTTCCTTCGTCTTCTGGAAAAATAGGATTTTCCATATATTTTCTAGAATTTTCTGATCTTTGCGAATATTGCATCTTGACACTGCTTTTTCCATCAGAATCTTGACTCCGGCAGTTCATCCTCCAAAAGTCATCCAACATGCAAAAATAGATGAAATAACATAAGTATCACCTCTTAATATGAAATATATCAATGAATAGCAGTAAATTATGATATTGAATAGTGATGCAAAATGTACGTATAAACTCCCCCCAAGCTTAGACCTCGCTTGTCCCCAAGCGAAAACTGAGCTCAGTAAACATGACCACGGGTTTATGGAGTGAAGTGTCGATAAAAAGAATACGGACAAGAAGCATCACATTTACCAATACACAACTCATAATAGAAAGCAACTCGCCATTATATAACTTAACTTGCAACGAGTATGGGAGTCACAATAAATATGCATAAAGACAAATCATAATTGGTAATGGCAAACTTTGTTCTTGGCCAGAGAATATTTGACAAATCATACTTAGTTTTCAAGCAACAATTTTGTAATGAAGTTTATAATAGGAGCCCTTTTGATCAAACATAAAGGCTTTTCACAATAGCTTTCAAAGTAATATTCATTCAAATAAGATCAATGTGCAAAACAAGGAAGATAAGAAACATGATTGAATAAATCATCATATGAATGATTGAAACACAACAACTCAAATGCTTGCTAGAGATAGAAAGGAATAGGTTTACTAACTTAACTAAGAAGTGAAAGATAGGACTTTCACGGAGGAAAGCAGGGATTTCAAGTTTCATAAAGAGCTTCCAAAAGATTATGGTACTTACTAGCTTTGAGCTACCATTGCCCCTATCATAAGCATCTTGAGGTGATTAAGGTTAAAGTGAACAAATATGGAGTATATGCTTGACAAATCATAAGTTGGCAATATCATGTCCCTTGAGTATGAGGGCCGTTCCTCATGCTACTCAACTTTAGTTATCGGTAATTTCTTGTCATTGTAAGTATTGTGTATCATAGAGAACCGCCAATGGGATACCCCTTTCCCCATGACACTGGAGCTATCCCATATCAAAATGACAAGGCAACAGACAGTGAGCATCTCAACGATCCTTTATTTACCATGAGAATGGTGCATATTTTTTTTTCTCTTTTTCTGATATATTTTTTCTGAGGATGCTTCATAGATTGCTCACTATGGTGATGTTGCAAGTTTCCACCATGATTAGGCATGGCTTAGGCTAGCGGTCCAGGCGTTTATCTAACATATATACATAACTGGGTAGATATTTACAAGTGTTGAAAGCGTTCCCCATGACAGCACGGTTCTGCTAATTCCCAACTTATAAGTGCAAGCATATACAACATAGATGACACAATGGTTCAATTTTATTAAGGGCAGGAAAATAAGGTGTGCCATCAAGTTTGTGAGAGCTTTACTAACTAGTTTTCACATAACAAAATAATTTTTAATTTGAAAGGTAGATGAAACTCAAGAATTTACTTGGAATAGAAATAATGATAATAGGTAGATATGGTGGACACAAATGACAGAGGTTTAAGTTTAAAGGATTGGATGCACGAGAAGTATTCCCTCTTGGTACAGGTTTTTGGCTAGCAAGGCTGGGTAGCAAGCATAAGATTTGAAGGAAACAAGCAAACATACAAGTGATAGAAACAAACATGCAATCTTCCTTGAAAACACAAAAGATCTTAACTAAAGAATACTAAGCTTATGAGCCAATCAAGAAAGAAAGAAAATAATATAAAATACCTGTAAGCGCTTTTCTCTTTTCCTTTCAAACCTCAAAAAATGTTGCTACTGACCAGAGCTCGGTTTGCCAAAACCAATTTAAATTTACTTGATGCTCCCAAAGTGATACCAATACTAATCAACAAGATCAATCATAAAACATAAGTTGCAAACTAAGAGAAGATGTGAAAAAATTAAATGATGAAACTTCTCATTAATATTCATAAAGGCACTCACACCAAGGGATACATAGATAACCAACTAGAGGAGAGATACTTCCACAATGCAAACCATCCTATATGATAACTTCTCTATTCATGATATGACTCTGCTAAAAAGGTAAAAAGATGAAAGATAATGATGTGATACCACGGCACTCCCCCAAGCTTGGAACAAACCAAGGGGACGCCAAAACCTGATGACGAATTACTCCTTCGGTGGTGGTGTTCCCTTGATAATCTTTTCAATCAGCTTCCTTAAATCCTCATTCTCGAAGGTTAGAGTACGAATCAACTTCGAATTATGCTCAATGCGGTTCATGATCATGTCGGACCGAGAATCCCAGTCCTTGTGATTCTTTCCCCACTCTTCCCCCTTAGAGTATTCTTTTCTTGCATGGTTAGAACGAGGCATATCCCAACTAGAGGGCAACTTCCCTTTGGGCAACTTTTGGAATTGCCGCTCATGTATAAGAGTATGGAAGGGGTTCTTGGCACATGGAGGAAGTGACCGTGGAGCTAGGGAATGACGCGGAGTTTTCCCTCATGTAGACGTCCGTTTCGTCCTCTTGAGCTTGATAGGATTTTCCACTACTCCAATGCTTGCAACAGTAGCGCGGGTGTGCAGACGCTTGTCTTCTTCCACTTCTTCTTCATCCTCAACCAAGATCTCCTCCTCCTGCTTGGTGTCTTGAAGATCATCTTCCACGAGTTTCTTGACCTTGTCATTGGCGGAGACCATGGTGCCTCTAAACTTGAGAATAGTTCCTGATAGAAACATATCAACATGAAAACACGATATACGGACCTCAGGGGATCCGGGGGGTTATATATTACGAAGTTTTATGACATAAGGAAGGTACTAGGCGAAAACGGGACGGAGACGGGCTCCGGGGTGGTCACACCCCCTAGTGGCGCGGCCAGGTGGGGCCCGCGCCTCTGGGTGGTGTGGGACACCCGGGCTCATTTTCCTTCCCTCTTTCATCTTGTTATCTTCTGTATGGAATAAAAACTACAAAAATATAAAAAGAAAAGTTTTTCGCGAACCTTTTATTTCCAGCACTTTTACCTATTCGAAAACAGACTCTGCAGGTTCCTGAGTTTGGTCTCTAATAAATTCTTCCGGAGTCACCATTTAAATAATATCAACATCTTCATTATAAGAATCTCCAGAAATATAATGTTTGAGCCTTGACCATTCTTCATGTCCTTACATCATTTTCTCCCAACACTTAAAAATTTCTTTCATACAAAGCTTCACAAAATCTTCATTAGCAACATCAGTGTATGAAAAATATATAAACCTTTGGGTTCAATTTCAACTAAAATCCATCAAAACATAAGCTACTGAAGCAACTCCTTTCAAAAACCCAAAAATAATTCAAAAGGAAATCGATTTAAGAAGCAAATGCAAATAATGGCAGAAATCTGTCAAAACAGACCAGCAGGTACAGATTGATTTTTTTGAAAATCTTCTATTGCTCAAATAAAAAAGTGCAAAACTAAAGAAAGTTGGATAACAACTTGGGTCACAAGCACAGAAAATTATAAATCCTTCCGATCTACTGGGATTTTTCATGAATTTTTACAGTGAAGCACGGAAATCTGTTTTGGGACAACAACTTCCTAAAACTCCTCTACTTCTCAAAAGAGGCAAATCTTGACACAAAAACCAAACAAAAAGGATAAGGAGCGGTTATTACAGAGGTAATAACTTCCAAGACTCAAATAAACAAAAACCGAAAGCAAACTAAAATGGGTTGTCTCCCAAAAGCTATTTCTTTATAGCCATTAAGATGGGCATAATAATTTCAATGATGTTCTCATAGGAGATTTGGATTTGAAGTGAAAGAGAGCATCAAGAAGCAAATATCCAATACATTTAAGTCTAAACCACTTCCTATGCAAGGGAGTTTTATAAGAAAACAAATTATTGAAACAAAAGGCTACTAGCATAGGAAGACAAAACAAGTGCAACTTCCAAGCTTTCAACATAAAGCGGGGAAACTTAATATTATTGAAATGCATAAAACCATGTTTCCCTCTTTCATAATAACTTTCAGTAGCACTTTGAATAAAGTTAAAAATATAACTATCACAAGAAACATTCTTATCATCGGAATGGGCATACTTAAAATCATCAAAATAGGTTTAAGGTCAAAAACTGGATCAACAGAAGTAAGTTGTTCAACTCTAAAATCCTCATTGGGCAATTCATTTTCATAAGGAGCTTTAGCAAATTTGGAAAAATTAAACTCATAAGATTCTCCATAAAATTTAGTTAAAATTTTCTCCTTTTTACAATCTATAATAGCTCCACAAGTGTTCAGAAAAGGTCTACCAAAAATGATAGGACAAGTTTTACTAGTTGCTGAACCAAGCACTAGAAAATCAGCAGGATATTTATCTTACCACAAAGAACTTCCACATCTCTTACAATACCAATTGGACAAATGGTTTCTTTATTAGCAAGGTGAATAACCACACCAATGTCCTCAAGTTCACAAGGACCAATTTCATGCATAATTTCTTTGTAAAGCTCATAAGGAATAACACTAGAACTTGCACCAATATCACATAAACCATAATAGCAATGATCACCAATTCTAACAGAAAGCACAGGGACACGATCTCTCCTAGTTTTACCAGGATGTGAAACAATATTAGAAGCATCTTCACAAAAGATAATGTGCCCATCTTCCACATTCTTAGTGACAAGGTCTTTCACAATGGCTACTACAGGTTCAATATTCATTTGTACATCAGGTTCAACAGCTTTCTTTGTAATTTTTCTAACTATATTAGCTATAATAGAATGCTCCTTTACCTTAGCAGGAAAAGGTACTTACTCAATATAAAGTTCGGGAAAAATATGATCAACGGTACAAACTTCAGTGTTTCTAGCAGGAACATGATTAACAACATATTTGTATGGTGCATGGTACTTGTTCCACTCCTTTTTTGGAATTTCTATATAAGAGGCAAAGGCCTTAAAACAATTGGCAATACTTTGATAATCAAGACCATACTTAGTACTAATATTATGAAAGTCATCAGTTCCCATAAAAGATTTAATGCATTCATAATCATAATTTATACATGACTTTCTTCCTTTGTCATTCTCCCATGCTTTAGTATTTTCTTGAATACGGTCTAGAAGATCCCATTTAGCTTCTTATTTCATACGTGTGAATGATCCAGCACAAGAAGCATCTAATAAATATTTATCATGAAGAGAAAGCCTTGCATAAAAGTTATTGATAATAATATTGTTAGGGAGCTCATGAATAGGACATTTAAGCATTAGTAACTTCAATCTCCCCCAAGATTGGGCTGTACTCTCTCCATCACAGGGCCAAAAGTTATATATTTGATTCCGGTCTTTATGGATCTCACTAGGAGGATAGAATTTAGAATAAAAAAGAGGTACTATTTCCTCCCATTCCATAGATTGTCCATTCTTCAGCAGCTTATACCATTCTTCAGATATTCCTTTCAATGATATAGAGAGTAACTTTTTCTTAACTTGTTCCGTTGTGATACCTACACACTTAAACAACCCGCATAATTCATATATAAAAATCAAGTGATCACCAGGATGGACAGTTCCATCCCCAAAATAATAGTTATCCATAACACAATCAACAATTCTTGTAGGTATCTTAAAAGGATCTATCTCAGCAGGTGGTGGTTCATCTAGTACCCTAGCAGTGGTAGTAGCTTTCCCAAATAGGAAACCAAGTGGGTTATCCATATTGGAAACAAAGTAGCAAACAGAAATAAAAAGCAGTACTCACAATAGAAGTTTCCTTTACCCGTTCCACTCTTCAATAGCGCTTCACTCCCCGGAAACGGTGCCAGAAAATAGTCTTGATGACCCACAAGTATAGGGGGTGTATCGTAGTACTTTTGATAAATAGGAGCGTCAAACCCAACGAGGAGCAGAAGGTGTTGACTAGTGGTTTGGATCAGGAATTCTCTGTAAATACTTAGCAAACGGATTTTAGGGTTTTTTGATAACGCAAAGAAATAAAGTGCAAGTAAATAAAGAAAAATAATAATTGCAGCAAGTGGCCCAATCCTTTCTTAGCAAAGGACAAGCTGGTTGTATTACTTATGAGTACCAAAAGTTCTCGAGGAAACATGGGAATACTGTCAAGTACTTTCGCTTCATATAGTTTATTAATCTTCTTTGGTTGGATAAGTGTTGTGTGGGTGAACCTATGCTAATGTACCGACCTTACTTGGACTAATACATACTTATGATTAAACCTCTTGCAAGCATCCGCAACTACAATAAAGTAATTAAGATAAAAACCTAACCACGACATTAAAATCTGAGATCCTAAACTCGCTTGTGCAAAGGTTTCCTAATGGGGGTTCAGGTTTCTGTCACTCCAGAAACCCCACAATTAGTAGCCAAATACATAATGCATTCCCCTAGGCCCATAAATGGTGAAGTATCATGTAGTCTACATTCACATGACACCACTAGAATAATAGCACCACAACTTAAATATCAACCATTGAATATTACTTCAACACAATTCCACTACTAAAAACATCACTTCTCCCATGTCCTCAAGAACTAAACGAACTACTCACAAGACATCATATGGATCAAGATCAGAGATGATATAATGATGATGACATGGTTATACCCTACGGGTACACGACCTTAGCATACCTAGTCCAGCCCAAGGAAGGCCCACAAGAACATGCGCGAGCCCATGAAGACTTTCAGGTGGCAAGACTAGAGTAGATAGAATATTCAAAGGGGCAAATCCTAGAACCTGTAACCGACTCGATCTGTGCCCGAGACCTGCCTATCTCTATATAAAGGCTAGGAGGGCATGACGAGGAGGCTCTCTCTCGCATACCACCGCATAGACACCTCCACGCCAGATTGCATCTGTGCACCCCTGTAACTTTCGGTTCCGCCGTAATCAAGAGCAGACAAGCAAGAGTAGGGTTTTCCCTCCGGGGGCCTGAACCTGGGTAAACCTCGTGTCCCCGTGTTGCTTGTTTTCTAACCGTTCCGCGATCTCCAGCATCACCATCTTCTCCAAAACCCAAGTCCATAACAATGGGCATTGACGAGATTAAACCTCGTCAATTGGCGCTGTCTGTGGGAACTGGGGGCGCTGATTGTGCGATCATGACGGTCCCAACCAAAGCGATCTACAACTCTGCGGCGATGGAGATTCATCTCCTCTTCGGCACCTTCGACTTCACCGCCCACTCGCCAGCCACCCTGAAGTACTTCGAGCCCATCGGCGACGGACTCGAGATCCTGTTCGGGAGCTTCTGCTTCCAGGTGGGGCAGACCGGCACTCTCCGCCTCCCAGAGCGGGTGCCCCTGCCATCGATCAGGCCCGCTTCATGGGCTCCACACCCCGTGCTACGCACATCACCATCGACATATGAGTCCTATGACAACAGCAGTTGTAACTCAGATTTGTGCGATCCACCATCGGATGAAGGAACCTACGGTTCCGGATCCGAAAGTCGCGGCAGCAGCGATCCAATCTACGAGCGCTACCAATGCGCCGTAGTCATCCAGAGTGACACGAAACACCACGCGCCTAACCCGCCACCTAACCCGCAGGGTAGAAACGGTGAGAACAGAAGAAGCTAGTCCCCCCCGCCCAACGGGACGACACCGATCGGGTCATCCACCTCAACGAGGAAGGATGGGCTCAAGCACGCGAAGCCATGGCAGGCAACAAGATCCTGCCTGTGGGTGCCTCACGGGACCTGCTGATGGCATACCACATGCTCCTAATTGAGGAGCACAAGAAGCAGGTGAAGATGCAAGAGGTGCTTGACAAACGCAAGAAAGCAGCCTCGGAGTCGAGTGCGCGGCGAGCTGCACTCTCCGCCATGGGCATTGGCTCCAGCTCGCACGGCAACCATGGCAACAAGCACCATTCTCGCACGGAGAACATGGATCCTAAGGCACGCCGCGAGGTGACTCGGTCCCTCAACGCGTCCTTCATGGAGATGGATGATGACGACAACGTCATACCGAAGACGACACAAGCTGCGATCATGGCCGCCACTGCGTACCTCGCGTCCCATCCACCTCCGGAGGGGGACCCGAAAAGGGCCATGCACAAGTCCGCGCTTACCGGAGTCGGACTCGTTGGAGTTGCGCTCCACAGAGAAGCTCCCGCGGAGCCAAAGAAGAAGACTGCGGTCAGGTTCAACCGCATCCCCACGCCCTCATCCAAGGATGAAGAGCATGACCTTCTTCGAAGGCACAAGAGATCGCGCCATCGTAGCCGCGATTACGACGCTTGAAGCGAGCTCACCCAGCGCAAGATCGACAAAGCACGCGCCAAGCGCGCATGCTCGTCCGAACCCGAGGAGGATGACGACGAAGGAGAACACTGTGGAGCCCGATGCTTCAGCAGATCTGTCCGGCGGACACGGATGCTGCGAAACTTCAAGCTTCCTTCGGACACTTCGAAGTTCGACGACACACAAGACCCCAAGGCATGGCTCAGCGACCACCTGTCGTCCGTCAAGCTACATGGCGGAAACAAGGAAACCGCCATGCAATGCCTTCAGCTGCAGCTAACAGGTGCAGCCCGGATCTGGCAGAGGAGCCTATCCTCGGGATCCATCCAAAGCTGGGAGGAACTGGCATACAGTTTCGTCCGAAACTTCAAGGGCACCAGCAAGAGGCCAGCCTCGATCGAGGAGTTGTGGGCCTGCACCCAAAGAACGGGCGAATCCATTCGCTCGTACATACTGCGCTGGTCCAACACCAAGAACTCTACGGCGCATATCTCTGAGGAGAGAGCTATCGACGCCTTCAAGGGCGGTGTCAAATGCCAGGACTTCAAGGAAGAACTTGGGCGCATCAAGCCCAAGACACTCGACCACCTAATGGACATCGCCAACAGGTGGGCCGATGGCGAGGACTCCGTCCACCGAGCGCACTTGGAGGAGGAAGATGACTACGGCCGGTGACATGAACGTCGTAGCAAAAGAAGATCGCGCGTCTACGACGATCGCGATAGACCCGACATGGTCGCGGCTGGCTATGCTGATCGCCGCAGTGATGGCAACCAAAGCAGCGGCGGATACCGCGGAAGCAACTTCCGCGATGGAGGACACCCAGCACAGACATGGCAACGTCGCGGCCGCGACGATGGACCCTCAGCATACGACAAACTATCAGGTCCATGCACCATCCACTTCTACATCGACAAGCAGGATGGTAAAAAGAAGGCAAGCTACATGCTCAAGGACTGCCGCGAGTTCCAGAAACTCAGCGAGAGCATGGCTCAGATGAGGCAGCAAGCCCTAAACCCTGGGTACGGGAACGCACCCACACCAGGCGAGATCGCCCATGGAGCTCCTCCACCACCACCTGCGGGACCTCCGAACCACCCAATCGCACCCGCGCAGAATAACGGTGGGCACGGGTACCCCGCGCCAAAAGGATCACTGATGATCCAAAAAGGGCGCCCAACAAAGAGGGTGCAGAAGAAAATCACCCGCCCGATTAACCTGGTTGTGACCGCTCCACCCACCATCCCTGAGTACCTCAGTGAATCGGAGTCCTGCATCACGTTCAGCCGTTCGGATCACCCTTGCCAGGTCCCTCGCCCAGGTCATGCTGCCCTGGTGCTCGAGGCGTAGATCGGAGGGTTCGACATGAGTCGCGTCTTCATGGACGGTGGCAGCAGCATCAATATGATCTTCGCCAGTACCTTGGCAGCAATGCGGATCCTGCTGTGCAGCCTGGAACAATCTGATACAACATTCCACGACATCGTCCTAGGGAAGGGTGTATTCCCCCTGGGAAAGATATGGCTCGACGTCATCTTCGGCAAGCCGGATAACTTCCGATGCGAGCGACTCGAGTTCGAAGTGGTGGACTGGCCATCACAATACCATGCCATCCTCGCGCGCATGGCATTCGCACGATTCCTGGTAGTACCGCACTATGCGTACCTGCTACTCAAGATGCCAGGACCCAGGGGCGTCATCACGGTCCACGGGAGCTTCACCCGATCAGACCACTGCGACAGGGACTTCGATAGAATCTCCCAGTCATTTGGCATGCAGGAGGAGCTCGTAAGGCTCCGCGAGGTGACGGACAACGGGGCACCCCCAGTCGCAAGACAGAACGCACCAGACATGTCCTTCGACTCCACTGTCAACACAAAGAAGGTGCAAGTCCATCCGACGGATGCCCCCAAGACGGCGCTGATCGCCAACGACCTCAGCTCCGCATAGGAAAGCGCGCTCGTCGAATTCCTCCATGAGCGCTGGGAAATCTTCGCCTGGTGTCCTACGGACATGCCAGGAGTTCCCAGGGAATTCGCCGAGCACGCACTCAACGTCTTTCCAGACGCCAAGCCCATAAAACAGTCCATCCGACGACTGTCTGAACCACGGGCCGAAGTAATCAGAGTCGAAGTCAACAGACTACTCGACGCAAACTTCATCAGGGAGATCAAGGAGAGCGAGTGGCTCTCCAACACCGTGATGGTCCCCAAAAAGGACACGGACATCCTGCGGATGTGCGTGGATTTCACATCACTGAACAAGCACTTCCCGAAGGAGCACTTCCCTCTCCCTCAGATCGATCAGATCATCGATTCGACTGCAGGATGCGAGAAGCTCTCCTTCCTTGATGCCTACTCAGGCTACAACCAGATCCGACTAATAGTCGAAGATCAGGAGAAAACGATGTTCATCACGCCGTTTGGAGTGTTTTGCTACAACACAATGCCCTTCGGGCTGAAGAACGCATGCGCCACATACCAACGGTGCATGCAGGCATGCCTGAAGGACCAGATCGGCCGCAACATCCAAGTCTATGTCGATGACATAGTCATCAAAACAAGGGAGGCCAAGACGCTCATTGACGATCTCTGCGAGACGTTCGATAACCTTGATCGATACAAGATCAAGCTAAATCCAGAAAAGTGTGCCTTCGGCGTCCCATCTGGTCAGCTGCTAGGCTACTTCATCTCCCAGCGAGGGATCGAGGTGAACCCGAAGAAAATCCGGGCCATAATGGCCATGGAAAAGCCGAAGAACCTCAAGGGTGTCCAGCAGCTTGTCGGGCGAATCGCAGCATTGAGCAGGTTCATCAGCCGCATGGGCGAAAAAGCTCTGCCGTTCTATCAGCTGCTACGCAAGGCAGACAAATTCGAGTGGACGCCCGAGGCGGACGACGCATTCGAAGATCTAAAGCGGCTGCTCTCTACCTCGCCCGTCTTGGTCACGCTAAAGGAGCGCGAGCCTTTACTACTATACATAGCAGCCACACACTAGGTGGTAAGCACCGTACTTGTGGTCGAGCGACCCGAAAAAGGCAAGACCCATGGGGTCCAATGCCCAATATACTACCTCAGCGAGGTATTGACACCGACAAAGCAAAGGTACCCTCACTACCAGAAACTCGCCTACGGCGTGTTCATGATGGCTCGTCGGCTGAGCCACTACTTCCAGGAACATCAGGTGATGGTCGTCAACGAGGCACCCCTGAACATCATCCTGAACGACCCGGAGGCCACAAGACGTGTGGCCCTGTGGGGCATCGAGCTGTCACCTCTAGACATCGTCTACGAGAAGTGCCACGCGATCAAGTCTCAGGTCCTTCCAGACTTCCTCGTCCACTGGATGGAACTGCAGCTGCTAGACACGCCGGACATGACACAGTCATGGACGATGCACTTCGATGGCTCCAAGCGCGAAGCCGGAGCAGGAGTCGGGGTCATACTGACCTCCCCACAGGGCGACAAGATGAAGTACGTCCTCCAGATGAAATTCCGAGCCTCCAACAACGAGGCCGAGTATGAGGACCCCATCCACGGCATGAGGATGGCCAAGATCTGCAGCGCAACGCGCCTGGTCATCTACGGAGACTTGAACCTTGTCGTCCAGCAGACGATGAACGAGTGTGACGCACACGCCGCCAACATGATCGCGTACCGCGCACTCTACAACACACTCGAAGGAGACTTCGACCGCTGCGAGCTTCGGCATGTTGGAAGAGAAAGCAACGAAAAGGCCAACAGACTCGCCAACGTCGGCTCCACCTACGCACGGGTGCCACCAGGTGTGTTCCTCGAACAGATCTGCGTGCCGTCAATCAAATGGAAATTCCTCAAGGGATCACCCGAAGAAGCAGAGCACTCGGGGGCTGGGCTACCCGAAGGACAGGAAGGACCCGAAAAGCTCGACACAGAAGTCGTAGTGGTCAACCTAATGTAGGTCATGGAAGTCGAAGAAACTTGGACACAGCCATACCTCAGGTACCTGATAGACGGAGAGATGCCTGATAGCCCGACAGATGCCCGGCGCATATCTCGCTGGTCCAAGGCCTTCACCATCATCAATGGTGAGCTGTACAAGCGCAACATTTCGGGTGTACTCCTAAGGCGCGTCACCATCGGTGATGGTAAAACCATCCTCCAAGACATCCACGAGGGCATCTGTGGCCATCATGTGGGCAGCCGCGCCCTTGTCGCCAAAGCTCTACGAGCCGGATTTTACTGGCCAACGGCCATGAACGATGCCAAGGACATCGTCCGAAGATGCAATGGGTGCCAGAGGTTCGCCGACAAACCGCACGCACCCGGATCGGAGCTTAGGCCCATACCTCTGGCTTGGCCTTTCGCCCAATGGGGGATCGATATGATCGGCAAACTGCCAAGGTCCTCGAAAGGAGGTCATGTCTACCTCCTGGTCGTAGTCGACAAATTCACCAAGTGGATTGAGACCATGCCCGTCACTAACCAAAAGGGCAAAACTGCCGACAAGTTCTTCGAATCCATTGTCTATAGGTTCGGCGTGCCGCACAACATCATCACCGACAACGGGTTGAACTTCATCTCCAAAGAATTCCAGAACTTCTGCGAAGACCTCGGAATCAACATCACATATGCCTCTGTGGCGCACCCGCAAACGAACGGGCAGGTAGAAAAGGCCAACAGCCTCGTCGGTGCTGGCATCAAGAAGCGCCTAATAAGCCCACTTGAGCGACTCACAGGAGCCTGGACACAGGAGCTACCCTCGGTCCTCTGGAGCTTGAGCACGAAACCGAACAGCTCAACTGGCTACACGCCCTTCTTCATGGTGCACAGAGTCGATGTCGTGCTACCAGTAGAGGTACGCCATAAGGCCCCACGGTGTCGTCGCCTACAGCGAAGCCGAATCAACGGCCGCACTCGAAGACGCCGTCGACACACTCGACGAAGCACGGGACATAGCAGCAGCTCGATCAGCGGTGTATCAACAGAGCCTCCGCAACTACCACAACCGACGGCTGCGTCCAAGGTCCTTCGTCAAAGGAGACCTAGTCTTGCGACTCAAGAAAGAGCGACCAAATAAATTCGAGTCACCATGGGAAGGACCCTCCATCGTCACTGAAGTCATCCCAGGTGGCGCATATCGCCTCAAGCACGTGGAGTCCGGAGTTGCATACTCCAACCCATGGAACGTCGCACAACTGCGACGGTTCTACCCCTAGCCACCCCCTCCTTTTACTTTCAATAAGGCTATTCAGCCAAGGCTACTCAGCCAAACAATGTACCTTCTCCTTACGATATAAATAAAGCTAAGTGTCTCGCCCAAAAAATTTGTCTATTGTTCGTATTTTACTCCATGTTACAACACGCTCGGGGGCTCCCCCCACCTCACAATTTCATCGACTGAGGATAACACGTGTACACCTGAGTAGCTAACCACGTCAGGCTAACGAAAAGGAAACGTATACAAACAAAGCACCACGTGCTAAACAACAATAAACCTTTACAACAAGGGGCACAACACGCCCAATCGAATACATACAAATTTTACATCTATCTTTTTTACAGGTCCTACCTATTCTGAAGAATCACCCGCGCACGCTGCTCAAAGAGATCTACAATTTGTTCGGCATGCTGCCTTACATCCGCATAATGTGGACGCATATCCCACTCACCACCATCCGGCCGAAGAGGCGGCCCAGCTGCTGCAGCAGCCAGATCTACATCTGGACGGTGTAACCGCACCAGAGAAAGCGCGGCCTTCACCCCTGCAACAAGCTGATGCCGTACCAGCTCCCTAACATGGTGCACATCTCGAAACTTCGCCAGCAGGCCCCAGAGAGTCGATGGTGCCTCATCTAGGTGAAACATCATGTGCAGAACCGACGCCAACGAGGTCTTCGCCTGAAGTAGCACCCGCGACACCTAGTGAACACGATCATGCACAGTCGCAAGGACCATGGCATGATTGCGGTCCATCCAGAAAAAGCCGCCGGCCTCCATGTCCTGCTGGGTGAAGCAATTGATCCGAACAGCAACACGCTCCTTTTCCTCCTTAGGAACAAGGTTAGCACCTGCAACAATGGCACAGTAAGATGATAGGCCAGCAGCCGCATCCAAACAAATGAGCAGCAGCTCGAAAAACTTACATTGAAGTTGTTCGTCCAGATGACGCAACTCCCCCATCAAATACTCCTCTCTGGCAGCGCCTCGCTCCGTCTTCGATTTCTAAACATCGGCATGGCCGCGCACTCCAAGCAATTCTTTCTCAAGACTACGGATGCGATCACGCAGAAACGCAAGATGCGACGCACCATCCAAAGATGCCCGCAGCTGTGGCGCAGACGAAGTGTTAGCGGGACCATCACCCGAAGGTCCCTAAGGGAAAAGAAGGCAGCGATATGAACAACCACACAAATGGACAAGGAACTCGGAGATTCATTATATGCAGCAAAAAGCCACTGCGTGGCACAAGGATTGTTCATAGACATAATTACAACAAAAGAAACAAAAGCTATCCTACAACTACAAGGCCTAAGAAGCCGCATCCTGGGTAGCCTCGGAACCGGACTGCCTACTCTTGGCCTCCCCCTGCTGCCTCAGCGCGTACTCAGCCAGCAAGTCAATCAACTTTGCCCCATAACGTTTACAGTGGGCAGCATAGAGGGCGAAGGCTACCTCGGATCCGTCAGCAGCCGTTGGCATCTAGGAGGTGACCCGATGAAGATCCAGCTCCGCTCTAGACGCCAGGGCCATCGCCAGCCCGACTGATGCACCGGTGCCTTTCTGCTTGCACTTGTACGCTACAAGCGCGTCGGCTGACAGCGCATCCGCCAGTGAGTCGACATCATCGAGGGCGACGCCCTTAGGGACGAGCTCCTTGTAGAAGCGCCCAAGAACCTCCTTGGCCTTGGCGAGTGAGCCGACCACGGTACTGCAGCGGTCTTTGACCGTCGCAGTGGCATCATCCAGAGAATTTCCGTGCTCCAGAGCACCGCGATCAAACTCGACGCCTGCGGCATCTAAACAAACGGGAGAGGCAACGTGAATCAAAGGAAATATAAGAAAAGACAAGGAAGCCAACAAGGGAAAGATGAAACCACTCACCCAAAATAGCCTTGGCAGCCGCCATCAGCTTGTCGGCTACCTCTTTCCCGCGCGAGGCTGCAGTGGTGGCGAGTTGCTCCTCGCGGTCCGTAGCCTCCTGCTGCAGGCGCTCCTTGGCAGCGACTGCGTTGGCTAGCTCCTGCTCGAGGCGCTCCTTCGCACCAACGGCATCCTCAGCCTTCTTATCCGCTCGCCCAAGGCTCTTTTTGAGAGAATCAAGCTCGCGGAGGGTGGTATTGTTGTCCTCTGCAAACAGAAGAACACTTATCAGATCGAAGAAAAGGAAATAGAAGAAGATGCAAAAATCCCAACCATGTACCCTGAAGCTGTTTGAAGCTGGCCTCCAACGCCAGGTGCTGCTGCACCAGTTGGTTGGCGCCTTGCACAAAAGGCTGTGAAAGACACTACTTGTCAAAAGAAAGGCTCGGGGGCTACGCCCAAAGAACGAGCAAGACAGAATACACACACGAAAAGAACACTCGGGGGCTCCCCCCCGAGGCAAGTACAAATAAAAAAGAGAAGAAAAGGCATGATCAGCAGATCACCCGAAAGATGCTCGGGGGCTCCCCCCGAGGCATGAAGAAAAAATGATCAGCAGATCATCCGAAAAGGCTCGGGGGCTCCCCCTGTGGCAGAAAACAACAACACTTACGTGGTTAGACGGCGACTCCGAAGGTTCGCCTGCAATCTTCCAAGGAACAACCACCCGAGCCTCCTGCGGAGAAGGATTCAGAGCAGCGCCCTCAGAGGTGGCCACCGTCTGAGGAGGAGGAGCAACCTTCGACTCTACCACCATCTCCCGAGCACCATCGCTGAAGGAGCCGTCGGAAGAGTGGCTGCAAAATAAAACACCAGACAAGAGCAATCAAGCAAAATCAAAAGAAAGCAAAAGGCAACTGGAAAAACTTACAAGTCGAGATCGCTCAAGTCGAAGACAGGCGGGGTCCTCCTGCCCTTCTTCACTTCCTTCTTCTCTTCTTTCTTCTCTTCCTTCTTCCACCTCGCCGGCGGGTGCGGAGCTACAGCCCACACGGGAACAGCCGGAATAGGAGAGGAAGAGCCCCCATGATCCCCACTGTGACGCTCAAGGCACAACGGGTTCCTAGGCGTTGGCGGAGTCGAAGCATCCGACGATTTGCTCGAACTTCGTGTCCGCTTTCGAGTGTGCTCCTCGCTCGACTCAACGGCTTCTTCGGCCGGCGACCGCGCTGACGGAAGCTCAGACATGGAGTCCACTACCTCATTGTCCCGTGCATCCGGAAACAATTCGGGCAGTGGAGGCGACATGACCGGTACCTTGAATTCCTGCGCAAAAAGAAACAAATTTTCAGCACACAAACAAGTGCAAAGAAAACGCAGTCGAAAAAAGGCGCTACGCGCATGTCCTAGATCTACACCTGCGGAACCGGACGAGAAGCAGCGAATGGAGGAGTCAGCGACTTCCCCGGAATATCCTATCCAGCCTTGTACTTCAGCAGCAGACAAAGAATCCCGTCGAGATCCCCCTTGGAAAACTCCTCAGCCGAAACCCTAGTCGGATCACGATGACCAGAATAAAGGAACATCGGGTGCGCCCTAGCCTGGAGCGGCTGCACCCGACGTTTAAGGAAGGTGCGGATGATATCCACACCGTTCACCTCTTTATCTGGAATCAACTGGAGATCCTCCACCCGACGATAGAGCCCCTCTATCTCCGCCACCTCGCCATCCAAGATCTGGTTCTTCCAGGACCTCTTCGGCTCGATTTTCTAGGAGGGGTCGAAAGGAGCAAGACCAAATTTTTGTCCGGCCACTGTGGAGTCGCGGATATAAAACCACCACCTCCGCCAGTACTGAACAGACTCGGACATAGAAAAGGAGAAGAAAAGCAAGTTGGATTTAAGGGAAATGATGCAGCCCCCAATGGGATAAACACCATCGGAGCCAGATTGCCTCTTCACGGAATAGAGCTTCCTGAAGAGGCCAAAGTGTGGCTCGATACCGAGCCAGCACTCACAGAATGTGATGAAGCAGGCGACATGAAGAAGAGCGTTTGGGGAAAGATGATGAAGCTGGATGCCATAAAGAAAAAGCAATCCACGGAGAAAATCATGGATTGGGAAAGAAAGGCCCCGAAGGACAAACGCGATGAACATGACCCGAAACCCAGCGGGAGGACGAGGAATTACCTCGTCGCCGGGGACTCTGACGGCCTCCCTATCCTGCGGGATAAGACCCCGCTCACGGAGCTTGCGGAGGTCACCCTCGCGCGTCTCCGATCGCCGCCAGCCACCATCGGTGATGCGAGTGGCGGCGGAACCCTTTTTGCCGCCGGCAGCAGCACTGGTACCAACTGCAGTGGAGGAATTCTTGGGCTTCCCCATCGCAGTGCAGCGGCGACAACGATGAGCACGCAGAGTCAAAGATGGAAAAGTGCGAGGAAATTCCAGAGGCAACAAGGAAAACTCAAGAAGATGAAAGTAGTGAAACAGGAATGGCTGCGGTGAAAACAAATTCACCTTTCCCCAATGATTATAAGGACGAAGACGATGCACGACGACCGTCCATCGGGAAGACCTAGAGCCAACATTCAGATCTGACCATCCACGTGTCAGCACAGCAGCGAACCGTCGCTCACACGCCATCCAATACGCACAGAAATCGAGGCGACAACGTAATTATCTCCACGCCATGCGTGACCAGTCAACTCAAAGTCAGAAGGTGGGACCCATGTTCGTCCAGTCACGTCATCTCTGGCGCCGTAGACGCTTGAGGTCACCGATCGTCAGCACTGACGTCATCAAAAGCTATACTAGCAACGGTTACAATTCTTCGGCTGCACAGCTAAGAGTACTCACTCGAATCTACGATTCGATTAACTACTCAGGGGCTACTCCTATCAGGAGCGCTGGCCGCGCACCCGAAAAATAATCAAAGCAATATACCATGGAACTATTCTTCGAGTCCTACGTCGAGTCTACGACTCCACTACGGACTCGGGGGCTACTCCCATAGGGAGGGCGGATTCAAGCATCCGAAAAATTTGTGTCCTACGAACCTATAAGTCAACGAAGACTAAATTAAAGTCTCTGCTCGAGTCTATGACTCGAACAGACACTCGGGGGATACTCCCATAGGGAGCGCTGGTCGTGCACCCTATGAATTCTTCGACTGCGATCCTTCGGATCAGCACGCAAAAACCTTTTGGCAACTCTGCCCCAATTAAACTCTAAGCAAGTAACATCCTCCTTGGCCACCCGAAACACCTCCGCGGTGATAAATATTCGGATGATGTGTCTGCGACACAAAGATAAGACCTACAGATATCATTTGATGGCCTGGCAACGCACATGACTGCGCTCTGCTAGTGAGAATCCGTGCCAGCAGATGCGATGAAAAATCCCGACAGATGGGTTGGGTACATCATTTAAAATTCACTGGAATTCCACTCATGTAAGTCCTCCGCAGCCTGAGTCGAATTACGCCAGCATATGTTCCGAGTTCGAGTCGAGGGACTCGAATCTGAAGAAGATCGTGTTGTTTTGTCCTAAGACAGTTAACTGACCCTGATCCGTCGGGAGAGTCAGGCACACACATCAACAATCCCTACATGCTCAAATCATTCTCTAGCAAACAGAGATAGCCGCACCCAAAAGAATGAAGAGTCCTCAGCCGAATATACGATTCGACTGAACACTCGGGGGCTACTAACATGATTATACCCTACGGGTACATGACCTTAGCATACCTAGTCCATCCCAAGGAAGGCCCATGAGAACATGCGCCAGCCCATGAAGACTTTCGGGTGGCCAGGGCCCATGACGCCTTCGGATCCTTGGAGAGCAAGACTAGAGTAGATAGAATATTCAAAGGGGCAAAGCCTAGAACCTATAACCGACTCGATTTGTGCCCGAGACCTATGAAATGGATCGTATGGGCACCTAGAGGGGGGGTGAATAGGTGCTAACCAATTTTTAATACTTTTTCAATTTTAGGCTTGACACAAAGTAATTCTCTAGATATGCAACTACGAGAATTTCCCTATATGTAACCCTAACTACTAAGCACGTAAAAGAGGAGCGAGGAAACCGTAGTGGAGCACGCGGAGACACAGGGATTTGTTTTACCACAGTTCCTTCCTTGTTAAGGGAAGTACATCTGCGTTGGAGGGGTGGGCGGTTCTAAGACCACCACGCCACAATAGGCCTCACCCTATTCTCCAATGGATCTCGCCACGAGAGGCCTGATCCACCTTCTCCACTATTGGATCCCTTCGAGGCGGGAACCGGTGCCTTTTACAACACTATCGGGGCACACACCCACAACCGAATTGGGGGATCCCGAGATGACAACAAGCTGCCACAAGAACAAGGTTTATCAATATAAACAAAAACGAGGATCTAGATATTTGTAAGAAATACTAGATCGGAGGTTCTCCAAATGAATGGAGAGGAGATGAAGCGCTTGATTGCTGATGATGAAGATCGAGTTCTCCTCCTTCGATTCCCCAAGGTATGGGGCCTTTGGGTGGATCTAGGTGGAGCACTCTTGGATGAAGCTTTCAGATCTGATCTGGCCTTTTTCGAGATGAATCAAGAGTTCTGGCAGGAGGGGGATGGCTGGCTTAAATACCCCCTCCCCAGATCTGGTCTGTTCTTTTCCCTTTATTCTCAAATAGAGCTGCAACACTTCAACACACATTAAATGATCCTTGGTATTGTTATCTAACACACAAAACACTAGGGATTAAGAAATGTTCTTTCAATCTCCCCCTTTTTGGTGTTAGATGACAATACTAGGATTTGCAATGAAACCGACAAATGCCACCTTAAATAATGAAAGACGCTCCCCCTAGATGTGTGCATATTTAAGATTTGCATTTGAATACAAATACACACACTAGAGAGAACACTACTTCCATAACCAAGATAATTGGAACAGGGTGGTTTGGGAAACAAGGTCATACCACCGCGATGAGAATAAATCGAAGCATACATAGATAATTTCCATGAATCCATAAGCCATCAAATATGCTCCATAATTCCAGAATTCCATAAGGTCCATAATAGATAAATCCAGAATTCCATGAATACCAAATATAGTGGAGTACGACATAGTCTTACATAGACAAACACAAATAGCACAAGAGTTCACGCTAGAAAAGGCACAAGCAAGCAAATAAAAACGACTAAAATCGAAAAGCTTGTGCCCGACCCTTGCAAATCCACGAGACCTAATAGAACTACTTCTCCCCCTTTGGCATCGAAACGCCAAAAAGGAAGAAGAGCGATGCTAACGCCAAAACTGAGATGGTACTACACACCCAAATTTGCAAGAATCAAATCAATCAAAATACAAATTTGAGTGTGTTTTCCATAAGAACATGAGATATGCAAGAAAATCCAACGAGACCCATGAGAAACCAACTCTTCTCGAGGAAGAGGGCGGTGGCCGAAGCCACCATGTTGGAGCGCATGGCATGACACCGCGAAGATGTATCTTGAGTTCAAAACCAATGCTCATCGATGACCCACATATCACAAAATGATATTAAGGGAAATGATTTTACTTGCTTTCTGCATTATGGGGGGAGGGTTGGCCCAATCAATTAGGACCACACTCCCCCTATGTCTATGCCCACATCTAAACCAAATACATGAATAAGCGCAAGTGAGTGTGCAAGGGTAGTCAAGCCAAGCTCCTTGAATCTATGATATTTAGCTCATTCCTCAAATAACAAAAACTTGCTTCATCAAGAGGCTTCGTGAAAATATCAGCAAGTTGGTTCTTCGTGCTCACAAAAGATAGAGCAATATCTCCACGAGCAACATGATCCCGAATAAAGTGGTTGCGAATCTCTATATGTTTTGTTCTTGTATGCTGCACTGGATTGTAAGAAATTTTGATAGCACTTTCATTGTCGCATAAAAGAGGCACTTTGTCACAATTGACACCATATTCCTTTAAAGTTTGCCTCATCCATAACAATTGAGTACAAGCACTTGCAGCAGCAACATATTCAGCTTCGGCAGTTGAGAGAGAAATACAATTCTGTTTCTTTGATGACCAACACACTAGAGACCTGCCCAAGAATTGGCATGCACCAGAGGTTGATTTCCTATCATCTTTGTCACCAGCCCAATCTGAATCAGTGTAACCACATAGAGAGAAACTTGAACCCTTGGGATACCATAGCCCAAAATTTGGGGAATGAACCAAATATCGAAAGATTCGCTTGACTGCCACTAAGTGGCTTTCTTTAGGAGCGGCTTGGTACCTTGCACACACTCCTACACTTAACGCGATATCGGGCCTAGATGCGCAAAGGTAAAGGAGAGAGTCGATCATGGATCGGTATACCTTTTGATCCACGTCTTTACCCTTGGGATTGAGCTCAAGATGACACTTTGTTTGCATTGGGGTAGCAACGCCATTGAGATCCGTCATCTTGAACCTTTTGAGCATGTCTTGGATGTACTTAGCTTGATTAATAAAGGTTCCCTCTCTAAGTTGTTTGATCTCAAATCCTAGAAAGAACCTAAGCTCACCCATCATGGACATCTCAAACCTGTCAGTCATAAGCTTTGAAAATTCATCGTTAAAAGCTTGGTTAGTAGAGCCAAAAATAATGTCATCTACATAAAGTTGGCATACAAAAAGCTCCCCATTAACCTTCTTAGTAAAAAGAGTGGGGTCGATTTGCCCAACTTCGAATCCACGGTCTAGCAAAAGCTCTTTAAGGTGCTCATACCACGCACGTGGGGCTTGTTTAAGGCCATAGAGCGCCTTATCGAGTTTGTAGACATGGTTCGGAAATTTGGGGTCCTCAAACCCCGGGGGCTGCTTGACGTATACTAACTCATGTAGAGGACCATTAAGGAAAGCGCTCTTAACATCCATTTGTTGTAATTTAAAATTATGATGGGATGCATATGCAAGAAGGATACGGATGGACTCAAGGCGAGCCACAGGAGCGTAGGTCTCGCCAAAATCAATTCCTTCCACTTGAGAGAAACCTTGAGCCACGAGTCGTGCTTTATTCCTCACAACAATGCCATTTTCATCCTGTTTGTTCTTGAAGATCCACTTGGTGCCGATAACATTGCGGCAATCCTTTGGTTTTTCAACGAGCTTCCAAACTTTGTTGCGTTCGAAGTTATTTAATTCTTCATGCATTGCAACAACCCAATTGGGGTCTTCAAGAGCATCAAAAACCTTCTTCGGTTCAACCATGGAAATGTGAGCTTGATGATCACAGAATCTTGCAAGCTCTCTTCTAGTGGATACCCTTCGTCGTAGATCACCAACAACCTTGTCAAGAGTGTGACCTCTTAGTTCAAGGTTGCAATCAGCACGAGCCTTGCGACGAGCCTCAATGTCCTTATTGTTTCTAGGAGGAGTGGATTCGATAGTTGTATCCTTGTCTTGATTACTACCTTGCCCTTGATCTTGATCACCGTTACTGCCAGAAGACTGTTGCTGAACATTTTCTTCAGGCCCGGATAATCCGCCCCTTGGAGGGGCCGGACTATCCGGACTGGGAGGAGAAGTACCAGAACCATCTTCCTGAGAAAGCCTGACTGGGGTTGGAGACCCAGGGCCGGATAATCCGCCCCTGGGGGCCGGAGAGTCCGGCCTGGGAGCTTCAGAGGTGTTGACTTCTCCTTTGGATCCTCTAGAACGAGTTGGAGTGCCAGGGGCGGATTTTCCGCCCCTTGGAGGGGGCAGATAGTCTGTCCTGGGACTACCAACTTGTCCAGGGGACAGATGGTCTTCAGCAGATTGTGGTGTTGGTGCAGGATTGTCTCCAACAGTAGGAGCTTGTTGATCTTGTGTAGATGAGGGCTCCACATGTGTGGAGCATTGTCCTTCCCGATCCGCCACAAGGGGTTCCTCAATGGGGCGGAAAAATCCCACGCCCATTCTTCTTATGGCATCTTGGGGTATTTCAACATCTGCATCACAAACATCAACTTTCCCTACAAAGGAGCCGTTATTTTCATCGAACTCCACACTACAAGATTCTACAACAATCCTAGTGAGCTTGTTGTAGACTCTATAAGTGTGGGATTCGGCACCGTAACCAACAAAAATACCTTCTAAAGCCTTGGATTCAAATTTTGACAAACGGACACCTTTAATAAGAAAGAAACACTTACACCCGAATACCCTGAAGTATGAGATGTTGGGTTTGTTACCGGTAAGTATTTCATATGGGGTCTTGTCCAAGATCTTCCGAAGGTAGAGCCGATTTGATGAGTGACAAGCAGTGGATATGGCTTTAGCCCAAAAATTATAAGGAGACTTGAATTTAGCTAGCATAGATCTTGCCATATCCATCAAAGTCCGGTTCTTCCTCTCGGCTACACGATTTTGTTGAGGGGTGTACGCAGCGGAATATTGGTGTATAATCCCCTCTTCGCTTAAAAACTCATTCAAAGTGTAGTTCTTGAATTCTGAGCCGTTGTCACTTCTAATTGCCAAGATGGGAACATTGTGTTGACGTTGAACTTCATTGGCAAAGTCGATGACAGTTTGTTGAGTCTCACTTTTCAGCTTGAAAAAATATACCTATGTATATCTTGAGTAATCATCGACGATGACCAAGCAATATTTCTTCCCACCAAGACTTGCATGAGAAGGAGGACCAAATAAATCCACATGAAGTAATTCCAAGATCCTCTTTGATGACACAATAGTCTTCCTCTTGTGGGAAGAATCATGCATTTTTCCTTCAACACAAGCCCTGCAAACACGATCTTTGGCAAAAGATACATTGTCTTTTAGTCCAAGGATGTGGCCACCCTTTTGGAGACTTTGCAAAGTTCTCATGTTGACATGGGATAAACGGCGATGCCATAGCCAGCCCATGTCGGCCTTTCCGAATAGACACATCGGACCCGAAGTGGTTTTCCCTGAGAAGTCCACCACATACAGGTCATTTTCGACGTATCCAACGAAAGCGACCTTTAGAGACTTGCTCCATAAGAGTACCACCAAATCATCATCGATAAAAATAGCAGAACCCATCTTGCCAAGGGCACGAACAGAAAGAAGATTGTAGCCAAGGGTCTCAACAAGCATGACGTCCACGAGAGAGATATCGTGGGCAACCACAACCTTGCCAAGACCCAATACCTGAGATTTAGACTTATCACCATAGGAGACTGTGATATTATCATGATTTGGACGCATCTCCGTGATGATCTCCTTGCTTCCGGTCATATGACTAGTGCAGCCACTATCCAACACCCATTTCGATCCACCGGAAGCATAGCCCTGCAAGAAAATTACTTCTTGGTTTTAGGTACCCATTTTTCAATGGGTCCTTTCATGTTAGTAACAAGGGTCTTTGGGACCCAAATAGACCAAGCAATATATTCATCAAAAGGACCAACGTAATAAGCATAAACATCGCCATAGTCATCACAAAAGAGTTCATAATTCGGATTGTGAGACCCTGCAAAACCAATATTATTAGTCTTGTCTTTTGTGACGACCTTCTCAGCAGTGCTTGTCTTTAATTGCATATTCTTGGTCTTGTTCTTCTTGGTTTTCTTCTTCTTGGACTTGGTGACATACCCAAGTCCCTCTTTACCATGATTTGACCTTTTCTTGCCAAGGACTTCATCAAGCACACCTTTGTCCTTTGTAGTGATGTCCTTGATCACTTCTTTTTCCACACTAGCATTATTCTTGTTACTATATGTTGAGTTGGACGAGCTAGGAGTGTCATATTTGGCCAATCGACTTTGAAGCTGATCATGTGACTCGTTGAGAATAGAGAACTCGTTTTTCAACGCCTTGTGAGCATTGTCAAGTTTCTCCAATTCCTCGGAGAGTCTATCATGAGCAGCCCCAAAGTCAATTCTTTCCTTCTTTAACTTCTTTGCCTTGGTGACAGCATTGTCACGTTCCTTAACGAGTTTAGTCACAATTTCTTCATGTGACTCTTCCATAGACTCAAGCCTCTCTTCAAGAGAGACCCAAGCTTCTTCTTCTTCTTCAAGAGCATTTTTTAGGGATGCAATTTCCATTGCATCCTCCCTTTCAATTCTGCCCTTTTCTTCGAGAAGTGCTTCGTTTTGGGCCAGCTGATCCATAAGAGCCTCAAAACGAACTTTGTGCTCACCTTGCAAGTTAGTATAGAAATAATCCAAAGCAATAATCTCTTCTTTGACCTTAAGACTAGCAGGATCATCCATGTCTATCATAGCCTTGGGAAAAGAAGAGTTAGAAGAAGTTACCTCGGAGCTTCTTGCCATGAGGCAAGTAGCATTCTTGTTGATGACGTTTTCGTTCGGAGAGTCGAAGAGAGATGTTGATGTAGAGGTGGTGGCTATAGCAGCCACCTCTTGAGAGTTATCGTCCTCGTCCTCATCTTCACTCCCCGATGAATATTCTTCTTGAGCCACTAGAACAATCTTTGGTTGCTTCTTGAAAGGAGCATTCTTCTTTACAAACTGTTTCTTACGTGGAGCTTTTGATTTGTCCTTGAAAATGAGTCTTCCTCCATTATCCTCTCTACTTTGATATGGACACTCAGCTACGAAGTGCAGCCGGTCACCACAATTAAAGCATGTTATCAGCTTGGGACCATTTTCTTTTCTTCCATAGGCTCCACTCTTGCGATCTAGTTCAGCTTTAGCCTTGGCTGGATCTTTCCAAAAGTTTCTTGCATAAAGAGCCAAGTATTGTCCGTGGATCCTTTTTATATCTTCGGGACAGTCCAGACCTTCTACCGCATATTCATCATGATCAATCACACTAGTCTTCAAGGCCATGTTGACCCCCTTTTGCATCCCCATAGCTCGAGCACGAGCATCTTCGGCATTCTTGGCAGCCACTTTGAAAGCGGCCATTTCTTGCATTACCTCATTGGATGACATGAGGTGATAGTTATGCCTACCTTGGAGACTTTTCAAATCTGTGGGCTCAAATGGCATAAGGGCACTGACATACTTGCGCTTGATCCAAGCATCATCAACATGAGCTACACCATGGTTTCTGAAGGTTGTGGCTATTGCCTTGACCCTCCTATACATGTCCTCGTGGTCTTCTCCATCCAGCATATAAAATCCTTCAGCTTCATTGCTCAAGGCATCATATCTATTCCTTCTCATACTTTCATTTCCAATGAAGAGCTCGGTGAGGGCATCCCAAGCTTCTTTAGCTGTGCTAAGATGCTGAATGTGTGGCATGTCTTTGTCACCCACACCAAGCTGTATCATGTGTAGAGATGTAGCGTTGAGTTGGCTATCAACCACTTCCCTTCTTGTGAGATTGTTGGGGTTTCCAACATGAAGACCATTTTCGATGATCTTCCACAACTCTATGGAGGAACTGCACACATGAGACTTCATCAAAAATTGCCATTGTGAGAAAGTAGATGCTGAAAGTTTGGGTGGATCACCCCTATTATGTATATGTGGGTGAGGGATAGGCGGATCAGGGGAATACACATGAGAAACCTCATTGTATCCATCCTTACCGCTATCCTTTTTCGAGGAGGAGCTCTTGCTAGTATCATCACCTACCACTTCGTTATCTTTGGAAACAGTTTTACCCGTTTCCTTGGATTGCGGAGTGGTATCCTCAGAGTTAGATGGAGGTGATGCTGCGGATGTGGAGAGACGCATTATCAATTGACGCATCTCTTCCATCTTAGCCTCCATTGAACTCACCAAGGTTGTTTCCAACGTCTTGAGATCGTTCATGGTGACTACCTCCGGAGCATCACTCCCATCTCCCTTGGAACCCATACTTCTCTTAGGCGGTTAAGCCCGAAATAAGAGCCGAGGCTCTGATACCAATTGAAATGGATCGTATGGGCAACTAGAGGGGGGGTGAATAGGTGCTAACCAATTTTTAATACTTTTTCAATTTTAGGCTTGACACAAAGTAAATTCTCTAGATATGCAACTACGAGAATTTCCCTATATGTAACCCTAACTACTAAGCACGTAAAAGAGGAGCGAGGAAACCGTAGTGGAGCACGCGGAGACACAGGGATTTGTTTTACCGCAGTTCCTTCCTTGTTAAGGGAAGTACATCTGCGTTGGAGGGGTGGGCGGTTCTAAGACCACCACGCCACAATAGGACTCACCCTATTCTCCGATGGATCTCGCCACGAGAGGCCTGATCCACCTTCTCCACTATTGGATCCCTTCGAGGCGGGAACCGGTGCCTTTTACAACACTATCGGGGCACACACCCACAACCGAATTGGGGGCTCCCGAGATGACAACAAGCTGCCACAAGAACAAGGTTTATCAATATAAACAAAAACGAGGATCTAGATATTTGCAAGAAATACTAGATCGGAGGTTCTCCAAATGAATGGAGAGGAGATGAAGCGCTTGGTTGCTGATGATGAAGATCGAGTTCTCCTCCTTCGATTCCCCAAGGTATGGGGCCTTTGGGTGGATCTAGGTGGAGCACTCTTGGATGAAGCTTTCAGATCTGATCTGGCCTTTTTCGAGATGAATCAAGAGTTCTGGCAGGAGGGGGATGGCTGGCTTAAATACCCCCTCCCCAGATCTGGTCTCTCCTTTTCCCTTTATTCTCAAATAGAGCTGCAACACTTCAACACACATTAAATGATCCTTGGTATTGTTATCTAACACACAAAACACTAGGGATTAAGAAATGTTCTTTCAACCTACCTATCTCTATATAAAGGCTAGGAGGGCACGACAAGGAGGCTCTCTCTCGCATACCACCGCATACACACCTCCACGCCAGATTGCATCTGCGCACCCCTGTAACTTTCGGTTCCGCCGTAATCAAGAGTAGACAAGCAGGAGTAGGGTTTTCCCTCCGGGGGCCTGAACCTGGGTAAACCTCATGTCCCCGTGTTGCTTGTTTGCTAACCGTTCCGCGATCTCCAGCATCCCCATCTTCTCCAAAACCCAAGTCCATGACAATGGGCATTGACGAGATTAAACCTCGTCAGATGAATAACAATCTGGACATAAACAATGATTCAAAGGTTCCACTCACAAGCATCAACTACAAAAGTAATCAACACCGGAATTTTTTTCCCTAAGAACTATGCAAGATTCAACCCAATTGTTACAGCGGGATGTAGTGGTGATGATGGTGCTAGTGGAGATGGTGGTGAGGATGATGATGATGATCCCGATGAAGTCTATCTTGATGACGGTGTTGATCGTGACGATCTCCCCTCTCCGGGAAGGAATTTCCCCGGCAGAAATCTGCCTACCTGAGAGCTCTTTCTCTCTCTGTTGTTTCCACCCCACAGAGGCGGCAAAATCTTTCTGTGGTCGCTCTCCTCAGTATTAGGGTTTCAGGAAGAAGATATAGGCAAAGGGGTGACCCAGGAGGTGGGCCAGGGTGGCCACACCACCTGCTGGCGCGACCCAGGAGGGGCCGCACCTAGGGGTGGTGTGGGCCCCCTGTGGCCCATCTCTGCCTCCCCTTCTGGCTTCCTTCGTTTTCTGGAAAAATAGGATTTTCCATATATTTTCTGGAATTTTCTGATCTTTGCGAATATTGCATCTGGACACCGCTTTTTCCATCAGAATCGTAACTCCGGCAGTTCATCCTCCAAAAGTCATCCAACATGCAAAAATAGATGAAATAACATAAGTATCACCTCTTAATATGAAATACATCAATAAATATCAGTAAATTATGATATAGAATAGTTATGCAAAATGTACGTATCAGGCACCATCAGAGAAACCGAGACCAACACGGGGGCATCGAACCTGCATGGGAGGGGGAGAGAGCACACCATGCAGATTGGTGCCCTATAGCCCCCATGGCTACATTGAGAGCAGAACTGGGGGGAAGCGATGGGACTGAGAGGGCTAGGGGCCCCTGGACCGGCCCTAGGACTCGGAGAAGTTAGACGAGCGAACCCCCATGACCCGAAATCATCAGATTTGCCCGAGCCCCATCTTACTGGCACTATCCAAACCCCGTCGGCAAAACAACACCGGCCAAACTTGCCGCCGCCGCCATGCACCCCGAGACACCGCCCGCGATGCACCCGTCCGCCTCCAGGCCAACGAGATCCCGAGCTCACGTTGCACGCTGATACGTCGTAAACGTATCTATAATTTTTTGATGTTCCATGCTTGTTTAGTATCAACTTTGCTATGCTTTGTCTACACTTTGAGGTATTCTTATACATTTTCTGGGACTAACCTATTAACAAGATGTCGTAGTGCCAGTTGCCTGTTTTCTGATGTTTTTGGTTTTAGAAAAGCTAGTAGAGAAATATTCTTAGAATTGGACGAGACAAAAGCCAAAGTCAATATTTTTCCGGAGAGAACACAGAGTCCGAAGGACAACCGAAGGTGGGCCACGAGGTGGCCACACCTAGGGCTGGCGCGGCCAGGCCCTAGGACGCGCCGCCCTATGGTGTGGGCCCCTCGGGCGCCTCCCTGCCTTGCCTCTTTGCCTATAAATTCACCCCGATGCAGAAACCCTAAGGACCCGAACAGATCTCCACGAAACAGTCTGTAGCCGCCGCCACCATCGTCCCTAGATCGGGGGGATCTGAAGCTCTTCCTGACACCCTACCGGAGGGGAGAGATCATCTCAGAGGCCTTCTTCATCACCATGCCACCCTCCGGTATGATGCGTGAGTAGTTCACCCTTGGACTATGGGTCCATACAGTAGCTAGATGGTTGTTTCTCCTCCTTTGTGCTATCATGTTTAGATCTTGTGAGCCCCGTTCATAATCAAGATCATCTATTTGTAATCATACATGTTGTGTTTGCGGGGATCCGATGGATATTGAGGTACTATGTCAGATTGATTATTGATTCTATCATGTCAGATTGATTATTGATTCTATCATGTCAGATTGATTATTGATTCTATCTTGTCTGTGTTATTTGTGATCTTGCATGCTCTCTGTTGCTAGTAGCTATCTTGGCCATTTAGATGCGTGTGACTCCAAGTGGGAGTATTTATGCTCCATAGTAGGTTCATGCCTCTAGTAATCTTGGGAAGTGATAGAAATATCTAAGATTGTAGATGTGTTGTTGCTACTAGGGAGAAAACAACAATCTTTTGTTAATGGAACAATTGTATTGTTTACTTTACACACATTGCTTAATGCAATTATCCGTTGCTTGCAACTAAATACTGGAAGGGGTTCAGATGATAACTTGAAGGTGGATTATTAGTCATAGATGCAGTTGGATTATGGTCTATGTATATTGTTGTAATGCCCAATCAAATCTCATAGGAGTCATGATGTCTAGTATTTGCATTGTTATGCTTTCTCAACCTATCAATTGCCCCGTTGTAATTTGTTCACCCAACATGTTATCTATCTTAAGGAGAACACCTCTAGTGAACTGTGGACCTCGGTCCAATCTTTACCATTGATACATCATCTATTGTTATTGTTTACTTTCTACAAGCAACTATTATCTTCCACACTATACGTTTAATCCTTTGTTTTCAGCAAACCAGTGAGATTGACAACCTCACTGTAAGTTGGGGCAAATTCTTGAGTTGTGTTGTGTAGGATTCCAAGTTGTTAGCAACACCTTCGAGTTGTTTCCTTGCTCCTCCTAGTTCGATAACCTTGGTTTCATAACTGAGGGAAAACTTGTTGCTGTGCTCATCACACCTTGCTCTTGGGGTCTCCCAACGAGGCTCTATAGTCAACTGAGCCCATCAAGATTTTCTGGTGCCGTTGCCGGGGAGTTAAGGACAACTTTACAAGGGGAGTCTTTCACAACCATTCTCTTTACTTTGTTTTTGTTTTTGTTTTTGTTTTTGTTTTGCTTAGTTCCTTTTGCTTTGTTTTTCTTGTTTCTTTCTTTCAAAAATACAAAAAAATTAGTTTCATTTGGTTTGCTATTTCTTATAAAAACACAAAAAAAATAGTTTCTACTCTAGTTGCTACTGCTGTTGGCTTGCTCCACCTTTGAAAAAATGAATACTACTGAGAACACCAAGTTGTCTTCACTAGCACAAACAACAATGATTTCCTGTGCATACCCATTGCTCCACCTGCACCTGATGCTACCTTTTATGAAATTAATCCTGCTTTGTTCAATCTTGTTATGAAAGAGCAATTTTCTGTTGCTAGTTCTGATGATGCAGATGCTCACCTTAATAACTTTGTTGAACTTTGTGAGATGCAAAATACAAGGATGTAGATGGAGATATTATTAAGCTCAAATTGTTTCCTTTCTCCTTGAGAGGAAAAGCTAAAGAATGGTTGCTATCCTTGCCTAGAAATAGTATTGATTCTTGGATTAAATACAAAGATGCTTTTATTGGAAAATACTATCCTCCTGCTAAGATTATATCTATGAGAAGTGAAATCATGAAATTTAAACAACTTGATAATGAACATGTTGCTCAAGCTCGGGAAAGAATGAAATCTTTGGTAAAGAATTGTACCACTCATGGACTGACTGCTTGGATGATTATCCAAACTTTTTATGCAGGACTAAATTTTTCTTCAAGAAATCTGTTAGATTCTGGTGATGGAGGTACCTTTATGACCATTACTTTGGGTGTTGCTACAAAGCTCCTTGATAATATGATGGTTAATTATTCTGAATGGCACACTGAGAGAGCTCCACATGGTAAGAAGGTAAATTCTGTTGAAGAAACCTCTTCCTTGAGTGATAAAATTGATGTTATTATGTCTATACTTGTTAATGGAAAAGCTCATATTGATCCAAATAATGTTCCTTTAGCCTCTTTGGCAGCTCAACAAGAGCAAGTTGATGTGAACTTCGTTAGAAATAATAATTTTGGCAACAATGCTTATGGTAATAACAATTATAGGCCATATCCTCCCAATAATGGTAATACTTATGGAAATTCCTACAACAAAAATATAAGTGCTCCCTCTGAACTTGAAGTCATGCTTAAAGACTTTATTAGCAAACAAACCACTTTAAACAAGACTATGGAGGAAAAGCTTTTGAATGATGAGAAAAATATTTCATCTTTGTTTGAAGCACAATCCTCCTTGATTAATAAAATGGCTGCTAAACCTGAAACCATGGAAAATATCTTTGCTGCTGCTCATGCTATACAAGTTACTATTGATGAAAATGTTAGAATGTTAGCTAAATTGCATGCTAAGTGGGAAAGAGAAGATAAAGTTGCTAGAAACAATAGTATTTGTACTATTACCACCACCAATATTGATTCTAGCAAACCACAAGAAGTCCCTATTCCTTCTACAACAATGCCTAAACCCAATAAGAATGCTGAAATTTTTCGAACTATGGGAAACAATAAGTCTACTACCTATGATGCTAAGTTTGATTTTGATCTTTATAGATGCAATATATCTGAAGTGATTATGTTCCTACAAAAGCTTGATAGAAGTCCTAATGCTAGTGCTATGAATATGGCTTTCACAAAACACATTACAGATGCTCTCATTAAAATTAAGGAAGAAAAATTGAAACATAAAGATTCTATTCCTAGGAAGTTAGAAGATGGTTGGGAACCCATAATTAATATGCAAGTGAATGATTTTGATCTCAAAGCTTTATGTGACCTTGGTTCTAGTGTCTCTATTATGCCTAGAAAGATTTATGAAATGCTTGATTTGCCACCTTTGTAAGATTGCTATTTAGATGTCCCACTTAATGATAATGCTAAAACGAAACTTATGGCGAGTGTTAATGATGTCCTTATTATGGTTAACAATGCCTATGTCCCTGTTGATTTCTATGTTTTGGATGTTGAATGCAATGCTTCTTGTCCTATTACTTTGGGAAGACCTTTTCTTAGAACTGTTGGTGCCATTATTGATATGCAAGAAGGCGCCATTAAATATAAATTTACATTCAAGAAAGGTATAGAACACTTCCCTATAAGGATAGATAAGTTACCTTTTGCTCCTTGTATTAAAGCAAAATTTGATGTTAATGTTTCTTCATTTAAAAACACTTGATTCTTGCTTCTTATGCCTAACTTAAAGGCGTTAAAGAAAAGTACTTCTTGCGAGATAACCCAATAGTTCTATTAAGTCTTGCAAGTTTTTACTTCTGTAATAACCTCTCCTTATCCTTTTTGTGTGATTTTTGTGCCAATAATAACCTCTAATGAGAGAGAAGTAAGATTTGGGGAAGTTGCTGTCCTGAAACAGATTTGTGTGCTTCACTATAAAAATTCGTGAAAAATATCTGTATGTCGGATTGGTATTTAATTTTCTGAATAAATTCCCCAGGTTGTTATATAAGTTTCGTTAGTTCAGCACTTTTTGATTTGAGCAACATAAGGTCTTCAGAAAAATCGGTTTTACCTGCTGGTCTGTTTTGACAGATTTCTGCCATTATTTGCATTTGCCTCTTTATCGGTTTCTTTTTGAGTTCTTCTTGATCACTTGAGCTTTTTAAAGGAATTGCTACTATAGCTTGTGTTTTAATTAAAGTTTTACTTGTTTTGAAACCAAACCCAAAGGCCTATTCTTTGGAATACACTAATGTTGCTAATGAAGATTGTGTGAAGTTTTGTATGAAGGAAATATTCAAGTGTACGAGAAGAATGATGTGATGAGACGAAGAATGGAAAAAAATCTCAAGCTCACGGATGCCACCCCGTGTCACCCCAATAAATATTCAAGAGTTACAAGCGTCAAAGCTTGGGGATGCCCAAGGCATCCCCTTCTTCGTCAATAAAAATCTCAGGTCTCTTTCTAGACACTTCGTTTTTATTGTTTCATGCACTATTGTGTTGTTCTTGGAGCATCTTAGTTTTTGTTTCTGGTTTTCGTTTGTTTAGTTTGCTTGAGTAAATTAGTTGTACCCCCACTTTCACTCTGTTGCTTTAAATAAGTTGATTGGTGTTGGAAAAGAGTAGAAAGTTTCATGCTTTAGTGGTACAAAAGGGAGCTTGCTTTGACTGTAGCTTAGACTTTATCATGTCATGCTAGGTGTTGTTTTGACCTTATGTTGATTATTGTTGTAGCATGACTTGTTCCAAACAATTGAGATTGCTTAATGTGCCTTGAAAGAATCATGTATTGTTTTAGCATACAAAAGCATAATATTGTGGTATTCTCCTTTGATGCTTTGTTTGGGTTGACTTGGCACATGCTCACACCATGTTATGACTATGAACTAGTCACCTTAGCCTCTATGATCATTTAGTTTTTGACTTGTGATACCACTTTATGCTTTAGTTGATAATGTTTTGTCTCTCTGCATGATTATGGCCATTATTGCTCTCTTAGTTGGTTGCTTCTAGTCTTTTGCTAGCCTCCACTTGTATTGAGTAAACTCTACTCATGCATCCAACTCCCAAGAAACCAAGTTATTCCAAAGAGTCCACTATAAATTCCTATGCATGGTGTGTCACACCATTCCAAGCATATTCTTGTTTTATCTATCTTCCAAATTAAACTTGTTATGTGAAAATCGGTGATAAAATCTCTCACAAACTTGATGGCACACTTTAGTTTTCTTGCCCCTAATAAACTTGAACCATTGTGTCATCTATGTTGTATATGCTTGCACTTATAAGTTGGGAATTAGCCAAACCATGCTGTCATGGGAAACGATTTCAACACCTGTACATATTTTCCAGTTGATATCATGCTCTTTTGTTTATGGATGTCAGCGGTGTGAAATAAAAGTGGAGCCTGTAAGTTCATGGAATATTATATATGTGTTAGAGAAATGCCTAGGCAGCTAGCCTAAGCCATGCCTAATCATGGTGGAAACCATCAGCATCACCATAGTGAGCAATCTATGAAGCATCCTGAGAAAAATATAGAAAAAAAGAGAGAGAAAAAAAGAAAAAAAGATATGCACCATGCTCATGGTAAATAAAAGGATTGCTGAGATGCTCACTATCTGTTGCCTTGTCATTTTGATATGGGATAGCTCCTGTGTCATGGGGCAAGGGGTACCCCGTTGGCGGTTCTCTATGATACACATATACTTACAATGACAATTGACGAGGTTTAATCTCGTCAATGCCCATTGTTATGGACTTGGGTTTTGGAGAAGATGGGGATGCTGGAGATCGCGGAACGGTTAGCAAACAAGCAACACGGGGACACGAGGTTTACCCAGTTTCAGGCCCCCGGAGGGAAAACCCTACTCCTGCTTGTCTGCTCTTGATTACGGTGGAACCGAAGGTTACAGGGGTGCGTAGATGCAATCTGGCATGAGGTGTGTATGAGGTGAGTTGATTGTCCTCCTCGCCGTGCCCTCCTGGACTTTATATAGATAGGCAGGTCCCAGGAGTAGGTCGAGTCAGTTATAGATTAGGGTTTTCCCTTTGAAATTCTATCTATTCTAGTCTTGTTCTCCAAGGATCTGAAGGCTTCATGGGCTTGGGCCACCCGAAATCTCCACGGGCCGTGTATTCTTCCGTGGGCCTTTCCTTGGGCTGGACCAGGTATGCTAACGTTGTGTACCCATGGGGTATAACCATGTCAACAAGAACTTGCTTGTGACTAAAGTTGAGTAGCATGCGGAACTGCCCTCGTACTCAAGGGATATGAGATTGCCAACTTATGATTTGTCAAGCATATACTCCATATTTGTTTCACTTTAACCTTAATCACTTCAAGATGCTTATGATAGGAGCAATGAGAGATGAAAGCTAATAAGTACCATAAATTTTGGAAGCTCTTTATGAAACTTGAAATCCCTGCTTCCCTGTGAAGGGCCTTTCTTCCTACTTTTATATTGAGTCTCCACCTTCTATCTTTATGCACCAACTAAGAGAGCATAGTTGTCATTCTTAGTTTTATGTGCATTGTCCCAAAACTTATTGATTGATTCATAATGTTGATATTGCTTGTTCTTAAACTATTTGTATCTAGTCATCCTTAAGAACTTTGAAGGTGTCCTATGCATTTATGTTTTGCTACTCCATGAGGGACAAGCTGAATACCACTATGCTATGTTTTCTATATGTGAAATAAACAAACATCTTTCAATGCATTGTTATTCATGATCTTTGTTTGTATCTTTTCATGTTGCAACATAGTTTCTATGTATTATTGTTAGAACTACATCTTTCATGCTCATGTTTAGAGTACTTTGATCTCGGCTTTCAATGCTTTGCAAATGGTTTGATCAAGATTGTGATGGTGCATGTCACCTCAAAAATTATTCTTTTTATCACTTACCTACTCGAGGACGAGCAGGAGTTAAGCTTGGGGATGCTTGATACATCGTAAATGTATCTATAATTTTTAATGTTCCATGCTTGTTTAGTATCAACTTTGATATCCTTTGTCTACACTTTGAGGTATTTTTATACATTTTCTAGGACTAACCTATTAACAAGATGTCGTAGTGCCAGTTTCCTGTTTTCTGTTGTTTTTGATTTCGGAAAAGCTAGTAAGGAAATATTCTCAGAATTGGACGGAGCCAAAGTCAATATTTTTCCGGAGAGAACACAGATTCCAAAGGGCAGCCGAAGGTGGGCCACGAGGTGGCCACACCTAGGGCTGGTGCTGCCAGGCTCTAGGGTGTGCCGCCCTATGGTGTGGGCCCCTCGGGCGCCTCCCTGCCTCGCCTCTTCGCCTATAAAGTCACCCCGATGCAGAAACCCTAAGGACCCGATCAGATCTCCATGAAACAGTCTATAGCCGCCGCCACCATCATCCCTAGATCGGGGGGATCTTAAGCTCTTACCGACACCCTGCCGGAGGGGAGAGATCATCCCGGAGTCCTTCTTCATCACCATGCCAGGATCCGGTATGATGTGTGAGTAGTTCACCCTTGGACTATGGGTCCATATAGTAGCTAGATGGTTGTTTCTCCTCCTTTGTCCTATCATGTTTAGATCTTGTGTGCTCTGTTCATGATCAAGATCATCTATTTGTAATCATACATGTGTTTGCGGGGATCCGATGGATATTAAGGTACTATGTCAGATTGATTATTGATTCTATCATGTCATATTGATTATTGATTCTATCATGTCTGTGTTATTTGTGATCTTGCATGATCTCCGTTGCTAGTAGCTATCTTGGCCAAGTAGATGCTTGTGACTCCAAGAGGGAGTATTTATGCTCGATAGTAGGTTCATGCCTCTAGTAATCTGAGGAAGTAACAAAAATTTCTAAGGTTGTAGATGTGCTTTTTCTACTAGGGAGAAAACAACAATCTTTTGTTCATGGAACAATTGTATTGTTTACTTTACGTACATTGCTTAATGCAATTATCTGTTGCTTGCAACTTAATACTGGAAGGGGTTCGGATGATAACCTGAAGGTGGATTATTATGCATAGATGCAGTTGGATTACAGTCTATGTATATTGTTGTAATGCCCAATCAAATGTCATATGAGTCATGATGTCTAGTATTTGCATTGTTATGCTTTCTCAACCTGTCAATTGCCCCGTTGTAATTTGTTCACCCAACATGTTGTCTATCTTAAAGAGAACACCTCTAGTGAACTGGGACCCCGGTCCAATCTTTACCATTGATACATCATCTACTGTTACTGTTTACTTTCTACAAGCAACTATTATCTTCCACACTATACGTTTAATCCTTTGTTTTCAGCAAACCAGTGAGATTGACAACCTCACTATAAGTTGGGGCAAAGTCTTGAGTTTGTGTTGTCCAGGATTCCAAGTTGTTAGCAACACCTTGGAGTTGTTTCCTTGCTCCTACTGGTTCGATAACCTTGGTTTCATAACTGAGGGGAAACTTGCCGATGTGCTCATCACACCTTGCTCTATAGTCAACTGAGCCCATCACACGCCGCCACAACCGCGTCGGGACGTGGCCGCCACCACGCACGCCAAGGCCCGCCCGGAGCCGCCACGCCGCCGAGAAACAACCATGCCGTCGCGCCCTCTAGTCACCGCCGCACCCCCAACCGTCAGGGCCGCACGCGCCGCCTCCGAAGGAACGGGGGAGAGGAGAGCCCCCTGCTGCCGACGCCACCAGGGCTTCGCCCGGCAGCGCTCACCGGCGGCGACGAGGGAGGGGGATGGAGTGGAGGGGGCGACAGTGCAAAGGGGATTTAGGGTTCGCCTGCCCGCTCGCAGGATCTAGCAATCTCCACTCTAGCATTGCTCCAGGACAACTTTATTCTCCGTAGTCGTTCTGCACACAATCATAGCTCTTCACCATGTCTTCGATCTATTCATGCGCTTCAGGCTGTCACCGGCCTTGGGACCGAGGAGTTGATGTCTACGCACGCTTCTATTCTTGTAGACAGTTGTTGGGCCTCCAAGTGCATAGGTTTGTAGAACAGCAGCAAGTTTCCCTTAAGTGGATCACCCAAGGTTTATCGAACTCAGGGAGGAAGTGGTCAAAGGTATCCCTCTCAAGCAACCCTGTAATCAAGATACAAGAAGTCTCTTGTGTCCCCAACACACCCAATACACCTATCAGGTGTATAGGTGCACTAGTTCGGCGAAGAGATAGTAAAATACAAGTAGTACAGATGATTATAAGACAAAAGTGCCAGAAAAGAGCTTGACAGGGAGGAAGAAACTAAAGGCAATCTGAAATAAAGATGGAAGCAAGCAAACATGTAGCAGGACTAGTTTTAAACGGTGTTTCAATGCTTAGAAACAAGGCCTAGGGATCATACTTTCACTTGTGAACACTCTCATATAAATATCTTCTCTTCATTATTCTACTTTGAACTACTCTCCTGTTGGATAACTCTAATCCACGGTAGGGCTACAAAAGCACTCCTTAAAGTTCACATTCCCCATCTAGATAACCCCACACTATCACCTTGAGCGCTAGATGGTTCCAACAAACACCACAATTTCATAGAGACATCCAACTCAAAATATACCTCATGATAAGTATTTATGTAATCTCTAGCCTAAGTGCCACACGGTGTGCACACTGTCACCTTCACACACGTGGGGAAAAGCAGAGATTGATTTAAGCACTTGAGTATTAGAGTAGATCTACTTGATTACAAAGCTCATGATCTCAATAAGACCACGCATAGAGAGAGATGAACACATAGCTACCGGTAGATCCCTTATCCTCGAGGGAGAACTACTCCCTCCTCATCATGGGATTCAGCAACAACGATGGAGATGGTGGTGGAGATTGATGGAGATGGCTCCGGGGCAATTCCCCGTCCCGGTAGGGTGCCGGAACAAAGACTTATGTCCCCCGATTCCCCCTTCGATGGCGGCGGCGGCGCTGCGGACCTTTTTGTGGTTTTTTGCCCGTGTTCGGGTTTACGACCCGAGGAGACGTATATATAGGCGAAAGGGCAAGGTAGGTGGAGCCTCGAGGGGACCACACCAGGGGTTGGCACGGCCAGGGGGACCCGCTCCACCCCTAGGTGTGGCCGCCTCATCGCGCCTCCTCGTCTATCCTCTCGACTCCGTGTTCGCTCCAGTAAAATATTGACTTTGGGTTTTGTCCCGTCCAATTCTGAGAATATTTCTTTTCTGGCTTTTCTGGAACCAAAAATAGCAGAAAACAGGCAACTGACACTGTGGCATCTTGTTAGTAGGTTTTTTCTAGAAAATGTATAAAAATACCTCAAAGTGTAGACAAAACATAAGGAAGTTGATACAAAACAAGCTTAACTCCTGCTCGTCCTCGAGTAGGTAAGTGATAAAAAGAATAATTTTTTAGGTGACATGCACCATCACAATCTTGATCAAAATATTTGTAAAGCATTGATAACTGGGATCATAGTACTCTACACATGAGCATGAAAGATGTAGTTCTAACAATAAGACATAGCAACTATGTTGCAACATGAAAAGGTACAAACAAAGATCATGAATAACAATGCATTGAAAGACGCTTGTTTGTTTCACATATAGAAAACATATCATAGTGGTATTCAGCTTGTCCCTCATGGAGTAGAAAAACATAAATGCATAGGACACCTTCAAAGTTCTTAAGGATGACTAGATACAAATAGTTCAAGGAAAAGCAATATCAACATCATGAATCAATCAATAAGTTTTGGGACAATGCACATAAAACTAAGAATGAAAACTATGCTCTCTTAGTTGGTGCATAAAGATAGAAGGTGGAGACTCAATATAAAAGTAGGAAGAAAGGCCCTTCACAGGGAAGCATGGATTTCAAGTTTCATAAAGAGCTTCCAAAAATTATGGTACTTATTAGCTTTCAGCTCGCATTTCCCCTATCATAAGCATCTTGAAGTGATTAAGGTTAAAGTGAAACAAATATGGAGTATATGCTTGACAAATCATAAGTTGGCAATCTTGTGTCCCTTGAGTACGAGGGTAGTTTCTCATGCTACTCAACTTTAGTCACAAGCAAGTTCTTGTCATTGTAAGTATATGTGTATCATAGAGAACCGCCAACGGGGTACCCCTTGCCCCATGACACAGGAGCTATCCCATATCAAAATGACAAGGTAACAGACAGTGAGCATCTCAGCGATCCTTTTATTTACCATGAGCATGGTGCATATTTTTTTCTTTTTCTCTTCTCTCTTTTTTTCTATATTTTTCTGAGGATGCTTCATAGATTGCTCATTATGGTGATGCTGCAAGTTTCCACCATGATTAGGCATGGCTTACGCTAGCGACCCAGGCGTTTCTCTAACACATATATAATACTCCATGAACTTACAAGCTCCCCTTTTATTTCACACCGCTGACATCCATAAACAAAAGATCATGATATCAACTGGGTAGATATTTACAGGTGTTGAAAGCGTTCCCCGTGACAGCACGGTTCTGCTAATTCCCAACTTATAAGTGCAAGCATATACAACATAGATGACACAGTGGTTCAAGTTTATTAGGGGCAAGAAAACTAAAGTGTGCCATCAAGTTTGTGAGAGATTTTATCACCGATTTTCACATAACAAGTTTAATTTGGAAGATAAATAAAACAAGAATGTACTTGGAATGGTGTAACACACCATGCATAGGAATTTATAGTGGACTCTTTGGAATGACTTGGTTTCTTAGGAGTTGGATGCATGAGTAGAGCTTACTCAATACAAGTGGAGGCTAGGAAAAGACTGGGAGCGACCAACTAAGAGAGCAATAATGGACATAATCATGTAGAGCGACAAAAATTATCAATCAAAGCATAAAGTGGTATCACAAGTCAAAAACTAAATGATCATAGAGGGTAAGGTGACTGGTTCATATTCATAACATGGTGTGATCATGTCCCAAGTCAATCCAAACAAAGCATCAAAGGAGAATACCACAATATTATGCCCTTATATGCTAAAACAATGCATAATTATTTCAAGGCACATTAAGCAATCTCAATTTTTTGGAACAAGTCATGCTACAGAAATAATCACTAAGCATATGGTCAAAGCAACATCTAACATGACATGATAAAGTCTAAGCCACAGTCAAAGCAAGCTCCTTTTTGTACCACCTAAGCATGAAGGTTTCTACTCTTTTCCAACACCAAACGACTTATTTGAAACAGCTCACAAAGATAATCATCAATAAATATCAGTGAGCTTGTCTCACAAATCTACAAAGAAGAACTAAAAAGTTCTAAGCTGAAAGCACAAGAAAACTAAGGCTAAGCACAATGCAAGCAAAAGAGAACACTCACAAGACAATAAGAATGAAAACTAGAGTGTTCTAGGCAATGAAAACGGAGTGTGTCTCTCTCCAAAAGAAGTGTGATGTAATCCAACCAACTTATTGCAGCAAACCAAACAAAAGAAAAAGAAAAAAAAAGACGCTCCAAGAGCAACACAATAGTGCATGAAGCAATAAAAATAAAGTGTCTAGAAAGAAGACCTGAGATTTTCATTGATGAAGAAGGGGATGCCTTGGGAATCACCAAGATTTTACGCTTGTACCTCTTGAATATTTATTGGGGTGACACAGGTGGTATCCCCAAGCTTGAGTTTTGTCCATACTTCATCTCATCACGTTATTCTTCCCCTACACTTGAAAATTTCCTTCATACAAAACTTCACACAATCTTCATTAGCAACATTAGTATATTCAAGATAATAAGTCTTTGGGTTTAGTTTCAACTCACGAAAACTTTCATTAGAACACAAGCTACTGTAGCAATTCCTTTTAAAAGCTCAAGTGATCAAAGAGAACTAAAAAATAAACCGATAAGAGGTAAATGCAAATAATGGCAGAAATCAAAAAGTGTTGAACTAACATAAGTTAGATAATAACCTGGGGCATACGCTCGGAAAATCACAGCTCAATCTGACATACAGGGATTCTTCACGAATTTTTACAATGAAGCACAAAAATCTGTTTTGGGACAGCAACTTCCCCAAATCTTACTTCTCTCTCATTAGAGGTTATTCTTGGCATAAAAACCACACAAAAAGGATAAGGAGAGGTTATTACAGAAGTAATATCTTCGAAGACTCAACAAAAGAAAATCCTAATGAAATTTGGGTTATCTCCCAATGAGTACTTTTCTTTAACGCCTTTAAGTTAGGCTTGATAGTTTGAGAAGATGCTCACATAATAAATATGAATTGAAGTAAAAGAGAGCATCAAGAAGCAAATTCAAAACACATTTAAGTCTAACCCACTTCCTATGCATAGGAATCTTGTAAAGAAACAAGTCATGAAAGCACAAAGCAAAAAAGCATAGGAAAGCAAAACAAGTACAACTTCAAGAGTTTCAACATAAAGAGGGGAAACTTAATATTCTTAAGATACATAAGACCATGTTTCTCTCTCTCATAATAACTTTCAGTAGCAACATGAATAAAATTAACAATATAACTATAACATAAAACATTCTTCTCATGATCCACATGCATAAAATAATTATTACTCTCCACATTAGCATGGTCATTCTTATTAATTATAGTGGAAGCAAATTCACCAAAATAGCTATCATTATTATTCTCATCACCATAGTCATCAAATATAGGAGGCATGTTGTAATCATAATTAATTTTCTCCTTAATAGTAGGTGGACTAAAAATATCATATTCATCATTGTAATCATCATATATTGGAGGTATAGTATCATCAAAGTGAATTTTCTCCTCTAAAGCTGGGGAACTAAAAAGATCACTTTCATGAAAACTAGCTTCCCCGAGCTTAGACGTTTCCATATCATTAGCAATAATGGTGTTCAAAGAATTCATACTAATAACATTGTTATTAGCATGCAAATAAAGTTTCATAGGTTTTTTAATTTTCTCTTCAAACACTTCATGTCCTAACTCAAGATAAATACTATAAAGCTCTCTAATTTTTTGTTGTTTTCCATTAAGCCTAACTAGTGAAAATAAAAACAAGAAACAAAAAGATATAATTGCAAAATCTAAAGGAAATAACTTCGAGCACTCACACACCAGCAACAGTAGTAGAAGATAGCTTAGTAGTCAGAGGATGTGAGTACCTTTTACCTTACCTCCCCGGCAACGACACTAGAAAAGACTTTGATGGTGTGTTGTTGACGTGGGAGCTTCTTCTTCTTTAATTCCCCGGCAATGGCGCCAGAAAAGAGCTTGATGTCTATGCACGCTTCTATTCTTGTAGACAGTTGTTGGGCCTCCAAGTGAAGAGGTTTGTAGAACAGCAGCAAGTTTCCCTTAAGAGGATCACCCAAGGTTTATCAAACTCTGGGAGGAAGTGGTCAAAGGTATCCCTCTCAAGCAACCATGCAATCAAGATACAAGAAGTCTCTTGTGTCCCCAACACACCCAATACGCTTGTCAGGTGTATAAGTTTACTAGTTCGGCGAAGAGATAGTAAAATACAAGTAGTATGGATGATTATAAGAGAACAGTGCCAGAAAAGAGCTTGACGGGAGGAAGAAACTAAAGGCAGTCTGAAATAAAGATGGAAGCAAGCAAACATGTTGTAGGACTAGTTGTAAACGGTGTTTCAATGCTTAGAAACAAGCCCTAGGGATCATACTTTCACTAGTGAACACTCTCATATAAATATCTTCTCTTCATTATTCTACTCTGAACTACTATCCGGTTGGATAACTCTAATCCACCGTAGGGCTATAAAAGCACTCCTTAAAGTACGCATTCCCCATCTAGATAACCCCACACTATCACCTTGAGCGCTAGATGGTTCCAACAAACACCAAAATTTCATAGAGACATCCAACTCAAAATATACCTCGTGATAAGTATTTACGTAATCTCTAGCCTAAGTGCCACACAGTGTGCACACTGTCACCTTCACACAAGTGGGGAAAAGCAGAGATAGATTTAAGCACTTGAGTAGCAGAGTAGATCTACTTGATTACAAAGCTCATGATCTCAATAAGATCACGCATAGAGAGAGAGAGATGAACACATAGCTACCGGTAGAGCCCTTAGCCTCGAGGGAGAACTACTCCCTCCTCATCATGGGAGTCAGCAACGGGGATGGAGATGGTGGTGGAGATCGATGGAGATGGCTCCGGGGGCAATTCACCGTCCTGGCAGGGTGCCGGAACAGAGACTTCTGTCCCCCCGAATCTCCCCTTCGGTGGCGACGGCGCTGCGGACCTTTTTGTGGATTTTTGCCCGCGTTAGGGTTTACGTCCCGAGGAGACGTATATATAGGCGAAAGGGCAAGGTCGGTGGAGCCTTGAGGGGCCCACACCAGGGGCTAACGCGGCCAGGGGGACCCGCGCCACCCCTAGGTGTGGCCACCTCATCGCGCCTCCTCGTCTCTCCTCTGGACTCCGTGTTCGCTCAGGCAAAATATTGACTTTGGCTTTTGTCCCGTCCAATTCCGAGAATATTTATTTTCTGGCTTTTCTGGAACCAAAAATAGCAGAAAACAGGCAACTGGCACTGCGGCATCTTGTTAATAGGTTAGTCCCAGAAAATGTATCAAAATACCTCAAAGTGTAGAAAACATAAGAAAGTTGATACAAAAAAAGCATGGAGCATAAAAAATTATAGATACGTTTACGACGTATCAGGAGCCACTGAACCACAGTAGCGGCTCTATGGAGGCATCAATGAGGGGGCCACGGTCGGCCTTGTAGCTGCTCGGGCCAGAAGAACTCACTATCATGGAGCTTTGATGAGATTGGACGGAGGACTAATGGAACACGATTTGGGAATTCTGTAGAGAGAAAAGAGGAATTAGATTGGGGAGATAAGAGAGAGAACATAGTGGACAAGAAAAGGGAATGACGGCATGGCAGGAGGATTTGGGGAGAGGGGAGGGAGGCGGGCAATGGCGCCTGCCTGGCCCTTCTCAGGGGAATCACCCCCGGGTAGGCTAACCGGATAAGATACAAAATGGCACAACCTGCTGACCGGCTGGGGCAACCGGACGTAAAAACTCAAAGTCAAATCAGAAAGAAGGCCAGACGAAGACCAAGCCAGCGAACCAATCAGCCGGATAAAAATCATTCCCAAAGACACTTAGCCGGCTGGACCATGCCAGCCGGATAAGACAATCAAAGTCCAGACAAACCAAGAGCAAGAAGGCAGGATCCTAGCCGGATGGAACCAGCCACCCGGTCAAGATGGATCAGCCGACTAGGGCAACCTAGCCGGCCACTCAAGACAAGCAAGGTACAAGGTGACGTAGAGCACAGTGCGTAGTACGCGTAGGACGATGGACAAGACAGAAAGGAGACCCAGACACTCGGCCCATACCGATGACTTGACCGATGACGGTTGTAACAGTAGACGGTAGGTGGTACTGTGCATAACTACCCGCACAACAGCCACTATAGACTGCATGGCGGCATGGGCCTGACTGTGGGTACATGCCCTCCATGTCGGCCACTATAGATGACCTAGTTGGCTGGGCCCCGTCTATGGGACCCGCCAGTCGGCCAGGCCGTTACCCACGCCGCCTCGGCCTATATAAGGGGCGGCAGGGGCAACATATCAAGGGTTGGTCTCTCACTTACTGCTAGCTAGGACAGATACAACTCGAGGAGCCTTGTAGTTTATGTTCATCCCTATAGTCAGATCGGCAGGAGTAGGAGCTTTACCTCACCATGAGAGCTCCGAACCTGGGTACTTCTTGTGTCCCCGACCCTTGCTTGTGCCAAATCCCGCCCGCGGACACCGCCGCTCGCTTCCTTGCTCGCTCCCACACCTCTATCTAGACTTCTTAGGCTCTGTCGTTTCCATAACGACGACATTTGGCGCCCACCATGGGGCAAAGATGGCGGCGACTAGAGCGACGTTCCGCACGGGACTCCGCATTTCTTCCGGCGAGCGCGTGGCTTCCGGCCTCGTTCTCATGATGGGAAAATTCGACTACGTTATCGACAACGCTCGCTGCTTCGCCGGATCAAGCTTCCCGGCAAGTGGCTCTGTCCTGTTGTTCGGCGACCTTCCCGTCTACGTCACCACTGTGCCAGAGAGTTTCCCTCGGGAGATTGTCTCCTTTGCCAAGCCGTTGCCCTTAGTCGGCAGAGCACTCTCTATGCCGCGCAACGCGGAGATGATGATGTCCGGCTCCAGCCACGGCCGCCGTCCCCCTCTCGAGTGCGGCAGCGACTTAGGAGGTCCGTTCACTCCGGTGCGTGAGAAAGGCATGGTGTACGAGGTCATCGAGGAACTCCTCAAGCCGGTCCATCCCGGGGAAAACCCGGAAGAGGCCATGACCAAGATCGAGGCGGCGCGAGAGCGTCTACTTCACCTGGCTCAGGTCTTGGCTTCCACCAAGTACCGAATGGAGAGCAGCATCCGCGAGTATCAGCGCGCGCATGGCCTCACCCCGGCTAATCAAGATCCTAGCCGGCTGGGCTCCATGCAGCATCGCGGAGGGGAGCTGGGCGCCCTCTTCGAGCAAGACGCTGAGCCGGCCTCCCGCATGTACCTCCCACCGCCCATGTATCACACTGCGGTCAAGAACGTCTAGGCGGCGCGAGTCGTCGCGGAAGATCTACCTCACCTAGAGGGGGAGGAAATGTTGCGCCAGTTCCAGCGGGTACAACACCTGTTGTGCGTGGCTAACGAGCAGGCCGAGGCCGCTCGGATCGCGTTCGAGGCAGGAGCTGGCTCTAGAGGAAATCACCTGGGTGGAAATAGCCGGGGAGGACCTCGCCAGACCGAGTGCTCTGCGTCTCCCGGATAGCAACCCCCGCGCTCCAAGTGTCGCCAGTCCGACAGCAGCCAACCTCGCGGCGAGCAAGGCGCCATGAGCCATCCGCCTCTGGCTGGCCAGAACGCCCCTCCACCATCCCGCCTCACTGGCCGGGTAGGAACGCCCAATCCGATTGAGCCGGATGCGCGCAACCGCATCGACCTCCTGATGGAAGCCCGCCTCACGGAGGAGGATGCAACCGGCCTAGTGTGCTTCGGGCCGCGCATCCAGAAGGATCCCTTCCCCGACAAGTTCTCCCTGCCACGGGACACCCCCAAGTACGACAGCAGTATGAAGCCGGAGGACTGGTTGACCGACTACGTCACCGCAGTCGGAATCACCCATGGCAACAAGCGCGTGGCGGTTCGCTACATCCCCCTCATGCCGACTGGCTCGGCAAGTACTTGGCTCAACAGCCTCGCGCCCAATGGCATCAATGCCTAGCCCAACTTCGAGAAGGTCTTCATCCAGAACTTCAACGGCACCTACACACGTCTAGGCAGGCCCCACGATCTTTCTCTGTGTGTCCAGGGAGACCGCGAGTCGGATCGTGTGTACCTCGCCCGTTGGACTGAGCTGCACAACTCCTGCGAAGGGGTGGTGCATAACCAGGCAATTGGCTTCTTCATCAAGGGGTGCCGCGAAGGCACGATGCTTGTCAACACCCGGATTTTTAATCCCAGATGCCTGTTATGCCATACATCACAATCCCAGGATTACCATTTTTGCGAGACATATCAGATTTGGATATCACAGTACATCATCCATTACAAACCATACATAAGGTCTTACACAAATAAGGATCTCATGATCCAGTTCTTAATACAAATCAAGCAGCGGAAATACGTAATGATAAAGCTAGCGTAGGCGAAGCTCCATCTTCGGGGTCACAGGCAATGCTGACGATGGGAGATGATCCTAGTTGTCGTAACCTTCCTGGGGTCCATCATCCTGGTACTCCTCTTCATAGTCTGGCCACAGGAATAGCCAGGGACAAGCCATGAGTACTCTTTAAGTACTCGCAAACTAATACCAACAAGTAAGGGGGGTTTTGTAGTAGGACACTAAGCTCTAGGGTTGTTTTGCAAAAAGCCAGATTTACCTCTACTAGTTCAGAAGCAAAGAAAGCTAGTTGAAATTTTATAACCCTAAGTGGGAACTTGAATTTCATGTCACAACTCTGTTGTGGTCAAGTCAAAGCCTCAATTCATTTCATAAGTCATTTTGAAAACATCTGACGGGGAACAATATGGCCACTCCAACTGTCCATAACCATGGACGCGGCTATTCGAATAGTTTGACACTCTGCAGAGATTGTACACTTTCACCACAACATTCGATACATCCGTCAGGAACAAATACTGAATTCACCATACTCAGTATGCGGATAATCAATCCTAACCTTTCAATTACACGCCTAGTATAGGCACCTCTCCTGTGAGTTTGGCCTCCCAACCATGACCAACTGTCATCTTGGGTACTGCACAGGTGGACAATCTTCACAAGGTAGCCTCAGCTCAGACCTTGGCCGTGAGGGAACCCATACTAAAGTATATAAGCTTCCAGTCAAGCCCTACCCAATTTTCGGGTATTGTGGTTGTACGGTAAAATTGGAATGGTATCGCATCCAGACAACCATCAGTTTTATAAAGGGTTAAGGCTCATGCCTCAACATTTTCATCATCAAAATCATCTGGTGTTTGGAAACACATGTCAAAACATTTCAGTACAATGACTCATCATTCCACGGTTTTCATAACCATTTTCACCAAGTATTCCCATCTAAAGTTGATCAAGTTTTATGCTTAGCATTAGCATCTACAACTGGGGTAAGTACTAATGAGGGGTGGTAAACAGGTGGGGATTAACTAAGTTTAATCTCATGTCTTAGGATGACATCAATATTATCTAGCTTAGGCCAAATTTAATGCTCTTTATGCAACCTTAAATTATATTCCTAGAATATACAAGTCACTTAAAAAAACTCTAAGAAATAGCTTTGATAAAGAAATAAAGTAGGAAGCTTGCAAGTAAAACTAGGATGGGGTTATCAAGTGAGTATAATCACATATGATTAAAGGCATATAGTTGGCATGGTAACAGGCAAGTATTTGCTTGCATAGGTCAACTTGATTAGTAAGGCTTGCCTTGTGCAGAGCAGTGGTTGAAGTTCTCCTCAGCTTCTTCTTCGTAGTATCCTCCTTCCTCCTCGTAACCTTGGTTGGTACTAGCGTCTATAAATAAATACGAGGTACACAATCACCAAACAATACTTAACTATTGTCAATCATCACACAAAGGGGTACTATAGATGATCTAGTATCATCACTAACATTACAAGATTAAAGCTTTTGTCTTATTTATTTTATTTTTAGAAAAGTAATTTCTACTCATTGAAAAACTACTTAATATTTAATATTCTCCAAAGCAAACATGGTATCATGTTGACACATGTCATAACCACATATTTCAGTATATGGGAATGTGATTTAAAGTGGTGTCACAATTTAATAAGGTTTAACCTTTTTATTTTAAATAAATAAAGTGACTAGAAATGCCTATGTGGCATTCTTTTATTACTTGAACATTATTTCTATAAGTAAACCCATATGTTTTTATATATTCTGAAAGGTATGATCAAATGTGATTTTTGAGAGTTGGAATCAACTCAAAAGCTATTATGGTTGAATTTTGAAAAATGTTTGAATGCGGAAAAGCTTCTGACTTGGTATTTTTACCAAGGGTGATCTACAGATCTAAATGATTTGAATACAACATGCTTGCATTAAGCATTTCAGTACCTTTCTAACACAATTGGTTTCATGCAATTTGGTTCATTGGATCGAGTTGGGTTGGTTTTTGAAACTAGGTACAGAACTGGGTTTGAATTAAAAAGAAAAAGTCTAAATTGAAACTGTTGGGTCGCGCAGGAGAGTTTAATGGGCCGGCCCAGTGTCACTCCGCAGCGCAGGGCTCAGCTGACAGGGGGTTCCACCAGTCAGTGGCGCGAAGCGGTACGGGGCGGTGTGGTTCATTGGATTAGAAGGGTGATCTACGGCTGAGGGTCGTCGTCGACAATGAACATGTCACCGGCGAGCTCGAACCCTAGCGGCTCAGTGGGGCTGCATAGGGGGCATACCGGGGCTCCAGTGACGACGGCGAGGCGGGCAAACGATGAAGTCGACGACGGCGAACTCAGGGGTGGTCGCGGCAGCTCCGGGGGTGGACGAAATCAATGGCTCCTCTTCTCCTTTACAGCGGCGAGCTCTGGCCAAATTCTGGCGATGCGCTGCTCGCCTTGCTCCGGCTAAGGGGTGGAATGATCAGTGAGGTGAGGGGAGTGAGATGGCATGAAGAAATCGAGCGGGGGTCGTCTCCTTTTATAGGCTCGACGGCGAGACCGTGAGGGATGGGCAGGCGACGGTGGCGACACGGCTACGGGCAGCTAGAGGCATGTAACACCCCAGTTTTAATTAATCTTTATTTGGGGTTTGTTGTGCATCATGAGCATCATGCTTTAAATTGTGCATTGAAGGAAATAAGATAAAACCCTAATCTTTCCTATTTTTTGAAATCCATTCAAAATAGTTCTGTATTTGAAAACTACCAAAACATTGGAACCCAAATTGATTACAAGGGTCTCTGCAATGTTTTGAATATTTGCAAAGTTCTGGTATTTTGAACTGACCAAAAACAGATTTGAAATGAGTTTACAAAAGAAACAAATGACAAAACTAAAAGGAAAAGGTTATGTTTAAAAAAAAGATAGATCCAGAGCTCCCTAGGCTGAGCCCAGCTTGCCCCTTCTCTATTTGCTGCTCCCAGCGCAGCCAGCAACCACTGCCACGGCCCAACGCGGCCTAGCCCCAGCCCAATACCAATTCGCCTCTGCTTCGTCGTCTTCCTCGCGAGTGCAAGCAGCTCTGTGTCAACGCCGTCGCCGTCCGCCGCCGTTGCGATGCGCGCCGCGCGCTGAGATGCTCGCCACCGCTTGGAGGGCCTACAAGTACCCGTCACCGCCGAGGAGCCCTAGCCATTCCCCAGTTCTCCTGTCCCTCCCTCTTTCTTCCATTTCCAGTGGAACCCGAACCCTAGCCGTCCAGGTCTTGCCGGTTGCCGTCATACCGCGCCACCCCGAGCTCCGTCGAGCACGCCACGAGGTTTGCCTCGCCTTCCCCGTTCTCCCTGTCGAAGCATGCAAGCCTCGGAGCACCCTCCTCACCGGAATCGACGTTTCCTCCCCACCATCGACGACCACCACCGGCGCCATTACCGTTGACTCCGACCTCCTCCGGCCAAATCAACATTGCCAACATCCCCAGGGTGAGCCCCAGGTGCTCAAGGAACCTTCAGTTCTCCCTCTCGCTTGCTGTGTGCGCCGCACGCCGGTCACCTGCAAGCCCCGCCGCCGCCGCTCGCTGTGCTTGCTGCCCCGACGACCATCCCGTAGCGGCGCCGCCAGGATTAGGTTCCCCGCGATGAGCTCGTTTGAACCCGCCCCTTCTCGCTTCCCAGTTCGCCGTCAATCGCCGTCCCGCGCTGTCGTCTGGCTGCTCTCCGGCGAGGTCCGCGTGGCTCCTGTGTGGCTGCTGACGTGGCCTCGGACCCACTTGCCAGCCCCAGTGGGTAGGCACTGCCTTGGTGAAAAACAGCCCAACCAGCCCCCGGTCCCTCCTGCTTGCGTGGCGTGCTGAGGTGGCCAGAGGCCCACCTGTCTGTGACTGTGGCTAGCCCAGCCTAAGTGTAAAAAGTATTTCCAGGTTTATTTAAATTAAGAAAAGGTTTAATAATTTCAGGAATTGTTTTAAATATTGTCAATTCAACAACTTTTAATCTGTAATTCAGAAGATACAAATAATATATCAAAATGTTCAGAAAAACGAGAACTATCTATTTAAGCTATAATCATGCATTGTTCAACAACTTAAATGGCAAGTTTAATTAGAAGAACAAACTAACCCCTCTCATAGATTCTGGAGTTTCCCTGAGTTAGGGTTTGTGCCCTTCGGAACCCCGATTAAATTGCCGAGCATGCTTTAGGGTTTCAATTCAATGCAAATTTAACTTGTCATATCATTATTCTTGTTTGAGAATTGCATCGATGCCATGTGTTGATTGTTTCCCCTTTATTTCCGGTGTTTCGTTCTTCTCGATAGAATACGATATCGAGATCGAGATCGAAGACCGAAGACAAGACCATCGAAGATCGACGAACAATACTTGACCAACTATGACCAAGTCAAGTACAAGGCTCCCAAAGATCTGTTTATCTGCTATCAACAAGCAAAGGAAAGCATAGCCCCACCATGATATAATCCTATGATTTTGAAAGCATTTCAATTCTGCCATGTTGCATATGATTCTATTGTGGTATTTTATCGTTAGATAGAGTATCCTATCTATTGCATTACTCCCTTTGAGCTTATATTACCTGATCCATTGCTCCTAGCATAGCTAGGTTTGGCTTGTGTGCACTGCTAGAGCTTATATCTATGTCTGCTTAGCCATGCATAGCTGTCAGTTCTGGTCCATCCAGATGATGTATCAGATTCAGAGAATCTAGTATGGCAGGAGAACGTGATGATATGATATGAGAGGTGATGTGAGTTAAACATGCTAAGGCTTGTATGGGAGGCCACGGTGGGATGTGGTTTTTCTAGTCCCATGCTCGCCACCACTAGGACTTGAGTTCTTTCCTTTGGAACCAAGACGAGCGTGCAACCACACGGGGCCTGGACAACCTCATGATTGACTAACTTGCCTAGTAGATTCCATGAGTCACATAGTTCGGGCGTTCCATTCGACATATGCATAGAAAATCTTTTGAAAGATTTGCCGGGTGAAGTTGGTGCATTCATAACAGGTAGGCAAGCGTGGACCGGGTTGCTTGGGGTAGATGGCGCCCCTGGTAAACCAACCTCGCCTCACATCTTTAAGTACCGGCTTCGGGATTTGACCCGTTATGGCGGAATCATACTTATTGCGTGACTCATGGTCTCGGCGAAAGCAAGGTAAAGGTCGTGTCTAACCACCCTCTGCCGGCCTTCCAAGGAACAGGGCTTATCTAGTGGCATTAAGAGAAGGTTAGTATGTGTGGGTAAAGTTGTACACCCCTGCAGGGTAATAATCTTTTCGAAAAGCCGTGTTCACGGTTATGAACGACTTGGCGACCGGACTCAAGATCATAGAGAACTTTAACCTAATCGTAAAACTAGGCAGATCAATGTGTGCTTAAGGATGCTTCCTCATGGGTACGAGGGGTGATCCTAGTTGGTAGATGATGATGACTTGGTGGATATTAAAAGATGATGATCAATATTTCGGAGACGTCGCTCTCTTATACCCTTTTAAAATACTCTGACTAGACGAGCTTCTTCTCTCTCTTGTTTTATAAACAAAAGTGGCTTTATGCAAAACAACTCCACCAGCTAGAAGTCTTGCGGAGTACACCCTGTACTCACCCTTGATTTGTTGACACTTTTCGCAGAGTAAGTGTTCACCTCAAGACGAGTTCCGTACTACATCGACACCGACGAGTAGCTTGGGGTTCCTGGCCGGCAGCCTGGAATCTATGGGCTGGGACGTCATCGTTATGCTTCAGGCTTCTTAGGCCATTTGTTAAGTTTGCTATACTTAATAGCATAATTTGCCTTCCGTTGTTTGATGTTTGTGGTCAGTGACCTCTGCTTGTAATATTTTGGTTCTCTGCTCAGTTATGAGCTTGCTGTAATAATTTTTGTGTCGTAGGGTCACTGTTGTGTTGCCGATTCTTCACTGGATATTCTCGAGCTCAAGGTTAAGCTTATTTCAGACGGAGGTCTGGGATTTGTTTAGCCCTGATCCCGGGAGTGTCACAGTTCTTGGTATCAGAGCAGTACCGACCGTAGGAAAACCTTGCTACTGGTCGATGTTGAGTCCAGTGTTTGTGAAAACTATTTTAAAAGTTGAAAAGTATTTGCAAAAACTCTAGTATGCTTCTTTTCTTCTTATCCAGTTTTGCTCTTACTCTGGGTCATCTTATCTGGTGTTGATTTTGGAAAAGTTTTGATATCTCTTTTAATCTTTCAAAACTTAGGTGCCTTCTTGGCATGTCGTTTCTCAGCCAGTTGCCCTAGTGTTTAGTTCTCTAGAGTTGTGTGTGTTGTGAATTCCTTGATCCCCTTTGCTCTTGTTCATTTGAGAGATTCCTTTCTATCATGATCTCTCTATCTTTTGGACCCACAATATTATATTGTTGGATTTATAGTGTTCTGTTCTAGGCTTCGAGGTTTCCTTTCGCCTCGTGTGCCTCCTTTTTATTTGTTTGGGTACTTCAGAAGTGGTTTCTTCTTCCGGAAGCTACCTCGTGATCCCTATCTTGCAGTGTATGTTATGTCACTCAAGTAGTGGTTACTCCTTTCTTTGGGTTTTAACCCTTGGACTTGAACCTAAGATTCCCGATTGTGCTGTATTCTGGTGTCCTGAATATTGTACATGAAGCTGACCTTTAACCCAAGATCCATTCCTTTGACCCATGTTGTTAATGTTCATACATTACCTCAGGATGGCTGGTATTACAAATCTAGCCTCCAAGCTTGTGGTATTTGTCATGATTGAATTGTGACAATGAAGGACTTCCCCTACCACATGCTACGGCAGATGTTCTTTAATGGAACCAAATAGATCACGACAAGAGTACTCCTCGTGAGTCTCGTATCTATATTCGTGACTCTGCCACACCTTATCTCTTCTTTGCATTAGTTTTCGGAAGATTGTTAATCTATGCATCCACATCTTGGGATTCTATCCTGAGCATGTTCCTTTTTCCCTTGTTGTTTTCCGACCTTTGTCTACCAGTTGGTAGCCAAGTAGTAAATGTGCATCGGTGTCTTCCGAAGAAAGATACTCTTGTGGTCCGTCATGACAAACCATTTCGGAATGTCAGGAGAAACAAACTCCAGTACCTCGTCATACCAAGACCAGGTCAAAGCGTTGTAACCTGCAGATTAAGAGGCGTTGATTAGCTTCTATCTGTTCTACCTTAAAGTATCACACTCTTCTATACTAAGAGGTCGTGTTAAGTTCCATGACCCCTTAATGAAGTGATACTTTACACAACGTTACCCACCCTTCCTCGAGCTTTTGTGCTCGTGAGTGATGCGTGTGTAATAATGTGGCCATCCGAGATTCTTAGCAATTATTATTGTTTTGAACTCTAAGGACATTTGTGTCATTCTTAGCGTGATTGGTTAATCCTATCACTAAGCAAAGTCTGATTGTGTTACTAAGTCTGTTATTCTGGTACACTCCCCCTCGGTCAAAGAGTTAGGCTTGTGCCGAAGCTCTGAGACTATGTCTTCTTGCCTTACCAAGCACGTTTCCTCTGGAACTAAGTGACATATCGGTGGTTCGTGATATTCTAGATGTCTACTAGAAGTATCGCCATGTTTCCACATGACCGTGTTGTCAAGTTCTTGAGCAAGCAAGTTCTCTGAATTCCTCTTTTCTCCAAGGATCCATACTGGATACCCCTGAACTAGTTGGTTGAGATTAAACAACAACTTGGAGAGTTGTAAGACAAAAGTTCCATCCGACTCTGTTCCTTATTAAAGGGATGCCTAGTTTTGTTCGTGTTGAAGAAAGATAGTATTTCCTACGTGGATATATTATCTTCCCCACATTTGATTTGATTTGAGTTATTGTCAAATCAAACTCAGTTCCAAGGATTATCTTGATGGTGTTTCTACTAGTGATGTTTCACTGGGATACATCTTCATGTCCTTTGGTCTGACCAATACTTTTGCCTTGTTCATACAACATACAAGTTCACCTTCTTGGAGTGTCTCGATAAGTTTGTTGTTAAGCCATCGATGACATCCTTATATTCTCCATGCTAGAATTGATTCATATGGAAAATTTGGCATCAATGTTGGAAAACTTTCGAGAACCATCTTCGAGTCATCTCGAAGTATGTGTTCTGGATGTTAGAAGTAACCCTTTTCTGGTTCATGTGCAACTAATGAAAGATGTCGCCGTGGATTCGGGAAGAGTTATCTCCGTTACTTAAGGACAAATGTGTGGTTTATTGTTAGTATTTTATGTGTATGCAGTTGTCCTTCGACAAGATGCTAATACATGGGTCTAGCAATTTAGCTCAGCCTTTTGGAGCTCTACACTATAGTCCCTGTCTTGAGAATCTAGTAACTTTACCTTCGCGGTAAATTTTGCAAATTTTCTATTCGGACATGCTGAGTCTGAAGTATCATCTCACCTAACCAAATCTGAATCTCAAGCAGATATGATGGTTGGTGTTCCTCAAGGTTTTGACATAGGTCTCTTTGTAAGTCTGGCAAGATTGATGTAATGGTTGACACACTTAGCCGGAAAGACCTTTTGCCATATCCTCTTGAATCAGCAATAACAACCACTCTTCATGAGGCTTCTTCTCTAATTAATTATAGGAGTTGTGCTTATGGTTTCCTTTTGTACCCGAAGTCTGACCTTTATTTGATGTTTGATTTCTCGAACATCAAGGAGAACATTTAAAGTAGAGTTGCTAAATGTCTCTCGGTCGATCCTCCAGACCCTTTATGTTGGCAAGTGTCTTGTTGTGCCAAGTAATTGAAGTCTGAGAATGAAGTTTCTTTCTTCTCGTGTCATCAGGAATCTTCTTAACTATTCATCCTGGTGGTTTAAAGTAATATCATAATCTTGGCAAAGATTTTGATAAATCTAGATGAATAAAGAGTTTCCTTTGTTCTCTAAACCATGTTTTAAGAGTGACTATGATTTTGGTAATCAAAAGTTCCTCTTGCTACATGTTCCTTGCGACTCTTGTGAGTCCTCTCCACTAAAACACCTTTCTGTCTTAAGCCTTCTGTTGAATGAAAGAGTGACTCTTCTGTTTCAAAAATAGTTCAACAGCTTGGTTTTGTTGATCCATATCTTTGCAACCTGAAATCTCTACTTAAGCCATTTAGTAGAGGTTCATTTATCGAAGTCTGTGGTTCTGATCTTTCTGTTGGAAGCTTTCCTTTTCAAAAGCTTAAACTCTTCTGTAAGCTCCATGGTCTCAATCCTTATGAAGACCATCTATCTAACAACTTGAAACCATCTCCTCTTGTTTCCTCCATTACCTTGATGTGTTTCATGTTCGTCATCTCAGAGTTATTTCTGAACACTCCATCCATGAGTTAACCTTGAGATACTCTGTGTGTTGTTTAGTGTGCTTCCCTCTTATCCTTAGAGTGACCATGTTTCTTTCTCTCTTTGTCTCTCTTACTACCTTTGGAATCTCGGGTCGAGATTCTCGTAAGGGGGATAGAGCTGTAACACCCCAGTTTTAATTAATCTTTATTTGGGGTTTGTTGTGCATCATGAGCATCATGCTTTAAATTGTGCATTGAAGGAAATAAGATAAAACCCTAATCTTTCCTATTTTTTGAAATCCATTCAAAATAGTTCTGTATTTGAAAACTACCAAAACATTGGAACCCAAATTGATTACAAGGGTCTCTGCAATGTTTTGAATATTTGCAAAGTTCTGGTATTTTGAACTGACCAAAAACAGATTTGAAATGAGTTTACAAAAGAAACAAATGACAAAACTAAAAGGAAAAGGTTCTGTTTAAAAAAAAGATAGATCCAGAGCTCCCTAGGCTGAGCCCAGCTTGCCCCTTCTCTATTTGCTGCTCCCAGCGCAGCCAGCAACCACTGCCACGGCCCAACGCGGCCTAGCCCCAGCCCAATACCAATTCGCCTCTGCTTCGTCGTCTTCCTCGCGAGTGCAAGCAGCTCTGTGTCAACGCCGTCGCCGTCCGCCGCTGTTGCGATGCGCGCCGCGCGCTGAGATGCTCGCCACCGCTTGGAGGGCCTACAAGTACCCGTCGCCGCCGAGGAGCCCTAGCCATTCCCCAGTTCTCCTGTCCCTCCCTCTTTCTTCCATTTCTAGTGGAACCCGAACCCTAGCCGTCCAGGTCTTGCCGGTTGCCGTCATACCGCGCCACCCCGAGCTCCGTCGAGCACGCCACGAGGTTTGCCTCGCCTTCCCCGTTCTCCCTGTCGAAGCATGCAAGCCTCGGAGCACCCTCCTCACCGGAATCGACGTTTCCTCCCCACCATCGACGACCACCACCGGCGCCATTACCGCTGACTCCGACCTCCTCCGGCCAAATCAACATTGCCAACATCCCCAGGGTGAGCCCCAGGTGCTCAAGGCACCTTCAGTTCTCCCTCTCGCTTGCTGTGTGTGCCGCACGCCGGTCACCTGCAAGCCCCGCCGCCGCCGCTCGCTGTGCTTGCTGCCCCGACGACCATCCCGTAGCGGCGCCGCCAGGATTAGGTTCCCCGCGATGAGCTCGTTTGAACCTGCCCCTTCTCGCTTCCTAGTTCGCCGTCAATCGCCGTCCTGTGTCGCCGTCTGGCCGCTCTCGGACGAGGTCCGCGTGGCTCCTGCGTGGCTGCCGACGTGGCCACGGACCCACTTGCCAGCCCCAGTGGGTAGGCACTGCCTTGGTGAAAAACAGCCCAACCAGCCCCCGGTCCCTCCTGCTTGCGTGGCGTGCTGAGGTGGCCAGAGGCCCACCTGTCTGTGACTGTGGCTAGCCCAGCCTAAGTGTAAAAAGTATTTCCAGGTTTATTTAAATTAAGAAAAGGTTTAATAATTTCAGGAATTGTTTTAAATATTGTAAATTCAATAACTTTTAATCTGTAATTCAGAAAAATGCAAATAATATATCAAAATGTTCAGAAAAATGAGAACTATCTATTTAAGCTATAATAATGCATTGTTCAACAACTTAAATGGCAAGTTTAATTAGAAGAACAAACTAACCCCTCTCATAGATTCCGGAATTTCCCCGAGTTAGGGTTTGCGCCCTTCGGAACCCCGATTAAATTCCGAGAATGCTTAAGGGTTTCAATTCAATGCAAATTTAACTTGTCATATCATCATTCTTGTTTGAGCATTGCATCGATGCCATGTGTTGATTGTTTCCCCTTTATTTCTGGTGTTTCGTTCTTCCCGATAGAATACGATATCGAGATCGAGATCGAAGACCAAAGACAAGACCATCGAAGATCGAAGATCGACGAACAATACTTGACCAACTATGACCAAGTCAAGTACAAGGCTCCCAAAGATCTGTTTATCTGCTATCAACATGCAAAGGCAAGCATAGCCCCACCATGATATAATCCTATGATTTATAAAGCATTTCAATTCTGCCATGTTGCATACGATTCTACTATGGTCTTTTATCGTTAGATAGAGTATCCTATCTATTGCATTACTCCCTTTGAGCTTATATTACCTGATCCATTGCTCCTAGCATAGCTAGGTTTGGCTTGTGTGCACTGCTAGAGCTTATATCTACGTCTGCTTAGCCATGCATAGCTGTCAGTTCTGGTTAATCCAAATGATGTATCAGATTCAGAGAATCTAGTATGGCAGGAGAACGTGATGATATGATATCAGAGGTGATATGAGTTAAACATGCTAAGGCTTGTATGGTAGGCCATGGTGGGATGTGGTTTTTCTAGTCCCATGCTCGCCACCACTAGGACCTGAGTTCTTGCCTTTGGAACCAAGACGAGTGTGCAACCACACAGGGCCTGGACAACCTCATGACTGACTAACTTGCCTAGTAGATTCCATGAGTCACATAGTTCGAGCGTTCCATTCAACATATGCATAGAAAATCTTTTGAAAGATTTGCTGGGTGAAGTTGGTGCATTCATAACAGGTAGGTAAGCGTGGACCGGGTTGCTTGGGGTAGATGGCGCCCCTGTAAACCAACCTCTCCTCACATCTTTAAGTATCGGCTTCGGGATTTGACCCGTTACGGTGGAATCATACTTATTGCGTGACTCATGGTCTCGACGAAAGCAAGGTAAAGGTCGTGTCTAACCACCCTCTGCCGGCCTTCCAAGGAAGAGGGCTTATCTAGTGGCATTAAGCGAAGGTTAGTACGTGTGGGTAAAGTTGTACACCCCTGCAGGGTAATAATCTTTTAGAAAAGCCATGTTCACGGTTATGAATGACTTGGCGACCGGACTCAAGATCATAGAGAACTTTAACCTAATCGTAAAACTAGGCAGATCAATGTGTGCTTAAGGATGCTTCCTCATGGGTACGAGGGGGTGATCCTAGTTGGTAGATGATGATGACTTGGTGGATATTAAAAGATGATGATCAATATTTCGGTGACGTCGCTCTCTTATCCCCTTTTAAAATACTCTGACTAGACGAGCTTCTTCTCTCTCTTGTTTTATAAACAAAAGTGGCTTTATGCAAAACAACTCCACGAGCCAGAAGTCTTGCGGAGTATACCCTGTACTCACCCTTGCTTTGTTGATACTTTTCGCAGAGTAAGTGTTCACCTCAAGACGAGTTCCATACTACATCGACACCGACGAGTAGCTTGGGGTTCCCGGCCGGCAGCCTGGAATCTATGGGCTGGGACGTCATCGTTATGCTTCAGGCCTCTTAGGGCATTTGTTAAGTTTGTTATACTTAATAGCATAATTTTCCTTCCGTTGTTTGAGGTTTGTGGTCAGTGACCTCTGCTTGTAATATTTTGGTTCTCTGCTCAGTTATGAGCTTGCTGTAATAATTTTTGTGTCGTAGGGTCACTGTTGTGTTGCCGATTCTTCACTGGATATTCTCGAGCTCAAGGTTAAGCTTATTTCAGATAGAGGTCTGGGATTTGTTTAGCCCTGATCCCGGGGGTGTCACAAGGCATGGCCGAGGTTGGCGATTGACGGGTGGTCTCCTGGCGATGCTCTAAAGCTTTAATGCGCGTGTAGGGGCGGTGGTAAATGGTCAGGAACGCGCGGTGCTCTGCGAGGCAGAGGCGGCGAACTTTGCGGTGAGCGGTGGCTACGGGGTACGGGCGGTGAAACTATCATGTCTGGTGGTATCCTGGGACGGTGGGGTGCATGCTGGCGGGCGGCGAGGGCTCGAGGTGGTCGGGTTGCATGGGAACAGCGCGTGCTCTGCGGTGCGCATCAGCATGGTCGACAGCGGCACGGGCGCGGCGTTCCTGGTGGTTCTGGTAGCTGTCTTCGAGCTAGGGATGGTTGAGAGGGGCGGTGAGGAATGGGCTGCATGCTAGACAAGGTTGGCACGGCTAGTTCTTCTCCTAGCTTGCTGTCCACACTGGGGTGACATGGGTGCTCTCGGCCTGCTCACCATTGATGGCATTGGCATGCTCACAGTGGTGCTAGAGATTAGTTAAGGTTGCTAGATGATCTACTAAGGCTAGTGTAACCAGAGAGGGAACAAGGTTGGCTAGTTCTGAAAGTTAGAGATAGCCAAAGTAGGCATGGGAGTTAATTTGGCCAAAGTGACCATTCACTTAATTTGTTTGTTTTGATTTGTTTGTCTTTGGGAAAAGTGTGGGGATTGTTTAGATGATGTTTATTTCACCTAAGAATCATTTTACAAGCAAAGAAACACAGAACCAAGGCAATTCAAAAGAATCCAAATTTTAATACACACACATATGCATGCTTTCATATTTTTAATTGGAAAAGTTTTTGTTAACCCTAATTTTGATGATTAGAGTTTGATGATTCAAGTTTAATATTTTTGGGATGTTACAATGCTGCACCACCGGCTGCTATGCGACGAGCCCAGGACCATGGTGGAACTGATGACTGTCGCCGACCAGTATGCCACCACGGACGCGACAATGAAGAAGCCCCTCCGAGTAAACGTGGAAGGACGAACGGTTCCCAACGAGCCGGCTCGATGGAAGCATGCCGGCCAAGGCAGAGATGCCGGGTCATCCAGGCGGCCCGGCAGCGACAGCCGCTACCAAGGCAAGCGTCTGGTGGATCAGCAGAGCCCACGTTACCACCAGAGGGAGGTCAATGCGGTGCAAGGTGCGCCGGCTCACAACGACAAGAGGCATAGGAACACCTTCACCTTCGAGAAGATGTTCAACGGGTCGTGCAAGTACCACATCAGTGCCTCCAAGCCGGCTACACACACCACTCGGCAGTGCAGCTGGACCCGGCAGATCAAGGAACAGGCTGGTTTGCCTCCCCTCCCCCCACCCCCTCCCGGCGGACCCCCACCACCGGCTAGGGCAGCCGACAACAACCGCGACAACGGAGGCTACACCCAGCAGCATGAGAACTACCACATCTTCGAGGTCGAGCCGATTGACAATCACGGCCGGAAGCAGCATAGCGCGGAGGTGAACGCTGTCGTTCCCCCGGTCCCCCCGCGCCTCAACTGGTCCAAGACTCCCATCACCTGGAGCCCGGCGGACCAGCCGGATCTGCTCCCGAATGCCAGGGGCTACGCGATGGTGCTAGACCCTCTCGTCATCTCCGACGTGCGCACCTGTCGATTCTCGCGCGTGCTGGTAGATGGGGGAGCAGCCTCAACCTGCTCTACTGGTCTTCCATGGAGAAGATGGGTATCCGGGAGTGCGACCTGCAGCCCTCGACCACTGTGTTCCACGGCGTCGCGCCCGGGCCACCGTGCGTCCCGCTAGGCAAGATCTGGTTGGATGTCTTATTCGGGTCGGAGGAGAACTTCCGGCACGAGCCAATCTGGTTCGAGGTGGTCAACCTCGCCAGCACCTACCATGTCCTTCTCGGGCGTCCTGCCCTTGCAAAGTTCATGGCGGTCCCCCATTATGCATACCTCAAAATGAAGTTGTTGGGGCCGAACGGTGTGATCACTGTGGCCGACTACTATAGGCGTCCATGGCTTGCGCGAAGGAAGGCGCCAATATAGTTGAGGCCCTTCTCATCGCCGAGGAAAAGCGCGAGATGATGCGCAATGTTGCCATGATGCAGCAGGAGGTACCGGCTGGCATGAAGCCGACTGGGGACATGGTGTTCCAGCCGTCCAAGGACACCAGGAAGATCCCGCTCGATCCGGCTGACCCCTCCAAGTGCGTCACCATTGATGCCGGCTTGGACAGCAAATAGGAAAGAGCGCTCGTCGACTTCCTCCGTGAGAAATGGGACATCTTCGCATGGTCTCCCAAAGACATGACGGGTGTGCCGAGGGAGTTCGCCGAGAACTCACTTCATGTGCGTCCTGACGTCAAGCCAGTCAAGCAGCCCCTCCGTCACTTCGCGGAGGACAAGAGGAAGGTCATCGGCGACGAGATCGCCTGGCTACTTGCTGCCCGCTTCATCATGGAAGTATACCACCCGGACTGGCTGGCCAACCCAGTCCTGGTGCTGAAGAAGAACAAGACTTGACGTATGTGTATCGACTACATGAGCTTGAACAAGGCTTGCCCAAAGACCCTTTCGCTCTGCCCCATATTGATCAAGTGATTGACTCTACAATCGGCTGCGATCTGCTCTCCTTTCTTGATTGTTATTCCGGCTATAATCAGATCCGGCTAAACCCGGATGATCAATTGAAAACGTCGTTCAGCACCCCGTACGGGGCTTACTACTATGTAACCATGCCATTCGGCCTGAAGAATGCAGGTGCTACCTATCAGCGTTGCATGCAGAAATGCTTGCACTCGCAGATTAGTCGGCATGTGCACACGTACGTGGACAACATCGTCATCAAGACGAAGGAGAAGTAGACCCTACTGGAGGACCTTGGCGAGACGCTCGCCAACCTCCGTCGGTACCAGATGAAGCTGAACCCGGATAAGTGCGTGTTCGGCGTGCCAGCTGGACAACTCCTTGGCTTCCTCGTGTCGAGCCGAGGAATCGAGGCCAATCTGGAGAAGATCGCGGCCATCGAGAGGATGCAGCCGCCCAAGAGCTTGCTCGGTGTCCAGAAGTTCACCGGCTGCTTGGCTTCCCTCAGCCGATTCATCAGCCGGCTTGGGGATAAGGCCCTGCTACTGTACCAGCTGATGAAAAAGACGGACAAATTCACCTGGACTGTGCAGGCGGATGCCACGTTCCATGACCTCAAGCGCATGCTATCCACGGCGCCGGTTCTCGCCACGCCGGCTGAGAATGAGTCGATGCTGCTCTACATAGCTGCCACCAACCGGGTAAAGTGTCGTCCTACCGGTGGAGCTCCATGAGGAAGGCAAGGCCCAGCCGGTTCAGCGACCCGTCTACTACCTCAGCGAGGTGCTCTCCCTCTCCAAGCAGAACTACCCCCACTACCTGAACATGTGATATGGCATGTACTTGTCTTGCAAGAAGCTCAAGCACTACTTCCAGGAGCATCCGCTCACCGTGGTGTCCACTCCGCCGTTGGGCAAGATCTTCGGCAACAAGGACGCCACGGGTCGGGTAGCTAAGTGGGCCATTGAGCTGGTCGCTTATTGCATTCAGTATGAGCCCCGGATCACCATCAAGTCCCAAGCGGTGGCGTACTTCTTCGTCGACTGGGCGGAGAGCCAGTACCTGTCGCCGGTTCCAGATTCTGACTACTAGAGGTTGCACCTCGTCGGCTCGAAGATGTGCGGGGGCTTGGGAGTCGGCATCATGCTCACATCGCACAAGGGAGACCGGCTGGAGTACATGCTGCAGATCCACTTCACCGCGTCGAACAACATCGCCGAGTACGAGGCTCTCGCGCACGGGCTCCGTCTCGCGAAAGATATTGGCATCCGTCGGATTCTTTGCTTCAGTGATTCGGATCTGGTGGTGCAGCAAGTATCCGGTGAGTGGGACGCTCAGGATGCCAACATGGCCCTGTACCGGTTCCACGTCCAGCTGCTCAGCGCTGGCTTCGAGGGATGCGAGTTCCATCATGTTCCCCGCGCCAACAATGAGGCGGCCGACGTGCTCGCGCGAGTCGGATCCACCAGAACGGCCATCCCGCCTGGAGTATCCTTGGAGCACCTACGCAAGCCCAGCATAACCCCCTCTCCGGAGTTTGAGTCCATCATCTGGGTGGCAAACCCGGGGGCTACCGGCTCGAAAGAGCCGGGCCCCGCTATTGTGCCCCCCGGCTCGAAAGACTAGGGGTCTTCCTCCTCCTCAGGTGAGCTTTCATCAAGCAAGGCAAGAGGCCCGAGGGCAGCAAACTCGGGCATCCCACCCGGCCGTCCTCCGGACGAGCTCCAGATCGTGCCGGCTAGTGTCTTCACCATCCGGGAAGTTCCATCCTGGGCCCAGCCCTTCAATGAACTACCTCCTCAACGACGAACTCCCAGATGACGAGGTGGAAGCAAGGCAGATCCGGAGCCGCACGCACATGTACACCATCATCAACAAGGAATTGTACAAGCGCACCGCCATAGGTGTCTTCTAGCGGTGCATCGATGCAGATACTGGCTACCGGCTGCTGAAGGAAATCCACCAGGGGAATGCGGACATCACGCCTCATCTCATGCCCTGGTGTCGAAGGCAATGCACCACGGATTCTACTAGCCCACCGCCGCGGAGGACGCGGACCAGCTGGTTCACGCATGCAATGGGTGGCAGCAGTTCGGCCGGCTAAGGCACATGCTGACTTCTGTGCTCAAGACCATTCTGATTACCTGGCCCTTCGCCGTCTGGGGGTTGGACATGGTCGGCCCCTTCAAGCGAGCTTGAGCCGGCATGACCCACCTGCTGGTGGCGGTGGACAAGTTCACCAAGTGGATCGAGGCGAAGCCGATCCGGAAGTTAGACGGTGCCACCTTCGTCAAATTCTTCCGCGACATCATCATCCGGTTCGGCTACCCCCATAGCATCATCACCGACAATGGCATGAACTTTGCCAAGGGGGCCTTCGCCTGGTTCTGCCACAACAAGGGGATCCGGCTAGACCTCGCATCCGTTGCGCACCCGCAGTCCAACGGGCAGGTGCAAAGGGCCAACAACCTGGTGCTATACGGAATCAAGCCCCGGCTGATCGAGCCACTCGAACGATCACCCGGTTGCTAGATCGAGGAGCTCCCAGCTGTGTTGTGGAATCTCCGCACCACCCCGAACAGGTCAACCGGCTTCGCCCCGTTCTTCCTCACCTACGGCTCGGAAGCGGTCCTCACGGCGGACATCGAGTTCGACTCACCCCACAAGCTCCTTTACACGGAGAAGGAGAACCAGGAGGCGATGGAGGATAGCGTGGACCTCCTCGAGGAGGCCCGCGAGCTGTCCTTGTCCAGGTCGGCTATCTACCAGCAAGGACTGCGTTGGTATCACTCCAACTGCATCCGGCCCGTCACATTCTGGGAAGGCGGCTTGGTGCTCCGGCTGATACAAGACACGAAGGGCATGCACAAGCTGTCCCCTCCGTGGGAGGGACCCTTCATCATCAGGAAGGCACTGCACAACAACTCCTACTACCTCATCGACGCGCAGCAGCTGCGCAAGAACAATATGGACAAGTCGGATGAAGAAACAGAGCGGCCGTGGAATGCAGACCTGCTTCAACCGTTTTACACTTAGTCGCAAAAATCAGTGTATGTATCCGGAACCCTGAATGAATGAAAGATATGGAACCCCGGCTGATACTCAGGGCTCCTTTCCAGACATTCTGTTGTTATTTGTTTTCAATTAAACCCTGCAACGTTTTTCCGGCTTCCGTCAACCCCCAATCGCGGGGGCTCACCGGTTGGCCCGCCCTGCCAATTCTGTAAACCGACTGAGTAGTGTGCGACGATGCCAAAGGACCACTCTTCGTCTCAGCTATAGACCGCAACCCGGCTGTCCAGCTAGCAAGAGAAAAATCCCGAGGGCATCCCAGACGAAAAACGGCGAAATATGTGACATGTCAGACATCCCGACCATGTGCCTAGTTGGTATTTTTTGGCTACTAAGCCTCTAGTACCGTGCGGAAATGTATTGTCAGCTCCCTTCAGTTCCGGCTCCAAACTGCAACCCGACTGTCTGGCAAGGTGCAACATAAACAGCATTGCGCACAAGAAAGTGACTAAGTGTTCAGAAAATCACGAGCTAGTTTTCAAAAAAGAAAAATTCTGGTCGGACGGTAAAAATAACGTATAACATGACAACATATTGATAAGGAATCATTCTTGTATGCTTCTTTTTGCACAAATCGCACTGAGCCAGAAATCAAAGATGGAAGATTCGAAGAACCTACCTGCGGTAGACACTCCGAATATCGGGGGCTACACCTAGTGGGTGCACTGGCACGCCCCCACTGGAAGCATGCGGCGTCCGGCTGACGAGTGCACCAGCCGGACAGAGAGAGATAGAGCAAGACAAAAAGTAAGGTGGCGAGACCCTCTGTGGCAAGGGCACAGCCCCTCCCGTCCGGCTAGGAGGTTTCAGCCGGCCAAGGAAAGATAGAAAGAGAAAAGAAAGAAAGAAAGAGATAAGGAAAGCAATAGAGAAAAAGGCCTAGGGCATGGCCGCACACGTATAGCCGGCTACACGAGTGATAGTTGGAAAGGCAAGATGAAAGGGCAGATTGTCGCCAGGTCAGAGGTGGTAGAACGCAAGTGAAGATTCACAAAAGAACAAGACAAAAGCAAGATAATGCCGGCTGGAGTGGACGAGTCGGACAAATTAGTCAGACAAGGTATAAAGACAATGGGTGCACGAAGGCAAACCCAGCCGGATAATTACTTAAACGGCGGAGGACGAAGCCCCCGCATATCTAGATTGTTGAAAAAATGCAAGTACCAAGAGCTAAATCCATATACAGTTACGCTCGGCATCCCAGGGTCTTCTTCTTCCTCAAGCAGTCGGGCCCTTGCCGTGGGAGTGGCTGAGCCGGCCCCACCCGACTGGGAAGACGCCTCCGTGCCACCATCTCTCCCGCGCTTACCTCGCCCTTTGTCAGCACTTTGTCGATGTCGGCATAGCCAGCGATCGTGATGGCGGCGAAGCGGAGCCCGGGGTAGGCCTGGCGCACCGCGGCAAGATATGCGCTGGCTCGGAAGCCGTCCACCAGCTTGTCGAGCCAGGCATCCTTGTACCAAGAGAGCATGAGGGCCAGGGGCATCTCGGAGCCGATGCGGGAGGCAAGGTCACGCAGCCGGTTGACGGCGTTCGGCGCATCGCCCAGCTTGATCGCCAAAGCTCCCATGGTCTCCGGTACGAGCTCCCCGGGGAATATGAGGTTGTGGATGCCGGCTGCAGCCTTGCGCAGGTTGGTAGCGTCCTCCCCGAGCTACGCCACCAAGTCCCATACGGCGGCCTTCTCACCCGGAGCAGCCTGTTGCACCCGGTCATAGGCAAGAGCATCTACTTGGGGGTAGAAGCCTTGTGATCAGAAGGGGGCAAGTCAAAAGAGCAATCCGACAAAAAGCAGTCGGACAGAATGGAAAAGAAAAGGCAGGGACTTACCCTTGGCAACGTGGCCAATCTTCATCAGCTTGTCATCCAGGAACTCGGAGTGCTCCTTCAGTCGGGTGGCCTCCTTATCCAGGAGGTCGAAGGCGGTGGCCCGGCTGGCGAGGGCGTCGTCTCGCTCCTTGAGGGTGGCCTCCAGCTGGTTTACCCAGGAGTCAGGGCAGACCCGGGAGTGTCATTCCTTGTTCTGGAGCCGGAGCACGGAGTTGTCCCAGCTGAGGCGCGTGTTGGAACGCGTCAGCCGGTCAATTTCGCGTTTCGCACAGACCATGAAGGCTGCAGCAGGCAAAAACGAGCGCAAGTGAGAAGGTAGCCGGAAACAAAAAAGGAAAGAAGAAGGAAGGGCGGGAGGAACTTACTTTGCACGGTCCCCATGCCGCCGCCAACTGCTTCGCGGCGGCCTCGTTGGCGTCGGTCAGCGTCGCCCAGAGTTGCCGGCACTCATGGATCCCGACCTCGAGGTTCACCTCGAGGGTCTGCAGGGAAGTCCCCGCCTCCACCGGCAGCAGCACCAGCGGTCCGGCTAGGGCAGCCGGGGCGTCGCGTATGGCCGCCTGCCACTGCGCCATCGCCTCCTCGTCGAAGTCAATGTCCTCCACCACCACCGTATCCTTGCCGGCGCGCGAGCCTCCCGTGCCGGCTGATGAGCCCCCACCCGGGCTCGAATCCGCATCCGGCCGACTCCGTGCGCTCAGGCGCGACGGGAGTCGGCTGGACCGCGGCCACCGGCTCTAGCGGGGGCATGGTCTCGGTCGCCGGGGGCGGAGCGGCCACCGAAGGGGCATCTCCGGCTGGGGCAGAGGATCATGAGGCATCAAGGCGGAGGGCGCGCTGCGAGCCGGGCTTGCAGCAAAGGAAAGAACAGAGCTGTGTAAGGAACACAAGATCAAGACAGGAGCAAAGGCAGATGCGAGAAAAAGGAAGAGCAAGAGAGAGAGCAAACGCAAGAAAACTTATCCTTGCACCACGGGTGCGGACCTCTTCCGTCCACCCGTGGTCTGGCCGGGGCATGGAGGAACCCCCACCCGGCTATGCTTCGCAGTCGGGTCTTTAGTCGCGGCGGCGCTACTCGAGGAAACCTCGCCAACACGCTTCCGTGTAGGCTCGGGCGGCGCGGTGCCGTCGCTCTCCTCCGGTGTGGGGTCGTGCAGATCCTCCATCGCCTCGTTGCCCCGGCTAGGGAAGAAGCCCTCCTTGTCGTATGAGCCCTCGCCGCTAGTCCGGCGCGGGCGCGGATCTGAGAGGTCAACGGTAAAGGCCTGGAGGGTCTCCTCACCCTCTTTCCAGATGATGCAAGGGAAGGTATGCGAAATAAGAAACGAGTAAGATCCGGATCAAGCGGTGATGCCGGACAAAGCAAGAATGAAAGAAAAGCAAGAAAATGGGCAAGTCACACTAACTCGAGGGGCGCAGTTCTTCCACGTGTAAGGAGCCAGACCGAAGCGCCAGTCGGCCTTGATCTTCTCCTTGGTGATTATCCACACCCATTCGTAAAGGTTGGCGAAGGGGGGATCACGGCGCGAGAGCCGGGTCGGGTCGACACACCCAGAGTAGTAGCACATTTTGTGCGCTCACTGCTGCAGGGGCATCATCAGCCGGCTCGCCCAGCTCAGCGTCACGTTGACGCCGGTCAGGCCAGCCGTGATCAGCGACCTCATTCGCTGCAGCAGCGCATCCGACTCCGCCTTGGCGCCAAATATCTTCTCCTCCCAGTGCGCCCGTGAAAGAACATGTGGGCCCCCATGTGTGGTTTTGGTAATTAATGACAATCTCTATGGACTAATGCTTGTATCAAGTTGTACGTGTAGGAATTGTCCATAGGCAATGCTTGAACCATTTGTTGGCTTCAAGGTTTGGAGAAGAAGTGAAGAGGATCATGTGGTGACCAAGGTGTTCAAAGAATGATCCACATATTGGTCATGTGAGAGTTAAAACTATGGCAAGTATGTCTTGAAGAATAAGATGGAGTAATATCTCTGGTGTATCTTCAAGTCATCAACATAATGAAGAAAAGAAGAAATGATGTGCAAGCTAAAGATGTGCAATATCTAGAAGATCTCATGCTTAAAGCTTGCCATCCTCGGTGATCAAGGATCGATGAAGACAAGGTCAATGTAAAGGTTTCCCCATGTTGTATGGTGGAGTAACTTGCAAGTCTTCATCAAGCAAGTGCGTAAAAGAGCAATCAAGAAAGGTGTTCCATCTTGAGAAGGACAAGATCGTATACATCAAGATCAAGTGGAATATGCGCAAGGAAAAGGTATGATATTGATAGGGTTTCTTTCTTACCGGTCTCGTGGTGTTAGTTGGGGAGACCGGTTTATAGGAGAGACAACCATACTATCAAGAGGGGCTCTCAAGTGAGTAACTAGATCATATCTTTCAAAGAGAGCTCAAACCTTTGCATACTTTGCATCATCCTTTCTTGGTTGATTATTTGGATCTTATCCATGTGAGGTTATAGAGCTTGTGGTAATAGTCATAACAAGCTCTAGTTCATCAAAAACGGATTTCCCTTTTATATCATATTGCGTTTTTGATCTTTGAGGTTTTACGGTTTCTCAACAAGAGAGGTATCTCACATTATAATACATGAAATGTTCTCTCTTGGTGGTATCCAATATTTCCACTTTTTGTTGGGTAGCCCTTGTTGTCCTCTTTCCAACAAAATTGGTTTCGGGTCAATCGAAGTTTCCAAACTCTAGATATCGCCATTTGAAGTTTGCCTCTTATTTGGTCCTGACCAGAGTCTTCGGTCTATGTGGACTGGAGTCTCCGGTGTAGTCCGGAGTTTCCGGATGTGTCTCTGGTGGTGACTTCAGAATCAGGGCTGGGACATACTATATGGGGGTCTAGAGCCAGGTCCGGAGGCTACCCTGGAGTCTCCGGTGTTTCCTCAGTCCGGAGTCTCCGGTGTTGGAAGATCGGAGTCTCCGGTCTTGTTGGGTCTTGGATGGCCCAGGTCATTCAGATGTGTGGTCTGGAGGTTGGGCCGGAATCTCCGGTGTAGACCGGAGTCTCCGGTCCGACTTTTCCCCAACGGGCAGAAAACGGTCAGAAATCTGTGGGCCTATAAAAAGGGGCCCTTCTTCCCCAATGCAACTGCTCGAGTTTTACAGGATTTCTCCTCCATTCTTGACCCTCTTGAGCTTGCTCCCCCTTCAATCCCTCCCTTGATTCTTGCATATACTTTAGGGATTTGAAAGAGGAGATCTAGATCTACAATCCCGCCAATCCATCTCTCCTCTAAGTGAGGGGAACATCTTGGGATCTAGATCTTGTAGTCTCTTGTGGATTTCCTCCATTGTTCTTCCTCTCTTATTCCCCCACAAGCTTTTGTTATTTTGGTGGAATTTGGGAGAGAAGGATTTGAGCACTACTTGTGTTCTTGCCATTTGCATTTGGTGCATCGGTTTGAGTTCTCCCCAGAGGATTTAGTGAGTGAAAGTTGAGAAGCTTTTTACTCTTGGGTTCTTGGAACCCTAGATGGTTTGGTGGTGTTGCAGGTTGTGGCCTTGGTGGCGTTTGTTGGGATCCTCCAATTAAGTTGTGGAGAAGTGCCCCAACCTTGTGAGAGGTTCCGGTTTGCCACCGATAAGTGCACCGATAGTGGAAGTGTGGATCGATCCCATTGGGGTGAGATTCACCGGAGAATAAGGGAGGCCTTTTGTGGCGTTGGTGGTTTGATACCACCCCTCTCCAAACGAGACGTACTCCATGTTGGGAGGAACTCGGTAAAATATCGTTGTCCCCGCGTGCCTCGGTTATCTCTATACCCGAGCTCTTTACTTATGCACTTTACATTGTGATAGCCTTCGTGCTTGAAGTAATATATATCTTGCTATCACTTTGTTGCTTGTATTGCTTAGCATAAGTTGTTGGTGCACATAGGTGAACCTTAGTTGTTCTAGGTTGTGCTTTACAAAGTAAACACTAGTTTTATTCCGCCTTTGTTGAGCCACTCTAGGAAAAGTTTTAATCGCCTATTCACCCCCCTCTAGGCGACATCCGTATCCTTTCAGCCCGGCTGGACTCCGTGTCCTGGAAGGCCGGGAAGTTGAGACGTTCTTCAGACCCCAAGTTCCATACATAGAAGTACATTTGTTGCGACAATTTAACCGTGTCGTGCATCTTGAACTTGGGGTAGCCGGTTTGCGAGCGGGGGTAGATGGAGGCGCCGCCGCAGGGCACGAGCGGCCCTTTGACGTATTGCACTTGTGGCCGGATCAGGAAGAGCCGGCAAAAGAGCCTGAGATCCAGCTGGATTCCGAGGTAGCATTCGCAGAATGCTACGAAGTGGGACAAAATGCCGATTGCATTCGGGCCAAGATGGTGGAGGCGGAGATCAAAATGCGCAAGGAAAGAGAGGAAAAAGGTGCTGGCCGGAAGGGCCAGGCCGTGCGCTAGATGCGCGAGAAAGATAACGCGCTCGTCGGCTTGCGGAGCCGGCGATACTTCGCCAGCCGAGGCGAGGCGAACCCCCACCTCGCCGGCGGTCGGTAGGAGGCGCGACCCCTGGTACTTTTCAACTTGCGCCTCCATCACGGAGGAGCCGCTGACATGGTTATACCCTGCGAGTACACAACATCAGCATACCTAGTCCAGCCCAAGATAAGGCCCACTGCAAGATACGCGCCTGCGGAGGTTTTGGGGTGGCCCAAGCCCATGATGCCTCGGATGCTTGGAGAACAAGACTAGAGTAGATAGAATCTCAAAGGGGCAAACCCTAATCTATAACCGACTCAACCTATGCCCGGGACCTGCCTATCTATATAAAGGCTAGGAGGGCACGACGAGGAGGCTCTCTTCCTCGCCGCATAGACACCTCCACGCTAGATTGCATCTGTGCACCCCTGTAACTTTCGGTTTCGCCGTAATCAAGAGCAGACAAGCGGGAGTAGGGTTTTCCCTCCGGGGGCCTATACCTGGGTAAACATCGTGTCCCCGTGTTGCTTGTTTGCTAACCGTTCCGCGATCTCCAGCATCCCCTTCTTCTCCAAAACCCAAGTCCATAACAATGGGCATTGACGAGATTAAACCTCGTCAATTGGCGCCATCTGTGGGAACTGGGGGCACTGATTGTGCGATCGTGACGTCCCATCCGAAGCGATCTACAACTCATCGGCAACGGAGAGCCATCTCCTCTTTGGCGCTTTCGACTTCACCACCCACTCGCCAGTCACCATGAAGGATTTCGAGCCCATAGGCGATGGGCTCGAGATTCTGTTCGGGAGCTTCTGCTTCCAGGTGGGGCAGACTGGCACCCTCCGCCTCCCAGAGCGGGTGCCGCCACCATCCATCAGGCTTGTTTCATGGGTCCCACCCATCGGCGTGCTATGCACGTCGACGCTGACATATGAGTCCTATGACAACAGCTGCTGCAACTCAGATCTGTGCGACCCTCCATCACACAAAGGAACCTACGGTTCCGGATACGAAAGCTGCGGCAGTAGCGATCCGATCCATAGGCGCTACCAATGTGCCTTTGTTATCCATGGTGAATCAGAGGTGCCCAACCCACCACCCAATCCACCGCCCAACCCGCAGGCCGGGAATGGAGGAAACGGAGGAAACCCTAACCTCCAGCCCAACGAAGGCGACGCTGACGCCTATCGAAGAATCAACGTCAACGATGAAGGATGGAACCAGGCACGCGAAGCCATGGCGGGCAACAAGATCCTGCCTGTGGATGCTTCGCGGGACCTGCTGATGGCATACCACCTGCTCCTCATTGGCAAGCACAACTGGCAGGTGAAGACGCAAGAGGTACTCGACAAACGCAAGCAAGTAGCTTCGGAGTCTAGCGTGCGGCGAGCTGCGCTCTTCGCAATTGGTGGCTCCAGCTCACACGACAATCATGCCAACAAGCACCGCTCTCGCACAGAGCACATGGACCCCGCCTGAGGTCACCAAAACCCTCAACACGTCATTCATGGAGATGGACTCCAACAACAATGTCATACCGAAGACGCTGCAGGCTGCGATCATGGCGGCCACCACGTATCTCGCGTCCCATCCACCTCCGGTGGGGGACGCGAAGAGCGCCATGCACAAGTCCGTGCTAGCCGGACTCGGACTCGTCGGAGCTGCGCTCCATGAAGACACTCCTACGGAGCCGAAGAAAAAGGTTGCGGTCAGATTCAACCGCAGCCCCACACCATCATTCGACGAGGACAAACACGATCTACCTCGACGTCGCAGGAGCCCAAGACATCGTAACAACGACTATGACGCTTGAAATGACCTCGCTCAGCGCAAGGTCGACAAGGCACGCGCCAAACGTGTGTGCTCAACCGAATCCGAAGAGGATGACGACGGAGAACTGTGTGGAGCACGATGCTTCAACAGATCTGTTCAGCGCACGCGCATGCCAAAAAAATTCAATCTTCCTTGGACACTCCGAAGTTCGACGGCATGCAGGATCCGAAGGTCTGGCTCAGCGACCACCTCTCGTCCGTCAAGCTGCACGGCGGTAACAAGAACACTACCCTGCAATGACTTCAGCTGCAGCTGACAGGCGCAGCCCAGATCTAGCTCAACAGCCTGTCCTTAGGCTCCATCCGAAGCTGGGAGGAGCTAGCGTACAGTTTCATCCGAAACTTTAAGGGCACCAGCAAGAGGCCAACCTCTATGAAGGAGCTGCGGGCCTGCACTCAACGTACGGGTGAATCCATTCGCTCGTATATCTTGCGCTGGTCCAACATCAAGAACTCCACGACACACATCTCCGAGGAGAGGACGATCGACGCCTTCAAGGATGGCGTCAAGTGCCCAGACTTCAAGGAAGAACTTGGGCGCGTCAATCCCAAGACACTCGACCACCTCATCGACATTGCCAACAGGTGGGCACATGGCAAGGATTCTCTCCATCGAGCGCATTCGGATGACGAGGATGAATACGGCCGTAGGCGCGAACGCTGTAGCAAACGAAGATCGCGCGTCTTAGACGATCGCGACGGACCCGACATGGTTGCGGGTGGCTACGCCGACCGCCGCAATGGCAACAACAACAGCAGCGGAGGATACCGCGGAGGCAACTTCCGCGACAGAGGACGCCCCACGCAAACATGGCAGCATCGCGGACGTGAGGACGAACCCTCGACATACGACAAGTTATTAGGTCCCTGCACCATCCACTTCTACATCAACAAGGAGGATGTCAAAAAGAAGGCCAACCACATGCTCAAGGATTGCCGCGAGTTCTAGAAACTCAGCGAGGGTTTCACCCAAATGCGATGCCAGATCGTAAACCCTGGGTTCGGACCCGCACCAGGTGAAGTAGCCCACGGAGCTCCTCCACCACCACCCGTGGGACCGTCAAATCCAGCAGCAACACCTGCGCCAAACAACGGCTTTGGTGGATACCCGCCGCCAAAAGGGGCCATGATGATTCAGAAGGGACGCCCTACCAATTGGGTGCAAAAGAAGATCACCCGACAGGTCAGCCTCGCTGTGAGCGCTCCGCCCGCCATCCCTGAGTACCTCAGTGGCTCGGAGCCCTGCATCACATTCGATTGCTCGGATCAGCCCCGCCAAATCCCTCGCCCAGGTCATGCTTCCCTGGTGCTCAAGGCACAGATCGGAGAATTCGAGATGAGCCGCGTCTTCATGGATGGTGGCAGCGGCATCAACCTGATGTTCGCCAGCACCCTCGCAGCGATGTGGATCCCGCCGTGCAGCCTGGAACAATCTGACACGATGTTCCACGACATAGTCCCAGGGAAGGGCATATACCCCCTGGGAAAGATATGGCTCGACGTCATCTTCGGCAAGCCCGAAAACTTCCGATGCAAGCGGCTAGAATTCGAAGTGGTGGATTAGCCATCACAGTACCACGCCATCCTCGGACGCGTGGCGTTCGCAAGATTCTTGGTGGTACCGCAATACGTGTACCTGCTGCTCAAGATGCCATGACCAAGGGGCGTCATCACGGTCCAGGGAAGCTTCACCCGATCGGACCACTGCGATAGAGATTTCAACAGAATCTCCCAGTCGTTTGGCATACAAGAGGAGCTCACGGGGCTCCAAGAGGTGACAGACAACGGGGCACCCCCAGTCGCCAGGCAAAACTCGCCTAATATGTCATTCGACTCCACGGTCAACATGAAGAAGGTGCAGGTCCACCCAACCGATGCCTCCAAGACGGTGTTGATCGCCAACGACCTTAGCCCCGCATAGGAAAGCGCACTCGTCGAATTCCTCCGTGAGCGCTGGGAAATCTTCGCCTGGTGCCCTGTGGACATGCCAGGAGTTCCCAGGGAATTCACCGAGCACGAACTCAATGTGTTCCCTGATGCAAGACCAGTCAAGCAGTCCATCCGACGACTGTCTAAACCACGAGCCGAAGCATTTGGAATCAAAGTCAATAGACTACTTGATGCCAACTTCATCCGAGAAATCAAGGAGAGCGAGTGGCTGGTCAACACTGTGCTGGTCCCCAAAAAGGACACAGACATCCTGCGGATGTGCGTGGACTTTACGTCCCTCAACAAGCACTGTCCCAAGGACCATTTCCCTCTCCCTCAGATTGATCAAATCATTGATTCGACTGCAGGATGCGAGAAACTCTCCTTCCTTGATGCCTACTCAGGCTACAACCAGATTCGACTGAAGGTCGAAGATCAGGAGAAAACGGCGTTAATCACGTTGTTCAGAGTGTTCTGCTACAACACCATGCCTTTCGGGCTGAAGAATGCAGGTGCCACATACCAGAGGTGCATGCAGGCGTGTATGAAGAACCAGATTGGTCGTAACATCCAAGTCTATGTCGACGATAGAGTCATCAAGACCAGGAAAGCCAAGACGCTGATCAACAATCTCCGTGAGACGTTCGATAACCTTGATCACTACAAGATCAAGTTGAATCCAAAAAAGTGCACCTTCGGTGTCCCATCTGGCCAGCTACTCGGCTACTTCATCTCTTAGTGAGGGATCGAGGCGAACACGAAGAAAATCCGGGCCATACTGACCATGGAGAAGCCGAAGAACCTCAAAGGTGTCCAACAGCTAGCTGAGCGCATCACGGCGCTAAGCAGATTCATCAGCCGCATGGGTGAGAAGGCCCTGCCCTTTTACCAGCTGCTGCGCAAGGCGGACAAGTTCGAGTGGACACCCGAAGCACACGACGCATTCGAGGCACTCAAGTGGCTACTCTCCACCTCGCCTATGCTGGTCACGCCAAAGGAGCGAGAACCTCTGCTGCTATACATCGCAGCTTCGCACTAGGTGGTTAGCACCATACTCGTGGTTGAGTGACCCGAAGATGGCAAGACCCATGGGGTCCAAAGCCCAATTTACTACCTTAGCGAGGTACTGACACCAACAAAGCAGAGGTACCATCACTATCAGAAGCTTCGCCTACGGCGTATTCGTGACGGCCCGTCAGCTGAGCCACTACTTCTGGGAGCACCAGATAATGGTTGTTAACGAGGCACCATTATCCAACATCCTGAACAACCCCGAAGCCACGGGACGCGTGGCCCTGTGGGGCATCGAGCTATCCCCTCTAGACATAGTCTACGAGCGGCGCAAGGTGATCAAATCTCAGGTCCTCCCTGCCTTCCTCGTCCACTGGATGGAACTCCAGCTACCGGATACTCCGGACATGACGCAATCATGGATGATGCACTTCAACGGCTCCAAGCAAGAGGCTGGAGCAGGAGCTGGTGTCATACCGACATCCCCCCAGGGCGGCAAGATGAAATATGTCCTTCGGATGAAATTTCGCACCTCCAATAACGAGGCGGAATATGAGGCCCTCATCCACGGCATGAGGATGGCCAAGATCTGCGGCGCAATGTGCCTAGTCATCTACGGTAACTCGAACCTCATCGTCCAGCAGACGATGAATGAGTGCGACGCACATGCTGCCAACATGATCGCGTACCGCGCGCTCTACAACAAACTCGGAGGAGACTTTGACGGCTGCGAGGTTCGACACGTTGGAAGGGAAAGCAACGAAGAAGCAGACAGACTCGCCAACATTGGCTCCACATGCGCACGGGTACCGCCAGGTGTGTTCCTTGAACAAATCTGCATACCTTCTATCAAAAGGAAATTCCCCAAGGGATCACCAGAAGAAGCAGAGCACTTGGGGGCTGCGCTACCCAAAGGACAAGAAGGACCCGAAAATCTCGATACAGAGGTCGAACTTGTCAGCCTGATGCAGGTCATGGAAATCAAGGAGACATGGACACAGCCATACCTTCGGCACTTGCTAAACAAGGAACTGCCCGACGACCCGACAGATGCCCGACACATATCTCGCCGGTCCAAAGCTTTCACCCTCCACAATGGCGAGTTGTACAAGTGTAGTATTTCGGGTGTGCTCCAAAGATGCGTCACCATCCGTGACGGCAAAACAATCCTCCAAGACATCCATGAGGGCATCTGCGGTCATCATGCAGGCAGCCACGCCCTCGTCACCAAAGCTCTGCGAGCTAGATTCTACTGGCCAACGGCCATGAACGATGCCAAGGACATCGTCTGAAGATGCAACGACTGCCAAAGGTTCGCGGACAAGCCACACGCACCTGGGTCGGGACTCAGGCCCATACCACTAGCCTGGCCCTTCGCCCAATGGGGCCTCAACATGATCGACAAACTGCCCAAATCTTCAAAAGGAGGCCACGTCTACCTCCTGGTCGCAATCGACAAGTTCACCAAGTGGGTCGAGGCCATGCCCGTCACCAACCAAAGCGGCAAAACTGTCGTCAAGTTCTTCGAGTCCATAGTCTACAGGTTTGGTGTGCCACATAGCAACATCACGGACAACGGCTCGAACTTCATCTCGAAAGAATTCCAGGACTTCTGCGAGGGCCTTGGAATCAACATATTATATGCCTCAGTGGTGCACCCGCAGACCAACGGGCAGGTAGAAAAGGCCAACGACCTCATAGGCGGAGGCATCAAGAAGCGTCTGCTCAGCCCACTCGAATGACTTGTGGGAGCCTAGGCAGAGGAGCTACCCTCCGTCCTCTGGAGCCTACGCACAACGCCGAACAGCGCAACTGGCTTCACGCCTTTCTTCATGGTGCATGGAGCCAAAGATGTACTACCTGCCGAGGTATGCCACAAGGCCCCACGGGTCGTCGCCTACAGCAAAGCCGAATCGACGACCGCACTCGAAGACGCCGTCGACACACTCAACGAGGCACGCGACATCGCAGCGGCTCGCTCAGCGGTCTACCAGCAGAGCCTCCGCAACTACCACAGCCGACGGCTACGCCCAAGGTCCTTCGTCAAAGGAGTCCTCGTCTTATGACTCAAGCAAGAGCGGCCTAAAAAGCTCGAGTCGCCCTGGGAAGGACCCTACATTGTCACAGAAGTCATCCCAGGTGGCGCCTACCGCCTCATGGACATCGCGCTAGGAGTCGAATACTCCAACCCCTAAAACTTCGCACGTGTGTGACGCTTCTACCCCTAGTAGCCCTTTACTTTCAGGCTACTCAGCCAAGGCTATTCAGCCGAACAATGTACCTCCTCGATTACGATATGAATAAAATCTAAGTGTCCCGCTCGAAAATTTTCTTTTACCTTTCAATTACTTTTCATTATAACTCGCTCGGGGGCTTCGCCTCACCTCACGACTTCGTCGACTGAGAATAACACATGTAACTTGAGTAGCTGACCACGCCAGGCTAACGAAAAGGACATGCACACAACAAAAGCACCACATGTTATCACAAATAAACTTTACAGAAAAGGGCATAACAAGCGCACTCGAATATATACAAGTTTTATATCTATCTTTTTACAGGGCCTACCTATTCTGAAGAATTGCATGTGCCCGATGCTCAAAAAGATCCACGATCTCTTTGGTATACTGCCTAACAGCCGCATAATGTGGGCGCATATCCCAAAGACCACCATCTGGTCGAAGAGGCGGCCCAGCCGCTACGACAGCAAGATCAACATCAGGGCGGTGCAGAAGAACAAGCGAAAGGGCAGCTTTCACCCCTGCAACCAGCTGGTGCCGCACCAACTCCCTCACGTGACTCACGTCTCAAAATTTCGATAACAAATCCCAAAGAGTGGACGGTGCCTCGTCTAGAGGGAACATGACGTACAAAATCGACGCAAGGGAACTCTTCACCTGCCTCAGTACCCGCGACACCTGATGAACACGACCTGCACCGTCGCAAGGACGGTGGCCCGGTCACGGTCCATCTAGAAGAAGCCTCTGGCTTCCATATCATGTTGGGTCAGGCAATTGATCCAAACTGCAACACGCTCCTTCTCCTCCCTCGGAACAAGGTTGGCACCTATATAAAACTCAGAATAAGATGACGCGACAACAAGGCGCATCCAAAAACGAGCAGCAGCTCAAGAAAACTCACATTGCGGTTGCTCGCTCAATTGCCATAACTCCCCCATCAGATACTCCTCCCTGGCGGTAGCCCGCTCAGTCTTTGACTTCCACACGTCCGCGTAGCCTCGAAGGCCAAGAATCTCCTTCTCCAGGCTGCATACACGGTCACGAAGAAAAACAAGCTGTGACACATCACGGTCGAAGTATCCATGGGAGCCTCGCTCGAAGGTCCCTAAAGGCAAAGCAAGTAAGAATATGAACAACACATTTCTCTAGCAACAGCCCGAAGCATCATTTATATACATCAAAAGCCACTACGTGGCACAAGGAGAAATTGTTCGACAAAATATTACAGTAACAGACAAAAGAAAAGCTATCCTAGCTACAGCAGATCTAGGCGCCCGCATCCGGGGTAGCCTCGGAGCCAGATTGCCTGCCCCTGGCTTCTCCCTGTTGCCTCGCCGCGTAGTCTGCCAGCAGGTCGATAAGCTTCGGACCATACCGCTTATAAAGAAAAGAGAAGAGAGCAAAGGCTACCTCAGAGCCGTCGGGAGCTGTTGGCATCTGGGAGGTGACGTGCTGAAGAACCAGCTCCACTCCGGATGCCATGGCCATGTCCAACCCCATGGAGGCACCGATGCCCTTCTACTTACGCTTGTAGGCCGTAGGGGCATCCTCTGACAGCGCATCCGCCAGAGAATCAACATCCTCAAGGGCAGCGCCCTTGGGAACGATCTCCTTGTAGAAACGTTAGAGGACCTCCTTGGCCTTAGCAAGGGAACCAACAGTAGTGCCGCAGCAATCTTCGACCGTTGCGGTGGCATCATCCAGAGCGCTCCCGTGCTCTAAGACACTGCGCTCAAACGCAATGCCTAAAGCATCTGGCGCAAAGAATAACATGTAGGAGTCGAATAAGGACAAGAAGAAAGAACAGTAGAAAATACAACATACCAATTTCATGCAAGACACATACCAGAGAAGGCCTTGGCCACAGCCATCAGTTTCTCGGCCACCTCCTTCTCGCGCGCAGCCGCAACAGTTGTGATCTGCTCTTAGCGATCCGAAGCCTCCCGCTACAGGCGCTCCTTGGCCTCGGCAACATCAGCTAACTCCTGCTGCAGGTGCTCCTTCACCTCCACGGCATTAGCAGCCTGCTTCTCTGCGCGACCGAAGCTCTTTTGAAGAGCGTCCAGCCGGTGAAGGGCCGCATTATTTTCATATACAAAGCATCAAGAACACACATGAGAAACATAAACTACAATTAGGCAACATGCTAAAAAGACAAGAGCAAGCAAGACACGTACCTCGGAGCTGCTGCATACTGGCCTCCAGCGCCAGATGCTGCTGGATGAGCAGGTTCGCGCTGTGCACAAAGGGTTGTGGAAATAAGTAGAAGCAAACAATGAAGAAAACACCAGGAAAAGGGCTCGAGGGATGCGCCCCAAAACGAGCAAAGCATCAAACAAAACGACCCGAAAAAGGCCCGGGTGCTCCTCCCAGGACAAGAGGAAAAACAACTTACATGCTCAGACATGGACTCCGAAGGTCTAGGTGCAGTCTTCTGAGTGACGACCACTCGAGCCCTCTGCAGAGAGGGGTTCGGAGTATTGCCCCCAGAGTTGGACACCGTCTGAGAGGGAGGAGCCGTCGGTTTCGACTCCCCTACGACCTCCTGAGCGCCCTCACTAAGAGAGCCCTCCGAGGAGTGGCTGCAAGGAAAACATTCATCAAAGCAAGAAGAAAAGTGCACACTCAAAAAGCAGAACGAATAAGCATCCGAAGGTACTTACGAGTCATGTCGCTCAAATCGAAGAAGGGCGGCGCCTTCTCTTTCTTTTTCTTCTTGGCCGGCGACTGTGGCGCCATTACCCGCAGAGGCACGGCCGGGAATGGTGAGGAGGAAGCACCGTCATCCCTGCTGTGGCGCACAAGGAAGGATGGGTCCCTAGGCGTTGGCGGAGTCGAGGCATCCAAAGACTCACTCGAACTCCGTGCCCTCTTCCGGGTCCGCCCTCACTCGCCTCGGGAGCATCATGAGTTGGTGACTGCGTCGGCGAAAGCTCAGACTCGGAGTCCAGAACTTCGTTGTCCGGCGCAATCGGATATTTTTCAGGCAGTGGAGGCACCATGCCAGCTACCTTCAGTTTCTGCAAAAAAGACAAATAACGTGATTAAGCAACGCTTAATCATGCGAAAAACAACAATCATAAAAAAGCGCAACGCGCAGGACGCAGTTCTAAAACCCGAGGAACTCGATTCGAAGAGCAGAAGGGGCAGTCAAGGACTTCTTCGGGAGGTCCTCTTCAGCCTTCAACTTCAGTAGCGGCCGAAGAGCCCTATCGAGGTCGCCCGTGGAGAGCTCTTAAGCTGAAACACTTGTCGGGTCGCGGCGGCCAGAGTAAAGAAACATCGGATGTGCCCTCGCCTGGAGTGGTTGCACCCGGCGTTTGAGGAAGGTGCGGATGATGTCCACACCTGTAATGCCCTTGAAAATATTCCGAAATAAAATTGCTTGTTTTATTTTTCGCATCATCATGACAACATCATGCATATTTTTTCTCTAAACTATTTTAACCAAAAGCCTATTTTATTCTCTAAATAGTCCCTCCTTTAATTTCAAATCGAAACCCCCGGTCTTTTCCAGATCTTTTATTTGTCTAAAAACTATTTACAAAAATCTTTTAAAACTAAAATAAATAAAAATAAAAGTATTTCCGGGGAGGCAGCCCAGCCGTTTAGGCCGGGACACCTACTACCCGGTAGGTTCGGCCCAAACCTAACCCTAATCCCCTAGACCACCTAACCCTAACCAACCCAATCCCCAGCATGCCACTCCCTACCGCCGCCACCCCTAGGGGATACACACCACGCACACACGCATTCTGTCACGTACATGCACACACGCACACAACTCAACGCACACCACGCACACAGCAACCACACGCACACGCGAGGCCTCACGACTGCAGCGAAGCCATCTGCCCTGCTCCTTTCTCCTGGACCCCGACGGCGCCGCCGCTTCTAACCACCCACGAGCACCACCGCCTCTCCGCTCGATCCCCGCTGCGGTTCCTAGCCCCTCCGCTCGGACCACCGTCTTCCGGCCCCTCAGCCACACGCAACCCCGTCAGGCTCCGTCTCCATCCGTCGACCGCCTCCCTCGCCCTCCTCTCCGGCCGCCGCTGGCAGGCTCATCGCCACCGCCTCCTGCCTCAAGCGCTGCCGCCCTTGCCCCCTCATGGTGCCGCTGTTGTGCTCTACCCCGGCCTCTCCTTCCTCGAGCCGCCTCCTTCTTCCTCCCGGGATGGCATCCCCTAGCCCGCTCTCCCATGAGCTCTAGTGCACGACCCCTCTCTGGCCGGCGAGCACCTCGACCTCGTCTACTGGCCGCCCTCCTCCTGCTCAGGCTCGACGCATGCGGCCATCCCCGGCTCGACCTCACCCTCCACTCCGCCAAGAACACCCATGTCCGTTTTTTCTGTCAACTGATGCCCCACGCGTTCAAGGTGCTCGACACTATGCATGTGTGTTGGCTCAGCAGGATGTAACGCGGGGATTTGTGATGTGGTGCCAGTTTGTAAGTGGACATGAAGATGATGCTCAGGGAAGTCGGTACCCCAAGATCTCCTTCCTGGAACCGAAGTCGGTGCCCCCAATATCTCCAACATGGAACGTCGAGTTCTTCTTTATGGAACCCGAAGGCCGATCCCTGAAGACCGAACCAAAACCCTTGGAACCCCAAGCTCTTCGCTCCTATGTGTGACCCCCTTCCCGATACCCTATTTTGATAAATATAATATAACTGCTGCATATTAAATCATCCATACTTGCATACATGTTTATTTGTTTGGGGTATATTGTCGATTCACCTCATAATTAAATATGGAGCCCATATGCGGGCGAATCTAGTCTAACATTGGCTCCATTTAAATTTGTGTAGCGAACCGATGCCATGCTTTGTCTTGTTATTTCAACATTTAATATGTTGGCTAGTTAAATAACTTGAACCTAATAATAAATGTCGGGATCCCGATTCCGCCTAATATTGTTAAGTGGGACCGCATATTGCCATGCCATGCATCATATCATAACATGCCGGATCTTCCGCCCTAGTATTAAATAGTGCATCCGGTGTTTCTTTCTAGTGTTTTGCTTCTTCACCGGATAGTACGATGAGTGGATGCGAGTTGCGACAAGCCTCTGGTTTCTCGACTTGGTATCACAGGCGAGCATTCTCCCCCTTCTACCTATTTGGAATTTATAGTCTTTACTTCCTCCCTTTGATCTATTGCTATCCTTATTGTCGATGCTATAGTACCATTCCTTTATTTACCTGCTCCACTATATTGCCTTGGTTATCCTATTGCCTTGCTTGATTAGCTAGATTTTGTCCTTGCGAGTCGTAGGCATGTTTAGTAGCGCTCTCATACAGGTGGAACATGATACTCAGATATTGATGGTGATAAGATAATTAAATTGGTGATGTTGGTTATGGTTATGGTTCCACCTAATGATAAGGCCCCGGTAGGGACCACCTTTGGGAACTGCTTGAGCCGACCTAGGAACCGTTTGTTCTACGATACCAGTTCTGAGTTGATCGTGCTAACCAAACGTGGGGGCCTCTGGGATCCTCCCCTCAACTACCGGCGCTATTCGTATATCCAGAGGGTTATAAAATTGGTTTTCCATTTGGTGCATACGCATAATATGTCCTCGGACATGGGTTGACTTGTGATATGATTTTGGTGGACTGCCATGGCTTGCATTGCATAAAATCGGGATATCGTGCCAGAGGTGGGATGGAGCTCTACAAGTTATCTTCCGATCATCGCCCGGCCGTAGACTCAAACGCTATGCCTTCCTCGAGAATCGTCATACCTCTTGGTTGGATCAACACAGTAGGTGATGCCTCTGGATATGCGCGTAGTTATGGGACAGTTCTTGTTGTGAGATTCGGAAGGCACGCGTTATATGTTGCTTGAAGGGTTGAGCATGCGTTTGGGTACAGTAGTGCACCCCTGCAGGGTAAATCTTTTCGAGAAGCCGTGTGTCCACGGTTATGGACGCCTCAGGAGTACAGTGTCATGATCATAGACAGCGCCATTAATGTTTTGCCTCTAATAATATGATTAGTAAATAGTCTTATCAACTAAACCCTGCTTAACTAAAATTGCCACCGTGTGTGTTCCGCTAGAGGACTTCCTCGACTGGTCTTCGAGGGGGAAATCTTCGGATGGGTTATGTTTGGTGTTATGTTATTGTTACCGCATAGCGCTCTCTTATCTCACTCTAATAGCCGAAGTTGTAGCGTGTCTCTATAAGTTAGATAGTGCAAGCTTTGCTGCCGCTGAGCCTACCATACCTATGTAGGCGAGGACCGCCCAATTCTAGTCTCGCCGTGTACTAGCCTCAGTACTGACCGCTCTCTTTCTGTTTTTCCTTTGCCCCTTTGTCGGCACCCTTTTGGCTTGACAGGTATGTGACTGATGACGTTAGCAAGGTTGCCCTTCCGGCTTGGCCTGGGCAGGGTTATGTGCACCGCTTGGTTATTCTTCAGGACTCTTAGTCCCATTTGGATCTTGTCCGTACTCGGATACTATTTGGCTTTCCTTATGATTTGTATCATTTGTATTCTTGACTCGTTGAGTCGTTGTTGTATATATAAGTTCTTGTGGACTCTATTGTAAACTACTGTGATGTAACTACTTGTATTCAAATCCCACCCACACGAAAGTGTCTGGTGGGCGTCTTTGAATCGCTTCTATGCGGATTTTGGCGGGAAATGCTGAGATCTGCATAGACCCGATTCGGGGGCGTTACAAGTGGTATCAAAGCTCAGCAGTTACGATACCCCACTGGTCCAGCATGTAGGATAACCTAGCTAACGACCGATGTCTAGTGTCAAAACTACTTTACAACAAATGCGTTGGATATACCTGATTAGCTCTGATTTTACTCCTTATCTCCATTCTTTCTCCTCTTATCTTTGCGTGTTTACTCTGGTCTCTTACCTTCTTCAAGTCTAGGATTCGCGTGGTTGGGTATTCCGTCGTACCTTTAGGGTTCCGCTTTTCCTCCTTTTGAAATGGTGTAACTACTTCTGGATTTCATTCTACTTGACCCCTTTTCGAATGTTTTCCGGTGTCCCGCAACTTTCTGCGATGACATCATCTACCTGAATCTTTTGCTAATACCGATTATCAAGATCTTCAGTCTGAATTCTGAGAGATGGTTGCATAATTCTCCTATTCATGTACAGAGTAATGCTTTGAGTGCGGGATGAAGTCGCGACCATACCACTACTCTTATCATTAGTTATTGGGCATTGAACAGGTGGATTAATGTGACTAATACTCCTTCCTTGAAAGTTAGAGATGACCTTGTGATCCCTTTCTTCGCCTTTGTCTCTCCGGAGTGCTCTCCCGAAGAACGTGAGCAACATCCTCTTGTTGGTGGTGTCGACAATTTCAAGATGGAGCAACAACTCTTGTCAGTGGTGTCGCGACTGTGAACCTGACGCAAGAAGATCTGATCATCAAATCCCTCCCCCCGGTGTCTTTGCTTGGATCTCGGGATGCGATCCTTGTTAGTGGTGTCGAGTTGTAATGCCCCGGAAAATATTCCGAAATAAAATTGCTTGTTTTATTTTTCGCATCATCATGACATCATCATGCATATTTTTTCTCTAAACTATTTTAACCAAAAGCCTATTTTATTCTCTAATTAGTCCCTCCTTTAATTTCAAATCGAAAACCACAGTCTTTTCCAGATCTTTTATTTGTCTAAAAACTATTTACAAAAATCTTTTAAAACTAAAATAAATAAAAATAAAAGTATTTCCGGGGAGGCAGCCCAACCGTTTAGGCCGGGCCACCTACTACCCGGCAGGCCCGGCCCAAACCTAACCCTAATCCCCTAGACCACCTAACCCTAACCAACCCAATCCCCAACATGCCACTCCCTACCGCCGCCACCCCTAGGGGACACACCACGCACACACGCATTCTGTCACGTACGACCCCTCAGTCGCACGCAACCCCGTCAGGCTCCGTCTCCATCCGTCGGCCGCCTCCCTCACCCTCCTCTCCGGCCGCCGCTGGCAGGCTCATCGCCACCGCCTCCTGCCTCAAGCGCTGCCGCCCTTGCCCCCTCATGGTGCCGCTGTTGTGCTCTACCCCGGCCTCTCCTTCCTCGAGCCGCCTCCTTCTTCCTCCCGGGATGGCATCCCCTAGCCCGCTCTCCCCTGAGCTCTAGTGCACGACCCCTCTCTGGCCGGCGAGCACCTCGACCTCGTCTACTGGCCGCCCTCCTCCTGCTCAGGCTCGACGCATGCGGCCATCCCCGGCTCGACCTCACCCTCCACTCCGCCAAGAACGCCCATGTCCGTTTTTTCTGTCAACTGATGCCCCACGCGTTCAAGGTGCTCGACACTATGCATGTGTGTTGGCTCAGCAGGATGTAACGCGGGGATTTGTGATGTGGTGCCAGTTTGTAAGTGGACATGAAGATGATGCTCAGGGAAGTCGGTACCCCAAGATCTCCTTCCTGGAACCGAAGTCGGTGCCCCCAATATCTCCAACATGGAACGTCGAGTTCTTCTTTATGGAACCCGAAGGCCGATCCCTGAAGACCGAACCAAAACCCTTGGAACCCCAAGCTCTTCGCTCCTATGTGTGACCCCCTTCCCGATACCCTATTTTGATAAATATAATATAACTGCTGCATATTAAATCATCCATACTTGCATACATGTTTATTTGTTTGGGGTATATTGTCGATTCACCTCATAATTAAATATGGAGCCCATATGCGGGCGAATATAGTCTAACATTGGCTCCATTTAAATTTGTGTAGCGAACCGATGCCATGCTTTGTCTTGTTATTTCAACATTTAATATGCTGGCTAGTTAAATAACTTGAACCTAATAATAAATGTCGGGATCCCGATTCCGCCTAATATTGTTAAGTGGGACCGCATATTGCCATGCCATGCATCATATCATAACATGCCGGATCTTCCGCCCTAGTATTAAATAGTGCATCTGGTGTTTCTTTCTAGTGTTTTGCTTCTTCACCGGATAGTACGATGAGTGGATGCGAGTTGCGACAAGCCTCTGGTTTCTCGACTTGGTATCACAGGCGAGCATTCTCCCCCTTCTACCTATTTGGAATTTATAGTCTTTACTTCCTCCCTTTGATCTATTGCTATCCTTATTGTCGATGCTATAGTACCGTTCCTTTATTTACCTGCTCCACTATATTCCCTTGGTTATCCTATTGCCTTGCTTGATTAGCTAGCTTTCGTCCTTGTGAGTCGTAGGCATGCTTAGTAGCGCTCTCATACAGGTGGAACATGATACTCAGATATTGATGGTGATAAGACAATTAAATTGGTGATGTTGGTTATGGTTATGGTTCCATCTAATGATAAGGCCCCGGCAGGGACCACCTTTGGGAACTGCTTGAGCCGACCTAGGACCCGTTCGTTCTACGATACCAGTTCTGAGTTGATCGCGCTAACCAAACGTGGGGGCCTCTGGGATCCTCCCCTCAACTACCGGCGCTATTCGTATATCCAGAGGGTTACAAAATTGGTTTTCCATTTAGTGCATACGCATAATATGTCCTCGGACATGGGTTGAGTTGTGATATGATTTTGGTGGACTGCCATGGCTTGCATTGCATAAAATCGGGATATCGTGCCAGAGGTGGGATGGAGCTCTACAAGTTATCTTCCGATCATCGCCCGGCCGTAGACTCAAACGCTATGCCTTCCTCGAGAATTGTCGTACCTCTTGGTTGGATCAACAATGTAGGTGATGCCTCTGGATATGCGCGTAGTTATGGGACAGTTCTTGTTGTGAGATTCGGAAGGCACGCGTTATATGTTGCCTGAAGAGTTGAGCATGCGTTTGGGTACTGTAGTGTACCCCTGCAGGATAAACCTTTTCGAGAAGCCGTGTGTCCACGGTTATGGACGCCTCAGGAGTACAGTGTCATGATCATAGACAACGCCATTAATGTTTTGCCTCTAATAATAAGATTAGTAATTAGTCTTATCAACTAAACCCTGCTTAACTAAAATTGCCACCGTGTGTGTTTCCTCGAGAGGACTTCCTCGACTGGTTTTCGAGGGGGAAATCTTCGGATGGGTTATGTTTGGTGTTATGTTATTGTTACCGCATAGCGCTCTCTTATCTCACTCTAACAGCCGAAAGTTGTAGCATTTCTCTATAAGTTAGATAGTGCAAGCTTTGCTGCCGCTGAGCCCACCATACCTATGTAGGCGAGGATCGCCGAATTCTAGTCTTGCCATGTACTGGCCTCAGTACTGACCGCTCTCTTTCTGTTTTTCCTTTGCCCCTTTGTCGACACCCTTTTGGCTTGACAGGTATGTGACTTACGACGTTAGCAAGGTTGCCCTTCCGGCTTGGCCTGGGCAGGGTTATGGACACCGCTTGGTTATTCTTCAGGACTCTTAGTCCCATTTGGATCTTGTCCGTACTCGGATACTATTTGGCTTTCCTTATGATTTGTATCATTCTTGACTCGTTGAGTCGTTGTTGTATATATAAGTTCTTGTGGACTCTATTGTAAACTACTGTCACGTAACTACTTGTATTCAAATCCCACCCACACGAAAGTGTCTGGTGGGCGTCTTTGAATCACTTCTATGCGGATTTTGGCGGGAAATGCTGAGATCTGCATAGACCCGATTCGGGGGCGTTACAACACCATTCACCTCCTTCTACACAACCATCTAGAGGGCCTCCACCCGACGGTAGAGCTCCTCTACCTCCTCCACCTCGCCCTCCAGGATATGGTTCTTCCAGGATCTCTTCAGCAGGATCTCCTGGGTGGAGTCGAAGGGAGCAAGGCCAAAATTTTGCCCGTCCACTGTGGAGTCGCGGATATAAAACCACTTCTTTCGCCAGTACTGGACGGGCTCAGACATAGAAAAGAAAAAGAAGAGAACAAAGGATCGAAGGGAAATAATGCAGCCGCCAAGCGAGTAGACCCCGCCGGTGCCAGATTGCCTCTTCACGGACTAGAGCTTCCGAAAGAGGCCAAAGTGCGGCTCGATACCGAGCCAGCACTTGCAAAAAGTAATGAAACGGGCGATGTGGAGAAGAGAATTGGGAGAAAGATGGTGGAGTTGGATGCCATAGAAGAACAACAGTCCACGAAGAAAATCGTGGACTGGGAGCGAGAGGCCGCGAAGAACGAAAGCAACAAAAATCACCCGAAACCCTATGGGTGGACGGGGAATTACCTCATCGTCGGGGATCTTAATGTCCTCCTTGTCCTGCGGGATTAAACCCGTGTCGCGCAGCTTGCGCAGGTCACCCTCGCGCATCTCCGTGCGCCTCCACCCGCCATCTATAATGCGAGCAGCGGTGGCAGCTTTTTTGCCACCGGCAGCGGCGCTTGAGCCCTCTCTAGCAGAAGCCTTCTTTGACTTCACCATGGTGAAGCGTCGATGATGGCGGTGCGCGTGCAGGAACAAGGAGGGAAAAGATCGAAGAACGTCCAGTGCGCGCGAGGACGAGCTCAGCGAAAATGGAGGCAGTGAAAGCAAATGGCAAAGGGTGAAAAAAATCACTGTTTCCCCCACGGTTATAAAGATGAAGACGATGACCAATAGCCGTTCATCTAGAAGCCCTAACGCCAGAAGCAGGTCCAACCATCCACGTGTCAATACAGCAGTGAACCGTCGCCCGCACGCCGTCCACTACGCATGGAAACCGAGGAGACGCCGTAATTCTCGCCACGTTACACATGACTAGTCAACTTCAAGTCAGAAAGTGGGACCCACGATCGTCCTGTTACGTCACCTCTGGCGCCGCAGACGGTTGAGATCATCGACCGTCAGCACTGACGTTATCAAGCAGCATAGCAACGACTGGAATTCTTTGACTGAAAAATAAGTACTTCCTCATATCTACGATTCGAACAACTACTCGGGGGCTACTCCTATCAGGAGCGCTAGTCGCGCACCTGAGGAATGATTGAAGAACCATAAATCTACACTAACTCCGAGTCCCACGTCGAGTCTACGACTCCACTACGGACTCGGGGGCTACTCCCATAGGGAGGATCGATTCAAGCATCTGAAAAAATTGTGTCCTTCAGACCTGAAGCTAAAAGGGACTGAACTAAAGTCTCTGCTCGAGTCTATGACTCGAACAGACACTCGAAGGCTACTCCCATAGGGAGCGCTGGTCGTGCACCCTATGAATTCTTCGACTGCGATCTTTCGGATCAAAATGCAAAAAAAATTCTGGCAACTCTGCCCAAACCAACGCTAAGTGAGAAGCAATCTCCTTGGCCACCCTAAACACCTCTGCGGTGATAAAATTTCGGATGTTGTGTCTGCGACGCAAAGATAAGAACTACAGATACCATCTGAATGGCCTGGTAACGCACCTGACTACGCTCTAGTAGTAAACATCCGTGCCAACAGACGCGATGAAAAATCCCGATGGACGCGTTGGGTATATCACTCGAAAACTACTGGGATTTGACTCCTGTAAGACCTCAGCGGCCTTAGTCGAATTACATCAGCATTCATTCCAGATTCGAGTTTAGGGACTCGAATCTGAAGAAGATCGTGATGTTTTGTCCTATGACAGTTAACTGACCCTGATCTGTCAGGAGAGTCAGGCACACGGATCAACAATCCCTACAAACTAAACCATTCTCTTATAAACAGGCATAAAACAACACCCGAAGGATTGAGGAGTCCCCAGCCGAATCTACAATTCAACTGAGCACTCGGGGGGCTACTGACATGGTTATACCCCGGGGGTACACAACATCAACATACCTAGTCCAGCCCAAGATAAGGCCCACTTCAAGATACGCGGCCTGCGGAGGTTTCGGGTGGCCCAAGCCCATGATGCATTCAGATGCTTAGAGAACAAGACTAGAGTAGATAGAATCTCAAAGGGGCAAACCCTAATCTATAACCGACTCAACCTATGCCCGGGACCTGCCTATCTATATAAAGGCTAGGAGGGCATGGCGAGGAGGCTCTCTTCCTCACCGCATAGACACCTCCACGCCAGATTGCATCTGCGCACCCCTGTAACTTTCGGTTCCACCGTAATCAAGAGCAGACAAGCATGAGTAGGGTTTTCCCTCTGGGGGCCTGAACCTAGGTAAACATCGTGTCCCCGTGTTGCTTGTTTGCTAACCGTTCTGCAATCTCCATCATCCCCATCTTCTCCAAAACCCAAGTCCATAACAATGGGCATTGACGAGATTAAACCTCGTCAGCCGCACCAGGCACCTCGGCTCTCTGCCATGCCGACGGTGGCGGAGCGCGGCAGAGAGGAAGTATGAGGAGGAGAAGTTGAAAGGGGAGCGGCGGAAGAGTGACGGTGACCCGTCACTTCGGCAAGAGAATGTCTGGCGGCACTGGCAGAGCAGAGCAACGCGAGCTCGCTGGCGGCGCAAGAACAGAGCGGAGGCAGAGGACAGAGCGGAGACGCAGTGTCGACGGCAAGGAGAAAGGGGCAAATGGCATGTGGGGGCGACGGGGCGCCGCAACCACTACTTAAAGGGGTCAGGGAGGCAAACCGCCGGCTCGCCACGTGGCAGCCCCCCACAGCCCCAACCACGGTCGGATCCTTTGCACCGACACACAACGCAAATAAGATCCCAAGCGCGGGAGGCGAGGCGCTGGCAGCGGTTCCCGAGGCAATAGGCGACGCGACCCTTCGACGCACGTCCTCCCACGATCATCATTGCGCCGTGGCTGACGTCAGTGATGACGCAGTCGGGCAGTTCAACCGCCAAATTTCAGCCGGGAAAAATTTCAAAATAGCCTTTTGAGCCCGCACACATTTCGCCTAAGGGTGGAATCTACGCGCGCTCGGGGGCTTGCGTCGGGGGATCACCCCTGGGTAGGCTAACCGGACAAGATACAAAACGGCTGACCGACTGGGGCAGCCGGACATAAAAACTCAAAGTCAGATCAGAAAGAAGGCCAGGCGAAGACCAAGCCGGCGAACCAATTAGCCAGATAAAAATCATTCCCAAAGACACTTAGCCGGCTGGACCATGCCAGTCGAATAAGACAAGCAAAGGCTAGACAAACCAAGAGCAAGCAGGCAAGAGCCAAGCCGGATGGAACCAGCCACCCGGTCAAGACGGATCAGCTGGCTAGGGCAACCTAGCTGGCCACTCAAGACAAGCAAGGTACAAGGTGACGCAGAGCATAGTGCGCGGTACGCGCAGGACGATGGAAAAGACAGAAAGGAGACCCAGACACTCGGCCCATACCGACGACTTTACCGATGACAGTTGTAAAAGTAGACGGTAGGTGCTACTGTGCATAACTATCCGCACGACGACCACTATAGACTACGTGGCGGCATGGGCTTGACTGTGATACGCCCTCCATGCCGGCTACCGTAGATGACCTAGCCGGCTGGGGCCCGCCTGTGGGACCCGCCAATCGGCCAGGCCGTTGCCCACGCCGCCTCGACCTATATAAGGGGCGACAGGGGCAACATAGCAAGGGTTGGTCTCTCGCTTACTGCTAGCTAGGACAAATACAGCTCGAGGAGCCTTGTATTTCTTTGTGTTCATCCCTATAATCAGATCGGCAGGAGTAGGAGCTTTACCTCACCACGAGGGCTCCGAACCTGGATACCTCTTGTGTCCCCGACGCTTGCTTGTGCCCAATCCCGCTTGCGGACGCCGTCGCTCGCTTCCCTGCTCGCTCCCACACCTCTATCTAGCCTTCTTAGGCTCTGCCGTTTCTATAACGACGACAACCCTAACACCGGAGAGTCGTGTCAAGTCGGTCGTCGAGTCCAACCCCTCCCCCACGTGCACAGATCCGTCTGTGAGCTCCCTTGGCCTCGGGGACACGGGGAGGTAGGTGAGGCGGTTGCCGCGGTACCGAAGGAGATGCTCAGGGAGGTCAAGTCGTGGTAGGAGAAACAACATACCTCGACCGGGCCAGCGGTGACACCTGAGCTCCGTGGAGCGGGGGCGAGAGGCGAGATGAGGAGTAGGAGCGGCAACCCGTCTTTGTGAACGAGGCGAGGAAGGTAGTGGTTGCGTGCGTCTCGCGAGCGTGGTATCATCACATCACTAGGGACGAAGACGTGTACGAGGCTGCGTGATGACCGAACGTTTTGGATCCAACGGCCAGCGGTAGCCCGCCGGCTAAGCAAATTTTACGGGCGCCCGGTGTCAAGATTTGTCGAAAAGAAATCCACCCACTCTCATAGTCGACTCTTTTACAAGTGCGAGCGACCAACCGATCAAGCCCACTCAGCCCTAGATTCGCCCCGACAGATTCGCGAGACCGAGAGAGTGCGCCCAAAATGGCGATGAGATGCGCGCTGACTTCCCTCCCCGCGCGCCTCCGGTCACCGGCGGCGGTCGCGAGCGGCGCCCGGCGTCTTCTGAGCGACGGGAAGGGCCGCGTGCTCAGCGAGGAGGAGCGCGCCAAGGAGACGGTGTACATCCAGGTCGGTCACTCGCATCCGCACCCCAAGCCCTACCTAACTCGTCCTGTAATCTTCTATTTTCCGATCTGGTGATACTCATCTTTAACATGCTGGTGTTTCGATTTGATTTGGGTGTGGGGAGCAGAAGTTAGAGAGGGAGAAGCTGGAGAAACTCAAGAAGCAGCAGGAGAAGGAGAAGGCCGAGGCCGAGAAGGCCAAGTCCAGTGCCGACGGCAAGGTATACGGTACTTCCCTTAGGTTACGGATTTAGTGTTTAGACTCAATCTAATAGGAATCATCAGATTCATCATCCGGGCTCCAGAGTACTAATGTGTGCACTTCCCTAAAAAAAGGAGTACTAAACTGTGCACTTCATGGTAAACCGATGGATTCCAAGTCACTGCATGATGTGTGGATCATTTGAAGTTACTGCAACTGTGTAGCAACAACTGCCAAGCGTCAAACCATTTCTTATCTGATTTGTAGACGCCGAGTTGCTGTGTTCATCCATCTCTGAGAAAAATGCAGGGATATTGCCATCTTTGGGCAAACATGGCATTTGCCAAGTTTTGTTTTGGAGGGCATGCTCATTGTTTTTTATCATACGATGTACTCCCTCCATTCAGAAATATAAGACATTTTAGATTTGTGAAATGAATCTATCTAGACTCCTTTTAGTATATAGGTTCACTCCGAACCTCTACGAACCTATACACTAAAAGACGTCTAGATACATTCGATTCACAGAGCTAAAACGTCTTATATTTCTCAACGGAGGGAGTACATTCTGGGAAGGGAATGGCTTGTTCAATGAACAACTGTGTGGCAGGTGAGATGTATAGGTAAATTAAAGTTTTTTGAGCAGGCTATTTCATAAAATGCCCCACTTTACTTTGGCATTTGCCCCAAAAGGCACGTTTACTTTGAGCTGGGAGCCAGTGTGTGGTCAAGTGAGGGGAGATGATTGCATAGTATCTATTTCAGTTGAGAAAATAGCTGTGGTATAGTCTGGCTAACAGGCTAAGTACCTACTGGCCATGTTTTGACGCCTTCCTTTGATACGCCCTAGCATAGTACTCCCTCTTTCCTGAATTACATGTCGCAGATTTGTCTAGATTCGTATATATCTAGACACGTTTTAGTGTTTACATACATGCGAATGTAGATAAAATCCGTGGCATCTTTTTTGGGACAGAGGGAGTACATAATTTAATCCTACGAGAGCAATTCTTTCTTAATCTTTTGAGTACAAATCTTTCTAATTAATACTTGATGTGCTTGATATACTGTGAAGTAATTTTTTTGTCATGAAATCAGAATAGTATTGGTTCTCAATGTCCATCTATTTACACAGTTTGGAACCAAATTAGGTTGTGTTTATTTGGGAAAGGTTCACCCCGTTCACCAAAACAAACCCTTAGTTGTGTTCTAGCATAAGTTATTTTCAGAACTACCTTTTACAATTTGTGTGGGTTCCTACACAGTACGGACCTACAAAGCATCAGTTGCAGCAGATTTTAGTGTCTACTTGACTACTTGGTAATTGTCGGTTTATATCTGCTTAATGAGCCACAACCCACCGGACAATGTTTCATTTCAAGGAAATGGAGTAGGGCGTGGCTGTTCTAATCTGAAGAAAAGCTTAATCCTCGGATGTTTGTTTTGTGTATCAGTTGGGACATACTTATTGTAGCTATCCAGTTTGTCAATTTCTAAGTAATTGCTCCCATCTATTGAGATATACTAGTTCTCTGTTTTCTGTACTTCATACACTACACATTTGTTTGTGCTCTGTACTAACACGTCTTATCTTGTTGCCAGAAGTGACTTTCCGATGTCTGAAGGTGACCTCGTCTCGGACGCATCCGGTGGACATTTGTAGTTTATACATGTCCAGACGTGGAAGAATAAATTCTGTAAAACATTGACAGTGTTAGCTTTGCTGTGTTTTCGGTGTCTAAGGCTTTGTGATGATATAATCCATACACCGAGAATTTGAGACTCATATCTTTGTCGGACCATACAAAATTGTCTCATTTCTGTATTATTTTTCCTTGGTTGTATTTTTTAGGGGTTTTCCTTGGTTGTATGTCGTTGCCTCTTGGTTCTTGTTTTTGCTATTTCAGGGCAGCCCTGCAGGTTGTACTGTCGGCTCAAATATGTTTGGTGAACCAGTAGGCATGAACTGGTTTTCAAATCAACTTGCTTGCTGTTATTTATGGATGCTTTTAATTAGTTGATACCAGGTCGAGGAACAAACATAAGTAGGCGATGCCAAGATCTCCTTGGTTGGATTAATTACCATAAAGTAATTGTCCAACAAAGAATCAAGGCTTCTTTGAATAGAGAAATTTGATAAGACTCCGAGGATTTGAATCTTTGTGTCCTTGCAGGGCTTTTCATTTGCATGATTCGAATCATTGTAAAAAATGCGTAGTCAACTTTTACTTTGGAGGAATTTTTTTATCCCCCCAAACTTTGTGATATGGTAGTGATGTTTTTGTTTTTTACTATGGAGTGTCAAAAATCTTCAATTTTTTTTTCAATTTTAATATTTTTCCAATTCATAAGATTCAATAGTGTATGATACTTCAATCTTGCGTTGTGTTAATCATAAAAATAGAAATGGCCCTTAGATAAAACACAAATAATGTCTTGTTTTGTTCATATGATTCAAAAAACACAAAAAATGGAGAAACAAAGGAATATGATATGAATGCATGTACAAACCAAAGGAAAACACGTGAATTTTATAAGCTTGAGTGTTTGGTTTATAGCAATACGAAAGACATAAATCCAAATAAACATGGCTAGTCTGACCACATGAAGAAGTATAATTAGAATGTTATTATCCCCCAAAAGGCATCGACCTTGTTTTTTATGTGTATGATTTTTAAAAGGTGGTTCCGGTGGATTTTAAAATTCCAATGTTTATGAATATGATATTATGGCCGAGCTCATTTCGAGTCTATGATCTAAAAAAACCTAAGATCATATGAAATTTTATGTGTTATTTCTTTGAAACAAACGGATGAATGGTCTTACCACATGAAAAAATTGTGTTCCTATATTACTCCTTTGAACTAAACATGCCCCCAAAAGCGTGGTGCCTTCACGATCATAAGATATACATTTGCACTTAGACGGGAGGAGTTCTAGTCCGTCTGATCAGAATCGTGTGGGTGGCATCAGCCTACAGCTATCGATTGTTTACCCTCTCGCCTGTGATGCTCGCATCACCCTCCGATCTGATCAACGGTTGATACGACACCTAGCATGCTATATATCTGCATCCCAACAGCCCTCAGAAAACCCTAGCGCCGCCACCGTCACAGCCTCTTTCTACCCTGCTCCCTTCCGTTGCGCCGCCGGCCGCAGTCTCCGGACCCCCGCCGCTTCCGACATGGTACGTTCTCTAGCTCTCTCGTATCCCTCCATTGGATCTCTTGAGTTCACCGCGGACGCGCTAATCTGTTCGCGTCTTCATCTCTCTGTCGTACCCTCAGGCCCCGAAGAAGGAGAAGGCCCCGCCGCCGTCGTCCAAGCCGGCCAAGTCTGGCGGTGGCAAGCAGAAGAAGAAGGTGACGCTGTCTCTCTTTCTGAAGTTTTGTTTCTGTTGGTTGATTACGGATCTGTGAGGTTTCTCATGGTGGATTTGTTTGGTTGCTGCAGAAGTGGAGCAAGGGAAAGCAAAAGGAGAAGGTGAACAACGCGGTGCTGTTCGACCAGGCCACCTACGACAAGCTGCTGTCCGAGGCGCCCAAGTACAAGCAGATCACACCTTCCGTCCTCTCTGAGAGGCTCAGGGTAATTGCCCCCAATACCCCTTCTACTTTTCATGCCTGAACATCGGAAATTCTGTTTTATTCGTATGATTATGTGATGCCAATTCGCTATGTGCGGTGAGCATTATTGTGCTTCGCGAGTATATAATGTTCGGATGTCGTATTGCTAATGTCGTGCCTGCTTTGTTTATCTTTCTAATTGCTAAGATTATCATGTGATGTAGATGTAGTTCATTATTTCTGTCATTATATTGTTTCTATTGATAAATAGTTGTTGTGAATCTGTGCGTTGATCATTGTCAGCATTACATCTGCTGCTTATCACATGATTTGCACTATCGTTATGTTTTCTTATCTGTATAGAGTCACGAGCTAAATGTTTTATTTATGTTTTGCTGAATTATTAAATCGATCTTTTAGGTATGTTTGTGTAAGCTTTGGATATCTGGTTATAAATAGTTTGCTAGCTACAAATCTGTTGCTGTTCTCCCCTAATGTTAAGTAACAGTATAACAGTATGTTTATTCCTCGTGGAATGCAGCAGGTTATAATTGTTTGCCAGAATACTGAGATGCGTTTGTGAACTGATATTACTATACGACCATTCTCTCGGAATGTTATTCGTAGGGCATTCTGTACCTTACAGACTGCCTTGGTTTTCATTTGCACAGTTGCTATTTCTTGCTCAGTAGTTTGTCTAATGTTCTGTTATTTGTACCTTCTGCCTAGAAGCTAAATCTTTTTTTGCAATTGCATTGCAGATCAATGGTTCCCTGGCTCGTAGGGCTATCAAGGATCTTGAGGAGCGTGGCCTCATCCGCATGGTCTCGATTCACTCAAGCCAGCAGATCTACACCAGGGCGACCAACACCTAGGTGGTGTGGTGTTGTTACTCTTATCATCAATGCCCTGTGTCTGTGATCCAAATCTACTTTAGAACAGTTATCTTCCATCAAATTCGCTAATGTTTTGTTGAACGAGGCACTTCAGCGTTTGAAATATTTTGTTGTCAGTTTGAGTACCTTTCTGGATTGCCATTTATATCCCTCACAATATCTCATTTTCGTTGATGGATTCTTGCCATGTTTGAGTGATCGTGAAACGCTTCTGAAACCTTTTTCTGCCTATTTTTGAACTAACGTGCTTAGCTGTGACACTTGTTCACTGGAACCATCCTAATTATCACTGAATCGATTGACAATTGTACTGTGTTAAAAGCATTGCTGTCTCTGTTGAAGCCGTGAATGATCTGTTGGTTACTACTCCGTCCGGCTTGAAATGCTTGCTGACGCCTTTTCACAAAAACTCCATCGAAATTTTCTGAGCATCCAATCACAGCGATCAAATCAGGAGTTGTCGCGCTTTGACCTCCTCTGGAACCGTTTTTTGTCTGCAGCCGTTTCGGCATATTCCGGCCAGTTTTGCCCCATCACCCCTCCCTATCTTTGATTCCTCGGTGTAGAATCTTGGATTTGTAGCACCTACCACAAACCCTAGCCAGGATGTCTAGGAGGAGAAAAGTTAGTTTTTTCTGTCAATGGTGGCAGCGGCGTGGCTGCTGGTGCTGTCCATGCGGAATGGCGACCGAGTCCTGTAGGACTGTCGCTGGGCACATCCCCTTTGTTGACACGGCCACGACCTCCCGGTGGAGGCCCTAGCAACCCGCCGGCGCACCTCCTGCGCATCGAGATCCAGGTGCATCCTTCACTGATGTGTATTTGTCATGTGTGACCATATGCGTAGTCTTTGTAAACATATTGTCTAATGAAATATATGGTTATTTCAAAAAATAAAATGGAATTGCATTGTCAAACCTGGAGCTGCCCATGGAATTGCACACGGGACAGTTCTATATTTTTTGACATGGGGGTAGTTCTATATTTGCTTGGCACGTATATTTGTCATGTGTGACCATATGTGTAATCTTTGTAAACAGATTGTCTAATGAAATATATGGTTATTTCATAAAATAAAATGGAATTGCATTGTCAAACCTGGAGCTGCCCATGGTTTGCTCCAATGGATCTTGAGAAACTTAATACTCCGGGTTCTGGTGGTTCTAAAGGCTTCTTCCAGAATACGAATGGATACTTCATGATAAGTTAGGTCATTGTTGATCTCTATGGTTCTGTGATCAATATTCTTAAAAACTTCGTTCTTCTCCGGAACTTCTAGGCATTTGCGAAGTAACGAGATATGGAACACATCATGTACGGCTGACATCTCCTCCGACAGTTCTAGTTGATATGATACTTCTCCTCGGCGATTCAAAATCTTGAAGGGTCCAATATATCTGGGGGCTAACTTAAGTTTCACTTTGAAACGTTGCATTCCTTTTAAGGGTGATACTTTGAGGTACACAGAATCTCCGATAGTGAAGGCTAGATCTCGACGTCTCTTGTCGGCATAACTCTTCTGTCTGGATTTGACAGTCTTAAGGTGATCTTGTGAACTTTCTCTTCGGCTTCTCTTAGGATGTCGGGTCCGAAATTCCGACTCTCTCCTACTTCCAACCAATTCAGTGGGGTACGACACTTCCTTCCATACATAAACTCAAATGGGGCCATTTGCAAACTGGCTTGGTAACTATTGCTGTATGAAAATTCTGCGGAAGGCAGACAATCTTCCCATTTAGATCCATATTCCAACACACAAGCTCTCAACATATCTTCTAGTATCTGGTTTACTCGCTCCGTTTGTCCATCAGTCTGCGGGTGATAAGTTGTGCTAAAATCCAGTCTGGTTCCCAATCCTTCTTGGACTTTCTTCCAAAATTTCGAGGTAAACTGGATTCCTCGATCCGACACAATGTTCTTGGGGACTCCATGCAAATTGACTATTCTAGCAATGTATAACTCTGCTATCTTTGAGCTCTGAAAAGTGGTCTTCACCGGTAAGAAATGGGCTACTTTGAACAGTCTATCCACTATGACCCAAATAGAATCATTTCCCCTACTAGATGTTGGCAAACCGGTGATAAAATCCATTCCTACTGAATTCCATTTCCATTTTTGGACCTGCAATGGTTGCAAAAGTCCCGCGGGTCTTTGATGTCACGCTTTGACTCTCTGACATATATCACATTTGGCTATGTAGCTTCCGATTTCTCTCTTCATCTTGTGCCACCAAAATTGCTCTTTCAAATCCCGACACATCTTGGTTCCTCCAGGGTGGATAGAATAAAGAGTATCATGGGCTTCTTTCAAAATAGCTTGTTTCAACTCTGAATCTGCTGGTACACAGATTCGTCCTTTATATCACAAAACTCCTTCTTCATCTTCGGTGAATCCGGATACCTTCCCTGTATCGATACGACGTTTGATTTCATCGATACTAGCATTTCCTTTCTGTGCCTCCTTGATCTGACTGATCAAAGTGGGTTGAAGTTATATGCTAGCCAAAAATCCTTCACTAACTAGCTCCACTCAGAAATTTTCCATCTCCTCATGCAAACTTGGATGGGCTTCTTTTATCATGGTGTTCAATCGACACTCCAATCTGCTAAGAGCATCTGCTACCACATTGGCTTTGTCGGGGGTGATAGTGAATGTCAAGGTCATAGTCCTTGATTAGCTCTATCCATCTCCTTTGCCTCATATTTAGCTCCTTCTGGGTGAAAATATACTTCAGACTCTTGTGATTCGAATAAATCTCGCAGCGATTACCCATGAGGTAATGTCGCCATGTCTTCAAGGCTAAAACTACGACTACTAGTTCGAGGTCATGGGTACGGTAATTCTGCTGATGTTGCTTCAGTTGTCGGGATAGATAGGATATGACTTTGCCTTCTTGCATCAGCACACATCCGAGACCAATCTTGGATGCGTCACAATACACATCAAAAGGCTTCTGGATATCCGGCATAATCAAGATTGGGGCTGAAATCAATCTCTTCTTGAGCTCTTGAAAACTTGCTTCACATTTGTCCGTCCATTCAAACTTCTTATCTTTCTTCAACAACTGGGTCATGGGTCTTGCTATGCTCGAGAATCCTTCTACGAACTTGCGGTAATATCCCGCTAATCTGAGAAATGCACGAACTTGGGTTTGAGTGGTTGGGGCTTGCCATTCTTCAACATCCTTAACCTTGGCGGGATCGACAGCAATTCCTCCTGCCGACACGACATGTCCTAGGAATCCTACTTCCTTTAAACAGAACTCACATTTGCGAAACTTGGCATACAACTGATGCTCTCTAAGGGTTTCAAGGATGGTCCTTAGGTGTAGCTCATGGTCTTCTTCTGATTTGGAATAGATCAGAATATTGTCAATAAAAACAACGACAAACTTATCCAGGAAGTTCATAAAAATCTTATTCATGAGGTTCATGAAATAAGCGGGGGCATTGGTTAATCCAAAAGACATGACAATGTACTCATACAATCCATATCTAGTGGTGAAGGTAGTCTTTGGAATATCCGTCACGTGAATCTTGAGTTGATGATAACCAGTTCTAAGATCAATCTTAGAAAACACTTTGGCACCGGTCAACTGGTCAAACAAGTCTTCTATCTTCGGTAGTGGGTACTTGTTCTTAATGGTGACATCATTCAGCTTCCGATAATCTATGCACAGACGGTTACCTCCATCCTTCTTATCCACAAACAAGACAGGTGATCGCCATGGTGACGCACTTGGTTGAATCAAACCTATCTCCAGCATAGCATCCAGTTTCTACTTTAGCTCCACTAATTTAGACGGGTTCATACTATAAGGTCTCTGAGCTACGGGTCCAGTTCCAGGGATTAGTTCAATGATAAACTCGATATCCCGATCTAGGGGCATACCGGGCAATACATCTGGGAATACGTCGGGGTATTCATAGACTACTCTGACTTGGTCAATGGTTGGTTGGGCATACCATTGTTGCACTTGAATTGACGGTGCAAAGTCTCAAATACATGCTCTACTGATACTCTAGTGGTACTAGTCATGGTTATGGCTTTCTTGGCACAGTCGATTAATCCTTTATGTTTCGACATCCAATCCATTCCTAGTACTACTTCCAAACCTTTGGTTCCAAGTACTATTAGATTAGCATAAAAATCTATTCCATGGATTCTGATAGGTACGACCTTGCAAATTTTTCTAGCTTTGGTGGTTGAACCAGGTATTTGAACTATCATAACATGCTTCAATTTTGTTGGTTGAATCTTACTAGTGCATGCAAATTCTTCTGTAACAAACGAGTGCGATGCTCCATTATCAAACAACACTCTTGCAAGTACTGAGTTAACAAAAAACATACTCAGCACGACATCTGGCGCTTCCTGAGCTTCTTCAGCATTCATGTGAAACAGACGGCCGTTGCGGTTGAGTGAGTTCCGTGGGGCAAATATCCTTCCATGCTGAACACAACACTGCTGCAGAGCTGGTGCATTCACATTGGCTGCTGCAAGCTTCTTGGGGCACTCGTTGGAGTAGTGACCCTTGACTCCGCATTCAAAACAAGTAACTAGAGACTTGTCTTTTCCTGCAACAGGCACAACATTGCTTCCAGTCCTTGGGGCAGTATTGGCGTTGTTGGTGTTGTTGTTTTTGTTGGACTTGGGCGGTGCACGGTTGAAATTGTTAGGGTTTCCAGGGTTGTTGTTGTGGTTTCCTCCGGGCCTTGGGTTTCCTCCTCCACGGTTGGGATAGTTCGGACGGGACATAGGGGGTCTATTGTTTCTTGGGGCATATCCTGCAGACGGGTTGGGGCGATACTTCGGGGTATGGTGGCATCCTGGTTGATGCATCATTCGACGCTTGCGATTATCATTGGCTTGGTTGATCTTGCCTTCCATCTGGATTGCAGAATCCACTAAGGCTTCAAGGTCAGCAAAGGTAATGTTTACCAGCACTGTCTGCATCTCATCATGCAGACCATTCAACAATCTCTCATTCTTCTTGGCTTCAGTACCAATCTCATCAGGGGCATACCTAGACAAAGACACAAATCTGTCACGGTACTCTACCATAGTCATCCTTCCCTTCTTCAGCTCCTTGAATTCACCCCTCATCTGCAGAATCAAACCCGGTGGCACATGGGTTCGGCTGAACTTGAGTTTGAATTCATCCCAAGCCATCATCTGTCCTCCATTCATGGTACGGATGCTATTCCACCAAGCTCGTGCATCACCTGCCAGATAATGGGTGGCAAATAGTACTTTCTCATTGGCATCTACTCCTACGACTTCTGAGTTCTTATCCATGGTCTGCAGCCAGTCATCAGCATCTAATGGCTCTTCAGACTTACTAAATATGGGGGGATTGGTGTTTTGAAAGTTCTTGAGCTTGGATCCATGGTTGTCCTGGTTTCCATGGCCTTGATTATTATTGGCCATCTGAGCTATCTGTTGAAGGGTGGCTAAATTAGCTTGACGTTCAGCTCTTCCAGCTTCACGGTCAGCAACCAACATTTGCAAGATTTGCAGCATTGGGTCTTGACATGAGATGCTCCCTCCGCGAGGCATCTGAAGATTGATATAGATCATGAGACAAGAGGGAAATTTATAAGGTTCATGGATTTGTTTTTGAAAATCTTTTAAACTTTGAATTTGACTCTGGTTTTGCCAACTAGCAACATTCTTTTCATTCATTCATAGCACCCAATACAAACACACACCACACTAGGGTAACAGATGGTTTTAGGAACCATTTTGTGAAGCTACGATACAGTGGGACCGGATATAACTCACACCTACGATAGTGCTCAAGTGCTACTACTCATCAGAACCGGTGGATTCTTCATCTTTAATCAAGGCAGAATCATCATCATCAGTGTGGAAGTCCATGTCGAGGTCCTCCAGGTAGTCGTCATCATCTCTGAGGTAGGAGTAGGGATCTCTATGGATGTTTTCTCATTCGTTCGCCCTCTCCTCAAGCTGCATGTCCCGCTCATGGATGGTCTCCTCCAAAGATGAAACCTTGTGACAAAGGCGGACAATGATGCGATCCTTCTTGTCATGTAGACGGCGAAGTGACTTGTGCTCCTTTACAAGGATGGCGAGGGTCTGGTCCTTCTTGACTGCAATGACATGGTTGTGGTTGGCGTAGGCGCGGGCGTTGTCCAACTCCTTCTGCCTATCATACAACATGAAGTCGAGATGATCCACTTGATGCTTCACCGCCGGATGGCCTGGTACCTCCAATGGCTATCCATAGCATCATGCCTTGTGTAGTAAGAAAAGCGAGTGCCATTGATTTGGTTGATGCTTTGCCCACACAAACAGGCAAGAGCTTCCTGCATAGCCCTGGCGAGTCCGTCTAGCCAGTTGTTCTCCCTCAAGCTGAATTGGATCCCCTCTGAGGTGGGTGCCTCCATCTTGCCTCTGAGATTTGCAACTATCAGCCACTGTAGTTCTCCTCCTTGCTGATCATTGAGCTGTGCTCCAAAGAACTCGGGGTGCAGGCGCTCAAGAAGTTCCGAGAGTTGGCTCAAGTCGCGCTCGAATATGAGCTCTCCTCCGTTTCCCAATTGGTAGAACTTGCTATACCTGACTTCCATCTATAAGAATGTAGGATGAGTAAGTTAGTGAGGTGATCAAGTGTGTTAAATTTTATGTAAGATTGCAATAATTTTTGAGGAACATGAATTTTCTTGAAAGCATCTCAGTGATAAGAATGAGAATAGGTTTTCATAAATACTCACTTCTTTTGTTTTGAAACTAATTTTTTGGATTCAAGCGTCCATTCTAACTAGGGTCTCCTATGGTCAGGATGGCTCTGATACCAACTTGTCAACACCCGGATTTTTAATCCCAGATGCCTGTTATGCCATACATCGCAATCCCAAGATTATCATTTTTGCAAGACATAACAGATGGTACCATAGTTCATCATCCATTACAAACCATAATAAAGGTCTTACAAATATAGGATCTCACGATCCAGTCTTAATACAATCAACACAGCGAAATATAATAATAAGGGGTAGCGTGGTCGATGCTCCATCTTTAGGATCACAGGCAATGCTGACGATGGGAGATGATCCTAGTTGTCATAGACTTCCTGCTGTCCATCATCCTGGTAGTCCTCCTCATAGTCTGGCCACGGGAATAGCCAGGGACAAAGCCATGAGTACTCTTTAAGTACTCGCAAACTATCACTAACAAGTAAAGTAGTTCGAGTAGGAATCCTAAGCTCTAGGTTTATTTGCAAAAAAGCAGGTTTATTCAACTGAGTTTAGAAGTAAAGAAAACTAGTTTAATGTTCTATAACACCTAAGTGGGAACTTAGTTTTCATGTTCACAACCCTGTTGTGGTCAAGTCAAAGTCATAGTTCATTTCATAAGTTATTTTGAAAACATCTGACGACGGAACCATATGGCCACTCTAACTGTCCATGACCGCGGACGCGACTATTCGAATAGTTTGACACTCTGCAGATATTGTACACTTTCACCACAACATTCTATACATCCGTCAGGGATAACCCTGAATCATCATACTTAGTATGCGGATAATCAATCCTAACCTTTCAATTACACACCCTAGTATAGGCACCTCACCTATGAGTTTGGCCTCCCGACCAAGACCATCTGTCATCTTGGGAACTGCATAGGTGGACATTCACATTCATGAGGTAGCGTCAGATCAACCTCTTCCGCAAGGGAACCCGTACTAAGTCATATAAACTTCCAGTCAAGCCCTACCCAAATTCGGGTATTGTGGTTGTACGAAAAAATTGGAATGGTATCGCATCCGAACCTAACCATCAGTTTTTATAAAGGGCTAAGGCTCATGCCTCAACATTTTCATCATCAAATCATCTTGTGTTCATAACACATGTCAAAACATTTCAATAGAATGAATCTTCATTTCAAGGTTTTCATAATCATTTTCACCAAGTATTCCTATCTAAAGTGATCAACTTTTATGCTTAGCACTAGCCACTAAGGTTGAGGGTATTCACTAATAAGGGGTGCTAGTCAAGTGTTACTATCCAAAACTAGTCTCGTGCGTTAGTATGACATCTAGTTCTAACTACTTAGGCCTACTTTTATGCTCTTTATGCTACCTATACTATCTTTCCAAAACTCACAAAGCACTAACTAAAAGTAAATAAAGAACTTTGGTAAAGATAAAAGAATAAAGCTTGCAAGTAAAACTGGGATTTGGTATACTCGAGGTTGCATAACCAAAGCATGCCTAATGCATCTTGCATAGGTTATCTTGCAAGTTGTGATGGCTTGCATAATTAAGAAACTTGCAAGTGTTAGCTTGCATAGTTAACTTGCAAAGTTCTAGCTTGTCTTGATTGGTGCAGTGGTTGAAGTTTTCTTCTTCTTCGTAGTACTCCTCCTCCTCGTACCCTTGGTCGGTACTAGCGTCTATAATGAATACGAGGTACAAAATCACCAAACAATACTTAACTACCTCTACTTAGCACACAAGGGCTCACACTAGATGATCTAGCATCATCACAATCATCACATGAAATAAAGACCTAGTCTTATTTATTTTATTTTAGAAAAGCAATTTCTACTCATTGAAAACTACTTAAGATTTAATATTCTCCACTTAAAATATGGGATCATGTTGACACATGTCATCACCACATATTCTAATACTTGGGAATGTGATTTAAGGTGGTGGTGATATTTTATAAAGTTTAAAATTACTATTTTATATAATTAAAGTGACTAGAAATGCCTATATAGCATTCTTTTGGTACTAGTCCAATTTCACTGCAAGTAAACCTAAATATTTTTGAGAGTTGGAATCAACTCAAAAGCATTTACAGTTGATTTTGAAAAATGTTTGAATGTAGAAAAGTCTCTGTCTTGTTATTTTTACTATAGGTGATCTATATTTTCAATTGGTTTGAATCCAACGGGTCTGGATTGATAATTTGAGTACCTTTCTAGCAAAATTGGAATCATGCAATTTGGTTCAGTAAAACTCTTTGAATTGATTTTTGAATCTACTAACTGAACTAGGGTTTAACTAAATTGGAAAAATATTATTTAAATCTTTGGGCTACGCGCGGGAATGTTACTGGGCCGGCCCAACTGCACAGCGCGCGCAACAGGCTGCTGACAGGGGGGTCCTGCTAGTCAGTGGCTCATCAAACTTGAAGCGGTACGTTTCAATCTAGGCCATGCGATTAGACTAGGATCTACGACTGTGGTTCGTCGTCTTTGTTGGATAGCTCCGGCGAGACTGAACCCTAACAGCGATGGTGGGGGTACGCGGTGGCTCACCTGGGCTCTAGCTAGGGTCGAAGATGGTGGCGAACGACGTTGTCGACGACGGCGGTTTGAAAGGTGGTCATGGCAGCTCCTTGGGTGGATCCAATCAACGTCGCCTCTCCTCCTCTGCAATGGCGAACTCCGGTGAAATTCTAGCAGGCTAGAGCTCGCCTTGCTCCGGGGAAAGGTGTGGGGTGGTTCTGAGAGAGATGGGAGTGAGATGGTGTGAAGAATTGAGGCAAGGGTGGCCTCTATTTATACACCGGCGATGGGGACCGAACGGGTGGTCAGGGATCGTCGGTGACGACGATGAAGTGAGCTAACGGCATGGCTGAGGGCGTAGGATGATGCGGTGTATCCTGGCGATCATCGTGGGCTTAATGGCGCGGCACGGGGCGGTCGAGAACGGTCGGTCACGGTCTGTGCTCTACGCGGAACCGACGGTGTTCAAGATGGCGTACAGGGGCTTCGTGTCGCGCGGCGGCGAACGGTCGTGTAACATCCCAAAAATACCGAACTTAGATCATCAAAACACTAATCATCAAGTTTAGGGTTAACAAAAACTTTTCTAACTAAACCCATAAATGCATGCATATGTGTATGCATAGTTTTTGAATTTCTTTAAAACCACTTTGTTTGTGTGATCCATTGCTTGTAAAATGTTTCTTAGATGAAATAAACATCATCTAAAACATTTCCCACACTTTTCCTTAAGACAACTAAATCAAAACAAATATATTAAGTGAATGGTCATTTTAACCAATTTAACTCCCATGCCTACTTTGGCTGTCTCAAACTTTCAAAACCTAACAAAAACTTTTCTGGATCTTTGCACCCCTTGAATGTACTCATAACAGAGTATCAAGGCCCACTTTGTGATCATCCAGAAACTTTCAAATGCATAGTTTAAATGACAATTCAAAATTGAATCTTCTTCATATGGGAAGATCCCACTTTTTCAAAACCCACTCAAACAAGCTCAACTTTCAAAACCCAAGCATCTGCAGACTCACCAGAACCAATCTAGCAAACCCACCAAAATTCATTTCAAAATTCAAAACTTGATTTCATGCGGCCATTTCATCAAACAGGTTGCAGACACAAATCAAACAAAACATCAAACACTATAGTGTGCAGTGATTCTTGCCTAACTTGTTCCCTAGTTAGCTCACACACACCTCAGTAGATCATCTAGAAATATTAGCCCAACACTAGCACCCCTGTGAGCTTGCTATTGCCATTAATGGTGAACAACCGAGCACCTCCATGCCACCCCATAGTCGACAGCAGGCTAGAGGAAGAACTAGCCATGCCAACCTTGTCTGGGAGGCAGCCCACCGTCCACCGCCACTGCCTGTCCCAGCCGCGAGCGTTGCCAAGCCCTGGACCACGCGCACAAGACATGCCCAGACCATGCCGAGCGTGCGCCAGAGCGCCACCCTCGACCAGCATCCACAGACCGCGCGCCGCCCTCACCACGTGCATACACGATCACCACCGACCCAGGAGACCACCAGACATCCCCGTTTGCCGCCCCGTGCCATACAGCCACCGCCCGCCGTCGAAGACGCCGCCTCTGCCGCGCAGAGCACCGGCCGTTCCAGACCAAACCACACCGCCCCATGCCTCGCGACCATGTCGTTGAGCATCGCTAGGAGACACAACACCGTCCCTACCCTTGCCCATGCCTTTAGCCGCCTGTAACGTCGCCCCCGACGAGCTCACCGTGCGCCCCGACGGTCCCCTCGCTCGACTATAAATAGAGGCCACCCCCGCACGATTTCTTCACACCATCTCACTCCCCTCTCCCCACTGACCGTGCCACACCATCCTCAGAGCAAGGCGAGCACCACATCGCCGGAATTTCACCGGAGCCCGCCGCCTCTGGAGAAGAAAGGAGCCATCCATTGGAGCCGCCCCAGGAGCTGCCGCGACCACCCCTGAGTTCGCCGTCGTCGACTTCGTCGTTCGCCCGCCTCGCCAGTACCCCGGTGAGCCCCCAGCACCCCTCATTGGCCGCGCTAGGTTTCGTTCTCGTCGAAGCTGTCTCGCGTCGACGATGACCCACAACCGTTGGATTAGAACTAGATCGAACGATCCACGTTGCCCCATACCGCTTCGCCCAGCCCCGTGTCACTGACGAGTGGGGACACCCACTTAAGCAACCCGCGGTAGCACTGCGCTTAGCAGGCCGGCCCGTTAGAATTTCCCGCGCAGCCCAGCAATTCAAATTAAACCTTTTCTTTTTAAATTCAAACACACTTCTGTACCCAACTTCAAAAATCAACCCAAATCGATTCAGTGCACCAAATTGGATGAAACCAATTTTGTTGGAAAGGTCTGTGAATGCTTAATCCAAGACCGTTGGATTCAAGTCATTTGGATCTGTAGATCACCCTTAGCAAAAATAACAAGGCAGAAGCTTTTCTGCCTTCAAACATTTTTCAAATTTAAACCATAAAAGATTTTGAGTTGATTCCAACTCTCAAAAATTACATTTAACCATACCTTTCAGAATATATAAAAATATATAGGTTTACTTGCAGAAATAATGTTCAAAGAATAAAAGAATGCTTCATAAGCATTTCTAGTCACTTTAATTAATTAAAATAAAAAGGAAAAACCTTATTAAATTGTGACACCACTTTAAATCACATTCCCATGGACTACAATATGTGGTGATGACATGTGTCAACATGATCCCATGTTTAGTTTGGAGAATATTAAATCTTAAGTAGTTCTTCAATGAGTAGAAATTACTTTTCTAAAATAAAAGGATTTAAACCAAGCCTTAACCTTGTAATGTTAGAGATGATGCTAGATAATCTATAGGACCTTGTGTGTGATGATTGCAAGTAGCTAAGTATTGTTTGGTGATTGTGTACCTCGTATTTATTCATAGACGCTAGTACCGACCAAGGATACGAGGAGGAAGGAGGATACTACGAAGAAGAAGCCGAGGAGAACTTCAACCACTGCTCTGCACAAGGCAAGCTAGTAACTATGCAAGCTTATATTGACACTGATGCAAGCCTAATACTACTAGTGAATGTGCAAGCTAACCCTTGCCAGATACCCTACTGTTGCCACAAACCCATACTTGTGATATAACTACTATATGCCTTAAGCATATGTGATTATACTCACTTGATAAACCAATCCTAGTTTTATGTGCAAGCTTCTTACTTTATTTTATTTTCAAAGCTTACTTAGATACCTAAGATTTTGGTAGATACTAGATAGTTGTGCTGAAGGTTGCATAAAGAGCATAAAATTTGGCCTAAGCTAGAAACCTTGATCTCAGCCTAAGACATGAGATTGAACTTAGTAAAACCCCACTAGTTACCACCCCTCATTAGTACCAACCCCACCTGTAGATGCTAGTGCTAAGCATAAAACTTGATCAACTTTAGATGGGAATACTTGGTGGAAAAATGGTTATGAAAACCTTGGAATGATGGATCATTCTATTGAAATGTTTTGGACATGTGTTTCCAAACACTTGAGGATTCTGGTGATAAAAATGTTGAGGCATGAGCCTTAGCCCTTTATAAAACTGATGGTTGTCTGGATGCGATACCATTCCAATTTTTGCGTACAACCACAATACCCGAATATTGGGTAGGGTTTGACTGGAAACTTATATACCTTAGTATTAGTTCCCTCACGGCCAAGGTCTGAGCTGAGGCTACCTTGTGAAGATTGTCCACCTGTGCAGTACCCAAGATGATAGTGGTCATGGTTGGGAGGCCAAACTCACATGAGAGGTGCTTATACTAGGGAGTGTAATTGAAAGGTTAGGATTGATTATCCGCATACTGAGTATGGTCAATTCAGGATTGTTCCTGACGGATGTATCGAATGTTGTGGTGAAAGTGTACAATCTCTGCAGAGTGTCAAACTATTCGAATAGCCGTGTCCGCGGTTATGGACAGTTGGAGTGGCCATACTGTTCCCCCGTCAGACTTTTCAAAATGACTTGTGAAATGAATTGAGAATTTGACTTGACCACAACAGAGTTGTGACCTGAATTACAAGATCCCACTTAGGAGTTATAAAATTGTGACTAGTTTTGGAACTTAGTAGAGATAAACCTGGCTTTTTGCAAAACAACCCTAGAGCCTAGTGTCCTATTATCCAAAAAGACCCTTACCTGTTAGTATTAGTTTGTGAGTACTTAAAGAGTACTCATGGCTTTGTCCCTGGCTATTCCCATGGCCAGACTATGAAGAGGAGTACCTCGAAGATGGAACCCCGGAAGGTTACGACAACTAGGATCATCTCCCATCGTCAGCATTGCCTGTGAACTCGAAGATGGAGCTTCGCCTACGCTACCGTTATTATTACGTATTCCTCTGCTTGATGTTGTAGTAAGAACTGGATCATGAGATCCCTATTTGTGTAAGAACTTATGTATCGTTTGTAATGGATGAAGTACTATGGTATCCAATTCTGTTATGTCTCGCAAAAATGGTAATCCTGGGATTGCGATGTATGGCATAACAGGCATCTAGGATTGAAAAATCCGGGTGTTGACAGGTCGTGTCTTGGAGGTAGCTAGAGTCATGGAGAAGGCAGTTACGCACAGTGAGAGCGAGGCGCGACGTGTGCACGCGTGTCGGCTGCGGCTCTCTGACGCGCTCTCGGCATGGCGCAGAGAAAATGGGCGTGGCGTTTCTCGGTGGTCCATGGCTTAGCTGAGCTCGAGGGGTGGACATGGAGTGGCGGTGGACGGTGTCCTATCTCCTAGACATCATGGACGGGCGCGACGCTTCCTCTTGCAAGATGTCCATGGTCGGCCGGCAATGGTGGCTCGAGTGGCACAACACTGGTGCAAACGGTAGAGGGGTAGCTGCTTCAATGCATTGCTGGGCACTAGGGGTGACAATGGGAGTGAAATGGTGCAATGGGGAATAAGGCATTGATCAAGAACAGTGATAGTTAGGCAGTTGTTACTATGCTCACCAGGTGTTTGATGAAATGGCGGCATGATCTCAAAGTTTGAATTTTTGGATGAATTTTGGTGAGTGATCTGGTCATATGCTTGGTAGTCTGAGGTTGCTTGGGTTTGGCAAGGTGAAGTGGTTTGGTTGGTTTTTGAGAAATGGCCATCTTAGTATCTATTACGGATTCAATTTTGAATTGTCCTTTAAATAGATTTGGAATTTGTTTCTGTTGGTTTGTAAAGTGGGCTTGGGTTCATTGTTAATTTGTCTAGTAAGGGGTGAAAAGAATTGGATTTGTTCCTGTTAGAAATCTTTGACTAGGAACACCCAAAGTGGTCTAGTGAACAAGTTTGGCCAAAATGACCATTTGGTAATATTTCTTATATTTGATTTTCTCTTCATTTGATTCTGCTTGGAAATGATATAGATGATATTGTTTTCATCTTTATACCAATCCTTGTCCTTCATAGAAATCAAACATGGCAATTGCAATCATTCATGCATTAATCACACACTCACATGCATTCATATGAATTTTAATAATAAAAGTTTTTGTTAACCCTAAACTTGGGTGATTAGAACTTGATAATCTTGTTTAATATTTTTGGGATGTTAAAATGCATGATCATATTGTGATCATGAGCTTTGCAATCAAGTAGATCTACTTTGCTACTCAAGTGATTTAATAGATCTCCGGCTCTCCCCACATGTGTGAAAGTGACAGCGTGCATAGCGTGGTGGCACTTAGGCTAGAGTTTACATAAATACTCAAGTGCTTTAATAGATCTCTGCTCTCCCCACGTGTGTGAAAGTGACAGCGTGCACGCTATGGTGGCACTTAGGCTAGAGTTCATAAATATTTATTATGAGTATATTTTGAGTTAGTTGTCTCTATGAAATTGTGGTGTTTGTTGGAACCATCTAGCGCTCAAGGTGACAGTGTGGGGTTATCTAGATGGGGAAGGCGGACTTTGAGGAGTGTTGTTATATCCCTACCATGGATTAGAATGTCCAATCGGAGAGTAGTTCAGGGTAGTATCATGAAGATAAGATATTTATATGAGAGTGTTCACTAGAGAAAGTATGATCCCTAGGCCTTGTTTCTAAGCATTGAAACACCATTCACAACTAGATCTGTTGCATGTTTTCTTGCTGCTATCTTTATTTCAGTTTGCCCTTTAGTCTTTTCCACCCCATCAGAAGCTCTTTTCTGGCATCGTTACCACTTATAATCATCCATACCACTTTTATTTCACCATCTCTTTGATGAACTAGTGCACCTATACACCTGACAAGTGTATTGGGTGTGTTGGGGACACAAGAGACTTCTTGTATCTTGATTGCAGGGTTGCTTGAGAGGGGTAACTTTGACCATTTCCTCCCTGAGTTCGATAAACCTTGGGTAATCCACTTAAGGGAAACTTGATGTTGTTCTACAAACCTCTGCACTTGGAGGCCCAACAACTGCCTACAAGAATAGAAATGCGTAGACATCACTTAGCAGTTCAAAGTTTCCCGATTTCGAAATTTTCACTTCCTTCCCAAACATTCGAAGGGATGGTTATTCAAAATATAGTGGTGCACAAGGGGTTGTTTTATGGAGTAGAAGTAAATGCAATAGATTGATCTTAAATTTTTCCAAAAACCTTTCTAAGCTAATAGGAATTTAGTACATCAAAACTACTAGGAGTTTCTGAAAAATTCTAGTTTTTAGCTATGCAAGAATTTGGCGTGGTGGAGTTACCATACTTGGTAGAAGTATATGGGTGCCTCTTGGAATGGTGAAAAATATTGCTAGTACCATTTTCCTAAAAAAACAATATTGCCACTTGGAGTTTCCCCCTGTTGAATAAAAATCTAGGAGCTAGAAGAGATGGAGAGCACGCAGGACGCAGTGCGAGAGTAGCGAAGAGTAGGATTTGAAGGTTGTGCGATGTCAGAGCAAAGTTGCGATGGGTTCCTGACACGAGGTATAGAGTACACACGCACGGTGATGGGTAAAATAAATTGTGTTTTCTCTCTCCTTCACTTCCTCATCAGCATCCCCACACCCCGACCGACTGATCTATCCCTCGTCCAATACGTGGCGCTGTGCACGTACGTTTGACTTGCCTTGTCCTTTCATTTTACACCCTACACGACCTGCAACACACTGGTTCAAAAGTGCAGAACGTTTTTTGTGCGAAGAAAGTAAGTATAGTAGTACGGTATGGCTCAGCTGCTCGCTGGAGAAGGAGCAGATGAAACTGCTTCTCTTTGCTTAATTTTAGGGGCCTTTGTGATAAATGTTTGGACCTCTATGTAATTCTCTATAATTTGAGGTCTTCAATATAAATTCTAGTCCCACCGACCTTGCCAAATTTTTACTACAAGTTTGGTAGATTGCTCTTAAAATTTTCCAATTTGTTTTTGAAGCTACCTAGGAATTTAGTACATCGGAAGCCACCGAAACTTCTGAAAAATTCAAGTTCTTTTTATGCATCCGCATCCCGATAAATTTGCCATGGTTTTGTTAATATTCAAAATAAAAAGTACAATATTTTGTGTGTGGCATTCTCTTATTAATCATTCTCTGGTTTCAACTCAAACTAAATGACGAATGTCATGCCCTTATCGACATCATATGTTTATTTAGGATAGAGTTCCGACATCTGCTATATTGGGTGCATCTTGTTGTACTAATCCGTTTTGACAGCGGGAGTTCCCAAATATCAGGAAAAGTTTATGATAATTTTCCATGTGATATGAGTGTTTTGTCTATAAATAATGTACGAAGTCTATGACTCGAAATGCTAGACTCTAGTTGCAGACAGAGTGGACGACCATGCTCTTACTCGTGATTCCAAAGTTCCTTAAGTTTTCAAGATTCTTATTATTAGTGAAACCCCGCCCACTTAAATTACTCAATTTATTAAGATTACCAATTTTCTAAGTGACAAGAATGTTTTTCAATTTATAGTATCAGGAAAAAAATCAATTTTCTAAGTGACAAACTTAGGCTTTGAAAAATCGAATGTAAAAAAATTCAATTTGCATCTAGAAAATTTGACCTTGATTAGAAATAAATAAAAAAACATCACACAACATCCTCTGACTTGTACTACTTACCGTCAAAGATGATAATCATGAGAATTCACAACTTTCGAAAAAACAAACTCCTTCACAATATGTTCTGCTATTGGTGAAAATTCTCTGGCTTCAAGCCAATGACAAGGGTAAATGGCCATACTTTATGGTATTGTTCGATCTCATACTTTGTAGGTGGTTGCATCATGGCATGGTGAACAAAAATGCTTCTAAATAACGGGAGTTTCCGAGTTTTATGAACAAATAACCATTTTGGATTTTAGAAATGAAAATAATTAACGTTTTTCTTTAGAAATTCATATCTATATCATATACTTTATGTTGATGATCTCATATCTAAGAATTTGCATATCGTCAATTTTTTCCATATGCTGAAAACAATCGGAATGGAAGTAGTATGAAGAGTATGGCTTGATCAGTTGCGTGCTCTCTTGAGAAGGAGCGTAACCCGACTATTTGCCCTGCTTAATTTTAGGCTGCTTCGTCTTAAAATGTAGGGACCTCGATGTGATTTTTTCCTTTTTAGGTCCCCGATGTAAAACGCACTTGCATCGTCCATGTAAAATTCGAACCTAAAAGTAAGTGGTAGTTTTAAATGAAATTAAGCTTAGTTATCAGAATTAGTATGAACATTCTTGTATTTCAAGTCGAACGACGAAGGTCATGTCTTTATCTACATCATACTTTATGTTGATGATCCCATATCCAAGAATTTGCGTGCTGCCATATTTGGCCATATTTTGAAAACTATCGAAGAGGAAGTAGTATGAAGACTATGGCTTGATCGGCTGCTCCTCTCTTGAGAAAGAGCCGAACCCGACTGTTTTCCGTGATTAATTTTAGGGTGCTTCGTGATAAATGTACGAACCTCGATGTGATTTTCCTTTTTTTGGTGTTTGATGTAAAACGTACTCCCATCGTTTGTGTAAAATTCGAACCTAAAAGTAAGTGGTAAATTTTAAATGAATTTAAGCTTAGTTGTCATAATGAGTGTGAACTCTTGAATTTCAAGCCAAACGACCAAGGTCAAGGCGTTATACACATCATACTTTATGTTGATGATCCCATATCCAAGAATTTTCATGCGGCCAAATTTGGCCATATTTTGAAAACTATCAAAGATGAAGTAGTATGAAGAGTCTGGCTTGGTCAGCCGCTCTCTCGAGAATGCGCCGAACCGAACTGTTTTCTTTTTTGCTTAATTTTAGAGTGCTTCGTGCAAAATGTATAGACCTCGATGTAATTTTCCCTTTTTAGGAACTTGATGTAAAATGTACTCCCACCGTCTAAGTAAGTGGTAAAATTTAAATGATTTTAAGCATAGTTGTCAATGAGTATGAACATTCTTGGATTTCTCGTTGAACGACCAACAAGGTTATGGCCATATCTACATCATAGTTTATGTTGATGATCCCATATCCAAGAATTTGCATGCCGCCAAATTTGGCCATATTTTGAAAACAATTTAAGAGGAAGTAGTATGAAGAGTATGGATTGATCAACTCCTCTCTCGAGAAGGAGCCGAACCGGACTGATTTCCTTGCTTAGTTAGAGGGTCCTTTGTGCTAAATGTATGGACCTCAATGTGATTTTGAAGGGAATATGCCCGAGAGGCAATAATAAAGTTGTTATTATCGTATTCCTTATTTATGATAAATGTTTATTTTGCATGCTATAATTGTATTAATACGGAAATGTTAATACATGTGTGTTTAATAAACAAAAAGGAAGTTCCTAGTTATGCCTCTCTTATAAACCAGCTCGTTGATTAACAAGATGATCAAAGTTTCCTGATCATAGACATTGGATGTTGTTAATAACGAGGTCACAACATTAGTGTAATGATGTGATGAACATTCATCCAAAGTATAGCATTACGATCAAAGTCATTGAGTTTATATTGCTATAAACAACTTACGAAGTGATCCTAATCCTTAGACCATGTCAATCACTAACACAGGAAGAGTTTCTTGATGACATCAAACGTCACACCGTAACTGGGTGATTATAAATATGGCTTCAAAACTAATAAAGTGTTATGTTGAGACTCATGGATCAAGAGTGGAATTTGTTCATCCCGATGATGGATAGATATACTCTAGGCCCTCTCGGTGATATCACATTGATTAGCTTGCAAGCAAGTGATTTGATCACTAGAATGTTATATCACGGGAACGAGAAAAGAGTGCATGTCGGTAATGAGATCAAACTAGGTATGGAGATACCGATGATTGAATCTCGGACATGTAATATATCGTGAAACAAAGGGATTAAGATACTAGCGTAAAAGGTTCACACGATCCCAGAAGTCATCATTGAATGTGTGGGAGTCAGTACGGATCTCCAGGTCCCACTGCTGATTATTGATCGGAGAGGGGTCTCGATCATGTATACATTATTCGCGAACCATAGGGTGACACACTTAAGGGATACCGACACCATTTGGAGCAAATAATAGCCAGAGAAAGAAAAAGGCAAGCGCAGGAATTTATTTCACTAGACACCGAAACTGTTTCAGTTGAAATTGCTGAAACTGGTTCTGCATGTGAAATTGAATACTAGCAAGGGGTTTTATGTGAATGTTTGTTAATTAAAGTAATTAACAAAATTCTGAATAAATAAATAAAAGAGTTTTATTTAATGAGAGATTACATTAAATTTGGTGGAAATTTAATGGAGGTGAGTGGAATTTTGAGTGGGTGGCTATTTATGTGAGTGGGAGCTCCACCCACATGAATGTGGAAGAGGTGGGGGCACCTCCATGGCTGCCACGCCATGGGAGGAGCCTGCCCCCCCTCTCCCTATAAAATGCACCCCACTCCCTCCTCTCATCTCACACCTCCTCGCGAAGGATCTCTCTCCCCCCTTTAGAATTTCCCCATGGTCTTGGATCAACGAGATACATGTTCCCGGTGGCTTTTTCTGGAAGGATTTTTTGCTTCCGCTGCTTCGCTGGAGCGAGGGCGCGGAGGTTTTCGGGGTACCCGGACGTGTGTGCGATCACGGATGCACCACTGCTTTGCGGTGCTGGACGTGATGGTGCTGGACCGGCTGGACCAGATGGACTTCATCACGATCTTGAGATCGGCAAGTGTTCAACTACATCATCCACGAGTACAACCTCGTTAACGCTATACGGTCTTCGAGGGTATGTATTCTATGGATGTATATCCACCCGTTGCTTGTATCTAGTAGATAGATCTTGGTGCTTTGTTCCCATCATAGGAATTTTTTTGTTTTCTATGCTGCGAACCATATAGTGGTATCAGAGCCGGATCTATGCATAGATGCTTTGCACGGGTAGTACACATATGAGTATGTGGGCGATGATGATCATTTTATTGCTTCTTAGTTGTACTTTGTATATTGGTGGCATAGTGGGATGAAGCGGCCTGGACAAACTTTACATGTCCTCGCACATGAGACCTGTTCCACGCTTGACATGCAACTAGTGTTGCATAAGTGGCTAGCGGGTGTCTGTCTCTCCTACTATAGTCAATATCTAATTTTCAACGAGTTGTCAACAATTTGGTTATCCTTGTTGTGGTTCATTTTTGTAGGTAAGAACGGTTCTATCTTCGAAAGCCCTAAGCCACGTAAAACTTGCAATAGATAAATTAGAGGCGTCTAGTTTAGATTGTTGTTGGGCTAGTGTCATGGTATGGTGATGTTGTAAGTAGAAGTATAAGTCGATACTCTTACAACACACATAACGTATAAGTTCCATAGACCTTGGCCTTACACATATAGGTATGATATTGATCATACCATGATGCACATGATGGAGATCAAGTGCAAGAACCATATCACTTCACTTATTAACATCAGATGTTTGTTGCATCTTATATTGCTTGTTTGGCGTTTTATTATCATAATAATATGATCCCTCATTTAGATATCAAGATAAAAATGTGTTCTTGCTTAAGTATGCACCGATAATGTTTCGTCGCTTCAAGACATCACATGATGATCAGGTGTACTTGAATCCACGGGCATATCTCAGGTGTAAGACAGTTACACACGCGAATACTAAGGTTCTTACTTGGCGAGCCTAGCATGTATAGAAATGGCCTCGGAACACGGATCGAAAGGTTAAGCATGAGTCATATGTTTTGATATGATGACCATATGGATGCTCGCCTTTGAAGCTACACCGACTCACGTGATGATCAGAGTTGGTGTAGTGGATTTGGTTCATGTAATCAGCAAAAAGGCACGAGGGATGTTGTTTTTGAGTGGGAGTTCATTTCTAATTTGGATTATAAGAACTCAATTGATCATAAATTAAATAAAAAGTGAATTTGCATAATTTGTTGTAGTAATTGGCATTCGTTCACCACCTTATGCATAGTTGTAATTAAGATAATAGAACTATATAATTCTGGATATATACTTTACGAACTGGTATCGTATTGTGTTGAGTGTCAATCTAAAGTTTAAAGTCCTATTGAAAACTTTCAACAAACTCTATTTACTCTGTGAATTTTAATAGTTAGTATTAAATCGAGAGTAACAATTCCAGTGTTAGTATCTTAAGTATCATGTTTGCCTCCATGATTCTTGATTGTTTTTAAATATCAAGGTTATCTAGGACCTTAAAGAATTTTTTTTAGAAACCATCATGTGTGGTAGATATAACAATATCTGAAACAATGTTTTGGTTGCAATATGATAGAGTATAATATATGTTCTCATATTGGATGAGAATTTGCAAAGGTTGGAGATGCTAGACATCCTAATCATCCAAAAGGGTTTTGGAAAGTAATGTTATACTCATGATTCTCCTTTATAAGCTGCATTAGCTTGATCATGAAAGTCGTCATGATAAGGGTGAATAGAAGATGTATGTAAAGTGTTTACTACACTAAAAGATTACTAAAGAATGGATTTTGAAAGAATACTGAGCATTAGATGATGGTGATATACTTCAAAGTGCAAGTCCAAAGATATTATTATTTGAATATACACGCTTTGAACTATGTGTCATGTATATGGCGCCACTTTTGATGTTGATAGATTCTTTTAAAAGGAAAAGGAAATGCTGAAAGAGAATCTATAAAATATATTTGGCATAAAAGAAAAGATTGGAAATATCCAATTTTGGTATATAGATGATATACATGTTATGGTTGTATTCTTTGCTTGTTAAACAATGTGGTTCTTGGGTATTGGATACCGAATTGGTTGGTATGAAATTTCATACAGAACGACGCAATTCATGAACCACAGTGGCCTAAGTAACTAGCAAGAGAATATGTGATGATGTTCATCGAAAACAAACAAATTGTTGTTTGTATTTCTTGTTGACATCAAAGCTTGCCTTCAAGATTTGTTTTAATAATTGTTATTTAAATCAGGTATTATCAGAACAAAGGTTGTTCAAATAATTACCATATTACATATAAGATGGATGATTTACAAATCTAGTTGGAGAAATCACATCCATAAAGCTAATGCTAAAATGTCACAAGACAAATGATTGAAAGATCACTTATGAAGTAACATCGCCGTTTAAATTATATTGGAAAGAAACCATGAAGAAACTCCATTTTCATGGATTTTTGGAGTCTTTGATTTGATCAAGTGACGCTTGTGAGACTTTCCTCGGGATAATTAAAACTTCGTTCAAAGGCCAAAGAAGAACGATCGACTAAATTATTGGAATTTATACATATCGATATATGTAGTCCATTATGTATAATCGTAAGCGATGGATTTCAACTTCATATGCTTTCTCCGGAAATTTGAGTGAATATTCACTTAATGAGAAAGAAGTATGAAATATTTGAAAACGTTTCAAAGACTTTCAAGATGAAGTGGAAAATCATTGTAACAAGAAAATAAATGATTTATGATTTTATCATAAAGGGATTTATTTGAGTTACAAGTGTAACAAGAAAATAAATTGTTGGGGAGGTGACCCCGGATAGGGTCAGGACGGGGGAAGACGAAAGGAAGATCCCCGTCCAATTCTGAGTTAATGGCTAAATCGGCCGAATCCTGTAAAGGTCGAGGTAAGCACGAGCAGGACATTTAAGAGAGGGGCAATACCTGACCCGGCCGATGTACTGTGTATGTCGGCCGGGTCAGCCCGAATAATATAATTGCAGGTAACGGCCAAGCCGAGTTAAGCGAGATAGGGTCGGATAACGTGAAGCTTGCATGATAAGGAGGAGCCTATAGTCAAACTCTAGTCACGGGCTAGGAAGAATCTGAGCAGAGCCAAGCATAAAGGACAAGGCGCAGAGCGACAGAAGGGTAGAGGGAGGTCACGGAGGTGACAGTCCTGGAGCCCGAGGCGTGCAGGTGGGGTTCTCTGGAACCTTGCCGTCATTAGAAGGGCGACACGGAAAGGAGGCCGCCGAATTACTATATTGGGACAAGCATATTCCTCGAATATGCTTGCCACGTCAGCCCTAGAGGAGCCAAGGCTCCCCTTTATAAGGAGAGGCTTGTACTCTGAGAAGGGGATCGACTCATTTGGTACCGTTAGGCTGGTAAAGTTCTTCTTTTCCACTTGTATACAGCTAAGGAGCACTTGTAGCCCAAGAAAGGAGAAATAAAGATCTTTACGTTAGTCTTCTGTGTGTAGAATCAACTACATCTTCCCTCCCCAGATCCCTCTAGCATCCATTGGCCCCATACTTTAGCCTACCCATGGCATCTGCCGTGCCACCACCACGACAGTTGGCGCCCACCGTGGGGCCAGCAGCGGTGCTAGCTGGAGTCATGATCCGGACGGGAAACTTCATCCACACTGGCGAGCGCATTATCTCTGGCTTAGTCCGGAGATTTGGTCTCTGTGACTACGTCAGCGACAACACATGCAGCTTCAAGGGAAAAACTCCTCTGCGCAATGGCGTCTTCATCAACTTGGGCATGCACCAGATCTACGTCGGCGTCGACATCTCCGGCGTTTATCCTCACCAAGTTGTTGTTGCAGGAGAGCCACCCCTTAGCGCCGCAAACGGTCCGCGCGGAGTGCGCCCCATCAGCAGCGTCGAGGTGATGGTCGCAGCCGGGGTGCAGGCGGGAACAGCGGGCGCCGGATCAAGCAAAGATCCGACGACGGGTGTGCAGGTGGCCACCAAGCAGGCAGCTCCATAGCCCACCGAGGTAATTCCTTCAGCGGACAACCAGGCCGAGGTGCAGGAGACGACCCCAAAGGCACCAAGGGTAAGAGGGCCACCTCTGGAAAGACCAGAAAACATTCTCCAGGCAACTATAGATAATCTGACTACACCTGTAGCACCGATACTTGATCCGGCTAATGCTCAGGCAGAGTTAGAAGTGACCAGGCAAAAAGTGCTGGTAGAGGCGAAAAAGGTGTCAACATTGCAGGAGTCCTTAAACAGGACCCTGCGAGAATATGCCAGGGCAAACAAGCTTGACGTTGCCCCCGAGCGGGTTGACGAGTTAAGATTAAGAGGGAAGAACCTCATAGATGATATCAACAAGGAGCATGATGCTCATAAGGCAGAATCAGTTGATCTAGGCTTGCCGAGGTATAGTACCCCGGCAAAGAACCTGAGGGCGGCAAATGCCGCAGCACTAGATTTAGAAGGATTGACCGGCGAAGCCCGGCAAAAACAGCAAGAAAGAGTGAATGAGCTGGTGCGCATTGTGAACCAGCAGAATGAAGAAATGCTCAGGGCAGACCTGGCAAGGCCTGGTGCCTCGCGAATGGTTCATTTGACTGGTGCAGCACCTGTCTTATCTGTGGCAGCAGCATCCTCGCCCGGAAACAATGCGCGGAAAGACAGAGCGATAACTTCGGGAAAAAGAAATAAGCAAATTGTTCCATATGATCCGGCGATAGCCGGAAAAGCAAATGAGAATAGAGGCAATGGAAGCCGAGGTAACTGTGGCGAGAGAAACCTCGGCCGTGCCGAGAAAGGCAATGGAAGCCGAGGTAATGGAGAACTCGGAAGAGGAAATCACGATAATAATATCCCGGCTGAAGGAAGGAGAGAACCGCCACCTAATCCACAACCGAGACATGAACCTCGGCAGGAAAGATAAGTGAGACCAGCTCGCCACAATCAGGTGAACGAGAGGTATAATGATGGTTATTCCGAGATGGAATATGCGTTTCATGGTGGAAATAACCACTATGGAATGCAGGAGAGAATTCTGTACAGAGGTTTGCCGTCAAGTGATGCGAGACTAAAGCTGGACCGGTTATACCGGTCCGAGTTGTTAGAAGAACAAGGTCCACCAGGTCCGGCATGCTTCGGACCACAGATCATGGGCGAGCCACCAGTCCGAACTTTCAGCTGGCAAGAGGAATAAAAACATATAATGGGAGCACCAAACCACAGGATTGGTTGATTGATTATGCCACAGCTGTAAAAATAGCTGGCGGAAACTTGCGATGGGCAGTACGATATGTCCCGCAAATGTTGGAAGGACCAGCTAGAGTATGGCTGAATAACCTGCCAGCAGGCAGTATCAACTGTTGGTTGGATTTTTAAGAAATGTTCGTTAGAAACTTCACCAGTACTTACAAAAGGCCAAACAGGCCACAGCAGCTAGCCTTGTGCAAGCAAAGGCCGAATGAGACAGACAGAGAATTCTTAACTCGGTGGTGTAATCTCAGGAATTCATGCGAGGGAGTTATAGAATCACATGCAATAGCTTGGTTCGCTCAAGGATGCCGCTATGGCAGTGTATTATGGCAGCGATTGCAAAGAGATATGCCAACCACTTTGGCAGAAACCATCAGGATAGCGGATTCCTATGCATTGGGAGATCCGACGCAACCAGAACTAATGTCAGCAGATCATCGGGAACATCAAAATCAATATGCAAGAGATGCGGCCGGGTCATCAAGGCGCAATGAGTTCAGAGGAAGAAGAAGAGAAGAAAGACCGGATTATAGATATGGCTCAAATCAGGTGGCAGCGGTAGTGCAAGATCAGTCGAGTCACGGAAACAATCAGCGGCAAAAGAATGGTCCTCAGCAATGGACACCAAGGAATGAAGGGAAAAGACAGTGGACACCAGAACAGAAGAAGCAATGGCAGGAAAGGCCAAAGTACACGTTTGAGTCAATGTTAGATCAACCATGTAAATTTCACACGTCAAACCAGGCCAAGCCGGCCAGTCATACAACTCGGCAGTGTGCCTGGATAAAAAATGCAATGGGTAACCCGGCAAGCATGCAAGCAACATCCCACCAGGCACATCAGCAGCATCAGCCACAGTTGACTAGAGCAAATGCACAACAACTAATGTTACCACCTCCTCCCCCGAGATATGATAACTCGGACCGGAGAGATGCAGTGCATCAAGTGATAAATCAGGGTCCGGATGGAAGGACGAACCCAGGAAATAGTGGACGCAATGATTACAGGGAACATCATCAATCATATTGCGTGTTCATAACAGAACAGCAAGACATGCAAAGTGTACAATGCCGGCATATGGAAGTAAATGCCGTTATGCCGACAGTACCAAGATATGTGCCTTGGTCAGATCAAGAAATAACTTGGAGCATAAAGGATCACCCCAAAATAATGCCGAATCCGGGGTCGTACGCACTCGTACTAGATTCGACATTTGTCGGAGCGAGCATTAATGTGAAATTTTCAAAAGTACTCATTGATAATGGGAGCAGTATCAATATCATGTACAAAGATACAATGCATAAACTCGGAATATCGCAGAATATACTACAATCCACGAGGACCACATTCCATGGGATAGTATCAGGGCTTTCATGCGAACCCATTGGAAAGGTTCGAGGGGATGTGTTATTCGGCACAAGAGATAATTGCAGAGCAGAAAATTTGGAGTTTGAAGTGGTGGATCTAGAGAGTTGTTATCATGCTCTACTCGGACGGCCGACATTGGCCAAATTCATGGGCAACTGCCACGTAACTTAATTGAAAATGAAGGTACCCGGACCACAAGGGGTGATAACAGTAGCATGAGATTACAGGAAGTCAATGGAATGTGCTTCAGCCGGATCAAATCTGGCCGAGTCATTGGTAATAGCAAGAGAGAAAAGAAGGATTCAAGAGGTAGCGGCCCTCGCTCAGTCGGCACAACTAAATATGCCGGCATTGGCCAATCCCCATGGAAGTGTCTCTTTCCAGCCGACTAAAGAAACAAAAAAGTTCCAGACAGATGAGCAGTTCCCAGAGCGCACCGTCACCATTGGTGCCGGCCTACATGCTAAATAGGAAAGCGAGCTCACCAACTTCCTCCGTGAGAATCGGGATATCTTTGCATGGTCAACTCAGGACCTGCAAGGTGTACCGAGGGATTTGGATGAGCACTCTCTCAATGTGAGGCCAGGAGCAAGGCCGGTGAAGCAACCTCTCCGCCGCTTCGCCGAAGACAGGAGAAAAATAATAGGGGATGAAATAGCTCGGCTCCTTGCGTTCGGGTTCATCATGGAGGTGTTGTATCCGGATTGGCTATCGAACCCGGTGCTAGTGGAAAAGAAGAAGGATGATCCAAATGTAGCCATTGTATGGCGAATGTGTATTGATTGCACGAACCTGAACAAGGCGTGTCCAAAAGATCCTTTTCCTTTACCTAGAATAGACCAAGTCATTGATTTGAACGCTGGTTGTGAACTATTGTCATTTGTAGACGCGTATTCTGGTTTTCACCAGATACCGTTAAATCCGGCCGATCAAATAAAGACTGCGTTTATTACCCAGTACGGGGCTTATTGCTATCGCACCATGCCATTCGGCCTGCGTAACGCGGGGGCAACGTACCAGAGATGTATGCAAAAATGTCTGCATGACCAGATAGGAAAAAATGTACAAGTATATGTAGATGATGTGGTTATCAAAACCAAAGAAAGCAAAACGCTAATGGATGATATTCGGCAGACTTTCGCGAACTTGAGAAGGTTCCGAATGAAGATTAACCCAGAAAATGCACCTTCGGTGTACCGGCGGGAAAACTACTCGGTTTTTTCGTATCTAGCCAAGGTATAGAGGCCAACCCAACAAAGATAAGAGCAGTAGAAAGGATGGAATTGCCAAGATGCCTAAATGACGTACAGAAGTTCACAGGTTGCCTGGCCTCGCTTAGCCGATTCGTATGCCGGCTGGGAGAGAAAGCATTACCACTTTATCAACTGATGGAAAAATCTGATAAATTCATTTGGACACCACAAGCAGACAATGCGTTCCATGAATTGAAAAAGATGTTGTTCACAACGCTAATCCTGGCTTCTCCATTGTCGAAAGAGCCTATGTTACTTTACATAGCCGCCACGAACAGAGTAGTAAGCGTTGTGATCGTGGTGGAACGAATTAAAGATGATAAATCAGTACAAAGGCCGGTGTATTACCTAAGCGAGGTACTATCAGCCTCAAAACAAAATTACCCACATTATCAGAAGGTGGCATATGGGGTATACATGTCAGCAAAGAAACTTAAACATTACTTCGAAGAGCACCCCATCAAAGTGATCTGTGAAGCACCCATAGCCGACATATTGAGCAACAAAGATGCAAGTGGCCGAATAGCAAAATGGGCAATTGAATTGTCACCTTATGCTCCGCAATTCGATAGGCGAGATGCAATCAAATCTCAGGCTGTGGAAGACTTCTTTGTGGATTGGGCCGAGGTACAATATGAGCCACCATTACCAGATCCAAATTATTGGACGATGCACTTCGACGGTTCCAAACTAAGAAATGGTTTGGGGGCAGGAATAGTGTTAACCTCGCCAAAAAGAGATCAGCTGAGATATGTGTTGCAAATACATTTTGCCGCATCAAACAATGTAGCCGAATATGAAGCACTGGTCCATGGATTGAAGGTGGCGAAAGAGATTGGCATATGCCGAATCTTATGCTACGGAGATTCAGATCTAGTAGTACAACAAGTCTCAGGCAATTGGGATGCATTAGATGCCAATATGGCCTTATATAGGTTTCATGTGCAAAAACTCAGTGGATACTTCGATGGATGTGAATTTCATCATATACCTCAGGCAGAAAACGACACCGCAGACACATTGTCAAAACTCGGATCAACCAGACAATCAATTCCCCCAGGTATCGCCCTAGAGCACCTGAGGAAACCATCAATAACACCATCACCAGAGTCTGAATCCATCTTTATTCCGGCAAAATCAAGAGAAGACAGTGTGCCGATGGAAATTGACAAGGAATGTAACCCGGAATTTCCAAAAATGAACCCGGCCAATGCAAGGATGGATATGGGGAAATCCGAGGTAGTTATGTCGGCGAAAAATATGGAAATATATAGTGAGATTACCCCAGAAAAAATCATACCAACATGGGCGCAACCCATATTTTCTTTCCTTAAAGATGCGATTTTGCCGAATAACGAGGTATTGGCAAGACAGACAGTGAGAAGAGCTAAAGCTTATACAATCATAAACAATGAGCTATATAAAAGGAGCGTCACAAGCGTGTTGCAAAGATGTGTGAACTCGGCGGAAGGCCAGGAGATCCTCCTAGATATACATCAAGGAGAATGCGGGCATCACGCCTCGTCCAGAGCTTTAGTGGCCAAAGCATTCAGGCATGGGTTTTATTGGCCAACAGCGTTGAAAGAGGCCAAAGAACTGGTCGAAAAATGTAATGGTTGCCAGAGATATGCCAGCAAGATACATATGCCATCGTCCGAGTTAAAAACGATACCAATTACTTGGCCATTTTCTGTATGGTGCTTAGATATGGTGGGACAATTCAAGCCGGCCCGAGGCGGGATGACCCACATCTTAGTCATGGTCGACAAATTCACAAAATGGATTGAAGTAAAACCAATAAAGAAGTGTGATGGGCCCACAACAGTAAAATTCCTCAAAGATATTATCTTGAGATATAGTTACCCACACAGTGTTATTACAGACAACGGTACAAACTTTGCTGAAGGAGCCTTCGCTAGATTCTGTCAAGAAAAGCACATAAGACTAGATGTCGCCTCGGTGGCTCACCCAGCATCTAATGGGCAAGTAGAAAGATCTAATGGACTAGTACTGTCCGGAATAAAACCACGACTCGTCGAACCACTGCAAAGTTCGGCAGGGTGTTGGATTGAGGAACTACCAGCAGTACTATGGAGCCTCAGGACTACCCCAAACAGATCAACAGGGTATACACCATTTTTTCTAGTGTATGGGGCAGAAGTTGTGCTTCCAGCCGACATAATACATGACTCGCCAAGGGTTACCCAGTATACAACCGCTGAGGTAAATGAAATAGCTCGGCAAGATGATGTCGATCTGCTAGAAGAAGCCAGGGAGTTGGCGCTATCAAGATCAGCTATTTATCAGCAGGACTTGCGATGATATCACAGCAAGAAGGTAAATCCAAGAGTGTTTAAAGAAGGCGATTTGGTTCTTCAACTGGTGCAACGCACAGCCGACATGCACAAACTGTCACCCCCATGGGAAGGACCGTTCATCGTGAGCAAGGCATTGCACAATGATGCATATTACCTAATCGATGCTCAGTCACCAGGAAAGAACAAGGCAGACAAAGCCGACAAAGAATCGAAAAGACCATGGAACGTAGCTTTACTTTGTCCATTTTACTCGTAGGAGTCATCTACGACATGTTGTAAAGTGACGCTTCAGGACGAAGCATCAACTATGTATTAAACCTCGGCGCCCAGAGCAGTGGCTCGGGGACTGCCATATTTTGTTTTTGAGTTTGTGCTATGTATTAAACCTCGGCACCTTGAGCAGTGACTCGGGGACTGCCCTATATTGTTTCTAAGTTTGGGTTATGTATTAAACCTCGGCACCTTGAGTAGTGACTCGGGGACTGCCCTATATTGTTTCTAAGTTTGGGTTATGTATTAAACCTCGGCACCTTGAGCAGCGAATCGGGGACTGTCCTATATTGCTTCTAAGTTTGGGTTATGTATTAAACCTCGGCACCTTGAGCAGTGACTCGGGGACTGTCCTATACCGTTTCTAAATTTGGGTTATGTATTAAACCTCGGCACCTTGAGCAGTGACTCAGGGACTGCCATGTTTTGTTTTTGAGTTTGGGTTATGTCTTAAACCTCGGCACCTCGAGCAATGACTCAAGGACTGCACAGTGTTGTTTTGCATTTTTAGTGATGTGGTAAGTCTAGATCTCTAGAGCAATGCTTGAGGAATTGCCCCACAGTTATCCCTTGTTGCAGGAATGGGTATCAAACTTCGGCACCCAGAGTGATATTATTTCGCTCTCCCCAAATATGGCCTTCGAGATTTACAACTTGGTTAAAAGTCCAAAACATAGTGGTTGAGTTGTGAAGTTTATCAAAGTCAGGCAATATTAGATGCCGAACTAGAGCAAAGGCAAACATACACTCCGAACTTAAGAAATTGAAGTCAACCAAAGCAAAGATTCGAACAAACAGGATCAGTTTAAACAAAGTAATAACAATCACAACCATGTGTGCCTCAGCGACAAAAGGCAAAAGAGGTTCATACTGCACAGAAAGACGGACAAGTGTTTGACACACATCATACGCCCGGCATACCGGGGATAAGAAACGACTGAGAGTTTTTTAAACTTAAGGGGCAGCGACTTGATCAGGAACTGGGAGCTCCAAAGTAGACGGCACCTCGGCCGAAGTTGCTTCACCCTCCACAGAACCAGGAGCAACTTCGGGGGAAGCCCGGGGCTGTTGAGAAACACCAGCTTGAGCTGTGGAATGCCCAGTACCTTTGGAGGAGGATCGCGCGTCGCCATTGCCATCCGAGCTCGAGCTGGAATCACCAGAAGTATTCGAGTCGCCCTCAGCCTCGTCTTGATTGGCTGAATCATCATCAGAGGCATCTTCAACGTCGACCTCATCCGCCGGATTAGAAAGGAAACTCGGCCCTTCAATCCAGTTATGCACGTCCGCATACTCAACGAGCTAGAAGGCACGAGCTTGTCGGCGAGCGACGAATTCTGGATCCTCAACCCAACGGGAGCCAGTGCGCAAATTTAACAGGGTATCGAGGGAAATATCCTCGTACCATGACATAACGACTGTGAGCGCCATATTGTAGGGTTCGCAGCATAGAAAACAAAAAATTTCCTACGATGGGAACATCTATGTACCAAGATCTATCTACTAGATACAAGCAACGGGTGGATATACATCCATATAATACATACCCTCGAAGACCGAATAGTGTTAACGAGGTTGTACTCATGGATGATGTAGACGAACGCTTGCCGATCTCAAGATCGTGATGAAGTCCATCTGGTCCAGCCGGTCCAGCACGATCAAGTCCAGCACCTCAAAGCAGTGGTGCATCCGTGATCACACACACGTACAGGTACCCTGACAACCTCCGCGCCCTCGCTCTAGCGAAGCAGCGGAAGCAACAAATCCTTCCAGAAAAAGCCACCGGGAACATGTATCTCGCTGATCCGAGACCATGGGGAAATTCTAAAGGGGGGAGAGAGATCCTTCGCGAGGAGGTGTGCTTTGAGAGGAGGAGAGGGGGGCCTTTTATAGGGGAGAGGGGGGGCACACAAGGGGCATGGCGCCCAGCCATGGGGCTGCCCCCACCTCTTCCACATTCATGTGGGTGGAGCTCCCACTCAAAATGAAAAGCCTCCACTCCCATTAAAAAGCCTCCACTCAAAAATCCACTCACATGCATTAAATTTCCACCAAATTTAATGCAAGCTCTCATTTAAATAAAACTCTTTTATTTATTTATTCAGAATTTTGTTAATTACTTTAATTAACAAACATTCACATAAAACCCCTTACAACATTTCAATTTCACATGCAGAACCAGTTTCAGCAATTTCAACCAAAACAGTTTCGGTGTCTAGTGAAATAAATTCCTGCGCTTTCCTTTTTCTTTCTCTGGCATATCATTTGCTCCGAATGGTATCAGTATCCCTTAAGTGTGTCACCCTATGGTTCACGAATAATGCGGACATGATCGAGACCCTTCTCCGATCAATAATCAGTAGTGGGACCTGGAGATCCATACTGACTCCCACACATTCAACGATGACTTCTGTGATCGTGTGAACCTTTTACGCTAGTATCTTAATCCCTTTGTTTCACGATATATTACATGTACGAGATTCGATCATCGGTATCTCCGTACCTAGTTTGATCTTGTTACTGACATGCACTCTTTTCTCGTTCCCGTGATATAACATTCTAGTGATCAAATCACTTGCTTGCAAGCTAATCAATTTGATATCACCGAGAGGGCCCAGAGCATATCTATCCGTCATCGGGATGAACAAATTCCACTCTAGATCCATGGGTCTCAACATAACACTTTAGTAGTTCTGAAGCCATCTTTATAATCACCCAGTTACGGTGTGACGTTTGATGTCATCGAGAAACTCTTCCGGTGTTAGTGATTGACATGGTCTCATGGTCTAAGGATTAGGATCACTTCGTAAGTTGTTATAGCAATATAAACTCAATGACTTTGATCTTAATGCTATACTTCGGATGAATGTTCATCACATCATTACACTAATGTTGTGACCTCATTATTAACAACATCCAATGTCCATGATCAGGAAACTTTGATCATCATGTTAATCAACGAGCTAGTTTATAAGAGAGGCATAACTAGGAACTTCCTTTTTGTTTATAAAACACACATGTATTAACGTTTCCGTATTAATACAATTATAGCATGCAAAATAAACATTTATCATAAATAAGGAATACGATAATAACCACTTTATTATTGCCTCTCGGGCATATTCCCTTGACATATCAGCACCAGCTCGTCCAGCGGATTTCCTCCAAAGATTCAACTGGTTCTGGGATGCCATCAATCTTTCCACCAATATCTTGATTTCATCAATATCAGGAGTCCCAGAAGTATTCGGCCAGAGAACATGGTAGGCCCGAATGGCTGCTTGCACCAAGTCCCTGCCCATAATCTTCATCGGACCAACGGCAGCGCCAACGGCAACCAAGAAATCTTCCATCGAGTATTCTGGGCTCGCATCAGCAGGAACACCTCGGTGCACACGAGCATTAATCACCGCTCTAGAGATCATGGGATTAGCTTCTGGAAAATGCTCTATGCAAAACAAAAGTACGTCGGTCAACAGTAAGAAAGGAAAAAAGATAACTCGGCCGCGGTCAGAGGCTTACGGTGAATATAGCTCAGCATTATCTGAAGATCTTTAGCCCAGTCACCCTTGGTTTTCTCAAAGCGAGTGATCTCCTTGCTCATCGCCCATGTCTTGAGTTCGGCAGCCTCGAGGAGTTCTTTATTTTTCTGCAGTTGCAGAGCCAGCCGATTCTTCTCCTCGGAGAACTCCTGGTCAACTTTCTCTAACTCAGATTTCTGAGAAAGCTTGAGGGACTCCACCTCGGCGCGCAAGCGAGTTATCTCGTCATCTTTATCTTTCAGCTGCCCCGAGTGAGTGGCGGCTTGTTCTAAAAAATGCAGCATCATATCAGGCATGGGTATGCATTCTTGATGTGACGCTGCAAAAGTTTGTAACTCGGCTATACCGAAGCCAAAAGGGTTAAGAGAAACCCGGTACACATTTCAAATAGATATGTGTAAAATAAAAAAGAGTAACTAACCTTCCAGGTCCTTGACTTTCTTTTCAAGATGGATATTAAGATTGTTGATATTACCTATTCACCAGCAAAATCAGCTAACACCTCACGTCCAAGACAATAAGAAATTTAGGGATAATGTGAAAGCTTGTTAACTTAGCAGCTTTCTTCACCATGGGAATGACCTTCTCGTACTTATCTTGCAATTTTTTATGAGCGAAGAGCAGCCTTTGGAATTCGGTGGCCCGCTGATCATGCGCAACCTAAACAACAAAACAAATAGCAATAAGATATTCGAACATAAGACAGATCCGAGTCAAGCAAAACTTAACTCTGATCTAGGTGGCTGGATATTCGATCCTAAGTCAGATCCGAGTCAAGCAAAACTTAACTCGGATCTAGGTGGCTAGATATTCGAGCCTAAGTCAGATCCGAGTCAAGCAAAAATTCACTCGGATCTAGGTGGCTGGATATTCGAGCCTAAGTCAGATCCGAGTCAAGCAAAACTTAACTCAGATCTAGGTGGCTAGATATTCGAGCCTAAGACAGATCCGAATCAAGCAAAGCTTAACTCGGATCTAGGTGGCTGGATATTCGAAGCTCAGACAGATCCGAATCAAGCAAAGCTTAACTCGGATCTAGGTGGCTGGATATTCGAAGCTTAGACAGATCCAAATCAAGCAAAGCGAAATTCGGATCTAGGTGGATAGATATTCGAACACTAACGCAAAACTGAACCAGGTAAAGCCTAATAAAACTTCCAAACGAATAACAAATTATTTGGTTGCAAGCTTCGGGGACTAGAGTATATATAATAGCATTCGAATGACTAACTAAACGTCCATAAAAACAATTACCTCATTCATCTTGTCGCTGTCAAGAACGATCTTGGCAGCCAGATGTAAGCGACTGCTGATGTCGGAGAGTTGAAATGGCTGGCTGCTTGGATTGCCCTCGAGCTGATCAGCAACGTTCCAATTGTTGGCATACTCAACCAACGAGCCGAGGCTGTTCCCACTTTCCGTGCGAGTCGGGACTTTACCTCGGACGTGTTGGGTAGCCACCGCCGCCGCGGGACTCTTGTGAAGAGCGAGCTGTGTATCAGCAGCCGGGGTAACAATAGTCTTGGCAGAAGAAACCCCCTTGCGCAGCGCATTAGAAATTGTAGGCTGAGAAGAGCTGGCAAGCCCTTTCTGAGATGAGGGAGTCTTGGTGACAACGACCTTTCTTGCCTTAGAAGAGGCGTCAGCAAGAGCCGTTACCTCGGCACTGGGAATGGCATCTTTGGGGGCCAGAGGGATTACAGTTTCTGAGGGCGCCGAGATATTGGTATCCTCGGCTGTAGTCGGAGTCGCAGTAAAGGTTGTGGGGGTCGAAGGTATCTCAGGGGAAACTTCGGGATTCACGGAGGAGGCAGCAGGCCCAGTAGAAATATCTACGGGCCGAGTTGTATCGGCATCAACAGGAGAGACCTCAGGCGCATCCTGGCGGGATGACGTCTGATTCGGAGCGGGAGGAGAGTCAACACGAGCAGGAGAAGGAACTCTAGTATCTTCATGAGGCAGAGGAGAAGGTGGCCGAGTCGTGTGACTCGTCATGCTAGGACCACTAGGCTTAACAGAAAGAGGAGCCCTGCAAAGACAAAAAAGATCAAGTCAAAAGGCAGAAAGAGAAAAACACGAAATACAAATAAAAAGCAACTCACCCAGTAACCCCGGGCATAGTTTTACGCTTCGGAGGGTGCTTGGCTGACTTCTTCATTCGTTTCTTGGGAGCAGCTTCCAAGGCACCTACTGGAGCGCTATGTTTCCCAGAGGTAACAGGAGGTCGGGAGGCGAGAGGCTCGGCGTTGTGAACCTGACCGGCCGGATTAGCTGAGAAAGTAGAAGCTGGAAATGCATAAAAAATTGGCATTGCGGCAACTACCTCAAGAACTTGGACCTCGTCCGAATCACCTTCCTCCTCGTGGGCCGGGGTCTTGCCACGGGCACGAGCCGGAGCAAGGTCCGACTTGGGAACGAACTCCTCCGAGTCCGGCTCCCCGCTGTCCGGAGTGTTCTGATCCGCGGGCCACGGGAGGGACAAAACCTTGGCATCCTCAGTCTTCTGCTCCTCAAACCTCTGCAGGACAAGAAAGATAAAAATTAACAAGAGAAAAACAGATGCGATTAAAAGTCAAAACACAACTACAAGAACTTACTCTGGGAGGGGGATGCTCGCGGGTGAACGGCTTCAGTCCCCAGGACCAGTCCTCCGGCATCTCTGTCTTAAAGATAGCCCGGACGCGCTTGAAGATAAGGTAATTGTCCAGCTCCACCATTGAGACTCGGTTGGGATCAAGAGGACCGCTCATATAGCAGAGCTTATGCGTGCGTTTCTGGAATGGGCAGATCCGGCTGCTGACGAAGGTGTTCATCAGATCCTCGCCGCGTAGCCCGGAGCGGATCAGTTCCTTCAGCCGAATCTCAAAGGCCTCGGCGAGAGCATGACTCTTTCTCGGATTATAAGTCCAGTTCTTCTTGGAAGGGGGGCCAATGGAAAAAGCAGGGAGCCGAATCCTGTCCTCCTTCCCAGAATTCTTGACATAAAAGAACGATTTATGCCATTTCTTGCATGACTCTAGACCGGCGACGCGAGGAAACTCGGATTTCCTCCGAGGTGTGATCGACGCAGCTCCACATTGGGTGAGCAACTTCTCGGAGGGTTGAAGAGATTTGTCTGGGACGACATTGGATCGGATATGAAAGAACTTCGACCAAACGTGCACAGACGGCCATAGGACAAAGTATCCTTCCGAGGCAGAGATAAAGGCGGAAAGAGAAGCAATGGCATTAGCCGGAAGATGATGTAGCTGCAGGCCAAAGTAATCGAGGAACTCCCTAGAAAAATCGCTAAGGGGGAGATGAAACCCGCGAGCGAAGTGTGACATGAAGATGACGTACTCGCCCTCGTTGAGAATGGGGGAAGATTCACTGCCGGGTAAGCGACAGGCTACCTCGGCAGGAATCCGGCGAGTTCGGATTAGCCACTCAACCTCTCGGCGGGTAACAGAAGAGCCCTGCCAGGAGCCCCGCTCGGGCCCAGACGCTGCATCGTCATCCTCAATAAGCGCGCCGCTAACAGAGCTCGACATAGGGTCGCCGGAAGGATCTACAGAAGATGAACTAGCGGCAGAGCGAAGCCTAGAACTGCAAGGTCCCGTCGCGATCCTACGCGAAAACGGCGGCGGAGCGGAGAAAGAACCGCCGCGAGAAATCTAAAAGAGAAGCGGATGCGTCTAGAGGTCAAACTACGCGATGAGACCGGATAAACTCACCGGCTACGGCACCGGAGCAAGAATACGGAGATGAGGTCGACGGAGCAGAGCGATTGGAGCCTCGCCGTCGAAGATTCCGATGGGTGCACGGCGGCGGGAGCACGAACAGGCGCGGAAGCGAGAGGAGGAAGAAGGGCAACAAGAAGCAGAGGAGGGAAGTAAATCTCCCAGCCCCGTGCCCCTCTTTATAACCGCGTGGCCTGAGTAGTAGTGGGATCGTGCATGCGGCAGTTAATTGTGTAGATCGTGTATGCGGCACAACCGCACGCCGCTGAGTGGAACCGCACCGACGACCACACGATGATAGAAAGGGTCAAGATCCCTGACGGAAACGGTGCGCGAGGCACCGCAGTGCCGACGCGACAGGCGCAGTAATTACTGTAGCCTGTCAGTGAGCACTGTAGAGGAACAAAAAACTAGGGAAACAATGATGAGTATAACACGTAGGACGAGGCGTACGCGAGAAGATGCGCAGATACCTCGGACGAGGGAAAAGTAACTCGGAACTAGGAGAAGCGAATATTGGAAAACTGATATGGCCCGGCCGAGGTATAGGCAGGACCATACCAGCTTCGGGGACTAATGTTGGGGAGGTGACCCCGGATAGGGTCAGGACGGGGGAAGACAAAAGGAAGATCCCCGTCCAATTCTGAGTTAATGGCTAAATCGGCCAAATCCTGTAAAGGTCGGCCGAGGTAAGCACGAGCAGGACATTTAAGAGAGGGGCAATACCTAACCCGGCCGATGTAATGTGTATGTCGGCCGGGTCAGCCCAAATAATATAATTGCAGGTAACGTCCAAGCCGAGTTAAGCAAGATAGGGCCGGATAACGTGAATCTTGCAGGAGAAGGAGGAGCCTATAGTCAAACTCTAGTCACGGGCTAGCAAAAATCTAAGCAGAGCCAAGCATAAAGGACAAGGCGCAGAGCGACAGAAGGGCAGAGGGAGGTCACGAAGGTGACAGTCTTGGAGCCCAAGGCGTGCAGGTGGGGTTCTCTGGAACCTTGCCGTCATTAGAAGAGTGACACGGAAAGGAGGCCGCCAAATTACTATATTGGGACAAGCATATTCCTTGAATATGCTTGCCACGTCAGCCCTAGAGGAGCCAAGGCTCCCCTTTATAAGGAGAGGCTTGGACTCTGAGAAGGGGATCGACTCATTTGGTACCGTTAGGCTGATAAAGTTCTTCTTTTCCACTTGTATACAGCTCAAGGAGCACTTGTATCCCAAGAAAGGAGAAATAAAGATCTTTACGTTAGTCTTCTTTGTGTAGAATCAACTACATCTTCCCTCCCCAGATCCCTCTAGCATCCATTGGCCCCATACTTTAGCCTACCCATGGCATCTGCCGTGCCACCACCATGACATAAATGAATTATGATTTTATCATAAAGGGATTTATTTGAGTTGCAAGTTTAGAAAAACACCTAGATTTACATCTCCCGAAACACCATAAGAGTATGGAGTGTTTGAGATTTGTAATAAAACCTTGTTTGACATGATTGGATCAAAGGTGTTATTTATAAAACTGCCATTATGTTTTAAAAGATTAAAAGCTTTAGAGACTACCTCTTTTACACTGAAAAGAGCTCCATCTTGATCCGTTGAAATGACACCATATGAGTTATGGTTTAGGGTAAAGCCCAAGTTGTCATTTCTTAAATTTTGGTATGCTAAACATAAGTAAGATGTTTACAACCAAAGTAGGATGAGCATGTCTTTGTAGGTTATTTAGAATAACCATTGGATATTCCTCCATAACAACAAGGACAACAGGGTTTGTCGCTTGAAATGTGAAGTTTCTTGAAAAGGGAATTTTCGGAAAAGTTAAGTGGGAAGATAATAGAACTTTGTAATATTAACGAACCTTAGCTAAATGTGCTGAGTTGCGCAGCGCCGGAAATCGTTCCGGAGGCTGCCATAATGATCATAGCTTATGTGCCTCAAAGGTTGTGGTCACGGAGATCTAAGTTCTTATTGAACCAAGTCAGTCGGATAAACAATCAAATACTAAGATTTGAGAGTAAATCATTATTGTTTGACAATGATGAACCGACTACATGCAAAGAAGCGATGATGGGCCCTGACTCCGTCAAATGACCTGAAGCCATAATATCCGTGATTGTTCCATACACGAGAAATCAAGTTTTGAACTTGTAAGACCCCCTAGAAAGGTGTAAAAATCTATCGGTCGTATTTGGATCTATAAAGAAACAGACATGGATGTTTCACATCTATGAAATAGTCGACATGTTGTAAAGTATTTTATGACAATGTTCAAGGAGTTCACTGTAACAAGATTTGATATTTCATAGCTATTTTTAGTCTGGATGGATTAAAGTAGCAACCACTACATAAAATTTGGTATATGGTAGATGTATAAACAAAACAAAATTCTTCTAATAGAATGGTTACCTAGGACGTGTACAATATACGGTCAAAAGGGTTTTGTTAAATTCAAAGGATGCTAAAAGGGCATGCAAACTTCAATGGTTGAAATAAGCATCGTGGAGTTGGAATATTCACCGTGATGAAAAGGAGTTTTCATCTGGAGACGATGAAGATGCTTGCATTTGCAAGAAATTAAGTGGGAGCACTGAGACATATTTCTAATACATTATGTGGAGGACATCTTGTTGATTGGAAATGATGTATCTTTTATTGACAAAGGTTAAGAATTTCATTTCGATGAAAGACTTAGGCAAAACCTAAATATTTAGCAAGAATGTCTATAGTGGATAGACTGTGAAGCTAATATGGTTGTGCCAAACGTACATATATGAGATATTAAAGGAGTTCAATATAGAAACGACAAGAAACAGTTCTTGTCGCATGGAAAGGAATTGAATCAAGATTCAAGTGTATCGACACTTGATAAGTGAAACAAGATTCAAGTGCTTTGACACTTGATGAGTGAAATCACAAGGATGTTTTGATCAATCATACCATGATATCTACACATCCAGATATGTCCTATCCTCTAAGTGTTATGAGCATATACCAGAATGAATCATAAAATGATCATTGGACGATAGTGAGGATATTCTTATGATCTTTTGGAAGAACTAAGAATATATTTGTGTAGAGGTGACAAACAATTACAAATAGTTCATTGTAAAGTGTTACATTGATACTAGTTTTGTCACAAGATACAAATTAAATTTATCTCAATATAAACTATGGGTGGCACAATGAAATGGAAAGAAAGTTTCCATGATGGATTTGGATGAATTCCAAAGTTAAGACATTGTGACGGATAAGGCTAAGTATACGAATGCTATAGTAGCAGCAAAGGAGGGAATTTGTGTCAAGTAGTTTGTTATCAAACTAAGGTGTGGTTCGCAACGGGCTAACACTGAATATATATTGTATGACAATTGTATCGACATGATTTAACCCCAAAGAACTAAAGGTCTCACCGAAAGACCAAATTTATACAATGCCATCTCATTGGAGAATGCATGATGCGTGAAGACACAAAGACATGCAAATACACACGGACCTGAAAGTGTCAGATCCGTAGATTATGTCAACCACTTGCAATTGCGTATATGGAACACCAGAAAGCCATAGGTGTTCAATACACAAAGTTTTCAAACTAGATTATTGTCTCTAGTGCAAGTGAGATACTGAAGGGAATATGCCCAAGAGGCAATAATAAAGTGGTTATTATCGTATTCCTTATTTATGATAAATGTTTATTTTGCATGCTATAATTGTATTAACACGGAAACATTAATACATGTGTGTTTAATAAACAAAAAGTAAGTTTCTAGTTATGCCTCTCTTATAAACTAGCTCGTTGATTAACAAGATGATCAAAGTTTCCTGATCATAGACATTGGATGTTGTTAATAACGAGGTCACAACATTAGTGTAATGATGTGATGAACATTCATCCAAAGTATAGCATTATGATCAAAGTCATTGAGTTTATATTGCTATAAACAACTTACGAAGTGATCCTAATCCTTAGACCATGAGATCATGTCAATCACTAACACCGGAGGAGTTTCTTGATGACATTAAACGTCACACTGTAACTGGGTGATTATAAAGATGGCTTCAAAACTACTAAAGTGTTATGTTGAGACTCATGGATCAAGAGTGGAATTTGTTCATCCCGATGACGGATAGTGTAACACCGCGGTTCTGAAAAGACCGTGGCTTCTATGTGACATGACAATCCCTGGATCGGTTCATTGGCCCACAATAGAATGAGATGAATAACATAGCAAAATATCCATGCATCACAAATAACGAAGATCCAGAGTACCATTATTACAATAAAAGCTTAGCCCAAAGCTAGCTCAAATTATTCAGGTAGCAATAGAAATAAAGCAAATCCTCCATTCTTCAAATTGCCCACAAGTGAACAAGTGCCGAGTGGAGTACCGTGGCCTATATCGATTACTCAGAATCGGAATAACCTGCAACATGAAACGTAGCAGCCCCGAAGGGTCAATACATGGAATGTATGGCAAGTAGATCTAGTAAAGGAGACAATAGTACTAACATCTACATGCATATTTGGCAAGTAGAGATGTGGCTAGCTTGCAATTTCAAATACATTTGTCCTACTTTCATAAACAGTTTTTGATTTTCTTTGAAAAGATCCCAATTAAGTTAACCCAACAACATTAAAACAATTATGAAATTGGAATGAGCGAGAAACATGTCATGGAATCAATATCAAGCAACTCAGTTGTCCATAACCGGGGACACGGCTAATCGATTAGATTATACACCCTGCAGGGGTTAGTACACTTTACCCATGTGACTTGGCCAGCCCAGCTCGTACCATCACTCTCATTTTGGGTGATGATAGGGAGAAGTCCAAGAAGAGACTGTTCGGGAAGTAGCTCCCCAATCCCGACGCGCACCGGTCCAACCTACCAAAATTCTACATCTCTGGATACGCGGGTTTGAGTTACCACAACCTACTAAGTCCAACCAACCGCCCATTTCATTATTGGCACATGGTTGTACACGTAAGCTACCAAAATAAAGAAGCCAATCAATCTCTCTTGATACCTGGGTGCCTTTCCGCAATGAAACCACCAAAAATTATCAATACCATCACACCCAGGAGATTCATTGATTAAGTTGTTTTAGTTTTTGCAAACCAGCTCATTTAGAAGCAACTTTCAGTGATGTAACCCATCCCTCGTTCATCATAGCATGGCTAAGCACATCTACCAATGGTGGTTCATCTACAAGGAAAGCCCGACCACATAATAGGACATAGCATAGCGATAATATCATCCTACACATGCATCTACAAAATACACGACAATGCATTGAAAATAGTAGGACGATATCATGAACAAAGTAGCATCTACTTGCCTTGGTTATAGCGGTTGGAAGAACAATCCACACACGAGCAAGTGTTGCACTCATCACAATCTACATGATACAATTGCAATCATAAACAAACAATTCACAAGCATATGCAACAAAGATGATGCATGAAGGTATGCAAGACAAGTGAATTGGTGCTACAGCTGCACCAATAATCCTATTCAATAATACTACTGATTGCATGCATGGAAAATAGTTTTAGCGATAGGAAAACTATTACGCAAAAAGTAATGCTCAAAACTAGAGCTAGAACTCAAATAATTTACTACCGGTAGTATACTGTTTGTAAAATCTCGGGAAAATTCTGCCGCACAGGCATAGATATTTAGGAACAGTACCAATTGGAATCACTCAAAAAGGAATTATAAAACTCCCCGAGTAATTAAAACACTGCAGAAAGCCACTAGACAGTTTCTGCAGAAGTTTTCACTGTAAGCCTATCTTTTTAATTCACGATGAGATTCCCCTCATTCCACTGAATCCAGGAACATATCATACGCGATTTTTGGAGTTACAGATCTTTTTCTACGAATTAATTACTCCAAAAAGGACATTAACTCATTTGATTAAACTGTACTAAATCTTGCTGCAAAAGTGTGAAACAATGGTACAGAAAGATTCTACAGAACTTACTGAATCTACACATATTTTATTTACAATTTTTGGCCCAGCGGTTTAATTTCTACGCAATTTACAAGTTTCTACCGAAATCTGTCAACTAAAACGATTAACGAAAATACCCAGTCAACTGTGTCTGTTGACTGGTCAACGCGGCTGCTGACCGGGCGCTGACTGGGCGTCTGACTAGTCAACGCCTGGGACTGACCGGTCAACGGCTGATCTGGAACGGCGGTGGCGATCGGTTCCGGCGACGGTGTTTTTCCTGCGCGGAAGAAAAGGGTCAGCGCGCGGATCGAGGCAGTCATCGCGACGGCGGCGCGATGCGATAGCGGCTGCGCGGCGGCAAGCAGCACGCAGCGCGGGGCGCGTGCGGGCGCGGCGTGCGAGGCGGCTGCGGCGCGGCGCTCGGCAGCAGGCGCGCGGGGCGAGCGACGCTGGCGGGGCGAGCGACGCTGGCGGGGCGGCTGGCGGGCGGGCGGAGGCGCGCGGCGCGCGGCACGGAGGAGCGGCGCGAGCGGAGGCGCTGCAGGCTGGCGGCGACGACGTACCTGGGGCGGCGGCGGCGGGGTCCAGGAGGCGGCGGCAGCTCGGGATCCGAGGCGGTGGCGCGGGATCCGAGGCGGCGACGCGGGTTCCAGGAGGCAGGGTCGGGCGCGGTGTTCGAGGCAGGGACGGCGGCGGCCTCTTAAGTGGGGCCCCCTCGTGGGGTCCTACGCGGACATGGGCCGCGCAGTTTTTTTTGGTCCGTTTTGTTCCTCCTTTTGCAAACACTAAAACCTCCGTAACTTTTCCGTACGAGCTCCGAATCGGGCGATTCTTGCGCCTAAGTTTTTGTAAAAACGAGGGGAACAACCTAGGGTCAATGAATGAGTGAAACCACTAGGCTACAAGGGTGGACTACACTAGTCCTACTAATGCCTCCCGCAGGAGCCTCGTAGTAGAATAGAATAGGGTTTTGAAAATAGCGTTTCGCCGATTCTTTTCAGTCGATGGTTTTGCATGGAAAAGTATGATGCAATGGTATGAATGATATGCAGAACCAAATCTAAAATTTGGGATGTGACAAGACTAACCCCCTTAAGATGAATCTCGTCCTCGAGATTCGGCGCGGCTAGCAAATAGGTGTGGGTAGTCCTCTCGGATGTCATCCTCACGCTCCCAAGTGGCTTCCTCTTCGGTGTAGTGGCTCCACTGCACCTTGCAAAACCTGATCGTCTTGGTACGTGTAGTCCTCTCTGCTGTCTCCAGAATCTTGATCGGTTTCTCCTCATAGGTCAAATCATTCTCAAGCTGAACCTCCTCTAGTGGTACAGTGTCTCTCAATGGTGTATCCACCATCTCCGGGTGGCACTTCTTCAGCTGGGATACGTGGAACACATTGTGAACAGCGGACAGAGCCTCTGGCAATTCCAACTGATAAGCAACTTCTCCTTTGCGTGCTAAGACCCGATACGGTCCAATAAATCGTGGTGCCAGCTTACCCTTAATCCCAAATCTCTTGATTCCACGAAGTGGAGACACTCTGAGGTATGCTCTATCACCTATCTCATACACCACTTCCTTGCGCTTGGCGTCAGCGTAGCTCTTCTGCCTTGATTGTGCTACCTTCAGTCTGTCCCTAATCAAGGCGACCTTCTCCTCAGCGTCCTTGATCAAATCGGGTCCAAACAACTGACGTTCTCCTACTCCATCCCATAGCAATGGTGTCCGGCACCGTTTCCCATACAGGACATCGAACGGTGACGTCTTGATGCTGGCTTGATAGCTGTTGTTGTAGGAAAACTCCGCATACGGCAAATTCTCATCCCATCTAGAGCCATGAGCCAAGGCGCAAGCTCTCAGCATGTCTTTCAAAATCTGATTCACCCTCTCGGTCTGTCCATCGGTCTGTGGGTGAAACGCTATGCTAAACTCCAATCTAGTACCAAGTGACTCGTGCAGCTGGCGCCAGAAGTGTGAGGTAAATTGGGTGCCTCTATCAGATACGATACTCTTGGGAACTCCATGTAGGCACACAATTCTGTCCATGTAAATCTTGGCCAACTTTGCACTCGTATAGGTCGTCTTCACCGGTATAAAGTGGGCTACCTTAGTCAAATGGTCGACCACTACCCAAATGGAGCCATATCCTGACCTGGTCCTGGGCAATCCTATGATAAAATCCATTCCCACTCTATCCCACTTCCAATCCGGCACGGGCAATGGCTGTAGCAGTACTGCTGGCTTCTGGTGTTCCGCCTTTACTCGGCTACATACATCACATAGGGCAATATGCTCTGCGATGTCTCGCTTCATGTTGTTCCACCAGAATCTGTCCTTTAGGTCCATATACATATTCGTATTGCCCGGATGTATAGAATACGGCGAGTCATGAGCTTCCTGCAGAATCAACTTCCTTATCTCCGGATCGTTGGGAACGCACAAACGATCGCCATACCACAGGGTACCTTGCTCATCCTCGCGGAATTCCCTTGCTCGATCCTCCTTCATCTTTTCCTTTACTTCATCTATCTCTTTGTCTCCCACTTGAGCCTTCCTGATTCTGTCCTGTAACGTTGGTTGAACTTCCATTGTTGCCAAGTATCCTTCACATACTACCTCCAGCCTAAGGTCCTTGAATTGCTTGCACAAATCCTCGGGCAATTCCCCAATTGTCAATCGATTGGCATAAACCTTCCGGCTCAGAGCATCTGCTACTACATTGGCCTTTCCTGGGTGGTATTGCAGATTCATATCGTAATCCTTGATAAGCTCCAACCATCTCCTTTGTCTCATGTTCAGTTCCTTCTGCGTGAATATGTATTTCAGGCTCTTGTGGTCGGTGTACACATCACAGTGTTTTCCCATTAAGTAGTGCCTCCATACCTTGAGCGCATGAACCACTGACGCTAACTCCAAGTCGTGTGTGGGGTAATTCCGCTCATGGTGCTTGGGTTGTCGCGAGGCATACGACACCACTCTCCCATCTTGCATCAGCACACTCCCAAGTCCCTGTCGAGAAGCGTCACAGTACACTTGGAAATCCTTCTGAAGGTCTGGTAAACACAGAACAGGGGCGGTCACTAGTCGACGCTTCAGTTCCTGAAAGCTGGCTTCACACACATCCGTCCATTCAAACTTTCTCTCCTTCTTCAGAAGTTCAGTCATCGGCTTAGCAATCTTGGAAAAAATTTCAATGAACCTCCTGTAGTATCCAGCAAGTCCCAAAAAGCTTCGAATCTCTCCCGCATTCTTTGGTGCTTCCCACTCAGTTACTGCAGTCACTTTGCTTGGATCAACAGCGACTCCTTCTCCTGACACTACATGTCCAAGAAACCCAATGGTGTTAAGCCAGAATTCACACTTGCTGAATTTGGCATACAACTTGTGTTCCCTCAGCTTCTCCATAATCAGCCGCAGATGCTTCTCATGCTCAGCATCATCCTTGGAATATATCAGTATGTCATCAATAAACACCACCACGAACTTGTCCAAATACTCCATAAATACCTTGTTCATCATGGTCATAAAATACGCCGGGGCATTCGTTAGTCCAAAAGACATAACCGTATACTCATATAAACCATACCTAGTGGTGAAGGCGGTTTTTGGTACGTCCTCCTCCCGGATCTTCAATTGGAAGTAGCCTGATCGCAGATCAATCTTGCTGAACACCTTTGCTCCTTCTAGTTGATCAAACAAATCATTTATGTTCGGCAGAGGGTACTTGTTCTTGATGGTTACTTCATTCAGCGAGCGATAGTCCACTACTAATCTCTTGCTGCTGTCTTTCTTCTCCACAAACAGAACAGGTGCACCCCACGACGACGAACTAGGCTGAATGAATCCCTTCTCCAGCTGCTCTTTCAACTGCTTCTTCAATTCCTTCAGCTCATCCACATCCATCTTATATGGTTTCTTTGCTATTGGTCCTGTTCCCGGCATCAGGTCGATAAGAAACTCTACTTCCCTGTCAGGTGGCATCCCTGGCAGCTCTTTCGGAAACACGTCGGGGTAATCCCTAATCACTGGCACAGTATCCATACTAACCCCCTTAAGAGAATTCAACTTACACCTTCCTGGTCGTACAGCCGACTTGAATCTAATCCTCTTACCATCCGGGGTTTTGAGTGAAACAGCTCGCTGTGCACAATCTATGTGTCCCTCATGCATAGACATCCAATCCATACCTAGAATAACGTCTAATCCCTGTGATTACAACACTACCAAATGTGCACTAAAGTTGTGTGTTCCAATCCTCACAGTTAAATTGCGGCATCCCGCGCTAGCTAACATATCTCCTCCAGGTGAACTCACTCTAATAGACCCTTTCATAGACTCAGTAGGTAGCTTATACTTATCCACGAATGCCCTTGATATGAATGAATGCGATGCACCAGTATCGAAAAGTATGAAAGCTGGGTGAGTGTTGATTGGGAACTTACCAATCACAAGGTCAGGCTCATCTGGAATCTCCTCCACATTCATGTGGTTCACTGTGGCCTTCTCGTTGTTGGTTGGCTTCAGTCCCTTCCTCTCCGGGCAGTTGTCAGCATAGTGTCCCTTCTGTTTACACTTGAAGCACGTCACCTCACTCAGATCCTTCTTCACAAAGCTGCGATCACGGTTGCGGTCATGTCCACCGTGTCCTCCAGAGTGGTGAGAGTGTCCTCCCTTGTGGCTGTGGTGGCTGCTCCTATGGTTGTCATGACGATGCCCATCGCCTCCATGGTGGTGGCGGTCATGGCTCCCATGGTCACTTCCTCCATGCTTGGAGTATCCATCATATGAAGTGCGAGACTTGTGATGTGAACCAGAGTGGTGATTATTGCTCTTTCTGGTTCTCCACCTGCTTGTGCTTACCTTCCAAGATCCTGGCCTTGTCCATAAGCTCCTGGAAAGTGGGGCAATAAACCACCAGTAGCTGCACTGAAAGCTCATCACTGAGGCCATCCAGGAATCTCTCCCTCCTTTTTGCATCAGTGTCAACATCCTCAGGTGCATAACGGGACAGGTTGTTGAACTCCTCAATGTACTCGGCCACGGTGCGATTGGTTTGGCGCAAGTTGCAGAACTCCTTCCTCTTCAGGCTCAGAACTCCTGAAGACACGTGGTTGGTCCTGAAACCTTCCTCAAACATTGCCCAAGTCACAGTGTCCAGCGGGTGGGTGATCTGAAATGTGTCGCACCAAGAAGCGGCTGGTCCCTCCAGTAGGTGAGCGGCAAACCTCACCTTCTCAGCATCAGTGCATCCAACAGTTACCAGATCCTTGTTGACTGAACGCAACCAGTCGAGAGAAACCATTGGTTCCGTTGCAGTAGAGAACTTAGCTGGCCTTAGCCTCAGAAATCTAGTGAGAGCATCTCCCTGAGGCTGATTGTTTCCATTGTTGTTGTTCTGAGCTGCCATGAACTGAGTCATAACTTGGGTCAGTTGTGCCTGGGCTGCCATGATTTTCTCCAACTCAGTGGGTTGACGGCGGGGAGGCATCTGCGGTTCATCACAGGTAAGTTTAGAAAGAATCAACTACGATAATAGGATTCTACCCATGCATATGATTCAAACAACATCAAACAATAGCAGACAATCACAAGCAAGCAACACATCAACAAACAAGTGATCCAACAACATCCCAGGGGTTATCCTAGCAGTATATACCTACTGAAATAGTTTTACAAGAGTTGGCAATGGTTAACTAAACAGTTGATCAACCAAACAACAAAAATAGCAATCTGCCAGAACAGTCCAGCAGTGTTCACGAATTTTTCTACCTGACTTAGACTCGTCAGAAAATTTAGCTGATTTTTGCACATACAGTACATAGAGTTTCGCACCAGCCCTATTTTTTCAGATTTTTCCCAGTTACCAGAAAAATATGAAAAATCGTACAGTACTGCTGTATCAGCAGAAAACTGCAGCGAAAATAACACAGATAGTAACCAAAATTGCCATAACTCTTTCATAAAATTCGCACAAATAATTCCTGGGATATTGGAGTACACAAATAAGCAACTAAACACTCTTAAACTAACAGCAACTAAGTTTCACATCGATCGAGACTAATCCTAACGAATTTACCTAACGAGGACTAATTGGTGGACTTCTATCTACTTCTTGAAGATGTTGCGGTAGGTCCTTGCACTCATGCGTTGGCGCTTCGGTCCACGGTTCAACCATGGCGGCGGAGTATACACCTCTCCTGAGTCATCACTTGAGATCTCAAACTCCACCTCCTCTGGATCCTCCTCTTCTTCTTCACTCTCAGCTGCAACTGCAACAACTTCATCTCCTCCACCATCATCGTCTCCATCATCATCCTCGTCCTCATCATCATCATCATCATTCCCACTGTCATCATCATCCCCATTGTTGCCATCATCTCCATTGTCATCATCAGAGGGTGGATTTAGCTGTGCTTGGAGAGCGGCAATCTGGGCTGTCATAGCTTCAATAGTTTGATCCCTTTCCTGGACGGTCCCTTGCAGCTGTTGTATGTTCTGGGTGTTCTCCTGCACAGTACCATGGAGGTGTGCTATGGTTGCATCTCTGGCTATCAGGTCATTCTCCAGAACTCCCACGGCTTCATGCAAGGTGTCAATCTCCTGTCCTTGGACCACCATACCATTGCTAGCAAAATCTGCAATCTCCTTTATCATCATCACTTTCTCAGCTAGAGCTCCATTCTCCCTTTCCATGTCCTCTATGTGCCTCCGACGGGGCGGCATGTTGTTCCTGTCGCCCGGGGTAACCACAATGTGCCCATCTTCATCACGCCTCCCATAGTCACGGTAGGGTGAATCTGCTGGCAGCAGGTGTCGGACATGATGGCACTGGCGAGACAGGGCTTCATGTATGGCCAAGTTGATTCCAAGTCCCCAGTTGCAGTATGTCTTGGTGTAGATCAGGTGAACAGGGTTTGGCAAGGCGGCATCCCTGAAGATGAAGGTGGTGATCTCCCATGCATCCTCACCATATCCATAGGTGTACAGCCTTCTTCCCTTGAACATGGGAAGTGGCAATCCCAATGACTGCGAGAGCTGTGCTAACTGCCTTGCAAAGGGCCTTGGTGACTCCATGGTAGCATACTCAGTCCTGACTTCTCCCATCTATCAATTAAAAGAGGAAAGTGTGAGAATAGCACATGATAAGGATTTAAGAGAGTGAAAGGCATAAGATGAAAGACATAGTTAATATAGGCTTTAATAAATCTAAGGCTTCCTAATCCAATCCTAGGTCATGATCCTACAGTCGACACACGGGCTCTGATACCATCTTGTAACACCGCGGTTCTGAAAAGACCGTGGCTTCTATGTGACATGCCAATCCCTGGATCGGTTCATTGGCCCACAATAGAATGAGATGAATAACATAGCAAAATATCCGTGCATCACAAATAACGAAGATCGAGAGTACCATTATTACAATAAAAGCTTAGCCCAAAGCTAGCTCAAATTATTCAGGTAGCAACATAAATAAAGCAAATCCTCCATTCTTCAAATTGCCCACAAGTGAACAAGTTCCGAGTGGAGTACCGTGGCCTATATCGATTACTCAGAATCGGAATAACCTGCAACATGAAACGTAGCAGCCCTGAAGGGTCAATACATGAAATGTATGGCAAGTAGAGCTAGTAAAGGAGACAATAGTACTAACATCTACATGCATATTTGGCAAGTGGAGCTGTGGCTAGCTTGCAATTTCAAATACATTTGTCCTACTTTCATAAACAGTTTTTGATTTTCTTTAAAAAGATCCCAATTAAGTTAACCCAACAACATTAAAACAATTATGAAATTGGAATGAGCGAGAAACATGTCATGGAATCAATATCAAGCAACTCAGTTGTCCATAACCGGGGACACGGCTAATCGATTAGATTATACACCCTGCAGGGGTTAGTACACTTTACCCATGTGACTTGGCCAGCCCAGCTCATACCATCACTCTCATTTTGGGTGATGATAGGGAGAAGTCCAAGAAGAGACTGTTCGGGAAGTAGCTCCCCAATCCCGACGCGCACCGGTCCAACCTACCAAAATTCTACATCTCTGGATACGTGGGTTTGAGTTACCACAACCTACTAAGTCCAACCAACCGCCCATTTCATTATTGGCACATGGTTGTACACGTAAGCTACCAAAATAAAGAAGCCAATCAATCTCTCTTGATACCTGGGTGCCTTTCCGCAATGAAACCACCAAAAATTATCAATATCATCACACCCAGGAGATTCATTGATTAAGTTGTTTTAGTTTTTGCAAACCAGCTCATTTAGAAACAACTTTCAATGATGTAACCCATCCCTCGTTCATCATAGCATGGCTAAACACATCTACCAACGGTGGTTCATCTACAAGGAAAGCCCTACCACATAATAGGACATAGCATAGCGATAATATCATCCTACACATGCATCTACAAAATACACGACAATACATTGAAAATAGTAGGACGATATCATGAATAAAGTAGCATCTACTTGCCTTGGTTGTAGCGGTCGGAAGAACAATCCACACACGAGCAAGCGTTGCACTCGTCACAATCTACACGATACAATTGCAATCATAAACAAACAATTCACAAGCATATACAACAAAGATGATGCATGAAGGTATGCAAGACAAGTGAATTGGTGCTACAGCTGCACCACATAATCCTATTCAATAATACTACTGATTGCATGCATGGAAAATAGTTTTAGCGATAGGAAAACTATTACGCAAAAAGTAATGCTCAAAACTAGAGCTAGAACTCAAATAATTCACTACCGGTAGTATACTATTTATAAAATCTCGGGAAAATTCTACCACACAGGCATAGCTATTTAGGAACAGTACCAATTGGAATCACTCAAAAAGGAATTATAAAACTCCCCGAGTAATTAAAACACTGCAGAGAGCCACTAGACAGTTTCTGCAGAATTTTTCACTGTAAGCCTCTCTTTTTAATTCACGATGGGATTCCCCTCGTTCCACTGAATCCAGGAACATATCATACGCAATTTTTGGAGTTACAAATCTTTTTCTACAAATTAATTACTCCAAAAAGGCCATTAACTCATTTGATTAAACTGTACTAAATCTTGCTGCAAAAGTGTGAAACAATGGTACAGCAAGATTCTACACGACTTACTGAATCTACACATATTTTATTTACAATTTTTGGCCCAGCGGTTTAATTTCTACGCAATTTACAAATTTCTGCCGAAATCTGTCAACTAAAACGATTAACGAAAATACCCAGTCAACTGTGTCTGTTGACTGGTCAACGCGGCTGCTGACCGGGCGCTGACTGGGCGTCTGACTAGTCAACGCCTGGGACTGACCGGTCAACGGCTGATCTGGACCGCTGATCTGAAACCCAACGGCGGCTGCGGACTCACCGGAGACGAACGGCGACGAGCTCAGAACGGCGGCGGCGATCGGTTCCGGCGACGGCGTTTTTCCTGCGCGGAAGAAAAGGGTCAGCGCGCGGATCGAGGCAGTCATCGCGACGGCGGCGTGATGCGATGGCGGCTGCGCGGCGGCGAGCAGCACGCAGCGCGGGGCGCGTGCGGGCGCGGCGCGCGGGGTGAGCGGCGCTGGCGGGGCGGCTGGCGGGCGGGCGGAGGCGCGCGGCGCGGAGGAGCGGCGCGAGCGGTGGCGCTGCAGGCTGGCGGCGGCGACGTACCTAGGGCGGCGGCGGCGGGGTCCAGGAGGCGGCGGCGGCTCGGGATCCGAGGCGGCGGCGCGGGTTCCAGGAGGCGGGGTCAGGCACGGTGTTCGAGGCAGGGACGGCGGCGGCCTCTTAAGTGGGGCCCCCTCGTGGGGTCCTACGCGAACATGAGCCGCGCAGTTTTTTTTGGTCCGTTTTGTTCCTCCTTTTGCAACCACTAAAACCTCCGTAACTTTTCCGTACGAGCTCCGAATCGGGCGATTCTTGCGCCTAAGTTTTTGTAAAAACGAGGGGAACAACCTAGGGTCAAGGAATGAGTGAAACCACTAGGCTACAAGGGTGGACTACACTAGTCCTACTAATGCCTCCCGCAGGAGCCTCGTAGTAGAATAGAATAGGGTTTTGAAAATAGCGTTTCGCCGATTCTTTTCAGTCGATGGTTTTGCATGGAAAAGTATGATGCAATGGTATGAATGATATGCAGAACCAAATCTAAAATTTGGGATGTGACAAATAGATATACTCTGGGCCCTCTCGGTGATTTCACATTGATTAGCTTGCAAGCAAGTGATTTGATCACTAGAATGTTATATCACGGGAACGAGAAAAGAGTGCATGTCAGTAACGAGATCAAACTGGGTATGGAGATACCGATGATCTAATCTCGGACATGTAATATATCATGAAATAAAGGGATTAAGATACTAGCGTAAAAGGTTCACACGATCACAGAAGTCATCGTTGAATGTGTGGGAGTTAGTACGGATCTCCAGGTCCCGCTGCTGATTATTGATCAGAGAGGGGTCTCGATCATGTCTATATTATTCCCGAACCATAGGGTGACACACTTAAGGGATACCGGCGCCATTTGGAGCAAATAATATGCCAGAGAAAGAAAAAGGAAAGCGCAGGAATTTATTTCGCTAGACATCAAAACTGTTTCGGTTGAAATTGCTGAAACTGGTTCTGCATGTGAAATTGAATACTAGCAAGGGGTTTTATATGAATGTTTTTTAATTAAAGTAATTAACAAAATTCTGAATAAATAAATAAACGAGTTTTATTTAATAAGAGATTACATTAAATTTGGTGAAAATTTAATGGAGGTGAGTGGAATTTTGAGTGGGTGGCTATTTATGTGAGTGGGAGCTCCACCCACATGAATGTGGAAGAGGTGGGGGCACCTCCATGGCTTCCATGCCATGGGAGGGGGCTGCCCCCCTCTCCCTATAAAAGGGACCCCACTCTCTCCTCTCATCTCACACCTCCTCGCGAAGGATCTCTCTCCCCCCTTTAGAATTTCCCCATGATCTCGGATCAGCGAGATACATGTTCCCGGTGGCTTTTTCTGAAAGGATTTGTTGCTTCCGCTGCTTCGCTGGAGCGAGGGCGTGGAGGTTGTCGGGGTATCCGGATGTGTGTGCGATCACGGATGCACCACTGCTTTGCGGTGCTGGACGTGATGATGCTGGACCGGCTGGACCAGATGGACTTCATCACGATCTTGAGATCGGCAAGCATTCGACTACATCATCCACGAGTACAACCTCGTTAACGCTATACGGTATTCGAGGGTATGTATTCTATGGATGTATATCCACCCGTTGCTTGTATCTAGTAGATAGATCTTGGTGCTTTGTTTCCATCGTAGGAAATTTTTTGTTTTCTATGCTGCGAACCCTAGAGATTTTCCCTTGTTTATGTTCTTGATGTAAAATATACTCCCACCATTACTATAAATTTTTTAACTAGAGGAGTACAAGTAAATGCGATATATTCATCTTAAAATTTTCAAAAAAATAAAAATTCTAAGATAACTAGGAATTCAGTACATCAAAACCATCGATAGTTTTTGAAAAATTCAGGTTCTTAGCTATGAAAGAACTTAGCGTGATGGAGTTACCATACTTGGTAGAAGTACATGGGTGCCTCTTGACATGGTGAACAATATTGCTAATATTTTCCTAAAAAAACCATATTGCCACAAGGAGTTTCCCCTTGTTGAAAAAAAAATCTGGGAGCGAGAAGAGCCGGAGAGCACGCAGAAGGCAGCACGAGAGCAACGAAGAGTAGGATTTGAAGGTTGTGCGATGTCAGGGCAAAGCCGCGATTGGTTCCTCACACGAGGTATAGAGTACAGACGTACGATGATGGGTAAAACAAATTGTGTTTTATCTCTCCTTCACTTCCTCATCAGCATCCCCACACCCCGACCGGCTGATATCTCCCTCATCCCAATACGTGGCGATGCGCACGTGCGTTTGGCTTGCCTTGTCCTTCCATTTCACACCCTGCGGGACCTGTAACATGATGGTTCAAAAGTGAAGAGCGTTTTTTTGTGTGTGAAGCAAGTACAGTAGTACGGTATGGCTCAGCTGCTCGCTGGAGATGGAGCGAACCAAACTGCTTTTCTTTGCTTAATTTTAGGGGGCATTGTGCTAAATGTTTGGACCTCTATGTAATTTTCTATTATTTGAGGTATTCGATGTAAACTATACTCCCACCGACCATGTCAATTTTTTACTACAAGTAAGCTCGATAGACTGCTCTTTAAATTTTTCAAAAAACTTTTGAAGCTAATGAGGAATTCAATACATCAAAATCCACCGAAAGTTCTAAAAATTTCATATTGTTGTTGTGCATCCGCATCGAGACAAAGTTTACATGGGTTTGTTAACATTCAAATAAAGAATAAAAAGTACAATATTTTATGTGTGGCATTCTCTTATTAATTATTCTATGGTTTCAACTCAAACTAAACAACAAAGGCCATGCCCTTATCGACATAATATGTTTATTTAGGATAGAGTTTCGACATCTGCTATACTGGGTCCAGCTTGTTGTACTAATCTGTTTTGCTAGTAGGAGTTTCCAAATATCATGAAAAAGTTTATGACAATTTTCCGTGTGACATGAGTGTTTTGTCTTTAAATAATATACGAAGTCTATGACTCGAAATGCTACACTCTAGTTTCAGACATAGTGGACGACCATGCTCTTACTCGCGATTCCCAAATTCCTTGAGTTTTCAAGCTTCTTATTATTAGTAAAACCTCGTCCACTTAAATTACTCAATTTATTAAGATTACCAATTTTCTAAGCGACAAGAATGTTTTTCAATTTATAGGATTAGGAAAAAAAATTCAATTTTCTAAGTGACAAACTCAGGCTTCGATAAAACTGAATGTAAAAAAAATCAATTTGCATCTAGAAAAATTTGACCTTGATTCAAAATCAATAAAAAAACAAATGAAAAAACATTGCATGACGTCCTATGACTTGTACTACTTCCCGTCAAAGATGATAATCATGAGAATTCACAACTTTCGAAAAAAGAAACTCCTTCAAAATATGTCCTGCCATGTATGAACATTATCGGGCTTCAGGCCGAAAATGTAGGGTTAATGGACATACTCTGTGGTAATGTTCGATCCCATACTTTGTAGGTAGGTGCATCTTAGCATGTGAACAAAAATGCTATGAAATAATGGGAGTTTCTAAGTTTTATGAACAAAAAACATTTTGGAATTTAGAAATTAAAATAATTAGTGTTTTCCTTTAAATTAAAGAAAGTCATATATACATCATATACTTTATGTTGATGATCTCATATCCAAGAATTTCCATGCCGCCAAATTTTACCATATGTTGAAAACAAACGAAAAGGAAGTAGTATGAAGAGTATGGCATGATCAATTGCGTTCTCTCTTGAGAAGAAGCCAAACCCGACTGTTTGCCCTGCTTAATTTTAGGGTGATTCGTTCTAAATGTACGAACCTCGATGTGATTTTCCGTTTTATGTCCTTGATGTAAAACATACTCCCATCATCCGTGTAAAATTCGAACCTAAAAGCAACTGGTAAATTTTAAACCAATTTAAGCTTAGTTGTCACAATGAGTGTGAACATTCTTGGATTTCAAGCCGAACGATCAAGGTCGTGGCGTTATCTATATCATACTTTATGTTGATGATCCCATAACCAAGAATTTTCATGCTGCCAAATTTGGCTATATTTTGAAAACTATCAAAGAGGAAGTAGTATGAAGAGTATGGCACGATCAGTTGTGTACTCTCTCGGGAAGGAGCCGAACCCGGTTGTTTTCTTTTTGCTTAATTTAAGGGTGCTTCGTGCTAAAAGTATGGACCTTGATGTAATTTTCCATTTTTAGGTATTTGATGTAAAATATACTCCCACCATCTGTGGAACATTTGAACCAAAAAGTAAGTTGTTAAATTTAAACGAAATTAAGCTTAGATGTCAATCAGTATAAACATTCTTAGGTTTCAAGCAGAACTACCAAGTACATGGCCATAACAACATCATACTTTATGTTGATGATCTCATATCTAAGAATATGCATGCCGCTAATTTTGGGCATATTTTGAAAACAATCGAAGAGAAAGTAGTATGAAGAGTATGACTCGATTAACTGCTATCTCGGGAAGGAGTCGATCCAACTATTTCCCTTGCTTAATTTTAGGGTGCTTTGTGCGAAATGTATGGACCTCGATGCAATTTTCATTTTTTAGGAACTTGATGTATAATGTACTCACACTGTCTAGTAAGTGGTAAAATTTAAATGAATTTAAGCATAATTATCAATGAGTATGAACATTGTTGGATTTCCAACCGAACGACCACGGTCATGGCCATATCTACATCATAGTTTATGTTGATGATCCCATATCCAATAATTTGCATGCCGTCAAATTTGGCCATATTCTGGAAATAATTAAAGAGGAAGTAGTATAAAGAGTATGGCTCGATCAGGTCGTCTCTCGAGAAGGAGCTGAATGTAGAGGTCCCAACCTTTAATAAGGTAGAGATCCCTGTGTTTACAATGCTAGTCCCTGGATCAATAGCTAGCATCCACAGTTAAGATGTAATATCAAGAAACAAAGGTCATAATACAACTTTATAACCAGGAATAAAATAATACATTACATCTTACATAGCTCATTTGGCTAGTACATTACATTGCAGCAGAATATCTATAAGCATGGGGTCCTTCATCTTCAAAGTGCCACAGGCAAACATGTTGGTTGTAAACTTGTAATCCTATTTAACACACTTCACTAACATCAAACAAACCTGCAACAAAATAAGTTACAGCCACAAGGGTTAATACATTTGAATTGTATTGGCAAGTTTCACTACTATGTAGAAATAAGTGGATCCTATCATTACATGCATATTTGGCTAAGTAGGGTTTTAGGCTCATTTGCATAAAGCAATATAGTTTTGTCCTATATTTTCCAAAATAGTTTTGCTCTTTTGAAAATATTTTGTCAAATCTTTCTGAACTCCTTGGAAACCTCCAAGTGCTTCAAGTCTCTTGTTGCCACTTTCAAGTTTTACTTTTAGAAATTGGAATGTCGAGATTTCCCATAGCTTTAGGCCTTAGTTGCTCAGTATTGTCCATAACCGGGGACACGGCTAAGTACTTAGAATTTTGATCTTCTGCAGAAGTGGTACACTTTACCCACATGACACACTCTCATCTTGTTGCCACCAGTGGCCGCTGGATAAGTACTCACCAAGATGGAGTACTGGCAGATTGAGAATGTGACGAAGTCTTTCCATAGGGTCCTCCCAATACACAATGCTAGCTTGTCCTCAGGCACCAATGTAGGGTTCCAAGTTCCCTCATTTAGTTAACCTGAAGAGGCCAATGCATGGGTCTTCCACTATGTAGTTGACTAAGCCGGTGCCCATTTAGCATGTGGCTGTACACGGAAGCCACTGTACGAGAAACATGTTCAATCTCTAAGTCCCTGGGTGGTTTTCATCTAGTGCACAACAAAAGAGATTGCCATTTAAACATGGTTCCTATTGTTGCCACCTTGTCCAAAACTTGAGCATCCTTGTCCACCCAGGTGGTTCATTGAGTACTTGTTTTATTATATAAAACACAAGTCTTTGCAATACATCATATAATCTCAACATGTATCTCTTCTCAATATATATAGCAGGGCTAAGCTTATTACAACTACACTGTCTTCACTAAGGAATATATAAGGGTATCCTATTAGGATTTAGCATAGCAAAATATAGTAGTCCTTATCATGCATGTTTCAAAATCCACTAAGTATAATGAAGATAGTAGGACATGGATGATAGTGTCACTTGCCTTTTTGGTAGAGAATGTTGGTTCACTTCTTGATCTTGCTAATATCACACTCTTCTAATTTCACTACAAATCAATCAAGCAAACATAGATTCAACTAGCATTCCAACATTATTCAAACAATTCATCACACATAAAATAATAGAAACTAAGTCATGCATGCAAGCATGCAAAAGATAGTTTTATTTGCAAAGGTGGTTTCTACTAGGCTCTAAACATTGTAAGGTTCAAAGTGGTCATTTTTCTAAAGTGGAAAAACCATTTGCAAAAGGGTTTTATCTATAAACCATTTTTAAATCAAATCATTATTTATGTGGTTGAAAAATGTTTTTAGCAAAGCAAAAAATTTATATTGTTCAACAAATAAGTTTTTAATTCACAAAACTTGGTGTTTAGGGTCAGTAGGTTTGAATCAAAACATTTTCCAAAGGTTTTTCTCAAAAATCATTTCCATATCAAAATCAATATTTTTATTTGACTAGAAATGAGCTAATTCAATTATTCAATCCTAATCTTCACAAAATACATTTTTAAATCCATAAGTTGGTTCCTAGGGTCAGTAAGTTCACAACAAACCATTTTGCAAAGATTTCAACCCCAAAATCATTTTGGAATAAATTTTATATCCTAAACAAGCATACACAAGTTTCTGTAAAAACAACCATTTTAGCATAAGCTTTTTACTAAACAAAGTGCATGGTTGGCTAGGGCTGTTTTTTCTGAATCCATTGATATAAAGTTTGCGAAATTTAGACGTATAGATTTAAAGTTATGCAATTTACAAGTTTGTATCTAAACCAGTCCACGTGGCGTGTTTCTACTAGCCGATACCGGTTCGCACGGATCGGCCTCTCTGGATCGTTGGATATAAGTGTGATCGTGTGGCGCAGAGGCAACCATACCCCTTCGTTTAAGTTTTCTTTCCTATCCACTAGATCGAGATCGAACGACTACAATCGACCTGCCACTAACTAGCGGCGCGACGATGGTGGCGCGCGGCGGCGGTGCTCGGCTAGTGGCGGACCTGGCGACATAGGAAGCAAGGAAGGTCGGGAGGTGGCTCACCGTGCTCGCAGGGGGTTGGCGATGCTCAACGCGTGGTCGTCTTGGCGAGGGGCGCTCAGACGCGACTGGAATTCCTCGCCTGAGTGAGTGGTGGCGTCAGGCAGCTCTGGAGGTCGTCGAGGGCGACGCTGTGGTTCACTCCGAGGCAAAACAAGGACACAGTTAGACACGGGCGAGTGTGGCGTTCATGTGAGCATGATTGAGAGGGCTCGGGGTGGTCTGGCTTACCAGGGGGAGGTCGCCGGAAAAAGAACCAGACGCGGCGGCGCTCAGTAGATGACGAAGTCGACGTTGCGGAGCGCCCGCGAGCGAATGAGTGGCACGGGGAGATGCGCCAGGAGGTGAGGAGCGAGCTCGTGTGCGTGGCCACGAGGCTGGACGCCGCCGGAATTTGGTCGGAGACGTCGTCGGAGCAGTGGCAAAGCAAAGGGAATTGGGGGCAGCCTGGTGGCTCACTTGTAGTGGTTTCTGAGGGGAAAGGAATAGGAGACTTAGGCAATTAAAAGGGCGTAGACTTTGGGGAGATTAATGCCTCCATTGACACTAATTGATCACTGCAATCAAGACAGAAACGGCGAGGAGGAATTGCCACGGTGAAGACGACGCTGAGGTGGCGTGGGGCCGCACTGTCTGCGAGAGAGAGGAAGAGGGAGTGGGGTCGAGCGTTCAGTGACTCTGCGGGTGGGTTTTTCGGTGGAAAACGTTTCGCAGAGTGGGGGGGAACTGGCCAGATGGGTTGGGTTGAGTTTGTTTCTCTTTTTTTTTGTTCAGTAATCTTTTTCTTTTTCTATTTGATTTTCCTGTTTTGAATTTCAAACAATAAACAATTCAAACATTCAAATCAATCAAACTTCCACCACACTTTGTATTGAGTTTAGTTCTGTTTAACAACAATATTCCAAGTCCCAAAATAAACTAATATTTTTATTCTTTTAGGATCTATTTAATAATTAAATAAAATAGTCCTTAGTTAATAATTCAAATAGGATTTGATTATTAAAAACTCCATTTGAAAACTTAAATAATCCCAAATCATTTCAGTAAGTTTTATTTGAAAATATAAAACACTTGGAAAACTCATTTAAAATATAATAACAAGTTTTAGTGTTTAATTAAAATGGGAAAGTCTTTACTTTAATAAAATTGGATATTAATAAATCCTCATTATTTTATTTAAATAACCCTTTACTCCTTTAATCAAAACAAAATATTTTACTTCAAAAACTTGGCCAAGGTTTAATTTGGCTCTATAAAATAATCCTTATTTATAATTCTATCCTTTTCTTTTGAAACCAAATCTTTTTATTAAAGGATCCAAAAAATAGTAATTCCAAATATTTTTAACTTTATTGTTTATTTATCTTTTTAAATCCCTTTAGGATTTTATTTGATCCAAATAGGTTTGAAGGTTTCCAATTGGAATCAAAAAGTTTCTTCTCACCCTGAAAATCAACAAAGTTTTATTTTATTCATTTATTTTTCACATAACAAGATTTGGAAAATGTTGGGATGTGACACTGAACCCGACTGTTTCCTTGCTTAATTGGAGGGTCCTTTGTGCTAAATGTATGGACCTCGATGTGATTTTTCCTTGTTGATGTCCTAGATGTAAAATGTACTCCCACCACCAGTATAAAATTTTAACTAGAGGGGTACAAGTAAATGTGATAGATTGATCTTAAAATTTTCCAAAAATTTTTAAGCTAAGTAGGAATTCGGTACATCAAAACCACCGAGAGTTTCTGAAAAATTCAAATTCTTATCTATGCAAGAACTTGGCGTGGTGGAGTTACCATACTTGGTAGAAGTACATGGTGCCTCTTGTCATGGCGAACAATATTTCCACTATTTTCCTCCAGAAAAAAATTGCCACAAGGAATTTCCTCCTGTTAAAAAAAATCTGGGAGCGAGAAGATACGGAGAGTATGCAGGAGGCAGCGCGAGAGCAGCGAGGAGGAGGATTTTGAAGTCTGTGCGATGTTAGAGCAAAGCTGCGATTGGTTCCTGCAAACACGAGGTACACTAGTAGTAAATTTCAGGACCTTTACTATACATGCACACAAAACAAATTGTGTTTTCTAGCGGCGGGAACTTCTAGCTTTATTTTCGGCATGGTGTCATTTGCCTTGCTATTATGCCCTAGATACCGACATGAAAAAACATTACCCCCTTAAACATGGGGCTAGCGTTGCGGGCCAGAGCGTTTAAGAAATAGATCTAATTTTCTGTTATTATTATTCCTTTTTACATAAGCGTCTAGGTTAACTTCCGTGTTTGTACATGTCTTGTCACGAGGACGGAGGAGTCGGTCTGAAAACCGCAGGAGAACTGCCGGCCGCCTCCCATCTCATCTTTTATTTTGGTGAGAAACCGCCCGCCCCTCATCGTCTTCCTCTTTCGCTCTGGCTGCTTGTGTATGATCGTAGCCCTTCTCCACCCTTGCAGAAAGGTAGAAACCGCCAACCATCCCCACAAATCTTCTGTAGTTCTCTTCCCCGGAATGACATCCGGTAGTGTTTGTCCATCTGGAGCGATGAAGCGTAAGATATCAGAGCGCTACAGCCAGACAATGGGATTTGGCAACCTCCACTACGGAACACTGAGCAACATCTCCACTAAATAATCGCGCCGATCTTCTGAGCACCGCTCGCCTGGATCGCGGCATGGTTGTCATGAATCGAGGGATTGCGGAAGATCCTGCTCTTCCGTTTGGTTCGCCCACCCTACTTCACTCTGACCCACAGAAATGGCCAGTCGACCGTGGCGAGGAGGTAAAAAGCAGTTTTGCACGATTTTTGTAGGATTCGAATCCTTCCTATGCCTAAATCCCATAGTAATTGGAACATCTACTTGAGCCCCAACTCTCATCATGTGCATAACATCGAGACATGTCATTCATGTTGGTAGTTTTCCTATGTTTTACAACTGCCTGTTTTTCACCGGCAAACCTGCACATGTGACATTCCTGTGTTCTCAATCCTCTCTCATCCAAACTGAAAAGACAAGAACGACTAGGATTGTCGATACAAGTGTTTTGGCCAATCAAGTCTGTCCTTATATTTCATGTTTCATGTGTTTGACAAACACAAGTATTCTGTAAAAAGTTGGTTGTTTGGTTTACATGAAAACAAAATATAGGATTCCTTAGTCAAATCAAAGTCAAACCTCACACAAGAGTATATTTATAATGTTATCGTATCTCTTGGGACCTCATTCCTTTGAACCAAACGATTGAACAGTGCCACCACCATAGAAAAATTTCCTATTCCTACACTTTTTCTTTAATCCAAACAAGACCTTTTTGCGTCTATTTGTATGAATGATTTATTCATCACGGTTTCGGCAAAGCTAGCTCTCCACTTTCCCTGTTGTGGAACACCTTGCATGCCCCTAGATATGAAGAAAATCTATTGCAGGGTATTGACGCATTGCTGATGCCACTAGACAATCCAACAGTAGAAGCATTTGTACCAGTTGATGGTGACATACCAGGAACTTGGGACGAAGATGGATATGAAAACAAGGGTCACTGGGTTGGTGCCATAGGAGAGTGGATTGCGATGGCAAAGAACCTGGGGCGTCGGTACCTCCAAAACGTCTATAATATGACACGTATCAAGCTGCCACCTGTGTAGGGTGTTGATATTCATCCACGCGGTGCCCAGGTTTTTCCCGGGTCCCCATGCACTTACAACTATAAGCAAGCGAGTATCGAGCTGCTGAAGATATAGATAATAAGTATATCGTACATATTTGACAACCAATGGTACTACAGGGCAATGGCGGTGTTTGACAAATTCATTGCTACCATAGATTTTCCCTATGACAGGGACTGGACTATCCTTCGGAACGACTATCTTGCACCAGCAAAGTATGTCGATGCCATTGCGGCAACTATAGCCATTGGTCGTATTGATTGCGTATATGCGGTGACAGAGCCGCGAGGAGATGTTCTGGTCTAGGAACCGACCAAGTGGAGTGAGTGTCATTGTCTAAAAGTAAAATTTATAAATTACTTACAACTCCATTGTTAGTGATACTTTTACTAACTGAAATGCACACACAGGTATACTTGCAGGTCCCGTGTCATACAAGCTCCAGTAATTGAAGATCCGGCAAACGTATAAAAAGGGTGACGATGCCGAGGCTGAAGATATTGCATCACGCAGCTGGTACTTGGCAGAGTCAGGCTGGGGCTGAGGTGTCCATTGGATTCACACTAGGGGTGCACGAACCAGCAACCATGGTGATCCAGTGTCATACATGGGTAGAGATCTGCTCTCTTATCCCTCGCTCTGCTGCCATGTTTTTAGCAGGACCTTTGATTGGGATGATCCTATAGCATCGGACTGGATCAGAAGGAACAATCTTGATGGCAGATCAGTGTTTGTGGGAATCAACCATCCATTAGTCCTCGACCCCCTCGAAACCCCGAACCTGCTGCTGCCGATGTTGATGAAGCTCTGGCAGTGTCCAAGGCAGACCGTGTGTTTGCTACACACGTGCGCTCCCAACATCGCCCACAACCAATTCCAGATTGGAGCCGCATGCACGTTAATGGGGGGCCTGTCATAGGTTCATCACTTAACTACACGGAAGTTGAACATAGGGAGAAAATGATCGAGGCTTCAATGTGGTTCGTTCCCTGCCTCGATATTTTTGAAGTTTGACCAAGATACAGAAAAGCATATTAACAGCACTCGCAACATCATTTCTATAGCTAGTAATAGTCACCATGTAATTTACAATGCTACGTACGTACTACTTTCATACTGTATTGAAGTATTAGCACTTGCAACATCATATCCAGTATTTCCTCTTGGCACCATGTAATATACTTTCGTATTATGTGTTTGATGTTTCCCTATGCAAGCACTCAAGCTGCCGTGCCCAATTTTCTACAGTAGGTCTAGTAGTATTGTATTGGCGGCCGTTCAATTTGCTTTGTCCATGGCATACGTTTGCCCTTACTGCATTTATTCCCTCACCAGCCCCAGCCCCAGCTCCAGATCTCTCTCACACACACTCCTTGTCTCTCTACTTTTATCGTCATTGCGCTTCGCTCCATTGACGACCACCACCGCCGCAACTTACTCGTCTTAGGCGGGTCGGTAGCGGGCGACGGCAGCGGGCGACGACCCCTGTAACCTCATCTATAGAGTCGTCGCATCCCTCAGACATCCCGGTGGCAGTGCGGTATGTACATAATCCCTGAAACCCTTGATCTTGATGCTGAGATGCGGTCAATTTTTTTTGGCGGTATGTTAACATTAGTTTGGTATTGAGTACTAGTAGTTCTCATCTAGTAGTACATGTTGGTTAACATTGGTTTGGTGTTGAGTACTGGTATTTCTCATCTAGTAGTACAGGTTGGTTAACATTGGTTTGATGTTGAGTACTAGTAGTTCTCATCTAGTAGTACAGTTTTACACATGCAAGCAAGTTCTGGGGCTAGATCTATGGTGAATTGTAATACTAATAAGTTCCAATTTTGTAGTATTGATCGATCCATGGCTGATGATGGTTTTGGAGGTCACTCGTCATGTTTTGGTTGGTTGGTCTCAGGGGCGTAGATCCTTTTAACCTAGGCAATTTAGGGCAACTGCTGCCCTACCCTGATTCTTTACAAAATTTCAAGTATATGTATGCATCTCTAGCATCAGCAACAGATAGAGCTCATCATATTCGTCTGTTCTTCTGTTCGTGGGTGTTCCGTATCTGTACCGATCGATTATGGACTGCTAGGTAGCGTTAATACTTTGTGTAGTACTTGGAAGAAAATTACTCCACTTTAGTACTTTATTAGCTGGTCTTTATATTGTACTCTACTTCCTCCATCCCCCGGAATAAGGCCTCCTCGTTTTGCATGTTTTTTCCTCGACCAAAATTACTCTAAATATATAAATAATGTTGGTCCCAAACTAGCATTGTTTAAAAGTGTTTTTAATACGAATCCAACAATACTAATTATGAAGAATAGAATCAAAATATCGTTGCACATTTTTTGGTCAACGAATAATGTATTTCAAAATTATCGACAGCTAGTAGAGACATTATTTGACCACGGGCATTTTTTTGCAGTGTTCGGCCAAGAAGCTCAAGCTTTGAGAGACTCATCATCGAATAATAAAGGAGAGCCCTGTGCAATCTAGATGGAGGGGCGAGCCAAGAAAACCCGTGTGGAAAACACCTGTGACGAGTTCTGCAAGATGTTGTTAAAACCGACTAGGTTAGATGTGCGGAGCATACCCAGCACCTTTTTGCCAACATTTGGAGGTGAGTATCCGGGCACCATCAATGTGAAGATCTGCAAAGCCTGCAGCTGGGATGTCGACCTGAGGAAGCTAGATGGCAAGTTTATCCTTGACGAAGGATGGCTAGATTTTGTCAATGCACATGACTTGAAGGTAGGATACTTTCTAGTATTCAAGAAGCTTGCCACCACATACTTTAAAGTGATGGTATTTGATCATGATAACTGCGAGAAGGTGATTGATGAGTGCGTGAACACTTTGTTGGGAGACCCCAAGAGGAAGGTATGATGAACACGGCAGCAAGTTTTTCCTCAGTAAGAAACCAATGTTATCGAACCAGTAGGAGGAAGGAAACAACTCAAAGGTGTTGCTAGCAACTTGGAGACCTGCACAACACAAACTCAAGACTTTGCCCCAACGAACAATGAGGTTGTCAACCTCAACGGTTTGCTATAACAAAGGATTAACTGTATGGTGTGGAAGGTAATAGTGGTTTGCAACAAGTAAACAGGAACAGTGAAGATGTATCAATGGTAAAGATTGGAAGGGGTCCATAGTTCACTAGAGGTGTTCTCCTTAGATAAACAAACATGGCATGTTGGGTAAACAAATTACAGCAGGGCAATTGACGGGACTAAGCAAGGCATAACAATGCAATACTAGAAATTTCTGATCCTATGAGATTTGATTGGAGAAATACAACAAGATACATAGACCACCATCCAACTGCATCTATGACTAGAAATCCACCTTCGGGTTATCATCCGAACCCCCTCTAGTATTAAGTTCCAAGCAACAGATAACTGCTTTAAGCAAAGTGTATAAGGTAAACAATCCACTTGTTCCATGAACAAGAGACCGTTGTTTTCTCCCTAGTGGAAAAATCACATCTACAACCTTAGAGATTTCTGTCACTTCCCTTAGATTAAATAGAGGCATGAACCCACTATCGAGCATAAATACCCCCTCTTGGAGTCACTAGCAACTACTTGGCCAAGATAGCTACTAACAACAGAGAGCATGCAAGATCACAAACAACACAGACATGATAGAATCAATAAGACAAAACCATTAATCAATCTGACATAGTAATCTCAATATCCATCGGATCCCCGCAAACACAACATGCATGATTACAAATAGATGAGATCTTGATCATGAACGGATCTCACACGATCTAAACATGGTAGCAAAAAGGAGGAGATACAACCATCTAGATACTACATGGACCCGTAGTCCAAGGTGGAACTACTCATGCTTCATACCGGAGGCTGGCATGATGAAGAAGAAGGCCTCCGGGATGATCTCCCCTCCGACAGGGTGCCGGGAAGAGTTTCAGATCCCCCCGATCTAGGGACGATGGTGACAGCGGCTGCAGACGGTTTCATGGAATATTGATCGGGTGCTTAGGGTTTAGGCATCGAGGGTCTTTATAGGCGAAGAGGCGAGGCAGGGGAGTCGCCAGGGCGGCCGCACCCCCCAGGAGCCGGCCCACCTTGGCTGCGCAGCCAAAGGGTGTGGCCCCCTGGTGGCTCTCCTCCATCTCGTATTCAGGCTTCATGTTCCCCACGGTAAAATATTGACTTTAGCTTTTGTCCCGTCCAATTTCGAAAATATTGATTTTCTGCCTTTCTAGAACCAAAAACAGAAGAAAACATGCAACTGACACTGTGGCATCTTGTTAATAGGCTAGTACCAGAAAACATATAAAAACACCTCAAAGTGTAGACAAAGCAAAGCAAAGTAAATACTAAATGATGCGTGCACCCAGTGTTGACGTGGAGAACTTCTTTGGAAACCCCAAGAGCAAGGTGTGATGAGCACATCAGCAAGTCTCCCCTCAGTAGAGACCGAGGTTATCGAACCAGAAGGAGGAAAGAAACGTCACACAGGTGTTGCAAGCAACACGGAGACCTGCACAACACAAACTCAACACTTTGTCCCAACGAACAGTGAGGTTGTCAAGCTCACATGTTTGCTGTAACAAAGGATTAAACGTATCGTGTGGAAGGTAATAGTGGTTTGCAGCAAGTAAACAGGTAACCGTGGAGGATGTATCAATGGTAAATATTGGACCGGGGTCCATAGTTCACCAGAGGTGCTCTCCTTAGATAAACAACATGTCATGAAGGGTAAACAAATTACAGCAGGCAATTGACAGGAACTGAGCAAGGCATAACAATGCAATACTAGTCAGAAAGATCCTATGAGATTAGATTAGGTAATACAACAAGATACATAGACCGCCATCCAACTGCATCTATGACTAGAAGTCCACCTTCATGTTAACATCCGAACCCCCTCCAGTATTAAGTTGCACGCAACAGACAACTACTTTAAGCAAAGTGTGTAAGGTAAACTGTAGAGGGAGTGTCCCAACCTTTAAATAATATAAGGTGGAATCCCCTGTGTTTACAATGCTAGTCCCTGGATCAATAGCTAGCATCCATAGTTAAGATGTAATATCAAGAAACAGAGGTCATGTTATAACTTTATAACCAGGAATAACATAATTTTATTACATCTTACATAGCTCATTTGGCTATTACATTACATTGCAGCGGAATAACTATAGTCATGGGGTCCTTCATCTTCAAAGTGCCACAGGCAAATGTTGGTTGTAGACTTTGTAATCCTAATCAATCAATCTTCACTAAAATCAATCAAACCTGCAACATTACAAGTTACAGCCACAAGGGTCAATACATTTGAATTGTATTGGCAAGTTTCACTACTATGTGAAATATAAGTGGATTCTATCACTACATGCATTTTGGCAAAGTAGGGTTTAAGGCCTATTTGCAGAAGCAAAATTTATCCTATCTTTTCAAAATGGTTTTGGTCTTTTGTCAAATATCCTTTTCAAAATTCCTTGAACTTCTTGGTAAATTCCCAAGTGTTCAAGTCCTTGTCAAAAGTCCCTTGAGCTCTTTGGTAACCCCAAGTGCATCAAGTTTTATCAAAATCTCTTGAGCTCCTTGGTACCCCCAAGTGCATCAAGTTTTATCAAAATCTCTTGAGCTCCTTGGTACCCCCAAGTGCATCAAGTCTTTAAAAGTTTTCTTTTAGAAATTAGAATGTCGAGATTTCCCATAGCTTCAAACTTTAGTTGCTCAGTATTGTCCATAACCGGGGACACGGCTAAGTACTTAGATTTTATTATCTTCTGCAGAAGTAGTACACTTTACCCACATGTCACAATCCCATATTGTTGCCACCAGTGGCCACTGGATTAGTGCTCACCAAGATGGAGTACTGGCAGATTGAGAACGTGACGAAGTCTTTCCAGAGGGTCCTCCCATACACCATTGCTAGCTTGTCTTCAGTACCCATGTAGGATTCCAGGTCCTCATGTCTAGTAACTTGAAGACAATGCATGGGTCTTCCCAATGTAGTTGACTAAGCCAGAGCCATAAATAGCATGTGGTTGCACACGAAAGCCACATTTGGAGAAACATGTTCAATCTCTAAGTTTCCTGGGTGGTTTTCCTTTGGAGCACAACACAAAGAGATTGCCATAGACATGGTTCCTTTTGTTGCCACCTTCTCCAAAACTCAAAGTATCCTTGTCCACCCAGGTGGTTCATTGAGTCCTTGCTTTATTATATAAAAACACAAGTCCTTTTCTCAACTTCATAAAATCTCAACATGTATCTCTTTTCAAAATATAGCATGGCTAAGCATGTAACAACTACAATGTTTTCACTAAGGAATGTATAGGGAATCCTATTAGGATTTAGCATAGCATAAGTATAAAAACTCTTTTCATGCATGTTTCAAAATCCACTAAGTATAATGAAAATAGTAGGACTTTAGATGATAGTGTCACTTGCCTTCTTGGTAGGGAATGTTGGTTCACTCCTTGATCTTGCTAGTCTCACACTTTTCTAACTTCACTACAAATCCATCAAGCAAACACAATATCAACTAACATTCCAAACCAATAATCAATCAAACAATTCACACACATAAAAACAATGGGATCTAAGTCATGCATGTAAGCATGCAAAAAGATAGTTTTATTTGCAAGGATGGTTTCCACTAGGCTTCTAAACTTTGTAAGGTTCAAAGTGGTCATTTTCCAAAGTGGCAAAGTCATTTGCAAAAGGGTTTTATCCATAAACCATTTTTAAATCCATTCAACATTTCATGTGGTGGAAATTGTTTTTATCAAATCAAAAACTTTATGTCTTTTACCAAATAAGTTGTTCATTCACAAAACTTGGTGTTTAGGGTCAGTAGGTTTGTTTCAAATCATTTTCCCAAAGTTTTTGCTCTAAAAACATTTTCCTAACAAAAGCAATATTTTTATTTGACTAGAAATGGGCTAAATTAATGAATCCATCCTAAATTTCACCAAATTCATTTTTAACTCCATGGGTTGGTTCCTAGGGTCAGTAAGTTCACCACAAACCAATTTTCAAAGATTTTAACCCTAAAAACATTTTTGAACAATTTTTCTAATCTAAACAAGCATACAAATGTTTCTGCAAAAAAAACAATCTAACAGATACTATTTACTACACAAATTGTATGGTTGGCTAGGGCTTTCTCCACTGATTCCAACGATATAAAGTTTGTAATTTTGGGACGTGTGGATCAAAAGTTACAAAGGTTTCAAAATCACATTCTAACCAGATTCAAACTTCTGTTTTAAATCGTCTGGTGACACGTGTCTGTTTCCTATTCGTTAAAAACGTTTCGGGTGGATCGACTAACACAGACCGCAGGATTAAAAGGGGCATGTGCGGCTTAGATCATCGCATACCCTTTCGTTTAAGTGGATCTAACACAACCGCAAGATTCACATCTAACGGCTCAAAGCATCTAGACCAAGGATGGGCGGCGCTGCGTGGCGGCAGACGGCGGCGACGGTCAGGCGAGGAGCTAGCGGCGGTTCTAGGAAGCAAAGAACAAAGTGGGGATGCTCACCGTGATCGCGAGGACATGGTGATGCTCGGGGCATGGTCGGTTGGTCGAGGGGCGCTCAGGGACAGCAGTAATTCCTCGCCGGAGTTAGGTCTGGTGACGGTTGCACGCGATCGAGGTCGAGGACGGTGCTACGGGTTACGAGAAGGCAAACAGGGGACATGGTTAGGTGCGCAAGACCAAGGCGAAGATGCTTGCATGATCGAGAAGGCGCGGGGTGGTCTGTTCTTACCAGGGAGTTTCGCCGGAGAAGAAGGCCGACACGGCGGCACTTAGTTGAAGACGGAGCCGACGTTCTGGAGCGCCCGCGGTTGAACGGAGGGCACATGAAGAAGTGCCTGGGAGTGGCGAGTAAGCCCGTGTGCTCGGGGAGATGAGGGGTGGCAGAGGTTAGCCGGAATTGACCGGAGACGATGGTCGGAGCAGTGTCGGTGCGAGGCGAAATAGTCGCAGCCTAGAGGCAGAGAGAGGGAGGAGCTTGAGGGGAAATGGAGAGAGAGAGTGGGCGCTTAAGAGGGCGAGATTGCTGAGCGGAATCACTGCGGCATTACTGCGAATTTACGCGCGGCATCAACGGCAGGAAACGGCCGGCGTGGTCGTCGCGAGGAAGAAGGTGAGCTGGAGGGGTGGGGTCCGGAAGTCAGCGAGGGAGTGAGAGAGATGGAAGGGGCCACTCGTCAGCGTCTCTGTGGGTTCAAAATTGAGTGCGAACCGTTTTCTTTCGGGGAGAGGGAAGCTGGGCTGGTAATGGGCTTAGTGGGCTTTGTCGACTGGGCTGTTGCCTGTTTCTATTTTTTTCCTTCCTGAATGTTTTTTTTTCCAATTCTAATTTCTGTTTTGAAATTCAAACAACACTCAAGCATTCAAATTGATTCAAACAATCACCAAACAATGCAATTGAATCTGGTTCTGTTTAGTAACATAATCCAAAATCCAAAAACAAAATAATAATTTTATTTTAGGGGCCATTATTAATTAAATAAATAGTCCTTGTTTTAATAATTCAAATTAGGATTTGATTTTATTTAAAAACTTCTTTTGAAATCCAAATATTTTCAAAACCAAATCAGTAGGTTTTATTTGAGAATATAAAATACTTGGAAAACTTATTTTGAACAAATAAATAAGTTTTGATGTTTTAGAAATAGTAAAACCTTTATTAATAAAACTTGGACATTAAATCCTTTTATTTTATTTAAACAAACTTTAAATAATTTTATCAAATAGAAATATTTTATTTCAAAGGTTTGGCCAAGTTTTAATTTGGCTTATAAAATAAACCTCATTTAAAATCCTTCCTTTTCTTTTGAAAACTAAATCTTTTTATAAAAAGATTTCAAAGTAGTAATTCTAAATATTTTTATTTTCCTTTAATAAAAGTTTATCTTTTTAAATCCCTTTAGGATCTTATTTGTTCAAAATTGGTTTGAAGGTTTCCAATTGGATTCAAAAAGTTTCTTCTCACCCTGAAAATCAACAAAGTTTTATATTATTCATTTATTTTTCACATTACAAGATTTGGAAAATCTTGGGATGTGACAGGCTACCACCCTTAAAATAAATATCGTCCCGAGATTTGGGAAAGCTAAGGTTACGAGTAGGCTCAAAACATCTAGGTACTACCACCCTTAAAAATTTTCAAACTAAATTACATGTTGGCTTGCTGGGGATCTTGGGAAACTCCGCTGGGAAAACATCTGCATTGTGTCCTTGGTTTCCACACTTGACTCATGGGCCAAGGTTGAGATTCTCCATAGGTTTGGTTATCTTGTTCTTCATCTTTTCTGGACAGTTGCTTGCATAATGTCCTGGGTTCTTGCAATTGAAACAGTTGATGTCTTTGAGTTCTTTACGTAGCTCTTGTGGACAAGTTGCCACATAATGGCCTAGCTCTTTGCAGTTGTTGCACACCACTTGGCCAATTTCCTTATTCTTCTGGTTCTCTGGGCATTCACTGGAATAGTGTCCCATTTCCTTACATTTATGACATTGCACATGGCTTTTGTCCTTCTTTTGCTTTTTGGGTTTCTCCAAAGCTAGGAGTGTATCCAGTTCATGTTGCTCATATGTTATCTGGTAGGTAGGAATGTCTACATGTTTCTTGGACCTTTTATTGCTCTTCAGAAAATTCACATTCCTCTTATTTGATCCTTTGAATTGGGTTGTTTTGCTTGGAGGTATAAGTGGACCTTTTCCTTTATCATCAACCTTCTTGGTAGACTTGGATCCTTCTGGATGGTTTGCAATCATTTGTTGCACTCCACCTTGTTTCCTTTGTTCAACAATGGAATAGATGGGGCGTTGGATAGGAACATGGTTGTTTCCTTCACATAGGTAGCAAGTAGCTTGAGAGGTAGGACATTGTCCAACAGGATGTTTCTCTTCACAGTTGGGGCATTGATCTCCATGCTCCTTGGAAGTATGATCCTTGTCTCCACAAATAATACAAGCTGGGGCTCCATCTAGAATAACATTTCTGTCATCCTTGTTGTCACAAAATCTTTTGGAATAATTTTCTTCCATGTTGATCATTTGATCAGTCACCTTAAGCATCAATTGGGCTTGGTCTTCCAAAAAAATTTGCAGGGTTGGATCTTCATCATTGGTGTTGGCTATGAACTGAGCTGTTATTTGGTTCAACTGGTGTTGGGTTGCTATGAGCTCTTTCATGTTGTCCTTTTGGTTGGTGTTGGTGTCATCAACCTTGATGTTGGAGTCTCTTGGAGTAGTCATCTGTTTGGGGTTGAATGTAGATTAAAATAGGCAAAAAGATTTTCTAAGTAAAGATTCTAATTACACACATCACAATTCACACAAGCAATGTGCAAGCATTCACAATCAACTTTTCACTCAAACAACAAAGTTCAAGCACATACTTTGTCAACAAAATATTTTTTGTTACACCACATAAGTTGGTGGGTTTTGTCTTAGCTAAAATATGGTGGTCCATCTATATGGTTTACTTGTGATCTTTCCATCCTTCTTGGTTGATTCTTCTTTACATGAGATCATGGTTTCTTTGAGAAAAACTCTTGGTCACAAAACTTCAAAGGTGTTGATGGTTCCTTCAAATTTTTGCATTCCCTTAGTCTCCATATCTTGAGCAAGATTTCCTTGTTTCTCTTGTAGTCCTTAGTGATATCCAGTTGGAAGTCCTTGGTGAACATGCTGAAGATGTTGAAGTCATTAGAGTTGAAGATGTTGAAGTCATTAGAGTTGAAGATGTTGAAGTCATTAGAGTTGAGGAAGTCCTTTGCACATGGTGAAGTCTTTGGCCATGGGGTAGGTTTTTCCATCAAGTTGAAGTAGAAGAGATGTAGAATCAAAACCAAAAATGGTTTGAGAAGAGAGTTTACAAGGTTGTTTGTAAATAAGTTTTGGAACAAATACAACTCCTATTTTTCTAAGGGTTTTTTGTCCAATCCTAGGGTTACAATCCTACAGGCAACACAATGCTCTGATACCATCTGTAGAGGGAGTGTCCCAACCTTTAAATAATATAAGGTGGAATCCCCTGTGTTTACAATGCTAGTCCCTGGATCAATAGCTAGCATCCACAGTTAAGATGTAATATCAAGAAACAGAGGTCATATTATAACTTTATAACCAGGAATAACATAATTTTATTACATCTTACATAGCTCATTTGTCTATTACATTACATTGCAGCGGAATAACTATAGTCATGGGGTCCTTCATCTTCAAAGTGCCACAGGCAAATGTTGGTTGTAGACTTTGTAATCCTAATCAATCAATCTTCACTAAAATCAATCAAACCTGCAACATTACAAGTTACACCCACAAGGGTCAATACATTTGAATTGTATTGGCAAGTTTCACTACTATGTGAAATATAAGTGGATTCTATCACTACATGCATTTTGGCAAAGTAGGGTTTAAGGCTCATTTGCAGAAGCAAAATTTATCCTATCTTTTCAAAATGGTTTTGGTCTTTTGTCAAATCTCCTTTTCAAAATTCCTTGAACTTCTTGGTAAATTCCCAAGTGTTCAAGTCCTTGTCAAAAGTCCCTTGAGCTCCTTGGTAACCCCAAGTGCATCAAGTTTTATCAAAATCTCTTGAGCTCCTTGGTACCCCCAAGTGCATCAAGTTTTATCAAAATCTCTTGAGCTCCTTGGTACCCCCAAGTGCATCAAGTCTTTAAAAGTTTTCTTTTAGAAATTAGAATGTCGAGATTTCCCATAGCTTCAAACTTTAGTTGCTCAGTATTGTCCATAACCGGGGACACGGCTAAGTACTTAGATTTTATTATCTTCTGCAGAAGTAGTACACTTTACCCACATGTCACAATCCCATCTTGTTGCCACCAGTGGCCACTGGATTAGTGCTCACCAAGATGGAGTACTGGCAGATTGAGAACGTGACGAAGTCTTTCCAGAGGGTCCTCCCATACACCATTGCTAGCTTGTCTTCAGTACCCATGTAGGATTCCAGGTCCTCATGTCCAGTAACTTGAAGACAATGCATGGGTCTTCCCAATGTAGTTGACTAAGCCAGAGCCATAAATAGCATGTGGTTGCACACGAAAGCCACATTTGGAGAAACATGTTCAATCTCTAAGTTTCCTGGGTGGTTTTCCTTTGGAGCACAACACAAAGAGATTGCCATAGACATGGTTCCTTTTGTTGCCACCTTCTCCAAAACTCAAAGTATCCTTGTCCACCCAGGTGGTTCATTGAGTCCTTGTTTTATTATATAAAAACACAAGTCCTTTTCTCAACTTCATAAAATCTCAACATGTATCTCTTTTCAAAATATAGCATGGATAAGCATGTAACAACTACAATGTTTTCACTAAGGAATGTATAGGGAATCCTATTAGGATTTAGCATAGCATAAGTATAAAAACTCTTTTCATGCATGTTTCAAAATCCACTAAGTATAATGAAAATAGTAGGACTTTAGATGATAGTGTCACTTGCCTTCTTGGTAGGGAATGTTGGTTCACTCCTTGATCTTGCTAGTCTCACACTTTTCTAACTTCACTACAAATCCATCAAGCAAACACAATATCAACTAACATTCCAAACCAATAATCAATCAAACAATTCACACACATAAAAACAATGGGATCTAAGTCATGCATGTAAGCATGCAAAAAGATAGTTTTATTTGCAAGGATGGTTTCCACTAGGCTTCTAAACTTTGTAAGGTTCAAAGTGGTCATTTTCCAAAGTGGCAAAGTCATTTGCAAAAGGGTTTTATCCATAAACCATTTTTAAATCCATTCAACATTTCATGTGGTGGAAATTGTTTTTATCAAATCAAAAACTTTATGTCTTTTACCAAATAAGTTGTTCATTCACAAAACTTGGTGTTTAGGGTCAGTAGGTTTGTTTCAAATCATTTTCCCAAAGTTTTTGCTCTAAAAACATTTTCCTAACAAAAGCAATATTTTTATTTGACTAGAAATGGGCTAAATTAATGAATCCATCCTAAATTTCACCAAATTCATTTTTAACTCCATGGGTTGGTTCCTAGGGTCAGTAAGTTCACCACAAACCAATTTTCAAAGATTTTAACCCTAAAAACATTTTTGAACAATTTTTCTAATCTAAACAAGCATACAAATGTTTCTGCAAAAAAAAACAATCTAACAGATACTATTTACTACACAAATTGTATGGTTGGCTAGGGCTTTCTCCACTGATTCCAACGATATAAAGTTTGTAATTTTGGGACGTGTGGATCAAAAGTTACAAAGGTTTCAAAATCACATTCTAACCAGATTCAAACTTCTGTTTTAAATCGTCTGGTGACACGTGTCTGTTTCCTATTCGTTAAAAACGTTTCGGGTGGATCGACTAACACAGACCGCAGGATTAAAAGGGGCATGTGCGGCTTAGATCATCGCATACCCTTTCGTTTAAGTGGATCTAACACAACCGCAAGATTCACATCTAACGGCTCAAAGCATCTAGACCAAGGATGGGCGGCGCTGCGTGGCGGCAGACGGCGGCGACGGTCAGGCGAGGAGCTAGCGGCGGTTCTAGGAAGCAAAGAACAAAGTGGGGATGCTCACCGTGATCGCGAGGACATGGTGATGCTCGGGGCATGGTCGGTTGGTCGAGGGGCGCTCAGGGACAGCAGTAATTCCTCGCCGGAGTTAGGTCTGGTGACGGTTGCACGCGGTCGAGGTCGAGGACGGTGCTACGGGTTACGAGAAGGCAAACAGGGGACATGGTTAGGTGCGCAAGACCAAGGCGAAGATGCTTGCATGATCGGGAAGGCGCGGGGTGGTCTGTTCTTACCAGGGAGTTTCGCCGGAGAAGAAGGCCGACACGGCGGCACTTAGTTGAAGACGGAGCCGACGTTCTGGAGCGCTCGCGGTTGAACGGAGGGCACATGAAGAAGCGCCTGGGAGTGGCGAGTAAGCCCGTGTGCTCGGGGAGATGAGGGGTGGCAGAGGTTAGCCGGAATTGACCGGAGACGGTGGTCGGAGCAGTGTCGGTGCGAGGCGAAATAGTCGTAGCCTGGAGGCAGAGAGAGGGAGGAGCTTGAGGGGAAATGGAGCGAGAGAGTGGGCGCTTAAGAGGGCGAGATTGCTGAGCGGAATCACTGCGGCATTACTGCGAATTTACGCGCGGCATCAACGACAGGAAACGGCCGGCGTGGTCGTCGCGAGGAAGAAGGTGAGCTGGAGGGGTGGGGTCCGGAAGTCAGCGAGGGAGTGAGAGAGATGGAAGGGGCCACTCGTCAGCGTCTCTGTGGGTTCAAAATTGAGTGCGAACCGTTTTCTTTCGGGGAGAGGGAAGCTGGGCTGGTAATGGGCTTAGTGGGCTTTGTCGACTGGGCTGTTGCCTGTTTCTATTTTTTTCCTTCCTGAATGTTTTTCTTTTTCCAATTCTAATTTCTGTTTTGAAATTCAAACAACACTCAAGCATTCAAATTGATTCAAACAATCACCAAACAATGCAATTGAATCTGGTTCTGTTTAGTAACATAATCCAAAATCCAAAAACAAAATAATAATTTTATTTTAGGGGCCATTATTAATTAAATAAATAGTCCTTGTTTTAATAAATCAAATTAGGATTTGATTTTATTTAAAAACTTCTTTTGAAATCCAAATATTTTCAAAACCAAATCAGTAGGTTTTATTTGAGAATATAAAATACTTGGAAAACTTATTTTGAACAAATAAATAAGTTTTGATGTTTTAGAAATAGTAAAACCTTTATTAATAAAACTTGGATATTAAATCCTTTTATTTTATTTAAACAAACTTTTACTAATTTTATCAAATAGAAATATTTTATTTCAAAGGTTTGGCCAAGTTTTAATTTGGCTTATAAAATAAACCTCATTTAAAATCCTTCCTTTTCTTTTGAAAACTAAATCTTTTTATAAAAAGATTTCAAAGTAGTAATTCTAAATATTTTTATTTTCCTTTAATAAAAGTTTATCTTTTTAAATCCCTTTAGGATCTTATTTGTTCAAAATTGGTTTGAAGGTTTCCAATTGGATTCAAAAAGTTTCTTCTCACCCTGAAAATCAACAAAGTTTTATTTTATTCATTTATTTTTCACATTACAAGATTTGGAAAATCTTGGGATGTGACATAAACAATCCACTTGTTCCATGAACAAGAGACCGTTGTTTTCTCCCTAGTAGCAACAGCACATCTACAACCAAAGAGATTTCTGTCACTTCCCTTGGAAACTAGAGGCATGAACCCACTATCGAGCATAAATACACCCTCTTGGAGTCACTAGCAACTACTCGGCCAAGATAGCTACTAATAACGGAGAGCATGCAAGATCACAAACAACACATACATGATAGAATCATAAATACAAAACCATTAACCAAACTGACATAATAATCTCAATATCCATTGGATCCCCCACAAACACAACATGCATGATTACAAATAGATTAGATCTTGATCATGAACGGAGCTCACAAGATCTATACATGAAAGCACAAGAAGGATATACAACCATCTAGCTACTACATGGACCCATAGTCCAAGGTTGAACTGCTGATGCATCATACCGAGAAGAAGGCCTCCAGGATGATCTCGGTGCCGGGAAGATCTTCAGATCCCCCCGATTGAGGGATTGATGGTGGCGGCTATAGAATGTTTCGTGGAGTTTTGATCGGGTGCCTAGGGTTTCTACATCGGGGTCTTCTTATAGGCGAAGAGGCGAGGCAGGGGGCGCCCGGGGGTCTCACACCCTGCCTAGGCGTAGGCCAGGCTTGGCCGCACCTGGGGGCGTGTGGCCACCCCGTGGCTCCCCTCCGTCTCTCGTCTCGACTACGTGTTCCCCACGGAAATATATTGAATTTGGCTTTTGTCCCGTCCAATTCCGAGAATATTGCTTTTCTGCCTTTCTGGAACCAAAAACAGAAGAAAACATGCAACTGGCACTGTGGCAACTTGTTAATAGGTTAGTTCAAGAAAAGATATAAAAACACCTCAAAGTGTAGACAAAGCAAAGCAAAGTAGATACTAAACAAGCATGGAACATCAAAAATTATAGATACGTTTCCAACATATCAAGCATCCCCAAGCTTAACTCCTTCTCATCCTCGAGTAGGTAAGTGATAAAAAGAATAATTTTTGAGGTGACATGCACCATCAAAACCAAGATCAAACCATTTACAAGCATTGAAAGCTGGGATCAAAGATCTCTAAACAATTTGCATGAAAGCTGGAGTTCTAACAATAAGACAAAGTAACTATGCATGCAACATGAAAGCCTACAAACAAATATCACGAATAACATGCATTGAAAAACGTTTGTTTGTTTCACATACAGAAAACATAGCATAGTGGCAATCAACTTGTCCCTCATAGAGTAGCAAATAAATGCATATGACACCTTCAAAGTTCACAAGGGTGACTAGAAACAAATAGCACAAGAGCAAGTAATATCACAATATGCATCAATCAATAAGTTTTGGGATACTGCACATAGAACTAAGAATGGCAACTATGTTCTCTTAATGGTGCCTAAAGGTAGAAGGTGGAGACTCAATAGTGGTGGAAGAAAGGCCTTTTATAAAGGAAGCAGGGATTTCAAGTTTCAAAAAGATCTTCCAAAAATTATGGTACTTGTTAGCTTTTATCCCTCATTGCCCCTATCATAAGCATCTTGTAGTGATTAAGGTTAAAGTGAACAAACTATGGAGTATATGCTTGACAAAGTATAAGTTGGCAATCTCAAGTCCCTTGAATACGAGGGACACACCTCATGCTACTCAACTTTAGTCACCTGTAAGTTCTTGTCATTGTAAGTATTTGCATATCATAGAGAACCCCCAACGGGGTACCCGTTGCACATGGTACAGGATCTATCCCATAACCAAAATGACAAGGAAAGCAGACAATGAGCATCTCAGCGATCTTTTTATTTACTATGTGCATAGCTTTTTATTGAGGATGCTTCATAGATAGCTCACTATGGTGCTGTTGCAAGTTTCCACCATGATTAGGCATGGATTAGGCTAGCGGCCCAGGCGTTTCTCTAACACAAAATACAAACTCCATGGACTTACAAGCTCCCTCTTTATTTCACACCGATGACATCCATAGACAAAAGAGCATGATATCAACTGAGTACAAAGTACAAGTGCAATGTTGAAAACGTTCCCCATGACAGCATGGTTCTGCTAATTCCAACGTATAAGTGCAAGCATATACAACATAGACGACACAATGATTCAAGTTTATTAGGGGCAAAGAATATAAAGTGTGCCATCAAGTTTGTGAGAGCTTTAATCACTAAGTTTTCACATAACAAAATAGTTTTTAATTGGAAGATAGCTAAAAACAAGAATATACTTGGAATGGTGTAACACACCATGCATAGGAGTTTATAGTGGACACTTTGGAAAAACTTGGTTTCTTGGGAGTTTGAAGCATGAGTAGAGCTTACTCATACAAGTGGAGGCTAGCAAAAGACTGGGAGCTAATGGCCATAATCATGAAGAGTGACAAAACATTATTAATCAAAGCATAGAGTGGTACTACAAGTCAAGGACTAAATTATCATAGAGGCTATGGTGACTTGTCATAGTCATAACATGGTGTGAGCATGTGCCAAGTCAACCCAAACAAAGCATCAAAGGAGAATACCACAATACTATGCTTTTGCATGCTAAAACAACGCATAATTTCTTCAAGGTACACTAAGAAATCCCAATTATTTGGAACAAGACATGCTACAACAATAATCACTAAGCATAAGGTCAAAACAACACCTAGCATGTCATGCTAAAGTCTAAGTCACAGTCAATACAAGCTCCTCTTGCACTTTCAAGAAGGAACTTCCTACTCCTGTCCAACACCAAGCAACTTATTTGCAAAAACACAACAAGAACGGGGGTCCAAACTAATTTATTCAAGCAAAATAAAAAACCTAAGCAAATCAAATGAAAACTAAGACGCTCCAAGAATAACATAAATGTGCATGAAACAATAAAAACGAAGTGTCTAGACAGACCTGAGCTTTTTCTTGATGAAGAAGGGGATGCATTGGGCATCCCCAAGCTTAGACGCTTGTACCTCTTGGATATTTCTTGGGGTGACACCATGGTGGCATCCCCAAGCTTGAGCTTTTTTCCATTCTTCATCTCATTACATCATTCTCTCTCTACACCTGAAATTTTTCCTTCATACAAAACTTCACACAATCTTCATTAGCAACATTAGTTTATTCAAAAGATATTAGAGCTCTGGCAAAGCTTTGGAAAAGCAAAACATTTCAATAAAAACACAAGAGACTGTAGAAACACCTTCAAAAAGCTCAATTCCCCAAAAGAGAACTCAAAAAGGAATCAATAAAAAGCAAATGCAAATAATGATAGAAATCTGTCAAAACAGGCCAGCAGGTAGAAACCGATTTTTTAGAAAATCTTCTGTTGCTCAAATCGAAACGTGTTGAACTATCGAAAGTTAGCTAACGTACTGGGAGATTTATTCATAAATTATCAGCCCAATCCGCGTTACAGAGAGTCCTCACGAATTTTTATGATGGAGGACAGAAATCTGTTTCGGGACAGCAATTCCCCAAATCTTACTTCCCTCTCATTAGAGGTCATTCTTGGCACAAAAAGCAAACAAAAAGGATAAGGAGAGATCATTAGTAAAGTAATAACTTCCAAGACTCAAGAAAACTCTTGGGTTATCCCACAACAAGTACTTTTCTTTAACGCCTTTAAGTTAGGCATTGATAATTTGAGAAGATGCTCACATAAGAATTATGAATTGAAGTCAAAGAGAGAATCAAGAAGAAAATTAAGAACACATTTAAGTCTAACCCACTTCCTATGCATAGTAATCATGTAAGAAAATAAATCAAAGAAGCACAAAGAAACAAGCATAGGAAAGCAAAACAAGTGCAACTTCAAGATTTTCAACATAAAGAGGGGAAACTTAATATTGTTGAGATACATAAGACCATATTTCCCTCTATCATAATAAATTTCAGTAGCATCATGAATAAACTCAACAATATAACTATCATATAAAGCATGATTTTCATGATCTACAAACACATAATTTTTATCAAGCTCAAAAATAGTGGGATTAAAACCTTCAAACCCACTTTTAGCAATTTTATAATAAGGTAACTGATCATTCAACATAGGAACATCATCTAGAGATTTATCATAAACATATTCTAAGAAAAACTCCTTAGTACCATGCATTTCTAAGTTAGGCATGAATATAGGATTATCATAGATAACAGGAGCATAACTATTATCACAAGTTTTACCTATAGTAGATATTTCAAAAGAATCCACAAGAACATAACATTCACCCTCCTTTGGTAAGCATGGAGGGCAATCAAATAATGTAAGAGGTAAAGAGTTACTCTCATTAGAAGGTAGACATGGGTAGATCCATTCTTCCTCCTCTTAACCATCACTCTCCTCATCTTTTTCATCTAATAAGCTTTCAGTTTCAGCAATTTCTTCTTCCATAGGCTCCTGCAAGACATTAGTCCCTTCCATTTGTGGAAAACACCTATTAAAATATTCAAGAATATAGCCATTCTCTTCCTTGTAATTATCAAAGCAAAATTTAAGTATCTCACAAACCTCACACTTATAAGGTGCATTTTCAGTATTTTGAAGCAAACTGGCAAGTTCAAATACACCCTTGAAAGCAATAAATTCTTCAATTTGTTCCACATCATAAAAGTCATAATTTCCTTTAACATAATAAGATATGGCAACATTATCATTATACTCACATTGAAAAGGCAGGTGTTTATACCTCCTACAGCAACAAGACTTGTCAAAGCAATAAGTAACATTATAAGTAGAGCACACGTCTCTAGCAATAGTATTCAACTTATCAATTTGTTCACATAAGTGTTTCCCTTTTGGTGACAAACAGTGTTCCTTATAATAATACTTTTGTTCTTCCGCAAATCCACCTTGCCAATAAGAACTAGTTTCAAAGAAACCATCCATTGATAGAAAGCATGACCAAGCAAGGCAATAACAGACCAACAACTAGAGCAGGAACTAAATTTTGTGTGTTTTTGAATAAAGAAAGCAAACCAAACTAAACTAAATTTTTTGGAGTTTTTGAAAGCAAGAGGCAAACAAAACCAAGCAACAGAAACTAAGCAAACCCAAAACAAAGTAAATTGAAAGGAAGTGGAGGACTCCCCTTGTGAAGACGTCCTTAGCCTCCCCGAAAACGGCGCCAGAAAATCTTGATGCGTGCACCCAGTGTTGACGTGGAGCACTTTGTTGGAAACGCCAAGAGCAAGGTGTGATGAGCACAGTATCAAGTCTTCCATCAGTAGAGACCGAGGTTATCGAACCAGAAGGAGGAAGGAAACGCCACACAAGTGTTTCAAGCAACACAGAGACCTGCACAACACAAACTCAAGACTTTGTCCCAACGAACATTGAGGTTGTAAAGCTCACCGGTTTGGACCGGGGTCCATAGTTCACTAGAGGTGCTCTCCTTAGATAAACAACATGGTATGAAGGGTAAACAAAATACAGCAAGGCAATTGATAGGAACTGAGCAAGGCATAACAATGCAATTACTAGTCAGAAAGAAACTATGAGATTCGATTGGCCAAAACAACAAGATACATAGACCGCCATCCAACTTCATCTATGAATATAAGTCCACCTTCAGGTTATAATCCGAACCCCCTCTAGTATTAAGTTGCAAGCAACAAACAACTGCTTTAAGAAAAGTGTTTAAGGTAAACAATCCACTTGTTCCATGAGATGGTAACAGTGGAAGATGTATCAATGGTAAAGGTTGGACCGGGGTCCAGAGTTCACTAGAGGTGCTCTCCTTAGATAAACAACATGGCATGAAGGGTAAACAAATTATAGTGGGGCAATTGACAGGAACTGAGCAAGGCATAACAATGCAATTACTAGCCAGAAAGATCCTATGAGGCTGATTGGGCAATACAATAATATACATAGACCGTAATCCAACTGCATCTATGACTAGAAGTCCACCTTTAGGTTATCATCTGAACCCCCTCCAGAAATAAGTTGCAAGCAACAGACAACTACTTAAAGCAAAGTGTGTAAGGTAAACAATCCACATGTTCCATGAACAAGAGACCGTTGTTTTCTCCCTAGTAGCAACATCACATCTACAACCGAAGAGATTATTGTCACTTCCCTTGGAAACTAGAGGCATGAACCCACTATCAAGCATAAATACTCCCTCTTGGAGTCACTAGCAACTACTTGGCCAAGATAACCACTAGCAAAGGAGAGCATGCAAGATCACAAACAACACATACATGATAGAATCATAAAGATAAAACCATTAATCAAACCAACATAATAATCTCAACATCCATCGGATTCCTGCAAACACAATATGCATGATTACAAATAGATTAGATCTTGATCATGAACGGATCTCACAAGATCTATACACTCGGGTTCGTTTGCGAGTAAAGGAAAACGGTTCGCGAGGTGGGGTTGCTGGGCTAGTTGGGCTGGTTGGGCCAGATTCGTCTGTTTGCTTTTTTTCTCTTTTAAACTTTTTCTTTTTCTGTTTGCTTTTCTAAACTGATTTCAAAACTCCAATTCAAATATGTTTGAATTCAAAACTTCTCTGGACTTTTGTACTATAAATCTTGTACTCAAATAAGTGACAAACACATCTGCTCACTCAAACCTACTTGAGTCAATTGAAAATTAAAATAAAAACAAGCCTTTTGGAGATATAATAAAAGGCATAAACTTTGGTTTTATTTCATACTTGTTTTGAAACATGGCTCAAACCTTTTGAATCACTTAAGTTAGGATTCAAAACTATACTGATTGAATATAAGTACCTTTCTCAATAGTATGTAGCACCAAGGCTAGAACATTCATACATAAAATAATGAGCAAATATGCTCCTGTTTTGAAATGATTTTTGAAAATGGAATCTTACATGATCATGGATGCATGGATGATATGCATGAGTTTGAAACATGATTTTAGGGATGTTACAAATCTAACCCCCTTAAGGTGAATCTCGCCCTCGAGATTCGGATTGGCTAGCAAATAGGTGAGGGTGGTCTTTCTGAAGATCATCTTCTCTTTCCCATGTTGCTTCTTCCTCGGAATGATGGTTCCATTGAACTTTGCTGAACTTGATAGTCTTAGTCCGTGTGACTCTTTCTGCAGTGCAAGAATCTTGATAGGTTTCTCTTCATAAGTGAGGTCACTCTCCAATTGAACCCCTTCCAAAGGTATAGTATCCTTCAAAGAAGTTTCTTCCATTTCTGGGTGACATTTCTTAAGCTGACTCACATGAAATACATTATGAACAGCTGACAGAGACTCTGGCAATTCAATCTCATAAGCAACTTCTCCTTTACGACTCAGAATCTTGAATGGTCCAACATATCTTGGGGCCAACTTCCCTTTGACTCCAAACCTCTTCACTCCACGAAGTGGTGACACTCTAAGATAAGCTCTATCACCAACTTCATAGGTGACTTCTCTACGCTTAGGATCTGCATAGCTTTTCTGTCGGGACTGTGCTATCTTTAATCTGTCCTTAACCATCTTGACTTTCTCTTCAGCTTCTTTTATAAGTTCTGGTCCAAACAAACTTCTTTCTCCCACACCATTCCATAGCAATGGGGTGGTACATTTTCTCCCGTAGAGAAACTCAAATGGTGCCATCTCAATGCTGGCTTGATAGCTGTTGTTATAAGAAAATTCTGCGTAAGGCAGACTTTCATCCCAACTGGCTCCATAGTCTAGGGCACATGCCCTCAACATATCTTCAAAAATCTGATTAGTCCTTTCTGTTTGTCCATCAGTTTGAGGATGAAAAGCAGTGCTGAATTCCAACCTCGTTCCCAATGACTCATGTAATTGCTTCCAAAAATGAGAAGTGAATTGGGTTCCTCTATCTGACACAATACTCTTGGGTACTCCATGTAGACATACAATTCTACTCATATAGATCTTGGCCAACTTATCACTTGTGTAATTTGTCTTCACGGGTATGAAATGAGCCACTTTAGTTAGGCGATCCACTACTACCCAAATAGAATCATATCCTGACCGGGTCCTTGGCAATCTGGTAATGAAATCCATACCAATCTTGTCCCACTTCCAATCAGGAATAGGTAGTGGTTGAAGCAAACCTGCTGGTTTCTGATGTTCTGCCTTAACTCTACTACACACATCACACAAAGCAATATGTTCGGCGATGTCCTTCTTGAGATTATTCCACCAAAATCTTTCCTTCATATCCATGTACATTTTGGTGTTACCCGGATGAATGGAATACGGTGAGTTGTGTGCTTCTTTTAAAATCAGTTTCCGAAGCTCCGGATCTTGTGGAACACAGATACATTTTCCATGCCATAAAGTACCCTGTTCGTCTTCATGGAATCCTTTGGCTTTTCCCTTACCAATCTTTTCCTTAATCTCTTCAATTTCCTTATCAGTCTTATGGGCTTCTTTGATCTTGTCCAACAAAGTGGGTTGAACATCCAAAGACATGAGATGTCCTTCAGGCACAATCTCCAATCTGAGATCTCTAAATTGGGCACACAGATCATCTGGCAATTCTCCCTTAGTAAGGCCATTCACAAAAACCTTACGGCTTAGAGCATCTGCTACAACATTTGCTTTACCGGGGTGGTATTGCAAACTTAAGTCATAGTCCTTGATGAGTTCTAGCCATCTTCTTTGTCTCATGTTAATTTCTTTCTGGGTGAAGATATACTTAAAACTCTTGTGATCTGTGAACACTTCACAACGCTTTCCCAAAAGATAATGTCTCCATGTTTTGAGTGCATGGACAACAGAGGCTAACTCTAAATCATGAGTAGGATAGTTCACTTCATGAGTTTTGAGTTGTCTCGAGGCATAAGCCACAACTTTCCCTTCTTGCATAAGTACTGCACCTAATACATGATGAGATGCATCACAATAAACTTGAAAATCTTTCTCCAAGTCTGGCAAACATAAGACTGGTGCTGTCACAAGTCTCTTCTTCAATTCTTGAAAGCTGAGTTCACAACCTTCAGACCAAGCAAATTTCTTGTCTTTCTTTAGCAATTCTGTCATAGATTTTGCTACCTTGGAGAAATTCTCAATGAACCTTCTGTAGTAACCTGCTAAGCCAAGGAAACTACAAACTTCTTTCACTGACTTGGGAGATTCCCATTTAGTTACAGCTGAAACTTTAGCAGGATCAACTGCAACACCATCTCCTGACACAGCGTGTCCAAGAAATTCAACTTCATTCAACCAGAATTCACACTTGCTGAATTTGGCATATAGTTTATGCTCTCTAAGCTTCTCAAGTATCAAACACAAATGTCCTTCATGCTCTTCTTTGCTCTTGGAGTAGATTAAAATCTCATCGATAAAAATGACAACAAACTTATCAAGAAATTCCATGAACACCTTGTTCATCATATTCATGAAGTATGCTGGTGCATTGGTCAAACCAAATGGCATCACGGTATACTCATACAATCCATACCTTGTGGTGAAAGCTGTCTTAGGTATGTCTTTCTCTCTTATCTTGAGTTGGAAGTAACTTGGCCGAAGATCAATCTTTGAGAACACACAATCTCCTTCTAGCTGATCAAACAAGTCATTGATTCTAGGCAAAGGATATTTGTTCTTGATAGTCACCTCATTGAGTGAACGGTAATCTATGCATAACCTTTGACTTCTATCCTTCTTTTCCACAAACAAAACTGGTGCTCCCCAAGATGAAGAACTTGGTTGAATAAATCCTTTCTGCAACTGTTCTCCAAGTTGTTTCTTGAGCTCTTTCAGTTCATCAACCGACATCTTGTATGGTCTTTTTGCTATTGGTCCAGATCCTGGTAGCAAATCAATAAGAAACTCCACATCTCTGTCTGGTGGCATTCCCGGCAATTCTTCCGAAAACACATCCGGATATTCACTCACAATTGGCACACTGTCTATGCTAACCCCCTTAAGAGAATTTAGCATACTCCTTTTTGCTTCAAAGTTGGTCTTGAATCCGATCCTCTTATTTTCTGGAGTTGTGAGTGAGACAGTATGGTTGGCACAATCTATCATTCCCTTGTGCTTAGTCATCCAGTCCATTCCCAAAATGACATCCAATCCTTGGGAATTTAGGATTATCAAGTTAACGGGAAATTTATACTTCCCAAACTCTATGACTAGATCATGACACCCTGAATTCACTATCATTTCTCCGCCAGGAGAACTTACTTTTATAGGACACCCAATAGTTTCTACCAGTAGTTCATTTCTTTCAACAAATGCTCTTGATATGAATGAATGAGATGCACCAGTATCAAAGAGAACAAATGCTGGAACAGAATTGAGTTTGAACTTACCAGCAACAGCATCAGGCTCCTCATAAATTTCCTCCACATTGATGTGGTTCACTTGTCCCTTTTGAAAAGGGTTGGGCTTGTTGGGTCCTTCAACTTTATTTTCTGGGAATTCATTGGCATAATGCCCCATTTTCTTGCACTTGAAACACTCAACCTGACTAATATCCTTCTTGACAGGCTGGCTTCCACTGCCACTTCCACTACCACTGTGGTGGCTCTTATATCCACCCTTGTGGTTCTTGTATTTGTCATTGTCATGACTACGGTGATGCTTGTTGTCATGATGACGGTTGTGGTTGTGGTGCTTGTTGAATTTCCCATGCTTGTGGGATGCTGAACTTCCACTATCATCATAATGGGAACGCTTGTGAGACGATCCCGAGATGTGCTTGTCCGAGTGCTTTCTCTTCCTACTCTCAACTTGCTTCATTTTGTTCTCCAAAATAGCAGCCTTGTCACAAAGAGACTGGTATGTGGGAACATATGCCACAACTAACTGTAGGTTCAGTTCATCATTCAACCCTTCAAGGAACTTTTCCTTCCTCTTAGCATCAGTGTCAACTTCATCTGGTGCATAACGCGCCAGATTGTTGAACTCCTCAATATATTCAGCCACGCTGTGGTGGCGCTGCTTCAGATTATGGAACTCTTTCTTCTTCAAACTCATCACTCCGGATGAGATGTGAGCAGTACGAAAACCCTCTTCAAAGATAGCCCATGTCACATCTTCAATGGGAGTGGTGATCTGGAAGTTATCCCACCAAGTGGCGGCTGGTCCTTCCAACAAATGTGCTGCAAATCTGACTTTTTCTGCATCAGTACAGCCCACAGTTACCAAGTCCTTGTTCACAGAGCGTAGCCAATCATTGGCCACCATAGGATCAGTTGTTCCTGAGAACTTTGCTGGCCTCAATCTCAAGAACCTGGTAAGCATGTCAAAACCCGGTGGGTTGTTGTTGTTGTTATTGTTGTTATTGTTGTTGTTGTTGTTGTTCTGGTTCTGGATGAACATAGTCATCATTTGCATCAGCTGAGTCTGAGCTGTCATCATTTGCTGCATCTCAGGGGTGATGTTGTTGTTGGGGTTGGGATTGGCACGACGGGAAGGCATCTGTGGTTTGTTCAATAGAGATAAGAATGAGATACCCATAGATGATATCATGCACAATACATCACATAAACAATCACCAAGCATGTATCATAATAATAATAGTTCAACAACAAAAATGACAAGTTTGCAAAGTAAACACACCAATAACAAACCATCCACATGTTGGATGGTCATTGCGACTCAAATAAAGTATGATAAATAAATGATAAATGAGTAGTCATCACTACTCCTCGGCATCAACCTCCTCCTCAACAAAGGTAAGACCTGCATTCTCCATAGCGGTCTTGTATTCCTTGACATTGGTGGTCAAGGTCTCTACTTTGGCTTTGAGAGCCCTCTTCTGAGAATGAAGCCTCTCAATCACAGTCTGCTGATGCTCGAGCTCGAAGTCCTTGGCCTCCAGTTCTGCAGTCATGTCTCGAATCCTCTTGTTCCTATCTTGGACTCGCTTCTCTTGACTCTTGAACATTCTGTCCTGGCTCTCGAACTTTGCCTCCATCTCCTTGACTATCTCATCTTGCTCCGCGAAGAGCTTTTCCTTCTCACGAAGCCGCACCTGGAGTTCGTCATTGCTAAGCATGACGTTGGTCCTATCAGTGTCCACGTGCCTAATAAGAACCTCTAAGTCCTGGAGGTATATGCGAATCGGCTCTGCTGTCTCTCTCGAAGTGTCCTCGAAGTTGATGGCCTCTCCATCCTCATCACGTCTACCAAAGACGTGGAAGTGAGTACCTCTAACATGTCGAGAGTGTCTCCCTAGCAGACGTCCAATCAAGTCCTGCATGACTACCTCTAGGCCTCTCTCCTTGTCATCGTGCATGAGCTTGAAGATGATAGCCTCCGTGGTAGGCTCAGTCTGGCGTCCTGGCTGATTAACCTTGAAGCCCCAAAGGTCTTTCCTCTCAAACTTGGTGAGGGGAAGCACCATGATGGTAGGAAGAGGGAGATTGAGCAAACTAGTGAGCTCAATAATACGAGGGCCAAAGCGAGTTCCCTGGAACTCCTCAACAGTGCTTATGGTAACATTAGGCATCTATTTATAAGATAGAAAAAGTTAGAAACAACACAATTTAAGATAAAACACAAGGCAAAGCATCACATGCACATCTTTGGAAATCAAAACATACAAGTCATGGCATACATGGATCCATTACAACAACCAAGGTTCAACTTATTTTAAGCAACATTTGGAAAATAAGGTGATAAGTGGTGGTCCAACTAACGAAGTACGCTTACAATCCTGTCTCACTAGATATGTTGGCTAACACAATATTTCTAGAAGCAATCAGTCTATCTTGAGCACATGACTCCATTACTAAGTCTATAATGTCTCCTCTTAAGGTTTGGTTGGTAGCCTCCAACTCTTGGGTATGTTTCTTCTCTTCCTTTAGGTCATTTTGGATGTTGAGCATTCTGCACTTGACTCTATCACCAAGTTCTTTGATGGTCTTCCAAGATGCATCCCTTGCTGAATCAAAGAATGTAGTGTGCACCACTGAATTGGTGAACATGCAGAATCCTGATTCCTTGTGGTTGTCTTCCTTGTTTTTATATAAGTGAAGTTGCACCCACCAGTACTCAACTCCTTCATCCATCACAGGAAAACCTTTATACATAGCTGCACCATGTATTTCCATTGCAACCATGAGGTCCTTGAGAGCCTTGGGAAATTCTGTCTCACAATCCAAAGTCATTGTCATGAGTGGTCCCTTCCTTACGGATTCGTTGATGGAGTTCATCTACAAATAGAGATGAGAAAGAAGATTAGAAAAGTTTAAGAGAAGAATAGACAAGTGTAGAAGTTGTTGAAAATTTTTCCTTAGTGGTTTCCAATCCTAGGGTCATAATCCTACACGCAACACAGTGCTCTAATACCATCTGTAAGATCCCTCCTTTATAAAGGAAAAGGATCCCTGTGATTGCAATGCTACTCCCTGGATCAATGCTAGCATCCACAGTTTAAGATGAAGTACACAGAAACAAAGGTCATTATTACAGTCATTCCAGAGACAACATAGTCTTTACAACTCCATGGCCACAGGCCTAATACAAGAGTTTAAATAAGTAAATAGATAAAAGTCTTCATCTTCATGTGCCACAGGCAAACATGTTGAGTGTAGACTCATGACTCCTAATCCTCATCAGAGTAACCTGCAACATCACAAGTTACAGCCACAGTGGGTCAATACATTGGAATAGTATTGGCAAGTGATACCTTAGTATAATTTTAGTGGACTAGATACTATATGCAATTTGGCTAAGTGTAGCTTAGGCTTGCTTTGCTCAAAATAGGTTTTGCCTATTAGTTGAAAACACTAAGTTTTTCTTTTTCAAAAACTTTTCCCAAGGAACCACCAATAGACATTGAGGTCCTTCACCCTTGTTCAACCACAAGTTTTACTTAGAAGTTGGGATGAGGAGATTCTTGATAGCTTCCATGTCTTGATGCTCAAGTTGTCCAGGGACATGGCTAAGTACTTAGATTCTTCCATCTGCAGAGGTTGTGCACTTTCCCCACAAGACTTGATTTTCACCAAGACAGGACCTTTCAGAAGCCTTCCCTTAGACCAAATGGACGCGTTCCAACCTATCATCCCACTACCACCAACTGTCCAAATGGCTAAGTTCTTGCAACCTATGTGATCCAGGCAGAGCCCATATTGCCAAGTGGCTGCACTAGAAGCTTCTTAACATTTGGCCTCTCAAATCCCTTTGTTCCTGGGTGGCTTTCCACAAGTGAGATACACAAGGTAAACCATATAAATGGGCCTTGTGTAACCACTCAACATAAACCATTCCTTCCATTCCACCCAGGTGTTTCATTCACTTAGTTGTTTTATTAGGCAAAGAACAAGTCCAAATACTTAGAAATATTTTTATCATAGCATGTATATTTCACCACCCTTGGTTGCTACTAGCTAGGCTAAGCATGTCATAGATAAGCATCTTAACTTAGAAATTTCCTAGCAATTCTACAACTACTAGGATTTCCCAACATGGCATATAAGAAAAATATAACATGCAAGACTAGCAAAATATTTCTAATGCTTAGTAGAAAACATAGGGATAAAAATATCATGGAGCACCACTTGCCTTGGTAGTTTGGAGAGTAGCTACACTCCTCACAATCACAATCACTATTGGCACCAAAATCTACACATAAAATCATAGCAACAAATCACATACCAAATAAATACAAGAAAAAATATATGGATGCATGCAATATGATATGTGATGATTTTCTAAACTCAACAAGACAAGTGTACAGTACTGGTTCATAAACAAGTTCAAAACTTGCCAAACAACATTTATTTAAACACTAAAACATTTCTCAAATAATTTATATACACAAAATATGCCTACACATGTTTCTGTAAATAAAATCATTTTAACAGAAACAAAACATTAAACACATTGCATATTTGGAAAGGGCTTGATCTCCTGATTCCATTGATATAAAATTTGTCAAATTTGAAAGTGAAGATGCACGGCCAGATCTAGCGCGTACCCCTTCGTTAAGTGAATCTAACGCAGCCGATGGATCTAGATCTAACGGTCCGCGATCAAGCGACCACAGATAGGCGGCGCTGGCGGTGGAAACTGGCGGCGGCGAGCTCTGTCTACGGCGGCGTGGCACTACAGGGGGTTCTGGGGTCGTTGGAGACGCTTACCAGGTTCGTAGCGATGCACTGATGCTCAACGTGGCGACGGCTTGGCAAGGGGCGCACGGACACGGCTGCACGGGCTCGTCGGAGTTGCTGACAGCGTCGGGCTCGGGTGGACGGCGACGTTGGCGACGCTCCTGGTCACCCTAGCATGAATAAAAGGTATCAGGAGATGCGCAAGGCTACGGCGAACATGTTCGTGTGAATCAGAGGCGAAGGGGAACAAGGGGCTCACCGAATTTAGTCGCCGGAGTTGGAGACGTCGTCGGGAGCTTGCTGCGCTTGATGGAGTCGACGACCTGGGGCGGTATAGGATGAACCAATGGTGTCAGAAGGTGCACAAGGAAGTTGCGAATCTGTCTGCACGGACTAGAGGAGAAGGGGCGCACGGGGCTCACCGGGATTGGTCGCCGGAGTGAGCTCTGTCTGCGGCGGTGCAAGGGTGATTACGGGCAGCCTGGGGGCGCTCTATGCTCGAAGTCTGGGGGGGAATGGAGAGGGGGCAGAGGGGGTTTAAGTAGGAGAGATGGGGCTTGAATTACTCCATCATTGAATGGGAATTGACGATGCAAATCAATCAGGAAGCACACGACGCGATTTGGGGAAGAACACATCGCCGGGGTGGAGACGATGACGCCGTGTGGGCCGCGGCTATCAGCGAGTGAACGAGAGAGAAGGTGGGGCCCTTGCGTCAGTCACTCGGTGGGTTCGTTTGCGAGTAAAGGAAAACGGTTCGCGGGGTGGGGTTGCTGGGCTAGTTGGGCTGGTTGGGCCAGATTCGTCTGTTTGCTTATTTTTTTCTCTTTTAAACTTTTTCTTTTTCTGTTTGCTTTTCTAAACTGATTTCAAAACTCCAATTCAAACCTGTTTGAATTCAAAACTTCTCTGGACTTTTGTACTATAAATCTTGTACTCAAATAAGTGACAAACACATATGTTCACTCAAACCTACTTGAGTCAATTGAAAATTAAAATAAAAACAAGCCTTTTGGAGATATAATAAAAGGCATAAACTTTGGTTTTATTTCATACTTGTTTTGAAACTTGGCTCAAACCTTTTGAATCACTTAAGTTAGGATTCAAAACTATACTGATTGAATATAAGTACCTTTCTCAATAGTATGTAGCACCAAGGCTAGAACATTCATACATAAAATAATGAGCAAATATGCTCCTGTTTTGAAATGATTTTTGAAAACAGAATCTTACATGATCATGGATGCATGGATGATATGCATGAGTTTGAAACATGATTTTAGGGATGTTACAAAGAAAGCCGACCCTTAGGCGAAAGAATAAAGAAGACTCAACTTGTCGTCTCGCCCCAAGAAGGATTTACCCCGTCGACGTTAAACTTACCTAGATTTGTCCTAAGGGGAAAGGACTATGTCGTTTCCACTCGTTTCACCCAAACACCCCAACCCAAAGCCCCTCCACTCCAACACGTGACCAACCACGTTGTGTTTTTGTAAAATAGTAGTGCCTAATAATTTCCACCGCTGAAATTGTTAAGCGGATGTTATCACCCCAACCCTACTCCTCCCTAATCTCGGGATGAGATTATTTTAAGGGGGAAAGGTTTGTAACATCCCAATTTCAGCAACCCTGATTTAATGTAAAAAGGCAAAAATCAGGGGGAACAAAAACTTTTTTTCATGCAAAGTGTGTTCACTTGTTTGCTTGTGCTCAAGCAACTGTTTGTGTATTAGTGGTATACTCACGAATGGCCAGTTGTGAAGCCAGCGCAATTAACCCTTGCAACCACATTACTCAGGAATGGGATGGGGCTAGGCTGGAAGTTTGTCTAATCCGGTATAGGTGTCTCAAACTACTACGGGGAAGAACAAATTCCCGGAGGCTAGGCTTTCCCATGTAAAGGCCCATGGGAAACATTGGTCTAGGGTTGGTAAATACCGTCTAAGTGGCGGCCAGATGATACTATGAGCCCCTCATTGAAAGCGCACACCCTGAGGGGTGCAAAACGCGCTCTGGTTGTCTTGTGACTATATAGGGCGTCCCGGTTTTGAGGGGATTAACCTCATAGGGTAGGCACTTGTATCGGAGAGGGGTTCGGAAGGTCTTGACCGGTTATTTGACCCACGATCAGTGTAGATCAGGGACGGGTAATCGGATGGTGTGGGTACAGTGTACAACCTCTACATAGTGTAAATCTATTCGAATAGCCGAGTCCTCGATCATGGACGGTTGTGCTGGCAGCTGTACAACGGTAATGGTTTTGATTTCAAAAAGGATTTTTGGAAGAGCAATGGCTTGAAAATGTTTTGACCATGGGATGGTCGGAAAAAGGAGGAAGGAGTTTGGTCATGAGATGACCGGAAGAAAAAAGACAAATGGGTGACCCAATCCTAGTGTTTTACAAAAACTTGTAAAAAGGGTTTCCGAAATGTTTTACAGAAGTTTTCAACAAAGATATAGAGACATGCTATATCTACAAGAGAAACCAGTTTACGAAAGAACCTCTTATGGAGCCACCCTACCACAGCCATTCTGCATATCCTTTACTTATTGTTATCTTAAGGTGGTTTGAGAGTACATTCAAAGTACTCACCGGCATGGTCCCTGGCTATTTACTTGGCCAGTTTGTAGATGTTAAGAAGGAGCGAAGGTGCTGACGTCTATGCGAGCTAGGTCGTCTTCCCAGTCACTTGCCTGTAGGTTAAGGCACGGGCTCTGCGCTGAAGACTTCCGCTATTTGTGTTGCATTCGCCATAATGGCCACTTTGTAAGTTTTGTACTCGTTACTATATGGATGTTGTAATGATACTAGTCTGTTATGCTCACGGCTCACTGATCATGGGAACGTGAATTGTATGCATAACGGGTATTCCCGGACCATAAATCCGGGGTGCCACAGAAGGCCTCCGGGATGATCTCCCCTGCGGAAGGGTGCCGAGAAGAGCTTCAGATCCACCCGATCTAAGGACGATGGTGGCGGCGGCTATAGACGGTTTCGTGGAGATTTTATCGGGTCCTCAGAGTTTCTACATTGGGGGCTTCTTATAGGCGAAGGGGGAGACCGAGGCGGCCTCCAGGGCAGCCAAACCCTAGCCAGGCGTGGGCTAGGGCCCACCCGCGCCTGGGGTGGGTCTGGCCCCCTGGCCGGCCCCTCGGGCTCTCCTCTGGACTTCTTATTCCCCAGGGAAAGTTATTAACTTTGTCCTTCGTCCCGTCCAATTCCGAGAATATTTCTTTACTAACTTTTCTGAAACCAAAAACAGCAGAAAACATGCATCTAGCACTGTTGCAACTTGTTAATAGGTTAGTACCAGAAAACATGTAAAAAGCACCTCAAAGTGTAGACAAGTAAGGCAAAGTAGATACTAAACAAGCATGGAGCATAAAAAATTATAAATACGTTTCCAACATATCAGCATCCCCAAGCTTAACTCCTGCTCATCCTCGAGTAGGTAAGTGATAAAAAGAATAATTTTTGAGGTGATATGCACCCTCACAATAAAGATCCAACCATTTGCAAACATTGAAAGCTGGGATCAAAGAAATCTAAGCATGTGCATGAAAGAATGGAGTTCTAACAGTAGGACATAGTAACTATGCATCCAACATGGCAAGCTACAAACAAAGATCATGAATAACATGCATTGAAAAACATTTGTTTGTTTCACATACAGAAAACATAGCATAGTGGCAATCAGCTTGTCCCTCATAGAGTAGCAATATAGATGCATAGGACACCTTCAAAGTTCACAAGGGTGACTAGAAACAAATAGCACAAGAACAAGTAATATCACAATATGCATCAATTAATAAGCTTTGGAACACTGCACACAGAATGACAACTATGCTCTCTTAATGGTGCCTAAAGGTAGAAGGTGGAGACTCAAATAATGATGGAAGAAAGTCCTTTTTGTAAAGGAAGCAGGGATTACAAGTTTCAAAAAGAACTTCCAAAAATTATGGTACTAGTTAGCTTTCATCCCTCATTGCCCCTATCATAAGCATCTTGAAGTGGTTAAGGTTAAAGTGGCACAGCTAGAGTATATGCTTGACAAAGTATAAGTTGGCAATCTCAAGTCCCTTGAATATGTGGGATACACCTCATGGATACTCAACTTAGGGCCCAAGCAAGTTCTTGTCACTGTAAGTATTTGCATATCATTGAGAACCGCCAACGGGATACCCCTTGCACATGGTACAGGAGCTTTCCCATAACCAAAATGACAAGGCAAGCAGACAATGAGCATCTCAGCAATCTTATTATATACCATGGTAATATGGTGCTTTTTTTCTTTCTTTCCTCTTTTCTCAATGTGTCTCTCTTTTTTTTATAATAAGAATGATTCATAGATGTCACTATGGTGGTGCTGCAAGTTTCCACCATGATTAGTCATGACTTAGGCTAGCGGCCCTGGCGTTTCTCTAACATGGAATACAAACTCCATGGACTTACAAGTTCCCACTTCATTTCACACCGGTAACATCCATAGACAAAAGCGCATGATATCAACAGAGTACAAAAGGTACTAGTGCAATGTTGAAAACATTCCCCATGATAGCACGGTTCTGCTAATCCCAACTTATAAGTGCAAGCATATACAACAAAGTTGCCTCAATGGTTCAAGTTTATTAGGGGAAAAGAATAAAATGTGCCATCAAGTTCGTGAGGGCTTTAATCACTAAGTTTTCACATAACAAAATAGTTTTTAATTAGAAGATAGTTGAAAACAATAATATACTTGGAATGGTGTAACACACCATGCATAGGAGTTTATAGCAGACACTTTGGAAAAACATGGTTTCTTGGGAGTTGGAAGCATGAGTAGAACTTACTCATACAAGTGGAGGCTAGCAAAAGACTGGGAGCAACCAACTAAGAGAGCAATAATGGCCATAATTATGCAATGCAACAAAGCAAACTAATCAAAGCAAAGAGTGGTACTACAAGTCAAGGACTAAATGATCATAGAGGCTAATGGTGACTTGTCATAGTCATAACATGGTGTGAGCATGTGCCAAGTCAACCCAAGCAAAACATCAAAGGAGAATACCACAATACTATGCTTTTGCATGCTAAAACAACGCATAATTTCTTAAAGGCACACTAAGCAATCCCAATTGTTTGTAACAAGACATGCTACAGGAATAATCACTAAGCATAATGCTAAAATAACACCTAGCATGTCATGCTAAAGTCTAAGTCACAGTTAATGCAAGCTCCTCTTGCACTTCAAGCAAGAACTTACTACTCCTTTCCAACACCAAGCAAACTTATTTGCAAAACAACACAGCAAGAACGGAGGTCCAAAGTTACTTTATTCAAGCAAACTAAACAACTAAGCAAAGAAAACAAAAACTAAGACACTCCAAGAACAACACAACTGTGCAAGAAACAATAAAAGTGAAGTGTCTAGATAGACCTGAGCTTTTTATTGATGTAGAAGGGGATGCCTTGGGCATCCCCAAGCTTTGACGCTTGTACCTCTTGGATATTTCTTGGGTTGAAACCATGGTGGCATCCCCAAGATTTAGCTTTTTTCCATTCTTCATCTCATTGCATCATTCTCTCTCTACACCTGAAATTTTTCCTTCATACAAAACTTCACACAATCTTCATTAGCAACATTAGCTTATTCAAAAGATATTAGACCACTGGCAAAGCTTTGGAACAGCAAGGATTTTCATTAAAAACACAAGCTACTGTAGTAACTCCTTCAAAAAGCTCAATTTACCTGAAGAGAACTCAAAAAGGAATCAATAAGAAGCAAATGCAAATAATGGCAGAAATCTGTCAAAACAGACCAGTAGGTAGAAACCAATTTTTTTGAACATCTTCTGTTGATCAAATCAAAAAGTGTTGAACTAACAAAAGTTATCTAACATACTGTAGGATTTATTCATAAATTTTGAGCTCAATTCGAGTTACAGAGACTCCTCACAAAATTTTTGGTGGAGGACAGAAATCTGTTTCGGGACAGCAACTCCCCAAATCTTACTTCCCTCTCATTAGAGGTCATTCTTGGCACAAAAAGCAAACAAAAAGGATAAGGAGAGGTCATTACAGAAGTAATAACTTCCAAGACTCAAGGAAACTCTTGGGTTATCTCCCAACAAGTACTTTTCTTTAACGCCTTTAAGTTAGGCATAAGAAGCAAGAAGAATCAAGTATTTTCAAATGAAGAATCATTAACATCAAATCTTGCTTTCAAAGGAGTAGCAAAAAGCAACTTCTCTCTCCTCATAGGGAGGTGTTCAATACCTTTATTGAATGGAAATTGATATTTGATGGTGCCTTCTTTCATATCAATGATAGCACCAACTGTTCTAAGAAATGGCCTTCCCAAAGTAATAGGACAAGAAGCATTGTATTCAACATCTAAAGCATAGAAATCAACAGGGACATAAGCATTGTTAACCATAATGAGAACATCATTAATACTCCCCATGAGTTTCTTCTTAGCATTATCATTGAGTGGGACATTCAAATAACAATCTTCTAATGGTGGTAAATCAAGCATTTCATAAATCTTCCTAGGCATAATAGAGATACTAGAACCAAGATCACATGAAGCTTTGAGATCAAAGTCATTCACTTGCATATTAATAATGGGTTCCCAACTATCTTCTACTTTCCTAGGAATAGAAGCTTTGTGTTTTAGCTTCTCTTCCTTAATCTTAACAAGAGCATCTGTAATGTGTTTGGTAAAGGCAAGATGCATATCACTAGCATCAGGACTTCTAGCAAGCTTTTGTAGGAACATAATCACTTCAGAAATATTGCAACCATCAATATCAAAATCAAACTTAGCATCACTAGTAGTAGGATCAATAGGCTTAGGCATAGTAGGAGGAGGAATAGGGGCTACTTGTGGTTTAGTGGTGATAGTGCACACACTATTGTTTCTATCAATTTCAGCTTCCCTTTCCCACCTAGCATGAAGTTGAGCTAACAGCCTAACATTTTCATCAATAGTAACTTGTATGGTATGATCAGTAGCAAAGGTGTTTTCCATAGTTTCAGGTTTAGCAGCCATTTTATTAACCAAGGAAGTTTGAGTTTCAGACAAAGAGGATATATTTTTCTCAACAGTTAAAAGCTTTTACTCTATAGTCTTATTGAAAGTGGTTTGTTTACTAATGAAGTCCTTGAGCATGACTTCAAGTTCAGAGGGGGCACTTCTAGCATTATTGTAAGAGCTTCCATAGGAATTGCCATTATTAGGATTATAAGGCCTATAATTGTTGTTGCTACCAAAATTATTCCTATAGGCATTGTTGTTGAAATTGTTGTTTCTAATGAAGTTCACATCAACTTGCTCTTCTTGAGCAACCAAAGAGGCTAAGGGAACACTATTAGGATCTAGAGGAGCTTTCCCATTAACAAGCATAGCCATAATAACATCAATCTTTTCACTCAAAGAGGAAGTTTCCTCAACAGAATTTACATGCTTACCATGTGGAGCTCTCTCAACATGCCATTCAGAGTAGTTAACCATTATATTATCAAGGAGCCTTGTTGCAGCACCCAAGGTGAGTGCCATAAAAGTACCTCCAGCAGCAGAATCCAGCAGGTTTCTTGAGGAGAAGTTCAAACCTGCATAAAAAGTTTGGATAATCATCCAAGAAGTGAGTCCATGAGTAGGGCAATTTTTAACCAAAGATTTCATTCTTTCCCAAGCAGGAGCAACATATTCACTATCAAGCTGTTTAAATTTCATAATATCACTTCTCATAGCAATAATCTTAGCAGGAGGGTAGTACTTTCCAATAAAAGCATCTTTGCACTTAGTCCAAGAATCAATACTATTTTTAGGCAAAGATAGCAACCATTCTTTAGCTTTTCCCCTCAAGGAGAAAGGAAAAAGCCTGAGCTTAATAATATCTCCATCTACATCCTTATACATTTGCATCTCACAAAGTTCAACAAAGCTATTAAGATGGGCAGTAGAATCATCAGACCCAGCACCAGAAAATTGCTCTCTCATCACAAGATTCAACAAAGCAGGCTTAATTTCATAAAAGATAGCATCAGGAGCAGGTGGAGCAATAGGTGTGCTTAGGAAATCATTGTTGTTGGTGCTAGTGAAGTCACACAACTTGGTGTTCTCAGCAGAGTTCATTTTGGCAAAGGTGGGCAAGCGAAAAATAGCAGCAGCAGCTAGAGCAGGAACTAATTTTTTGTGTGTTTTTGAATAAAGAAAGCAAACCAAACTAGACTATTTTTTGGGTTTTTTGGAAAGAGGCAAACAAAACCAAACAAAAGAAACAAAGGAGACTAAAAACAAAGTAAAGAGAAAGGAAGTGAAGGACTCCCCTAGTGAAGACGTCCTTGGCCTCCCCGACAACAGCGCCAGAAATTACTTGATGCTACACTCAACAGGGAGGAAGAGTGCTTCGTTGGAAACCCCAAGAGCAAGGTATGAAGAGCACAGCAACAAGATTTCCCTCAGTAGAAACCAAGGTTATCAAACCAGAAGGAGGAAGGAAACGTCACACGGGTGTTGGAAGCAACGTGGAGACCTGCACAACACAAAATCAAGACTCTGTCCCAACGAATCAGTGAGGTTGTCAAGCTCACCGGTTTGCTGTAACAAAGGATTAAACGTATGGTGTGGAAGGTAATGGTTTGCAGCAAGTAAACAAGTAACAGTGGAAGATGTATCAATGGTAAAGATTGGACCAGGGTCCATAGTTCACTAGAGGTGCGCTCCTTAGATAAACAACATGGCATGAAGGGTAAACAAATTACAGCGGGGCAATTGACAGGAACTGAGCAAGGCATAACAATGCAATTACTAGCCAGAAAGATTCTATGAGGCTGATTGGGCAATACAACAATATACATAGACCGTAATCCAACTGCATCTATGACTATAAGTCCACCTTCAGTTATCATCCGAACCCCCTCTAGTATTAAGTTGCAAGCAACAGACAACTGCTTTAAGCAAAGTGTGTAAGGTAAACAGTCCACATGTTCCATGAACAAGAGATCGTTGTTTTCTCCCTAGTAGCAACAACACATCTACAACCGAAGAGATTATTGTCACTTCCCTTGGAAATTAGAGGCATGAACCCACTATCGAGCATAAATACTCCCTCTTGGAGTCACTAGCAACTACTTGGCCAAGATAACCACTAGAAACAGAGAGCATGCAAGATCACAAACAACACAGACATGATAGAATCATAAAGATAAAACCATTAATCAAACCAACATAATAATCTCAATATCCATCGGATCCCCGCAAACACAACATGCATGATTACAAATAGATTAGATCTTGATCATGAACGGATCTCACAAGATCTATACATGAAAGCACAAAGGAGGAGATACAACCATCTAGCTACTACATGGACCATAGTCCAAGGTGGAACTACTCATAAATCATACCGTAGAGAAGGCCTCCGAGATGATCTCCCCTCCGACAGAGTGCCGGGAAGAGCTTCAGATCCCCCGATCTAGGGACGATGGTGGCGGCGGCTATAGACGGTTTCGTGGAGATTTTATAGGGTCCTTAGAGTTTCTGCATCGGGGGCTTCTTATAGGCGAACGAGGAGACCGAGGCGGCCGCCAGGGCAGCCAAACCCTAGCCAGGCGTGGGCTAGGGCCCACCCACGCTCGGGGTGGGTCTGGCCCCCCTGGCCGGCCCCTCGGGCTCTCCTCTAGACTTCTTGTTCCCCACAGACGGTTATTGACTTTGTCCTTCGTCCCGTCCAATTTCGAGAATTTCTTTACTAACTTTTCTGAAACCAAAAATAGCAGAAAACAGGCATCTGGCACTGTTTCAACTTGTTAGTAGGTTAGTACCAGAAAACATGTAAAAAGCACCTCAAAGTGTAGATAAGTAAGGAAAAGTAGATACTAAATAAGCATGGAGCATCAAAAATTATAGATACGTTTCCAACGTATCATGGAGTTTGTATTCTGTGTTAGAGAAATGCCTGGGCCACTAGCCTAAGCCATGCCTAATCATGGTGGAAACTTGCAGCATCACCATAATGAGCTATCTATGAAGCATCCTCAATAAAAAGCTATGCATATGGTAAATAAAAAGATCGCTGAGATGCTCATTGCTGCTTGCCTTGTCATTTTGGTTATGGGAAAGCTCCTGTACCATGTGCAAGGGGTACCCCGTTGGCGGTTCTCAATGATATGCAAATACTTACAGTGACAAGAACTTACCTGGACCCAAAGTTGAGTATGCATGAGGTGTGGCCCTCGTATTCAAGGGACTTGAGATTGCCAACTTATACTTCGTCAAGCATATACTCCAGCTTTGCCACTTTAACCTTAACCACTTCAAGATGCTTATGATAGGGGCAATGAGGGCTGAAAGCTAGCAAGTACCATAATTTTTGGAAGCTCTTTTTGAAACTTGTAATCCCTGCTTCCTTTACAAAAAGGCCTTTCTTCCACCATTATTTGAGTCTCCACCTTCTACCTTTAGGCACCATTAAGAGAGCATAGTTGTCATTCTGTGTGTAGTGTTCCAAAGCTTATTAATTGATGCATATTGTGATATTACTTGTTCTTGTGTTACTTGTTTCTAGTCACCCTTGTGAACTTTGCAGGTGTCCTATGCATTTATTTGCTACTCTATGAGGGACAAGCTGATTGCCACTATGCTATGTTTTGTGCATGTGAAACAAACAAACGTTTTTCAATGCATGTTATTCATGACCTTTGTTTGTAGCTTGCCATGTTGCATGCATAGTTACTATGTCCTATTGTTAGAACTCCATCTTTCATGCACATGTTTAGAGTTCTTTGATCCCAGCTTTCAATGCTTACAAATGGTTGGATCTTTATTGTGAGGGTGCATGTCACCTCAAAAATTATTTTGTTTATCACTTACCTACTCGAGGACGAGCAGGAGTTAAGCTTGGGGATGTTGATACGTTGGAAATGTATCTACAATTTTTGATGCTCCATGTTTGTTTAGTATCTACTTTGCTTTACTTGTCCACACTTTGAGGTGCTTTTAACATGTTTTCTGGTACTAACCTACTAACAATTTGCAACAGTGCGAGATGCCTGTTTTCTGCAGTTTTTGGTTTCAGAAAACTTAGTAAAGAAATATTCTCGGAATTGGACGGGACAAACAACAAAGTCAATTACTTTCCGTGGGGAACAAGAAGTCTAGAGGAGAGCCGGAGGGGTCGGCCAGGGGGCAGACCCACCCGAGCCAGCCCCGCGCCTAGCTAGGGTTTGGTGGCCCTGGCCGCCTCCTCGGTCTCCCCCTTCACCTATAAGAAGCCCCCGATGCAGAAACCATGAGTACCCGATCAAATATCCACGAAACCGTTTGTAGCCACCGCCACCATCGTCCCTAGATCAGGGGATCTAAAGTTCTTCCCGGTACCCTGTCGGAGGGGAGATCATCCCGGAGGCCTTCTCTCCGGTATGATGCGTGAGTAGTTCCACCTTGGACTATGGGTCCATGTAGTAGCTAGATGGTTGTATCTCCTCCTTTGTGTTTTCATGTATAGATCTTGTGAGCTCCGTTCATGATCAAGATCTAATCTATTTGTAATCATGCATGTTGTGTTTGCGGGGATCCGATGGATATTGAGATTATTATGTTGGTTTCATTAATGGTTTTGTCTTTATGATTCTATCATGTTTGTGTTGTTGTGATCTTGCATGCTCTCCGTTGTTAGTAGCTATCTTGGCCAAGTAGTTGCTACTGACTTCAAGAGGGGGTATTTATGCTCGATAGTGGGTTCATGACTCTAGTTTACAAGGGAAGTTCCAATAATCTCTTCCGTTGTAGATGTGTTGTTGCTACTAGGGAGAAAACAACGGTCTCTTGTTCATGGAACATGTGGACTGTTTACCTTACACACTTTGCTTAAAGCAGTTGTCTGTTGCTTGCAACTTAATACTGGAGGGGGTTCGGATGATAACCTGAAGGTGGACTTCTAGTCATAGATGCAGTTGGATGGCGGTCTATGTATCTTGTTGTATTGCCCAATCGAATCTCATAGGATCTTTCTGACTAGTAATTGCATTGTTATGCCTTGCTCAGTTCCTGTCAATTGCCCTGCTGTAATTTGTTTACCCTTCATGCCATGTTGTTTATCTAAGGAGAGAACCTCTAGTGAACTATGGACCTCGGTCCAATCTTTACCATCAATACATCTTCCATTGTTACTTGTTTACTTGATGCAAACCACCATTACCTTCCACACCATACGTTTAATCCTTTGTTATAGCAAACCGGTGAGCTTGACAACCTCACTGATTCTTTGGGGCAAAGTCTTGAGTTTGTGTTGTGTAGGTCTCCGCGTTGCTTGCAACACCTGTGTGACATTTCCTTCCTCCTTATGGTTCGATAACCTCGGTCTCTACTGAGGGAAGACTTGTTGCTTGCTGCTTCACACCATGCGCTTGGGGTTACCAACGGAGTGCTCCACGTCAGCATGCCATCAAAGAGACCGTTGTTTTCTCCCAAGTAGCAACAGCACATCTACAACCGAAGATATTTCTGTCACTTCCCTTGGAAACTAGAGGCATGAACCCACTATCGAGCATAAATACCCCCTCTTGGAGTCACTAGCAACTACTCGGCCAAGATAGCTACTAACAACGGACATCATGCAAGCTCACAAACAACACATACATAATAGAATCATAAAGACAAAACCATTAACAAAATTGATATAATAATCTCAATATCCATTGGATCCCCACAAACACAACATGCATGATTACAAATAGATTAGATCTTGATCATGAACGGAGATCACAAGATCTATACATGAAAGCACAAGGAGGAGATACAACCATCTAGCTACTACATGGACCCATAGTCCAAGGTGGAACTACTCACGCATCATACCGGAGAAGAAGGCCTCCGGGATGATCTCCCCTCCGGCAGGGTGCCGGGAAGAACTTCGGATCCCCCCCGATCTAGGGATCGATGGTGGCGGCGGCTACAGACGGTTTCGTGGAGTTTTGATCGGGTGCCTAGGGTTTCTACATCGAGGCTTCTTATAGGCGAAGAGGCGAGGCAGGGGGTGCCCGAGGGGCCCACACCTTGCCTAGTGTGGGCCGGGCTTGGCCGTGCTTGGGGGGGTGCGGCCACCCCGTGGCTCCCCTCTGTCTCTCCTCTGGACTTCGTGGTCCCTAGAGAAAGATATTGAATTTGGCTTTTGTCCCGTCCAATTCCGAGAATATTGATTTTCTGCCTTTCTGGAACCAAAAACAAAAGAAAACAGGCAACTGGCAGTGTGGCAACTTGTTAATAGGTTAGTTACAGAAAATATATAAAAACACCTCAAAGTGTAGACAAAGCAAAGCAAAGTAGATACTAAACAAGCATGGAACATCAAAATTTATAGATATGTTTCCAACGTATCACTAAACAAGAATGGAACATAAAAAATTATAGATACATTTCCGACGTATCAAGCATCCCCAAGCTTAACTCCTGCTCGTCCTCGAGTAGGTAATTGATAAAAAGAATATTTTTTTAGGTGACATGCACCATCAAAATCAAGATCAAACCATTTGCAAACATTGAAAGCTGGGATCAAAGAACTCTAAACATGAGCATGAAAGATGGAGTTCTAACAGTAAGACAAAGTAACTATGCATGCAACATGAAAGGTTACAAACAAATATCATGAATCACATGCATTGAAAAATGTTTGTTTGTTTCACATACAAGAAAACATGGCATAGTGGCATTCAGCTTGTCCCTCATGGAGTAGCAAATAGATGCATAGAACACCTTCAAAGTTCAAAAGAGTGACTAGATACAAATATCACAAGAACAAGTAATATCAACAATATGCATCAATCAATAAGTTTTGGGACAATGCACATAGAACTAAGAATGGCAACTATGCTCTCTTAACTGGTGCCTAAAGGTAGAAGGTGGAGACTCAATATAAAGGTGGAAGAAAGGCCCTTCATAAAGGGAAGCAGGGATTTCAAGTCTCAAAAAGAGCTTCCAAAAATTATGGTACTTGTTAGCTTTCAGCTCTCATTGCCCCTATCATAAGCATCTTTAAGTGATTAAGGTTAAAGTGAACAAACTATGGAGTATATGCTTGACAAATTATAAGTTGGCAATCTCATGTCCCTTGAATACGAGGGCCGCTCCTCATGCTACTCAAGTTTAGTTACTTGAAAGTTCTTGTCATAGTAAGTACATGTGTATCATAGAGAACCGCCAACGGGGTACCCCTTGCACATGGTACAGGAGCTATCCCATAACCAAAATGACAAGCCAAGAAGACAATGAGCACCTCAGCATTCTTCTTATTTACCATGGGAATATGGTGCTTTTTATCTCTTTCCTCTTTTCTCATATGTTTTTATTCTTTTTCTCAATATCTTTTTCTATAGGAAGAATGCTTCATAGATGTCACTATGGTGATGCTGCAAGTTTCCACCATGATTAGGCATGGCTTAGGCTAGCGGCCCAGGTGTTTCTCTAACACACATACATAACTCCATGGACTTACAAGCTCTCCTTTCATTTCACACCGAAGACATCCATAGACAAAAGAGCATGATATCAACTGTGTACAAAGTACAAGTGCAATGTTGAAAGTGTTCCCCATGAAAGCATGGTTCTGCTAATTCCAACGTATAAGTGCAAGCATATACAACATAGATGACACAATGGTTCAAGTTTATTAGGGGCAAGAAAAATAAAGTGTGCCATCAAGTTCGTGAGAGCTTTAATCACTAAGTTTTCACATAAAAATACTTTTTAATTGGAAGATAGATGAAAACAAGAATATACTTGGAATGGTGTAACATACCATGCATAGGATTTTATAGTGGAAACATTGGAATAACTTGGTTTCTTGGGAGTTGGATGCATGAGTAGAGCTTACTCATACAAGTGGAGGCTAGCAAAAGACTGGGAGCGACCAACTAAGAGAGCAATAATGGCCATAATCATGCAGAGCGACAAAACATTACTAATCAAAGCATAGAGTGGTACTACAAGTCAAGGACTAAATGATCATAGAGTCTATGGTGACTTGTTCATAGTCATAACATGGTGTGAGTATGTGCCAAGTCAACCCAAACAAAACATCAAAGGAGAATACCACAATACTATGCATTCGTATGCTAAAACAACGCATGATTCTTTCAAGGCACACTAAGCAATCCCAATTGTTTGGAACAATTCATGCTACAGCAATAATCACAAAGCATAAGGTCAAAACAACACCTAGCATGACATGCTAAAGTCTAAGTCACAGTCAAAGCAAGCTCCTCTTGTACTACTCAAGCAAGAACTTTCTACTCCTCTCCAACACCAATCAACTTATTTGAAACAACACAGCGAGAACAGGGGTCCAAACTACTTTATTCAAGAAAACTAAGCAAACTAAGCAAAGCAAATGAAACTAAGACGCTCGAAGAACAACACAACAGTGCATGAAACAATAAAAACGAAGTGTCTAGAAAGACCTAAGCTTTTTGTTGATGAAGAAGGGGATGCCTTGGGCATCCCCAATCTTTGACGCTTGTACCTCTTGAATATTTATTGCGGTGAAATGGGGTAGCATACCCAAGATTGAGATTTTGTACATTCTTCATCTCATTACATCATTGTCTCTCTACACCTAAATTTTTTCCTTCATACAAAACTTCACATAATCTTCATTAGCAACATTAGTGTATTCAAAAGATAATAGACCCTTGGGTTTAGCTTTAGAACAGCAAAACTTTCACTAAAAACACAAGATACTGTAGCAATTCCCTCAAAAATCTCAATTTCCCAAAAATAACCCAAAAAGGAATCAATAAGAAGCAAATGCAAATAATGGCAGAAATCTGTCAAAACAGACCAGCAGGTAGAAACCAATTTTTTCGAACACCTTCTGTTGCTCAAATAAAAAAGTGTTGAACTAACGAAAGTTATCTAACATACAGGGGTATTTATTCGCAAAATATCATCTCAATCCGACTTACAGAGATTCCTCACGAAGTTTTACGGTGGAGCACAAAAGTATGTTTCAGGACAGCAACTCCCCAAATCTTACTTCCCTCTCATTAGAGGTCATTCTTGGCACAACAAGCAAACAAAAAGGATAAGGAGAAGTCATTACTAAAGTAATAACTTCCAAGACTCGATAAAACTCTTGGGTTATCTCCCAACAAGTACTTTCCTTTAACGCCTTTAAGTTAGGCATGATCTCTTTGAGAAGATGCTCTCATAAGAAATATGAATTGAAGTAAAAGAGAGCATTAAGAAGAAAATTCAAAACACATTTAAGTCTAACCCACTTACTATGCATAGTAATCTTGTACACAAATAAATTCACAAGGAACAAAGTGACAAGCATAGGAAGATAAAACAAGAGTAACTTCAAAGCTTTCAGCACATAGAGAGGTGTTTCAGTACCATGAAAACCTCTATAACCATACTTTCCTCTCTCATGATAATTTTCAGTAGCCTCATGAATAAACTCAACAATATAAATATCACATAAAGCATGCTTTTCATGATCTACAAACACATAATTTCTATCAAGCTCAAAAATAGTGGGATTAAAACCTTCAAACCCACTTTTAACAATTCTATAACAAGATGACTGATCATTCAATATAGGACCATCATCTAGAGCTTTATCATAAACATTTTATAAAAATGACTCCTTAGTACCATGCATTTCTAAGTTAGGCACAAATATTGTATTATCATAGATAAGAGGAGCATAACTATTATCACAAGTTTTACCCATAGCAGATATTTCAAAAGAACCCACAGGAACATAACATTCATCCTCCTTTGGTAAGCATGGGGGACAATCAAATAATGTAAGAGGTAAAAATTTACTCTCATTAGAAGTTAGGCATGGGTAGGTCCATTCTTCCTCCTCTTGACCATCCTCCTTTTCATCTAATGAGCTTTCAGGTTCATCGATTTTGTCTTCCATGGGCTCCTACAAGGCATTAATCTATTCCACTTGTGGAAAGCATCTATTAAAATATTCAAGAATATAACCATTATATTCTTTTTAATTATCAAAGCAAAATTTAAGTATATGATAAACCTCATATTCATAAGGTGAATCATCAGTATTTTCAAGCAAACTAGCAAGTTCAACTGCACCCTTGAAAGCAATAAATTCTTCAATTTGTTCCACATCATAAAAGTCATAATTTCCTTTAACATAAGAAGATATGGTAACATTATCATTATACTCACATTGAAAAGGGAGGTTTTTATACCTCCTACAGCAACATGATTTATCAAAGCAATAAGTAAAATTATAAGTAGAGCACACCTCTCTAGCAATAGTATTCAATTTATCAATTTGTTCCCATAAGTGTTTCCCTTTTTGTGACAAACGGTGTTCCTTATAATAATACTTTTGTTCTTCTGTGAACCCACCTTGCCAATAAGAACTAGTTTCAAAGAAACCATCCACTGATAGAAAGCATGACAAAGCAAGGCAATAACAGACCAACAACTAGAGCAGGAACTAATTTTTTGTGTTTTTATAAGAGAAAGCAAACCAAACTAAACTAATTTTTTGGAGTTTTTGATAAAAAGAGGCGAACAAAACCAAGCAAAAGAAACTAAGCAAAACAAAAACAAAGTAAAGAGAAAGGTTGTGAAGGACTCCCCTTGTGAAAACGTCATTAGCCTCCCCGGCAACGACACTAGAAAAAGGCTTAATGAGTGCGTGAACACTTCGTTGGGAGACCCCAAGAGGAAGGTATGATGAGCACAACAGAAAGTTTTCCCTCAGTAAGAAACCAAGGTTATCGAACTAGTAGGAGGAAGGAAACAACTCAAAGGTGTTGCTAGCAACTTGGAGACTTGCACAACACAAACTCAAGACTTTGCCCCAATGAACAGTGAGGTTGTCAATCTCACTAGTTTGCTGTAACAAAGGATTAACTGTATGGTGTGGAAGGTAATAGTTGTTTGCAACAAGTAAACAAGAACAGTGAAGATGTATCAATGGTAAAGATTGGACCAGGGTCCATAGTTCACTAGAGGTGTTCTTCTTAGATAAACAAACATGGCATGTTGGGTAAACAAATTACAGCAGGGCAATTGACAGGACTGAGCAAGGCATAACAATGCAATACTAGACATTCATGATCCTATGAGATTCGATTGGGCAATACAACAAGATACATAGACCGCCATCCAACTGCATCTATGACTAGAAATCCACCTTCAGGTTATCATCCGAACCCCCTCCAGTATTAAGTTGCAAGCAACAGACAACTGCTTTAAGCAAAGTGTGTAAGGTAAACAATCCACTTGTTCCATGAACAAGAGACTGTTGTTTTCTCCCTAGTGGAAACAACACATCTACAACCTTAGAGATTTCTATCACTTCCCTTAGATTAAATAGAGGCATGAACCCACTATCGAGCATAAATACCCCCTCTTGGAGTCACTAGCAACTACTTGGCCAAGATAGCTACTAACAACGGAGAGTATGCAAGATCACAAACAACACAGACATGATAGAATCAATAAGACAAACCCATTAATCAATCTGACATAGTAATCTCAATATCCATCAGATCCCCGCAAACACAACATGCATGATTACAAATAGATGAGATCTTGATCATGAATAGAGCTCACAAGATATAAACATGGTAGCACAAAGGAGGAGATACAACCATATAGCTACTACATGGACCCGTAGTCCAAGGTGGAACTACTCACGCTTCATACCGGAGGCTGACATGATGAAGAAGAAGGTCTCCGAGATGATCTCCCCTCCGGCAGGGTGTCGGGAAGAGCTTCAGACCCCCCCCCCGATCTAAGGATGATGATGGTGGCGGCTATAGACGGTTTCGTGGAATATTGATTGGGTGCTTAGGGTTTAGGCATCAGGGGGTCTTTATAGGCGAAGAGGCGAGACAGGGGAGTCGCCAGGGCGGCCGCACCCCCCAGGCACGGGCCCACCTTGGCCGCACGGCCAGGGGGTGTGGCTCTCCTCCGTCTCGTATTCAGGCTTCGTGTTCCCCACGGTAAAATATTGACTTTGGATTTTGTCCCGTCCAATTCCGAGAATATTGATTTTCTGCCTTTCTAGAACCAAAGACAGAATAAAACAGGCAACTATCACTGTGGCATCTTGTTAATAGGTTAGTACCAGAAAACATATAAAAACACCTCAAAGTGTAGATAAAGCAAAGCAAAGAAAAACATATAATAAGCATGTAACATCAAAAAATTATAGATACATTTCTGACGTACCAGTGATTAGATGTGCAGGTTATCACCCATCATTTGATCAACAATTTACTAGTATATCGTAGGTGTATTAATGCGATGACAGTCCGCTTTTAATTATAACTATTCTATAAAGAGATGGTCTATAAATATACCCCTCTAGTGATGCATTGTGTTGGAACAATGTGGAACTTGATCGCGCTAGGATCTAATGTGCAAGTATTTACTATACTATGTTTACAGCAAAACAAACTTCTAGTGTACTACTGCTAGCAGAGGCGGATCCACAATCTGGCATGCGCGCGCTCAGCTGGTTAACTCCACTGAAATACTATAAGAAAACTAAGATAGAAAGAGGAGATTTGTCGGGCAAACACTCAACTAATCAACTGTATCTATACTCTTTGCCCAGGCTTAAATTATGAGCTAGCTCTGCCACTGATTGGTAGTATTGTATCACCTTTGTTCCACATTATGATCCTTTTGAGCAAACTAATACTGATAGTAGTAGTAGTTTTTGTACAAGTGTACTACTATTAGGTGTTGTACGCACTAGTATTTTTTTAAAATATATGTAAACATCATCTGGTCAAACAAGATAGTATTAAATCTAGTCGGCATGCACGGCAGCATGCCAGACTCGCTAGGTGTAATGCATTAAGATGTGACATGGTTAATTTAGTGCACGGCAGCGTGCCAACCTAGCTTATAATTTATTGAAGTGCAGCATGTCAGCAAAGCTATATTCGTCATCCTGGATGTAGCTCCAAAGGGCTTGCAAAAACAAAAACAAAAACTCGTTCAAAGACTAGAGCCATCCCATCTTCCCTAACATCGACAAGTTTCAAGAGTGAGATAGCACAACTAAATCTTCTTGTGATGATCCCAATGTTAAGATAGGTAACGTCATACTAATTAATTACTTTATATTGGTGATAGACTCAATTTGTTTGGGGAGAGCCGGAACGAAGTTGCGGTAATGTATACCTATTTCCAATGTACGTTGCTGACATAGTGGGCCTACAGGCGACGGTGTGACAAGGAAAGCTTAACAGGCAGGAAACAAAGCACTGTGTATTTTGTATGACCCGGTCAGCACTTGGACAAGCCGATGCGTTATGTTGTGTATTTTTATGGAGGTTTGGTAATGCTAATCTATTTTATACTAATACATATGTACTGGTATTCGTTCAGATCGACGACCGTTCGAGTGTAGAATATGCTCTCTCTTTCCTTTTTGAGTCATGGCCTTGCTACAACTATTAAAAAAACTATTAAGTTTTATCGTCTGCATTGCTGAATCTATCATTTATTTTAGAAATTTTCTGTACTGCTGAATCGGTCACTTTGAAATGTTGTTGAATCTGTCAAGTGCTGTTGAATATGAACTAGGAATCTGCCGATGTTTTTATGATCTTATTATATACTGCTGAATCTGTCAAATCTTACTTACTAAAGTGTTTTGTATAACTAATATTGATGTACTAGTACTTGTTTAGATCAAGTGCAGTAGTAAGTCTTGCTTTTATTTTGAAACATGGCCTTGTCTAAATCTAGATGAGACTTCGCCATTTTGGGTTGCATCGGAGTCACACAGGCATTAATGTGAGAAGAAGGTACTCCAAGCAGACTCGATCGTCAGTTTTGCATGCTCCAATGGTCGAGTGTGTTTGAATAAAAGGGAAAACTAATCGATCAGGCGACTAGATTTTAAGAGATGAAATAAGAAATAGTTCTCTTTGTACTGCTATTGTATTTCAGTGTCTGTATTGCTGAATAGCTCACTTTGAAATGTTGTTGAATTGTTCAAGTGCTGCTGAATGTGAACTGCGAATCTATCGATAAATTTTCTATCTTATTCTGTACTACAGAGTTTATATAAATATATGCCAAAAAGAATTATCGATTTCTTTCCCTCCCTCTCTGAGGTCTTTGTTTTGAATTGGCCGAGCCACAAAAAAATGCAATTTTTATATACCAGGAGAAGAAATCTAGCTTATTCGCCCCCTCTTTAGTCCAGAACATTTTAATTCGGCCTTTTAGGGGTCTGTGGACTGCTGACCACATCCCAAGGGAAATTTGAGAAAGGAGCCCTATTGGGGATATGCTATATGGGTATCCTCATAGCATGTCTCCTATCCGGATAACCCGGGTGGCCCACAGTTGGTAGCATGACCCATGGCCTGCTGGGCGGCCCATTTAGATGGATCTATAAGGGAGGCCCATGTCGTATAAAGGAAGGCTATGGAGGAGTCACCGACGTACCCGGAGCCTTGGAGTGCAAGACACGCTAGACTAATTGTATGCAGTGTAGGACTCTGTAACCTGTCTGGTTAGGACTTTTCCCTGTAACCCTAGGACCTAGCGACTATATAAGTCGGGTCTATGGGAGCCTTTAGGGAACAAGTCAGACCAATCAACTCATACCTCGCACAGCGAACCGATCCCTGTAACTCGGCGTATCGCCATTATAGTGATTTATAGCAGGAGTAGGATTCCGCCACCATCGTGGGATCTAAACCTGGGTAAGCTGTGTTACCTCATACCCGTCAACCATCCTCCTTACCCCATGTCTCTAAACACGCACTATGAGGACCCCTCCATGACGTACTCATCGGCAATACCACGACAGTTGGCGTCCACCGTGGGGCAAGAGGCGCTTCAGGCTCTACAGCGGGCGAGGACCAAGATCTTTGCGTGAATCGGTGAAACCGTAGCCATCGGTCGTGTTCTCTTCTCCGGCAACGTTCTGATCGTCCCTCCCAACGAGTTCTGGATCCCGGTGAAGACGAACCCTACGCGGTGCTCAATCGTCCCCATCGGAGATATCCACCTCTTCATCGGCGAAACCGACTCGGGCACTAGTTCCCTGCGAGTCGGAAGAGCGTCAAGACCCGCACGGACCGCATACGGGCAGGATACTTCGCGGAAGGATCGATGTCGGATCTCTCTTCGTAGTTTGCCGACAAAGATCGGAAAAATTCAAGGCCCACCCAAACCGCCCCTGTGCAGGATATAATGGTGGAAGATCGCTGCAAGTCCGCCAGCTTCGCCCGTGCGTCTGGACAGCAGAGATCCAAGTTCATCGGCGTGGTTACTATCTTCAATCTGGCGCGTTGCGTTTAGAGAGAGGGAGAAAAACCCCGCGATTACCTTGCCGGGTGGCTCCGTATACGGGCCGACCTGGCACATTACCCCAATGATGATGTCCTGTATCACTTTCACTACAAGAAATGTGTTCATCTATGACCTTTTGATAGTGACCATGGAAGAAATCGTCATATATCCATTCTGATTTCACAAATGATGGAATCAAGTGGTTTGTAGGCGTAAAAAACCCAGAAAATTAAGACGATTTGGTCTAAAAACGTCATAGTTTTATTAGGTAAAATCATCATAGTGCTAGGAAGGACAAAATATAAGCGGAGGGAAATAACAGTCGTTGGATCTCAATAGGATGGACGGCTAAGATGTGATCTGTGGGAACTTGCCGTGGATCGATGACCTGGCACCACCCATCGCGCGTGGCCCAGCAAAATTTTGGGTCCAATAGGCGCGAGCGCGAGATGAACCAAGTTAGCGAACCCTACCCTCTCGGACTCCCAACACCGAATTTACTCCTCCATGGTTTCCCTCCCCCACCTTCGCCACCGGCCAAAATACCGGACAGTTCTATCCACCCCCTGCTCCGCCGAACACATCCCCCGAATCCCCTCGCCCCCTCTCTATTCCACTGCATGGAACCACCAATCCTTACCTCCAATCGAAACCCTAGGCCAGGACCAGGATCTACAGAGAATAGTAGGAGGTAGGATTTCGACCATTCCATCCATGGAGGCTGCGCCACGTCGATGGGTGGTGGTGGGTCGTCACGGTGACCGACTAGACCATCACCGCCATCTAGGACGCTGGCGACACCAACGACTTCGAGGAAGCGGAAGTTCTTCCCATGGACACCAAGGTCGAGCTCGTTGACCCAGATCCACGGCCGGTGGCTACTCTCGCTTCCTCTGCCTCCGTGTCCACCTCCTCCACGAGCAAAGCGCCGCCTCCAGCCAAAAAGCACGATGACGAGTTCATATATGATGCAGGTGGACGTCCGGGTATGTTCTTTAGTGCTGTCGTGGCCCTTGTCTTCCCAACAGGTACAAATCACTCGTTCTTTTTGTGTTCCTCTTTTGAGTACAACTACATAGACTGTTTGGTACGCTTCAACTTTTTAGTACATCGTCTGCCCAACCCAATTCCTCTTCAGCTTTGTTTCATCTCCCTAGCTAGATCTTCCAAGCAATTTAATGTGTAGTTTGTGAGCATCCCTAGTGATGTTTTGTATCATGCTAGCTCTTACTTTTACTTAATCTGATGTATTTACTGGAGTTTAGAGAATTGAGGAACTCTAAATTTGTTGTGGCGGTTTTGAATGTCGTTATCATTTCTAAATTGTAGATAGGAAGACATGTGCCTTTTGTAAAAGTGTTTCTTGGCTGGCATGCGTGAACCATGGTCCTTGCTGCTGTTTATGGACCACCCAGGTTTATGATTGCAGATGTTCTATGATCTTTCCTGTAATCCTGATACAATAGTTGTACACAATTCCATTCCTCTTGTGCAGATTCTATACCTAGTGCATTAAAAAAGTATGTGATCTAGCTATACACCATTCCATGCCTCTTGTGCAGATTCTATTTATAATACACTTAGGTATAAAAAAGTATCTGCTCTAGCTATAACAGATTAAGTTTTCTGTGTGCACTTTCTTTGTGCTTGTGTACTGCAAAATATAGTGTTGTATGCTGATCATTTGGGCTCATTCTTTCCATATACTGCTTGCTGGCAGTTATGTGCAATTGTCATATTAATTTTTTTACCCTTAACAAGCAAAACCAAGGAAAGAATGCTTCATAAATTAATCCAACCTGTGATTTATAAAGTAATCATTTGCTTCCTTAGTTGATAAAATCTATGGCACCCTTTATAAGTGGTTCCTAAATTGGCAGCAGACAATAATTTCTATGATGTACATAATTTAAGTATTGTCTTGATGAAGCAGGTAAAGTGCTAGTAGGATAAGAAGAAAGGTCATCGGGACTGAAGAACATCAGTTTACCTGTAAGATAAGATATCACTCTATTTGTGGAGGGACATGGCATGGAATATTGTTGGATACAAGGAGAATAGTCAGAGAAGATCTGTAAATTAATGTGTGTAGAGGACCTTTTTAGTCAATTCATATGATTTTGTTTCGAGAAAAAAGTATTATGTTTAAAGGCATGTGTTTTCATTGCTCATTGCTATTGTACTGCTACCGCTCCTTGGGTTGAGAATACTCATCAGCGGAGATGCTTCTGATACTTGTGTGCACTGTTGTACTTAGATGTGTGTTGTTGCTGATGTGTGCTTCATTACCCTATAAATCTTAATTTGTGTTAGCATGCTTTACTTGTTGCTGCTGATGTATGCTTTAGGTGTGTCGTGTGCTAGCTACTACAATTATTAGCCGTGAGAGGTTACTAGCTATTATTATATTGCTAATTGATGTAATGTTCTTTTGCAAATTTTGCAGTTTCTTCACCACAACTAATGAGTCGTCTCTCGTGCCTTCGAGTCTCTATCGGCGAAGTGGCCACCAGGAGAAAGGGGCTGGCAAGGTGGATGGGTGAAGGAGAGAACCGGGTGAACTATTGGCCTATCATAACCTCTATGACAAGCTCCAAGCTCCCAGCGCGTCTGACCCAGGGTGCGTTAGGGCCAATCCCTTCCAGAAGGTCACGCTCACGAGCCCCTCTAAATCAAAATAGGTATCACTCTCTCCCATCTCTCACTGGATTGGGTTGATGGGTCGGTGATGGTACTGCGATTTGAAGTTTGGTCCTTGTTTACTTTCTAATTGATTGCCTGCTTGATCAGTGAAAAATCACTATCAGTGCTACCTGATGTTCTTGCATGTGTAACTGTACTTTGCATGTGTAACTGTTCTTCGAACCTTTTGCCTAGAATATGTCATCTAAAAGTAGAATAGGGGCAGAATTTTCCCCTTATTGTTTATAAGTGAGGGTACTGCATATCTTTATCAGTAAACTATCTACAAAAAGAGACGAGCCAGGCATCCGTTAGGGCCTATGCTGCATAGAGAACTAAGTTAGAGGTTTAGAGCCAGCTAAAATAATGCTGCTGCTCATTACAGTATTTATCCAGTCTTGCAATAATCAATTAACACCTTGGTCAATTGACCGTGTAAGTAAACACTCTATGATCCTAGAATTTGTGTGACTTCATATTTTTTTAGGCTGCATTCTTTCAATTCTTACTGTAGCTCATAGTATACCTCTTCTTCTCAGGCAGGATCCATGGTAGCGACTCAGATGGAGATCATCCAGATCCTGGCTAGTGTCATGCTACAAGCCATGTTGGAGAAGCTGCAACTTCCATGCTGTACTTGTCATGCTTAATAGATCTGTTTATTCCTGTGTAGTTGTGACACAATGTTGCTTAATAGACAATAAGTAGAAGATGTGATGATTGCCATGGTATCATATTTTGTTGAATTGTGTTAGGTACATGCCTTTGGTAGCATTTTTTGTATGCAAGCTAGTTATATCTTTGTTTGGTTAGGATATGTGGAATACAAGTTCTTCCTTGTTGCACATAGTTTTGATCTGATCCACCACTTTCATATAAACAAAGGACAATGAAATATTGCACTTGAATACAGTAGTATATCGTTTATAATGTTGATTTTCATACCTGGGAATTCTGGATTGTTGTGAGGTAGTACTTGCCATCTTAATAAGTTTGTTGCTAAAGAAGTTCCAGTTTTGAATATACTAGAACCTTTACCATGAATATTCTTCTGATGATTTTCTATAGATTGATCTTGTGTGCTGAACCGTGTCGTATTGTACTACTGCAGTTTTGGTGATGAACCTTTTCTCATTAGTTTTGCAGATTTAGCTTGGAAGATGGAAAGGGTTGGAGTACTCTACACATTATACGTGTGCGACTGGTCCTGGAGCGGCATATGCAAGTCTGTCGACAGGATGAGGGCCATCCACAGCGCCTGCCTGAGGGCGACGGAGCAGTCTGGAACTTTGCCCCGGCCTGACCAGCTGAACATGACAGCCAGGTATGCGCAGATTAGCCACTGGTGCTACCCAAATGAGCTATATTTAATTATATGTTTTGTTCTTTCTGCTAGAACAATTAATTGACAATTCTACTTTATCTATTGTATTTGTCGTAGTTCTTGATAGTATTTGCCTCCTTAGCATAAATTGAAGTCAGTTATGTATACTGATATGTGCCTTCATTCTAGATAGTAAATTGCCAATTTATACTGAATATAAATTGAAGTTAGTTTTTTTCCAAATGTGTTCTTACTCCTTTTTATAATGATTTTATAGGAGGATGATAGGAGGTCTTCAATGAGATGCCAAACACAAGATACAGATTATGTCATCGAAGCTTGGATGGAACAAGGTTGTGTACTCTGCTTGTGTATAACTGTATTGTGTCCCTTGGATGGATAGGAGGAGGATTTAGTAGGAAGTGTACTATGTTCCTTGTGTATAACTTGTATTTTGTTGTGATGTAATTAGCCGTGTTATAATTTTGTATTGTAATTCGAATTCTGGTTCATATATGTTGTGATAAAAATAAGTGTGATGACTCATTGTTTGGTTGCATGAGTGGATCAAGTAAGAGTTGGAATATCAAAAATAAAAATTATAATATGGTATATGCTCAGAATTAAAGCGGTATGTAAAAGGCCAGGGCCCATATTTGAAATGGACTATAAAAAGGTCAAGGCCAAAAGGAAATCGACTATAGCAAGGTGAATAAACAAATTGAAATGCCCTGTAAATGTGCTTGGCCCAGAAAAGAAAATGCTGGAATTATTGGGCTTAGCCCATTTAGACCATAAAATGGACTGGGCTGATTTTGATTTAAGACGATTTCATTTCGTCACAATTTTGCCACGTAGGATCGGCCACGTAGGATCTGAACTGGCCTGGCCAGATTGTCTGTGATAATACGAGGAGATGGAGGAGGATTTCCAACGCGATGAGCAGGCCGACAACATCGTCACGTCCCGAGAGGTGTTCGTCGCCATTTGGACCGTGATGGAAGAAGACCAACCCGGACAAGCTCCGCCTAAAGCGCTGGACAAGGGGAAGGGACCACCTGTTTCTGTCGACAAGTATCGCACAAAGGTCATGCCCCCTCCGCCTAACCCAGTGCAACAGTCGCAGGAACTCAACATCGGTCCGAGTAACAACAACACTGCAAACCCTCCGCCTCCGGAATCTACGTCTGCTGCTGCCCAAATTACTCTGGTTGATAGAGTGATGTACGACAACCTGCTCGTCGAGCCCATGACAATAGCTCATATCCGGAGCGTAGTCCAGCTTGACGAGAAGCGCTAGCAGCTGCTGGAGGACGCACAAGCCATCGAGGAGCAAGGCGCAAAGTTAGATCGAGATCTGGCCAATGCGCAGAAGTCAATAGAGAAAGCTAGAGCCATAGAGGCTGAGTACAAGACTCTGCTCCAGTAGCAGAAGGCTAAGAAAGCTCCAGCTCGCGTCATCAACGATCCTGGCATACAGAGAAACCTAGGATGGGCCCCCTCGAAGCCGCCACAAGCAAAGCCATACATTGACGGTGAAGGCAGGCAGGTGATGCCCACTCCTCTTCTTAATCTCGCTGTCGCCAAGACCCTTCTGGAGCAGGATAGATCACCTGTGGCAGTGGAGCAGGTCTATGACCTTGTGGCCAAGGCGGTGAAACAGCAGGAAAAGGCCACCTCTCAGAGGCTTGAGTCTGACCCAGTGTTTTTCCAGTCTAGTCAGCATAAGCCGCCAAGGGATCGATCTCCTCAGGATGTTGGGTCGCAAACGGGTTCATCAGAACGAAGACGGGGGGATGCACGCAACAGGAAAGATGCTATCCCCATATCCTCCGACCACGGAGATAAGGCTCATCCTCGTCGCCCATCTCCACCGTCCTGATCCCCTCGACATCGCGAAGACACCAAGGCTCACCATCGCACGGATATGCCTCTGCCAAACCAGCGCAGCATCGTCATCCGCGACAACGCGGAGCAGACCCGTCATGATGGATAGCGCAACAAAGGACATAAGATTAGTTTGCACCATGACCCTCCGCGTCCGACAAGCAACCGCGACAAGCGTGAGTCGTCGCAGGAGGGTAACAGCAAGAAGGCTAACCCACCGCCACCTCCGCCTCCATCGCCCCCTAGCAGCCACCATGGCAGAGGGGCCTGCATCGTTCACGCAGCCCATCCCCTGATGGCAAGAAGAAGAGAAGAAGCCCGGAGCCATACGATGCACGTTCATGTCTGACAAGATCCATGAGGCCCGGGAAGGACCATACCTGGGACCACGTTGCTTTGGGCCTGTGATGCAGTCCGCAACTTACCCCAAAGGTTTACGGATTGACAAGACCATCAAACCCTATGACGGCACTACCAAGCTAGCTACATGGTTGCAGGACTACGGCAACGCGGTAGAGATCACCAGGGGTAACCCCAACGTTGCCGTCAAGTACCTCCCATTGATGTTGACGAGCATGACCCGACAATGGATTGATGACTTGCCGAAGAAATCCATCCGCAATTGGTTGGACATGCAAGAAGTGTTCACCAAGAACTTCGAGGGTACGTACAAACGGCCCTGTACTGTTGGCGATCTACAGTAGTGCATGCAGGAGAAATATGAGACATCTTGCGCCTACCTCTCTCACTGGCTAGATATGAAGAATTCCTATGCAGGAGTGCACGCTCAGACCGCCATGGTCGCCTTCATTGATGGGTTGGAAAGGGGCATGCTGCTCCGACATAAGCTGAAGCGCCTGCAGGACAATCACCAGCTAGATCTCAATCAGATGATCCAGTTGTCCAGTGAGTTCGCGGCTGCCGACGACGATGCCTGCGGCTCCATGCCGGCAACGGTCGTTCCAACTCAAGCTCGGAGGAATAGTAGCACCAAGCGAAATAACCCGCCAGAAGAAAAGAAAAATTCCGACATGGTCGCCATGAAATTTGCAGGACGAGGTGATGGCGGACAGTGCGGTCGAGGACGGGGGCCTGGTCGTGGGCAGCAACAAGGTAGTGAAAATAACTCGGCAGCGCTCCATGTTCCCCAAACCTACAAGGAGTACCACGATATGTCGTGCCTCGTACACCTCGACACCAACAGCAAAGTCACTCACACCAATCGCCATTGCAAGTTCGTCAACAACCTCAAGAAAGACCCGAAGTCCGGATACAAGCGAAGTCGGAAGAACAGACCGTGAGGCAAGGGCAAGGGAAATAAGAAGGAAGAGGAGTCCAAGGATTCAAGTGATATAGATGAGGATGTTGACCCCAAGTACGCCGCCAAGAGCGATGGAAAGGGCAAGAACCCCTTCGAGAAGAAGGCGGCCGTCTTCCAGACTTTCCTCGACACCCCCACTATCCGGCAACAAAAAACCTCTATGAGGATACTGATGGATACACTACCCCCAGTTCCCCAATACCCGCGCTGGTCGAAGATTCCAATTACTTGGGATAGGAAGGACCACCCAGACCTCATCCCAACAGAGAACCAGTACGCCATGGTCATCAACCCCTTAATTGACGGTAATGAGTTCACCAAATGTATGGTGGATAGTGGAAGCAGCATCAACATCATGTACTTGGATACACTTCACAAGATGAACTTGACGGAGGAAAACCTAAGGCGGACCAGCACCACCTTCCACGGCGTAGTTCCTGGTCGGGAAGCTCGGTCCCTTGGGTGCATCACACTTCAGGTTGCTTTTGGCGATGTCAATAATTACCGCCAAGAACGCATGGTCTTCTAGGTGGTCCCCTTCAAGAGCGTGTACCACGTCATATTTGGACGCGACATCTTCCACGCCTTCATGGACAAGCCATGCTTTGTCTACAACAAGCTCAAGATACCCGCACCAAACGGTGTCATCACTGTATCCGGAAGCTTTACCAATGCAAGGGACTGCGAGATTGGAGAAGCAGCCTTTGTGGAAGTTGTCCTCTACAGCAAAGAATTCAAGGATATACAGAGCAAGGTCGATGCCTTGGAGATGTCGGTGTCGAAGAAGTAAATCTCTGACTCCGCCCTAGCATTCAAGGGCACCATCAAGACCAAGCCGGTGGAACTTGTGGTAGGCTATGCCTCCAAGACCACCGCCATTGGGATGAACCTGGACCCTAAATAGGAAAGCGCACTCGTCGAGTTCCTCCGTGAGAATAGGGACATCTTTGCCTGGCAACCTGCCGACATGAAAGGTGTACCTAGGGAACTTGCCAAGCACGGCTTGAATATTGATCCAAAATGTAAACCAGTGAAACAACCTCTACAACGCTTCAGAGACGAGAAGAGACGCGCCATTGGCAAAGAGATAGCTAGGTTACTTAAGGCTAGTTTTATTCGAGAAGTCCTTCACACCCGATGGGTGGCCAATCATGTACTTGTCCCCAAAAAGGGAACCAAATAATTAAGAATGCGCGTTGATTACACCGGCTTGAACAAAGCATGTCCCAAAGATCCGTTTGCTTTGCCTCGTATTGACCAAGTCATTGACTCGACGGCTGGCTCAGAGCTTTTGTGTTTTCTCGATGCATACTCGGGATACCACCAGATCAAGATGAGGAAGTCGGACCAATTGGCCACTTTGTTCACTACACCCTACGGCATGTTTTGCTATGTCGCGATGCCCTTTGGGCTAAAAAACGCAGGTGCTACGTACCAGCGGACAATGCAACGTTGCCTACACGATAAAATTGGTCGGAACGTTCATGCCTATGTGGACAATATAGCGGTGATGTCTAAAAAGTCAAATGGATTAATCTCCGACTTAAAAGAAACCTTTGATAATCTTCAAAAATACAACATGATGCTTAACCCTAGGAAGTGCGTCTTTGGGGTTCCAGCTGGCAAATTGTTGGGCTTCATTGTTTCCTAGGGTGGAATCAAGGTCAACCCAGAGAAAATCAAGGCCATCTTAAACATAAACCATCCGACATGGCTAAAGGAGATACAACGGCTAAAAGGTTGCGTTGCAGCAGTTAGTCGGTTCGTCAGCCGACTTGGAGAGAAGGCTCTGCCAGTGTACAAGTTGTTGAAGAAGGTAGACAAATTCACGTGGACGGACGAAGCAAATAAAACATTGAAGCAGCTCAAGGAGATACTTTCCTCAGTGCCAATCTTTGCAGCACCCGAGCCTATGGAGCCTATGTTAGTTTACATGGCGGCCAACAACCGGGTAATCAGCATCGTCGTCGTGGTAGAGCGGAAGGAACCAGGGCATGAGTACGAAGTTCAACGACCAGTTTACTATATAAGCAAGGTCTTGACGGAGTCCAAGCAACGTTACCCGCACTACCAGAAGTTGGCTTATGGAGTGTTCCTTGCTTCTCGGAAGCTGAGGCACTACTTCCAGGAGCACCCCATCACAGTTGTGAGCAAAGCTCCACTGTCCGACATCATCATCAACAACGACGCTACAGGAAGGGTCGTGAAGTGGGGCATTAAACTTGCTGCCTTCGAGATCACCTACAAAAGACGCGACACTATTAAGTCACAGGCCTTGGCGGATTTTATCGCAGATTGGACGGAGATGCCAGATTCTACCCCTATACCAGAGCTAGAATACTGGGTGATGCTCTTTGACAGATCAAAGATACTCAATGGCTTGGGGGCTGGTGTACTACTACAGTCACCAACCGGGGAAAAACTTCACTACGTTCTACAGATCCACTTCGAGGCTACGAACAACAAGGTGGAATATGAAGCACTCATTCACGGACTGCGTGTAGCCAAGGATATTGGCATCAAGCGCATAGTTTGTTGTGGAGATTCCGACTTGGTTGCCCAGCAGGTGGCTGGCACCTGGAACGCGCGAAACCCTATGATGGCGGCATATCGCAACGAAGTGGACGAGATAGCCAAGAGCTTCTTGGGCTACGAGGTCAAGTATGTACCTAGGGAGCAAAATGAGGCGGCTGATCTGCTATCAAAGCTTGGATCAGGGTGCAAACAAATTCCGTCTATTGTTTTCCTGGAGCATCTACGGACACCATCCGTGAAGGTAGCGGACATGGACAACCCGGACAGAGCTGAATCTTTAGTTCACACAGTGACAAAGGTCCCTCCAGCTTGGAAAAAACCGTTCATGGAATATAATTTACACGGAACTTTGCCCGCCGATGAAGTCGAAAAACGGCAAATAGTACGTCGAGCAAAGGGCTATACCATAATCAATGGAAAGCTCTACAAAAGAAGCACCACCGGTGTTTACCTTAAGTGTGTTTCCCAGCAAGATGGTATTGAAATCCTACGTGAGATCCATCTCGAAGATTGCGGGCATCATGCCGCTCCTCGATCATTGGTCTCCAAAGCCTTCCGGCAAGGATTCTACTGGCCGATCACGAAGGCGGACACCGACAAGCTGGTAGAGATGTGCTTAGGATGTCAGTTCTACGCCCGACAACCACATGTTCTAGCCGAAGAATTGCGAACAATACCAATAACTTGGTCGTTTACAGTCTGGGGGCTAGACATGGTTGGTCCGTTGTAGACGGCACCATGTGGGTTTACGCATCTACTAGTAGCAGTTGATAAATTCACCAAATGGATAGAAGCTAAACCCATTAGAAAGCTTGATGGGGCAACTGCCCTTAGATTTGTCTGGGGTCTGGTGGTGAGATTTGGTCTCCCACATAGCATCATCACCGACAATGGAAGCAACTTGTCACTCGGAGAAGTGGAGGCTTATTGTTGGGAGAAAGGCATCCGACTTGACCTTGAATTTGTGGCACATCCACAATCCAATGGTCAGGTTGAGCGAGCCAATGGGTTAATTCTGCAGGGAATCAAGCCACGTCTGGAAGCACCAGTGCATAGAGCAGCTAGAGCCTGGGCGGAGGAATTACCATCTGTGCTGTGGAGTTTACGAACTACACCCAACAGATCCACCGGCTACACCTCTTGCTTCATGGTATATGGAGCAGAAGCCATCCTACCTTCCGACATCCTTCATGATTCACCAAGAGTTGTCGCCTACGACGAAGATGATGCTGAAGAATCCAGACGCCTAGATGTGGACCTTCTCGAGGAGGAGCGTGTTTTAGCATGCCAAGGCCACCATCTACCAGCAGAAGCTACGTAGCTACCATAGTCGCCGTGTTTGGAATCGCTCGTTTAAAGAGGGGGATCTAGTGCTCCGACTTAAGCAGAAGAAGTCACACAAATTATCCCCGCCATGGGAAGGATCGTTCATCATAAGCAAGTCACTACTCAATGGGTCTTACTACCTCGTTGACAATCGTGAACTTGAGGATAGACCTAACGAGGATCATAAGCATAAGCGACGTGACCCGGATGATGACTACCCGGAGATTGATCGGCCATGGAACATAGCACAGCTATGTCCTTTCTACACTTAGCATTTTTTATCTATTGCGTATCTCTTATATGATCAATGAAATAAAGCTCTCTGGTTCACTCATATTTCTGAGTCTTTTACCTCCTTTAGTGTTCATTTTTGCATCGTATAAAACCTTTATGCACAAGCTTTGCATTTGCACTTGTGAAAATTCCGCCTACGGGCGTTAGCTTAAGTTTTTTGGCCTACATGTTCTTTGTTGTTTTTATGTGGATTCTGGAGTAGTGACTTTTGGCACTTGAAGTCGGCGATTTTGTGCTTAGGTTTTTTAAGGTGCCATTGGGTATCATCGCCTGAGCGCATGGTTCCGACAACGAGTCTTCCGACTCACGAAAAGTCAAGCATAAAAACCAGAGTAATGGATAAGCCAGCACTTGCTTAAAAATATGTACATGATGGAAACAGTTCTTGAGTAGCAGGAAATAACAACCATTGTTTTTCCGCCTTAAGTTAACAAGTAGTTTTTTCTGCATACATAAATTCCAGAGGAAACAAATATTACATATTGTTTTTTCATTCCTCTGGCGCAGGAGACTTGGAAGCAGCGTCAGCGGCGGCCGGAGAGCCATCCTCTTGGAAGTAAGCGGTCTTGAGGGACTCGGAGGAGCTTTGGTCATCGCCGTCAATGATCTTGAGCAGCACGAAGACATTGTGATCGACCAACTCGGAAACCCTTGTGTCATAGCCCGCAAGCGATGCCCAGATAGCCTTATGGTCAATCTTCTGGCCATCATCGTCTACGTCGGGAAGACCTGAGGTTACTATGTTGATGTTGGCATCTTCATAGTGTGCCTTGACCATCGACAGTTCCATCCTTGCACCAGCCCATGTACATGAAGCTTTCCAGCTTGCAATACGCTCGGGGGCTTGGCGCAAGATCTCTGAGTACTTAATCATGGAGTCCACCGCTTTTATGTTAATGTGGAGGGGCTTGGCTATCTCCTTGGCCTGCTTGATGGTGGTGCTAATAAAGTTGCCGGCAAGAACCATGCATTCCTTTGGCGAAGGAGGCGACTGGGTTAATCCAATAGGATCTATAATTCCGACAAGGGAGCGCATGAGTTCAATAGCAAAAGTTCAAAGTATCTAACTTACATAAGTACAAGACGGAGAATCACTTCCCAAAGATTCTAGTCTCAGCCTGCTGGAGTGTATCCGCCATGGAATCCCGCTCTTGTCGGAGGATCTTGTATGCTTCAAGATTGCGCTGATTTTGCTCATCGGCAGCTCTCTTCTGCTCCTTCAGCATTGCAATCTCCTCCTTCAAGCGGTTGATCTCGGTGTTGGCGGACTCCTGCAGGGCCTTCATGGAGTCCTCGTGCATCTTCAGCGTATCAGTCCTCTCCTGCTTAAGGATCTTGTTTTCGCTATCCAGCAACTCAATGTGCTTGGATTGCTCAACAATGCCCTTTGCCTTGGCGATGGTTTCTGCAAGTTGGAGAAAGAACGATACACAGTGAGTAGTCGAAGAGTGATGGCACAATACCAAGTCGGAGTACGAAAACGAAAGGAAAACAGACTCTTGCTCTTGGTGATTTGATCCTTCAAGAAGGTAGTTTTACCCTTTTCAGCTTCCAAATCCGTGTGCATCTTCTGGAACTTCTCATTGGCGACACCTCTCCGAGCATTCTCATTATGTGGAAAGAAGATTTAAAGTTATTTAGTCTACTTGGAGCATCTAGCCAGATAACTATCCACCTAGAGACTTGGGGGCTACAGTGAGAGTTTTAAACTTGGCAAAATGCTTAGTCTTTCTTTTAAGCATCAAGTCAGAACTTATTCAGTTTTCAACTAGAAGCTTGGGGGCTATAGTATGAGTTTTTAACTTAGAAATGTGCTTAGTCTTTCTTTAAGCATCTAGTCGGAACTAATTCAGTTTTCAGCTAGAAGCTTGGGGCTACAGTATTGAAATTTACAAACACTACGTATGCTACTCTAAAAGTATCTAGTCGGAATAATTCATTCAAACTACATACTTGGGGGCTACAGTGTGAAGTTTTCTACCTTAGTCACACTTAGAGCATTCAGATGCAAAGACCTATGGTTTTCCGTCTAAATCCTCGGGGGCTACAGTGGGATACTCATATGAAATGCAAAAGGCAAATAAACTTACAAGTGCGATGATCTTGAGATTGGTGGAGCTCTCAAATATCTTGCTGGAGGAAAGGCTATTTCCTCGCAGGATATCAGCTTGCCTGAGGAGCTCCTCAAAACCGCAAGTCGAAGAGGTTGGCGTTGCACCGGGAGCCAAGGTTGAGCTACTCGGCGTAAGCGCCGGGTAGACTATCTTGGGAAGCTCTGTGGAAGTCCTAGGTGTAGAGGCGCCTCCTTCGAGAGACGCTCCGCCTACCACCATCGCCTGACCACTATTGATGGCATCCTTAGCCGGAGCTTCAGCCATTTTGGTAGCAGTACTTTCGTGTGTAGCCTGCTCGCCGACAACGACGAGCTCCGCGGAGATAGCTGGGTCCACTTCCATGGCGGAAGGGCTAGATGCATATTTGGCATGAGAGCTTGTCGGCGCAGCAGCAGGCTGGACGCTGGAACTGGTAGGGCGATGGCGGGATATGCTCGATGTGGTACATCTCACTGCAGCATATCCTTGATGTTTTTAGAAGCCCCCAAAGATTTGGAGGTCTTCTTCAAACTCAAACCAGCCTTCTTCCTGAAACATGCAAAAGAATAAGTACAAGAAAAAGATGAGTAATGGACAATGTCGGAGGAAAAGATACTTACACAACAGGGGGTGCTTTGGTAAAAGGGATCCCGGTAACTCTTCTTTTTTCCGCCTCCAGGGCGGCGATAGTATTTTTGGAGGCTCCACCCTCTGTCTTCTTCTTGCCTCCATCGGCAACGTCAGAGGTGGAGCTCTTCCGCTTTCGCACCAGCGGGACATCGTCGTCGGACACGACGGTGACTTCCTTCATCTTGGGGTCATAGATTTGGACAGCCATGTTATCCTTATCTAGAATGCTGAGCTGTTAAGCGAAATCACAAAGTGTTATACGAGATGGTAATGGATAGACGGAAGAACTGGAGTAAATATCATACACGAAAAATAAATAGGTACCTCTAGGCACTTGCTCTCTTCAAACATGTCATAGGTGATGGTGAAGCCACACTTCCTGTCCTTCACCTAGACGACGTCCTTGAGGCGGAGCTTGACGGAGTCACTCGAGAAGTTTTCCTCGGAGATGCGGAGGCTATCCTTCCTCTCCTTCATGTACTCGTGCATCATCTTCGAGCGGTGCTGCAGAGGCTGGATCCGCCTGACGAACCAGCACATGGCCAGGTCCAGTCTGGTTAGACCCGTCTCCACGAACCACTATATCCACCTTATGGCGCGGGAGGCGTCGTTGTCGGAGGGAAGGGTAGCCTAGGATCTCCATGTCGGGTCTTTGACAGCAGCTCCATCGACAAAGTCCGGATACATTTCTTCTCGGCCAGCCAGAGGGATATCTGGGACATAGAAGTACGTTTGTTGCCAGTTCTTGCAGGACTCATGGCTGACGATGTCGGGGAACCGCCGGCCAGGCCGGATCTTAAAGCTAATAGTCCCGCGGTTCTTGAGCTCATCCTTGCCGGCTCCGGCTTCCCTCTTGACGGTGAAGAAGTATATGAACAAGTCTAACCTAGGCCTAATCCCTAGGTAACCCTCACAAAGCGTCGCGTAGTTGCTAAGCGCGAGGATGCTATTGGGGGAAAGATTATGAGGTTGAATCCGATAATGGTTGAGGACAGCTAGGAAGAAATTGGAGATGGGCAAGGAAACACCGCTTACCAATTGCGCTTTGAGGTACACCTTCTCTCCGGCTTGGGGAGAAGGGGTGACCTCGCTGGCCGGCACCGCCCGCCAGACGAGCCCCTCCGTCGCAGGGAGGTAACCCTCGACGAGCATCTTCTTGATGTCATTGTCCGTGATGTCCGAGCCGCGCCAGTCCCCCTTGTGGGAATTGTTCTCTTCTTCCAGCAGCTCTAGCGCCGCTAGATTATGGTCGCCGCCGGTGGATTCGACCACCACGGACTTGGGTAGCACAAGGCCCTCTGGGGGCACATGGACGATGCTCGCTGGCTTCGCCGCGGCATCGCCTGACGCCGCCATGGAGGGAGTAGAGCTTCTGCTCGCCATTGGAGAGGGAGAGTGGTGACTGGAAAGATTGGGAGGCTAGGGTTTTTTGCGTATGCATGGAGGGCTCGAGGAGATGCTCGTTGGAGGAAGATGAAGGCGCAGGGGAAGAATGAGGTGAAAAGTAAAAATCCACCGCTGTTGTAATTTATAACCCCTGGCGTCAAGATTCGTGCAAAGTGATTGAATGGTCGGCGCATGGACGATGTGTGCGGGCGCGTGCGCGGAAATTTCGCCATGTTCCCAACCGTCACCGCCAACAGTTTGTATCCTTCACGCGGGGAAAACGGACATGATTGTGTTCTCTGCATGTGTGAGTTACGAGGCGTCGCTGACCTATGTCTACGTTGTCCTAGCTGTCACTGGCAGATGAACCATCACATCGGAATATTCCGGCATGGACGGATCCAGTCCGGCTACGGAAGAGTACGATGGAAGATTCAACATTTCTCTGACTTACAAGTTGAAGATGGAGAAACCTTGCAGGGTTCTTGGGAGGACTACAAGATATTGCTTGACGATTTGCCGACATCCATCTAGACGGAGCATTCAACCTGAAGAGGCAAGACGGCGCAAGATCTCAGAGTTCTCCGGGGGCTACTGTTGGGGATATGCTATATGGATATCCTCATAGCATGTCTCCTATCCGGATAACCCAGGTGGCCCACAGTTGGTAGCATGGCCCATGGCCTGCTGAGCGGGCCAGTTAGATGGATCCAGAAGGGAGGCCCATGTCGGATAAAGGAAGGATACGGAGGAGTAACCGACGTACCCGGAACCTTGGAGTGCAAGACACGCTAGACTAATTGTATGCAGTGTAGGACTCTGTAACATGTCCGGCTAGGACTTTTCCCTGTAATCCTAGGACCTGGCGACTATATAAGTCGGGCCTATGGGAGCCTTTAGGGCAAAAATCGGACCAATCAACTCATACCTCGCATAGCGAACCGATCCCTATAACACGACGTATCGCCATTATAGTGATTTATAGCAGGAGTAGGATTCCGCCACCGTCATGGGATCTGAACCTGGGTAAGCTGTGTTACCTCGTACTCGTCAACCGTCCGCCTTATCCCACGTCTCTAAACACGCACTGTGAGGACCTCTCCATGGCGTACTCGTCGGCAATACCACGACGAGTCCATGGAGAATAGCCTATGGAGTATAGCCCATGTCGAGCAGCCCATGTAGAATAGCCAAAATATTTTTCATTCGACCTTTCGGGCATTGCCCGCCACCTCTCAATTTTTGTAAATAAACTTTGCCTAGAGTTTTCAGTATTTTTAGAATGCCGCCATACTATTTGATGGGAGATAAAAATGGTCAAAAAAGTATTTTTAAGGAAATGGATCCGTAGGTTATAATAGTCTTGTTTAACAGTTCTATTATATTAGTTCTTTCTTTTGTAGTGGCCAGGCACCCAATTCACCGCTCGTGAGGTCTCGAGTTCGAATCCTGAACAATTTTTGTTAATATAGAATTATCTTTTTTATACTTTCAGGCTGACATCCGGGACCCGAATAAACTGCTGCTGCATCTAGCAATGTTGTCAAGCTCAGGACGGCGGACAAGACCCAAAAAACAGTCCAACATATATACATATACACACGTTTAATTTAAATAGAAGTTGACATATGGGACCCAGCATAGACACGTTTAATTCAGATAGAGATTGACATGTGGGACCTAGCATAGACACGTTTAATTCAGATAGAGTCTAACATGTGGGATCCAACATAGACACGTTTCCTGTACAGATAAGTCTGACATGTGGGATACAGCATAGACATGTTTCGTGTACATAGAGTGCTGACATGTGGGACCCAGCGGCGGAGTATAGATTAACATTTTCTGTACTCGATAGACTGATATATGGGACCCATACAAACTTCTGCTACATCATAGATACGTTTCCCCATAAAAAAATCTACCAATGTTGCCAAGGTCATAACGGAGGATTCAACACAAAAAAATAGTCCAACATACATATGTTTCTTGCAAATAGAGGCTGACATCTGGGACCTAGTATAGACACGTTTCCTGCATAGAGGTTGCTGACATCTAGGACCCAACTACGGACCAAAGTCAGAACAACGAAGGCGGTCAAAAAGAAGTCCATCATAGCATGTTTCATTTACGGAGATCCTGACATGTGGGACCCACCAAATATACCTTATTACAAGTCTGCATCGAGCAACTTTGCCAGTTCGAATAAGGGAGGCGCGAGCGAGAAAAATCCAACATGCAGATGCTTCTTCTAAATGAGATGCTGACATGTGGGAGCCAGCAGCGTGACCAAACGGCAGATTCGTCGAGCAACGCTATCTAGTTTAGAATAGGGTAGCGCTAGAGAAGAAAATTTATGTGAGACTAACATAGGGGACACCAGCCTGAATAAACGGCTAATGCAGCAAGCAACACTATCAAGTTAACACGGAGGCACGAGCCATGGAAAAAATCCATCATGCACATGTTTCTTCTAATGTGAGGATAACACGTGGGGCCCAGCTGCGAGATTAACGGTAAATGCTTCAATAGAGAGGCTGGCCTGTTGGACCCATCATAGAGACCTTATACTGGTGCTGCATCAAGCAACGTTTCCAAGTTCGAAACTGGGAGGTGCGAGCGAGAAAAAAGTCCAACATGCAGACGTTTCTTCTAATGATATGCTGACATGTGGGACCAAGCTGCATGACCAAACGGCAGATTGGCCGAGCAACGCTATCAAGTTAACACGGCGGCGCGACTGAGGGCAAATAATCCATCATACACACATTTCTTTAATGAGAGGATGATATGTGGGCCGAGCTGTGTGATTAAACGGTAGATGCATCTAGCAGCGCAATCAAGTTCGGAATAGGGTAGCGGGAGCGAAGGAAAAAATTCCATCATACACACGATTCTTTTAATGAGAAGCTGGCATGTGGGACCCAGCATCGTGCTTAATGGCAAATAGTTCGAGCAACGTTATCGAGTTCAAATCAGCGAGGCACGATCCATGGATTTTTTTTATCATGCACACATTTCTTCTGATAAGGGGATGACATGTGGGGCCCAACTGCATGATTAAATGTAGATACATCTAGCAGCGCTATCAAGTTTGGAACATGGTAGCGGAAGCGAAAGGGAAAAAATTCCATCATACACACGATTCTTGTAATGAGAGGTTGGCATGTGGGACCCAGCATCTTGATTAACGGCAGATAGATCAAGCAACATTATCGAGTTCATATCAGGTAGGCAGGAGCCAAGGAAAAAATCCATCATGCACACGTTTCTTCTAGTGTGAGGATGACACATGGGATCGAGAAGCCTAATTAAATGGTAGATGCATCGAGTGACACTATCAAGTTCGAAACAGGGTAGCGCGACCGAGGGCAAAAAATCCATCATATACACGTTTCTTCTAATGAGAGGATGACAGGTGGGCCCAGATGCATGATTAAACGAAAACGCAGTCAAGTTCGAAAGAGGATAGCGGGAGCGAAGGAAAAAATTCCATCATACACACGATTCTTGTAATAAGAGGCTAGCATGTGGGACCCAGCATCGTGATTAATGGCATATAGATCGAGCAACGTTATCGAGTTCATATAAGGGAGGCACGAGCCAAGGGAAAAAATCTATCATGCACACATTTCTTCTAGTGTGAGGATGACACGTGGGATCCAGCATCCTCATTAAACGACAGATGCATCGAGCGACGCTATCAAGTTCGAAACAGGATAGCGCGACCGAGGGCAAAAAATCCATCATACACACGTTTCTTCTAATGAGATGATGATAGGTGGGCCCATATGCGTGATTAAACAGCAGCGCAATCAAGTTCAAAAGAGGGTAGCGGGAGCGAAGGAAAAAATTCCATCATACACACGATTCTTGTAATGAGAGGCTGGCATGTGGGACCCATCATCGTGATTAACGGTAGATAGATCGAGCAACGTTATCAAGTTCATATCAGGGAGGCATGAGCCAGGGGAAAAAATCCATCATGCACACGTTTCTTCTAGTGTGAGGATGACACGTGGGACCCAGTAGCCTGATTAAATGACAGATGCATCGAGCGATGCTATCAAGTTCAGAAAAGGGAAGGGGGAAAATTCCATCATACACATGATTCCTCTAATGTAAGGCAGACATGCGAGACCCAGCAGCCTGACTAAACGGAAGGGACATCGAACAACGTTATCGAGTTCAAATCAGGGAGGCGCGACCGAAAATTTTGGTCCGCTAGAGTCACTGATGACCCACAAGTATAGGGGATCGCAACAGTCTTTGAGGATAGTATTGCCCAATTTATTTATTCGACACAAAAGAAGACAAAGAATACTTATAAGTCTTAACAACTGAGTTCTCAATTCAGCTACACCTGGAAATAGTCTTGCTCATAGTAGTTTATCAGTAGCAATAGTTTTGTAGTAGCAGTAGCAAAGTAACAGCAGCAGTAAAACAAGAGCAATAGTAACAGTAATAGAAAACAGTAGGATATGAGTGCGGTCGACATAGGGATGGATGGACGGGCGTTGCATGGACAAGTCTAAACATGTAACTTCAAGATCTAGGAAAATTGCAGATAAATAAGATAAAGCATCTAAGTACTAAACAATCATAGGCATGTGCTCCATATATAGTCATACGTGCTCGCAATGAGAACTTGCACAACATCTTTTGTGCTGCCAGACCGTTGCAGCGGGGCCTCAAGGGAACTACTGGCAATTAAGGTGCTCCTTTTAATTGAGCACCGGAGCAAAGCATTAACACTCCGTAAACACACGTGATCCTCACATCACAGCCATCCCCTACGTCTGTCCCAATTTTTGTCACTTCAGGGCCTTTGTATCTGGACAATGATATGTGTACACAACTTACAAATAAGATCACAAACAATACTACCATCATGAATCAATAATAAGTTTAGATCTGAGATCATGGCACTCGAACCCTAATGACAAGAATTAAGCACAACAAGTTGCAACAAAGTCAAATAACACTAATATAGATACTAGGCACCATGCCCTAACAATCTTATTTGATTACATGATAGAACTCATCCAATCCCTACCATCCCCATAGCCTACAGTGGGGGATTACTCACTCATGGATGGGGAAACATGGATGGTTGATGGAGAGGCGTCGGTGATGATGATGGCGATGATCCTCTCCAAATTCCCCGTCCCGGCAGGGTGCCATAACGGAGTTTCTAGTTTTGAATCATGGTTTATGGTTATGGCAGCGCAGCGGAACTCTTTCTGGAAAAACGTCGACCCCCCCTGAGTTTTTAGGTTAGAAGGCAACTTATAGGCAAAGAGGGAGGCTGAGGGGGTGCCTGGGGCGGCCACACCCCCTCCAGGCGTGGACAGGCCTGGCCCGCGCGGCAGGGGGTGTGGGCCCCATAGTGCCCCTCTCCGTCTCATATTCTGGCTTTGTGAGTCTTCTGGCGAAATAGGATTTTTGGCATATTTTTCGGAATTTTTCCTAATAGTTGATTTTCTGCACAAAAACTAGACACCAAGGTAATTCTGCTAAAAACAGCATTAGTCCGTGTTAGTTGTATCCAAATCACACAAGTTTAGAGGAGAAACAATAGAAGAAGTGTTCGGGAAAGTAGATACGTTTTGGACGTATCAACTCCCCCCAAGCTTAGCTTATTGCTTGTCCTCAAGCAATTCAGTTGAAAACTGAGTGCGATAAAAGAACTTTCACGAACACATTTGCTTCATATGATGTATATATTCTCAGCACAGGAGTAGATACTTAGACAATTCATAATAAGGAGTATGCAACTAAGTCTACTCAATAGTCATTGCAAGCTATGAAGAGATTCCAACTCAATAATAATAAGTAGCATGAAACATAAACATAAGCAACATTGCAATGCTCATAAGAAGGTATGATAGAGTGGTATCTCGCTTGCCTTTTTTTGTAGAGCATAAATGCCAAGGCACCTCTGAAGTTCAAGTGAAGACTAGAAGTAAAGATATCAGAGATACAAACATCAAATTCATGACATAATTAGCCAAGTTTTGAGACAAGTACATTAAACTAAGAATGGCAACTATGCTCTCAAGAAGGTGCTCATACAATAAGTGGTGACTCAACAAGGAAGTGAAAAGGTTTTGAAAAGTTTTAAAGGCTTCCAAATGCTGAAAGTATGGTACTCATTAGCTTTGAGCTCTCATTGCCCCTACCATAGGCATCTTTAAGTCGTTAAGGTGAAAGTGAGGTCCAATATGAGTTATATGCTTGACAGACCATAAAATGGAAATCTCATGTCCCTTGAGTACGAGGGCCGCTCCTCATGCTACTCAACTTTAGTTACCGGTAAGTGATATGTCGGAAACATATCTATAATTTTTTATGTTCCATGCTTGTTAGTATCTACTTTTATTTGCTTTGTCTACACTTTGAGGTGCTTTTTACATCTTTTCTGGTACTAACCTATTAAAAAGTTGACATAGTGCTAGTTGCCTATTTTCTGCTATTTTTGGTTTCAGAAAAGCTAGTAAAGAAATATTCTCGGAATTAGACGGGACAAACGTCAAAGTCAATTACTTTCCGTGGGGAACAAGAAGTTCAGAGGGGAGACGAAGAGGGGTGCCAGGGCACCCAGACCCCCCTTGGCACGGGTGGGCCCTGCCCCGCGCCTAGGCAGGGTGTAGGGCCCCTGGCCACCGCCTCGGCCTCCCCCTTTGCCTATAAGAAGCCCTCGATGCAGAAACCCTAAGCACCCGATCAAATATCCACGAAACCGTCTATAGCCGCTGCCACCATCGTCCCTAGATAGGGGGATCTGAAGTTCTTCTCGGCACCCTGCTGGAGGGGAGATCATCGTGGAGGCCTTCTCTCCGGTATGATGCGTGAGTAGTTCCACCTTGGACTATGGGTTCATGTAGTAGCTAGATGGTTGTATCTCCTCCTTTGTGCTTTCATGTATAGATCTTGTGATCTCCGTTCATGATCAAGACTAATCTATTTGTAATCATGCATGTTGTGTTTGCGGAGATCTGATGGATATTGAGATTATTATGTTGGTTTGATTAATGGTTTTGTCTTTATGATTCTATCATGTCTGTGTTGTTTGTGATCTTGCATGATCTCTGTTGTTAGTAGCTATCTTGGCCAAGTAGTTGCTAGTGACTCCAAGAGGGGGTATTTATGCTCGATAGTGAGTTCATGCCTCTAGTTTCCAAGGGAAGTGACAATAATCTCTTCGGTTGTAGATGTGTTGTTGCTAGTAGGGAGACAACAACGGTGTCTTGTTCATGGAACATGTGGACTGTTTACCTTACACACTTTGCTTAAAGCAGTTGTCTGTTGCTTGCAACTTAATACTGGAGGGGGTTCAGATGATAACCTGAAGGTGGACTTCTAGTCATAGATGCAGTTGGATGGCGGTCTATGTATCTTTTTGTATTGCCCAATCAAATCTCATAGGATCTTTCTGACTAGTAATTGCAGTGTTATTCCTTGCTCAGTTCTTGTCAATTGCCCTGCTGTAATTTGTTTACCCTTCATGCCATGTTGTTTATCTAAGGAGAGCACCTCTAGTGAACTGTGGACATCGGTCCAATCTTTACCATCAATACATCTTCCACTATTACTTGTTTACTTACTGCAAACCATTACCTTCCACACCATATGTTCAATCCTTTATTACAGCAAACCGGTGAGCTTGACAACCTCACTGATTCGTTGGGACAAAGTCTTGAGTTTGTGTTGTGCAGGTTTCCACGTTGCTTGCAACACCTTTGAGACGTTTTATTCCTCCTTCTGGTTCGATAACCTCGGTCTCTACTGAGGGAAACTTGTTGTTGTGCTCTTCACACCTTGTTCTTGGGGTTACCAACAAAGTGCCACGTCGAGCGCCATCAAATATTTCTGGCGCCGTTGCCGGGGAGGCTAAGGACGTTTTCACAAGGACAGTCCTCCACTTCCTTTATCTTTACTTTGTTTTTAGTTTGCTTTGTTTCTTTTGCTTGGTTTTGTTTGCCTATTTTTGAAAACACAAAAAAAATAGTTCCTGCTCTAGTTGCTACCTTGCTCTAGCTCACCATGTTGTTCCCCAAGTTCGCTCTGAAAGATCTTGCAATAAGTAGTGGCTCCATAACTGGGAAAGATAATATTGAAGAATTTTTTAATCATGTTAGCAAGCATGAGGATATTGAGGATAAATCTATAGCAGAGCTTGCTCCTAATTATGAGATTGCTGCAGCTTCTTTAGTTCATATGTTGGAGGCTAGGTTTGTTAGCCTTAACCCCTTCATACAATTCTTGTTCCTAAAACTAAAAGAAGAAAAGAATGCTGAAAAGAGAGAATTCATCCTTGAAACTTTATTAAAAGAATTTCATGATGTTGCTAGGGAAGCCAAAAAGGTATTTGAGAATTTCAATATGCTAGGCTCAAGTGTAGATGTTGTGGGTATTTCTGATAAAACTAAGCCCAGAGAAGAATTTAAGATACCCATACCCTTCAAGCTTGTTGGAATGCATGAAGCCTTTGAAAAGAATTTTGATTGGATTGCTTTTGAAAATATTTTTGATGAAAGTAGTAGACTAGAGAGAGATGAGAAGGGATCCTCCAAAACCCATTTGGATGAGATACCTTTCATAGTTGAAGATTTTGCAAGTATTGATGTTAATGCTTCCTCATTTGAAAATACTTAATTCGTCTTGTTTCTTGTGCCTAACTTAAAGGCGTTAAAGAAAAGTACTTGTTGGAAGATAACCCAAGAGTTTACTTGAGTCTTGGAAGTTATTACTTCAGTAATGACCTCTCCTTATCCTTTTTGTTTGTTTTTTGTGCCAAGAATGACCTCTAATGAGAGGGAAGTAAGATTTGGGGAGTTGCTGTCCCGAAACAGATTTCTGTCATCGACCAAAAAAATTCGTGAGGAGTCTCTGTAACTTGGATTGAGCTAACAATTTATGAATAAATCCCCCAGTATGTTATATAACTTTTGTTAGTTCAACACTTGTTGATTTGAGCAACACAAGATGTTTGAAAATATTGGTTTGTGCCTACTAGTATGTTTTGACAAATTTCTGCCATTATTTGCATTTGCTTCTTATTGATTCCCTTTTGAGTTCTTTTTGGGGAATCGAGATTTTTTATGGAGTTAATACAGTAGCTTGTGTTTTTAGTGAAAAGCCTTGCTGTTCCAAAGCTTTGCCAGGGGTCTAATATCTTTTGATTAAACTAATGTTGCTAATGAGTATTGTGTGAAGTTTTGTATGAAGGAAAAATTTCAGGTGTAGAGAGAGAATGATATAATAAGATGAAGAATGGACAAAAGCTCAAGCTTGGGGATGCCACCATGGTGTCACCCCAAGAAATATCCAAGAGGTACAAGCGTTAAAGCTTGGGGATGCCCAAGGCATCCCCTTCTTCATCAATAAAAACCTCAGGTCTGTCTAGACACTTCATTTTTATTGTTTCATGCATAGTTGTGTTGTTCTTGGAGCGTCTTAGTTTTCGTTTGCTTTTCGTAGTTGTTTAGTTTGCTTAAATAGTTTGGACCCCCGTTCTCGCTGTGTTGTTTTGCAAATAAGTTGCTTGGTATTGGAAAGGAGTAGTAAGTTCTTGCTTGTAAGTGCAAGAGGAGCTTACATTGACTGTGACTTAGACTTTAGCATGACATGCTAGGTGTTTTGTTGACCTTATGCTTAGTGATTATTGTTGTAGCATGTCTTGTTCCAAACAATTTGGATTGCTTAGTGTGCCTTGAAGAAATTATGCGTTGTTTTAGCATGCAAAAGCATAGTATTGTGGTATTATCCTTTGATGCTTTGTTTGGGTTGACTTGGCACATGCTCACACCATGTTATGACTATGACAAGTCACCATAGCCTCTATGATCATTTAGTCCTTTACTTGTTGTACCACTCTATGTTTTGATTAGTAATGCTTTGTTGCTCTGCATGATTATGGTCATTATTTCTCTCTTAGTTGGTTGCTCACAGTCTTTTGCTAGCCTCCACTTGTATGAGTAAGCTCTACTCATGCTTCCAACTCCCAAGAAACCAATTTATTCCAAAGTGTCCACTATAAACAACTATTCATGGTGTGTTACACCATTCCAAGTATATTCTTATTTTCAGCTATCTTCCAATTAAAAACTATTTTGTTATGTGAAAACTTAGTGATTAAAGCCCTCACAAACTTGATGGCACACTTTAATATTCTTTGCCCCTAATAAACTTGAACCATTGTGGCGCTATGTTGTATATGCTTGCACTTATATGTTGGAATTAGCAGAACCGTGCTGTCACGGGGAACGTTTTCAACATTGCACTTGTACTTTGTACTCAGTTGATATCATGCTCTTTTGTCTGTGGATGTCACCGGTGTGAAATAAAAAGGGAACTTGTAAGTCCATGGAGTTTGTATTCTGTGTTAGAGAAATGCTTGGGCCGCTAGCCTAAGCCATGCCTAATCTTGGTGGAAACTTGCAGCATCACCATAGTGAGCTATCTATGAAGCATCCTCAATAAAAAGCTATGCTTATAGTAAATAAAAAGATCGCTGAGATGCTCATTGTCTGCTTGCCTTGTCATTTTGGTTATGGGAAAGCTCATGTACCATATGCAAGGGGTACCCTGTTGGCGGTTCTCTATGATATGCAAATACTTACAATGATAAGAACTTACATGTGACTGAAGTTGAGTAGCATGAGGTGTGGCCCGCATATTCAAGGGACTTGAGATTGCTAGCTTATACTTCGTCAAGCATACTCCCTAATTTGTTCACTTTAACCTTAATCACTTCAAGATGCTTATGATAGGGGCAATGAGGGCTGAAAGCTAACAAGTACCATAATTTTTGGAAGCTCTTTTTGAAACTTGAAATCCCTGCTTCCTTTACAAAAATGCTTTTCTTCCACCACTATTGAGTCTCCACCTTCTACCTTTAGGCACCATTAAGAGAGCATAGTTGTCATCTTGTGTGCAGTGTTCCAAAGCTTATTGATTAATGCATATTGTGATATTACTTGTTCTAGTGCTATTTGTTTCTAGTCACCCTTATGAACTTTGAAGGTGTCCTATGCATCTATATTGCTAATCTATGAGGGACAAGCTGATTGCCACTATGCTATGTTTTATATATGTGAAACAAACAAACGTTTTTAATGCATGTTATTCATGATCTTTGTTTGTAGCCTTTCATGTTGCATGCATAGTTACTATGTCCTATTGTTAGAACTCCATCTTTCATGCACATGTTTAGAGTTCTTTGATCATAGCTTTCAATGCTTTTAAATGGTTGGATCTTTATTGTGAGGGTGCATGTCACCTCAAAAATTATTCTTTTATCACTTACCTACTCGAGGACGAGTAGGAGTTAAGCTTGGGGATGCTTGATACGTTGGAAACTTATCTATAATTTTTTATGTTCCATGCTTGTTAGTATCTACTTTGCTTTGCTTTGTATATACTTTGAGATGCTTTTTACATGTTTTCTGGAACTAACCTATTAACAAGTTGCCACAGTGCCAGTTGCCTGTTTTCTGCTGTTTTTGGTTTCAGAAAAGCTAGTAAAGAAATATTCTCGGAATTGAACGAGACAAACGTCAAAGTCAATTACTTTCTGTGGGGAACAAGAAGTCCAGAGGGGAGACGGAGAGGGGTGCCAAGGCGCCCAGACCCCCCTAGGCGCGGGTGGGCCCTGCCCTGCGCCTAGGCAGGGTGTGGGGCCCCTGACCACCGCCTCGACCTCCCCCTTCGCCTATAAGAATCCCCTAATGCAGAAACCCTAAGCACCCGATCAAATCTCCACGAAACCGTCTGTATCCGCCGCCACCATCGTCCCTAGATCGGGGGGATCTGAAGTTCTTCACGGCACCCTGTCGAAGGGCAGATCATCCCGGAGGCCTTCTCTCCGGTATGATGCGTGAGTAGTTCCACCTTGGACTATGGGTCCATGTAGTAGCTAGATGGTTGTATATCCTCCTTTGTGCTTTCATGTATAGATCTTGTGAGCTCCGTTCATGATCAAGACTAAACTATTTGTAATCATGCATGTTGTGTTTGTGGGGATCTAATGGATATTGAGATTATTATGTTGGTTTGATTAATGGTTTTGTCTTTATGATTCTATCATGTCTGTGTTGTTTGTGATCTTGCATGCTCTCTGTTGTTATTAGATATCTTGGCCAAGTAGTTGCTAGTGACTCCAAGAGGGGGTATTTATGCTCGATAGTGGGTTCATGCCTATATTTTCCAAGGGAAGTGACAATAATCTCTTCGGTTGTAGATGTCCTGTTGATACTAGGGAAAAAACAACGGTATCTTGTTCATGGAACATGTGGACTATTTACCTTACACACTTTGCTTAAAATAGTTGTCTGTTGCTTGAAACTTAATACTGGAGGGGGTTCGGATGATAACCTGAAGGTGGACTTCTAGTCATAGATGCAGTTGGATGGCGGTCTATCTATATTGTTGTATTGCCCAATCGAATCTCATAGGATCTTTCTGACTAGTAATTGCATTCTTATGCCTTGCTCAGTTCCTGTCAATTGCCCTGCTGTAATTTGTTTACCCTTCATGCCATGTTGTTTATCTAAGGAGAGCACCTCTAGTGAACTATGGACCCCGGTCCAATCTTTACCATTGATACATCTTCCACTTTTACTTGTTTACTTGCTGCAAACCATTACCTTCCATACCATACGTTTAATCCTTTGTTACAGCAAACCGGTGAGCTTGACAACCTCACTGATTCATTGGGACAAAGTCTTGAGTTTGTGTTGTGCAGGTTTCCACATTGCTTGCAACACCTTTGAGACGTTTCCTTCCTCCTTTTGGTTCAATAACCTCGGTCTCTACTGATGGAAACTTGTTGTTGTGCTCTTCACACCTTGCTCTTGAGGTTACCAACAAAGTGACACGTCGAGCACCATCAGTAAGTTCTTGTCATAGTAAATACATGTGTATCATAGAGATCCGCCAATGGGGTACCCCTTGCACATGATACAGGAGCTATCACATAATCAAAATGACAAGGCAAGCAGACAATGAGCATCTCAACAATCTTCTTATTTGCCATGGGAAAATGGCGCTTTTTTCTCTCTTTCCTCTTTTCAATACGCGTCTCTCTTTTTTTTATAAGAAGAAAGCTTCATAGGTTGCTAATTATGGTTATGCTGCAAGTTTCCACCATGATTAGGGATGGGTTCAACACTTAATATCCAGACAAGGAATCCTTATTTGACTTTTCTGAGTTAACTAGTTCCTCACATCCACTTCTTCTATCTCTTCAAAGTTCCCATCCATGTCAATGTGGTTCACATGTCCCTTCTGGGTCACATTGAAGTCATTTCCATTGGCTCTTCCAGCATCTTTTTTCTTTTTCTTCTTAGGACAGTCTGATGCATAGTGTCCAAGTTCCTTACAATTATAGCACTGCAACTGGCTAATGTCTTTCTTCCTGAAAGTGTCATGTTGGTTCTGACCAAGGTCATCTCCATTGTCAGTATCATTTCCATTATTATCACTTCCATTGTTGTTTTGGTTATGCTGATGGGGTTCAGAACCTTCATTGCTCTTTTTGAATGAATGCTTCTTTTTTGATGATCCTGAGTGATTCTTGAGTTTATGCTTCCTCTTTCTGTTCTCAACTTGATTCATCTTGTTTTCCAATATGGTGGCTTTGTCACGGAGTGATTGATAAGTTGGGACATAGGCAACAGCTAGCTGCAGGTTCAACTCATCATTAAGTCCTTCAAGAAATTTCTCCTTTCTCTTAGCATCTGTGTGAACTTCATAAGGTGCATATCGTGCCAGATTGTTGAATTCTTCAATATACCCAGCCACACTGAGGTGACGCTGTTTCAGATTGTGAAATTCCTTTTTCTTCAAGTACATCACTCCAGGTGAGATGTGAGTTGTACGGAAACCATCCTCAAAAATAGCCCAAGTTACATCTTCAAGGGGAGTGGTGATCTGAAAGTTGTCCCACCATGTTGCTGCTGGTCCTTCAAGCAGAAATGCTGCAAACCTTATTTTTTCTTCGTCGGTGCAGCCAACAGTCACTAAGTCCTTATTCACCGAACGTAACCAGTCATTGGCTTCCATTGGATCAGTTGTTCCAGAGAATCTTGCAGGCCTAAGTTTCAAAAACTTGGTGAGCATATCATGTGCTGGAGGATTATTCTGATTGTTGTTGTTGTTGTTGTTCTGATTCTGTATGAGTGTGGTCATCATCTGCATCAGTTGAGTTTGGCATGTCATCAACTGTTGCATCTCAGGAGTGATGTTGTTGTTGCTTTGGTTGGGGTTGGCACGACGGGGAGGCATATGTTGGTTTGATAGGGATAAGTAATGATGGATAGGTTTTTAAGAAGTTCTAACACACCACTAAAAAACATCCAAGTTCAAACAATCAATCAACAAGCAACTATCCACTTAACAACTTATGAGCTTAACCCATGAGTTGAAGGAGACAACAAGTTTTCTTGAAATAAAAACTTAGTATAATCATACCTCATAGGTCAATATGATCCATACTCTAACTTGATATCAATGTCTTGGTAGGCAATCTAATGTCTCTTGGTTTTTCACTTGTAGTCCTTAGTGATGTCTAAGTTGAAGTCCTTGGTGAAACTAAAGTTGAAGTCATTGGTCATGGTGAAGGCTTTGTCCATTAAGTTGAAAAGGAAAGAGGTGTAGAATAAAAACCAAAAAGGTTGAGGAAAGAGTTTACAAGATTGTTTGTGAATAAGTTTTGGAACAAATACAACTCCTATTTTTTCTAAGGGGTTTTGTCCAATCTTAGGGTTACAATCCTACAGGCAACACAGTGCTCTGATACCATCTGTAAGGTTCCCAACCTTTAATAAGGTAGAGATCCCTGTGTTTACAATGCTAGTCCCTGGATCATAGCTAGCATCCACAGTCAAGATGTAATATCAAGAAACAAAGGTCATAATACAACTTTATAACCAGGAATAAAATAAAATTATTACATCTTACATAGCTCATTTGGCTATCTCATTACAATGCAGCAGAATATAACAATAGCATGGGGTCCTTCATCTTCAAAGTGCCACAGGCAATCATGTTGGTTGTAGACTTGTAATCCTAATCAACACACTTAACATCAAATAAACCTGCAACATAATAAGTTGCAGCCACAAGGGTCAATACATTTGAATTGTATTGGCAAGTTTCACTTCTATGTAGAAATAAGTGGATCCTATTATTACACGCATATTTGGCTAAGTAGGGTTTAGGCTCTTTTGCAGAAAGCAAATAGTTTTATCCTATCTTTTCAAAATAGTTTTTGATCTTTTGTCAAATCTTTCTGAACTCCTTGGAAAACTCCAAGTGCTTCAAATCCCTTGTTGTCACCCTCAAGTTTTAACTTTGAGAAATTGGAATGTCGAGATCTTCCATAGCTTCAGGCCTTAGTTGCTCACTATTGTCCATAACCGGGGACACGGCTAAGTACTTAGAATTTGATCTTCTGCAGAAGTTGTACACTTTACCCACATGACACAATCTCGTATTGATGCCACCAGTGGCCGTTGGATAAGTACTCACCAAAATGGAGTACTGGCAGATCGAGAATGTGACAAAGTCTTTCCATAGGAGTCCTCCCAATACACAATGCTAGCTTGTCAACCAGGCACCAATGTAGGGATAAATTTCCCTTACACAATTCTAGTTAACCTGAAGATGCCAATGCATGGGTCTTCCACTATGTAGTTGACTAAGCCAGAGCCCATTTAGCATGTGGCTGTACACGGAAGCCACTATACGAGAAACATGTTCAATCTCTAAGTCCCTGGGTGGTTTTCTTCTAGTGCACACACAAAAAGATAGCCATATAAACATGGTTCCCTTTGTTGCCACCTTGTCCAAAACTTGAGTATCCTTGTCCACCCAGGTGGTTCATTGAGTACTTGTTTTATTATATAAAACATAAATCTTTTCAACTCTTCATATAATCATATCATGTATCCCATCCCAATATATAGCAGGGCTAAGCATACTACAACTACAATGTTTTCACTAAGGAATATATAAGGGTATCCTATTAGGATTTAGCATAGCATAAAATATAGTAGTCCTTTCCATGCATGTTACAAAAATCCACTAAGTGTAATGAAAATAGTAGGACATGGATGATAGTGTCACTTGCCTTTTTAGTAGAGAATGTTGGTTCACTTCTTGATCTTGCAAATATCACACTCTTCTAACTTCACTACAAATCAATCAAGCAAACATATATTCAACTAGCATTCAAACAATTTGTCACACATAAAATAACAAAACATGGTCATGCATGCAAGCATGTAAAAGATAGTTTTATTTAGAAAAGTGTTTTCTATTAGGCTCTAAACATTTTCAAGCTCACATTGGTCATTTACAAAAGTGGTATAACCATTTGCGAAAGGTTTTATCTATAAACCATTTTTAAATCAAATCAATATTTTATGTGGTTGAAAATGCTTTTAGCAAAGCAATATTCTTTAAAGGGTTCACCAAATATATTTTTAATTCTCAAAACTTGGTGTTTAGGGTCAGAAGGTTTGAATCAAATCATTTCCCAAAGGTTTCACTCCAAAAATCATTTCTAAACCATAAACAATATTTTTATTTGACTAGAAATGAGCTAATTCAATTATTTATTCCTTATCTTCACAAAATACATTTTTAAATCCACAAGTTGGTTCCTATGGTCAGTAGGTTCAAAACAAACCATTTTTCAAAGATTTCATCTCAAAAATATATCTAGAACAAATTTCATATTTAAAATAAGCCTACACAAGTTTCTGCAAATTCAACCAATTTTCCAGAAGCAACATTAAACAAAATGCATGGTTGCAAAGTACTTGTTCTGCTGAATCCATTGATATAAAATTTGCAAAATTTGGACGTGTAGAATTAAAGTTATGAATTTTACAAGTTTGTAATTCTAATAGTACATTTTCTATTTTTAAATCGAAACCATGACCACGTGGTGTGATTCTATTGGCCGGTACCGCTACGTGCGGATCAGCCTCTCTGGACCATAGGATTTCACTTAAATCGCACGGCGCTGATCAACTCATACCCCTTCGTCTGATTCTAATCCTAGCCGTAAGATCAAGATCTAACGGGCACTGTGTCTCTGACCATGGGTGGGCGGCGCTAGCGGCGGCTGGCGGCGGCGCACGCTCTGGATGCGGCGGAGCCGGCGATACAGGATGAAAGGGAAGGAGGAAAGTAGCTCACCATGATCAGGGGATCGTGGTGATGCTCAACGTGGTCGCGAGGAGGCAAGGGGCGCACGAGGAAGATGTGAATCGCTCACCGGAGTTGCTGCGAGCGGCGGTGCTCTCGGGTTGTCGTCGCTGGCAACGTTTAGGGCCACACTAAGACAAAGTAGGGGCACTGTTAGATGTGCATGAGGGTCGCGAGTATGGGACCATCATTGGGAGAGAGAGGGGAGGACGAGGCTTACGGGGAGACTTCACCGGAGTAGACACGGTCGTCGGTGGCGCTCTGATGTTGACGAAGCCAAGCTTCTAGAGAGCGCAGGAGCGAGATGGGGCTATGGGCAGGTGCGCACGGGACCGAGGAGCAATCTTGAGTGCTCTGTGAGGAGAGGGGCGGCTGCAGTCCGCCGGAATTGGCCGGGAACGCCGTCGGAGACAGAGGTGGTGTGGGGACAAATTGGAGCGGCCTAGGGGCAGTGGGGAGGCGATGTTTGGGGGAAAGAGAGAGGAGAGCGTGGCGCTTATGTGTGCATGGTCACCGGAGGAATTAAGCCTGCCAATTAAGGGAATTCAACGCCGGAGTTAATCGCCTGGAAACGGCAGCGAGGAGCTGGCCGCGGGTGGAAACGAAGCACAGTCGTGTGGGGTCTGTCTATCAGCGAGGTGGAGGAAGTGGGAGTAGGGTCCAATCGACAGTGACTCAGCGGGTGCAGACGCGAGTGAGAAAACGCTTCACCGCGGGGGTTTTAGTTGGGCTGCTAGTTGGGCTTGCTGGGCCTGTTAGGTTGGGTCTGCTTCATTCATTTTTTTATACCAAATGTTTTTCCTTTTTCTGTTTGAATATTCTGATTTGATTTTCATTCAAACAATTCAAACACCAATTCAAATCAAACCACCACCAAACTTTAGGTATAGATTAATTCTGTTTAACAACATAATCCAAAGTCCAAAGTAAATTAATTTTTATTCTTTTAGGATCTATTATTAATTAAAATAAAAAGACCTTAGTCTTTATTTCTAATAGGGTTTAATTTATTTTTAAAACTCTATTTGAAACCTAAACCAAACCAAAACCTTTTCAGTAGGTTTCATTTGAAAAACAAAAACACTTGGAAATCTTATTTAAAATAAATTAACAAGTTTTAGTGTTTATTTAAAATGGAAAAGCCTTTACTTTAATAAAATTGGATATTAATAAATCCTCATTATTTTATTTAAATAAACCTTTACTCTTTTTATCAAATAGAAATATTTTATTTCAAAAGCTTGGCCAAGATTTAATTTGTCTCTATAAAATAATCCTTATTTATATTTATACCTTTGCTTTATAAAAACCATATATTTTTATTTAAAGATCCAAAAATAGTGATTCCAACTATTATAACTTTATTTATTAATTGTTTATCTTTTTAAATCCCTTTAGGATTTTATTTGATCCAAATAGGTTTTGATGTTTCCAATTGGAATCAAAAAGTTTCTTATCACCCTAAATTTCAACAAATTGTTTATTTGTTTATTTATTTTTTCACATTTCGAAATTTGGAAAATTTTGGGATGTGACAGGCTACCACCCTTAAAAGAAATCTCGTCCCGAGATTTGGGAAGAGCTAGGGTTACAAGTTTTCTTCAAGGCAACTAGGGTACTACCACCCTTAAAATAAAGTCTCATAGGGTTACATTGATGGTTCACTTGACTATGGGTTCAACACTTAATATCCAGACAAGGAATCCTTATTTGACTTTTCTGAGTTAACTAGTTCCTCACATCCACGTCTTCTATCTCTTCAAAGTTCCCATCCATGTCAATGTGGTTCACATGTCCCTTCTGGGTCACATTGAAGTCATTTCCATTGGCTCTTCCAGCATCTTTTTTCTTTTTCTTCTCAGGACAGTCTGATGCATAGTGTCCAAGTTCCTTACAATTATAGCACTGCAACTGGCTAATGTCTTTCTTCCTGAAAGTGTCATGTTGGTTCTGACCAAGGTCATCTCCATTGTCAGTATCATTTCCATTATTATCACTTCCATTGTTGTTTTGGTTATGCTGATGGGGTTTAGAATCTTCATTGCTCTTTTTGAATGAATGCTTCTTTTTTGATGATCCTGAGTGATTCTTGAGTTTATGCTTCCTCTTTCTGTTCTCAACTTGATTCATCTTGTTTTCCAATATGGTGGCTTTGTCACGGAGTGATTGATAAGTTGGGACATAGGCAACAGCTAGCTGCAGGTTCAACTCATCATTAAGTCCTTCAAGAAATTTCTCCTTTCTCTTAGCATCTGTGTGAACTTCATAAGGTGCATATCGTGCCAGATTGTTGAATTCTTCAATATACCCAGCCACACTGAGGTGACGCTGTTTCAGATTGTGAAATTCCTTTTTCTTCAAGTACATCACTCCAGGTGAGATGTGAGTTGTACGGAAACCATCCTCAAAAATAGCCCAAGTTACATCTTCAAGGGGAGTGGTGATCTGAAAGTTGTCCCACCATGTTGCTGCTGGTCCTTCAAGCAGAAATGCTGCAAACCTTATTTTTTCTTCGTCGGTGCATCCAACAGTCACTAAGTCCTTATTCACCGAACGTAACCAGTCATTGGCTTCCATTGGATCAGTTGTTCCAGAGAATCTTGCAGGCCTAAGTTTCAAAAACTTGGTGAGCATATCATGTGCTGGAGGATTATTCTGATTGTTGTTGTTGTTGTTGTTCTGATTCTGTATGAGTGTGGTCATCATCTGCATCAGTTGAGTTTGGCATGTCATCAACTGTTGCATCTCAGGAGTGATGTTGTTGTTGCTTTGGTTGGGGTTGGCACGACGGGGAGGCATATGTTGGTTTGATAGGGATAAGTAATGATGGATAGGTTTTTAAGAAGTTCTAACACACCACTAAAAAACATCCAAGTTCAAACAATCAATCAACAAGCAACTATCCACTTAACAACTTATGAGCTTAACCCATGAGTTGAAGGAGACAACAAGTTTTCTTGAAATAAAAACTTAGTATAATCATACCTCATAGGTCAATATGATCCATACTCTAACTTGATATCAATGTCTTGGTAGGCAATCTAATGTCTCTTGGTTTTTCACTTGTAGTCCTTAGTGATGTCTAAGTTGAAGTCCTTGGTGAAACTAAAGTTGAAGTCATTGGTCATGGTGAAGGCTTTGTCCATTAAGTTGAAAAGGAAAGAGGTGTAGAATAAAAACCAAAAAGGTTGAGGAAAGAGTTTACAAGATTGTTTGTGAATAAGTTTTGGAACAAATACAACTCCTATTTTTTCTAAGGGGTTTTGTCCAATCTTAGGGTTACAATCCTACAGGCAACACAGTGCTCTGATACCATCTGTAAGGTTCCCAACCTTTAATAAGGTAGAGATCCCTGTGTTTACAATGCTAGTCCCTGGATCATAGCTAGCATCCACAGTCAAGATGTAATATCAAGAAACAAAGGTCATAATACAACTTTATAACCAGGAATAAAATAAAATTATTACATCTTACATAGCTCATTTGGCTATCTCATTACAATGCAGCAGAATATAACAATAGCATGGGGTCCTTCATCTTCAAAGTGCCACAGGCAATCATGTTGGTTGTAGACTTGTAATCCTAATCAACACACTTAACATCAAATAAACCTGCAACATAATAAGTTGCAGCCACAAGGGTCAATACATTTGAATTGTATTGGCAAGTTTCACTTCTATGTAGAAATAAGTGGATCCTATTATTACACGCATATTTGGCTAAGTAGGGTTTAGGCTCTTTTGCAGAAAGCAAATAGTTTTATCCTATCTTTTCAAAATAGTTTTTGATCTTTTGTCAAATCTTTCTGAACTCCTTGGAAAACTCCAAGTGCTTCAAATCCCTTGTTGTCACCCTCAAGTTTTAACTTTGAGAAATTGGAATGTCGAGATCTTCCATAGCTTCAGGCCTTAGTTGCTCACTATTGTCCATAACCGGGGACACGGCTAAGTACTTAGAATTTGATCTTCTGCAGAAGTTGTACACTTTACCCACATGACACAATCTCGTATTGATGCCACCAGTGGCCGTTGGATAAGTACTCACCAAAATGGAGTACTGGCAGATCGAGAATGTGACAAAGTCTTTCCATAGGAGTCCTCCCAATACACAATGCTAGCTTGTCAACCAGGCACCAATGTAGGGATAAATTTCCCTTACACAATTCTAGTTAACCTGAAGATGCCAATGCATGGGTCTTCCACTATGTAGTTGACTAAGCCAGAGCCCATTTAGCATGTGGCTGTACACGGAAGCCACTATACGAGAAACATGTTCAATCTCTAAGTCCCTGGGTGGTTTTCTTCTAGTGCACACACAAAAAGATAGCCATATAAACATGGTTCCCTTTGTTGCCACCTTGTCCAAAACTTGAGTATCCTTGTCCACCCAGGTGGTTCATTGAGTACTTGTTTTATTATATAAAACATAAATCTTTTCAACTCTTCATATAATCATATCATGTATCCCATCCCAATATATAGCAGGGCTAAGCATACTACAACTACAATGTTTTCACTAAGGAATATATAAGGGTATCCTATTAGGATTTAGCATAGCATAAAATATAGTAGTCCTTTCCATGCATGTTACAAAAATCCACTAAGTGTAATGAAAATAGTAGGACATGGATGATAGTGTCACTTGCCTTTTTAGTAGAGAATGTTGGTTCACTTCTTGATCTTGCAAATATCACACTCTTCTAACTTCACTACAAATCAATCAAGCAAACATATATTCAACTAGCATTCAAACAATTTGTCACACATAAAATAACAAAACATGGTCATGCATGCAAGCATGTAAAAGATAGTTTTATTTAGAAAAGTGTTTTCTATTAGGCTCTAAACATTTTCAAGCTCACATTGGTCATTTACAAAAGTGGTATAACCATTTGCGAAAGGTTTTATCTATAAACCATTTTTAAATCAAATCAATATTTTATGTGGTTGAAAATGCTTTTAGCAAAGCAATATTCTTTAAAGGGTTCACCAAATATATTTTTAATTCTCAAAACTTGGTGTTTAGGGTCAGAAGGTTTGAATCAAATCATTTCCCAAAGGTTTCACTCCAAAAATCATTTCTAAACCATAAACAATATTTTTATTTGACTAGAAATGAGCTAATTCAATTATTTATTCCTTATCTTCACAAAATACATTTTTAAATCCACAAGTTGGTTCCTATGGTCAGTAGGTTCAAAACAAACCATTTTTCAAAGATTTCATCTCAAAAATATATCTAGAACAAATTTCATATTTAAAATAAGCCTACACAAGTTTCTGCAAATTCAACCAATTTTCCAGAAGCAACATTAAACAAAATGCATGGTTGCAAAGTACTTGTTCTGCTGAATCCATTGATATAAAATTTGCAAAATTTGGACGTGTAGAATTAAAGTTATGAATTTTACAAGTTTGTAATTCTAATAGTACATTTTCTATTTTTAAATCGAAACCATGACCACGTGGTGTGATTCTATTGGCCGGTACCGCTACGTGCGGATCAGCCTCTCTGGACCATAGGATTTCACTTAAATCGCACGGCGCTGATCAACTCATACCCCTTCGTCTGATTCTAATCCTAGCCGTAAGATCAAGATCTAACGGGCACTGTGTCTCTGACCATGGGTGGGCGGCGCTAGCGGCGGCTGGCGGCGGCGCACGCTCTGGATGCGGCGGAGCCGGCGATACAGGATGAAAGGGAAGGAGGAAAGTAGCTCACCGTGATCAGGGGATCGTGGTGATGCTCAACGTGGTCGCGAGGAGGCAAGGGGCGCACGAGGAAGATGTGAATCGCTCACCGGAGTTGCTGCGAGCGGCGGTGCTCTCGGGTTGTCGTCGCTGGCAACGTTTAGGGCCACACTAAGACAAAGTAGGGGCACTGTTAGATGTGCATGAGGGTCGCGAGTATGGGACCATCATTGGGAGAGAGAGGGGAGGACGAGGCTTACGGGGAGACTTCACCGGAGTAGACACGGTCGTCGGTGGCGCTCTGATGTTGACGAAGCCAAGCTTCTAGAGAGCGCAGGAGCGAGATGGGGCTATGGGCAGGTGCGCACGGGACCGAGGAGCAATCTTGAGTGCTCTGTGAGGAGAGGGGCGGCTGCAGTCCGCCGGAATTGGCCGGGAACGCCGTTGGAGACAGAGGTGGTGTAGGGACAATTTGGAGCGGCCTAGGGGCAGTGGGGAGGCGATGTTTGGGGGAAAGAGAGAGGAGAGTGTGGCGCTTATGTGTGTGTGGTCACCGGAGGAATTAAGCCTACCAATTAAGCGAATTCAACGCCGGAGTTAATCGCCTGGAAACGGCAGCGAGGAGCTGGCCGCGGGTGGAAACAAAGCACAGTCGTGTGGGGTCTGTCTATCAGCGAGGTGGAGGAAGTGGGAGTGGGGTCCAATCGTCAGTGACTCAGCGGGTGCATACGCGAGTGAGAAAACGTTTCACCGCGGGGGTTTTAGATGGGCTTACTGGGCCTGTTGGGTAGGGTCTGCTTCATTCATTTTTTTATACCAAATGTTTTTCCTTTTTCTGTTTGAATATTCTGATTTGATTTTCATTCAAACAATTCAAACACCAATTCAAATCAAACCACCACCAAACTTTAGGTATAGATTAATTCTGTTTAACAACATAATCCAAAGTCCAAAGTAAATTAATTTTTATTCTTTTAGGATCTATTATTAATTAAAATAAAAAGACCTTAGTCTTTATTTCTAATAGGGTTTAATTTATTTTTAAAACTCTATTTGAAACCTAAACCAAACCAAAACCTTTTCAGTAGGTTTCATTTGAAAAACAAAAACACTTGGAAATCTTATTTAAAATAAATTAACAAGTTTTAGTGTTTATTTAAAATGGAAAAGCCTTTACTTTAATAAAATTGGATATTAATAAATCCTCATTATTTTATTTAAATAAACCTTTACTCTTTTATCAAATAGAAATATTTTATTTCAAAAGCTTGGCCAAGATTTAATTTGGCTCTATAAAATAATCCTTATTTATATTTCTACCTTTGCTTTATAAAAACCATATCTTTTTATTTAGAGATCCAAAAATAGTGATTCCAGCTATTATAACTTTATTTATTAATTGTTTATCTTTTTAAATCCCTTTAGGATTTTATTTCATCCAAATAGGTTTTGATGTTTCCATTTGGAATCAAAAAGTTTCTTCTCACCCTAAATTTCAACAAATTGTTTATTTGTTTATTTATTTTTTCACATTTCAAAATTTGGAAAATTTTGGGATGTGACAATATCAGTGCAAGTGAAGGCTAGCAATAGAGAGGGAGCGACAAACGAGAGAGAAATAACTGTTATAATCATGCTTGCGACAAAACATGACTAATTATGGCATGAAAATGATACTCCCTCTGACTCATATTAGTTGACTTGAATTTTTCAAAATTTGGATGAACCTATTCACTAAATAGTGTTTAGATTCATTCATATTTAGACAAATCAAAGTCAACTAATATGGGTCGGAGGAAGTACAAGAACACTAAGGGAAAATAAATCATCGAGGCTTGCTGACAATTGTTCAGTCATATGCATGCGTGAGCATGTGCCAAGTCGAGTTACAAGAAACAAGCAGAGGAGGATACCACAATATCATACAAAGTTATGAATAGAACAATGCAAGCAAACATGCATATGACACGCTACAAAATATTAGCAAGCTGGAGCTAATCATAAGAAAGCAAGAACTACTAAGCATCCATAAATTACATACACCTTACATGAACAGACTAAGCATGCCCACAATGATGAGTATATGTACAAAAATGAAAATAAATAGAGTTCATTACCAGCCTCTTACCACACCGCAAGTTGTCTTGATCTTCATTTTTGCCCTTCACTTGTGTGGCTTGAATAATAACATGAAACCAAACTCCACTGAGGACTGCTGAACCCTGCAAAGAACTTCACAAAACCCCTGTGTAGTGCACAGAGTGGTCATAAGAGGGGCGCGTCCCCCTGGTAGTGTCCGTGGAAACCCTGAATGCATAGCTACTCGTCCATCTCCTCCTTGGAGCGCAACCAAGGTCCCTGACAAATACCGAACAAAGTGGTTTGGGGCAAAGGAATTTCCCTCTCTTCCCCGTTAGTAAACATCGGCCTTTAAACAAAACTATCAAGGGTAGAGATAGCAGTGACAAAGTGATGCGCTTTCATGACAGCAAGATCAAGCCTCTGAGGAGCCAAAACTGTATCATTTGGATCAACAGATAGGTCTAAGGCAACAACAACACGTGCAACAATAATACCCCCATAAATGGGTCCTCTAGCAGCTAAGCGACGAGCAATGAGAGAACCAAGATTATACCTGGTTTCATTGTTGAGTGTAGCAGCTAGAAAAGCCAAATGATAGTTGGAAATATTGCTAGTGTTCTCCCTACCAAGAATACTAGTGGCAAGATAATAAGAAAAATATCTGATAGCTGGGAGTTGAATATTTCTTATCTTTCCGTGCTAGGCTCTGCGGTCATCATCATTAGTTATCCCGCGACAGAGCTCCAACAAATCAGCGGGTTGAGCTATAATCTTCTTCATCGTACCAGCCGTTCAAATACCAAAGATTTCGCAAAATTTCTTTAATGTCATGGAGACATGCCTATTATAGATTTTGAAAGACACATCCGACCTGAAAGGGTTGTTAGAAAAAGATAAGCTCTCCACAAAAGTTTTGGTGAGCATAGCATATTGCACACTCTCATCCTTCATATAACTAGTTAATCCAACCCTCCGAACCAAGGTTAGGAAATCATTGAGAATCCCTGCAGCCTGCAAAAAGATAAGACAAGGGAAGGTAGAAGGGTGTGCATCCCCCTCATCTCCCTCGTTGCCAAAACATGGTGTAATGAAATCCTCATTATATGATAGCCTAGCTCGGGAGGATGATCTTTAAGGCCTTGTCCTCCTAGGTGCTCAAATACTTCTCCAAAGGTGTGGTTGTCCATGACCCTTTTTTCTGAAATTTTTAGACAAACATCAAACCAAGTAATTTCCAGGTTGATAAATGGTGAGGAACTACTATAGGAACTTGCTAGAGGGTTAAACATGCATCAAAATGAAATCTCTAAGCATAGAACAAGCATGCAAGATCACACAACCTGACACCTATAGCAGCAAAATACTCAAGATACAATCTACCAATCAAAAATCTAATTGGACAAGCGGGGGAGGCACATACCAAGGAGCAATCCCTCCAAAAATCAGTAGCAAAGATGGGCTGAGCAAGGAGATCGAAAATCGGGAGCAAGAATAGCAGGAACTCGAGCTTTAGAAAGTTTTCCGGTGTTTTTCGGGAGAGAGAAAGAAGTGGTTGGGAGGAGGCCTCTTGGAGGGCCACATGTGGGCCCCACCCAGGCCAGGCGTGCCATGGGGATGGCCGTGCCACCAGGGGTGCTGGCCTGGTGGGTCCCCCTGGGCCACTCCAGGTGTCCCTCTGCCCCTTTTTTCGAGGAAAAAATTAATATGAATTTTCTGGAATTTTTCGGGAAACTTTATTTTTGGCCAATTTTCAGGGTATGAAAATTGATTTTCTCGCAGAAAAAGATTTTTTAGAAGAAGCAAAAGCAAACAAGAACCAAAACTACAGAAGTTCTAAGACACTCTAACAAGCAAACAACTAGCAAAACTAAAGCTAACAAGAGGGAGAGCAAAGACTAGGAAGGAGAAAAATAAAAGTAAGCAAGTATAACCATTGTGAAAGCATTGTTTTGTTCATTAAAATCCCTTTGTTACAAGGTTGATCAAGTCTTGTTACCAAAACAATCTTATATGAGGCAAAAATTTGCATTCCACAAAAATGATTATGTTACCTCAAACTTGATAGCAATAGTCCCAATCATAATAGTTTCAAAACTTTCTTGTGGAATGGGATAATATATTTCTCCAACTTTGATGCTCTCAATATTTTCAATGGAATTCAGGCAATAGCTCTTATCAATCTTCTTGGGGAAATAGACAGTATGCTCTTTGTCATTAATATTAAAAGTTACTTTTCCTTGATTACAGTTGATGACAGCACCTGCAGTATTAAGAAAAGGTCTCCCAAGAATAATAGACATATTATCACCTTTAGGCATCTCAAGCACAACAAAATCAGTTAAAACTAAGCAATTATGAGCCACTTGAACAAGAACATCCTCACATATACCAACAAGAATAGTAGTTGACTTATCAGCCATTTGCAAAGATATATCAGTTGGTATCAACTTTTCTAGCTGGAGTCTCTTGTAGAGAGAAAAAGGCATAACACTAACTCCAGCTCCCAAATCACATAAAGCAGTTCTAACATAATTATTCTTAATAGAGCAAGGAATAGTTGGTATACCTGGATCACCAAGTTTTTTTGGAACCTTACCATTGAAGGAATAATTAGCAAGCAAATTAGAATTTTCCTTATTAGGAATCTTCCTTTTATTAGAGACAATATCCTTCATATACTTTGAATAAGGAGCCAATTTAATAGCATCAGTCAAAGGAATTTGTAAAAATAAAGGTTTCATCCACTCACAAAACTTGTTATAGTGTTCTTCTTCCTTTGACTTGTGTTTTTGTGGGGAAAAGGCATAGGTTTCTGCACCCAAGGTTCTCTTTCACTACCATGTTTATTAGCAATAAAATCTTCCTTAGTGTACCTAGTGTTCTTAGTGTGCTTCTCAGGTTCTTCCTCAACTTCCTCCTTATCAGGAGCATCATTTTTATCACCACTTTCAGTTTCAGCATCAGAGACAGATATACTATTAGGGTCTACAGCAGGTTCAGGTGGTTCCTCAACTATTTTGTGTTTCTTTTTCTTTCTCTTATGAGGACTACCACTGCTTTCAACTAGTTGAGTATCCTGCTCAATTCTTTTAGGGTGTCCTTCAATATATAAAGGATCTTGAGTGGCTATACCACTCCTAGTTCTAATTCCATAAGCATGTTTATCTTCTGAGGCATTAACTAGCATATCCTTTTGTACCTTAGCAAGTTGATCAATTTGAGTTTGAACCATTTGAAAGTGTTTACAAATCATTTTAACATCATTAGCAGTTCTTTCCACACTATCTTTCAACTCATTAATAGCTCTAGAGTTTTCCAATAAATGATTCTGAACTTGCTTATTAAAATTACCATGTTTAACAATAAAAATTTCAAGTTCCTCTAAGCATTGATCAAAAGGTTTATCATAGGTAATATCACCTTCATCAAAGTGTTGGAGAGAGTGTACCTCAACAGTGGATGAGTGGGGAATTGGCTTACATAATTCTTCTATAGGAGGTAGATTCTTCACATCTTCAGATCTAATACCTTTATCCTTAAGACATTCCTTAGCTTCTTTCATCACTTCATCATTTAATGCAATCACTCCCCTCTTCTTTGGTGTTGGTGTTGGAGTTGGTTCAGGAGTAGTAGGCTCAGGTGTAATTAGCTCAGTTGAAGTCCAATCATCATAATTCTTGCTTATTTTAGCCATTAATTCTTGTCGTGGTGGTGGCACGGCAGATGCCATGGGTAGGCTAAAGTATGGGGCCAATTGATGCTAGAGGGATCCGGGGAGGGAAGATGTAGTGATTTCTACACTCAAATGACTAACATCAAGATCTTTCTTTCTCCTTACAAGAACTACAAGTGCTCCTTGAGCTGTTAGTAGGAAGAAGAAGACTAATATACGAGCCTTATGACGTAGAGTGAATCGATCCCCCCTCAGGATCCCGCGTCTCCCTTTATAAAGGGGTTCCTTGGCTCCTCTAGGGCTGACATGGCAAGCATATTCGAGGAATATGCTTGTCCCAAGATAGTAACTCGGCGACCTCCTTTCCGTGTCCCCCTTCTAACGACGGCAAGGTTCCAGAGAACCCCACCTGCGCGCCTCGGGCTCCATGACTATCACCTCCGTGACCCCCTTCTACCCTTATGCTGCTCTGCTCCTTGTCCTTTGTGCTTGGATCCGTTCAGATTCTCCCTAGCCCGTGACTTTGGTTTGACTATAGGTACCTCCTTCTCCTGCAAGCTTCACGTTATTCGGCCCTGTCTCGCATAACTCGGCTCGGCCTTCACCTGCATTCAAGTTATTCGGGCTCACTCAGCTGACTTAACTCGTATGTCGGCCGGGTAAGTCATTGCTCCTTCCGTAGGTGTCATGGCCGTGCTTATCTCGGCCGACCTTTACATGACTCGGCCGATATCAACAGTAACTCGGCATATGACAAGGGAGACTCCTTTTATCTTCCCTTGTCTTGACCCTATCCGGGGTCACCTCCCCAATATTAGTCCCCGAAGCTGGTGTGGTCCTGCTCGTAACCTCGGCCGGGCCACATCAGTTTCCCAATATTAATTTCACCTCATTTCTGAGTTACTTTTTCCTGTTCGAGGTATCCGCGCAGCTTCTCGTGCACGCCTCATCCTACGTGTAACACTCATCATTATTTCTCTAGTTTTTTGTTCCTCTACAGTGTCCACTGACAAGCTACAGTGATTACCGCGCCTATCACGTCGGCGCTGCGACGCCTCGCGTACCGCATCGGTCAGGGGGCCTGATCCTCTCCTGCGTCGTGTGGTCTTTGGTGTGGCTCCACTCAGCCACGAGCGGTTCCGCCGCACGCACGATCTACACGGTTAGCGCTCGCACGCACGATCCCACTACCACCAGGGCTGCAGGGTTATAAAGAGGGGCACGGGGCTAGAGGGTTCATTTTTCCCCTTCGCTCACCGTTGCTCTTCTTCTTCCTCGCGCCCGTGCGTCTTCTCGTGCTCCTGCGGTTGCGCCATTGTCGATATCTTCGACGGCGAGGCCATAGTTCCTCTGCTCCGTCGACCTCATCGTCGTGCGCTTGCTCCGGCGCTGTCGCCGGTGAGTTTTTCTACGGTCCCATCGCTAGGCTCCCTCCCTAGACGCATCTGCTGTTTTCTAGATTTCCCGTGGCGGCTCTTTTCTGCTCCGCCGCCGTCCTCGCTTAGAACCACGACGGGGCCCTGCGCCTCTAAGCCTTGCTCCGCCGTTAGTTATTCTTCCGTTGATTCCTCCGGCGACCCTATGTCGAGTTCAGTTAGTGGCGCGCTCGTCGAAGACGACGACGTAGCGTCTGGTCCAAAGGGGGGCTCCTGGCAAGGTTCCTCCGTCACTCGTCGTGAGATCGAGTGGCTGATTAGGCCTCGCCGGATTCCTGCCGAGGTAAGCTGTCGCTTACCCGGCAACAAATCTTCTCCTGTACTCAACGAAGGCGAGTACGTTGTTTTCATGTCCCACTTTGCTCGCGGGTTCGGTCTTCCCCTTAGCGGTTTCGCTAGGGATTTCCTCGATTACTTTGGCCTTCGGCCGCATCACCTTCCTGCTAATGCCATCGCCTCCCTATCTGCTTTTATCTCGGCCTCGGAAGGATACTTAGGCCTCTGGCCGTCTGTGTCTGTATGGTCTAAATTCTTCCAGATCCGATCTAACTCGTTCCAGACAAATCCCTTCACCCCTCTGAGAAGTTGCTTACCCAGTGTGGAGCCGCGTCCATCACACCTCGGAGAAAATCCGAGTTCCCTCGTGTTGCTGGTCTCGAGTCTTGCAAGAAGTGGCATAAATCGTTTTTCTATGTCAAGAACACTGGAAAGGAAGACAAGATTCGGCTCCCTGCCTTCTCCATCGGCCCCCCTTCCAAGAAGAACTGGAATTACAACCCCAGGAAGAGCCATGCTTTGGCCGAGGCCTTCGAGATTCGGCTGAAGGAGTTGATCCGCGCCAGGCTACGTGGCGAGGATCTGATGACCACCTTCGTCAGCAGCCGAATCTGCCCTTTCCAGCATCGCACGCACAAGCTCTGTTATATGACCGGTCCCCTCGATCCCAACCAAGTTTCAATGGTTGAGCTCGAGGACTATCTTATTTACATGCGTGTCCGAGCTATCTTCAAGACTGATATGCCGGAGGACTGGACCTGGGGGCTGAAGACGTTCACCCGCGGGAATCCCCCTACCGAGGTAAGTTTACGCATTTGTGTTTTGCTTCCTAATCGTGTTTGTGGCTCTTTTTTCTAATTCCTCTTTGTCTCTTTTCTTCCAGAAATTTGCGGAGCAAAAGATCGAGGATGCCGAGGTTCTGGCCCTCCCGTGGACCGCAGATCAGAACACCCCGGACAGCGGGGAGCCTGACTCGAAGGAGTTTGTTCCTAAGTCGGACGTCGCTCCGGCTCGCGCCCGTGGCAAGACCTCGGCCCACGGGGAGGAAGGTGACTAGGACGACGTCCAAATTCTTGAGGTAGTCGCTGCAATGCCTATCTCTTATGCATTTCCGGCTTCTACTTTCCTAGCTAATCAGGCCGGTCAGGTGCACGACACCGAGCCTCTCGCCTCCCAACCTCCTTCTACCTCGAGGAAGCGTACCGCTCCGGCAAGTCTTTCCGAAGTTGCTCCCAAGAAGCGAACAAAGAAGTCAGCCCAGCACCTTCCGAGGCGTAAAACCATGCCCGGAGTTACTGGGTGAGTTCATTTTCATTTGTATTTCTTGTTTCTCTCTTTCTGTCTTTTGATTCGACTTTCTGTGCTTTTGCAACGCTCCTCTTTCTGTCAAGCCAAGTGGTCCGAGTATGACGAGTCATACAACTCGGCTGCCTTCTCCTCCGCCTCCTGAAGATACTCGAGCTCCTAGTCCCGTTCGCTTTGACTCTCCTCCTGCACCGACTCAGACATCACCTCGGCAAGATGTACCCGCGGTCTCCATTGCTGACGCCGATATAACTCCGTTAGTAGATCCTCCTATCGAACCTGTTTCCTCCGTTGCGAACCCCGAAGTTTCCCCCGAGATTCCTTTGACCCCCACAATTCCAACTGCAACTCCAACTCCAGCCGAGGATATCACCATCTCGGCGCCCTCGGAAACCATAATTCATGCGGCCCCCAAAGATGCCACTCCAAGTGCCGAGGTTGTGGCCCCTGCCGACATCTCTTCTAAGGCTAAGAAGGTTGTTGTTACTAGACCTTCATCATCTCAGAAGGGGTCGGCTAACTCCTCTCAACCCAACATCGCTGATGCGTTCCGCAAGGGGGTTTCCTCTGCTAATCCTGTTGTCACCTCGGCCGCTGATACTCAGCTTACTCTTCACAAGAGACCCGCGGCGGCGGTGGTTACACAACGGGTCCGAGGTAAAGTGCTGACCTGTACTGAGAGCGGGAACAGCCTCGGCTCTTTGGTGGAATACGCTAATAATTGGAATGCTGTCAATCAGCTTGAGGGCAATCCGAGCAATCAGCCATTTCAGCTCTCCGGCATCAGCAGTCACTTGCATATGGCTGCCAATATCGTTCTTGAAAGCGATAAGATGAACGAGGTGAGTGCTTCTGTTGATGTTTGGTCAGTTTTTCAAATGATAGTATATATACCCTAGTCCCTGAAGCTTGCAACCGAATAATTTGTTGTTCGTTTGGAAGCTTTGTTAGGCTTAAGTGCGTTACTTGCCGAGTAAATTTCTTGTATGAATTTGATTCATCATGGTTCATCGGTATCCCATGTTAAGTGTTACCGAATCCGGATGTATCTCAGCATTCGGATCTGTTTTAGCTTTGAATACCTAGTCACCTAGATCTGAGTTAAGCTTTGCTTGATTCGGATCTATCTTAGCTTTGAATATCCAGCCTCATAGATCCGAGTTAAGCTTTGCTTGATTCGGATATGTCTTAGCTTTGAATATCCAGCCTCCTAGATCCGAGTTAAGCTTTGCTTGATTCGGATCTATCTTAGCTTTGAATATCCAGCCTCCTAGATCCGAGTTAAGCTTTGCTTGATTCAGATCTATCTTAGCTTTGAATATCCAGCCTCCTAGATCCGAGTTAAGCTTTGCTTGATTCGGATATGTCTTAGCTTTGAATATCCAGCCTCCTAGATCCGAGTTAAGCTTTGCTTGATTCGGATCTGTCTTAGCTTTGAATATCCAGCCTCCTAGATCCGAGTTAAGCTTTGCTTGATTCAGATCTATCTTAGCTTTGAATATCCAGCCTCCTAGATCCGAGTTAAGCTTTGCTTGATTCGGATCTGTCTTAGCTTTGAATATCCAGCCTCCTAGATCTGAGTTAAGCTTTGCTTGATTCGGATCTGTCTTAGCTTTGAATATCCAGCCTCCTAGATCCGAGTTAAGCTTTGCTTGATTCGGATCTGTCTTAGCTTTGAATATCCAGCCTCCTAGATCCGAGTTAAGCTTTGCTTGATTCGGATCTGTCTTAGCTTTGAATATCCAGCCTCCTAGATCCGAGTTAAGCTTTGCTTGATTCGGATCTGTCTTAGCTTTGAATATCCAGCCTCCTAGATCTGAGTTAAGATTTGCTTGATTCGGATCTGTCTTAGCTTTGAATGTCCAGCCTCCTAGATCCGAGTTAAGCTTTGCTTGATTCGGATCTGTCTTAGCTTTGAATGTTTAACTGTTTTAATTCATTTTGGCACTTAGGTTGCCCATGATCGGCGGACAGTCGAATTCCAAAGGTTGCTTTTTGCGCATAAGAAATTGGAAGAGAAGTATGAGAAAGTTCTCCCCGTAGTGAAGAAGACTGGTAACTTAACAAATCTTGGTATTGTCCCATAAGTTCGTAATATTTTCAACTTGAGGTGCTAACCCATTTTTTGCTGGTAAGCAGGTAATATCAATAATCTTAATATCCGTCTTAACAAGAAGGTCAAGGCTCTAGAAGGTTAGTTATTCTTTTCCTCTATTGATTTTTGTTCGAGATTTATCTTGGGTTTCTTATAACCTTCTGGCTTTGATATAGCCGAGTTACAAACATTTGCAGCGTCGCATCAAGAATGCATACCCATGCCTGATATGATGCTGCATTTTTTAGAGCAAGCCGCCACTCATTTGGCGCAACTGAAAGAGAAAGATGACGAGATAACCTGGTTACGTGCCGAGGTTGAGTCTCTCAAGCTTTCTCAGAAATCCGAGTTAGAGAAAGTTGACCAGGAATTCTCTGAAGAGAAGAATCGGCTGAGTCTGCAACTGCAGAAAGAAAAAGAACTCCTCAAGGCTGCTGAATTGAAGAATCGGACGATGAGCGAGGAAATCACTCGCTTTGAGAAGACTAAGGTTGACTAGACTCAGGATCTCCAGAAAATGTTGAGTTATATTCATCGTAAGTTTCTGACCGTGGCCGAGTTATCTTCTTCTCTTTCTTACTTTTAACTGATATACCTTTATTTTGCGTAGATCATTTTCCGGAAGCTAGGCCCATGAGCTCTAGAGTAGTGATTTCTGCTCGCCAGCGCCGAGGTGTCCCTGCAAATTCGAGTCCAGAATATTCAATGGAAGACTTCTTGGTAGCCGTTGGCGCTGCTATTGGGCCAATGAAGATTATGGGCAGGGATTTGGTGCAAGCAACCATTCGGGCCTACCATGTTCTCTGGCCGAATACTTCTGGAACTCCTGATATCGACGAGATCAAGATACTTGTGGAAAGATTAATGGCATCGCAGACCCAGTTAAATCTCTGGAGGGAATCCGCTGGAAGGGCTGGTGCTGACATGGCACTTACAACCGTTCTGTCTTGGTACGAGGACATTTCACTCGATACTCTGATAAATTTGCGCATTGGCTCCATTGGGTTGAGGATCCAGAATTCGTCGCTCGCCGCCAAGCTCGTGCTTTTCAGCTGGTTGAGTATGCTGATGTGCACAATTGGATTGAAGGGCCGAGTTTTCTTTCTAATCCAGCGGATGATGTCGAGATTGAACATGCCTCTGATGATGATTCGGCCAGCGAGGATGAGGCGGAGGGTGACTCGGAAAACTCCCATGGTTCTAATGCGAGCTCGGATGGGGACGATGGTGCGCGATCATCTTCCAAGGGGACTAGGCACTCTCAAGCCCAAGCTAATATTTCTCAGCAGCCCAGGATTTCCCCCGAGGCTACTATCGCTTCTGTTGAAGGCGAAATAACTTCGGCCGAGGCGCCGTCTACCTCGGAGCGCCCCGTTCCTGAAGATGCCCCTGCACAGGAGACCGAGGTTGCGCCGCCATCAGCCAAGATAGCCGCTCCCGATGCCCCCGATCATGTTGCTGACCCTTAAGGGTGCTTTGGCCCTTTTCGATGTTTATGTTCAAAGAACCTCTTAAGTTATTTCCAGTCCCTGGTATGCCGGGCGTATGATGTCTATGGAACAATCGTCTGGCTTGTGATGCGAACCTTTTTGCTTTTCGCTGCTAAGGCATGAATGATGGTAATCATTATTACTTTGCATTATCCTGAGAGATCCTCATTTGTCGAGCTATGGAACTTTTATGTGTCTGGCGACAAATAGTCGATTATACCCACTAGTCCTCGAGTTATCACTTGGGCTATCGAGTTCTTGCGTGTGCTCAAAGAGTTACCTTGGACCATGTGGTCGTCTCCGAGTTGCAAACCGAGTCGCCGAAATATATTTCATGGGTTAATGTAGAGAATATTACGATGTAATCCCTGAGTCATTGCTCAAGGCGTCGGGGTTTAATGCATGACCCCAGATAAGGGATAATACGGCGCAGTCTGCGAGTCCCTGCCTGAGGTCTTGAAACTTAACATATAATTCGTGAATAAGAGATAACACGGCACATTCCCCGAGTCCCTGCTCGAGGCGCCGAGGTTCAATACGTAACTCAGAATAAGAAATAATCATAGGGCAGTCCCCGAGTCACTGCTCGAGGCGCCGAAGTTTAACATATAACTCAGAATAAGGAATATCATAGGGCAGTCCCCGAGTCACTGTTCGAGGTGCCGAGGTTTAATACATAACTCAGAATAAGAAATAACATAGGGCAGTCCCCGAGTCACTGCTCGAGGTGCCGAGGTTTAATACACGGTTGATACTTCGACTTGAAGCGTCATATTACAACGCACCATAGATGGCTCCTACGAGTAAAATGGACGAAGTAAAGCTATGTTCCATGGTCTTTTCGATTCTTCGCCGGCTTTGTTTGCCTTGTTCTTTTCTGGTGACTGAGCATCGATTAGGTAATATGCATCATTGTGCAATGCTTTACTCACGATGAATGGCCCCTCCCATGGGGGTGATAGTTTGTGCATGCCGGTTGTGCGTTGCACTAGCCAAAGAACCAAATCTCCTTCTTTAAACACTCTTGGATTGACTTTCTTGCTATGATATCGTCGTAGGTCTTGCTGATAAATAGCTGATCTTGATAGTGCCAATTCCCTGGTCTCTTCTAGCAAATCGACATCGTCTTGCCGAGCTACCTCATTTACCTCAGCGTTTGTATACTAGGTTACTCTTGGCGAATCATGTATTATGTCGGCTGGAAGCACGGCTTCTGCCCCATATACCAGAAAAAATGGGGTATACCCTGTTGACCTGTTTGGGGTAGTTCTGAGGCTCCATAGTACTGCTGGTAGTTCCTTGATCCAGCATCCTGCCGACCTTTGCAGAGGTTCGACGAGTCGGGGTTTTATTCCATACAATACTAGTCCATTTGATCTTTCTACTTGCCCATTTGATGCTGGGTGAGCCACCGAGGCGACATCTAGTCTTATGTGTTTTTCTTGGCAGAATCTAGCAAAAGCCCCTTCAGCAAAGTTTGTGCCATTATCTGTAATAACACTATGTGGATAACTATATCTCAAGATAATATCTTTGAGGAATTTTACTGTTGTTGGTCCATCACACTTTTTTATTGGTTTTACTTCAATCCACTTTGTGAACTTATCCACCATGACTAAAATGTGAGTCATTCCGCCCCGGGCTGGCTTGAATGGTCCCACCATATCCAAGCACCATACAGAAAATGGCCAAGTAATTGGTATCGTCTTTAACTCGGACGATGGCATATGTATCTTGCTGGCGTATCTCTGGCAACCATTACATTTTTCAACCAATTCTTTCGCCTCTTTCAACGCCGTCGGCCAATAAAATCCATGCATGAATGCTTTGGCCACTAAAGCTCTGGACGAGGCGTGATGCCCGCATTCTCCCTGATGTATATCTAGGAGTATTTCCTGGCCTTCTGCCGAGTCAACACATCTTCGCAGCATGCTTGTGACGCTTCTTTTATACAGCTCATTATTTATGATTGTATAAGCTTTTGCTCTTCTTACTGTCTGTCTAGCCAGTACCTCATTACTCGGCAAAATTGCATCCTTAAGGAAGGAAAATATGGGTTGCGCCCATGTCGGCATGATTTTCTCTGGGATAATTTCACTATCTATTTCCATATTTTTCGCCGACATAACAGCCTCGGATTTCTCCATATCCATTCGTGCGATGGCTGGTTTCACTTTCGGAAATTCCGGGTTACATTCTTTGTCAATTTCCATTGGCATACTATCTTCTCTTGATTCTGCCGAGATATAAATGGACTCGGACTCTGGTGATGGTGCTATTGATGGTTTTCTCAGGTGCTCTAGGGCGATACCCGGGGGAATTGATTGCCTAGTTGATCCGAGTTTTGACAGCGTGTCTGCAGCGTCATTTTCTTCCCGAGGTATATGATGAAACTCACATCCATCGAAGTATCCACTGATTTTTTGCACATGGAATCTATATAGGGCCATATTTGCATCTAGCGCGTCCCAATTGCCTGATACTTGCTGTACTACTAGATCTGAATCCCTGTAGCATAGGATCCGACGTATGCCAATCTCTTTTGCCACCTTTAACCCATGGACGAATGCTTCGTACTCGGATACATTGTTTGATGCGGCGAAATGTATTTGCAGCACATATTTCAGATGATCTCTTTTTGGCGAAGTTAACACTATCCCTGCCCCCAAGCCATTCCTCAACTTGGAACCGTCAAAGTGCATTGTCCAATAATTCAGATCTGGTAATGCCGGCTCATATTGTACCTCGGCCCAATCCACAAACAAGTCTGCCACCGCCTGAGATTTGATTGCCTCTCGCCTATCGAATTGCGGGGCATAAGGTGATAACTCGATTGCCCATTTTGCTATTCGGCCACTGGCATCTTTATTGCTCAATATCTCGGCTATGGGTGCTTCACAAATCACTTTTATCGGATGTTCCTCGAAGTAATGTTTAAGTTTTTTCTCCGACATGTATACTCCATAAGCCATCTTTTGGTAGTGTGGGTAGTTCTGTTTTGAGGCTGATAGTACCTCGCTTAGGTAATATACCGGCCTTTGTACCGACTTATCATCTTCATTCCGTTCCACGACAACCACCGCGCTTACCACTCTGTTAGTGGCAGCTACATAAAGTAACATAGGCTCCTTTGATAATGGAGAGGCCAGAATTGGTGTCGTGACCAACATCTTTTTTAATTCATGAAATGTGTTATCTGCTTGCGGTGTCCAAATGAACTTATCAGACTTTTTCATTAGTTGATATAGAGGTAATGCCTTTTCCCCCAGCCGACATACAAATCGACTAAGCGAGGCCAGGCAACCCGTGAATTTTTGTACATCATTTAGACACCTCGGCAATTCCATTCTTTCAACTGCTCGTATTTTAGTTGGATTTGCCTCTATACCTCGGCTGGATATGAGAAAACCGAGTAATTTCCCAGCCGGGACACCGAAGGTACATCTTCCCGGGTTAAGCTTCATTCGGAATCTTCTCTGGTTTGCAAACGTGTGCCGAATATCATCCAGGAGTGTTTTACTTTGTTTGGTTTTTATAACCACATCATCCGCATATACTTGCACATTTTTCCCTATCTGGGCATGTAGACACTTTTGCATGCATCTCTGGTATGTTTCTCCTGCATTACGCAGGCCGAATGGCAGCAATAAGCCCTGTATGGGGTAATAAACGCAGTATTTATTTGATCGGCCGGATTTAATGGTATATGGTGGAAACCAGAATACGCATCTACAAATGATAACAACTCACAACCAGCGATCGAATCAATGACTTGGTCTATCCTAGGTAAAGGAAAAGGATCTTTGGGACACGCCTTGTTTAGGTTCGTGTAATCGATACACATTCGCCATACGACAGTTACATTTGGGTCATCCTTTTTCTTTTCTCCTAACACCGGATTTGATAACCAATCCGGATGAAGTACTTCCATGATAAACCCGGTCGAAAGGAGCCGAGCTATCTCATCCCCTATTATTTTTCTCCTGTCTTCGACGAAGCGGCGGAGAGGTTGCTTCACCGGCCTTGCTCCTGGACTTACATGCAAAGAGTGCTCAACCAACTCCCTCGGCACACCTTGCAGGTCTTGAGTGGACCAGGCAAAGATATCCCGATTCTCACGGAGGAAGTTGGTGAGCTCGCCTTCCTATTTGGTATCTAGGCCGGCACCAATCGTGATGGTGCACTCTGGGAACTGCTCATCTATCTGGACCTTTTTTGTCTCCTTAGTCGGCTGGAACGAAACACTTCCATGTGGGTTGGCTAATGCCGGCATATTCAGCTGTGCTGACTGAGCGAGGGCCGCTACCTCCTGAATCCTTCTTTTTTCTCTTGCAATCACCAATGACTCGGCCAGGTTTGATTCGGCCGAGGCACATTCCATCGACTTCCTGTAATCTCCTGTTACTGTTATCACCCCTTGTGGTTCGGGTAACTTCATTTTCAAGTAAGTGATGTGGCAGCTGCTCATGAATTTGGCCAACGCTGGCCCTCCGAGTAAAGCATGATAGCAACTTTCTAAGTCCACCACTTCAAACTCCAAATTTTCCGCTCTGCAATTCTCCCTTGTGTCGAATAATACATCTACTCGGACTTTCCCAATGGGTTCGCACGAAAGTCCCGGCACTATTCCATGGAATGTGGTTCTTGTGGACTGCAGCATATTCTGCGCTATTCCGAGTTTATGCATCGTATCTTTGTACATGATATTGATACTGCTCCCATTGTCAATGAGTACTTTTGAAAATTTCACATTAATGCTGGGCCCTACAAATGTCGGATCTAGTACGAGTGCGTACGACCCTGGATTCGGCATTATTTTCAGGTGATCCTTTATGCTCCAGGTTATTTCCTGATCTAACCAAGGCACATATCTTGGTACTGCCGGCATAACTGCATTTACTTCCATATGCCGGCGCTGTACACTTTGCCTGTCTTGCTGTTCAGTTGTGAACACACAATATGACTGATGATGTTCCCTGTAATCATTACGTCCATTATTTCCGGGGTTTGTCCTTCCATCCCGACCTTGATTCATTACTTGATGCACTGCATCTCTCCGGTCCGAGTTATCATACCTCGGGGGAGGAGGGGGTAACATTAACTGTTGTGCATTCGCCCCAGTCAACTGTGGCTGTTGTTGCTGATGCGCTTGATGAGAAGGCACTTGCATGCTCGTCGGGTTCCCCATTGCATTTTTCATCTAGGCGCATTGCCGAGTTGTATGATTAGCCGGCTTGGCCGGGTTTGGAGTGTGAAATTTACACGGTTGATCCAACATGGATTCAAATGTGTACTTCGGCCTTTCCTGCCACTGCTTCTTCTGTTCCGGTGTCCACTGTCTTTTCCCTTCATTCCTTGGTGTCCATTGCCGAGGACCATTTTTTTGTCGTTGACTGTTTCCGTGACTCGGTTGATCTTGCACTACCGTTGCCACCTGATTGGAGGCGTATCTGTAATCCGGTCTTTCCTCTCTTCTTCTACCTCTGAACTTGTTGTGTCTCAATGATCCGGCTGCATCTCTTGCATATTGATCCTGATGCTCTCAATGTTCTGCCGACATCAGTTCTGGTTGTGTCGGATCCCCCAAAGCATATGAATCTGCTATCCTGATGGTTTCTGCCAAGGTGGTCGGCATATCTCTTTGCAACCTCTGCCACAAAACACTGGCTTATCGACAGCCTTGAGCGAACCAAGCTATCACTTGAGACTCTATAACTCCTTCACATGAGTTTCTAAGGTTACACCACCGAGTCAAGAATTCTCTATCTGTCTCATTCGGCCTTTGCTTGCACATAGCGAGCTGTTGCGGCCTGTTTGGTCTTTTGTAAGTACTGGTGAAGTTGCTGACAAACATCTCTTCAGAATCTAACCAACAGTTGATACTACCTGCTGGCAGATTGTTTAGCCATACTCTGGCTGGTCCTTCCAGCATCTGCGGGACATATCTTACCGCCCATCGCAAGTTTCCACCAGCTATCTTTACTGCAGTAGCATAGTCAATTAACCAATCCTGTGGTTTGGTGCTCCCATTGTATGTTTTCATGCCCCTCGCTAGCTGAAAGTTCGGCACTGGTGGCTCGCCCATGATCCGAGGTCCGAAACATGCCGGACCTGGCGGACCCTGCTCCTCTAACAACTCGGACCAGTACAACCTGTCCAGCTTTAATCTTGCATCATTTGATGGCAAGTTTTTGTACATGATTCTCTCCTGCATTCCATAATGGTCATTTCCACCATTCCCTGCATATTCCATATCTGAGTAACCATCATTGTACCTCTCATTTTCCTGATTTTGGTGAGCTGGTCTTACTTCTCGTTCTTGCCGAGGTTCATACCTCGGCTGAGGATTGGGTGGCGGGTCCCTCCTTCCTTCCACCGGGATATCGTTCTCACGATTCCCCCTTCCGAGGTCTCCGTTACCTCGGCTTCCGTTGCCTTTGTTGGCACGGCCGGGGTTTCTCTCACCATTGTTACCTCGGCTCCCATTGCCTCTGTTCTCATTGACTTTTCCGTCTACTGCCGGATCATACGGAACAATTTGCTTATTTCTTTTTCCTGAAGTTACTGCTCTATCTTTTCGTGCGTTGTTTCCGGGTGAGGATGCGGCTGCCACCGATAGGGCGGGCGCTGCTCCAGCCGAATGAACCATACGCGAGGCTCCCGGTCTTGCCGGGTCAGCCCTAAGCATTTCTTCATTCTGCTAGTTCGCAATGCGTACCAGCTCATTCACTCTTTCTTGTTGTTTCTGCCGGGCTTCGCCGGTTAATCCTTCTAACTCCAATGCTGCGGCATTTGCCACCCATAGGTTCTTTGCCGGGGTGATATACCTCGGCAAGCCTAGGTCGACTGAATCTGCCTTATGAGTCTCATGCTCTTTGTTGATATCATCCATGAGGTTTTTCCCTCTCAATCTTAATTCATCTACCCGCTCTAGGGCAACATCTAGCTTATTTGCCTTAGCATATTCTCGCAGGGTCCTGTTCAAGGACTCCCGCAAAGCCGACACCTTTTTTACTTCTACCAGTACTTTCTGCCTAGTCTCTTCTAACTCAGCCTGAGCATTAGCCGGATCAAGTATCGGCACTATAGGCATGGTCAGATTATCTATAGTTGCACGGAGAATATTTTCTGGTCTTTCCAGTGGTGGCCATCTTACCCTTGGTGCCTTCGGGGTCGTCTCCTGCACCTCGGCTGACTTGGCTGCTGACGGATCTACCTCGGTGGGCTGTGGAGCTGCCTACTTTGTGGCCACCTGTCCTCCCGTCGTCGGGTCCTTGCTTGATCTGGTGCCTGCTGCTGCCGCCTGTACCCCGGCTGCGACCATCACCTCGACGCTGCTCACGGGGCGTTCTCCACGCGGACCGTTTGCGGCGCTGAGGGCAGGATCTCCTGCATCAATAACCTAGTGAGGATAAACGCATGATGTGTCGACGCCGACGTAGATCTGGTGCATGCCCAGGTTGATGAAGACGTCGTTGCACAGAGGAGCTTTTCTCCTGAAGCTGCCCGCGTTATCGCTGACATAGTCACAGAGATCAAATCTCTGGACTAAGCCAGAGACAACGCGCTCGCCGGTGTGGATGAAGTTTCCCGTCTGGATCTTGACTCCAGCTAGCACCGTTGCTGGCTCCACGGTGGGCGCCAACTGTCGTGGTGGTGGCACGGCAGATGCCATGGGTAGGCTAAAGTATGGGGCCAATGGATGCTAGAGGGATCCGGGGAGGGAAGATGTAGTGATTTCTACACTCAAATGACTAACATCAAGATCTTTCTTTCTCCTTACAAGAAATACAAGTGCTCCTTGAGCTGTTAGTAGGAAGAAGAAGACTAATATACGAGCCTTACGGCATAGAGTGAATCGATCCCCCCTCAGGATCCCGCGTCTCCCCTTATAAAGGGGTGCCTTGGCTCCTCTAGGGCTGACGTGGCAAGCATATTTGAGGAATATGCTTGTCCCAAGATAGTAACTCGGCTACCTCCTTTCCATGTCCCCCTTCTAGCGACGGCAAGGTTCTAGAGAACCCCACCCGCGCGCCTCTGGCTCCATGACTGTCACTTCCGTGACCCCCTTCTGCCCTTCTGCTGCTCTGCTCCTTGTCCTTTGTGCTTGGCTCCGTTCAGATTCTCCCTAGCCCGTGACTTTGGTTTGACTATAGGTACCTCCTTCTCCTGCAAGCTTCACGTTATTCGGCCCTGTCTCACATAACTCGGCTCGGCCTTCACCTGCATTCAAGTTATTCGGGCTCACTCGGCCGACTTAACTCGTATGTCGGCCGGGTAAGGCATTGCTCCTTCTGTAGGTGTCATGGCCGTGCTTATCTCGGCCGACCTTTACATGACTCGGCCGATATCAACAGTAACTCGGCATATGACAAGGGAGACTCCTTTTATCTTCCCCTGTCTTGACCCTATCCGGGGCCACCTCCCCAACAATTCTTCAACATCTGTAGGAGTTCTTTTCCTGAAAACACAATGAGCAAAACTATCTAGGTATGTCCTAGAATCAACAGTTAGTCCATTATAATAAATATCAAGAAGCTCATTTTTAGGTAATGGACATCCAGGATGTGCAGGAATCAAGGCACAGAACCTTGTCCATGAATCATGCAATTTCTCTTCTTCTCCCTGTTTAAAATCAAAAAGTTTCTGCAAAGCAGCATGTCTAGCACTAGGAGTAAAATATTTCTGGAAGAAAGAAGCAATCAAATAATCAGGGCTATCAATGGATCTATGAGGTAATCTATTAAACCAAGCTTTAGCTTCTCATTTTAGTGAAAAGGGGAAGACATTTGTAACAAAGTACTTGCGCATCTTAAGATCATCAGAGAATAAAGCACTCATAGTGGAAAGCTCATTCATATGTGCCACAACACTCTCATTTCCAGTCCCGCAAAAAGGTTCTTTCTCAACAATGTCTAAATAGGATAAATCAAGAGAAAAATCATAATCTTTATCTTTAATATCTATGGAAGAAGTGGCAAACTTAGGATCAGAAGACAGTTTAGGAATAATGGTACGTCTCTCAAGGAGACACCTAATAGCACTAGCGCCATGTGTGTTTTGATACTCTTCAATAAATTCATCAGTCATTTCAATGTAACCATCACTAATATCATCTCTTTCTCTAGGATTAATAGTGTCTTCACTAGGAGTTTCAGTGTTTCCCAAAATAGTTCTAGCAATAGTAGCATCTTGGAAAGGACATAATGAACCACTCGCATAAAACACAGTAGAAGTAACATCATGAGTATCAGAAGCAATTTCAGATTCAGCAGTAGTAGCAGTGTGTGTAGCATGTGTATGTGGTGGTGGTGTAACAAGCTTACTTATAACAGACGATGAATCAAGAGCAGCAGAGGTGTTTAGAATTGTACCTCTTCTTGTAGTGGATGGTAAAATAGGAAACTTTCCATCACGAGACTTCCCCATGATGAAAGGAGTAGCAGTGAACAATAATAGATCCAAGTGAACTTACAAATAAAGCTATGCTCTCCGGCAACGGCGCTAGAAAATAGTCTTGATGACCCACAAGTATAGGGGATCGCAACAGTCTTCGAGGGTAGTATTACCCAATTTATTGATTCGACATAAGGGGAGACAAAGAATACTTATAACCCTTAACAACTGAGTTGTCAATTCAGCTGCACCTGGAAGTAGTCTTGCTCATAGTAGTTTATCAGTAGCAACAGTTTTGTAGTAGAAATAGCAAAGTAATAGCAATAGTAAAACAAGAGCAATAGTAATAGTAGTAGCAAACAGTAGGATATGAGTGCAGTAGGCATAGAGATAGATGGACGAGCGTTGCATGTAAAAGTCTAAACATGTAACTTCAAGATATAGGGCAATTGCGGATAAATAAGATAAAGCATCCAAGTATTAAACAATCATAGGCATGTGCTCCATATATAGTCATACATGCTCGCAATGAGAACTTGCACGCCATCTTTTGTCCTGCCAGCCCGTTGCAGCGGGGCCTCAAGGGAACTACTAGCAATTAAGGTGCTCCTTTTAATAGAGCACCGAAGCAAAGCATTAACACTCCATGAACACACGTGATCCTCACATCACAACCATCCCCTCCGGATGTCCCAATTTTTGTCACTTCGAGGTCTTTGGATCCGGACAATGATATGTGTACACAACTTGCAGATAAGATCATAAACAATACTATCATCATGAATCAATAATAAGTTCAGATTGGAGATCATGGAACTCGGGCCCTAGTGACAAGCATTAAGCACAACAAGTTGCAACAAATTCAAATATCACTAATAGAGATACTAGGCACCATGCCCTAACAATCTTATTCGATTACATGATAGAACTCATCCAATCCCTACCATCCCCGTAGCCTAAAGTGGGGGATTACTCACTCATGGATGGGGGAAACATGGATGGTTGATGGAGAGGCGTCGGTGATGATGATGGCGATGATCCTCTCCAAATTCCCTGTCCCAGCAGGGTTCCGAAATGGAGTTTCTGGTTCCGAATCGTGGTTTCTAGTTGTGGCGGCGCAACAGAACTCTTTCTGGAAAAACGTCACCTCCCTGAGTTTTTAGGTCAGAAGGCAACTTATAGGCGAAGAGGGAGGCCGAGGGGGTGCCTGGGACGGCCACACCTCCTCCAGGCGCGGCCAGGCCTGTCCCGCGTGGCAGGGGTGTGTGGGCCCCATAGTGCCCCTCTCTGTCTCGTATTCTGGCTCTGAGTCTTCTGGCGAAATAGGATTTTTGGCATATTTTCCGGGATTTTTCCTGATAGTTGATTTTCTTCACAAAAACTAGACACCAAGGTAATTCTGCTGAAAACAGCGTCAGTCCGTGTTAGTTCTATCCAAATCACACAAGTTTAGAGGAGAAACAATAGCAAAAGTGTTCGGGAGGTAGATACGTTTTGGACGTATCAGTCACTGACGTCCAGGACCCACACGCAAAAAAATACTTCGACGAGTCAACATCTCGCGAGGAAGAGGAAATCTTACTTCTGCCACGCGCCCAACGAGCTTCCTCCATGTTTTTAGCGATTTTGTCGTTGTAGAGGGGCACAAAACCAAAAAAAAAGTTTTGAATCGACCACGGTCGAGCAAAGATTTTCATTGCGGAAGAGGCGCCTTCTATGATGACCGAAGGGCCTAGTCATTGCAAAAGGAAACATTTCTTGTAGTGATTTGGAGTAAATAAGTTGCCAGAGAAAGAAAAAGGAAGCGGTGGAATTATTGAAGGAAATATGCCCGAGAGGCAATAATAAAGTGGTTATTATCGTATTCCTTATTTATGATAAATGTTTATTTTGCATGCTGTAATTGTATTAATACGGAAACTTTAATACATGTGTGTTTAATAAACAAAAAGGAAGTTCCTAGTTATGCCTCTCTTATAAACTAGCTCGTTGATTAACAAGATGATCAAAGTTTCCTGATCATGGACATTGGATGTTGTTAATAACGAGGTCACAACATTAGTGTAATGATGTGATGAACATTCATCCGAAGTATAGCATTACGATCAAAGTCATTGAGTTTATATTGCTATAACAACTTACGAAGTGATCCTAATCCTTAGACCATGAGATCATGTCAATCACTAACACCGGAAGAGTTTCTTGTTGACATCAAACGTCACATCGTAACTGGGTGATTATAAAGATGTCTTCAGAACTACTAAAGTGTTATGTTGAGGTCCATGGATCGAGAGTGGAATTTGTTCATCCCGGTGACGGATAGATATTCTCTAGGCCCTCTCGGTGATATCACATTGATTAGCTTGCAAGCAAGTGATTTGATCACTACAATGTTATATCATGGGAACGAGAAAAGAGTGCATGTCGGTAACAAGATCAAACTAGGTATGGAGATACCGATGATCGAATCTCGGACATGTAATATATCGTGAAACAAAAGGATTAAGATACTAGCATAAAAGGTTCACACGATCACAAAAGTCATCGTTGAATGTGTGGGAGTCAGTACGGATCTCCAGGTCCCGCTGCTGATTATTGATCGGAGAGGGGTCTCGATCATGTATGCATTATTCGCGAACCGTAGGGTTACACACTTAAGGGATACCGACACCATTCGGAGCAAATGATATGCCAGAGAAAGAAAAAGGAAAGCGCAGGAATTTATTTCACTAGACACCGAAACTATTTCAGTTGAAATTGTTGAAACTGGTTCTGCATGTGAAATTGAAATGTTGTAAGGGGTTTTATGTGAATGTTTGTTAATTAAAGTAATTAACAAAATTCTGAATAAATAAATAAAAGAGTTTTATTTAAATGAGAGCTTGCATTAAATTTGGTGGAAATTGAAATTTAATGCATGTGAGTGGATTTTTGAGTGGAGGCTTTTTAATGGGAGTGGAGGCTTTTCATTTTGAGTGGGAGCTCCACCCACATGAATGTGGAAGAGGTGGGGGCATCCCCATGGCTGGGCGCCATGCCCCTTGGGTGCCCCCTCCCCCCTATAAAAGGCCCCCCTCTCCTCCTCTCAAAACACACCTCCTCGCGAAGGATCTCTCTCCCCCTTTAGAATTTCCCCATGGTCTCGGATCAGCGAGATACATGTTCCCAGTGGCTTTTTTGGAAGGATTTGTTGCTTCCGCTGCTTCGCTGGAGCGAGGGCGCAGAGGTTGTCGGGGTACCCGTACGTGTGTGCGATCACGGATGCACCACTGCTTTGAGGTGCTGGACTTGATCGTGCTGGACCGGCTGGACCAGATGGACTTCATCACAATCTTGAGATCGGCAAGCGTTCGTCTACATCATCCACGAGTACAACCTCATTAACACTATTCGGTTTTCGAGGGTATGTATTCTATGGATGTATATCCACCCGTTGCTTGTATCTAATAGATAGATCTTGGTACATAGATGTTCCCATCGTAGGAATTTTTTTGTTTTCTATGCTGCGAACCCTACAGTGGTATCAGAGCCGGATCTATGCGTAGATACTTTGCACGGGTAGTACACATATGAGTATGTGGGCGATGATGATCATTTTATTGCTTCTTAGTTGTACTTTAGATATTGGTGGCATAGTGGGATGAAGCGGCCCGGACAAACTTTACATGTCCTCGCACATGAGACTTGTTTCACGCTTGACATGCAACTAGTTTTGCATAAGTGGCTAGCGGGTGTCTGTCTCTCCTACTATAGTCAATATATAATTTGCAACGAGTTGTCAATAATTTGGTTATCCTCGTTGTGGTTCATGTTCGTAGGTAAGAACGGTTCTATCTTCGAAAGCCCTAAGCCACGTAAAACTTGCAATGGATAAATTAGAGGCGTCTAGTTTAGATTGTTGTTGGGCTAGTGTTATGATATGGTAATGTTGTAAGTAGAAGTATGAGATGATACTCTTACAACACACATAGCGTGTAAGTTCCATAGACCTTGGCCTTACACATAAAGGTATGCTAGAGATCACACCACGGTGCACATGATGGAGATCATATGCGGGAACCATATCATTTCACTTATAAACATGAGATATTTGATTGCATCTTATATTGCTATTTTAGCGTTTTATTAGCATAATAAGATGATCCCTCATTTAAATATCAAGATAAGAATGTGTTCTTCCTTAAGTATGCACCGACAATGTTTCGTCGCTTCAAGGCATCATGTGATGATCGGGTGTACTTGAATCCACGAGCATATCTCGGGTGTAAGACAGTTACACACGCGAATACTAAGGTTCTTACTTGGCGAGCCTAGCATGTACAGACATGGCCTCGGAACACGGACCAAAAGGTTAAGCATGAGTCATATGTTTTGATATGATGACCATATGGATGCTCGCCATTGAAGTTACGCCGACTCACGTGATGATCGGACTTGGTGTAGTGGATTTGGTTCATGTAATCACCAAAAAGACACGAGGGATGTCGTTTTTGAGTGGGAGTTCATTTCTAATTTGGATTAGTAGAACTCAATTTATCATAAATTAAATCAAAGTGAATTTGCATAATTTGTTGTAGTCATTGGCATTCGTTCACCACCGTATGCATAGTTGTAATTGAGATAATAGAACTATAGAATTTTGGATATATACTTTACAAACTGGTATCGTATTGTGTTGAGTGTCAATCTAAAGTTTAAAGTCCTATTGCAAAATTTCAGCAAAATTCTATTTACTCCGTGAAATTTAATAATTGGTATTAAATCGAGAGTAACAATTCCAGTGTTAGTATCTTAAGTATCATGTTTGCCTCTATGATTCTTGATTGTTTTAATATCAAGTTTATCTAGGAGCTGAAAGAATTGTTTCAGAAACCATCATGTGTGACAGATATAACGACATCTAAAACAATGTTTTGGTTGCAATATGATAGAGTATAATATATGTCCTCATATTGGATGAGAATTTACAAAGGTTGGAGATGCTAGACATCCTAATCATCCAAAAGGGTTTTGGAAAGTAACGTTATACTCATGATTCATCTTTATAAGCTACAATAGCTTGATCATGAAAGTCGTCATGATAAGGATGAATAGAAGATGTATGTAAAGTGTTTACTACACTAAAAGATTACTAAAGAATGGATTTTGAAAGAACGCCGATCATTTGATGATGGTGATCTACTTCAAAGTGCAAGTCCAAAGGTATTATTATTTGAATATACACGCTTTGGACTATGTGTCATATATATGGCGCCACTTTTGATGTTGATAGATTCTTTTAAAAGGAAAAGGAAATGCTGAAAGAGAATCTATAAAATATATTTGGCAGAAAAGAATAGATTGGAAATATCCAATTTAGGTATATGGGCGATATACATGTTATGGTTGTATTCTTTGCTTGTTAAACAATGTGGTTCTTAGGTATTGGATACCGAATTGGTTGGTATGAAATTTCATACGGAATAACGCAATTCATGAACCACAATGGCCTAAGTAACTAGCAAGAGAATATATGATGATGTTCATCGAAAACAAACAAACCATTGTTTGTATTTCTCGTTGACATCAAAGCTTGACTTCAAGATTTGTTTTAATAATTGTTATTTAAATCAGGTATTATGAGAACAAAGGTTGTTCAAATAATTACCATATTCCATATAAGATGGATGATTTACAAATCTAGTTGGAGAAATCACATCCATAAAGCCTAATGCTAAAATGTCGCAAGACAAATGATTGAAAGATCACTTACGAAGTGACATCGCTGTTTAATTATATTGGAAATAAAACATGAAGAAACTCCATTTTCATGGATTTTTGGAGTCTTTGATTTGATCAAGTGACGCTTGTGAGACTTTCTACATCATAATTAAAACTTCGTTCAAAGGCCAAAGAAGAACGAACGACTAAATTATTGGAATTTATACATATCGATGTATGTAGTCCATTAAGTATAGTCGTAAGCGATGGATTTCAACTTCATATGCTTTCTCCGGAAATTTGAGTGAATGTTCACTTAATGAGAAATAAGTGTGAAATATTTGAAAACGTTTCAAAGACTTTCAAGATGAAGTGCAAAATCATTGTAACAAGAAAATAAATGATTTATGATTTGATCATAAAGGGATTTATTTGAGTTACAAGTGTAACAAGAAAATAAATAAATTATGATTTTATCATAAAGGGATTTATTTGAGTTGCAAGTTTAGCAAAACACCTAGATTTACATCTCTAGAAACACCATAGGAGTATGGAGTGTTTGAGATTTGTAATAAAACCTTGTTTGACATGGTTGGATTAAAGGTGTTATTTATAAAACTGCCATTATGTTTTAGAAAGATTAAAGCTTTAGAGACTACCGCTTTTACACTGAAAAGAGCTCCATCTTGATCCGTTGAAATGACACCATATGAGTTATGGTTTGGGGTAAAAACCAAGTTGTCATTTCTTAAATTTTGGTATGCTAAACATAAGTAAGATGTTTACAACCGAAGTCGGATAAGCATGTCTTTGTAGGTTATTTCGAATAACAATTGGGTATTCCTCCATAACACCAAGGACAAAAGGGTTTGTCGCTTGAAATGTGAAGTTTCTTGAAAAAGGAATTTTTCGCAAAAGTTAAGTGGATGGACAATAGAACTTTGATAAGGTTAACGAACCTTAGCTAAATGTGCTGAGTTGCGCAGCGCCGGAAATCGTTCCGGAGGCTGCCATAATGCTCATATCTTATGTGCCTCAAAGGTTGCGGTCACGGAGGTCTAAAGTTCCTATTGAACCAAGAAGGTCGGATAAACAATCAAATGATTGAGATTTGAGAGTAAATCATTATTGTTTGACAATGATGAACCGACTACATGCAAAGAAGCGATGATGGGCCCTGACTCCGTCAAATGGCTTGAAGCCATAAAATCCGTGATAGTTTCATACACGAGAAATCAAGTTTTGAACTTGGAAGACCCTCCGGAAAGGTGTAAAAACCTATCGGTCGTATTTGGATCTATAAAGAAACAGACATGGATGTTTCACATCTATGAAATAGTCGACATATCGTAAAGTATTTTACGACAATGTTCAAGGAGTTGACTATGACAAGATTTGATCTTTCATAGCGATATTTAGTCTGAACGGATTAAAGTAGCAACCACTACATATAATTTGTTATATGGTAGATGAATAAACAAAACAAAGTTCTTCTAATAGAATGGTTACCTAGGACGTGTACATGACATGATCCAAAGGGTTTTGTTAATTCAAAGGATGCTAAAAAGGGCATGCAAACTTCAATGGTTGAAGTAAGCATCACGGAGTTAGAATCTTCACCTTAATGAAAAGGATTTTTCATCAGGAGACGATGAAGATGCTTGCATTTGCAAGAAATTAAGTGGGAGCGCTGAGACATATTTCTAATACATTATGTGGATGGCATCTTGTTGATTAGAAATGATGTATCTTTTATTGACAATGGTTAAGAATTTCATTTCGATGAAAGACTTAGGCGAAACCCGAATATTTAGCATGAATGTCTATAGTGGATAGACTGTGATGCTAATATGGTTGTGCCAAACGTATATATATGAGATATTGAAGGAGTTCAATATAGAAACAACAAGAAACGGTTCTTGTTGCATGGAAAAGGAATTGAATCAAGATTCAAGTGTATGGACACTTGATAAGTGAAACAAGATTCAAGTGCTTTGACACTTGATGAGTGAAATCACGAGAATGTTTTGATCAATCATACCATGATATGTACACATCCAGATATGTCTTATGCTCTAAGTGTTATGAGCATATACCATAATGAATCATAAAATGATCATTGGACTATAGTAAGGATATTCTTATGATCTTTTGGAAGAACTAAGAATATATTTATGTAGAGGCGACAAACAATTACAAATAGTTCATTGTAAAGCGTTACATTGATACTAGTTTTGTCACAAGATACAAATTAAGTTTATCTCAATTTAAACTATGGGTGGCACAATGTAATGGAAAGGAGATTCCATGATGGATTTGGATGAATTCCAAAGTTAAGAAATTGTGACGAATACTATAACAAAAAGGCTAAGTATATGACTGCTATAGTAGCAGCAAAGGAAGGAATTTGTGTCAAGTAGTTTGTTATCAAACTAAGGTGTGGTTCGCAATGGGCTAACACTAAAGATATATTGTGTGACAATAGTATCGACGTGTTTTAACCCCAAGGAACTAAAGGTCTCACCAAAAGACCAAATTTATACAATGCCATCTCATTGGAGAATGAGTGATGCGTAGAGACGCAAAGACATGCAAATACACACGGACCTGAAAGCGTCGGATCCGTAGATTATGTTAACCACTTGCAATTGCATATATGGAACACCAGAAAGCCATAGGTGTTCAATACGCAAAGTTTTCAAACTAGATTATTGTCTCTAGTGCAAGTGGGAGACTGAAGGGAATATGCCCGAGAGGCAATAATAAAGTGGTTATTATCGTATTCCTTATTTATGATAAATGTTTATTTTGCATGCTGTAATTGTATTAATACGGAAACTTTAATACATGTGTGTTTAATAAACAAAAAGGAAGTTCCTAGTTATGCCTCTCTTATAAACTAGCTCGTTGATTAACAAGATGATCAAAGTTTTCTGATCATGGATATTGGATGTTGTTAATAACGAGGTCACAACATTAGTGTAATGATGTGATGAACATTCATCCGAAGTATAGCATTACGACCAAAGTCATTGAGTTTATATTGCTATAACAACTTACGAAGTGATCATAATCCTTAGACCATGAGATCATGTCAATCACTAACACCGGAAGAGTTTCTTGTTGACATCAAACGTCACACCGTAACTGGGTGATTATAAAGATGTCTTCAGAACTACTAAAGTGTTATGTTGAGGTCCATGGATCGAGAGTGAAATTTGTTCATCCCGGTGACGGATAGATATGCTCTGGGCCCTCTCGGTGATATCACATTGATTAGCTTGCAAGCAAGTGATTTGATCACTAGAATGTTATATCATGGGAACGAGAAAAGAGTGCATGTCGGTAACGAGATCAAACTAGGTATGGAGATACCGATGATCGAATCTCGGACATGTAATATATCGTGAAATAAAAGGATTAAGATACTAGCGTAAAAGGTTCACACAATCACAAAAGTCATCGTTGAATGTGTGGGAGTCAGTACGGATCTCCAGGTCCCGCTGCTGATTATTGATCGGAGAGGGGTCTCAATCATGTATGCATTATTCGCGAACCGTAGGGTGACACACTTAAGGGATACCGACACCATTCGGAGCAAATGATATGCCAGAAAAAGAAAAAGGAAAGCGCAGGAATTTATTTCACTAGACACCGAAACTGTTTCGGTTGAAATTGTTAAAACTGGTTCTGCATGTGAAATTGAAATGTTGTAAGGGGTTTTATGTGAATGTTTGTTAATTAAAGTAATTAACAAAATTCTGAATAAATAAATAAAAGAGTTTTATTTAAATGAGAGCTTGCATTAAATTTGGTGGAAATTTAATGCATGTGAGTGGATTTTTGAGTGGAGGCTTTTTAATGGGAGTGGAGGCTTTTCATTTTGAGTGGGAGCTCCACCCACATGAATGTGGAAGAGGTGGGGGCAGCCCCATGGCTGGGCGCCATGCCCATTGGGTGCCCCCTCCCCCCTATAAAAGGCCCCCCTCTCCTCCTCTCAAAACACACCTCCTCGCGAAGGATCTCTCTCCCCCTTTAGAATTTTCCCATGGTCTCGGATCAGCGAGATACATGTTCCCGATGGTTTTTTCTGAAAGGATTTGTTGGTTCCGCTGCTTCGCTGGAGCGAGGGCGCGGAGGTTGTCGGGGTACCCATACGTGTGTGCGATCATGGATGCATCACTGCTTTGAGGTGCTAGACTTGATCGTGCTGGACCGGCTGGACCAGATGGACTTCATCACGATCTTGATATCGGCAAGCGTTCGTCTACATCATCCACGAGTACAACCTCGTTAACACTATTCGGTCTTCGAGGGTATGTATTCTATGGATGTATATCCACCCGTTGCTTGTATCTAATAGATAGATCTTGGTACATAGATGTTCCCATCATAGGAAATTTTTTGTTTTCTATGCTGCGAACCCTACAATTATTTCAATGGAAAACGGAATTGTTTCGGGTGAAATTGCTAAAACTCGTTCTGTATGTGAAATTAAAATGTTACAAGGGTTTTATGTGAATGTTTGTTAATTAATATAATTAACAAAATTCTGAATAAAATAAATAAAAGAGTTTTATTAAATGAGAGCTTGCATTAAATTTGGTGGGAATTTAATGGAGGTGAGTGGAATTTTGAGTGGAGGCTTTTTATGGGAGTGGGAGCTCCACCCACATGAATATGGAAGAGGTGGGGGCACCCATCATGGATGCCACGCCATGGCCCTTGGGGTGCCTCCCTCTCTCTATAAAAGCTCCCCTCTCCTCCTCTCGTCTCACACCTCCTCATGAAGGATCTCTCTTCCCTCTAAAATTTTCCCATGGTCTCGGATCAGTGAGTTACATGTTTCCGGTGGCTTTTTCTGGAAGGATTTGTTGCTTTCGCTGCTTCGTTGGAGCGAGGGCGCGGAGGTTGTCGGGATACCCGAACGTGTCCGCGATCACGGATGCACCACTACTTTGTGGTGCTAGACTTGATGGTGTTGGCCCTGCTGGACTAGCTGGACTTCTTCTCGATCTTGAGATCGGCAAACGTTCGAATACATCATCCACGAGTATAATCTCGTTAAAGCTCTTCGGTCTTCGAGGGTATGTATTCTATGGATATATATCCACCCGTTGCTTGTATCTAGATAGATGGATCTTGGTGCATATAGTTCCTATCGTAGGATTTTTTTTTGTTTTTTATGCTGTGAACCTAACACGATCCTGCCATGCCAAAGAAGAGTGCCAAACCCAAAGATCATATGTAGCAACTGCCACAAGTATCATAGTGCAGCCTCCTTTGTGGCATTTGTATATTTCCTGCCAAGCAAATGGACAATTCTTCTAGTGTCAATGCATGCAGTCTATGATTCCGAGCATCCCAGGAAATCCTCTACTTTCATTGACTGCGAGGATTCGAGCAGTGTCTTCAGCATTGGGTGTTCTCAAGTATTGTGACCCAAACACTGCAATCACTACCTTGCAGAACCTGTATAATCAATCAATGGTGGTGGACTCGGCCATGCAGAGATACTCATCAACACTGTCACCTAGAGCTTCATATGCAAGCAACCTAATCGCCACTGTGCACTTCTGCAGTGAGGAAAACCCTATCATGCCAGTGCAGTCCTTTTTGAACACGAAATAGGGGTCGAACTCCCAATGGCATACACGATCTCGAGAAAGAGTTTCCGGCCCATCCTGAAATGAAACGGCGCCGTAACATAGACTCTTCATGTGGCGGATCATAGGCAAAGCAGTTGGCGTACAACACGCATTAGCCCTCCATCCACTACCTTGCTTTGCACTTCCGGTGAACATCTCCTCGTCGCCGGAGTCCATGGCCAAATGGCAAAATGTCAAACACTTCGTGGGCGAGATGGGCGGGAGCTCGGAATGAAGACGAGTTGTGGCAAAGGATGGGGACAGCGAAACAAGGCCTATGTCGAGGGGAAGGATACAGCGATAGCGATAGACCTATCTATAGGTGTGGATTCGGCTGGACGGGGTGGGGCTTCACCGACGACGACATGGCGGCGAGGGCCAGCCGGGGGAAAACTCTCTACCGCAGGAGAGCCAAATCGCGGTGGGGAATGGGGGTTGTCTCTCCGACAGGGTTGACCCACCCCTTTTTCGTTGCGTCTGGCGTCCCCAGGCGGTTCCCAGTGCCCTGGGTTCGGCCTGGAAACTCCGGATATAGAATAGACCAAATCCAGCGAAAACTGGGCGCCTGGAAATGCGACTGGACGAATTTTTGCCGTCTGGATGAAAAAGTCGTCCTGGAAGGCCCTCCTGAGAATGCTAGTGGAGATGCTCTAACAATCACAATCCTAACAACTTTTGGCTTGATCAATTTTTTGGCACACCATTCGTGTCCGTTCTCAATTCTTTCACGAGATGCAGGACAAATATAATGCGTGCAATGCTTGTTTTTATTTCAAATATAATGTGTGCAATGCTTGTTTTTATTTGTCCAACCGAACCAAGCCCAATTTTCATGGATGTGACAACTTTTTTTTGGCAAGGATAACTTTGGCTCAAAACAAGCATAGCCTAAAAATCGGGGTGAATTTATTCTCTAGCACATGTTTGTTTGTATTTATCTTTTTCTAACAACTTACACAATAATATTTAGAATATGTGATATTTTTTATTGGATATGTATATGAGGACACTTTTAAATAGTATCGATTTTGCTCAGATAATCTATATGTTGGACCAATCGTTTGTGAAAACTATCTTCTGTTTGAGATTAGGTTTGGATGCAAAGTATTATTAATGAAATGGCTCTGAGATACGACGGTACTTAAATCTATAGAGGTACTCGTCTTGTTGTTTTAGATTCTGCTTTCGGTTCGAGTTGAGAAGAGAATGCAAAGCTATCAATACATTTCACTGATCCACGACATATACATGCATAATACCATTGAATATTGAGATAAATACGTAGACTGACGGGAGACACGAAACAATATTAGAGAAAGGAATTCATACTATGTTAGAAGAGGAAACTGATGCTACTAAGTATAATTAAGCATGCATGTCTGACTATGAAGCAATTCCCAGAAAATAAGAATCAACTAAAGTACAACATGAGAGGAAGATATCATATTTCTCGGTTTGAATAAAAATAGGCCCACTTTTGGTTTTCTAAATCTAAGAAAACTATTGTTTCTCTAAAACCGAGGTATCCTAAAACTACATTAAAATATTTTCAAAGTAGTTTTAGAATACCTCAATTTTAAATACTTTTGCATCCAACTCGGTGCCTAGTAATGTCATTTTCGTGGAGTAACCTTATTTAGGGAAATCGTGCAGTTTATGTTAGGGAATTACCCTAGATGAATCTTCATTAGTACTTCCTCCGGTCTGGTTTATTAGTCTTGTGCGCATCCTTGTTTATCAAATGACCAACTTAATATTTGATATATATCACAAAAATATATCATTAGAAACTTTATATGTTATATTTTCTAATGCTATATTTTTTGTGTTATATAATTTATATTATATATGTCAATTTGACGACCTAGAATACACGAATGACTTATAAACCGGACTCGAGGGAGTAGAAGCTAGTATTGTTCTTTTGGTATTCACATCTACAGATAAGACAATAAATATATGTTATATTTTTTCTATTTTCTTAGTGTTTTCTCTAGCAATTAGTATCCATTCTAAAAGGACATGTTGTTATCAAGATTAAAAGGGAGAACAGGTGACAAATGCAAAGCATGTAGTCTAATGGAGAAAATATTGAAGTTTCAAGCATGAAGAGAACATCAAATGTTACTTTCTCTAATTCTTATATTTTTTCCATCTCCCAAAAGGAATTTCATTACACCCTAATTGGCCACTTTAAACACACAAATTCCACATAATGAGTTCAATTCCCATAGAAAACCGGCAAAAGTCTCATTCTCTCCAAAGGAGGCAAGGTTTTGCTGGCGTTCTCCCATTGTGCACTTATCACATGCCCAAAATTACAGATTACAGCCTACCACTTGTCAAGCTACCTTTTAGTTTTGGTATATAACATCATATTTTTTTGACGGTATAATAAGCTGGCTTTATAATAACAGACGGAAAGGAATAAAGCGAGAAACCCAGAGGGCGTGGCAGGACTGGCAGTGGCAGTCCCCGGCCCGTCCAGGCCCGGTTGCAGCGAGCTAGTACAAAAGGGCCCTGAGCTCAAAGCGAGCGCACGCGCGGTGAAAGCGTAAAAGAGAAGAGAAAAAAGGAAGAAAAAAAATAGAAAGGGGGGGGCGGCCAAGCACCACTGCTGCTACCTACGTTCCCCTCCCCTTCCTCCTCCACCGCGCCGAAACCCTCGCCGCCACCGCCGCCGCCCTCGAAACCCTCGTCGCGGTGACGATCGCCGCTCCGCCCCTGGCACCCGCAGAAGGGGCACGGGACCGTCCTGCCGCGTCATGATCTCGCGCCTCCCGGCTTCGGTGCTCCGCGCCGCCCTCCAATGTGAGCCTCTCCCCCCGTCCCCGTAGCAACGATTCTTCTTCCTCGAGAAGGCGAGCGCGCTTCCGTGCGTGCTGTAATCCGCTGTGCTCTTTTGCTTCGCAAGCCCTTTCTTGCTGCGATTTTCCCCTTCGCGCACGTGTTCTTGGAGGATTATTTGGGCGTGCTCTGGAGGAGGCTGGTTTGCGTAATTTCGACTTTTCGAGGCTAGGGTTCTGGAATTTACTTCATGTGTCCTTTACCTCCCGAGTTTCTTGTAAAGAACCCGCGACTTTTAAGCGCAATTTAGAGCTAGTCCGAAGCCTGGTCTTTTTTTAGTCTTTATTTAGGCGGATTTCGCTCCAGATTCTTTTTCCCTTTTCTCGATGCGTTTTCCGTGCGCTGGTACTATATGCATCTGAAATTCTTGATGGCATGTGCTACACATTAGTTGATTTATGCCTGCAATTTTTCACAGAAAAAGAGGGAAGAAGGCGTCTCTCTCCCTCTTTCATGGGGCAGCCAGGGATGGAGCCCCTGGAAGGGAAGGAGAGCAATGGTGCTGTTCCTGACTGCAACGGTGGTGCTGTTGCTTTCCCTGCGAAGCAGCAGCAGCAGCCGGAAGGGGCGGATGCGTTGCGGTACGCCAACATCCTCCGGTCACGCAACAAATTCGCTGATGCTCTCCAGTTGTACAGCACCGTGCTTGAGAAGGATGGCGCCAACGTGGAGGCCCTTATCGGAAAAGGGATTTGCCTCCAGGCGCAGAGCCTGCTCAAGCAGGCCTTGGAGTGCTTCACCGAGGCCGTGAAGGTTGACCCCAACAACGCATGCGCTCTCACGCATTGTGGGATGATATACAAAGACGAGGGGCACTTGGTTGAGGCTGCAGAGGTATGGACCAAGATTCATTGTGTGCTTTCTCCTACCTGTCTGTTGGCTTGCTGGTTCTTGTGAACTGTGTCCTAGGAAAAAAAGACCTTGTTTTATTTATAGGATGAGATGTCAACAACTAACAATGCAAGTTTGTTATGGAGTATGTGGTCATTTGAAAGCAAAATATACTGTTAATTTATGAGTCACCCATCCCCCCTATTGCACTATTGCACTGTGGCACTAGCACTATTAGGAACCCACTAGTTTTGTGCTCCTTGTTTGTGCCATGTTAGCCTGAATGGATGATTTCATGCTGGTATGCTTGTGTAAATTTGAGTTTCTTCTTGCAGAGAATACCAGTTAAATTTAGTTTTAATAGGGCTATTTATAAAGTGACTTAACCCTAAGTTTGCCCAATTAACCTAGCCATCATTGGATTCCACTTATGTGTGATGGAATTGGTGTCTAGCGGTCTAGCTGGTTGGTGTAGATAGTGGGACTGTAACTGTGGCAAAAGAAAGTTTGATTCTACCGGGAAATGTCCCTGGTTACCATTTTCCCCATTGAGAACAGGAACCCCTTGCATTTCGTTATCAATCTACTCCCTCTGTTTTGTTGCTTACGGCGTATAACATCTGGCGTGTGGATTAAGAAGAGCCGCATAGTCTAGTTCTTTTCCCGTAGTGCCCCTCATAAATAGCTACACACGATTATCTTTGTTACGGTGGGACTCCTCGTTTCATGCGAACCCAATCAACATTCAATTCCAGCCAATTAGCACGGCCGACGTCTCCTAAATTCCAGCGCGCGGGAGGGTACTTCAGGAAGTTAGCGATTTTTACGTATGTTCGCCTTATTCTGTGGTGAAAAACGGGAAAAATATTTACGCCCTAATCTTAGGAATGGAGGGAGTAGTTTACTGTTGGAAACTGTTAAAAAAATGCTCTTAAGTTTTGTTGCTTTACTGTGTTTAGTGTGTTCTTTACGTTTTCAATGTTCTGATTGAGAAAACAAATCTGGAACAGGCGTATCAAAAAGCTCGAAGTGCGGATCCTTCCTATAAAGCTGCTGCCGAATTTCTTGCTATTGTATTAACCGATCTTGGAACTAGCTTGAAGCTTGCAGGCAGTACAGAAGATGGGATTCAAAAATACTGCGAAGCTCTTGAAGTGGATAGCCACTATGCGGTATCATCATCAATTCTAGTTTATCTTCATATCTCTATTATTATATTTTCAACGTGAACAAATCTGGAACAGGCGTAGCAAAAAATACATTATATTTTTTCTCTGATTTCTGCAGCCTGCTTATTACAACCTTGGAGTGGTTTATTCAGAGATGATGCAATTTGATGTAGCTCTTACTTGTTATGAAAAAGCTGCATTGGAGAGACCATTGTATGCCGAAGCTTATTGCAATATGGGAGTTATTTACAAGAATCGGGGAGAGCTAGATGCAGCAATTGCCTGCTATGACAGGTAAGCTTGCCATTATTTTGTTCATAAAGTAATATACAACAAGAACATCTTGAAATTCATGCATGGCATAACTTTACTGTATCCCAGGTGCTTGACTATATCCCCGAACTTCGAGATTGCTAAGAATAACATGGCGATAGCACTAACCGACATGGGTACAAAGGTGCGGATTCATCCACTACTATGGTTGTGTCAATTCTACCGCTTACCATCATTCTCCGTTTCCTCTTCTCTTTGACTGACCTTAAAATGGCATTAGATCTATGCATCATTACTACTATTTTCCACTGTTTGAATTACTCCATGTTGTACAGAAGCTCAGCTGCAACTGTCATACTTTTTTGTATATATTTAGTACTCCATAGCACTGACACTGTTCATGATTGATTAAAGGCAAATCTATTATATTTTCGATTATTAATTTTCATTTAAACATTGGAAATGCTCAGGTAAAAATTGAGGGTGACATCAATCAAGGTGTGGCATATTACAAGAAAGCTCTGTTCTATAATTGGCATTATGCTGATGCAATGTATAATCTTGGCGTTGCATATGGTGAAATGTTGAATTTTGAGATGGTGAGTTACAAGAAAATTCCATTAATTTTGTTCTACTGTTAGCATTCAAGTTTTTCTGACATAATCTACTTATGAGTTTCATGAAGGCTATTGTATTTTATGAACTTGCTCTACACTTCAATCCTCGCTGTGCGGAGGCATGCAATAATCTGGGAGTAATATATAAGGATAGGGATAATCTCGACAAGGCTGTTGAATGTTATCTAGTAAGCGAAACTAATAATGCTCTTCTGTTCAAGTATTTTAGGCTCGTGTTTACTAACCGGCTATTCTCCTTTCTTGTTTCTGTAGATGGCCTTGACAATAAAGCCAAATTTCTCTCAGTCATTGAATAACCTTGGAGTTGTCTATACAGTTCAGGTATGTTCCAGTATTATCATATTTGTCTTGCTCACATTCTTACTTTGGCTGGCTGGTTACATTGCACTTATGGTTTATCAAAACTCATATTTAGGGCAAGATGGATGCTGCTGCGAGCATGATTGAGAAGGCCATACTTGCAAATCCCACGTATGCTGAGGCATATAATAACTTAGGTAATGAATAACAAACCTCTACCATTATAGATTATTCGATTCTATTATGTTGAAACAGCATGTTCCAGCTCGGTATTCACAAGGGCTCTATGACCACTAAGCATCTTTTATAATTGCAACGACATGCAACAAGGATACAATGAAACATCAGTATATATGTATCTAGATGAAACAAATACATCATGTATAGAGTATTAGAGGATGAACATTGCGCAAATCATTAACATTGAACAATTAGCTATAAGATTGTAAACGAGGGGCAAAGAGGCATTCTCAGATCTGACATGAGATGGCCATTAGGTTTTTTCCTTTGAAGGTTTCTGGTGCAGAAACGTCCAAGAAAACCAGGTTATTTATTTATTTATTTTGAAAATCAAAATTCTTCAATAGTCCCCAAGGGCCCAATGTATGTATCTCCACATATCGATGACTAACGGGTACAACTATGGCACCTGCCATTTTTTTGTGCAGTTTTTATGTAACTGACAATTCACCATTGCTTTATCATAGGTGTTCTTTACAGAGATGCAGGAAGTATCACATTATCTGTACAGGCATATGAGAGATGCCTTCAAATTGATCCTGATTCACGAAATGCTGGCCAGGTACTTTTGAGGCCTAGAGCTTTGATTATTTAACATTTCTTCAGGACTCCTGTATGTTGTTATAGTATTTAATAGTTGAGCAAGTACCACATGTATGCCCTTGCCCCATTTAGCATCTGAAAACATCCTGTAAATAGTCTCTGGCATTTTACTCATTATGGACCGAAATATTTACTTAAGACATGCCATCTAGGATCCCCCCTCATTAAGTAACCTGATGCACTATCTCCTATTTCCTTTCAACCCTTCTGTTGCTTGCACATTCTATCTGTAATTTTACTGGAACACCTATGTTCTATATTCTTTTAACATCTTGCCCATTTGTGCACTGTATAGATTACGATCTATTCTGATGTTGTCAACTTAACAGAATAACTCATTTTGCAGAATCGATTGCTTGCAATGAACTATATAGATGAGGGCTCAGATGACAAGCTTTATGATGCTCACAGGTCCTTCTATGCACTATTTGCAATGGATGCCCATTTTTGCGTTACCATGATTTGTATTTCTGCATGGTATTGATACTATTTGGTACTTGCTCTCTTTCTATATTTTGCAGAGAATGGGGGAAGCGCTTTATGAAACTGTATACGCAGTATACTAGTTGGGATAACTCAAAAGTCGTGGATCGCCCACTGGTCATTGGTTATGTATCTCCTGATTTTTTTACTCACTCTGTATCATACTTCGTTGAGGCCCCCCTTGCACACCATGACTACACAAATTGCAAGATGGTTGTCTACTCTGGTGTTGTGAAGGTAGAGATAATTTGTTCATTCTTTGGCTATTCATGATTTTGTGCACACCGTGGCTATCAACTCATTTAGACTTCATTGCCTCATTTGGAATCATAATTTCTATGGAAATAAATATGCAAAATGATCACTTTATCAAAATAAAACTGTGATCCATTGGTTAATAGGGTAGGAGCTGGGTATCTAGTTATCTACAAACAATAGTTTGGTAACACATGATTTCTAAATTGAAAAAATTAACATGCAATATGATTCTGTCAAGTTGGGTCTAGGGTTATCTCCTTGTTATGTTTTATCCTTTTCCATATATTTTTCTCTTTACTTTCTCATTATATTTTTTTCATTTATAATTCTTAGGCAGATGCCAAGACCCTTCGATTCAAGGATAAGGTGTTAAAGAAGGGTGGGTTGTGGAGAGATATATATGGCATTGACGAAAAGAAGGTTGCTAGCTTGATCAGAGAGGATAAAGTGGATATACTTGTGGAACTTACTGGTCATACAGCAAATAACAAATTAGGAACAATGGCATGCAGGCCTGCTCCTATTCAGGTATATTTGTGTTCCATGAGGCATTTCTAGGACTAAATTTTATTTCCAGAACTACTTGCACGTGAGCAGTATTATTCCTGTATGCTCTGGAATCTTCAGTAGATGTTAAACCATTCAAGTATTTCATGATCATTGATTTGATGGCTATCTGATTGCAGCCTAAAAGGGCTCCGTTCTAACTTTGATATGTGTGTCTATACAGGTTACATGGATTGGTTACCCTAATACGACAGGATTACCAACAATTGACTACCGGATAACAGATTCATTGGCTGATACACCTAATACAAACCAAAAGTATGCCATATGCTTTTCCCTTGTCTATGTTCTGTGATGCAGTTTCTCCCTATGTATCTAGACCCCATACTAACAATTTTTTGCAGGCATGTTGAAGAGTTGGTGCGTCTTCCTGAAAGCTTTCTTTGTTACACTCCTTCCCCAGAAGCTGGGCCAGTTTGTCCAACACCAGCAATTTCAAATGGTTTTGTCACATTTGGAAGTTTTAACAATCTAGCAAAGGTACATGATAGATTTGGATGCTTCAGTTTATCTCGATTGGATCACTCTGTTCATCGAGTTATTTTTGGCAGATTACACCGAAAGTGATGCAAGTTTGGGCCAGAATATTATGTGCAGTCCCTAATTCGCGGCTTGTGGTTAAGTGCAAACCATTCTGCTGTGACAGTATCAGACAGAAATTTTTATCAACACTTGAGGAGTTGGGTTTGGAGCCTTTACGAGTTGATTTGCTGCCACTCATCCATCTCAACCATGATCACATGCAATCATATTCCTTAATGGACATCAGGTGAGAAGTTATGGCACGTTTAGGATCTTCCAAGTTATGTTTTAAAATGTTTGGCGGGGTAGCAACTCCTTATATTTTGTTCTCGGTTATCTGCATTCCTCTGAACAGACGACTGAACTTGGCTTATGTTTTTGCAGCCTTGATACGTTTCCTTATGCTGGGACTACCACTACATGTGAATCCCTTTACATGGGGGTTCCGTGTGTTACAATGGCTGGTTCAGTCCATGCTCATAATGTTGGTGTTAGCCTGCTTACCAAAGTTGGTATGTGACACTGCACTGTATACTCTAACGCTGGGAAACGTACATTTTAAATTTTTACTGCTTATTTGGTTTTATTTTCATTTTCCTGCATGGTTATTTCTAGGAGCTGCATTTTATCCCACTTTTTTTCAAGTAACACTCCCTTTTTTCTCACTGTCCAATCAGATACAGTATATAATCATGAGGAAAATGGTTGATTGATAGTTTTTTCTTGCAGGGTTGGGTAGGCTGGTTGCCAAAACGGAGGATGAATATGTTAGCTTAGCATTGGGTTTGGCATCAGATGTCAGTGCCTTGCAAGAACTGAGAATGAGCCTCCGAGAGCTGATGATAAAATCGCCAGTCTGCGATGGAGAGAGCTTCACACGTGGCCTGGAATCTGCATACAGAACCATGTGGCGCAGGTACTGTGATGGAGATTCGCCAGCTCTCAGGCGCCTAGAACTGTTGGCGGCGGATCAGCCAGGCTCCAACAAGGAAGACTTGGACAAGACGGCTGGGAAGCTTGGAGATAACCAGGCCCTGATAAAGGTTAATGCCATTCCTGAGGAAGGTGAGCTGCCCCGAATAGCGGTGAATGCTGTGAGTTCGCCTGGAGATAACCAGGCCCTTGTAGTCACGGCGCAGCAAGATAAGCAGCCCCAAATAACGGTGAGTTCACCTCATTCCACCTCTGGGGGATGCAAAGCGAACGGGCATAGCAGCCGATGACCAATGGGAGGCAGGCAATGCTCCATTGATGCAGGCACACACTGATATAGCTCGAGATGTGCCATTGGTGTGCGTGATGTCAGCATGAACTTGCTGTTGGGGGATTGATACTAGTTTCCCCTCCCCTGTCTTCGACATCAGGAACAGATAACAGCACGTAAAACTCTGGTGACCCATGACTTGTAGCAGGTGTAATGTAACTCAGCAGGGGGATGCTTATAGAGTCTGAGTTGTAAAGGTTTATCCCCCCTTTAGGTGTACGAGTATATGACAAGTTGAGTTGGCATGTTAGAAACAAAGAAAGGCAATTGGTTATATATGTAGAAACAGCTTCTAGATTCAATTTTTAACTGAAGCAATTTCGACAGTTTGTCTTTCTTTCTGTTGCATTTCTTGTATGCAAAGTGTGCGACAAGCATGATGTATTGTTTTTGTTGGCCTCTGATGTAGTTAAGCACTATTAGTGGTCGTTGCAATTTGATGGTGCCAATTGATCAGAAGAAAGGGAATATAACCTGCCCCTCACTGTCCAGGTTTTCTTTGAACAACATTGGCCGGACAAGAACAAAGGTTTTCACCATCCTCTTTGCGCTTTGCTGGAACTATGCAAGGTTTATTCACGAGATAGTGATTCTCCTCATGACCACCATTTCATTTACCTTCACCCTATAACTCGGGAACAATATCTTAGAACTTCTAATCAGACTGACGGGATCAAATCGTATAGTGCTCAAAATGAAATAGCGTCAGCCGAATCTGGCCGGGAGGAGGGTTCATGTTAGCATGTTCAAACATACAGTATGTGGCATTTCTGCGCGTAAGTTAGCATAACATAGCTGCAAAAATAATAAACCGCGTAAATCCTGGCCCAGCGTTCCACCTGAGTATGTACATACCTACGTTGTGGACCTCTTGTCCCCTGAGTGGGCAAGGTATTTCCAGCGTTTGATCTAATAAAAGAACATCACACACTGCACAGGAAAGATGGCTCCATTTTCTAGACTTATTTTTCCAACTGATCAACGATCATGCATTCGAGTCAGATAGATCAAGGATCAATCGGTTGTTAAACAGATCACCAGAGTACAAGTGACAATGTCTGGTATCTCTTCTACAGAATGTGTTACATTAAGAATAGCACAACCAGAACCAAGGTCATCACACCACGCAGGGCCAGGCCAGCCTGATTCAGTCTTTGACAATGGTCTTCAGGATTTTCACTTCATGGATGGGCCTGGACAAACAACATAGTAATCTGGTGAGCACATGAATTGCTGCAATGCCACACAAAGTGATCTGGTGTGCTCGCGTAAAGCGATGGGTAGTATAGTTTAAGTGTTACCTATCGTTCTTGTCTGTCTGAATGCTTCCGAGGCGCTTGACAATTTCCATTCCTCTGCATACTCTCCCGAAAATTGTGTGCTTCCCTGGAACATTCAAATTATGTCATCTGACTTGAAAATGGAAGAACGTTTGAGGTGCACAGCTCAAAATAGAATATTTCCACACTGAAGAAAAATTGTAAGGTAGCTCATATCTGACGATGGCAGTGACAAGGGAAACACAGCTATGCTGGCACCCTATTTCAGGGATAATATGCATTAGACTTGAGCAGTAAATCGATTCTCCTGAATGCTCTTAGAAACTCTAGTATCTTACTTGCACTTCTTTGTAACCATTAGGACATCTGGTTAATCAATTCATTAAAAACAATTGCCATGTTTCCAGGTGACAACCCGGAAAAAAAAAGACGTCAATGAACCAACGTGTGCAGAATGTATTCCGGGGTACAGTGAAAAACACAAATCCAGGCTCAATAAGGCAAAACAATAACATAGTATGGAGTGGTGCAATGCTATCCTCACCATCCAGTGACTGACAAGGTGCCAGAGTTATGAAGAACTGGCTTCCATTTGTATTTGGGCCAGCGTTTGCCATTGATAGAATCCCAGCCCCGGTGTGCTTCAGCTCTGGCCTTATCTCGTCCTCAAACTTTGCTCTGCAGAGACAGCCAATATGAGATACTAACATCAACCTATGCAACTCTTATGATTCAAACACCAACCCATACAATTTCATGCTATTGCTGATGAACAACAAACATATTAGCTTCTTGCTAATCAATAGTTAGGGCATGATGTGAACAACAAACATATTAACTTCTTTTTGATTCTTCTTAGATTACTTTCGTATTCTCTTTTCCCCTTTAATTTTGTTTCTTGTCCTGCTTTCTTCTTCTTTTAAACTAGTATAGTATACGTCTGCACCACGTCCTTATACTCCAGGGTCACTTCAATAATGTGTTCGACTCAAGAAGAAAGCCAAAAGCTAGTTAGATGGATCCAGTCACTCGCCCGTAGATGGATTCGCCGCCCCTGCCTGTCCCAGTAGGATCCCCACCTTGCACGATGAAATCCTGCACGAATACTACCGGATAAGGAACACCACTCCCCGGACGGAGCCAGGCGCACAGAAGTGCCAAACGAGATCGGAGGGGAAGCAAGCACGGAACCTTGATGATGCGGTGGAAGATGACGTTGTCGTAGTAGTTGCGGCGCGCGAGCTCGACGAAGTTCCTGCAGGTCTTGGGCGCGTGCTTGTGGTACATCTGCCGCACCGGCCAAACGAAGAAGGAACTATTAGCAGCAAGAAGACGAAGACGAAGAAGAGAAGAGAAAACCCTGACTTTTCAGTACCTCGATGGTGAACTCTCCCATGGAGGTCTGCAGGGTGACCTCCGGCGTCCCTCCGTCGGCGCCGCCCAACATCTTCGTCGGGGCGACTGGCAAGGCGAGAGGCGGCAGCGGCAGCGGCAGCGGCGAGACAAGGGGGAGCTCCACACAAGGGAGGAGAGAGCGAGATGCGGGGGACGGCGGCGGCGACACGATGAACAAGTAGTGGTCCGGCCCATCAGTAGGGAAAAGCTCAGAGGCCGAAAATCCTAAAAAGCCCAACTAATGGCGTTCGATCAAAAGTGAAAAAGCTCGAAGGCCCGGCCCAATACGATCACCGACCGAGGCTCTTCTAGTAGCCTCTCCACTCTTCTTCTGCGGTTCGAAGCAACTTCCTGAATGTAAAACAGAAAGGCGAAGCAACTTCGGATCGATGGCGCCGATGGACCCGAGGTCAGAGAGGATAGTTCGCCGGACGACGATGGTCGGCGCCGTCACCGCTGCCTACCTCCTCCTCACCGCCGACTACGGCCCCAACTACCCCAACCCGGTCAGGCGGCGGTTATCTCTTCTCTCCTTCTGCATATTGCTACATTTTACTACGCATTCTGTCATGAACTTTCACGGCGTTCTTATAAGTTTGCAATCTAAGTTTGAATTTTATTTGTAAAGCGTGGAGTAGCACTTGTAGTTAACTGTACTGTAGCGTGACACTTCTTGTTTTTGGATTAAGCCGGATCTGCTCCGATGGGTTGTTCATATACTGTTGTTGTAACCTGTTACCACTACTTTAAATGATGTATACTGGTATCGGTGTAGTGTGATTGGTTCACTGCAAGTTAGAAGCAACAGCCCAACTTCGATTTATGCCTTTTTTAGGGAATTTATTAGGTTGTTCGTTCCAGCCAAGCTAGTGAACAGATATTAGGTCTTGGGTTGAGGGAAAATGTTAAGGTTTGTGATAGATCTTGTTATTATTCAGCATGGCAAGCTTATAAATATTACAGTATCTTTAAGCATGCTTATAAATGGGGGATATGCCAGCATGATTTATTTTTATTTGGTGCCCAAAATTGGATTTGTGAAATTTCTGGAATGGATGTCAAGGAGACCTCAAGACATATATATGTTGTATACTCGAGTGTACATATATACCTTTTCTAGTGTTTATGTCGTCTTTCTTATAAGGGGCCGGTAAGAGAAGAGGAAACTAATAGAGTTCAGTACAGCGTTTGTTCTATAGGAAGTAGATCCAACGGGAAACACCCTGGAACCTCCACACCTCTGAACTGACTATTTTGTTTGGGTGTATTGTCATTGTGGAGTTTCCGTGCAGAACTTATACTGCTGTACAGATAAGATATGCATTCTGACTAGGATGAACTTGTTATGCAGATAAAGAAGGCCATGGAATCCTCACCACTATCTTTCAAGGACCTTATATTCAAATCTGGTAAGGATGGGCTTAGGAAGGAACAAGAGAATTCAGAGACCGATGGTAAAAAGTAGCAGATTCAGAGCATTGGTACTGAAGATGTGAACGATGTCGGTATCGTGTCAATCTCTGCATTTCTTCCGTGCGTAGAAAGAAAACTGTAGTAGTAAGTCTTCTGTTTTGTTTTTCTTGTTATCTCATTATGTATCCTAGAATGTATATCAGCTAGTATCCATTTCGCTTTGTTGTATAGCTATCAGAACTCTGCCTTGTTTTGTGTTTCTTGTTACCTCATTATGGGCTTGCGGCACGGGAAGACGCCTGCCACTCTTTTAGACGGAAGGCACATAACTCTGTCCGGCTTTAAATTAATAAAGCCCCATGTTGGATAGCAGTTTAAGTTTTAGTTTTAGTTTTACAGCAAACAACCTGAAGGCCCAAATGGAACAAAGTTCACATTAACACACAACGCACACAAAGTGCTAAACTTGGGTTTGTTAGCAATAATCTTGCCTCTAGTCCGAGCCAGTTAGTAGGTAAAAGTAGGTTTCAGGTTTGACATATCTAATCAGACTTCAATTGATGTCGAAGACACGATCATTCACATCAATTGAAGCAGGCAGGAAGGGCGCGGAAGCTACCGTTTAACGAATGCAACGAAAGCAAGGTAGCCAACCTTAATTGAGTTGGCGGCAAGGAAGGAGGCATTGGAAAGACTAGACCATACACATTAATTAGTACAAGAAAGAGGCATTCGGGAAGCGACTAGTCGCTTCTGGCGAAGCTTAACAAAGGCCGACTACTACATAGAGACAACTACCAGTCATGAGCGATAGTGAAGCCGTCAGAGGCAGAAGCTGTCGCTTGACGGACGAAGCCGAGCCGATACGATAGGCGGGCGAAGTGAGCGAGACCAAGACGGGCCAGACGCGGAGTGGCGAAGGGGGTCTACTATACGTATACGTGATTAGTAAGCGGTTCAAGACATCGAAAATGAACGCAAAATCAAGTGAACTAATGAACAGTGTGATTGATCAGACAAGTACCAAGGAGCAAGAAAACGTATGCGCTTTAGCAAGGGATGAGCGCGAAATCCGTTGCTTGTTCTTTCGGTAGCCTTCTTTCATTTCCGAATTTGCTTGCGAGCAGTCCTTGCATTAGTATGAGTTCGTTGACCGCGTAAGGGCGATCCATCTTGATGATGAATTCCACGATAACGAGAAATAGAAATTAATCGTTCGATGTCTGCTCGTTCTCCCCTCTTCAATTCCCAATGAACAACATGATCTTGAGCTATCATTTGTTCAATTTGGTCGATCTGATACTTAGTTAACTCATTCATCTTGATGTTCCCACTGATACCTAATCGATAACGAAGCTGAATGGCTTTTTTCGGTCCAATTCCATCCATTTTTGTTGAGGCAATTCTGACTTGTTCATCGGGAAGTGATCTAGCTCCTGAGATATATGACATTCTTTATCCTTATCTTTTCCTGGTCTTCTCGGCTGGAATCTACAATGGTTGTCTCCCGAACCAAACACAATATCTTGACCGGAACCATGTTCAGTGCTGCCAGCCCCCTAGAATCTTCGGTACTATAATGAAGGACGTTGACACTATCCCATTCTACGTAGCAGGGGTAATTCCAGAAACAAGTTGTCCTATCTCAAAATCATTTAGAGATAAGTTTCTATAGAAAGATAAGCGGGTGTACAAATGCACTTTATTATGATACTATGATACTCAGATACCACTCATTGGATGGGACCGGTGGACCATTGATCGATAAAAAGTAGTAAATAAGCCCTTTTCTCGCAGGTACGAGAGATTGCACAACCTTGCCTTGAACGCTTGAAGTTCTAAATCAATCTGAAGAGGAAGGCCAATTGTATCATGTCAGCAATGGTACTCTCCTGGGCTATAGACGGTCACCTGCTTCAAGGTATCTTGCTTGTGAAAGCCGAACAAAGAAGAAAAGAACGAAATGGCGGTTCATCAGTAGTCAAAGGTGCAGACTTCATTCTTTGCTTTCATCATTTGAGCCAATTTCTCAAGTAACAACTTCTCCTTCATCCTCTACCATTACGTTTTGCTTTTTAGGACTACCTAAAGGAAAGGAATAGAATGATCCATAGTCGTACCGGGCACCGAATGCATACAGCTTACGTCAACTTTATATATATCTAATTATTGATTCCATTCACACCCTTTGGGAACAGGAAACGGAGAACTTGTTGCTTTCTTCTTTTTTGCTCAAACTTGATTTTGCAGATCTCCTTTGCTTGCCGATAGAGATTTCCAATCCACCGATACAGAACCAGGCAGGTCTTCTCAACTTTCTATTTCGAAGCACTTTCTTTCACGTGTGAACCGTACCCCAAGGAAACTCCGAATACAGGCCGTAATGGCAACCTCTCTATTGGTCATGGGTCCAATCCAATATCAATTCAATCTAGTGGAAAGACTTGGCTAGAAGTTGTATTGGCTGATCGTCCTATCTCAGTAGCCCATCCCTTGTGCACTTAACACGAATTGGTGGTGTACGAGCCCGGGTCACGAGCCTCACTTGGCTTTAAAGCACCGTCGTCTTCACTTTTTACCTTTCCAAACATACGGCTGCTATCGATCGTTGTCCTTCGTTCTGTGGCATTTGTCCCTTCTCCTATTGCTATTGATTTCATTTTCCTTCCATTACGAATTACCAGTTCTTCCTCCAACTGGGCATTCTCGAACAGATTCTTCTTTGCTACGTATCCTCTCTTCGATCTCATCTCATCCTTTCTTTCCCTAGCTTCCTTATATGCTAAAAGAAGCTTCTTTGAAGAGCCTAGAAGTGGCTTTAACACAAGCCCCTGACATTGACTATAGGACTGGTGGGTGGTGGATTAGCCTCAGAAGGTGGTTCGCCAGGTCCAAGAAGGTATGGAAAAGGCATTATAGGTTTGATTCGCTCAAGGTTTTGAACAACAAGTCAGGTAAACCACCAGTTAATACCAACCACGGTTGACTTGATTTTCGATAGATTGAAATGCTTTCAAATTCAGCATGGTTGTGAGATTAATCGTACCCACCCGGCTAGGTCACCTGCGAGACTCGCTAATATACTACTTTCTTTCAGGCAATGAAAAAAAGATGGTTTCTAGTACCTCACTAACCACTGCTCGCGAGAAGCATGGGGGGAGTCTAGATAGAAGGGTTTTCCATAATGGTGGTTCGTTGCCTCACCGTAATAAGTGCCTTAGTACTTTCGAGTCTAAGGGGCGTGAGTTAGAGGCACAATATTCTTTCTATACAGTCAACTAGCAGCCCTAGCTAATTGGGCATCAATCACTATTTCTCTAAGTCATAACTAGTACCTCCCTTGTGGCGAAACCAATGGTTCACTTGACCGACCAACCGACCCAATAGTAGGAGTAGGCGGCTGGCTTCTTATGTGAAGAGAACGGATGGAGAAACAGATGCGCGAAACTTGGAAAGCTTCGTTTTCCTAACCCAACCTAAGCATAATGAGCTGGTTATTTGAGTATCGAAGCTGTCGAGTGTTCCATTCTTTCGTATGTAGACCCCAGCGAAGAAGGAGAATTCGAAATGGAACTAGTCGAACACGCATAAGATACCGGTTTTAGGCAGAACCCCGGGTTAAATAAAGTAGTAAAGGAGCCCAATCAAAGAGGGGCTTCTCCGCCACCATAACCAACTAGCTACGTAGATGAATTATCCTTGCGTTCAGCTAGCAAACCCATCCACTAGAGCTTGAACCCATGCTTGCTCAAACCATGTGTTTTCTCTTCTAACGAGCATGGCTTCCCTGTCACCTACACTAGAGACGTCTCAACAGTTTAGTTTATTCATAAGCCTAGTACACAAGGAGGGTTTTAGCACGCACTAGCTGTACTGTAGTATGATCTGGTATCAGCTGCTGTCTCTCCTTTCTATTAGAGTTTAGTATAGGTCGCCTCAAACTCAAACAAAAACGGGTGCACAGTTCTACTGCGTCTTATCGAATAGTGCTTTTGAGTCAAAGTGCAATCACCATTTCATGTACACCATCTTTGTCAATACTGGAAAGTGGCCGTTGGCATACGAGCCAAGGAAATGAGAATAGCGCCCGTTCTATCTAGGCTGGTGGCTATACCAGATTTCGTGTCTGATCGAACTTGAAACTTCTAATTGAGCTTCTTGGATTCCAAACCAGAAAGAAGGATCGCACACAAGAAAATAGAGTTGGAATGAAAGATGGGGTAAAGATGAACTTGATTCTCCTAGCTGCTCTCCATCCAGCAAGTTACTCTCTTTCAAAAGATGACAACTCAAGATTACCAATCAAAACCAACGCTTTTTCTTCTCCTATAGCTTCATCATTACATCTTTCACTAGTTGTTGGATGTGAGTGATGAGATCGATCCATGGAATTTTGACCTCACTCACATACTTTGGAAGATGAAGAAATTCTCTGGAATTTACTTATGGGTTGGATCTACATGTGGTCAGATGGGTTCCCCTCTTCAGTCATTTGGTACCTCTCCAACGCTTCCTCCTATTCCTATTGATCAGATCAAAGCCAAACCTATCTAGTCTTGCACGTTGTCACCCACCGCTCTTGCCAAAAACAAAGAAATTCTATCTTGGGAACTAAAAAAGAATCGGAATGGGAAGTATTTATTTCTGGATTCTCCGGCTAGCATCCTTACTTCCTTCTTCAATGGAAATTCTATGTTTTGGCTCGGTATAAACCCAAAAATGAGAAATTCTCTTATTTGTAGACTCGTCTTCTTTTGGTTCAATCTGGAGAACCCAGTCGAAACTCTGATTCATGTTTGTGGATTTTCATAACTCTCCTATCTACCCGGAAATGATCTTCTACCTTTACTGTCTGTGTTCTTTACATATCTTTGGATTGTTTTTCAAATCATTGTGTCGTTACAAATTCTGTGGTTGCATGCACCCTTGTGAGCAAGTTGTTGCCGGATTGGATAGGAGAAGTGAAACAAAGCTACGAAGGAGACTCATTAGCTGAAGAAGTTAAGAAGAGCATTAGTGAAGCGAGAGGAGGACAAGATGGTTGGGAAGAGGAGGAAGGGGTATTAAGGAAAAAGGGAGGCTTTATGTGGGGACCGCTGGAAATGCAAGAGCCAGGATAGCGCAAGAACTGCATGGGACAGCTACCGGAGGCCATTCAGGTATACTAGCTTCCTATAAGAGAACTAATAGGAACTTTGTCTGGCCAGGAATGGATGCCTCTCTTGAGGACAGACTGTGACGGTAAAGCAACAACATCAACTCGCAATGGCCCTCGTGCCATGAGACATGGATTTTAGTCGACGTAGATTGGATCGAAAGATCGCACTTCCGCTCTTCTCCTATCGGACTAGTCACTTCCCACTCTCCTCAAGAGAACAGTTTAGCCACTATCCTCCCATATACTCTGCTTTTTCATTGCTTATGAACTGGAACTTGTTGGTGCATGGATTTCACGTTTCAGCAGCACTTTGGTTTGTGCATGGTTGTGAAAAGAAGGCTTTCTATACACTTATATGAACTTCATTGGCGAAAGAAAGAGAAGCTTGCCTTGATAAAGCACAGCCTTTCGCACTCCAATAGGCATATATTGTTACAAACAAGGTTATGCCCAAAGGTCTCAAAAACGCCGGTGCTACATATCAACGCGCCATGACTAAGATCTTCGATGAGATAATACATAAGATTGTCGAGTGCTATGTAGATGATCTCGTTGTAAAGGCGGTATCCTATGAAGAACATCTTCAACATCTCAGAATCGTATTCGACCGCCTAAGGCAACATGCACTCAAGTTAAACCCGTTGAAGTGCGCCTTCATGGTCTCGTCAGGCAAATTCCTAGGGTTTGTCATTCGACATCGGGGAATAGAAATCGACCCGAGTAAAATCAAGGCCATACTTGAAATGCCTCCTCCTTAAGGTTTAGACATAGTAGCCAGAAGTGCCCATTATTCTAGAGTTAACCACTGAAGTCTTTCGAAAAGGCATCGCTACCGGAGTCAAAAGATCGAGGGACAGGAGATATTATTGTTCCACGACCTTGTGAACTTCATCGACCGCCTCGCTCCTTAGTCGCTTGTATCTGTCCGCTAGTTGCACGCATTGTGGGAGGGGTGGCTCTACCAACTGAACTAAGTTACCACTTTCCAGTGAAGTGAAATGGGCGATGTGAATATGAAGTGCCAGCCTACTACGGCTGAGCAGTGACCAGGAAACGTTCAACATTAGAACCTGGCGCTACTGTCTCCTATAAGGGCCACTCAATCTTTTCTGAGAAACTAGCAAATCAACACCATCATACGCAATTCATTCGAGATTCAAGACAAGGATGCCATCACAAATAAGAGAATCCGCCCTTAACTAACCTGAATTTGTGGATCAATTTGCTTTCAATTCACTTGATTTGGGTAAAGATCCACATCCATATTAATTAAGGAAGACGATGATAGGTCGAATGGGTAGGGGTATGATTCAGTCGGAAGAAGGGCAATAGGTTCCCGCGCACTAGATTGGGATTACAGTGAGGCACGCTGCGGTACAGACAGTGCCGAATCAGCGGATGGCCCTTTTGACTATAAAGCCGTTGCCGGGCGCTAGGCAGTATTATGGGCTGTGCGGCTAGAAGACAGTTATCATATCATACATATTTTTTAGCATTATACATAAGAAAAAGTCTCAACTCGCGGGTGTGATGGGAGCCAGCGGAAACAGAGAGAGGTACTTCCCACAAGTAAATGAGTAGAAAACTACTAGCTAAATAACTAGCTCCTTTGGTTCGAAAAAGGGTGGATTCGACCTCCTAAAGTGCAACTCCCCTATTCCATTTTCCATACCAGAGTTGGTACGTCCGTCCACAGCAGAATGGAGTCACCCGGGTCATAGTTATTTTAGAGCAAATAAGAGGTTGGTAGGCTTTTCAGAGTGAGCATACGGTGGGTATCCTATTGTGCAAGGATTACGAAAGAGAATGGTGGGATGGTTCTATTAGCCCCTGGGGCAGCGGGAGTCATTGGAGCATACATTGGCAGCTCCTCCAGCGGCTGCACCTCCTTGCATGCGCATATTGATTGCTAGGTTATCCACTTACTGGCTGGAAGAAATAAGTATAAATTGATTTCTTTTTCTCAAACTTTCTCGAAATCATTTCTTGTCAAAGAATTCCCGCCAAGTGAGTGATGCGGGAGCAGCCACATAAGATGTTACAGGAATGCGGTGCCTCCTCCCCGGGACTGCCTGTGAGGCTTACTATGGATGGCTTTTAGGCTCCGACCGCCCATGCGAAGCTAGAAGAAATCTCTCATCAGAAGAATAAAATAGATAACCGGGCCTAAGAAGCCGATTGTACAATCGAGAGGTAGGGTGGTAAGGTCCATACGTAGGCTCGCCCTCAACAGATGCTGGTTTTCATTTGCCCATATTCGTTATGATTGTGGTATCGAAGCTGTTCATTGAAATCCATAGGTTCACGTTACAACCCACCAATAGTCGATTCCAGAGCTGAAGGCGAAAAAGATACTCTGGTCTAGCTTCCGCGGAGGATTCACCTACTCTCGGGCGGCGCCTAGAGCAATGGCACAACCTAGCCCTAAACGCACAAAAAGAAAATAAATGAGATTATGTACCTGGGGTTCTCGCTTCTCCTGGCCATCAAGAGATTTTTTTTGACCCAGATAGACCCAGCACTTCCTACATTGACTATTTAGGAATTCTATTGAAACACGCAGGGTTGGTTTGAGCCGATATACCTATCCCACGATAGCCGTTCTTACCTCGGGACTGAGCTATTCTTCGATAAATAAGAAGGCTTACCAGACTAGTGTACCTGAGTTGGGAAGTTGTAATCCCTTGCCCTCTCTTGCGTAATATCGATCGATTGTTCTTCACGCCCTTACGACTCCCTTAGATAAGCCCGGTTCTGCCTTCCCCTACACCACCATGTGAGCCTACCTTACAGGACGATGCTGGGGTCACTGGCCATGCTGAATTGATCTCATTTTCAGAAGATGATTTTCGTATAGTAGACGTGTTTCTATTCCTCATTCCTTCCTTTTTATAGCCGCTAAAGTACGGTACCTGCGACTCCTCTTTGAAACCTTCCCCCAGAACCATAAAGGGCTGTCATGCCAGATGACAATGAGCATAGTCGGCAGTGAAAGTGCAAGAGCCTAGAATCGAAGGTGTAGGTCACTCACCCGCGCAAACAACATTAGTGAAATCATCAGTAGTCTTTGGCCGAAGAAGGAATATATATATAGGAAAACAGAGCTTCCTTCAAACGCTGATCGATACCATCCACCTATACTTAAAGAAGAAAACGTGACCGTTTCCTCTCCGCAACTACTTCCCGAATCAGCACCGTCTGGAGGCTTTGCATCTGTATTTGGAGCTGGGCATGCATCCATTGATTCTATTGGAGCTTTGAACGCTCGAAAGAGAAATACAATCTAAGCCCTGGGTCGGTAGGCTGCTCTGCTCTATTCAGTTCTGAGATATCAGTATCCTTCTTTTCCCTGCCCTTCGTGGCACAAATATGATGTTTCCGTCCAGAGATGGAGCTCAAAGGCGAAAGGCACTAAAGATGTTTCATCAGAATTGCTATTGACATCGACTCGTCCGAGAGATTAGCAAGCACCTCAGGGTTGTGATAAATCCATCCCCAAAACCCAGAATTGGATCTATTGTTTTCACTTTCTTTCCCAAACAATGTATCTGTTGATACCAGAATTGCTTATATTGCTCGCCCTAAGATGGAAAATGCGATAGAACCCACTTTACATACCTCCATAGGAGGAGATCCCTTAGAAGAGAGTGAAACAGGCAGTACAGCAATTCACAAGCCATAGAGAACGAAACTCGGAAGAAGATCTAGTTTCAAGTCAGCTAGGAAGACCTCTTTCTTAAATGAAAGGGAAGGGGTCCACATAAGCCCCAATTATTCCCTAGCTTGTTCTTCCTACATATCTGTAGGCGTGTGTGAATAAGAAAGAGTTGAGCGAAGGAAGGGACTAAACCCATCTGTTCAAGTAGTACCGAAGGAGTATCTCCGAGTTAAGGAGTACCGAAGGGAAGGAAGAAAAACCAAGTGAAAGAAGAAGTGCACAGCCACAGTATGGCAGAGAAAAGCGTCTATCTCTCAAAGAAAGATCCGCAAGAGAAGAAAGGACCTGGGACAGAAGAAAGAACCGAACCCTATAGTTGTACAGAATTCCGTTTGTGCGCTTTCCATTTCGACCACTCGCTCCTATGTATGAAGAATGGCTCTTCCTTGTCTTCATCTTTTCCAATCGACTGCCTTCGGGCGGATCCACACACGGATATCGAGTCAGTCTAGTGGCTCATGCTGCTTAATAGTGGAGGCGGGTAACAACTGCTCTTTCTTCTCAATCTTCCTATTTATTGTACACAAATGAAGGACGATCGAGAGAAAGTAGGCTCCGTTTCATCAAAAGAAAGATACGTGTTGATTTTGTCTCAGTTCACTCAGTTCGAGGTAAGGCGGCTACTAAATAGTGAGAGGGGCCACCCCTTCCTAGTAAAGCCAACGGTCAGCCGCAAGGCGTAAAAGATATGTGAGAGAAGGAGTTGCACCTTTCTCTTCGAATTCCGATTCAGGCCATATAAACCATCATACCAGTATAGTGGATCTACTACCAACACGAGTTCAACTGCCCGATTTCTAGAAGCCCTTCGTCATCGAGACTGACGCCTATGACACAGGTTTGCACGTATAAAGGTGGACGAGGCAATAAGATGGTCTTGTAAAAGAAGAGGGAATGCAGTTTCTCAATAAATGCGGATTTCGCTTTGTTTCCAGGGGTGAGTGATAGATAACCTTTTCGGCCTGGTATTGACAAACAAGCCCGCCTGGGAAAGTATGCTGTGGCTTGTTCGAATAGCAACCTATACTATCATTCTGTTCTTAAAATAAAGTGAACATCGACGGTATCTCCCCAATGTCTATCGAAGCCTTGAATAACCCGAAGCTGATTGATTCACCCTAAGAATAAATAAGTAGTCCTCTGCATAGTCAGTACTATAGCCTCACTAGTCCTCGTCGAGGAATCTCCTTTTCGCCCTTTCCTCTATTTGTTCGATAGGGTCTTCGTATCCGTGTAAAATAAAAGCAAACTCTCCAAATTTATGACCAACCTTTCCTTCAGTGATCTTACAACGAACAGGAGTTTTTCCATTGTAAATGAGTACGGAGCAATCAACGAATTCCGGCGAAATAGAAGATCTACGTGACCCAATTTTCCTGCTCATCACTTCCTAACTAGTTATTCTAAACAGGAAAGCATCAACAAAACTTCCCTTCCGTATAGATCGTCGTGGCATGAACTCAATTCTGCGTTTCCCCACCCCCACTACTGCCCTTTCCAAAAAAATCCTGCTTTGGTGGGCTTCCCCCAAGAACAATGGGGCGTCTGCCTAAGCACCGGCAGTTCATATTGTCGATATGAGTATAATTGCCTCGATAAATAGATAAGAATTCCTTCCTTGAAAGCAGAGCTGGTTACCGGAATTGGGGCTAATTCCGAGTTTCGGCTGGCACTAATTAGGTCTCTCTATGTCAGCCCCTTGACGGGGCAACGGGGGGCTCTCGAAAAGACGATAGAGGCCATCTTGCAATGCCAAGGGAAGCCCACAAACTCCCTATCGTCTTTCCTAGATCTTAAATGTGATCTGGAGCACCCCGAAAAAAGGAAGACCGCTCTCCGTCCATATTTAGAACGGTTAGGGCGGGTTTCTAAGGAATAAAAACCTTCCGTCGATTTATCCACACTTCCATGACTTCTAGAGGAAAGCTAACTGCTTGCTGGCTGGGAGCTGTATGAGCGGTAACGTCCACGTACGGCTCCGTGAGAAGGTGGACGGAAATGGCCTTGTTGTACCTCACTCCCGTCTTCAATGGGGTCTGCTCTTTTTTTTTAGGAGAGTATGCCAATATGATCTTAATGAGGTGCGGGGCTTTGCATCTGACATTCGTTGGGCTTTCCTCTGCGGGAGCCCGCGTCCCGGCCTTTTTGTGCAATAAACCCCTCCGGCCGAAGACTAGTGATAGGTGGTCCCGCGGAGCTTTCGGAGAAGGGTAGCCTAGTGTGTAAGCACAACAATGAACCGCGGCGAACCCTCAGACGACCCTTCTAAGATAAGGGGGGAGATCCTCAGTAGTGGTGACCCTTTGACTCTTCCACTGACTTATATATGTACCGAATGCTCATACGGGAAAGTGAACTCCTGGGTCTGGAACCTGGGGGTTGCTCCGAGAAAAAATCCTTTCTTTCTCGTCCACTCCAGGGGGTGCGGACACACCTGCGCGGATTACAGGTGACGGTTACAAGAATGGCGGGGAAGTGAAGAGTACCCGACGACATTCAGGGATGAATGTAGACCCATCGGGCGGGGATAATCATTCCGGTCCTGGGAGAGGTGGCGACACCAGTCTGAGCTGAGGGAAGCCAGCCAATTGAGTCACTGAAACGACCGCAGGAGGCGCACCCTAAGCCCAGCTTCTCGGAGCTGCTATTGCGAAATACGGCTTCCTTAATATCCAAATTTCAACAAGGGGGCTGCGACCGGGCCTAGATTAGATGTTCGCCTTTTTATAGAATAGAAAGAGAAGGTAAAGGGGGGGTTTGGAGATTCTTGAAAGAATGCATGGCTTCCTCCTATTCCGCTTCAACAGAAGCCCTGAAAATCCTGCTGCTATGGCAGCAAGGGTTATCCATTTCATAGGCGAGGGTGGGGGAGAAGCAAGCCGAACCTCTGATCGACCCGGACACGTCCAAAATTCTCGGCGTCGAGAGAAAGACGAGATTCAGTAAGTAATTCAGTGAGTGCTTTCTTTTATAAGAAGAGCGTCGGCTTGGAAGAAGAAAATGAAATACGAACAACCGCGCTGGTCGTAATAGATCGACTTGAATGCGTCTTCATTCAAGTTCCATTTCAAGGGAGGACGACGTACCATGATACTTTCTGTTTTGTCGAGCCCTGCTTTGGTCTCTGGTTTGATGGTTGTACGTGCTAAAAATCCGGTACATTCCGTTTTGTTTCCCATCCTAGTCTTTTGCGACACTTCTGGTTTACTTATTTTGTTAGGTCTCGACTTCTCCGCTATGATCTTCCCAGTAGTTCATATAGGAGCTATTGCCGTTTCATTCCTATTCGTGGTTATGATGTTCAATATTCAAATAGCGGAGATTCACGAAGAAGTATTGCGCTATTTACCAGTGAGTGGTATTATTGGACTGATCTTTTGGTGGGAAATGTTCTTCATTTTAGATAATGAAACCATTCCATTACTACCAACCCACAGAAATACGACCTCTCTGAGATATACGGTTTATGCCGGAAAGGTACGAAGTTGGACTAATTTGGAAACATTGGGCAATTTGCTTTATACCTACTATTCCGTCTGGTTTTTGGTTTCTAGTCTGATTTTATTAGTAGCTATGATTGGGGCTATAGTACTGACTATGCATAGGACTACAAAGGTGAAAAGACAGGATGTATTCCGACGAAATGCCTTGGATTCTAGGCGGACTATAATAAGTAGCAGCTAAAATCCGTTTTGGACTAGTACTTTGGTCATCGTCGTAGGCAAGTTTGAGTTAGTTTAGGAAAGTGTCCATCGAGTCCGGTATGAAGTCAGTCTAGCTTAGAGTCCGATTTATTTTGGTGTTGCTCGGTCGTAGAGGATGCTGCTTGTATCGAGAGATAGAGATTGTATCGTGTGAGTTGAGAAGAGAAGAAATAAAGAAAAAAAATCGAGGGCACGATACGTGTCTTTGGCCATAAGATTTATGTTCGTCTAAATTGATATGATTGATCCGTTAGTGAATTCCAACGATTGGTATCAGAGCAAGGTAGAAGATTTGAAGCTTGCCCCGAGGAGGCGAAAGCTTGCCCCGGGGAGGCGACCCGACTAGCGCCTCGGGGCCGACGGCCGTCGCTCGAAGAAGCGACAAGGAGGAAGACGGCGGGCGAGGTGTCATCGACAAGATGGTGGATGGGGATGATTGTTGATGAGGGCAGTAGTACCAGGGTGCGGTGCTGGAGAATCTTGTCAAGATCATCGTCCGGGAGAGTATAAGTAAAAGAGTCAAGTGTGTGCAAGGTGCACGTTTGGTCGGTGTTGTGTTTGTGAGTCGTCGTTGTGTCCAAGTGCTTGTCTCTGTGAGGATCTGTTGTAGCTGAAGCGAATGAAGGAAATTGCGTGCCTCGATCAGGTCGTCTATGTGTCTCGACGAGAGGATCAAGTTCAAGTATGAAAGAGACGATAAACCAGTAAAGGGGAGCCTTTTTAATGAGGACCTGTTTCTACATGAGGCTAGAGTGGGCGGTGTAGTCCACAAGATAGTCAGCATGTATTACATTAGGGTGGTGTGATCCACGGTTGCTAGCATGGCTGGGTAGTTCGGATCATACTTGAATTGTTCTGTAAATCTGCCAAATTAAAATTAGAGAGAGCCCGTCAAACTTGTCGTGGTACGAGAACTAGACAAGACGTGGATCTATAATGAGTCAAAATCGAAAGAAGCACGAAAGACAAAAAGTCAAGATTAAGGAGAGATTGTTAGCAATAATCTTGCCTCTAGTCCAAGCCAGTTAGTAGTCTGAGTCTTAGTAAAAGTAGGTTTCAGGTTTGAGTCGTTATTAGTTCATGCAGCTAAAATCCGTTTTGGACTAGTACTTTGGTCATTATCGTAGGCAAGTTTGAGTTAGTTTAGGAAAGTATCCATCGAGTCCAGTATGAAGTCAGTCTAGCTTAGAGTCCGATTTGTTTTGGTGTTGCTCGGTATATACACGAGGATGTTGCTTGTATCGAGAGATAGAGATTGTACCGTATGACTTGATAAGAGAAAAAATAAAGAAAAAAATTAAGGGCACGATACGTGTCCTTGGTTATAAGATTTATGTTCGTCTCTGTTCGTCTAAATTGATGTGATTGATCCGTGGAGGAATTCCAACAGGTTTGGCGGAGACGCCTCGGCATAAGAAGTTAAGTTTTCAGCATGGTAATCACCTCGTCCACGCAGCGGGAGCACGTCGACGTGGGTTTAATGAGAGGCCTCCACTCCTGCAATAAGATCAAAGATCCGTAAGTACAAGCAGCAGGTTGCCTGCATAATTTAGCTTCAAATGGTGAACTTGTTTCTATATTTGTCCAAAGTACCCAGCTTTGGACAGCAAAAAGAATCCAAATAGGGCAAACAGTTTTGCCAGAGAAATTAAGGATCATGGCGAAAAAATCGGCAAAACAAAATGGATCCAGTTAACCTCTAGAATAGATCGAATCACACTCCACATGAACAGATCAAGGGGTGTTGATGTGAATTTTCAAAGAAGGAAGCCTATTGAGCCCTAAGAGAAATAAGCGTGATTCAAAAGAAAGAACATATTAGGAGACATAAGAGAAATAAGCAAAAAAAAAAAAACTCCAGATCTGAATGAACAAGTCAAACTACGATTTATAAAAAGGTTGACGAATATACCTCTCATAGGGGAACACCGATTGGTTCTAATCATGGAGATCTAGGAGTCAGTTGGGGGGTGCTTTGATCTATTAGTTGGGGGGGGGGGGTGTGTGTGCTTTGATATATATATTTAGTTCTAATCGTGTAGATCTGAGATAGTAAGGAGTGGGGAATGCGGCGACGTGAGGGCTGAGGAGAGTGGAGTGAGGGCTAGGGTTTTCGGTATTATATATAAAATTGGATGAGCCTATTGGCTAGGTAAGACCCAATAATATAGACCACAATTGTTCAAAGGGTCCTTATTAGTGGTTGGACACGTGTGTATTTGTGATGCTAATGTCCACACACTGTTAGAACATGTTTATGAAATAACTAACACACTCAACTGTAATATTTATTTAAAAAATACGACAAAACAACATCAGAAATGGAGACCAAATATAGTTCGATAGATAGAGAATACCACTAGCAAACAAATTCAAAAGAAGAGAACCAACCCGTGGTTGGATGGTTAGGAGGGCAGTGGTATCCCCAGCCCACCAGAGTTTAAATCCCAGGTTTGACGCTTTGGTGTCTAATAAAGCGAAATATTCTTTCAGTGGGAGGCGACGTTCCCGTTGATAGCGAGGCGTCTGCGATGACTTCGTCAATCTCAAGACCCGCCGGCTCAGTCTCTCGAAGGTTCTTATAAGGATAGGATGCGCGTGCATGTGTTCATAGGAGTGAGTGTGTATACGCATTATGAGCGTCTGCGTTTGTACCGTGTTTCTAAAAAAAGTTCAAAATAAAAACAAAACACATGAACATACATATTACATGTCATTAATTAATGATAGCACCAGCAAGGGCATTGAGTTGTTCTTAAATTGGCTGCAGTTCATTAGCCATAGCTGAGTACCTGATGATCCAGAAGGGGTGCCCAACCAACAGGGTGCAGAAGAAGATCACCCGCCAAGTCAGCCTGGCCGTAACCTCTCCATCGGCCATACCTGAGTACCTCAGCGGCTCGGAGTCCTGCATCACGTTCGATCGTTCAGATCACCCACGCCAGATCCCTCGCCCAGGTCATGTTGCCCTGGTGCTCGAGGCCCAGATCGAGGGATTTGAAATGAGCCGCGTCTTCATGGATGGCGGTAGCGACATCAATCTGATGTTCGCCAGCATACTTGCAGCGATGCGGATCCCGTTGTGTAGCCTGGAGCAATCAGACACGACGTTCCACGACATAGTCCCAGGGAAGGGCATATACCCCTGGGCAAGATATGGCTCGACGTCATCTTCGGCCAGCCCAAAAACTTCAGGCACGAGCGGCTAGAGTTCAAAGTGGTGGACTGACCATCACAGTACCATGCCATCCCCGGGCGCGTGGCATTCACAAGATTCTTGGCAGTACCACACTACGCATACCTGCTACTGAAGATGGCAGGACCTAGGGGCGTCATCACCATCCAAGGAAGCTTCATCAGGTCCGACCACTGCGATAGAGACTTCAACAGAATATCCTAGTCGTTCGGCACACAGGAGGATCTCACGAGGCTCGGAGAGGTGATGGACAACGGGGCACCCCCAGTCACCAGGCAAAATGCACCAGATATGTCATTCGACTCTATAGTCAATACGAAGAAGGTGCGGGTTCACCCAACGGACGCCTCCAAGATGGCGTTGATTGCCAACGACCTTAGTCCCGCATAGGAAAGCACGCTCGTCGAATTCCTCCGTGAGCGCTGGGAATTTTTTGCCTAGTGTCCTGCGAACATGCCAGGAGTTCTCAGGGAATTTGCCGAGCACGCATTCAATGTGTTTCCGGATACGAAGCCAGTCAAGCAGTCGATCCGACGATTGTCCGAACCAAGAGCCGAAGCCGTTGGAATCGAAGTCAACAGACTGCTCGATACCAACTTCATCAGGGAAATCAAGGAGAGCGAGTGACTGGCCAACACCATGCTGGTCCCCAAAAAGGACACGGACATCCTGCGGATGTGTGTGGACTTCACATTGCTCAACAAGCACTGTCCCAAGGACCACTTCCCTCTACCGCGGATTGATCAAATCATCGATTCGACTACAGGATGCGATAAACTCTCCTTCCTTGATGCCTACGCAGGTTACAACCAGATTCGACTGAAGGTCGAAGAACAGGAGAAAACGGTGTTCATCACGCCGTTCGTAGTGTTCTGCTACAACACAATGCCCTTCGGGGTGAAGAACGCAGGTGCGACATACCAGAGGTGCATGCAGGCGTGTCTGAAAAACCAGATCGGTCGCAACATCCAGGTCTATGTCGATGACATAGTAATCAAGACCAGGGAGGCCTAGACGCCGATCGACGATCTCCGTGAGACGTGCGATAACCTTGATCGCTACAAGATCAAGCTAAACCCAGACAAGTGCCCCCCCGGCGTCCCGTCTGGCCAGTTACTCGTCTACTTCATCTCCCAATGGGGGATCGAGGCGAATCCAAAGAAAATCAGGGCCATACTAGCCATGGAGAAGCCGAAAGAATCTCAAAGGCGTCCAACAGCTAGCTGGGCGGATCGCGGCGCTGAGCATATTCATCAGCCGAATAGGCGAGAAGGCCCTACCCTTTTATTAGTTGCTGCACAAGACGGACAAGTTCGAGTGAACACCCGAAGTGGACGACGCGTTCAAGGACCTCAAGCGGCTGCTCTCCACATCACATGTCCTGGTCACGACGAAGGAACGGGAGCCGTTGCTGCTATACATCACATCCACACATCAGGTGGTCAGCACCGTACTCGTGGTTGAGCGACCCGAAGATGGCAAGACCCACGGGGTCCAACGCCCAATTTACTACCTCAGCGAGGTACTAACCCCGACAAAGCAGAGGTAACCCCACTACTAGAAGCTTGCCTACGGCGTATTCATGACGACGCGTCGGCTGAGCCACTACTTTCAGGAGCATCAGATCATGGTCGTCAACGATGCCCCGCTGTCAAACATCCTGAACAACCCCGAATCCACGGGATGTGTAGCCTTATGGGGCATCGAATTGTCTCCTCTAGACATAATCTACGAGCGGCGCACCCCCATCAAGTCTCAGGTCCTCCCTGACTTCCTCGTCCACTGGATGAAACTCCAGCTGCCGGATACTCCAGACATGTCGCAGTCCTGGACGATGCACTTCGACGACTCCAAGGGCGAGGCTAGAGCGGGGGCCAGCGTCATACTGACGTCCCCTCAAGGCCACAAGATGAAGTACGTCCTTCGGATGAAGTTTCATGCCTCTAACAACGAGGCCGAATACGAGGCCCTCATCCACGGCATGAGGATTACCAAGGTCTGCGGGCGCAACACGCCTCGTCATCTACGGTGATTCGAACCTTGTCGTCCAGCAGACGATGAACAAGTGCGACGCTCATAGCACCAACATGATCGCGTAGCGCGCGCTCTACAACTCACTCGAAGGGGACTTTGACGGCTGCGAGCTCCATCACGTCGGCAGGGAAAGCAACGAATAGGCTGATAGGCTCGCCAACATTGGATCCACCTGTGCACGGGTGCCATCAGGTGAGTTCCTCGAATAAATCCGCGTACCCTCTATCAAGAGGAAATTCCCAAAAGGCTCAGCCGAAGAAGCAGAACACTCGGGGGCTGCGCTACCCGAAGGCCAGGAAGGTCCCAAAAAGCTGGACACAGAGGCCGAGTTGGTCAGCCTAATGCAGGTCATGGCGGTTGAAGAGACATGGACACAGCCGTACCTTCGATACCTGATAAACAATCAACCGCCCGATGACCCGACCGATGCCCGACGCATATCTCGCTGGTCAAAAGCTTTCACCATCATCAATGGCGAGTTGTACAAGCACAACACTTTGGGTGTGCTCCAACGATCCGTCACCATCGGTGACGGCAAAAGCATCCTCCAAGACATCCATGAGGGTATCTGCGACCATCACGCAGGCAACCGTGCCCTTGTCGCCAAAGCTCTATGAGCTGGGTTCTACTAGCCAACCGCAATGAATGACGCCAAGGACATCGTCCAGAGATGCAACGCCTGCCAGAGGTACGCGGACAAGCCACACGTTCCAGGATCCGATATGAGTCCCATACCGCTGGCCTGGCCCTTTGCCCAGTCGGCAAACTGCCAAAGTCCTCGCCAGGAGGCCACGTCTTCCTCCTGGTAGCAATCGACAAATTCACCAAGTAGATCGAGGCCATGCCCATCACCAACCAAAGCGGCAAAACTGCCGTCAAGTTATTTGAGTCCATTGTCTACAGATTCGGCGTGCCCCATAACATCATAACGGACAACAGCTCGAACTTCATCTCGAAGGAATTCTGAGCCTTCTGCAGGAGCCTCGGCATCAACATATCATATGCCTCCGTGACGCACCCGGAGACCAACGAACAGGTCAAAAAGGCCACCGACCTCATAGGCAACAGCATCAAGAAATGCCTACTTTGCCCGCTCGAAAGGCTTATGGGAGCCTGGGCAGATGAGCCACCCTCTGTCCTCTAGAGCCCGCGTCAACGCCAAACAGCTCAACTGGATACATGCCCTTCTTCATGGTGCATGGAGCCGAAGCCGTGCTATCCACCGAGGTATGCCACAAGGCCCCACGGGTCACCGCTTACAGCAAAGCCAAATCATCGACAACACTCGAAGACGCCGTCGACACACTCGACGAGGCACGCGACATCGCCGCGGCTCGCTCAACAGTCTACCAGCAGAGCCTCCGCAATTACCATAGCCGTCGACTGCGCCCAAGGTCCTTCATCGAAGGAGACCTCGTCCTGTGACTCAAACAAGGAGTGCACAAGAAACTCGAGTCACCCTGGGAAGGACCCTACATCATCACCGAAGTCATCCCAGGTGGCGCCTACCGCCTCATGGACGTTGCATCAGGAGTCGAATATTCCAACCCCTGGAACGTTGCACGACTGCGACGCTTCTACCCCTAGTTACCTTTTACTAAGGCTATTCAGCCAAGGCTAATCAGCGAACAATGTTCCTCCTCATTTTCTATGAATAAAAGCTAAGTCCTTTGGCCCAAATATCTTTTTCTCCTTACATTACTTCTCGTTAAACACGCTTGGGGGCTACGCCTCACCTCACGACTTCGTCGACTAAAAACAATGCATACAACCTGAGTAGCTGACCACGTCAGGCTAACAAAAAGGACATGCACATTACAAGCGCATCACGTGCCAACACATACAAACTTTACAAAGGGCATTACAAGTCCACTTGAATAAATACAAATTTTACTTTATCTCGTTTTCTTTACATGACCTAATTGTTCTGAAACATAACATTCGCCCGCTGCTCGAACAAATCTACAATTTCTTCGGCGTACTACGCCCCATCTGCATAGTGAGGGCGCATGTCCCATAAACTGCCATCTGGTAGAAGAGGCGGCCCGACCGCTATCTCCGCGAGATTGACATCACGACGATGCAACCAAACAAGAGAAAGGGCTGCCTTCACCCCAGCAACCAACTGATGGCGCACCAACTCCTTGACGTGGCCTACATTCCAAAACTTCCCAAGCAGACCCAATAAGCTAGAGGGTGCAACATCTAGAGGAAACATGACAGATCAAACGACCGCAAGTGATGACCTCGCCTGCTTCAGTACCCTAAGAACCTGGTGTACGCGGTCTTGCACCATCGCAAGGACGATTGCTCGATCGCGATCCATCCAGAAAAAGCCATCGGCCTCTAGTTCTTGTCGCGTCAGGCAGTTCATCCAAATTGCAATGCACTCCTTCTCTTCCTTTGGAATGAGATTCACAACTGCACAAATAATGGATGAGCCAAACATAAAATACGGTGCACTAAAAAAGGCATCAGTTCATAGGACTCACATTGGAGTTGGTCGCCCATCTGCCAAAATTCTCCAAGCACGAACTCTTCCCTGGCAGCAGCTCGCTCAGCCTTCGACTTCCACACATCCGCGTGACCGCGGATGCCGAGGACGTCCTTTTCCAAACTACAGACACGGTCACGCAGGAAGGCCAACTGCGGCGCCTCATCCAATGATGGGCGAGGAGCAGGCGCAGGAGGAGTGATCATTGGAGCCTCACCCGAAGGACCCTACGGGTAAAGAAGCAAGTACGACTATCACAAACACTCTTGACAACAGTTAAAAGGTAGACTTATATACATAATTAAGGCCACCTTGTGGCAAAGTGGGACTTGTTCATCCAAAAGTTGTTACAAAATACAGCAGAAGTAAAAACTACACTAGCTACAATGCAAAGGCCTAAGCACCAGCACCCGGAGCAGCCTCGGAGCTAGACTACCTGCTCTTGGCCTCTTGCTGCTGCTTCGACGCATAATCGGCTAGGAGGTCGATGAGCTTAGTCCCATAATTCTTACAGCGAGAAACAAAAAGGGCGAAAGCTACCTCAGAGCCATCCGCCACCGTCAGCATCCTGGACGTGACTTGGGCTAGGTCCAGCTCGGCTCCGGACGGCATTGCCATGGCTAGCCTCATGGAAGCACCGATGCCCTTCTACTCGCGTTTGTACTCCACCGGAGCTTCCTCCGACAGAGCATCCACAAGGGAGTCGATGTCGTCAAGAGCAACGCCCTTAGGGATGACCTCCTTGTAGAAGCGCGAGAGCAATTTCTTCGCCTTCTCCAGGGAGCCAATGGCAGTGGAGCAATGATCCTCGATCACAACAACAGCATCGGCTAAAACATCTCTGTGCTCTAGCGTACCACGATCAAACGTGATGCCAGAAGCATCTGACAAGAAGAGGAAAAGAACACTCGACTGAGAACAGATAACATGCACTCAAAAACAGAACCTCTAAAGAAAAGAAGAGCAACTTACCAGAGATAGCCTTGGCAGCAACTTACCATGGCCTTCTCCCGAGTGGCTGCAATGGCTGCGAGCTGCTGCTCGCGATCTTCGACCTCCTTTTGCAGGTGCTCCTTGGATTCCGCAGCATCCGATGCCTTCTTCTCCGTTTGTCCGAGGCTCTTTTCGAGAGCGGCCAGCCTTCAGAGTGCAGCATTGTTATCATCTGCAGCATGAAGAAATATCAAGTAAACACAAGCAATAAATTTGGCGGACTCGAACAATAACCAAGAAGACATCTATGCACCTTGGAGCTGCTTCATCTCACCCTCCAGCGCTAGATGCTGCTGGATGAGGAGGTTGGCGCTGTGCACAAAAGGCTACAGAAGAAACAAAAACAAACCTGATGAATAAAGGGCTCGGGGGCTCTCCCCCTGCAAAGTAAAAGACCAACGGGTCAGATAAAAAGGACTCGCCCCCCCCCCCACAAAGGAAAAGGCAACACTTACGTGTTCAGGTGTGGACTCCGAAGGTTTGCATGTTGCCTTTCGAGTCACGAGTGCACGAGCTTCTCGCTTAGCGGAGCTCGAGTCATCGCCCTCGGAGTCGGCCACCACCTGGGGAAACGAAGCTGTCGGCTTCGATTCCGCTATCATCTCTTCGGTGTCCCCGTCAAGGGACTCCTCCAAAGGGTTGTTGCAAGCAAAAAATCAGATCAACAACAAACTAAAACTACGCATATAAGCCTCAAACAGAAAGACTTACGACTCGATGTCCGACAAATTGAAGATAGGAGCCGCCTTCTGCTTCTTCTTCTTCTTGGACGACGCCTGTGGGACCATCGCCCGAAGGGGCACGGCAGGAAAAGGCGCAGACGACGCACCTTCATCCTCGACGTGCTGCTCGAGGAAGGACAAAACCCTTGGAGTTGGTGGTGTCGCCCCACTCGAAGATTCACTCCGGGAGCGCTTTTGGGTCCGCCCTTCGCTATGCTCGGGGGCTTCCGTGGTAGGAGATTGCGCTGGAGGAAGCTCGGATTCGGACTCCACAACTTCATTATCCGGCGCAACTGGAAATTTCTCAGGTAGAGGGGGCGTCATCCCCGCTACCTTCAGGCCCTGCAAACAGAAGACAAAAGATAATAGGATAAGTGACAATAACAAGCAACAATGCACTCGAAAAAGCGCAATGCGCAAACTACAAATTTCCACCTGCGGAACAACCTTCTTGGCGCTGAACGGGGAGGTCAAGGATTTCCCCGGGAGGTCCTTGTCGACCTTGGACTTTAGCAGGGGACGAAGAGATCTAGCAAGGTCGCCCGAAGACAGCTTCTCAGGTGAGACCCTCATCGGATCGTTGCGGCCAGCATATAGAAACATCGGGTGCGCCCTTGCTTAGAGCGGTTGTACCCGTGATACGTCCAAAACGTATCTACTTTCCCGAACACTTTTGCTATTGTTTCTCCTCTAAACTTGTGTAATTTGGATACAACTAACATAGACTAACGCTATTTTTAGCAAAATTGCTTTGGTGTCTAGTTTTTGTGTAGAAAATCAACTATCAGGAAAAATCCCGAAAAATATGCCAAAAATCTTATTTCACCAGAAGACTCACGGAGCCAAAAGACGAGGCAGAGGTGGGCCATGAGGGGCCCACACCCCTGGTCGTGCTTGGGAGGGGTGTGGCCACCTTGGGCACCCCCTCGGCCTCCCTCTTCGCCTATAAGTTGACTTCTGACCTAAAAATTCAGGGGAGGGTCGAAATTTTTCTAGAAAGAGTTCCGCTGCGCCGCCACCACCAGAAACCGTGATTCGGAACCAGAAACTCCGTTCTGGCACTTTTCGGGACGGGGAATTTGGAGAGTATCATCGCCATCATCATCACCAACGCCTCTCCATCAACCATCCATGTTTCCCCCATCCATGAGTGAGTAATCCCCTGTTGTAGGCTATGGGGATGGTAGGGACTGGATGGGATCTATCATGTAATCGAATAAGATTGTTAGGGCATGGTGCCTAGTATCTCTATTAGTGCTATTTAACTTTGTTGCAACTTGTTATACTTAATGCTTGTCATTAGGGCCCGAGTGCCATGATCTCAGATCTAAACTTATTATTAATTCATGATGATAGTATTGTTGTGATCTTATCTCCAAGTTGTATATACATATCATTGTCCGGATTCAAAGGCCCCAAAGTGACAGAAATTGGGACAGCCAGAGGGGATGACTATGATATGAGGATCACGTGTGTGAACGGAGTGTTAATGCTTTGCTCCGGTGCTCTATTAAAAGGAGTACCTTAATTTTTAGTAGATTCCCTTGAGGCTCCGCTGCAATGGGCTGGCAGGACAAAAGATGTCGTGCAAGTTCTCATTGCGAGCACATATGACTATATATGGAACACATGTCTATGATTGTTTAGTACTTGGATGCTTTATTTTATTTATCTGCAAATGCTCTAGATCTTGAAGTTACATGTTTAGACTTGTCCATGCAACGCCCGTCCATCCATCCCTATGCATACCGCACTCATATCCTACTGTTTGCTACTATTGTTACTACTGCCTCTATTTTACCGCTGTTATTACTTTGCTATTGCTACTACAAAATTGTTGTTACTGGTATATTACTGTGAGCAAGACTATTTCCAGGTGCAGCTGAATTGACAACTTAGTTGTTAAGGCTTATAAGTATTTTTGTCTCCCTTGTGTCGAATCAATAAATTGGGTAATACTACCTTCGAAGACTGTTGTGATCCCCTATACTTGTGGTTCATCAAGACTATTTTCTGGCGCCGTTGCCGGGGAGCATATCTTTATTTGTAAGTTCACTTAGATCTATTATTATTCACTTCTACTCCTTTTATCATGGGGAAGTCTCGTGATGGAAATTTTCCTATTTTACCATCCACTACAAGAAGATGTATAGTCCTAAACACCTCTGCTGCTCTTGATTCACCATCTGTTATAAGTAAGCTCGTTACACCAGCACCACATACACATGCTACACATACTGCTACTACTGCTGAATCTGAAATTGCTTCTGATACTCATGATGTTACTTCTACTGTGCTTGATGCGAGTGGTTCATTAGGTCCTTTTCTAGAAGCTACTATTGCTAAAACTATTTTGGGAAACACTGAAACTCCTAGTGAAGACACTATTACACCTGTTAGCTCACGTGAGTCTAGAGAGATATGATATTAATGATGGTTACATTGAAATGACTAATGAATTTATTGAAGAGTACCAAAACACACGTGGTGCTAGTGCTATTAGGAGTCTCCTTGAGAGATGTACTTTTATACCTAAGCTGTCTCCTGATGCTAAGTTTGCTACTTCTCTCATAGACATTAAAGATAAGGATTATGATTTCTCTCTTGATTTATCCTATATAAGCATTGTTGAGAAAGAACCTTTTTGTGGGACTGAAAATGAAAGTGATGTAGCTCATATAAATGAGCTTTCCACTATGAGTGCCTTATTCTCTGATGATTTTAAGATGCGTAAGTACTTTGTTACAAAAATCTTCCCTTTTTCACTAAAAGGAGAAGTTAAAGCTTGGTTTAATAGATTATCTCCTGGATCCATTGATAGCCCTGATTGCTTGATTGCTTCTTTTTTTCAGAAATATTTTCCTCCTAGTGCTAGACATGCTGGTTTGCAGAAACTTTTTGATTTTAAGCAGGGAGAAGAAGAGAAATTGCCTGAGTCATGGACAAGGTTCTGTGCCTTGATTCATGCACATCCTGGATGTCCATTACCTAAAAATGAGCTTTTTGATATTTATTATAATGGACTAACTCATGATTCTAGGACATATCTAGATAGTTTTGCTGATTGTGTTTTTAGGAAAAGAACTCCTAAAGAAGCTGAAGAATTAATGGCTAAAATAAGCAAGAACTATGATTATTGGACTTCAATTGAGCTAAATACACCTGAGTCCATTACTCCTAAACCAATTGTGTCTGAACCAACTCCAACACCAACACCAAAGAAGAGGGGAATGATAGCATTCAATGATGAAGTGATGAAAGAAGCTAAGAAATGTCTTAAGGAGAAAGGTATTAGATCTAAAGATGTGAAGAATTTATCTCCTATAGAAGAATTATGTAAGCCAATTCCCCACTAATCTACTATCAAGGTACACTCTCTCCAACACTTTGATGAAGGTGATATTCCCTATGGTAAACCTCCTGATCAATGCTTAGAGGAACTTGACATTTTTATTATTAAACAAGGTAATTTTAATAAACAAGTTCAGAATCATTTATTGGAAAACTCTAGAGCTATTAATGAGTTGAAAGATATTGTGGAAAGAACTGCTAATGATGTTAAAATGCTTGTTAAAGACTTTCAAATGGTTCAAAACCAAATTGATCAACTTGCTAAGGTTCAAAAAGATATGCTAGTTAATATTTCTGGAGATAAACATGCTTATGGAATTAGAACTAGGAGTCGTACAGCCACTCAAGATCCTTTATATCCTAAGGGACACCCTAAAATAATTGAGAAGGATTCTCAACAAGTTGAAAATAGTGGTAGTCCTCATAAGAGAAAAAAACATAAGACTGTTGAGGAACATCCTGAACCCGCAGTAGATCCTAATAGTATATCTGTCTCTGATGCTGAAACTAAAAGTGGTGATAAAAATGATACTCCTGATAAGAAAGAAGTTGAGGAAGAACCTGAGAAGCACACTAAGAACACTAGGTACACCAAGGAAGAGTTTATTGCTAATAAACATGGTAGTGAAAGAGAATCCTGGGTGCAGAAACCTATGCCTTTTCCTAATAAGAAACACAAGTCAAGGGAGGAAGAACATTATAACAAGTTTTGTGAGTGGATGAAACCTTTATTTTTGTAAATTCCTTTGGCTGATGCTATTAAGTTGCCTCCTTATTCAAAGTATATGAAGGATATTGTCTCTAATAAAAAGAAGATTCCTAATGAGGAAATTTCTACTTTGCTTGCTAATTATTCCTTCAATGGTAAGGTTCCAAAGAAACTTGGTGATCCAGGTATTCCAACTATTCCTTGCTCTATTAAGAATAATTATGTTAGAACTGCTTTATGTGATTTGGGAGCTAGAGTTAGTGTTATGCCTTTTTCTCTCTACAAGAGACTCCAGATAGAAAAGTTGATACCAACTGATATATCTCTGCAAATGGCTGATAAGTCAATTACTATTCCTGTTGGTATATGTGAGGATGTTCCTGTTCAAGTGGCTCATAATTGCTTGGTTTTAACTGATTTTGTTGTGCTTGAGATGCCTGAAGATGATAATATGTCCATTATTCTTGGGAGACCTTTTCTTAATACTGCAGGTGCTGTCATCAATTGTAATCAAGGAAAAGTAACTTTTAATATTAATGACAAAGAGCATATTGTAATTTCCCCAAGAAGATTGATAAGAGCTATTTCCTAAATTCCACTAAAAATATTGAGAGCATCAAAGTTGGAGAAATATATTGTCCCATTCCACAAGAAAGTTTTGAAACTATTATGATTGAAACTATTACTATCAAGTTTGAGGTAACATAATCATTTTGTGGAATGCAAAGTTTTGCTTCATATAAGATTGTTTTGGTAACAAGACTTGATCAACCTTGTTAACAAAGGGATTTTAATGAACAAAACAATGCTTTCACAATGGTTATACTTGCTCACTTTTATTTTTCTCCTTCTTAGTCTTTGCTCTTCCTCTTGTTAGCTTTAGTTTTGCTAGTTGTTTGCTTGTTAGAGTCTCTTAGAACCTCTGTAGTTTTGGTTTTGGTTTGTTTTTTTCTTTTTCTAAAAAATCTTTTTCTGTGAGAAAATCATTTTTCATAACCTGAAAATTGGCCAAAAATAAAGTTTCCCAAAATATTCCAGGAAATTCATATTAAATTTTTCCTCGAAAAAAGGGGCAGGGGGCACCTGGAATGGCCCAGGGGGACCCACCAGGCCAGCACACCCCCTGGTGGCGCGGCCAGCCCTAGGGCACACCTGGCCTAGGTGGGGCCCACATGTGGCCCTCCAAGTTGCCTCCTCCCAGCCACTTCTTTCTCTCTCCCGAAAAACACCAGAAATTTTTCTCAAGCTCGAGTTCCTGCTGTTCTTGCTCCTAATTTTCGATCTCCTTGCTCAGCCCATATTTGCTGCTGATTCTTGGAGGGATTGCTCTCCGGTATGTGCCTCCTCCGCTTGTCCAATTAGATTTTTGATTGGTAGATTGTATCTTGAGTATTTTGCTACTGTAGGTGATAGGTTTTGTGAGCTTGTATGCTTGTTCTATGCTTAGAGATTTCATTTTAATGCATGTTTAGCCCTCTAGCAAGTTTCTATAGTAGTTCCTCATCATTTATCAAGAAATTACTTGGTTTGATGTTTGTCTAAAAATTTCAGAAAAGAAGATGAGTGCATACCAACTGAATCAACATGATTTGATGGTACCTGAACCAATGAAAGTACATCGTGAGGAGGAAGTCTTTCCTTCCATATATCCATGCCCTGAATTTATGAGGGCTGCGTGAATCTTCTAGGATTTCCAAACTATGATTACTAATGCAGGGTTGGAACACTTTGTTAAAGAGGAACCATATCAATATGTTAAGCTAATCATGGTCGTGGTGCATGACTTCTGGTTTATTTGGTCCTTATCTAATCCCATGGTCCATTATAAAATTTACAATATAGCTGTCGACCTGCCTTTTGCTAATTTTTGTGTAGCTATTAGAGTGCCACAGTGGGGTGCTTGTGAGAAGATCAGAAGAGGCCTAAGACACTCATGGATTTATATGCTGAAATTTTCCAAGGTTGCGACTTCTCAAAGGAAAGTGGTAAAATTCGAAACATTTATCTCCCATCCATTATATTTTGCCTACTTCATTACCAAGTGTGTTCTTGCTAGAAAAACTGCTAGAAAATTATCTTCATTTGATCTAGATTTTATCTTAGCTGCTTTGAATAGGGATAAATCTTATAACTTGGGGTGCTTTGATAGCTTACCGTCTTACCACCAACAACGAGAAAGGTGGAGTTTGTGGAGGTCTAATTGCCTCTCGTTTGCTAGCTTTTCATGGTTTAGAGCCTCACCATTCAGATTTTCGGTTCCCCATAGAGAGACTTGATCTCGATTCCATGGTTCAGTATAATTTTGTTTCTTCTTGGGCCACTTTGGGAGATTTACCGTATGAAATATCCTTTGTCAAGCGTGGTTGGAGAGGGGGTAGGTTGAGAAAGTAGTCTCTTTGCCTGCACCTACTTTGTTTAACTTTGATAACTGGTAAGGATGGTCACTCACGGAAGAAGAACTTGACATACGTGGCGGAGCTCTTCCAGCAAGAGGATAATGTTGGGGAGTGTCGTGGGAATGGTCACGACAGATGTTGCAATCGGCAGCGAGTAGTAGAACGAGGGGCAAGGGCGGCCAGCCATCTACGGTGCGAGATGAGGGCGGAGACACAGGGTTTTACCCAGGTTCGGCCCCCCGGAGGGTAAAGACCTACTCCTGCTAGATTGTATTATGATGGTGGTACAATGGGACGAACTCGGCGGCTAGGCGGCGAGCCGCTTGGGTGTATGATAGAACGTATCTCTACACGCCCTGTAGGGAGGTTTATATAGACTCACCTCCCCCTAGGGTTTACATATCTCAACCGAATCAGTTAAGGCTTCGGTACTCATTTAACCTAATCCGACTGGGCCTATCTACTCGCCTGGGCCTTCAGCTTCCAGTCGCTTGGATCCACACCGGGCCTTGATCCAGTCGCCGTCTTGCAGGCCCACTCGCCAGTTCCTGGGCCAGTCGGAAACGTCCTGCTGGGTATACCCCGGTAGGCATATCCCATCAGTAGTCCCCGAGGCCGTCGTCGATTGGACGCAGGTGGTCGCTGGCAGTCGGAGCATACGGGTTCAACGCGGACGCCCAGTCGAATCGGTGGCAGGCTCCTGAACAAAGGAGTAAACTAGTCATTCTGGTCGCAGCTTTGGCGATCGGGTCGGCGAATTATTTAGTCACTGTTGTAGTGATCGGGTCGGCGAGTCGAGTGGCTGAAGTTGGACCGTCCAACACAGTCAAACTAGCCATTGGGTAACCCAACGGTAACTTTTGGGGTAATCACCGCGTACTAACGGCTTCCTGATTTGGCGGGTAACAACCGCTATATAAAGGGAATGGTAGGCGATCGGAAAACCACCCCCTCGTCATCTCCTCCGATTGCGTGCACCTCCGCTTTCCTCTGCATCTCGATCCAGCCGATTCTAAATCCTCCCACCTCCACAAACCTTGTCGCCAATGGCTCCCTCCACCGAACCATGGGGCAGGTCCAAGTGCACGAGAGCGCAACTGGCGTCCTTCGAGGAGGCCGGGATCCTGCGCGCCGGCAGGTGGCGCATCCCTGCGGCCGGAGAGGTAACTCCGGACCCGCGCGAGGGAGAGTTCGTCTGCTTCACCAACCACCTAGAGCGGGGGCTGGGATTCCCCACATCTCTTTTCTTCCAGCGTTTCTGCGCTTTCTACGGGATCCAGCCGTCGGACCTGGGCCCGCACAACATCGAGCAGCTCGCCATCTTCGTGGCGTTCTGTGAGTGCTACCTGGGATGCAGGCCCTACTTCCCCTTGTGGCAAGATCTGTTCCACGGGAGGATCAGTCGCGAAGAAGCGGGCGGTCCAATGCTTGCAGCGGGCGGCCTAACGTTTTAATTGAAGTCGAAGGCTTCCTTTTTTGATCTGATGCTGCCCGCCAAGGCGGCGAACGAGTGGAAGAAGTCTTAGTTTTACGTCACCGAGGCGACTCCGGAGGGCGAGGTGGCGATCCCAAGATACTCCGCCGACCGGCCCGAACCGCGCCGACTCCAAGTCGGCAAGCTCCCCACAGACCAGCGGATGGTCGTGGACGAGATGCTTCAAACCACCCGCGGTCTGAAGAAGAAGGGTCTTCAGACCATTAACTTATACAACTGCTGGCTCGGGCGGCGGCTCGTTCCCCTGGCCCGACGCGACCATTATATGTACCAGTACACGGGCCGGGAGGACTCGACGAAGTCCTGCCTCGCCGAGTGGCAGCTCGAGGATTATATTCCGGCGTTGAAGAAGATCACCCAGGCGGTGTACCTGGACGCGAAGGCCGGGGTCGCCCCCTACACCGCGAAGCATCCAGCCCCAACGGTAAGTCACTTTCTGTCATTCGCAGTCGCAGTTAATGCAGTCGCGGTCGTACTAATACTGTCTTATGTTCATTGTAGTTATTTCAAGTGGTGGAAGGGTGGCTTCCGCCCGCAGACGACAAGAACTCGAGCTCGTCCGTCCGGGACGGGGGCGAGTTGCCTCCTGCCAAAGGCGACATCAAGAGCGACGGGAGCGACGACGACGACGAGTCCGAGGAAGAGGTCGCCCCGCTGGTTCGCAAAACTCGCGGGCAGCGTCAGCGCGAACTCGAGGCGAGTAAAAGCCTCGAACGTCACGACGATGATGACGACGAACTTCCGGAAACCACCTCGCGTCGCCAGGCCACTCCATCGAAGAAGAAGAAGAAGGAGGTGAAGGCCCCTCCGAAGAGGAAAACGAAGCCGGCGAGACAGGCATCTCCGCCTCATTCGGCGAGCAGCTCCGACGCCACCAGCCTGGCCAAGGATGAAACGCCACCGACAATGGCCGCGCCGGACGTCACCGCCGTCCTGAGCGAGGTGCCTCTGGCCTCGATGCCCCCGCAGTTCGCCCCAGTCTCTGGGTTGGGGGCTGTTCCGGTTGTGGCGGCTTCGCCTCGCAGGGAGGCTCCCGCTGAAAATATTTCGGAGGCTCCTGTCGCGGCCTCGACAACGAAGAAGCCGTCCGTGTCTTGGGCACATGACGTGCTGGAGATGGGTCTTAGTCGTAAACTGGGCCCCGAACTGGAGAAGCCGGCCGGCATTCGCACAGGGCTACGGTTCCTACCAGTCGCCAAGTGAGTTTTATTCACATGCTTTCGTTTTTCATGGTACTCGGACCACTTTGATCATGTAATTATTTCGTAGGACTGGAGATAAGAAGATAGGCCACCCGTCCGTGGCCAAGGTGCCGCCCGTCGTCACCGAGGAGTACCCCTCTCGGAAGAGGAAGGCGGACGAGGTCGTCGCCCCTGCGGATAGTGCCAAGAAGACCAAGGGTGACGAAGTCGTCATGGTGTCCGACGACACGACGATCGCTCCAAGTGATCCCGTGGCGGAGGCGGCCTTGACGACCAAGGAGGGTGCTCCCTCGCCAGGGGCAGCCGAGCCGGCCTCCTTTGGTGCCGGCGCATCCATCGCAACCTTCCCGCGCTTCATGGCCAAAGCGGCTACGGCGAGTGGTACCTCGCCCTCGAGCCGTGCACCTGGGATCGCCGAGACGGAGGTCGAGCAGCGTCGCGGGCACACTTCGGCTCTTCTCGCATCCGTGGACGCGATACAGCTTCATGGTATGCTTGGCGCAGCCATCCAGGTATGTCCAGTCCCCGAGGATCGGGCCGCTGAATCGCAGCGGTCGGATTCTTTTAGTGTCTTGTTTTTTTTTCTCGCATCCAGTCCCCGAGTGCGCACTTGCTAAATTTCAGCGGGTGGGCACTTAGGATTTTTGATTGCCAGTCCCCGAGTGTCCACTCGCTGAATTTCAGCGGGTGGGCACTTAGGATTTTTGATTGCCAGTCCCCGAGTGTCCACTCGCTGAATTTCAGCGGGTGGGCACTTAGGATTTTTGATTGCCAGTCCCCGAGTGTCCACTCGCTGAATTCCGGTATTGTTAAATTTTTGAATTGTGTGCAGGGTTTGCAGCGTGAATCAGCTGACCGGCTTGCTGCGAAACGTCGCGCGGAGAAGGAACTGGCCACCGTCCAAGAGGCGAACAAGGGACTCCAGGAGATCGCTGCGAAGGCAGAGGAAGTCTGCCAGGACTTTGTCCCAACGAGTGAGTTGGCGGCAGCTCAAACTGCGTTGAGCTCGGCTGAGAAACGGATCGCCGACCTGGAGCACGAGCTGAAGGAAGCGAAGGAGGAGGCAAGTTCGGTGGATGGGCGAGCCAAGGCTGCCGTTACAGCCGCCGCTGAGGAGCGTAAGGTCTCCGACGCCCTTGTTGCTGGGCTTCAAGACGACTACACCGCTCTTCAGAGCTTCATCACGGATCTCTCCTGTCCCTTGATTGGTGAGTGTGTCTACCTCTGCCTGTAGCGTTTGCATTGTGTAATCTTTGATGTATTCACTGTCACTTTCTGTCCGCAGGTCGAATCATTGATAGCGCGAAAGAGGCTAGTTCGTTCGACGCACGACAATGTGTAGCCACACTGGTCGACTCGGCCACATTGTCAGCGACATGTATACAGGCGTATCTTCAGGAGATGTCGCCCACGGAAGTGATTCCCAGTGACCTCGTCGAGGTGTGGCGATACTTGGAGAAGGCGCCATCGGTCGTCGAGTTCATGACGCGGTCGGCGTTCCAGCGCGGGGCGGCGACGGCGCCGAGCCTTGGGCTCGCCCACTTCCCGGAAGATTTCGATTTGGATGACGTGACGAGTGGCTACCCATCGTCGACTGGCTCGGTGGAGATCGCCGAGGTGTTGAAGCTGACGGATCGCGCCGCGGTGTACTCCGAACGCGTCTGGGCGATGGGCGACCTCCTTCCTTATCAGGAGACGGTCGTCGCACCCAACGACCCCGAGCCACAGCACCAGGACTTCAAGATCGAGCAGCCCTTCCGTGCGGCGATGGCGGGTGAGTTGACGACGTACCCGTCGAACCCGTATACTCCCTTCATTCGCAACCGCAAGGCTGGCGGTGAGTCGTCGTCGAAGCCTGCGGAATGAGACATTGTGCCCTTGGGGCGTTAGTAGCAGTGCTGCCGTTGGGGATACTTTGTATTTTGTGACATTTGTGATATGCTATAATGAAATATCGTGGTATTTCGTGTATTGTTGTGTATTTGTGATTGAGGGTTGAACGAGTCCCCGAGCGCGTCCGCCCTTTTTTATGGGGTTTACCTTGTTTTATTATGTGTTTGTGATTTTGAATGTTTTGTTATTGACGTCGACTCGCCCGGACTCGGAAAGCCAGTTGCAAGGCGACTCCCATGAGTGCTCTATACTTCACCGTTTTCCCTTGCGCGAACGAGGTCGGGTAGCCGAGTCCCCGAGCGTGGTACTTGGTTGTTCTAGTCGCAACTCTAGGGTGGGTGAGGACTGGGCGCGTTAGGATAAGCGCATCACTCCCGCCTGGCCCGTTGGGTCAGTCGCATGGCGAGTCCTGGGCATGCTCTCATACTTGGCGTTTTCCCTAGCCTCTCGCGCTGAACTGGTCGTCAGTCCCCGAGCGTGGTACTTGGCCGTTCGAGTCGCTATGTCGAGGATGCGGAGGATCATGGTCGCTGTGAGAAGCGAAGGCAGTTGTCTTGGCTCGCCGAGCCAGTCGAGCTAGGCGACTCCAATGGGGCTCCGGGTAGGCGTTTTTCGTGGACGCTACAAGACCTGGGGTGACCCAGTGCCCTTGTAGCGCACTACTTGGCCGTGCCGATCGCTGTACCAGAGGTTGACTTTTGCAGTTAGCTTGCTGTTGTTACTACGAGTGCGAGTGGCACAAGACACGGAGAGTAGACGCAATTTGCGGTAACCAATTCTTTTTATTTCATAGCGACTGGAGCATACATATGTGGGGTTCTAGGAGTAGAACTTCCGTAGGAGGTTTACATTCCATGGTCGCTTGACGTCGAGTTTGCCGTCCACACGGACGTCGATGAGGTAGTAGGCGTCGTTGCCGAGTACGCGCCCGATGGCGAATGGTCCCTCCCACGGGAGGGAAAGCTTGTGCATGCCCTTCTTGTCCTGGATGAGGCGCAGCACCAGGTCGCCTTCTTGGAAGGTGCGAGTTTTCACCCACTGGCTATGGTAGCGGCAGAGTCCTTGCTGGTAGATGGCGGTGCGTGAGCGAGCTAGGTCGCGTGCCTCGTCGAGTTGGTCGACTCCATCCTGTCGTGCGAGTTCGTTCGCGGCCTCCGTGTAGTGGACGACCCTTGGCGAGTCGTGCTCGAGGTCGGTGGGCATGACTGCCTCGGCGCCGTACACCATGAAGAAGGGGGTGAACCCTGTCGACCTGTTGATCGAGGTGCGGATTCCCCAGATGACGGAGGGTAGCTCCTCGACCCAGCACCCAGCGGTACGCTCGAGTGGTACTTGGATCTGCGGCTTCAGGCCGTGTAGGATGCTCTGGTTGGCCCGTTCCGCCTGCCTGTTGGACTCCGGGTGGGCGACTGACGCGAGGTCGAGCCAGATGTGGTGTTCCTCGTAGAACTAGGCCATGGCTCCTTTGGCAAAGTTGGTGCCGTTGTCCGTGATGATGCTGTTTGGGAACCCGTAGCGATATATGAGCTCGCGTAGGAATTTGGTGGCGGTCTTCCCGTCGCATTTCCGGACTGGCTTGGCCTCCACCCACTTTGTGAATTTGTCGACCGCGACCAGGAGGTGGGTGAAGCCGGAGAGGGCCTTTTTGAAGGGGCCTACCATGTCCATACCCTACACGGCGAATGGCCAGGTGATGGGGATTGTCTTGAGCGCTGAGCTCGGCACGTGCGTCTGGTTGGCGTACTTCTGGCACCCGGCGCACCGCTGGACAATGTCAACGGCATCAGCGTGTGCGGTGGGCCAGTAGAAGCCGTGCCGCATAGCCTTGGCGACCAGAGAGCGGGCGCCGGCATGGTGACCGCAGTCGCCGGAGTGGATGTCGTGGAGGATCTTGCATCCTTCGGCAGGTTGGACGCAGCGTTGGAACACGCCGGTCACGCTGCGCTTGTGGAGCTCGCCATCGATGATGGTGAAGGATTTGCATCGGCGTGCTACCATCCGGACGTCTGTCTCGTCTGCCGGCAAGGTGCCAGCCTCTAGGTAGGCGATGTACGGCTTGGTCCAGTCGTCTGGCTCTGCGATGAGTGCGACCAGGGCTGCCTCTGGTTGCAGCGGGACTCCGATGTCGATCTCCCTTGGGGGAGAGACTGATGGCTTGGTGATCGTGTCGAGGAAGACGCCGGCGGGTGGTGCGAGTCGGGCCAACCCGATGCGAGAGAGTGCGTCAGCCTCCTCGTTCTTCCGCCTGCCGATCCACTCGACGGAGTAGCCTGCGAAGTGTCCCCCCAGCTTGTCTACTGCTTGGCGATATGCCGCCATGGTGGGAGAGACGGCGTCGCAAGTTCCAGCGACTTGCCCAGCGACGAGGTCGGAGTCTCCGTAGCAACGTAGGTGGTTGACGTTCATCTCCTTGGCAGCTCGCATGCCGTGGAGTAGTGCCTCGTACTCGGCCATGTTGTTGGTGCAGGGGGTGAAGTCGAGGCAGAGGACGTAGCGGAGCTTGTCGCCCTTTGGTGAAGTCAGCACGATCCCTACTCCTGCGCCGTCCGCGTTCTTGGATCCGTCGAAGTGCAGGCTCCAGTAGTGGAGGCATGGCAGCTTTTCTGGCTGTTGGGCCTCTTCCCAGTCGGCAATGAAGTCCGCTAGAGCCTGCGACTTGATCGCTTTTCGTGGCTCATACTTGATGTTGTGGACGCCGATTTTGACGGCCCACTTGGCGACTCGCCCGGTCGCCTCACGGTTGCGGATGATGTCCTGCAACGGTGCTGAGGAGACGACCGTGATCGGGTGCTCCTGGAAGTAGTGCGGCAGGCGCCGTTGTGCTCTAAAGACCGCGTATACCAGTATCTGGTACTGCGGGTATCGCTGGCGCGACTCCGTGAGGACCTCGCTGATGTAGTACACCGGTCGCTGTACCGGGCGCTCCTTTCCTTACTCCGGCCGTTCGACGACCATGACGGCGCTGACGACGCGCTCGGAAGCCGTGACGTAGACCAGCATGGGTTCTTTGTCGACGGGGGCAGCGAGTAGTGGTGCTGCGAGTAACACCTTCTTGAGGTCGCGGAGTGCGTCGTCTGCCTCCTTGTCCCACTGGAAGGTGGGGTTCTTTCGCATCAGGCGATAAAGGGGCATCGCATTTTCGCCCAGTCGGGGGATGAAGCGGCTTAGAGCCACGACTCGCCTGGCCAGCTTCTGGACGTCGCGTAGGCACTCGGGTTTGCCGAGTCGGGCGATCGTGTCGATTTTGGTGGGGTTCGCCTCGATCCCGCGCTTGGAGACGACGTACCCCAGTAGTTGCCCTGCTGGTACACCGAAGGTGCATTTGCCTGGGTTGAGCTTTATCTTGTATTTCTGCAGGTTGGCAAATGTTTCCGCCAGGTCGGCGAGTAGATCGCCCCGGCGAGCGGACTTCACGACCACGTCATCAATGTAGACGTGGATATTGCGGCCAATTTGGCTCGCAAGGCACTCCTGCATGCACCGCTGGTAGGTCGCCCCGGCGTTCTTGAGGCCGAAGGTCATGGCGGTGTAGCAGAAGGCTCCGAATGGCGTTATGAACGCCGTCTTCTCCTCGTCCTCAACGGCCATTTTGATCTGGTTGTACCCAGAGTAGGCGTCGAGGAAACACAGCGACTCCGAGCCCGCAGTGGAGTCGATTATTTGGTCGATCCGCGGGAGGACGAACTGCTCCTTCGGGCAGGAGCTGTTTTAGTTTGTGTAGTTGATACACATCCTCCAGGTCCCATTCTTCTTCTCGACCAGGACTGGGTTTGCCAGCCACTTGGAGTATTTGATTGGCCGGATGAAGCCTGCAGCGAGTAGACGCTGCACCTCCTCGGCGATAGCTCGGCGACGCTCTTCATTGAAGGGCCGCAGCGACTGCTTAACGGGTCGCACTTTGGGGTCGGCGTTTAGTTTGTGCTCACCGAGTTCCCTAGGGACACCAGGCATGTCAGAGGGCTTCCATGCGAAGATGTCCCTGTTCTCACGGAGGAACTCTATGAGCGCGCCTTCCTAGGCTGGGCTCATGCCCGTCCCGATCGTCACCGTCTGGCTGGAGTCGCCTGGGACCAGCTCGACGGTGCGGGTGTGCGTCGTTGCCTCGAAGGCTGAGGTGTTTGTGCCCTCCGAATTGGGCTTCTTGAGTATGGTGGGGTCGTCGTTGTTGACCCCGCTCGCGTACTTGGCGAGCTCGTCGGCGTGGTTGGCCTCTGCCGCGATGACGGCGTCGGCGAGTTCGGCTCCTTTGGCCTCGCACTCGGCGGCCATGTCGGGGTCGCCGTTGATGGTGATGACTCCGCACGGCCCGGGGAGCTTCATCGCGTTGTACGCGTAGTGGGGCGCTGCCATGAACTTGGCGAACGCCTGGCGCCCCAGGACGCAGTGGTAGGGGCTGTCGAAGGGTACCAGCTCGAAGACGATCCGCTCGGTGCGGAAGTTTGCTGGTGTGCCAAAGGTGACTGGCAGCGTGACCTTGCCGATCGGGTACGCCTTCCGACCGGGGACGATGCCGTGGAACATGGTGTAGGTCGTCTCGACCATCGACTGCGGGAGCCGCAGTCGCCTGAAGGTGTTCAGGTACAGGATGTTGATGGAGCTGCCGCCGTCCATCAATGTCTTGGGGAGCCAGTAGTCGCCCACCTTAGGCTTGACCACCAGGGCGACTCGGCCTGGGTACTCGATGCGCGGCGAGTGGTCCTGGCGGCTCTAGGTGATGGGATGCTCCGACCAGTTGAGGAACTGGGGAACGTCCACCTGGGCCACCGCGTTGACGGCGACGGCGCGGGCGATGACCTTCTTCTCGCGCTTCGTGTTGAAGCCTGTGAAGGTATGGAGCGAGCCGGCCAGATTGCCGAATTTTCCGCCGTTTGGCGGGTTGTTGTCGGGGTCCTCCCGCGCTCGCCGTGCCTTCTCAATCTCCCTGAGAGTGTGGCAGTCGGCGGTCGTGTGCGTGGCGGGCTTCCCTTCCCTGCTGTGAAACGCACAAGGTTGGTTAAGTAGGGCCGCGGGGTCGAACCTTGGTTTCGCCTTGTAGTTGCCGCCGTCGCGACGTTGCCCTCCGTCGCGGCGAAAGCTCTTGGGCTCGCGCTGCACGTGCCCGGCATTGGCGACGAAGTCGACTCGCCCGTCACTGCGGCGCTTGCCAGTGAGGCGAGTGTTGCTGTAGCGTAGGTCGGACCATCGTCCGTTGTCGTTGCCGCTCGTGTGGCGTTGGCCTCCCGACTCGTCGTCGGTTTCCTGGTTTGGATCTTCCTCCGCGTATCGTTTGGCGATCTCGAGGAGGTCCAGTATGTTGTCGAGCGCGCGAGAATGTCGCTTGAGCTTGGTGACCAAGGGCTCATAGCGGCACGAGGTCTTGAAGAATGAATCGCGGTGTCCGGGTGGATGCCGACCGCGTTGTACCATAGTTCTTGCCACCGCTGGACCCAGTTGAGGGTCGACTCGCGGGGTCCCTGGACGCATTGCTCCAGGTCCTCGATGGTGGTGGCGCGGGTGTAGGAGCACTCGAAGTGCCTGAGGAAGGCGTCGCGCATCTCCTCCCAGGAGTCGATGCTATCCTGGGGGAGGGTGTTGATCCACTTCCTACACGTCCCCTCCATCATCAAGGGGAGGTAACGGGCGGCTAGCTGGTCGGTGTGGCCAGCGATCCCCATCACCATGAGTTATGTATCCAACCACACGGAAGGGTCGTACGAAGGGTCGTGCTTCTCTATTTCCTTCGGCGCCTTGAAGTTCGCCGGGTACTTTTTGCCTCGGATCATCGGTCCGAAGCACCTGGGCCCGAGTCGGCTTAGCGACCCCATCGGCTCGCCGTCACGGCGATTGGTTAGGGCGTGTCGCAGGTCATCGGGCTGGCGTGCGCGCCAGCTTTGGTTGTTGATGATGTGGGTGCGGGCGTCGATGGGCTGACCGTTCGCGGCGACGAAGTTGGTCGCTGGCCTATGGTCGTTGGTGGAGAGTGCCGCGTTCGCGGGTCGATGTTGGAGCTGCAGTGGCTCTGGTGGCGGGCAGTTGAGGGTGTTTGCCGCCAATGGGCGGCCGCTTGAGGCCGCTCTGCTGCCCGAAAAACGCGAGTACACCCGACCCTGCGAGTCGGCGCCTGCGTTTTGCTGCTCGACCGCCTTTGCGAGCAGGGCCCTGACGTACTGGATCTGTAGGGCACCGTCACCAGTGGCCGTGATGTTGTCGGACGCTGCTCGGCCCGCCACGAGGTTGTCCATCGGGGTGGCGAACAGTGGTAGGCCATTCACGTCTCGCTCCCGTGAGGAGACCACTATCCGCGGCTGATCCCTGGGGGGTGTGCGGTTGGGTGGAGGTGGGGCGCCCATCGCCGTCGACCCTGGTGGGGGTCGGGCGCTTCCTCCTGGTGGCGCGTTCTCGCAGATCGCGCGCTCGGCCACGCGGGCCCGCTCGTTCTCGTCGTCAAAGTTCAGGGCGCTCCCCTGGACGGTGGGGTTCAGGCGCGACCTGATTCGCTGCTGGTGGTAGCGTGACAGCTCCTGTGCCGTCACCTGCTCGAGGCAAAAAATTTCGCGCTCGGCTTGCTCTTTGTGGACTGCCTCCGCCAGCTTCAGGCGGAGTTCCTCGACCTCCGTTGCCGTGGCGTTAGGAGGGATCGGGGTGGAGAAGGGATCCTCCGGCGGATCGGTGCCAGTCGCCATGTAGGTCGCGGCGTGGAGACCGGTCCCGTCGCGGAGATCGACGGAGTTTTCCGGCCCGGAGTCGAAGTCGAAGATTCCAACGATGGAGGGATCCTCGAAGTCTCCCATGTTGGAGACCTGGGTGATGGAGCCCGCGGGTGAAGCCGCGGTGATGGATCCGGCGAGTGACGCCGGGGTCGCCGAGTCGGCGTCGTCGTCGAGGGCCGCGTCTTCCGCGGCCGCGGAGTTTTCAGCCACGTTGCTGTGGGCCGAGTTGTACTCGGAGGCGAGGCATTGGATCGTGCGGACCTGGCTCTCGGAGAGCCGGTCGCGTGGCGGTGACTCACGGATGCGAGCCGAGTCCTCCGAGACGATGACGTCGGTGAGGCCGACGAAGAGGCTGATCGTGCCAACCGGCAGGATCATGCTGTGCGTGATGGGTCGTGCCGCCGGGACGTAGCTGCTTGGCAAGATCTGGAGCATCTCGTCGATTGCTATCATGCGGCCGGTGGCGACCGACTCGTTGATGGGCAGATTGGATCTCGCCGCAGAATACCGGCCAGGCCCCACGGTGGGCGCCACTGTCATAGTAACGGCTAGTACGCAAGGGCGATTGTCCGCGGTGGCGAGTCCCCGAGCATGTTAAGTACGCGAGGGCGAGTCCGCGGTGGCGAGTCCCCGAGCGCGTTGAGTACGCGAGGGAGAGTGTCTGCGGCGGCGAGTCCCCGAGCATGCTGAGTACGCGAGGGCTAGTCCGCGGCGGCGAGTTCCCGAGCGCGTTGAATACGCGAGGGCGAGTCCGCGGTGGCGAGTACTTGAGCGTGGAGAGTACGCGAGTGGAGAGGCCACGACGGCGAGTCGACGAGGGCGAGCCACAGTCATGGAACCACGCGTACACGCAACATGCCTAGTAGTAGTCCCCGAGGCTCGAGTTGGCTTGTAGAGGCGACTTGAGGCTCTTTAGACATGCATATTCTGAAAATAGTAGTGGTTGCTGTCGAGCATGGCGAGTGACGAGGTCGAGCGACCGGCGAGCGTTGATCCCCGAGCGCGGCGAATGGCGAGGTCGAGCGACCGGCGAGCGCCGAGCCCCCGAGCGCGTTGAGCGGCAAGGTCGAGCGACCGGCTAGCGCTGAGTCCCCGAGCGCAGCGAGTGGCGAGGTCGAGCGACCGACGAGCGCCGAGTCCCCGAGCACGGCGAGTGGCGAGGTCGAGCGACCAGCGAGCGCCGAGTCCCCCGAGCGCGGCGAGTGGCGAGATCGAGCGACCGACGAGCGTCGAGCCCCCGAGCGCGGCGAGCGGCGAGGTCGAGCGACCGGTGAGTGCCGAGTCCCCAAGCGCGGCGAGTAGCGAGGTCGAGCGAACGGCGAGCGCCGAGCCCTCGAGCGCGGCGAGTGGCGAGGTCGAGCGAACGGCGAGCGCCGAGCCCTCGAGCGCGGCGAGTGGCGAGGTCGAGCGACCGGCGAGCGCGGCGAGTGGCGAGGTCGAGCGACCGGCGAGCGCGGCGAGTGGCGAGGTCGAGCGACCGGCGAGCGCCGAGTCCCCGAGCGCGGCGAGGGACGAGGTCGAGCGACCGGCGGGCGCCGAGTACCCAAGCGCGACAAGCGGCGAGGCCGAGCGACCGGCAGGCGCCGAGTACCCGAGCGCGGCGAGCGGCGAGACCGAGCGACCGGCGGGCGCCGAGTGGCGAGAAAGACATCGTTTTGCTGAGAAGGAGAAAAGATACAATTGCATTAAGGTGTACTTGCATAATATATTAAATAATTGTAAGACGTGCGAATTGTAGACGTTGAAAAAAAATGCACTTTTGTTATGTGGATCGATGGACAGTATGTAAGGTTTATGCGTGTCTTTTTATGAGTAGGCAGACCTCCAGCATCAAACGCTTGCCAGGTAACAGGGACGCGATGCCAGACTGTTGAACCCGGAGACAAGGTCGGCCTTTTGGTACCCAGCCTCACTACTTCGACGAACGCGAATAAACATCAGACAAAACTGAAACTGATCCTAAGTATGATTTTGGTCCCTGGAAGGGTCATATGCGACAGCATGGTCGGCTTTGAAGAATGAATGAAGATACATATATGTTTTAAACCCATAACATGTACGAGTGTAAAGAAACTTAGCTGTTAGCATGGCAATTCCGCGATGGCGAGTCATGACGGCGATGTCGCGATGACGAGCCCGCGGCAAGCGAGACCGTGTTGGGCTAGTCCCTGAGCGTGGCGAGTCGGTTACGGCAAGGTCGCGATGACGATCCCGCGGCAGGCGAGACCGTGCTGGGCGAGTCCCCGAGCGTGGCGAGTCCCCGAGCCTAGCGAGTCCGTGTTTAAACTTGTCCGCGTTTAGGCGAGTTCCGTAGCATAGCGAGTCCCCAAGCCCATACTTGGTGAAGACGACAACAGTCGATGCCATGGCTGGATGGAGGCGGCATGACAACGTCGGCGTGACGGACAAATCTGGTATATCGACAGAGTCGCAGCGCCGCAATCGATTGCGACAGCGAGAAGGACAGAGTCGACCTCGCTGGGACGAGCAGCAAAGACGAGTTGCGCCGATGGGATGTTGGATTTTGGCACATGGCTACTTGGTTTTCATTGCACTTGTACGCGCAAAGCAATTAGTTAGCAGGGTATAATATAACAATTAGAAAAAACTTGAATAGAGAGAGATACGATCTGAGTTTTCCTCATGTGTCGTGTGAATCGCTGGTCCTGGAGGCCACGATCAGAAGACGGATCTAATAAAGTCGGCGACCCAAGAAACCCAGCGCAATGGCCAGATGATGCTGATGCACACGCTCTTCTCCATGAGTTAACTCGACCTCCAATTCAGGCCATGGCTCACGGCCATGTGCGATCAAATAAAGGGTAAAGTATTAGACCAAATAAAATATAGGCAAAATAATCAGAATAATCAGTATGTAAGAGATCAGATCGGATAGAAATAACCAAGTCTGTGCGATCGGACGCGCACGTTTTCCTGACATCCATGTTGATGACCATCTCAATTTATACGCTGCTACTTGACGTACATCAGATTATGATTATCAGATCCCATCTGTGCTCGTACGTGCGACAGCCGCCGAGTTTGACGGTGAAGATATTCCGGGATCCCGCCCGGATTATCGCCCTCCAAGCGTCGCTTGCCCCACGGTGGGCACCACTATCATGGGAATGGTCACGGCAGATGCTGCAATCGGCAGCGAGTAGTAGAACGAGGGGCAAGGGCGGCCAGCCATCTGTGGTGCGAGATGAGGGCGGAGACATAGGGTTTTACCCAGGTTCGGCCCCCCGGAGGGTAAAGACCTACTCCTGCTAGATTTTATTATGATGGTGTTACAATGGGACGAACTCGGCGGCTAGGCGGCGAGTCGCTTGGGTGTATGATGGAACGTATCTCTACACGCCCTGTAGGGAGGTTTATATAGACTCACCTCCCCCTAGGGTTTACATATCTCAACTGAATCAGTTAAGGCTTCGGTACTCGTTTAACCTAATCCGACTGGACCTATCTACTCGCCTGGGCCTTCAGCTTCCAGTTGCTTGGATCCACACCGGGCCTTGATCCAGTCGCCGTCTTGCAGGCCCACTCGCCAGTTCCTGGGCCAGTCGGAAACGTCCTGCTGGGTATACCCTGGTAGGCATATTCCCATCAGGGAGGATGCCGAAGATGATTTGGTTCAGCCCTCCAACATGGGGGAGTCTTCATACCAGCAACCCTCCTATGATTGGAGCGCTTCTTCTTCTTCTTCTTCTTCTTCTTCTTCTTCGCGAGGGCCTGATTATGATCATTCCTGCGATGACCCACCAGCTTGGGGTTACTACCCGCGCTATTGAGCCCCACTTAGGCCAAAATCCTAAGCTTGGGGGGAGGTATACCGACATCACACTCATCTATATATCATGTTTCGTTGGTTCTTTGTATATCCATGTTTCGCTTTCTTTTTTGGTTTTTGTTTCTGCTTTCTCAAAACACAAAAAGACCAAAAATATTTTCTTTGTTTCTCTTGGTTTGTTTCTTTGCTTTTTAGTTTTGGTTTTCCTTAAGAAAATTCCAAAAAAGATTTTGCTTTGTTTGTTTTTGCTTTGAGTGCTTGCCTTAAAAAAATCGAAAACACCAAAAATATTTGTTGTTCTTCTTTGGTTTTGTGAAGTTCTTTGCAAGGTTTAGCGGTCCTTAGTGGAGTTTGATTTCATGTTATTATTCAAGCCACACAATTGAAGAGAAATAATGAAGGTTAATGACAACTTGAGGTGTGATAAGAGGCTGGTAATGAACTCTATTTGTTTTCATTTTTGTACATATACTCATCATTGTGAGCATGCTTAGTCTGATCATATAATGTGTATGCTATTTATGGATGCTTAGTAGTTCTTGATATCTTATGATTAGCTCCAGCTTGCTAATAGTTTGTAGCATGTCATATGAATGTTTGTTTGCATTGTTCTATTCATAGCTTGATATGATATTATGGTATCCTCCTCTGAATGTTTAATTTGAATCGACTTGGCACATGCTCACGCATGCACATGACTGAACAATAGTCAGTTAAGCCTCGATGATTTATTTTGCCTCAGAGTTCTTGTATCACTTTCATGCCATAATTAGTCATGTTTTGTTGCAAGCATGATTATGACAGTTATTGCTCTCTCGCTTGTCGCTCCCTCTCTATTGCTAGCCTTCACCTGCACTGAGTATGAGCTCTACTCGTGCTTCCAACTCCCCAAAACCAATATTGTCAAAGTGTCCACCATACCTACCTATTAGCATCATGTGCTATTCAGTGCATATCTATTATTCCTTGTTTTCTTCCAAATAAAATGTTTGCTTGTTATGAGGAAGTTAGTTAGTAAAGCTCTCACGAACTTGATGGCACACTTTATTTATCGCACTTAATAAACCTAAACCATTGTGACTGTCCATGAAAGTTATATGCTTGCAAATTATAGGCTGAGAGTTAGCAGAACCGTGCTGTCACGGGAAACGCTTTCAACACCTGTAAATATATACCCAGTTGATATCATGCTCTTTTGTTTGCAGATGTTGTCGATATGAAATAAAAGGGGAGCTTGTAAGTCCATGAAGTTATGTATATCTGTTAGAGAAACGCCTGGGCCGCTAGACTAAGCCATGCCTAATCATGGTGGAAACTTGTAGCATCACCATAGTGAGCAATCTATGAAGCTTTCTTCTTATAATAAAAAAAGAGACGCACAGAAAAGAGGAAAGAGAGAAAAAAGCACCATTTTCCCATGGTAAATAAGAAGATTGCTAAGATGTTCATTGTCTGCTTGCCTTGTCATTTTGATTATGGGATAGCTCCTGTATCATGTGCAAGGGGTATCCCATTGGCGGTTCTCTATGATACACATGTATTTACTATGACAAAAACTTACCAGTAACTAAAGTTGAGTAGCATGAGGAGCGGCCCTCGTACTCAAGAGACATGAGATTTCCAGTTTATGGCCTGTCAAGCATATAACTCATATTGGACCTCACTTTCACCCTTACCATCTAAAGATGCCTATGATAGGGGCAATGAGAGCTCAAAGCTAATGACTACCATACTTTCAACATTTGGAAGCTTTTTAAACTTTTCAAAACCTTTTCATTTCCTTGTTGAGTCACCACTTATTCTATGAGAACCTTCTTGAGAGCATAGTTGTCATTCTTAGTGTAATGTGCTTGTCTCAAAACTTGGTTAATTATGTCATAACTTTGATGCTTGTATCTCTGATATCTTTACTTCTAGTCTTCACTTGAACTTCAGAGGTGCCTTGGCATTCATGTTTTGCTCCACCATTAAAGGCAAGCGAGATACCACTCTATCATACCTTTTTATGAGCATTGTAATGTTGCTTATATTTATGTTTCATGCTACTTATTATTATTGAGTTGGAATCTCTTCATAGCTTGCAATGACTATTAAGTAGACTTAGTTGCATACTCTTCATTATGAATTGTCTAAGTATCTACTCATGTGCTGAGAATATTTACATCATATGAAGCAAATGTGTTCGTAAAAGTTCTTTTATCGCACTCAGTTTTCAACTGAATTGCTTGAGGATAAACAATAAGCTAAGCATGGGGAGAGTTGATACGTCCAAAATGTATCTACTTTCCCGAACACTTTTGTTATTGTGTCTCCTCTAAACTTGTGTGATTTGGATACAACTAACACGGACTGGCGCTATTTTCAGCAGAATTGCTTTGGTGTCTAGTTTTTGTGTAGAAAATCAACTATCAAGAAAAATCCCGGAAAATATGCCAAAAATCCTATTTCACCAGAAGACTCACGGAGCCAGAAGACGAGGCGGAGGTGGGCCACGAGGGGACCACACCCCCTGGCCGCGCAGGCTAGCCCAGGCCGCGCCTAGGAGGGGTGTGGCCGCCTCGGGCACCCCCTCAGCCTCCCTCTTCGCCTATAAGTTGCCTTCTGACCTATAAACTCAAGGAGGGTCAACGTTTTTCCAGAAAGAGTTCCGCTGTGCTGCCACCACCAGAAACCACGATTCATAACCAGAAACTCCATTCTGGCACCCTGCCGGGACGGGGAATTTAGAGAGGATCATCGCCATCATCATCACCAACGCCTCTCTATCAACCATCCATGTTTCCCCCATCCATGAGTGAGTAATCCCCTGTTGTAGGCTATGGGGATGGTAGGGATTGGATGGGATCTATCATGTAATCGAATAAGATTGTTAGGGCATGGTGCCTAGTATCTCTATTAGTGCTATTTGACTTTGTTGCAACTTATTTATGCTTAATGCTTGTCATTAGGGCCCGAGTGACATGATCTCAGATCTGAACTTATTATTGATTCATGATGATAGTATTGTTTATGATCTTATCTGCAAGTTGTGTACACATATCATTGTCCGGATCCAAAGGTCCCGAAGTGACAAAAATTAGGACAGCCGGAGGGGATGGCTATGATATGAGGATCACGTGTGTGAACGGAGTGTTAATGCTTTTCTCCGGTGCTCTATTAAAAGGATTACCTTAATTTTCAGTAGATTCCCTTAAGGCCCCGCTGCAATGGGTTGGCAGAACAAAAGATATCGTGCAAGTTCTCATTGCGAGCACGTATAACTATATATGGAACACATGCCTATGATTGTTTAGTACTTGGATGCTTTATCTTATTTATCTGCAAATGCTCTAGATCTTGAAGTTACATGTTTAGACTTATCCATGTAATGCCTGTCCATCCATCCCTATGCCTACCGCACTCATATCCTACTGTTTGCTACTATTGTTACTACTTCCTCTGTTTTACTGTTGTTGTTACTTTGCTATTGCTACTACAAAACGGTTGCTACTGATAAACTACTGTGAGCAAGACTATTTCCAGGTGCAGCTGAATTGACAACTCAGTTGTTAAGGCTTATAAGTATTCTTTGTCTCCCCTTGTGTCGAATCAATAAATTGGGTAATACTACCTTCGAAGACTGTTGCGATCCCCTATACTTGTGGGTCATCAACCCGACGCTTGAGGAAGGTGCGAATGATGTCGACACCATTGACCTCCTTGCCGGCCACCAGTGGGAGTGCCTCCACGCGCTGGTAGTTCTCCTCCACCTCCGCCGTTTCACCCTCTAAGATGTCGTTCTTCCACGACATCTTCGGGGTAATCTTCTGGGTAGAATCGAAAGGGGCAAGACCAAAATGCAGCCCGTCCATCTTGACGTCGCGGATGTAAACCACTTCCGTCGCCAGTATTGGACGGACTCGCAAATGGATAAGTAAAATAATTGGATTGAGGAGTGAATGAAGATGATGCAGTCGCCGAGCGGATAAACACCGCCGGTGCCGGACTGCCTCTTCATGGAATAGAGCTTCCGAAAGAGGCCAAAGTGCGACTCGCTACCGAGCCAGCACTCGCATAGAGTGATGAAACAAGCAATGTGAAGAAGATAATTGGGAGGCAGATGATGCAACTGAATCCCATAGAAAAAAGGAGTCCCCGAAGGAATTCGTGGACAGGAAGAGAAAGACCCCGGAGAACAAAGGCATAAAACATCACCCGAAACCCTTCGGGTGGGCGCGGCATTACCGCATCACCGGGGAGGATGGCGTCCTCCTTGTCCTTGGATATCAATCCCGCATTGCGCATCTTGCGCAGATCCGTCTCGCGCATATCTGTGCGCTTCCATCCGCCGTCAGTGGCGCGGGCCGTAGCGGCGACCTTCTTGCCACCGCCGCCAGTGCTTGAACCAGCTCCAGCAGTTATCTTCTTCGGCTTGCCCATCTTGCAACGGCGAGTGGGGTGATGCGAGCGTAAGAACGAGGAAGGAAAAGTGTGAAGAATGTCCAGTGCACAACGGAGGGCAGAAAAGCTCGCGAAAATGGAGGCAATGGAGATGAGCAAATGACGAAGGGTAAATAGAAATCACTGTTTCCCTGCGGTACAAAAGGACGAAGACGATGTACACGAGCCGTCAATCGAGAAGCCCTAGTGTGCCACTCAAATACCCCATACACGTGTCAGCACTACACCGAACCGTCTCCAGCACGTCGTCTACTACGCATGGAAACCAAGGAGACGCGATAATTTTCGCCACGTCTACGTGTGACTAGTCAACATCAAGTTAGGCGGTGGGATCCATGATCGTCTTGTCGCATCATCTCTGCTACTGCAGATGGTTGAGATCACCAATCGTCAGCACTGACGTCATCAAGGCAAAGTCAGCAACGGCTCGAAGATTTCGGCTGATCAATCAAGTACTTACTGAAATCTCTGATTCGAGAAACTACTCGGGGACTACTCCTATCAGGAGCGCTGGCCGCGCACCTGAGAAATTGCTAAGATAACATCACCTCGAAATTATCTTCGAATCCTACGTCGAGTCTACGACTCCACTACGGACTCGGGGGCTACTCCCGTAGGGAGCGTTGGTTGAGCATTTAAAAAAATTGTGTCCTTCGGACTTACACTGAAAGCGACTGAACAAAAGTCTCTGCTCGAGTCTACGACTCGAACAGACACTCGGGGGCTACTCCCATAGGGAGCGCTGGTCGCGCACCCTGTGAATTCTTCGACTGCGATCCTTTGGATCAAAATACAACAAAATCTTTTTGGCAACTTTGCCCAAACTAACGCTGAGTGAGAAGAAGTCTCCTTGGCCACCTGAAACACCTCCACGGTGATAAAACTTCAGATGTTGTGTCTACGACGCAAAGATAAGCCCTACAGATATCATCTGATGGCCTGGTAACACACCTGACTGCGCTCTGCCAGTAAAATTCCGTGTCAACAGGCACGATGAAAATCCCGATGGACGCGTTGGGTACATCACTTGAAAATCACTGGGATTCAACTCCTGTAAGACCACAATGGCCTGAGTCGAATCACACCAGCAATCGTTTCGAATTCGAGTCCAGGGACTCAAGTTTGATGAAGATCATGTTGTTTTGTCTTATGACAGTTAACTGGCCCTGATCCGTCGGGTGAGCCAGACACACGCATCAACAATCCCTATGAACTAAACATTTCTCCTTGTCAAGCAGGATCAACTGTACCCGAAAGATTGAAGTGTCTCCAGCTGAATCTACGATTCGACTGAACACTCAGGGGCTACTGATATGGATATACCCTACGGATGCATAACATTGGTATACCTGGTTCAGCCCAAGGAAGGCCCACGTCAGGACACGTAGCCCATGGAGACTTCGGGTGGCCCAAGCCCATGGCGATTTCGACTCCTTGGAGAACAAGTCTAGATTAGATAGAATTTCAAAGGGCATCAACCCTAATTTGTAACCGACTTGACCTAACCCGGGACCTGTCTATATATATAAAGTCTAGGAGGGTACAACAAGAAGGATCTCTCAACTCACCGCATACACACCTCCATGTCAGATTGCATCTGCGCACCCCTGTAACCCTCGGTTCCACCGTAATCAAGAGCAGACAAGTAGGAGTAGGGTTTTCCCTCTGGGGGCCTGAACCTGGGTAAATCTCGTGTCTTTGTGTTGCTTTTCTATTAACTGTTCCATGACTTTCAGCATCCTCATCTTCTCCAAAACCCAAGTCCATAACAATGGGCATTGACGAGATCGAACCTCGTCAACAAGCACGTTGATTTAATCGTGTGAACCTCTTCTTGCCTTATTTTTGCCTTGCTTCTTCGACTGTCCTGTTCAGACACGTTGATTAGCCAACGTCCACATCGCCTTCAACGCACGAAACTCCTGCATGTGCGGTTTATCGTCCCACTCCACGATGGTACACCTCGGGATTTGTAGTGCCATCCCATGAACAGGTGGCTGGTATCTATGCCCTCGTATGCTACTAGCTAATGTGGGGATTGGTCATAGCCACACAAGCACTGGCACTTCTCATCGATATCGTTCCAGAAGTCACTCTCGATCCCACCTCGGCACCTTGTCGTCCTAAGAACATAAATGATGCAGCCAGGCATATGGTCATCACTAAGCCACCTAGAACAATGAAGCATGAAGGATGGAAAATAAGATGGAAGAAGCAACAACCTCAATACTGGAGTCTCTGCCTCAACTCACCGGAGTATCCGTCCCTCCAAGATCGGAGTCTCCATCCCATCCCACAAAGCCCAAGTGCTGCAAGCTCCTAGAACCGCCCTAGAGTCTCCGCCCATGACCAAATCGAGTCTCCGTCCCAGAAAGCCCGGAGTCTTCGGCCTAACGATGGGCCTGCACGCCTAAGAGTTGGGCCCGGACCATGTATTCCCCTTTCGATGACTAAACTACCCTTAGCTGGTGGCTCGCTATATATATACCCCCACCCCATATGTGAATCCTAGAATGGATTAGATGAAGAGATGAGATAGAGATATGGCTCCCTCCCTCGTACTCCCTTGGAGACATACTAGTCTATGCAATGTGGTCTATAAAGTTATATGAAAGATGATAGAGAAAGATTAAAGGGGCCATTACCTGCAATCATAAACGCAACTCAACGTGCTTTTGTGCGCGGGCATCTTATCACAAACAACATATTTGTGGCATGTGAATGCTTTCATGCGATCAAGAAGAGGTGACAAGGGTAGAAAGGTTGTTGTGCGATTAAACTTGACATGCAGAAGGCCTATAATGAAATTGAATGTGGGATTTTTAGAGAAATTAATGCTCAAGATGATTTTTGAACCGAGGTGGATGAAGCTAATCATGACTTGTGTCAATACTGTTTCTTACTGAATACAAATAAATTCTGAGAAAAGTGATATTTTCTTACCATTTGAGGGGGGGCTCCCGCCAGTCTGGCCCCATAACTCCATATCATTTTCCCCTTATGTGCATAATGGGTTAACACCATTGTTATCTGGAAACTAATCACATGACGGGCTAGTGGGAGTTCGAGTATGTCATCGATACCCAAAAATATATGGGATCCTTTTAGCCTATGATGAAAGTATTTTACACATATTTGTAGTTCGAGACAATGAGAGCAAAAGAATACCAAGAAAAGTTTAGAAATTGAGAGGTTACTCTCAACCAAACTTTTGTATCAATGATCTTAAAAAGAGAGTTGTGAATTGTAGCTGTAAAAGTAAAATAATAGGTGAAAACAAAGAACAAGAGAAGATTTAGTTGTTCACTGAAAAGTTTATGTTTTGTGAACTTTTAGTGATTTAAAACATAGCATGGGATAATTAGCCGGACGTTGCATGGTTATCTGAAATTAGAAAAGAATGATAAAATGGGAGCCATTTGTCGTCGTAATGGTGCACGGAAGCCATGTAGGGTAACTCAGGGAGGAGAGATATGGAGCACAAGGCGACGGATCTTCCGGAACGAGATTGTATATAGATTTTACTTAGGTTTAGGATCCGCGGTGGAGGATCTGTACTTCTGCTATAACTCACTACAAGGCAGTTGTGTACATGTTACGGGAATTGTGATTGTTTGCGTCCTCAGGGCACTCGTATGATGACTTTATATCGGCAGCCGGTCCTAGAGCTTACAAGAGAGTCCCAGCCGGTACAAATACAAAGTGTAGGCTAAGGCGGCAAGTATGTTTTTTCTTGCGCTCCATGGCACGTAACTCTTGGGATTGTATATAGACCGTGGCTTGGGATTTTCTTAGATATCTTAGCCTCCGTCTTGGACTTAGCAGGCTGGGCCACCTGGTGAGCCAGCCGACACTACCACCAGTGGGACACCCTGACTTGGTAGAATAACTCCACGCCGTGGCTATACCCATCTCTGGTATAACCCAACACCGTCCTTGGTTATCCGTAGGTGAAAGAGAAGTAATGATTGCTCTTAAATATTGGATACAACTCTATCTATAATCTCTCTTTCCAAACCACGACCGAGGTGGTGTCCGAGCTGGAGCCAATAACCGCGACCCTGATCAAGATGACTATGAATGTGGAGCTTGATATGGCCATGATGACGGGGACGATATTGAAGATGGTGAGTGAGCCGGAGCTAGTGCTGGAGCTTGAGTCGGGGAGGAAGACCGCCGCGACGAGGAGTGAGTTGTGGATGGCGATGACGATGAAGGTGAGGAAGAAGGCAAAGTGCATGTCCCGAAAGGCGCGTTTGCCTGCAAGTAAAACATTTGTTCAGTACAATGTACAAAGACTTAAATTGAGTACAGTATGCATTGCTCGAGGTTGTAACATAGTGTGCCTACAAAAAAGATAGCGTGGTAGTACCTTGCAGTAAGCTATGGTATCGCAGCCACACTGGAGACGCCCGTTCGCCACGTCGGTCGCGAGGGGAGCCCCGCCGCCGCTGCTCCTCTGCACCGCAAGGTCCAAGCCAGCATACAGGTCATGCGTCTGACGACGCAAAGCAAAAAAGTTGAATGGCCCGTGTAGAAGTGTGTACCATGTAGAAGTCGACGGCTATGAAGTTGGGCCATCTTTTGGCGGACGCCTCGTAGCAGGTCCTGAGCTTGTCGATGAGCGGGGAGGAGTTATTGACGCAGGCCCAGCTCTGGCTCGGGTTGGTCGTGAAGAAGTTCAACAGCACGAGCGACTGCGCCTTGGAGTCCATGGCCCGCGACTCCCCCCTGCTCCCGCACGAGCCCTTCGCCAGCCCGTCGCTCCCGTCTGCACACCAACCACGAAATAATCATATGAAGAAAAAGTACTCCTAGAAGAAGAAATGATCCATGGCGATCGATACAGGAGTATTACATTTTGTTTCGACGACGTAGTTCCAGACGTGGGCGACGCCGTCGGAGCCCTCCCTGCCCTTCTTGGAGGTGAAGACGAGGAGGCGGTGGCCCTGGGCGACCATGTCCTTGAGCGCGGGCCAGTCGGCGCCGTTGGCGGGCATCTTGGCCGGCGGGAACACGTACTTGGTGAGGCCGGCGGCGGCGAGCGCCTTGGAGAGGGAGCCCGGGGCGGAGTAGTCCTCCACGAACACGGTGATCACTTCGGAAGGGTTGGAGTCCAGGAAGGCCTGGATCACCTTCAGCACCTTGGACGCAGGTTGCTGCAAGCGTGCATGGACAACAACACATGCGCGTGGTGAGCGGCGCGACATCACATGTACTAGTACAACATCAAGTTCGATCGGGAGCAAAGGTGGGCGAATTTGGTGGTTACGCACGTATGCGGTGAAGTCGTAGCATTTGCCGGCGAAGGAGTGGCAGAGCCAGAGGTCGCTCTTGAAGTCGTACGTGTCCAGCATCAGCCCCCTCACGCCGTTCTTGAGCTGGTCGGTGACGGAGTCCTCCTGGTTGGGCATCGAGACGAGGGGCGCGCCGGTGGCGGAGGGGGTGCCGGAGACGGCGAAGGAGTTGTGGGTGGTGAGCCACGAGTACTTGTTGAACGGCAGCCCCGTCCCCTGCAATCCATCCACCCATGCATCGTCGTCACAGCCGGTGAAAGTGAAACCAACAGCTAGCTAGCCTGCAGGCGCGCCGAGGAGAACGTACGTGGGTCTTGGGGTCGATGGGCGTTGTCCGGGAGCACACGGCCGGGCCAGACCCGGGGAGCGGGGAGCAGGTGGCGCACCGCATCCCGCTGCCGCACGGCGAGTTCGCCGCGCACCTCTCGCCCACCAGCGCAGCGCCCGAGGCCGGCGTGCATGCGACCAAGGCGATGGCGACGAGCAGCAGCAACCGTCGTCTCGTGGCTTCGACGGCCATCATCGCGCTCCGGCCGTCTCGTTGGTGGGCGCGCGAGAGAGACAGGGAGAGGAGGCAAAACGTACGTACGGCCGGCGGGGGGTGATTGAGAACCTGCGCGGGCGACGGGGCCGCGGAGGCCGGAGGGCACGGACGTAACAAACGTGCCAGGAATAGGTAATACGTTGCGTCAATTACAGACAAGACAGATGTGTAAACCTCTCAGCTAGCTGTTGACTGATCAAGGTCATTTGGGGCTTAACATTAGATTGATGGTTATCTTGCCGAAACATTGCTGACAAAATTTTGATAATTAATATGTTGAACAAGTAAGTAAGTTAATACTCCCTCCTTATTAGTTTTGTAAAACGAACGTATCTGAACAACTTTATGTATAGATTCGAAGTGAACATATACGATAAAAGAGATCTAGATATATTCATTTCATAAAGTTAAAATATCTTTTACTTCCTCAGTTTCGATATTTTAGCTTTGTGAAATGATCTAACCTCTTTTAGTGCGTAGATTCAGATGTCTAGATACACTTCTTTTATAAAAATAAAATATCTTATATTATGAACACAAACAGTACTACTAGTATTTAACATGAAGTTGATAAAATATGCTTGCACGCAAGCGACGCCATGGAGCATTGCAGCCACGGTGCTTTGATGCCGAGGCGGCTGTTGCCTTCGAGCAACTCTAACGCAGACTGTAAACTCGCGAAAACTATAAACTTTTTTACAGTCCGTGGAGAAACCCGTCTTTCAAATCCTAAATTTCCAGTATAGGAGGCCGACCCGAGCCAGCATTATATCGTACCACAACTTTGCGCACGAGGGACATTTCGTTTCCCCTCTCCCGCCTGTGTCGCCGCCGCCCGTGACCTTCGTCCCCCCGGTTTTCCGCCGCCGGCGCTCAAAGCAATGGGCCCTAGCGAGCTCCTGCCCTTCGTTGCTGAGGCCGCGGAGCCTCAACAGCCTAGCCCCGCTGCCGTTGTTGGCGCAAGAGCTCTGATGGCTAGATCCGGCTTGAAGAGGAAGAGGCCGGGGAACACCGGCGCCCCGAAGGTCGGTGATGCGGCACATGCCGGACCGGCCAAGCCACGCGGTACGAAGAAGAAGAAGCAAGTTGTGCACCGCGCGGGTCTTTCGCCCGTCGCCACTCAGCAGCCGCCCGTCGCACCACGGTAGCCTCCACCGTCAGTCGCCCCGTAGTAGCCTCCGTCGCACGACGGCACAACATCGTTCGTCGACGTGCTAAACGAGAGCACGGTTGACATCTCTGTCCCGTAGCTCCAGTTCGCGATGATGAAGGCAAAGAAAAGGAAGCTGAGGTATAACTCGAAGAGATAGAGGAGGAGGTGTTCGACGTAGCTCAAGCATCATCGACAAAGAAGAGGAAGGCGGTGAACTACACCGAGATCGAGGACACTTGCTTGTTCCGGGCATGGTCCCAAGTGTCGATCGATGATGTGACCGGAACGGACCAAACTGGCAAGCGCTACTGGCAGCGCATCGAAGATAAGTTCTTCAAATTGATGCCTCGTGCTGCCTATCATGTCTCTCGATCATATCGGTCTATGCAAGGGTGATGGGATGTCATAAAACCAACTTGCAGTCGATGGGCCAGAGCTATGGCACAAGTGAGGAACAATCCTCCAAGTGGCGCATCTCCGGATGACTATGTGAGTTGTTCTTCACTTTTCATGAAGAAATTGTGAAATTATGAATAAATTGATGATAAAATTGTGCAATTTAGGAGCAAATTTCCCAAGAAAGGTATAAGGCAATGAAGGCATCAAAGAACAAGTCATTCAACCTCCATCATTGTTGGAAGTTTCTTGAGCATATGCCAAAGTGGAATTTGAGGGATCAAGAAACCGCACCAAAGAGGGAGGCCATGAAGGAAATGGACGATGCTAGCTGATGACCCACAAATATAGTGGATGTATCGTAGTACTTTTTATAAATAAGAGTGTTGAACCCAACGAGGAGCAGAAGGTGTTGACAAGTGGTTTGGATCAGGAATTCACTGTAAATACTAGCAAACGGATTTTTAGGGGTTTTTAATAATGAAGATAAATAAAGTGTGAGTAAATAAAAGACAATAATAATAATTGCAGCAAGTGTCCCAATCCTTTCTTCAGCAAAGGACAAGCCGGTTGTATTACTTAAGATGACCAAACATTCTTGAGGACACATGGGAATACTGTCAAGTGTTTTCGCTTTATATAGTTTATTAATCTTCTTTGGTTGGATAAGTGTTGTGTGGGTGAACCTATGCTAATGTACCGACCTTACTTGGACTAATATATACTTGTGATTATACCCCTTGCAAGCATCCGCAACTATAAGAAAGTAATTAAGATAGAAACCTAACTACAGCATTAAACTCTGAGATCCTACACTCCCTTGTGCAATGATTTCCTAACGGAGGTTTAGATTTCTGTCACTTCGGCAACCTCACAATTAGTAGACAAATACACAATGCATTCTCCTAGGCCCATAAAGTTGAAGTATCATGTAGTCGATATTCACATGACACCACTAGAAGAATAGCACCACAACTTAAATATCAAACCATTGAATATTACTTTAACACAATTCCTCTACTAACAATATGACTTCTCCCATGCCCTCAAGAACTAAACGAACTACTCACGAGACATTATATGGATCAAGATTAGAGATGAAATAATGATAAGTAACAATCTAAACATGAACAATAATTCAATGGTTCCACACAATAGCATCAACTACAAAAGTAATCAACACCGTGAAAGTTTTCCCGAAGAACTATGCAAGATTCAACTCAATTGTTACAGCAGTACGGCGTGGTGGTGATGGTGCTGGTGGAGATGATGGTGGAGATGATGTAAATGATGATGATGATGATCCTGATGAAGTCTAACTTGATGACGGTGTTGATGGCGACGATCTCCCCTCTCCAGGAAGGAATTTCCCCGGCAGATTTCTGCCTGTCGGAGAACTCTTTCTCTCTCTGTAGTTTCTGCCTCGCAGAGGCGGCGAAATATTTCTGTGGTCGCCCCTCGAGTCTTAGGGTTTCGAGGATATTAAATACGCCAAAGGGCGATGCCATAGGTGGGCCAGGGTAGCCACACCACCTAGTGGCGCGGCCTAGGGGGCGCCAGGGGGTGGTGTGTGCCCCCTGTGGCCCATCTTCACTTCCCCTTCTGGTTCCTTCTTCTTCCGGGAAAATAGGAAATTCTATATATTTTCTGGAATTTTCTAATCTTCGCGAATATTGCATCTAGACAACGCTTTTTTCCATCAGAATCCTGACTTCGACGGTTCATCCTCCAAAAGTCATCCAACATGCAAATAGATGAAATAACATAAGTATCATCTCTTAATATGAAATATATCAATGAATAACAGTAAATTATGATATAAAATAGTGATGCAAAATGGACGTATCACTAGTGACGATGAAGATGGAGGGAGCAACATTGGTAAGCCGGAAGGCAGCAAGAAGGCGAAGGAGAGGATGAGGCTTGTGTTGGAGATATGCCCTAGAGGCAATAATAAATATAGTTATTATTATATCTTTGTGTTTATGATAAATGTTTACATTCATGCTATAATAGTATTAACAAGGAAATATTAATACTTGTGTGATTTGTAAACTATAATAGAGTCCCTAGTAAAGCCTCTTTATAATACTAGCTTGTTGGTTAATAAATGATTGTGGTTTCCCTATCATGAACATTGAGATGTTATTAACAACAAGGTCATATCGTTAGGAGAATGATATGATGGACATACTCCTATAGATAAGCGTAGCATAAAGATCAAGTCATTTTAATAGTTCAATTGCTATATGCTTTCTGATACATAGTAACCTAATTCCTTCGACCATGAGATCATGCATATCACCATCACCGGAAGGATGCTTTGATGACATCAAACACCACACCGTAACTGGGTGGATATAAAGGTGGCATTGAGTGTTCGGAAAGTATGGGTTGAGACACATGGATCAAGAGTGGGATTTGTCCATCCATATGACGGATAGATATACTCTGGGCCCTCTCGGTGAAATGTCATCCAATTGGATTGCAAGCATGTGACTGGCTCACAAGGGATCACATATCACGGGAACGAGAAAAGAGTACTTATCGGTAACGAGGTTGAACTAGGTATGTAGAGATACCGACGATCAAAACCTCGGATAAGTAAACTATCGTGAGACAAAGGGAAATTGGTATCATATGTAAGTGGTTCATTCGATCGCAAAGTAATCGTAGAAATATGTGGAAACCATATGAATTTCCAGATTCCTCTATTGGTTATTGATCGGAGAAGTGTCTCGATCATGTCCGCATAATTCACGAACCATAGGGAGACACACTTAAGGATTCAATGTTGTTGAGTAGTTATGGAATGATGAGTAAGAGACTGAATGTTGTTCGGAGTCTCGGATGGGATCCGGGATATCACGAGGAGATCCGGAATGGTTCGGAGAATAATATTCATATAAGGAAAGTCCTGTTTCGGGGTTGGAGAATGGTTCCGGTGTTTTCATCGGGAATGTTCTAGAAGGTTCCGGAATGTTCGGCGCTCCGGAGGGGAAGGGTATATGAATGTGTCATAACAAGTTGGAATGTTTGCATCATGTACTAGGTGTCATCGCTGAGCAAAATAAAGGGATAAATCAAATCCTAGTTTGAAAAGTCAAATGCCAATTTGAAAAGTCAAACGGCAAGTTTGCTTGGTGGAGAGAGTAGGAAACCTACTTGGGGAGGAAGTCCCTCTCCCTCCACCGCCGGCCTTGGAAGCCGAGTTAGGTAGGGACTCCCCTCCCCTTGGCCGGCGCCCTCCACCTATATAAGGAGGGGCAGGGCTGCCCCTCCAAGGACACACCTTGCACCCTCCAAACCCTAGCCCTAAGCCGCTGGCGCCACCACCTCCTGCTGCTGCCGCCGCCTAGGGCAAACCCTAGCCGCCGACTTGGGCTTCCCCAAGCCCTAGCCGCCGGCCTATCCCTCTCTCCTTGGTGTGTCTAAACCCTAGATCACCGAGGCCTCTCTCATAGTCCACCATACTCGCTCCGGCTTAAGGCGAAGCCCTGCGAGATCTTCCCTCTACTTCCGGTACCACGCCGTCATGCTGTCGGAATCGCGAGGAGAGTGCTACAACCTCCGCTGCCTGCTGGAACAAGGGAGAGGAAGGTCTTCATCGAGTACCGAACGTGTGACCGATTGCGGGAGCGCTGCCGGAACGCAGCGCCGGAAGGATCGTCTACACGATCTTGAGATCGGCAAGAGTATGACTACATCACCCACGAGAATCCGCTCTCGTTAAACACTTTGGAATCTTCGAGGGTGAGTTATTCCATGACTCGTTGCTACAATCTAGTAGATAGATCTTGGCTTGTTTGTTTGTATGCGGTAGAAAATTTTTGTTTTCCATGCTACGAACCCCTACAGCTTGAAGCGGAATCATCTTCTCTGAGGGATAAGATTGATGAGATGGTGAAGTCCAAAGAAATGTTGACGGCCAAGATGTTGGAGATAAAGATTAATGCATGACAAGAAGATGGTGATGAAAACGTCAAGGTGGGAAGCAATCTGAAGTGAAGCCAAGTACAAGACCTAGCTAGAGGAGAAGAGGCTCAGGATAAAGGAGGCCAAGGCAACGAAGGAGCTCATGGCCGAGGAGAAGGAGATCATGATGATGGATACCTCGAGGATGAGTCCAACTCAATTCGAGTTGCATCAACTCATGATTCCCTCTTCATGGCGGCCTTCCTATTTTTCTAGACGCGCCTATCATGGCTCACGCAACTTCATTTGGACACTTGTTCCTAGGATATGATGGTAGTGATTGTGTCAAGACAAATCGTCACGTCCGCTCGTTAAAAAGCCCCTTCGAAAGGGAGTGCTAAGCGTCCCTCGGGGGATATTTCCCTAGATCCCCCGCCTCCCCTGCTGACACGGGTTCCCTAAAAAGTCCTTAAATTCCGCTTTTGCTATAAACATACTTACTTTTACTATAACTAGTCTCACTTTTGCTACATGTAGCAGAATACGGTTTAGTCTAGAAAAAGAATGGACAGACTAAGATCTTGCCGGAGACCTCACCGCCGACCTTGGAGCAAAACATTGTGCTAATGTAGAAGATTCGATCTCGCTGGAGACTCGCCGGAGACTTTCGCCGATAGACCTAACAAAACCTTTACACTATTGTAGCAAAACAAAAAAGCGTATGCAGCAAATAAAATGTCCTATTGTAGCAAATTCGATCTCGTCGGAGACCTCGCCGGAGATCTCGTCTATTATAGCAAAATCAACATCGCTTGCAGCACCGCTGTGTGTAGAAAAACCCGTGGCTGTTTGTAGCACCGCCGCTCGCCGCATGTAGCAAACCTAGTGGCCTTTTGTAGCATTGTCGCCCGGTTGTAGTAGAACCACCGCTAGCCACATGTAGCAAACATCGACGCCGCACGTAGAAGCACTGCTAGTTACATGTAACAGAACTGGAGGCTAGCAGCGTTGGACTCCGACGTTGGCCTCCGACGAACCCCGCAGTGACAGCCTCCATCGGCCATGAAGTAGAAGGGAAAGGAGGTGCAAGGTTCCTGGGCAGCTCCACTGCTAGCACCATTGCCATAGTCGGCCTCCGTCGAACTATGGTAACGAAACCACCACCGCCAGCGCGTACGACGCCACCACGGTGCACGAGCAGCACCCCCGCCGTCATGAGTAGCACCAGCAGGACCTCCGCCCCACTCTCTTGAATCTCCCCTAGTGGATTCGATGGCGAGTCGAGGTAGAGGAGGCGGTGAGGCCTTCCTTGCAAACACGGGCGAGGTCGAGGAACCTCCAGGGCGGACGCGGGGCAGGATATGCGTGGGGCGGGAAGGCGCATGGCGGGTCAAGCGGATTTGGCGCGACAGCGCCGGCCATGATCTGAGTGCCGGCGAGGAGTTGAAGAGAAAAAAAGATAAGATAAAGTAGCAGGAGGCGTGCAGAGAAAGAAGATTGAGCTATTTGCTGTGGGATCCATGGGACGCGCCACCAGATGCCGTTGTGCGGAGCCAGCGGCCCAGGGGGTCAATACGTTTGATCCCCTTCGTTTTTTCCCTTTTTCGAAATTGTGGTCGCCTTCGTTTTTATAAGCCTAAAAAACGTGGAGCCTCTATCCCTCTTTGAAGTGCGTTCTCCTCCTTTGAGCTTCATGAAACTAATAGTGCGCGGAACTTCTTTTGGCATGACGTCTGGGTGGTGTAGTTGGTTATCACGTTAGTCTCACACACTAAAGGTCCCCAGTTCGAACCTGGGCTCAGACATTAACTTTTTGCAATTATTTTGATATACTGTAGTAGATCATTAACTCTGCTTTCAGTTTCGCAATTGAAACTCTTAACACTCCTTTCATTTTTTGAGCAACGACTCTCTCTTTGGTTCCCCAAAATACCAACTTGGACCCAAACCCTTTCATTTCACGTTATTTTGATATGCTGTACAGGATTATTAACTATCCTTTCGGTTTCCCAATGGACTCTTAACTCTCTCCTTCCATTTTTTTGAGCAACAACTCTCTTTAATTTCCCAAATACCAACTTGGACCCAAACCCTTTCATTTCACCTTATGAAAAGAGCTTCATCACTCAAGAATTCGGGCATGAGAGAATCGAAAGGTTCACCAAATATAATAAAAAACAATTCTCATGACAGCCAAACGGTACACATTGTTTCCTCTTGCGAGAACAACAATGTGAAGGCTTTACATTGCTACCTAGACCTATCTATTTTATAAATATTCTCCTGGACAGATTCTTCAGTTAGATTACATCACAGGAGGCTTGTAACTTTTCTGGCCATGTTGAACCATCTCAGACTTCCAACAAATGAGCTTTGTCGTTCACAGTTGCGTCGGATCCTTCCCACAGCTCCCAAAGATCATTCCTCAACCATGACACGTACACGACGGGCCCGAGGGTCGATGGTACCTGAAGTAAGAAGTTCCATCAGAAAGATGATCGTGCATACCATATACATGTAAGCACTGCTGAAGATGAGTAGCAGCACAGTAGGACAAAGAAATAGTGGTGTCTGAAAACCCAAGACTGTACCACCAGGCAACACCTACCAGGTAGAGTAGAGCAGGCTGGGGAGACTGAGACAAGATCCCAGCTGCCAATGCAGTTACCAAGCCAACGCCATAACCTGTTAATGCATACCATACATATTTCCGCTGTTTTGAGGAGGGAGTCATGTTTGATGCAACAACGGCATCTTTTCTCTTCCGGTGATCGAAAGAGAGCACAAGAGCTAGAAGCATCCCAGGAATGGCCTGCAGGTGCCACAGTAGCAACACACGGAACTGATTAAAATTAAATTATCACAAGTTGGTGTACAAAATCACTAAAAGCACGGGCAATATAGATATGCCGAGGTATTCCCACAACAGGGTACGTCTGAGAATTGAGCCATACAGTTTCATGGGAAGATGAATATGTGAATTAATCAATAAGCAACGGTGCATATAATGCCTATAATACACTTAACCATAGATGATGCAACCTACAACAATTAATACATTGACTGTATGATGACTGCAACGTGCTTCAAGATATTTTAGGTTACCAAATTGTTAGATCAGACATAGTTTTGCTAATCACATAATATCATAGGCAATGAAGGCATATGTTATTTAGCATGGGTCTAGTTCCAATACAAGACTAGAGCAGAACAATCAAACATGTAGGTGCAAGGAATATTTTGGCAGCAACTTCTAGGATTATACAGTGCAAGCACATGCTCAATTAATTTCCAACAAAAATATATCAAGGAGTGCCTATGTTAATTTCCAACAAAAAATTATCAAGGAGTGCCTATGTTTAGCTTGCTTCCTTGATTAACTATGACCTGAGAGAAGCTCCACAAAAATAGAGAGCCAACTATAAGTTCACACGAACGATATCCATTGATGGCTATAAGGCTCGTACTATAACATCGAGAAGTTATTCACAAATTGAACCCCTAAACTGTCAGTTCCATCAGGCCAAAACAATATGTACACAATAACAATCCACAGATGGTCTGCATACTAACTTACTGTGGAAAATAAAACTAAGTGCAGTGAAGCAAGATAGGGAGAGAGAGTAGCACAAAACACTGTAACATGAGTACTTACCATGTCTCCAAGGCCAAGCATCATGTAATCACCAGGAGTGCTTCCTGGAACAATCCCACCCAGCAAATTCCTAGGGAACACAAGCTTCACCGGAAGCTCTATCTTCTTCGTAATCAGCTGCAGCCCAGGAAGGCTGAGCTTGTCTGCTACAGTGTGAACTGGGTTAGATGCCTTCTGAGTGGCAACAGATACCATAACATTTGCTCCGAAAAACCTCTCTGAGAAGAAGACCCAGAAAACATCGTAGACGAACAGGCAGACTAGAAGCAACGAACAGATCTTTATGTTGGGCAGCCTCACATGGCTGACAAATGCTATGCATATGGAAATCCCAAGTGCGTTATTTAGCAACCAATGCCCTGTTACCAGCCACACTGCCATCGTGCTAATGCAAAACATCAACAGCAATCCTTGCAACCGGGTAAATGACTTCGAACAGCACCTTGACACGAAAGGATCCATTAGATTGAACCGTGTCTTGGCATAGGCAATGTATGGAGACATGCAGAAGAAGAGCGCCATCACAGAGGCTACGGCGGTAAAGGCAGTGACGAGGTGCGATACAGATGAGAACAGATAGAACATCAGCAGCAGGCTGCATGAGCTTGCAAGAGGGATCATTAGAGCCTGCGACCGGTCCAGTGTGATGGACGCCTCCGAGAAGTCCAAGTTCCTCTCCATCTCCTTGCCATGTTCAAGAGCACGCAATGCTGATGCATAGACAACCGAAACGGCCGTGGCGATGAGGGCAAGCGACGCCGGCTCAAGCAAGTAGGACAGATTCCACAAGGATTCCATTCTACGAAATATTACCACCCCACCTTTTTTTACACCCTGTCTTCCACCTGTTAAGCCCAAACAGACAGTAGTAAATAGCAAAACGTGGCATACAAATATGAAGCCCAAGTTATTCTTCCAAATCTTACTCTCTTCAAACAAGTTTGTTCACAGTTGCACAATTTTCCTCAAAAAAAATTTCAATTAGCAGTACACAAAATGAACAAAAGTTTAAAGAAGCCAGGGAAGAACTTAAAGTCCTTTTTTCCTGAAAAATATCCCTAATTAGGAATAATAACTATTGGACAACAATCCTATCAATCAGTACCGGATCTAGATGGTCATGGCCAATGGGTTTCAACAAATCGCTGGATGAACAAGCTCATACCTCAAGACCCAGTGGCCCAAGATTGCGCACGGGCGCGATGTTGGGACGATGACGAACGGACAGGGAAAGCGATGGCAACGACCCGGCGAGGCGGCGGCCGCAGGGAGATTTAGAGTCGCGTTGGTAGGTCAGGATTCAGGTGGAAGAGAGAAGAAAGGGTCGGATTTGAACCCCTCCTCGCCAGAACACCTCTCCTGCCACCGACGCGGGAGGCGCAGACGGGAAGTCGCCGGCGACAGACCGATAAGATGAGTTGCCGACGGCGGGTTTCCCTTGTGAGGGTAGCTCTGTCTTCGGTGCTCACCTGACTGGTGGGACCGGTGGAACGCGGGATGTCCGCTGGGTGGAGAGACGCCAACAATTTTTTTGCCTTTATTAGAAGGCGTGTGTTTTCCTCATAGTTTTTCTTTTTCTTCTTGAGAAACACCATGTACATATACTACACGTGTATGAACACACACCCACACACGCTAAGCTGGTATGTTGCGGCTATGATGTGTGATGCAGGTACAGAAGGCCACGTCCAATGATGTTATCTTAGTTTTATCTTAACAATGCCCGCCTGGGATAATTTCTATGTTGAAGGAGAAAGAAAATAAAAAAGACGTTTGCCTTCTCTTGCAAAGAGATGATCTTTTAGCAATAATATTTTTCATCACATATATAGAGATATCCATCGCTCCTGTTGTATCTTATATTTTGTGGTTATATCTAAATTACATGGCATGCATAATATAATACTGTTCTATTAACCATTGTACATGTCCTAAGAGACAGTCGACTTCGGAACTCAGATTGTTGTTGAAAATATACCATTGAGACATTATCTATGTTAGTGATTAAGTTTATATTTCATGTTTTAAATTACATTGGTGTCTGATTGTGAGATTTAGAAAAGAAGATAAATACATATGTGGAGGATATTGAGGATATGCTTTTTTTTGACTGGTGGAGGATATGCTTTCATTTCCGCGGTCGCTTATAAGTTCTGTTAAATGTTACTCTTAGGTTTTGTGTTTACGTTTGGAGTATTTTTTAGACAAGTTCCATTAAATTCATCATATACAGTCAGCCATTTAAAATTTTGTTTAAGGACACAACATTAGTTTTCTAGATGTGTTTGGTAGCCCGGGGCAACCCGGAAAATCTCATCTCATCCCATGTTTTGTTGTATGGTAGGTCGAGTCAGCTACCTTCGGCTGTGCCCACCTCATACAAAAACAGCCACTTAGGCATGCCTAATTAAGAAGCTCGAATCGAGCTTCACAGCTCGGCAGTCCTGGGTCCATCTAGAAAATCGGTCCAACCCGCTAGGGGTCTTCGGCATGCGTGTCTCCTTCTCTCTCACCCCCCCCCCCCCCCCGCATGCCTCCTTCTCTCTTTCCGCTCCTGCCTCACCTGAGCTCGTCACCGACCATGGAGTAGTGGCAGGCGTCGCCTCTCCCTGCCTCACTCGTGCAATGACCAGCAGCAAAGCGCATGAGGAGGAGCTCAGCCTCACCCACGCGAGGAGCGGGAGGGACTCGGCCTCCTCCTAGTGGCGCACGGCGGTGGCGCGTAGTGGCGCGTGGTGACGATAGTAGACCCTCGTCGGTGCCGGTGCCGAAACCCGAGCCCAATGCTCCCGGGGACGCTATTGCTTTTTTCATTTTTTTTAGTCAGGGACCCGACTACTTTTTATTTTTGTATGATATAACTCAAGCCATACATGGTTGAAATATCACAGATGTCGCCTAGAGGGGGTGAATATGCGGTTTCAAACTTTTACGAGATGAGCTTAACAATGGCGGAATAAAACTATCGTTTTCTTTTATTAAGCACAAAGCCTATATATATTAAGGTTCACCTATGTGCACCAACAACTTATGCTAAGCAAGACAAGCAACAATGTAATAGGAAGATAGAATACTTCAAGCTCGAAGGCTATCACAATGTAAAGTGCATAAGTAAAGAGCTCGGGTATAAAGATAATCGAGACACGTGGGGACGAGATATTTTACCGAGTTCCTTCCATAATAGAAGTACGTCTCGTTGGAGGGGTGGGCGGTACTAAGATCACCAACTCCACAAGAGGCCTCACCCTATTCTCCCGAGAACCCGCCGCACGAAAGCACCCACTCAATTATACAGTGGCCTTCAAGGTGGCGACCGGAACCTTTACAACTTTGTTGAGAAGACCTCCACAACACTCGGAGTCTCCCAACTCGACCCCGAAGCTTTACAACCAATTCCCGAGCTCCAATACCGACCACTTACATAAAACCGTCTAGGGTTCCAAGAACCCAAGAGGGACAAGCTCCAATGAATATCACGAACCAAATCCTCCGTGGAGAACTCAAACCGATGCACCGAATGCAAAAGGCAAGAACACCACAAAGATGATCCAATCCCTCACTCTCAAGGTTCAATAAAGCTACTAAAGCTATTGGGGAACAAGAGAGGAGGAATCAAAGAGGAACACAAAATCCCCAAGATCTAGATCCCAAAGATACACTCACAAAGAGATGATATGGCTTGGTCAGTTTATAAATCTAAATCTCCTATATCTTCCCTTCAAATATGGGCAAGAATCATTGGGGGAAAAGATTGAATCAAGCTTCAAAGAGTAAGAGCAAATGAGGCAAATCTTAGACAAAATAGAGGAAGAAGAACTAACTCAAAAGAATAAGGGGAAAGCTATTTAAAAGGGGGGAAAATCTACACGTTGGGGCTGTTTTGCCTGGGTGGGCCGGTAGTACCGCTGTTGGGCTGATAGTACCACTGTTGGGCCGGTACTACCGGACCCAACAACCAGAGGCGCCAGGAACCGATCAGCTGTACGAGCGAACTTGGCGAGAGAGCGACGCAAGTGGGAATCATGAGCGGCAAAAGGGGATCGGGCGAACCACCCAGCGCGCGCAGGAACAAGCAAAGTAGGAGCGAGGCGAGGCAGTAGCTGGCGGGATCACGAGCGGGGCCAGGCGCACACGAGGAAGCTAGTGAGGCGCGCACGTGGGAGGAGCTGGCGCAACGCGAGCGGGGCGAGCTGGGCCGGCCCAAATAGGAATACTTCATGTATTTTAGAGTGAGATACCTCCCTTGGTGAGAATCCGAAAAACCTTCAAGATCAAATCTGTAACAAGATATAAGGGGGGAAATCCATATATGATGAACTAGAGCTTGTCATGAATATTACCACAAGCTATAGAGCCTCACAAGGGTAAGATCCAAATAACAACCGAATACGATGATGCTTAGTATGCAAAGGTTTGAGCTCTCTCCGAACAATATGATTGAGTTAACTCATTAGAGAGCCCCTCTTGATAGTACGGCTATCTATCCTAAACCCGGTCTCCCAACTAACAGCATGAGAGTGGCAAAATGGAAAACCAATCAAGAATACCTTTGCCTTGAGCATTTCACTTGAGCGCGATGTAGACGATCTTGACCTTCTCAACATGGAACGCCTTTCTTGATTCCTCTTCATCGATCCATGACCATCGAGGATGGTAGGCATAAAACATGAGATCTTCTAGATATAGTGCATTTTGATCTTGTAAAACACATCTTCTTCTTCATTTCATCGACCTTGAAGCCAACACATGCTCCAAGCGATGACAATGGATAATTCCTACAAGTGCAACTTAATACACACATTAGTCCATAAAGATTGTTATTAATTACCAAAAGCACACATGAGGGGCCACATGCTCTTTCAATGGTACCAAACACGATCTCAACTGAGCTCAGCTCAGCTCATATAGTCTATCAAACTCAAGGAATAAAACACACTTGCACGAGATTGGCATTGCTAGACTCAACCTGTATGTGGTTGATACGTCCAATTTGCATCACCTTTCTATATCATAATTTGCCTCTATTCATTGATATATGTCTTATTATGAGGTGTTACTTATGTCTTTTCCTCTGTTTTGGCATGTTGGATGATTCTTGGAGGATGGACTGCCGGAGTCAGGTTTCTGATGGAAAAAGAGGTGTTTTGATGCAATTTTGCGAAGATCAGAAAAATACTAGAAAAACATTGGAAAATTAAATTTTCCCAGAAGATGGAGGAAGCCAGAAGGGGAGGTGTAGCCGGGCCATAGGGGGTCCACACCCCCTAGGCGCGGGCCCACCTTGCCCCGCGCCTAGGGCAGGTGTGGCCCACCTGGTCGGCTCCTGACTCCGTCCTCTCGCCTATATCTTCCCGATGGAACCCTAATACTAGGGGAGCGACCACAAAAAGATTTCCGCCGCCTCTACGGGACGGAAAATACCAAGAGAGAAAGAGCTCTCCGGCAGACAGATTTCTGCCGGGGGAATTCCTTCCCGGAGAGGGGAGATCATCGCCATCAACACCGTCATCAAGCTAGACTTCATCGGGATCATCATAATCATCATCCATACCATCATCTCCACCAGCACCATCATCACCACTCCGTCCCGCTGTAACAATCATGTTGGATCTTGCATTAGTTCTTAGGGGAAACTTTCCCAGTGTTAATTACTATTGTAGTTGATGCTTGTGATTGGAACCATTGGATTACTGTTTATGTTCAAATTGTTATCCATCACCATATCATCTTTGATCTTGATCCATATGATGCCTTGTGAGTAGTTCGTCTAGTTCTTGAGGACATGGGAGAAGTCATGTTGTTAGTAGTGGATTTGTGTTGAGTTATTATTCAATGGTTTAGTATTTAAGTTGTGGTGCTATTCTTCTAGTGGTGTCATGTGAACGTCGACTATATGATACTTCACCATTTATGGGCCTAGGCGAATGCATTGTGTATTTGGCTACTAATTGTGGGGTTGACGGAGTGACAGAAACCTGAACCCCCGTTAGGACACCTTTGCACAAGGGAGTGTAGGATCTCGGAGTTTAAGGTTGTGGTTAGGTTTATATCTTAATTACTTTCCTATAGTTGCGGATGCTTGCAGGGGGTTTAATCACAAGTATGTATTGGTCCAAGTAAGGTCGGTACATTAGCACAAGTTCACCCACACAACACTTACAACACCAAAGAAGGGTACTCAGCTATTTGAAGCGAAAGTACTTGACAGAATTCCCATGTGTCCTAGAGAACGTTTGGTCCTTGTAAGTATTTCCACCAGCTTGTCCTTTGCTAAGAAAGGATTGGGCCACTTGCTGCAGTTGTTCTTTGTCTTTATTACTTATGCTTTGCTTCGTTGCTTTATCAGAAATCCCTAAAAATACGTTTGCTAAGTATTTACAGAGATTTCCTGCTCCATACCACTAGTCAACACCTTCTGCTCCTCGTTGGGATCGACACTCCAATTTATCGAAAGTACTACGGTACACCCCCTATACTTGTGGGTCATCAAGACTATTTTTTGGCGTCGTTGCCGGGGAGTGAAGCGCTTTTGAAGAGTGGAACTGGTAAAGGAAACTTCTAATGTGAGTATTGCTTTTTGTTTTTGTTTGTTGCTTTGTTTCCAATATGGATAACCCACTTGGTTTTCTGTTTGGGAAAACTACTACCACTGTTAGGGTAGTATATGAACCACGACTTGTTGAGATAGATCCTTTTAAGATACCTACAAGTATTGTTGATCGTTTCATGGATAATTATTATTTTGGGGATGGAACTATTCACCCTGGTGATCACTTGCTTTTTATCCATGAATTATGCGGGTTGTTTAAGTGTGCAGGTATCACAACTGAACAGGTGAAGAAGAAGTTACTCTCCATATCCTTAAAAGGAGAGCTGAAGAATGGTATAAGCTGTTGAAGAATGGACAATCCATGGAATGGGAGGAGATGGCATCTCTCTTTTATTCTAAATTCTATCCTCGCAGTGAGATTCATAAGGATAAAAATTTGATATATAACTTTTGGACTCGTGTTGGAGAGAGTACAGCTCAAGCTTGGGGGAGATTGAAGTTACTAATGCTTAAATGTCCTATTCATGAACTCCCTAACAATATTATTATCAATAATTTTTATGCTAGGCTTTCTCTTCATGATAAAGATTTACTAGATGCTTCTTGTGCTGGATCATTCACACGTATGAAGGAAGAAGCTAAATGGGATCTACTAGACCATATTCAAGAGAACACTGAAGCTTGGGAGAATAACAAAGGAAGAAAGTCAGGTATAAACTATGATTATGAATGCATTAAATCTTTTATGGGAACTGATGACTTTCGTGATATTAGTAGTGAGTTTGGTCTTGACTCCTAAGTTCTTGCAAAATGTTTTAAGGCCTTTGCCTCTTATATTGAAATTACCAAGAAAGAGTGGGACAAGTACCATGCTCCTTATAAAGACATTGTTACCCATGTTCCTACTAGCATAGAAGTTTGTACTATTGATCCTATTTTGCTTGAACCTTATGTTAAGAAAATCCCTTTTCCTGCTAAGGTAAAGGAACATTCTATCATATCTAATATGGTTAGCAAAAGTGCAAAGAAAACTATGGAACCCGATGAGCAAATTAGTATTGAGCCTGCGGTAGCTATTGTGAAATACCTTGTCACTAGAAATATAGAGGATGAGCACATTGTCTTCTGTGAAGACGCTTCTAATATTGTCTCTCATCCTAGAAAAGTTAGAAAAGCTTCATGTGTTTTCTGTTAAAACTAGTGATCATTGCTATTATGGTTTATGTGATATTGGTGCTAGTTCTAGTGCTATTCCTTATGAGCTTTACATGGAAATTATGCATGAAATAGGTCCTTGTGAGCTTGAGGACATTGATGTGGTTATTCACCTTGCTAATAGGGAGACAGTCTGTACCATTGGCATTGTAAGAGATGTGGAGGTTCTTTGTGGTAAGATTAAATATCCTGCTGATTTTCTAGTACTTGGTTCTGAAGCTAGTAAAACCTATCCTATTATTTTTGGTATACCTTTCTTGAATACTTGTGGGGTTATCATAGATTGTAGGAAGGAAAAAGTTTTGACTAAGTTTGATGCAGAGTCTTATGAGTTTAATTTTTCCAGCTTTGCTAAAACTCCTTATGAAAATGAACTTCCTAATGAGGATGAAAGAGTAATTGCCCCTATGTATGGTTTTGGTGATTAATGACAATCCCTATGGACTAATGTTTTCACTGAGTTTTATATGAAGGAATATTTCATAGGTCATGCTTGTAGTCTATGTGTTGGATTCAAATATGGATGCCATGAAGATAAAGATATACCTTGAGTATTGGCATCAAGATCATCGAGTTGAAGATAAGAATATGATATGATCAAAATCTTGAGAGTGTGATCTCAATAGAAGAATTCAAGATATGGCTCTAAGACGGTGTCATGATAGCCTCATTAGTTGAGCTATGATTGACTAAGATTTAGAGCATGTAATCAAATTAAGATTTCTTTATGTACCTCAAGATATTGACATGGAGCATGAGAAGATACATGGTTGACCTATACAAAGAGTGAAGAGTGATTTCAAGTTGGTCAACACATGAAGCATAAAGAATGTACCACATGGATCTTGTGGTATGGTAAGCCTTGTCAATTATGCATCATGAACTAACCCATTATATATGTGCCTTTGCGTTTTCTATATGGGATAGGTATCTTTCCATGGGCATGCTTCAAAAGTGAAGATCTTATATAGCCCATGAGAGGATGACATCAAGTGGTGATCGTCATCAAGGTTGAGAAGGGCAAGTTCAAGATAAGCATCTCGAGAAGATCATTTGCTTAAATCTTGCCATCCATATTGGTGATAATGGACATGTGAAGACATGTATTAATGAAGCTATCCAATAGTGGTGTATGGGGGAGCAAATTAGGAGCCTTCACGAAGCAACAATGATCAAGTGATGCATTCCGGCTTGGATGGAGATTGAAGTGTTGTCATCAAGATCAAGCGGGATGCACAAGGCAAAGGTATGGCCTTGATAGGTTTTACTTTTACCGGTCTCAAGGTGGTTGTTGGGAGACCGGGTTATAGGATACATAGCCGCACTATTAAGAGGGGCTTTCGGTTGGATAACTTGATCACATCGTCATAGGGAGCTCAATCCTTTGCATACTTTGCATCTTCCTATTTTGTTGCTTATTGGTGTTTATCCATGTGAGGTTCTTTAGCTTGTTTCTAGCTCTTCAACAAGCCCAAGTTCATCGAAAACGGAATTCGTATGCATTTTCGAGTTTGAAGGTTTTATCGGTTCTTCGTGTAGGGAGGCTTCTTACCTTTCTTTATTTGGTTCTATACTTCTTTAATGGAATATTATTTTCCTCTGCACCATCTTGTAGAGCTTGTTGTCCTCGTTAAAACAAGCCCAAGATCATCGCAATTGGAGTCTGGACGCAAAAGTTATCGTCGTTTTCGTGTGCCATGTTTTGTTCCGACGGGAATTCCGGCGAGACCGAGCCTGCGGCCGGAATTTCCGCCGACCGCCGGAAAAATGTTCTCTATGCTGTTTTGGTTTGTACCAGAACTTCCGGTTTTGATCAAAAATTCCAGCGGCTGATTCGGCGGCGTCGGTTTCGTCGCCAGAACGTGTTCGCCCAACGCATCTTGCTTCCAACGGTCATCCCCCTTGAAGAGGTATAAAAGGGGCTTCTTCCCCAAAGTTCTATGGCTCTTGAGCATGTTTTTGACCACCATTGTTGGCCCCTTTGAGCTTGCTTCCTCTCCCTTCCCTCCTATGATTATTGCATCTTTTTTAGGGCTTTGGAAGAGGAGATCTAGATCTACAATCCCCACCAATCAATTCCTCCTCTAAGTGAGGGGAACCCATTGGATCTAGATCTTGGAGTCATTTGTTGGTTTCCACCATTGTTCTTCCTCCCTAATTCCTCCCTAGCACTTGTTGCTTTGGTGGGATTTGAGAGTGGAGGATTTGAGCACCCTTGGTGTTCTTGCTTTGCATTCTTGCATAAGTGTTGATCTCTCCATTATGATTTGTTTTAGTGAGAGACCGTGAGCTTGTTACTCTTGGAGGGTGACCTCCTAGTTGGCTTGGAGGTTGGTGCCGTGGTGTCCTCTTCGTGGAAGATTGTGAAGAGACCCGGGCTTCTCCTTCGTGGAGCTTGTGAAGTGGTTGTGGAGCTTGCCATCTCCGGAGTGGAGGAAAAGCTAGCCATAAGGAAAGGGCCTATTCCTTCATGGGATAGACTCGGAGAAGAAGGTGAGCCTTCGTGGCGTTGGGAAATCCTTCATGGAATCCCACACCTCTCCAACATGACGTACCTTACTTGTAAGGGAACACGGGAATACTTCTTCGTCTCCGCGTGCCTCGGTTATCTCTATACCCGAGCTTACTTTCCTTATGATAGCCATCGAGCTTGAAGTACTTATATCTTGCTTAGTTTAACTTGTTGTTAGTGCACTTAGTTAAGCCTAGTGTATTTAGGTTTTGTGCTTGTAAAATAAACGTTAGTTTAATTATGCATTCTATCAAGCCAAAATCATAATAGTTTTGAAATTGCCTATTCACCCCCTCTAGGCGACATCTCTATCCTTTCAATTGGTATCAGAGCAAGGTATCTCCTTGTTTAGGCTTCACCGCCTAGAGTGTAAAGATGTCGGCTAGTAGTATAGTGCACAATGACACAATTATATTTGATGGCACAAATTATGCTTTGTGGAGAAATTGCTTGCTTTATAATCTTCGGACCTTGTGTCCAAATATTGAGCGATTTCTAGATGTAGGTTTTTCTCCTCTGATGGATCCTCAAAATCTATCTCTAGAGGATGAGAAAAATTTACATCTCGAAGCTCAAGTATCTAATGAGCTTATTTTCTCTTTGAGCCCCATAGTTAATTTGTTCTTGACGATTGTAAAGCGCAAGTCGTCTCATGAGATGTGGACCAAGCTCAAAGAAATATTTGGTGGCTCCATTTCTCATAGGGTTGGTGGTATCTCCAAGGAGCTCTCTTCTCACTCACATCATGAAGAGCTCCAAGTTGCTTCCACCTCCGGTCGCGATGTGACCTCAATTCTTTCCACCTCACTTACACGTGACAAGTCACAAGGTAATGGCATGGTGAGTGGAAAAATCATATGTGATGATGGTAGTGTTTCGATTTACACCAATGATTCTTGTTCTATAAATGATAATGGTGTAGGGAGTTTGGACTTAAGCACATCTTGCAACAATGATGCTATATCCCCTAGTATTTATAGTCCTTGCATATCTTCTAGAATTTTTTTGAGTATGAGTGTAGATGATATGATTGATTTGCCTTGTTCTCATGAACAAAATGCTTCTATTTCCTCTAGTTGTTTATCTAACAATGTAGAGGAAATCAAACATTCTATGGAGCAAGACATGATCATGAATGAAGATTCAAGAATATCATCATCTTCATCCTCCCGTGCTCACATGTGACTTATGGCAAGAGGATCAAAGGTATCTCCTACTTTGGATCCCAATATATCTTCTAAATATAATAACAATGATAATGATGATAGTGATGATGACATTGATGAGGATACCAGTGCTCTCTTGCTTGAGTTGACTTTTTTGTGTACATCTCTTCGTGGTAATAATAAGGTCGTTACTTGTCTCAAACACGTTATGGACACCATAACTAAACAAGCGGGAACCATAGAGGAGTTGGATTTCCCACTTGATGATGGGAGTCGGAGATTCAATCTCCTTAAGCAAGAGCTTGACGAGGAGAAGCACACTAATTGTCTCCTCACACAAAAAATTGAATCTTATGAGCTTGAAAAGGAAAATTCCATTAATGATGCTTGTGCTACTAACTCTACTTCTTGTGAAGCATCTACCCTAAAGGAGAACGTTGAGCTAAGGGCTCAACTTGAGTTGCTAACTAGCAAGTATAGGAAATTGGAAGAAAGTCATGAAAAGCTCTCGGGCTCTCATAATGATCTTCTAATCTCCCATGATGGGCCAATGTTAGCTCGTGAGGCAAGTATTACCAAGGTAACATCTTGTGAGCCTCTTTTGGACATTAGCACAACTTCTACTCAAAATGCTATTTTGTCGTGTGCTAGTCCTGGTAATCCATCTAGCCATACTATTGATAAACCTTGTGTTGGATTACTTGCTTTTCCTTGTTGCTATAACAATGAAGATTCTACTTCCTCTAGTACTTGTATTTCTACTAACCATGTAGAGGAAATCAAAGAGCTCAAGGCCCAAGTCACTTCGTTGAGGAATGACTTGGAAAAGAGTCATGAAGGGAAATCCACACTCGATAATGTTTTGAGTGTGCAAAAATCCCCTAATGATAAAAGTGGACTTGGACTCAACTCCAATAACAATAACAAGTCCAAGAGAAACAAGAAGAAGGGCCAAAACCAAGTCAAGAATTTGGCCAAGATTATTTGCTTCAAGTGCAAGGTTGAAGGACATCATGTAAGATCTTGTCCATTGAAGAAAATGCACTTGAGTGAGAAGCAACAAGGGAAGCAGTCACAAGTACAAGGTCAAGCCCAAGTTAAACTTAGGCCACTTCTGAAGAATAATCAATATAATGCTCCCCAAGCCAAGAAATCAACGAAGAAGAGAAAGGGGAGCACTTGTTGCTACATATGTCGTGTGAAGGGGCACTTTCCCTCTTCATGTTCAAACGGTACCTTATCTAATCCTATCGTTATTAATGATGATTACTCTCTTGGTAAGGATAAGGATGGAAATGTGTTTGCCAAGTTTGTTGGAACTCAAAGTGGTGTCAAGAAAAGAACCATTTGGGTTGCCAAGCCTATTGTGACTAACCTCTTACGACCCAACTTAGTTGGGGACCAACAAGCTCAAGCTTGATCAATAGGTGTTTTTGGAGGGCATTGGAGACTTGGCTAACTCATGAAGAATTAAGGGATCTTCATATTTTATATTTGATCAAGCCAAGTCATTAGGATTATCTTATCCGTATATTATATCCAATGTGCCTCTTCGCGGTAACTTGTACTAAACTCATTTATATTGAAAGTTACTTGCCCCCTTACATTTTTTGGTTTTGTACCAAGTATGTGTTTGTATTTGGTGTTCCTCATGCTTGCTTATTTTGTGTATTCAAGTATGTCTAGGTGTTTGTGAAGGGTTCGCAGCATAGAAAACAAAAAAATTCCTACGATGGGAACAAAGCAACAAGATCTATCTACTAGATACAAGCAACGGGTGGATATACATCCATAGAATACATACCCTCGAAGACCGTATAGCGTTAACGAGGTTGTACTCGTGGATGATATAGTCGAACGTTTGCCGATCTCAAGATCGTGATGAAGTCCATCCGGTCTAGCCGGTCCAGCACCATCACGTCCAGCACCACAAAGCAGTGGTGCATCCGTGATCGCACACACGTCCGGGTACCCCGACAACCTTCGCGCCCTCGCTCCAGCGAAGCAGGGGAAGCAACAAATCCTTCCAGAAAAAGCCACCGGGAACATGTATCTCGCTGATCCGAGACCATGGGGAAATTCTAAAGGAGGGAGAGAGATCCTTCGCGAGGAGGTGTGTGATGAGAGGAGGGAGTGGGGTGCCTTTTATAGGGAGAGGGGTGCAGCCCCCTCCCATGGCGTGGTAGCCATGGAGGTGCCCCCACCTCTTCCACATTCATGTGGGTGGAGCTCCCACTCACATAAATAGCCATCCACTCAAAATTCCACTCACCTCCATTAAATTTCCACCAAATTTAATGTATTCTCTCATTAAATAAAACTCTTTTATTTATTTATTCAAAATTTTGTTAATTACTTTAATTAACAAACATTCACATAAAACCCCTTGCTAGTATTCAATTTCACCTACAGAACCAGTTTCAGCAATTTCAACCGAAACAGTTTTGGTGTCTAGTGAAATAAATTCCTGCGCTTTCCTTTTTCTTTCCCTGGCATATTATTTGCTCCAAATGGTGTCGGTATCCCTTAAGTGTGTCACCCTATGGTTCGCGAATAATTTAGACATGATCGAGACCCCTCTCCGATCAATAATCAGCAGCGGGACCTGGAGATCCGTACTGACTCCCACATATTCAACGATGACTTCTGTGATCGTGTGAACCTTATACGCATGTAACTCAATCCTTTTGTCTCGCGATATATTACATGTCCGAGATTCGATCATTGGTATCTCTATACCTAGTTTGATCTCGTTACCGACATGTACTCTTTTCTTGTTCCCGTGATATAACATTCTAGTGATCAAATCACTTGCTTGCAAGCTAATTAATGTGATATCACCGAGAGGGCCCAGAGTATATCTCTCCTTCATCGGGATGGACAAATTCCACTCTTGATCCATGAGCCTCAACATAACACCTTCGTAGCACTAAACCCATCTTTATAGTCACCCTGTTACGGTGTGATGTTTGATGTTATCAAGATACTCTTCCGGTGTTAGTGATTGACATGATCTCATGGTCTAAGGACTAAGATAACTTCGTATGATGTTATAGCAATATAAACACAATGACCTTGATCGTAATGCTATACTTCAGATGAATGTTCATCACACCATTCCAATAATATTGTGACCTCGTTATTAACTACATCCAATGTCCATGATCAGTAAACCTTTGATCATCTTGTTAATCAACGATCTAGTTTATAAGAGAGGCATAACTAGGAACTTTATTTTGTTTATTAAACACACATGTATTAACTTTTCCATATTAATACAATTATATCATGTAAAGTAAACATTTATCATAAACAAGGAATACGATAATAACCACTTTATTATTGCCTCTCGGGCATATTCCCTTCAGTCTCTCACTTGCACTAGAGACAATAATCTAGTTTGAAAGCTTTGCATATTGAACACCTATGGCTTTCTGGTGTTCCATATACGCAACTCCAAATGGTTAACATAATCTATGGATCTGACACTTTTAGGTCCGTGTGTATTTGCATGTCTTTGCATCTTCACGCATCACTCATTCTCCAATGAGATGGCATTGTATAAATTTGGTCTTTCGGTGAGACCTTTAGCTCCATGGGCTTAAATCATGTTGATACTATTGTCGTACAATATATCTTTAGTGTTAGCCCGTTGTGAACTACACCTTAGTTTGATAACAAACTACTTGACACAAATGCCCTCCTTTGCTGCTACTATAGTAGTCATATACTTAGCCTTTTGTTGTAGTATTCACCACAATGTCTTAACTTTGGAATTCATCCAAATCCATCATGGAAACTTTCTTTCCATTACATTGTGCCACCCATAGTTTAAATTGAGATAAATTTAATTTGTATCTTGTGACAAAACTAGTATCAATGTAATGCTTTACAATGAACTATTTGTAATTGTTTGTCACCTCTACACAAATATATTCTTAGTTCTTCCAGAAGATCATAAGAATATCCTTACTATCTTCCAATGATCATTTTATGATTCATTCTGGTATATTCTCATAACACTTAGAGCATAGGACATATCTGGATGTGTACATATCATGGTATGATTGATCAAAACATTCTTGTGATTTCACTCATCAAGTGTCAAAACACTTGAATCTTGTTTCACTTATCAAGTGTTGATACACTTGAATCTTGATTCAATTCCTTTCCATGCGACAATAACCATTTCTTGTCGTTTCTATATTGAACTCCTTCAATATCTCATATATGTATGTTTGGCACAACCATATTAGTGTCACAGTTTATCCACTGTAGACATTCATGCTAAATATTCGGGTTTTGCCTAAGTCTTTCATCGAAATGAAATCCTTAACCTTTGTCAATAAAAGATACATCATTTCCAATCAACAAGATGTCCTCCACATAATGTATTAGAAATATGTCTTAGCGCTCCCACTTAATTTCTTGCAAATGCAAGCATCTTCGTCGTCTCCTGATGAAAACTCCTTTTTCATCATGGTGAAGATTCCAACTCCACGATGCTTACTTCAATCATTGAAGTTTGCATGCCCTTTTAGCATCCTTTGAATTAATAAAACCCTTTGGATCATGTCATGCACACGTCCTAGGTAACCATTCTTTTAGAAGAATTTTGTTTTGTTTATTCATCTACCATATACCAAATTATATGTAGTGGTTGCTACTTTAATCCGTCCAGACTAAATATCGCTATGAAAGATCAAATCTTGTCATAGTCAACTCCTTGAACATTGTCGTAAAAAACTTTATGACATGCCGACTATTTCATAGATGTGAAACATCCATGTCTGTTTCTTTATAGATCCAAATACGACCAATAGATTTTTACACCTTTCTGGAGGGTCTTCCAAGTTCAAAACTTGATTTCTCGTATATAGAACTATCACGAATTTTATGGCTTCAAGACATTTGATGGAGTCAGAGCCCATCATCGCTTCTTTGCATGTAGTCGGTTCATCATTGTCAAACAATAATGATTTACTCTCAAATCTCAGCATTTGATTGTTTATCCGACCTACTTGGTTCAATAAGAACTTTAGATCTCCGTGACCACAACCTTTGAGGTACATAAGCTATGAGCATTATGGTTGCCTTCGGAACAATTTCTGGCGCTGTGCAACTCAACACATTTAGCTATGGTTCGTTAACCTTATCAAAGTTCTATTGTCCTCCCACTTAACTTTTATGAAAAATTCCTCCTTCAAGAAACTTCACATTTCAAGCGACAAACCCTTTTTTCCTTGGTGTTATGGAGGAATAACCAATTGTTATTCGAAATAACCTACAAAGACATGCTCATCCTATTTTAGTTGTAAACATCTTAGTTATGCTTAGCATACCAAAATTTTAAGAAAGGACAACTTGGGTTTTACCCCAAACCAGGTGTCATTTCAACGGATCAAGATGGAGCTCTTTTCAGTGCAAAAGCGGTAGTCTCTAAAGCTTTAATGTTTTAAAACATAATGACAGTTTTATAAATAACACATTTGATCCAACCATGTCAAACAAGGTTTCATTACAAATCTCAAACACTCCATACTCCTATGGTGTTTCGAGATATGTAAATCTAGGTGTTTTGCTAAACTTGCAACTCAAATAAATCCCTTTATGATAAAATCATAATTCATTTATTTTCTTGTTACACTTGTAACTCAAATAAATCCCTTATGATAAAATCATAAACCATTTATTTTCTTGTTACAATGATTTTCCACTTCATCTTGAAAGTCTATGAACGTTTTCAAATATTTCACACTTCTTTCTCATTAGGTGAATATTCACTCCGGAGAAAGCATATGAAGTTGAAATCCATCGCTTACGACTATACATAATGGACTACATACATCGATATGTATAAATTCCAATATTTTAGTCGTTCGTTCTTCTTTGGCCTTTGAACGAAGTTTTAATTATCCTGAAGAAAGTCTCACAAGCGTCACTTGGTCAAATCAAAGACTCCAAAAATCCATGAATATGGAGATTCTTCATGTTTTCTTTCCAATATAATTTAAACGGCGATGTCACTTCGTAAGTGATCTTTCAATCATTTGTCTTGTGATGTTTTAGCATTAGTTTTTATGGATGTGATTTCTCTAACTAGATTTGTAAATCATCCATCTTATATGGAATATGGTAATTATTTGAACAATCTTTGTTCTCATAATACCTGATTTAAAAAACTTTTATTTAAAACAAATCTCGAAGGCAAGCTTTGATGTCAACGAGCAATACAAACAATGGTTTGTTTGTTTTTGATGAACATCGTCACATATTCTCTTGCTAGTTACTTAGGCCATTGTGGTTCATGAATTGCGTCGTTCCGTATGAAATTTCATACCAACCAATTCGGTATCCAATACAAGAACCACATTGTTTAACAAGCAAAGAATACAACCATAACATGTATATCATACATATACCTAAATTGGATATTTCCAATCTTTTCTTTTCTGCCAAATATATTTTATAGATTCTCTTTCAGCATTCCCTTTTCTTTTTGAACAGAATCTGTCAACATCAACAGTGGCGCCATATACATGACACATAGTCCAAAGCGTGTATATTCAAATACTAATACCTTTGGACTTGCACTTTGAAGTAGATCACCATCATCAAATGATCGACATTCTTTCAAAATCCATTCTTTAGTAATCTTTTAGTGTAGTAAACACTTTACATCATCTTCTATTCATCCTTATCATGACGACTTTCATGATCAAGCTAATGTAGCTTATAAAGGAGAATCGTGAGTATAACATTACTTTCCAAAACCTTTTTAGATGATTAGGATGTCTAGCATCTCCAACCTTCGCAAATTCTCATCCAATATGAGAACATATATTATACTCTATCATACTGCAACCAAAACATTATTTCAGATATCGTTATATCTGCCACACATGATGGTTTCTGAAACAATTCTTTCAGCTCCGAGATAAACTTGATATTAAAACAATCAAGAATCATGGAGGCAAACACGATACTTAAGATACTAACATTGGAATTGTTACTCTCGATTTAATACTAATTATAAAATTTCATGGAGTAAACAGAGTTTGCTGAAAGTTTGCAATAGGACTTTAAACTTTAGATTGACACTCAACATAATATGATACCAGTTCGTAAAGTATATATCCAGAATTCTATAGTTCTATTATCTCAATTACAACTATACATAAGGTGGTGAACGAATGCCAATGACTACAAGAAATTATGCAAATTCACTTTGATTTAATTTATGATAAATTGAGTTCTACTAATCCAAATTAGAAATGAACTCCCACTCAAAAATGACATCCCTCGTGTCTTTTTGGTGATTACATGAACCAAATCCACTACACCAAGTCTGATCATCACGTGAGTCGGTGTAGCTTCAAAGGAGAGCATGAAATGGTGATCATATCAAAACATATGACTCATGCTTAACCTTTCGGTCCGTGTTTCGAGGCCATGTCTGTACATGCTAGGGTTGCCAAGTAAGAACCTTAGTATTCACGTGTGTAACTGTCTTACACCCGAGATATGCTCGTGGATTCAAGTACACCCGATCATCACGTGATGTCTTGAAGCGACGAAACATTGTTGGTGCATACTTAAGGAAGAACACATTCTTATCTTGATATATAAATGAGTGATCATCTTATTATGCTAAACGCCAAACAAGCAATATAAGATGCAATCAAACATCACATGTTTATAAGTGAAATGATATGGTTCCCGCACTTGATCTCCATCATGTGCATCGTGGTATGATCACTATCATACATCTATGTGTAAGGCCAAGGTCTATGGAACTTACACGTTATGTGTGTTGTAAGTGTATCGACTTATACTTCTACTTACAACATCACCATATCATGACACTAGCCCAGCAACAATCTAAACTAGATGCCTCTAATTTATCCATTGCAAGTTTTACATGGCTTCGGGCTTTCGAAGATAGAACCGTTCTTACCTACGAACAAGAACCACAACAAGGATAACCAAATTGTTGACAACTCGTTGCAAATTAGATATTGACTATAGTAGGAGAGACAGACACCCGCTAGCCACTTATGCAAAACTAGTTGCATGTCAAGCGTGGAACATGTCTCATGTGCGAGGACATGTAAAGTTTGTCCGGGCCGCTTCATCCCACTATGCCACCAATATCCAAAGTACAACTAAGAAGTAATAAAATGATCATCATCGCCCACATACTCATATGTGTACTACCCGTGCAAAGCATCTACGCATAGATCCGGCTCTGATACCACTGAAGGGTTCGCAACATAGAAAACAAAAAATTTCCTACGATGGGAGAAAAGCACCAAGATCTATCTACTAGATACAAGCAACGGGTGGATATACATCCATAGAATACATACCCTCGAAGACCGTATAGCGTTAACGAGGTTGTACTCGTGGATGATTTAGTCGAACGCTTGCCGATCTCAAGATCGTGATGAAGTCCATCCGGTCCAGCCGGTCTAGCACCATCACGTCCAACACCGCAAAGCAGTGGTGCATCCGTGATCGCACACACGTCCGGGTACCCCGACAACCTCCACGCCCTCGCTCCAGCGAAGCAGCGGAAGCAACAAATCCGTCCAGAAAAAGCCACCGGGAACATGTATCTCGCTGATCCGAGACCATGGGGAAATTCTCAAGGGGGAGAGAGATCCTTCGCGAGGAGGTGTGTGATGAGAGGACGGAGTGGGGTTCCTTTTATAGGGAGAGGTGGGGCAGCCCCTCCCATGGCGTGGCAGCCATGGAGGTGCCCCCACCTCTTCCACATTCATGTGGGTGTAGCTCCCACTCACATAAATATCCACCCACTCAAAATTCCACTCACCTCCATTAAATTTCCACCAAATTTAATGTAATCTCTCATTAAATAAAACTCATTTATTTATTTATTAAGAATTTTGTTAATTACTTTAATTAACAAACATTCACATAAAACCCCTTGCTAGTATTCAATTTCACATGCAGAACCAGTTTCAGCAATTTCAACCGAAACGGTTTCGGTGTCTAGTGAAATAAATTCCCGCGCTTTCCTTTTTATTTCTCTGGCATATTATTTGCTCCAAATGGTGTCGGTATCCCTTAAGTGTGTCACCCTACGGTTCGCGAATAATGTAGACATGATCGAGACCCCTCTCCGATCAATAATCAGCATCAAGACCTGGAGATCCGTACTGACTCCCACATATTCAACGATGACTTCTATGATCGTGTGAACCTTATACGCATGTAACTGAATCCTTTTGTCTCGTGATATATTACATGTCCGAGATTCGATCATCGTATCTCCATACCTAGTTTGATCTCCTTACCGACATGTACTCTTTTCTCGTTCCCGTGATATAACATTCTAGTGATCAAATCACTTCCTTGCAAGCTAATTAATGTGATATCACCGAGAGGGGCCAGAGTATATCTCTCTGTCATCGGGATGGAAAAATTCCACTCTTGATCCATGAGCCTCAACATAAAACCTTCGTAGCACTGAACCCATCTTTATAGTTACCCTGTTACGGTGTGACGTTTGATGTTATCAAGATATTCTTCCGGTGTTAGTGATTGACATGATCTCATGGTCTAAGGACTAAGATAACTTTGTATGATGTTATAGCAATATAAACACAATGACCTTGATCGTAATGCTATAATTCGGATGAATGTTCATCACACCATTCCAATAATGTTGTGACATCATTATTAACAACATCCAATGTCCATGATCAGGAAACCTTTGATCATCTTGTTAATCAACGAGCTAGTTTATAAGAGAGGCATAACTAGGAACTTTATTTTATTTATTAAACACACATGTATTAACGTTTCCGTATTAATACAATTATAGCATGTAAAATAAACATTTATCATAAACAAGGAATATGATAATAACCAATTTATTATTGCCTCTCGGGCATATTCCCTTCAGTTTGGCACATCATTTACCCGTGTGTCTCGTTTTGAGCCTCTAATGCACCTTGATGATATCTTATTTGGCTCTTTTTGAGTGGTTAATGGAACATCCCATTTTGGGGGAGTGATATGCCTCGCGCATCTCTCAAAACATAAGATGTGTGTACGTGAGTACTACCACTTAGTATTGATATTGCAAGCTTATCTAGTCACTATGTGGTGTGTCATACTCATGAGAAATTAAAATTATAAATATCCATTAATTCTCTATAGTTGAGTTTGCTTTGCCTCTTATTAAGAAAAATTGAATATCACATTATGAGGGAGTAATATGCTTATTTTGCATATCACAATCCTAGGAAAGGTGAACATATGAGGTAGTGCCACTTAGAGTTGATATTGTTTTATTATCTTGTTTCTAGGTGGCATGTTGACTCAAACAAGGTCCTATTTTTGTTATAAGCTTTTATTGCTCGTCTTTTCGGTCTTTGTTTGAGTAAGAAATTATTGGTGCGGTCTTCCTCAAATACATATCTCTATATCTTGTTTGGGAGACCATTTGCTTCAAGTTATTCTAATTGTTGCATTGCATGATTGTGTGACTAGTTGAAGCTATCAAGAATCTCTATCTTTGCATAGTGCTTAATATTTTTATTCCTATCCTATGATTTTTATTGTGAAGATTTATCTTTAATACCCGTGCAATATACCACCGAAAATCAATTCCAATACACTCATTGTCTTCGACAATTGAGATACTTGTGTGCGGTAGCATTTATGGATCATATTCAACTTGAATTTCACCTATTATTGACTTATTTTCTTTTCCAAAATTTTGGTCTGGATCCCATTGTCTTCCTTGGCTTTTGAACATCTCTTTGATGATGTTTTTGATTATTATCAAATGTGTTATAGTGGAAGACAAACCTTTTCTTCTCGTAACCTTGTGCCATTATGAAAAGTGTTAAGGGTTTGGTTTATTTGTTGAAACCTTGCTCTTTTGGGAGTTTGTTATCTCATTCTTTCTTCTCTATTTTATTTGCTTGAATGAGATAAATCTTTGAGTATTTGTGTTTTTATTTCATCTTTTTGCTCAATAGTTTTTCCTTAGTTCATTTGTTGAACTTCGTTGAACAAATCTTGTGTTGATTTGATTCTTTGATATAGTTTTGGCAACAAATGTGTTGGTCACACCTTGTATGCCTTATTGAATATTTTGGTGATTTGTCCAAATTATATCTTCGTTGGATCTTGAAATTCTCACGCATGAATGCTTACTAAATGTATATCTCATATCATATTTGCTTTCTTTGATCCAATATATAGGGCATACTCCATCAAATCCTTAAACGGCTAAGATGTGCAATGAAATTCAAATTTCATCTCTAAATATGCACATATTTTTATGGAGTGTGTCATATGTGTTGTGGTTAGTCTAACCACTTTGGACCCAATAAGTTTGGGGACCAATATGTACTTGAATGTTGTTTTAGGTACATTGGAGATGCAATGGATGCTTGTCTCGTCTATAAGGAAAGTTTTGTCACCACATGATAATTGGAGCCAAGCTAGGATGATCGAAAAATTCTTATCTACCACATCATACCATTGCCATCTTGGTAACAAGTATCTTATTCATTCATACTATTCTTTCATCCAATCTATTGTAGGTTGCATCTTGGCATGAATTTATCTGTTGTAAATGTTGCGGTTCTTGTAAGAATCTTTGAAAGACTTCTTTATCCTTATTGCTTATGTGAGTAATTTGAGATAATGCATATAATGGGGAGTATATAAAATCATGTTCATGATTCACCAATTCCAAATATGCCTTCTAGCAATTTATTGCATATCAATTCCTCAAGGTACTCTCATGTGCAATATTGTTGAAATTACTTTGAATCCTTCCTTTTGCTACTTGTTGCCTTTCTCAAAGTATCCCAACTAGCATTTGTTCCCTTAGTGTTAGTTGTGATGTTTTTGAGGTTTTTTTCTTTGGTGAAGTTCATTGATATACCATAAGAGAAAATAGAGCCATGGGCTATATATGCAGTTAAGCAAAAAAAATATCATGTTTGGTATATCTTATGACTTCCTCTTGGATATCATGTTTTCTTACTTTATTAACCTCTTATATATGGTTGTTTATTTGTGGATTAATCTCATGTTTTGTCCACTTATAAACTTATATACATGATAGTGTTAATCTCTCGCCTTGATATCATCGCTCTTTGCCGATCATATCTCTTATCCTCTTGGTTTTTAATGATATTGGTAAGGTCTTGATTTATGAGTGCTTGGTTTACTTTTATTGCATCTTCACGCACTCATATCTCATATTTGGTTTATTTTGGACTTAAGCTTGTCTTGAAAAGTGTATTTATTTATATCTACTCATTGTATCTTGGTTGTGTTCTAAATGATATAGAGGGAGTGAGTATTCCATGTTTGTGCATATTGTATTCAAATGCAATAATTAAAAGCTATGCACGAACCTTGGGGTGCTTCCTTATTTCATTTAGAGCATTATTTGTCCATTTGATTTTTTGGATCATTGGATTGCTTGCTTCATCCGTTGAAGTTTCTTCACCGTTTTATCATTGTAGCAATCTTTGATCCTCAATATAGCTTGATATCCTCCAAATATTTGTCATTGGATACGTGCATTTGATTTCACTCAAAATATTAGAAATGCACACCTTGGGGAGAAACTCATACTATATTGGCCTTCTAAATTTGACATCCATTTTGGCACTTGTTGTCAATGGGGGAGAAGTTTGGAGGGTTTAAGGGACATGGTTTTATACTAAAGCTTGGTTTGTTCTTAAGTGTTTTCCTTTCATGCATTTCATCTTTATTATGTTTTGCATGGTTGTATATAGTGTAAACTCGCCCAAAGTTTATTCTTGACAATGTGCGCAATGGAATTCAAGTTCATCACACATGCATATATTGTGGGGGAGTTTGCTCTATATATGTTGGTTCTACTCACATCTTGCATTAGTTGTAGTTTATGTAAGTAGAATCGGTTTTGATATGTGCTGGTAGCTTTGTGTTACTTGACCATATCAAATGAAATCTCTTGTACACAACTTATTCTCGGATAAGTTGCGTACTTGTTTCTAATATTCATTATATAAACCCTCTTGTTGTGTTTGTCATCAATTACCAAAATGGGGGAGATTGAAAGAGTAATTGCCCTTATGTATGGTTTTGGTGATTAATGACAATCCCTATGGACTAATGTTTTCACTGAGTTTTATATGAAGGAATATTCCATAGGTCATGCTTATAGTCTATGTGTTGGATTCAAGTATGGATGCCATGAAGATAAAGATATACCTTGAGTATTGGCATCAAGATCATCGAGTTGAAGAGAAGAATATGATATGATCAAAATCTTGAGAGTGTGATGTCAATAGAATAATTCAAGATATGGCTCTAATACGGTGTCATGATAGCCTCATTAGTTGAGCTATGATTGACTAAGATTTAGAGCATGTTATCAAATTAAGATTTCTTTATGTACCTCAAGATATTGACATGGAGCATGAGAAGATACATGGTTGACCTATACAAAGAGTGAAGAGTGTTTTCATCAATTATGCATCATGAACTAACCCATTATATATGTGCCTTTGCGTTTTCTATATGGGATAGGTATATTTCCATGGGAATGCTTCAAAGTGAAGATCTTATATAGCCCATGAGAGGATGACATCAAGTGGTGATCGTCATCAAGGTTGAGAAGGGAAAGTTCAAGATAAGCATCTCGAGAATATCATTTGCTTAAAGCTTGTCATCCATATTGGTGATAATGGACATGTGGAGACATGTATTAATGAAGCTATCCAATAATGGTGTATGGGGGAGCAAATTAGGAGTCTTCACGAAGCAACAATGATCAAGTGATGCATTCTGGTTTGGATGGAGATTGAAGTGTTGTCATCAAGATCAAGAGGGATGCGCAAGGCAAAGGTATGGCCTTGCTAGTTTTTCCTTTTACCGGTCTCAAGGTGGTTTTTGGGAGACCGGGTTATAGGATACATAGTCACACTATTAAGAGGGGATTTCGGTTGGGTAACTTGATCACATCGTCATAGGGAGCTCAATCCTTTGCATACTTTGCATCTTCCTATTTTGTTTTTTATTGGTGTTTATCCATATGAGTTTCTTTAGCTTGTTTCTAGATCTTCAACAAGCCCAAGTTCATCGAAAACGGAATTCGTATGCATCTTCTATGGCGTTTTTGAGTTTGAAGGTTTTATCGGTTCTTCGTGTAGGGAGGCTTCTTACCTTTCTTTATTTGGTTCTATCCTCCTTTGCTGGACTATGTTGTTTCTCTGCACCATCTTGTAGAGTTTGTTGTCCTCGTAAATACAAGCCCAAGACCATCGAAATCGGAGTCCGGATGCAAAAGTTATCGCCGTTTTCGTGTGCCCTGTTTTGTTCTGGCGAGACCGAGCCTATGGCCGGAATTTCCGGCGACCGCTGAAAAACTATTTTGTATGTTGTTTCGGTTTGTACCAGAACTTCCTGCTTTGACCGAAAATTCCGGCAGCTGATTCGGCGGCGCTGGTTTCGTCGCCGGAACGTGTTCGCCCAGCGCATCTTGCTTCCAACAGTCATCCCCCTTGAAGGGGTATAAAAGGGGGCTTCTTCCCCAAAGTTCTATGACTCTTGAGCATTTTTTTGACCACCATTGTTGACCCCTTTGAGCTTGCTTCCTCTCCCTTCCCTCCTATGATTCTTGCATCTTTTTGAGGGATTTGGAAGAGAAGATCTAGATCTACAATACCCACCAATCAATTCCTCCTCTAAGTGAGGGGAACCCATTGGATCTAGATCTTGGAGTCATTTGTTGGTTTCCACCATTGTTCTTCCTCCCTAATTCCTCCCTAGCACTTGTTGCTTTGGTGGGATTTGAGAGTGGAGGATTTGAGCACCCTTGGTGTTCTTGCTTTGCATTCTTGCATAAGTGTTGATCTCCCCATTACGATTTGTTTGAGTGAGAGACCGTGAGCTTGTTACTCTTGGAGGGTGACCTCCTAGTTGGCTTGGCGGTTGGTGTCATGGTGTCCTCTTCGTGGAAGATTGTGGAGAAACCTGTGCTTCTCCTTCGTGGAGCTTGTGAAGTGGTTGTGGAGCTTGCCATCTCCGGAGTGGAGGAAAAGCTAGCCATAAGGAAAGGGCCTATTCCTTCGCGGGATAGACTCAGAGAAGAAGGTGAGCCTTCATGGCGTTGGGAAATCCTTCATGGAATCCCACCCCTCTCCAACGTGATTTACCTTAATTGTAAGGGAACACGGGAATACATCTTCGTCTCCGCGTGCCTCAGTTATCTCTATACCCGAGCTTAATTTCCTTGTGATAGCCATCGAGCTTGAATTACTTATATCTTGCTTAGTTTAACTTGTTGTTGGTGCACTTAGTTATGCCTAGTGTATTTAGGTTTTGTGCTTGTAAAATAAATGTTAGTTTAATTCCACATTCTATCAATCCAAAACCGTAATAGTTTTTAAATTGCCTATTCACCCCCCTCTAGGCGACATCTCTATCCTTTCAGAGGATTTCAGGGTTGAGAAACTTTCTGCTATTTCTCTTGCTCCTAACAATGCCTTGCAAAAATTTATGGAAGATCATGAAAGCGATGTCTTATGAAGGAAATAAATGAGATTGACGAGGTTTTCCTTCGTCAGCCTGAGCAACTTAAGCATATTCTACCTGTGGAAGATTTGGGTACCACACTACCACCTAAAGGGGACCCTGTTTTTGAATTAAAACCTTTACCTGATGATCTTAAATATGCTTATCTTGATGATAAGAAAGTATATCCTATTATTATTAGTTCTAAACTTTCAGGAAAGGAAGAAGAAAGGTTATTGGAAATACTGAATAAACACCGAGGAGCTATGGGCTATACTCTTGATGATGTAAAAGGGATTTATCCTACTATATGTCAGCATGCTATTAATATAGAACCTGATGCAAAACAAGTTGTTGGCCACCAACACTGTCTAAATCCTAGGATGAAGGATGTGGTAAGAAATGAGGTATTAAAACTCCTTGATGCTGGTATTATTTACCCTATTGCTGATAGCCAATGGGTTAGCCCTGTTCATTGTGTTCCCAAGAAAGGGGGGATAACTATTGTGCCTAATGAAAATAATGAGCTTATACCCCAAAGAGTAGTGGTTGGGTATAGGATGTGCATTGATTTTAGAAAGGTTAATAAATTTACTAAGAAAGATAATTATCCTTTGCCCTTTATTGATCAAATGCTTGAGAGGTTGTCAAAAAAGACTCACTTTTGTTTTCTTGATGGTTATTCTGGGTTCTCTCAAATTGTTGTGAAAGCGCAAGATCAAGAGAAAACCACTTTCACTTGCCCTTATGGTACTTATGCTTATAGGCGTATGCCTTTTGGTTTATGTAATGCTCCTGCCACCTTTCAGAGATGTATGTCTTCTATCTTTCATGGTTTTTGTGAAGAAATTGTGGAGGTTTTCATGGACGATTTCTCCGTCTATGGAACTTCTTTTGATAACTGTTTGCACAACCTTGATAAAGTTTTATAGAGATGTGAAGAAACCAACCTTGTTCTTAATTGGGAGAAATGCCATTTCATGGTTAATGAAGGGATTGTTCTTGGACACAAAATTTCTGAAAGAGGTATTGAAGTTGACAGAGCCAAAATTGAAGCAATTGAGAAGATGCCTTGCCCAAGAGATATAAAAGGTATTCGTAGTATCCTTGGTCACGCTGGTTTCTATAGGAGGTTTATTAAAGATTTCTCCAAAATTTCAAAGCCCCTTACTAATCTTCTTCAAAAAGATGTACCTTTTGTTTTTGATGATGATTGTAAGGAAGCTTTTGAAACTCTAAAGAAAGCGTTGACTACTACTCCTATTGTTCAACCACCTGATTGGAGTTTACCTTTTGAAATTATGTGTGATGCTAGTGATTTTGTTGTGGGTGCTATCCTTGGGAAACGTGTTGATAAGAAGTTGAATGTTATTCATTATGCTAGCAAGACTTTAGATGCCGCTCAAAATAATTATGCTACTACTGAGAAAGAGTTCTTAGCTGTAATCTTTGCCTGTGGTAAGTTTAGACCTTATATTATTGATTCAAAGGTAACTATTCATATTGATCATGTTGATATTAAGTACCTTATGAGAAAGAAGGACGCTAAGCCTAGGCTTATTAGATGGGTGTTGCTTTTACAAGAGTTTGATCTGCATATTGTAGACATGAAAGGTGCTGAAAATCCTGTTGCTGACAATTTATCTCGTTTGGAAAACATTTCTTTTGACCTCTTGCATGTTAATGATAGTTTTCCAAATTAGCATTTGGCTGCAATAAGGGTAAGTCCGCATGAGAGTCCTTGGTATGCTGATTATGCTAACTTTATTGTTTCCAAGTATTTGCCTCCAACTTCTACAGCCCAACAAAGAAGAAAATTCTTTTATGATCTAAGGCATTACTTTTGGGATGACCCACATTTATATAAAGAAGGAGTAGATGGTATTATGCGAAGATGTGTTCCAGAATTTGAACAACAAGAGATATTGAGAAAATGTCACGACAGTGCTTATGGAGGACATCATGCTGGGGATAGGACTGCACAAAAGGTTCTACAATCTAGATTTTATTGGCCTACCCTTTTCAGGGATGCAAGGAAGTTTGTCCTTTCATGTGATGAATTTCAATGAGTTGGTAACATTTCTAGACGCAATGAAATGCCTATGCATTATTCTCTTGTTATTGAACCTTTTGATTGGTGGGGATTTGACTTTATGGGTCCTTTTCCTCCTTCAAAAGGGTATACTCATATTATTGTTGATGTTGACTATGTTACAAAGTGGGTAGAAGCCATACCTACAAAAAACACTGATGGTAAGACCTCTTTAAAAATGCTTAAGGATGTTATTTTTCCTAGGTTTGGTGTGCCTAGATATCTCATGACTGATGGAGGCTCTCATTTTATTCATGGGGTTTTTAGAAAAAATCTCGCTAAGTATGATGTAAACCATAGAATTGCTTTAGCTTATCACCCCCAAACCAGTGGGCAGGTATAACTCTCCAATAGGGAAACTAAATCTATCTTGCAAAAGACTATCAATAGATCTAGGAAAAACTGGGCTAAAAAGTTGAATGACGCTTTATGGGCTTATAGAACTGCTTATAAAAATCCTATGGGGATGTCTCCTTACAAAATGGTCTATGGGAAAGCTTGTCACTTGCCTTTACAAAGCTTATTGGGCAGTGCAAGAGTTGAATAGAGATTTTAAACTTGCTGGTGAGAAAAGACTGCTTGACATGAGTACCTTAGAGATTTTAAACTTGCTGGTGAGAAAAGACTCCTTGACATGAGTACCTTAAAAGAAGTGAAGCTTATGAAAATGCTAGACTCTTTAAGGAAAAAGTAAAAAGATGGCATGATAGGAGAATTCTCAAAAGGGAGTTCCATGATGGTGAGAAAGTTCTTTTGTATAGGTCTCGTCTCATATTTTTTGCAGGGAAATTACTCTCAAAATGGGAAGGACCTTTTTTTATTGAGGAAGTATATCGTTCAGGTGCTATCAAAATATCTTCTTTGAAGGATGACACAACACAGGTGGTGAATGGTCAAAGACTAAAACATTATATTTCTGGATATTCTTATACTGAATATGTTGATATTATTCAAATGGTGACTCTGGAAGAATTTATTAGAAACCAAACACCAGAAACTACAGAGTTCGTATTTGAATAGGTAAAAGTGGTGAAAACAGAAGGTTCGTGAAGGCCTAATCTTTTTATATTTTTGGTATTTTTATTACATAAGAAAAGCTATGTGTCACATCCCAAGATTTTCCAAATCTTGTAATGTGAAAAATAAATAAACAAAATAAATTTTTTTGTTGAAAATCAGGGAGAAAAGAAATTTTGTTCTAAAAAGGAAACTTAAAATCCCATCTTGAACAAACTTTAATTAAAGTTTGAATTTAACAAAATCCAAATCAAGTGAATTGCATTCCTCAATGAATGTATCTGGAAAATTTAAACACTTGGAATGAATAGAATCCAAATCCAAATAAAATAAAAAGATAAAGAATTTCCAAAATAAAATAAAATGGCATTAAACCATTCTATCCCTATTTTGAGAAACACAAATCTTTAATAAGAATGATCATTTAAATCATGAGAAAATGATATTTGGAATTTACCCAAGTGAAATAAAAGTTGTTTAATCAACTTAAATAAAATAAATCTTCCAAATAAACTTTAGAGAATTAAAACTATATTTAATTCCATTGGAATTAAAATGAAAACCCAATTCAAATGGATTATGAATCATATTAAATACTTTTCCAAATAATTCAAGATGAATTATTTGAACCCAAATAAGCAAATAAAAACCTACTGAAAAGATTTGGAAGGTTTTTAGAAATTTAAATGGTGTTTGAAATTATTATTAAATCTTATTTGATTTAAAACTAGAGCCTATTTTGAATAATTAAAAGACCTTAAAAAGAATAAATAAATTATTCTAAAATGATTTCAGAATGTTTTATTAATCAGTGTTTGAAGCTACACAAATTTTGGTAAAGGTTTAAATCCAAGTGAGTGTTTTATTTGCTTATTCAAAATCAAAACAGAATTAAAGAAACACAAAAAGAAAAACAGAAACAGTACAAAAAAAATGGAAGAGACGACCCAACCCAGCAAGCCCAGCCCACTGGCTCAACTAGCCCACTCACTCTCTCAAGCGCGAAACGTTTTCTCACCGCGAAAGAAACCCACGCAGTCGCTGAAATCCCGGACCCACTTTCTTTTCCTCTCTCTCGCTGACGACGCAGCCCCACTGCCCCGTCATCATCGTCAACCCCGCTACTTGTTCTCCCCAAACTTCGCTGCAGTTTCTGCCGTGAATGCGTGCTGTCAATTCGCGTTAATGGCTAATTAAATCCCGTGCTGCAACGACGCCTCTTAACCGCCCTGATATCCTCTCCCTTCTCCCCCAGACCACACCTCACAGGAGCCACCAGGCTGCGTCAATTCTGCCTTGCTTTGTCGCTGCTCCGACGAGCTACACGAGCGAATTCCAGCAGCCCCGCATCACCCCTTGCCTCCTCGACCACGCTCACATGCACCCCACATCCTGGCGAACCACCCCATAGCATTAGCTCGCCCACGCGTGCTCTGCAGCATCGACAACAATGACGAACAGTAGCGCCACCGTCTGCTTTCCTCTCAGGCGACTCCTCTGGTAAGAACCTGACCGCCCCTCTCCTTCTCCTTCACGCACGCATCACACCACATCCCTGCGCATCTAACCGTGCCTTCCGTTTTCTCCCTCGTGACCCGTAGCGCCGCCCTCGACGACGACAGAGTGTGGCCGTCGTCAGACACAACATCGACGAGCAATTATCAGCAACCTCGTGCGCTCCTTGCCTTCCCGCGAGTACCTTGAGCTTCGCCGTGATCTCCTGAAGCTGGTGAGCATCTCCTTACCCTTCCTTGCTTCCTATAGCGCCAGCTCCGCCGCTAGCCGAACGTCGCCGCCGCGCGCAGCCGCCGAGCGCCGCTAGAAGTTGGTCAGGGTGATGATGGCCGTTAGATGTCAATCTAATGGATGCGATAGATTCACTTAACACCGAAGGGGTATGCAATCTGTGCCGTGCGATGTAACTTAATCCAACGCCTCACGTTGCTGATCCACGCGAACCGGTACGGGCGAATAAGAATTAGCCACGTGTCTCAGTTGGTTTGAATTAAAACAGATTTGACCTATTAGATGCTAGATTTTGTAAAATCTATAACTTTAATCTACACGTCCAAATTTTGCAAACTTTATATCAATGGATTCAGAAAAACAAGCCCTAGCCAACCATGCACTTTTTTTTAGTAAAAATCCTGGGTTAAATTGTTTGTTTTTACAGAAACTTGTGTATGCATGTTTAGGATATAAAATTTATTCCAAAATATTTTTGAGGATAAAATCTTTGGCAAATGGTGTGTTTTGAACCTACTGACCATAGGAATCAAATTGTGGTTTCAAAAATGTATTTGGTGAAACAAAAGAATAAACTTTGGATTTAAACCATTTCTAGTCAAATAAAAATATGGTTTGTTTATTAAAAATAGTTTTGAAAGAAATCTTTAAGAAATGTTTTGGAAATAAACTCTCTGACCCTAAGCACAAGGTTTTGTGGTTTGAAAACATATTTTGTGAAACCTATAGAATTTTGCCTTATTAAAAGCATTTCTTCACCACATAAAATAATGACTTGATCTAAAAATGGTTTATGAAGTAAAATCTTATACAAATGATTTTGCCTCTTTATAAAATGACCATTAGGTGTTTTCAAATGTTTATGAACCATTAGAAACCATTTTTTCAAATAAAACAATCCTTGACATGCTTGCATGTATTGTTTTGCTTCTATCATTTTATGTGATGAATTGCTTGAATGGTGGATTGAAATATTGTTTGCTTGATTGAGTTGTAGTGATTTGAAGTGAGTGAACATTGCAAAGATCAAGGAGTGAACCTATACTCTCTACCAAAAAGGCAAGTGATGCTTCATACTTTTGTCCATTATTTTCACTATGCATTAGTGATATTTCTAAGTAGGACTTATATGGAATTTTGCTAAGTATAAACCATGCTATGGGAAATCCTAGTAGATGAAACCTTAGTAGAAATTTCCTAAGTTAAGAATTCCTACTACAATCATGCTTAGCTTAGCTAGTAGAAAAAAAGGGTGGACTTTATATCCATGCTATGGAAAAATTTCTAAGTCTGAGGACTTGTGTTTTTGTTTAATAAAACAACTAAGTGAATGAATCACCTGGGTGGAATGGAAGGCATGGTTTGTGTTGAGTGGTCATGCAAGTCCAGTATGCTGGGGGAAACTTGGGCATCACCAAGTCCAGCATGCTGGGGAAAACTTGGTGTCTCACTTGTGGATGGCCACCAAGGAACAAAGAGATTTGAGATGTCAAATGTTGAGAAGCTTCAAGTGCAACCACTTGGCATTATGGGCTCTGCCTGGATCATATAGGTTGCAATAACTTAGCCAAATGGACAGTTGGTGGTAGGGGTTTGATAGGTTGGAGCGCGTCCATTTTGGTCTAAGGGAAGGCTTCTGAAAGATCTTGTCTTGGGAAACCAAGTCTTGTGGGGAAAGTGCACCACCTCTGCAGAGTGAAAAATCTAAGTACTTAGCCATGTCCCTGGCAAAGGACAATTTGAGCATCTAGACATGGAAGCTATCAAGAATCTCATCATGCCAATTTCTAAGTTAAAAACTTGTGGTTGAACAAGGGTTTAAGGTTCACCAATTTCTATTGGTGGTTCCTTGGGTGATTTTGTCAAAGCAAAAACTTAGTGTTTTCAAATGATAAGGAAAAATCTATTTTGACCAATGCAAGCCTAAGCTCCACTTAGCCAAATGCATATAGATGATAGACTCCACTATACTACCATAGTATCACTTGCCAATACAATTCAAATGTATTGACCCTTATGGCTGTAACTTGTTATGTTGCAGGTTTGTTTGATATTAGTGAAGTTATTGATTAGGATTACAAGTCTACAACCAACATGTCTGCCTGTGGCACTTTGAATATGAAGGACCCCATGCTATTGTTATATTCTGCTGCATTGTAATGAGATAGCCAAATGAGCTATGTAAGATGTAATAATTTATTTTATTCCTGGTTATAAAGTTGTATTATGACCTTTGTTTCTTGATATTACATCTTAACTGTGGATGCTAGCTATTGATCCAGGGACTAGCATTGTAAACACAGGGATCTTTACCTTATTAAATGTTGGGAAATGAATCACCTGGGTGGAATGGAAGGAATGGTTTGTGTTGAGTGGTCATGCAAGTCCAGTATGCTGGGGGAAACTTGGGCATCACCAAGTCCAGCATGCTGGGGAAAACTTGGTGTCTCACTTGTGGATGGCCACCCAGGAACAAAGAGATTTGAGATTTCAAATGTTGAGAAGCTTCAAGTGCAACCACTTGGCATTATGGGCTCTGCCTGGATCATATAGGTTGCAATAACTTAGCCAAATGGACAGTTGGTGGTAGGGGTTTGATAGGTTGGAGCGCGTCCATTTTGGTCTAAGGGAAGGCTTCTGAAAGATCTTGTCTTGGGAAACCAAGTCTTGTGGGGAAAGTGCACCACCTCTGCAGAGTGAAAATCTAAGTACTTAGCCATGTCCCTGGCAAAGGACAATTTGAGCATCTAGACATGGAAGCTATCAAGAATCTCATCATGCCAATTTCTAAGTTAAAAACTTGTGGTTGCACAAGGGTTTAAGGTTCACCAATTTCTGTTGGTGGTTCCTTGGGTGATTTTGTCAAAGCAAAAACTTAGTGTTTTCAAATGATAAGGAAAAATCTATTTTGACCAATGCAAGCCTAAGCTCCACTTAGCCAAATGCATATAGATGATAGACTCCACTATACTACCATAGTATCACTTGCCAATACAATTCAAATGTATTGACCCTTATGGCTGTAACTTGTTATGTTGCAGGTTTGTTTGATATTAGTGAAGTTATTGATTAGGATTACAAGTCTACAACCAACATGTCTGCCTGTGGCACTTTGAAGATGAAGGACCCCATGCTATTGTTATATTCTGCTGCATTGTAATGAGATAGCCAAATGAGCTATGTAAGATGTAATAATTTACTTTATTCCTGGTTATAAAGTTGTATTATGACCTTTGTTTCTTGATATTACATCTTAACTGTGGATGCTAGCTATTGATCCAGGGACTAGCATTGTAAACACAGGGATCTCTACCTTATTAAAGGTTGGGAACCTTACAGATGGTATCAGAGCACTATGTTGCCTGTAGGATTTGTAACCCTAGGATTGGACAAAACCCCTTAGAAAAATAGGATTTGTATTTGTTCCAAAACTTATTTACAAACAATCTTGTAAACTCTTTCCTCAACCATTTTGGTTTTGACTCTACATCTCTTCTATTTCAAACTTGATGGACAAAGCCTACCCCATGGCCAAAAACTTCACCATGAGATAAGGACTTTATCAACTCTAATGACTTCAACATCTTCAACTCTAATGACTTCAACATCTTCAACATTATCACCAAGGACTTTAACCTTGGATATCACTAAGGACTACAAGTGAGACAAGAAAATCTTGCTCAAGACTTGAAGACTAAGGAAACACAACTTTGAAGGAACCATCATCACTTTGAAGTTTTGAGACCAAGATGCAAGAAATTCTCTAAGGATACAAAGAGTTTGTTCATGAAAAATCAACTAAGAAGGATGGAAAGATTTCAAGTGAACCATATAGATGGACCACCATATTTGGGTTAAGTCAAACCCACCAACTTATGTGGTGTAACAAAAATATTTTTGGTTGCTTAAAATTGTACTTGAACCTTGTTGTTTGAGTGGAATGTCTGGTTGTGGTTGCTTGCACATTGCTTGTGTGAATTGTGATGTGTGTGATTAGAATTATTCCCTTAGAAATATTTTGCCTATTGTAATCCCAACCCAACCCAAACAGATGACTTCTCCAAAAGAATACAACATCAAGGATGGTGACAACAACAACCAAGAGATGCACATGAGAGAACAACTACTAGCAAACCAAACCCAGTTGAGCCAAGTGACAACTCAGCTTTTAGCCAACAACAATGGATTAGACCTAGCCATACAAAGGATTTTGAAACTTCAATCCCAATTGTTGCAAGGGATGGCTACTCAAATGATCAACATGGGAGACAACTCTTCCCAAGGAGTTTATGACAACAAGGATGACAAAGATGCTATTCTAGAAGGAACCCAAGCTTGCAATATTTGTGGAGACAAGGATCACACTTCCAAGGAGCATGAAGATCAATGCCCCAATTGTGAAGAAAAACATCCAACTAATCAATGCCCCACATCCCAAGCTACTTGTTACCTATGTGAAGGAAACAATCATGTCCCTATCCAATGCCCCATCTATTCCATAGTTGAACAAAGGAAACAAGGTGGAGTGCAACAACCGATTGCAGACTACCATGAGAGAGCCAAGTCTACCAAGAAGGATGAAGACAAAGGAAAATCTCAGCTTGTACCTCCCAGCAATATGACTCAATTTAAAGGACCAAAAAGGAGACATATGAATTATCCAAGGAGTAATAGAAGGTCAAGGAGACCAGGAACCGTTCCTACCTTTGAGATAACATATGAAGAACATGAACTAGAAGCACTCCTAGCTTTGGAGAAACCCAAGAAAAAGAAGGACAAAAGCCATGTGCAATGTGGTCATTGCAAAGAAATGGGACACTATTCCAGTGAATGTCCAGAGAAGCAGAAGTATAAGGAGATTAGCCAAGTGTGGTGCAACAACTGCAAGGAGCTAGGCCATTATGTAGCAACTTGCCCACAGAAGATACGTGATGAACTCAATCTTATCACCTGTTACAATTGTGGTAACCAAGGACATTATGCAAGCAACTGTCCAGAAAAGATGAAGCACAAGATAAACAAGCCTATGAAGGATCTCAGCCTTGTCACATGTTTCAAGTGTGGAAACAAAGGACACTATGCAGATGTTTTCCCAGAGAGGTTTCAACAGGATCCCAAGAAGGCCAATATGTAATCTAGCTAGAAAATTTTTAAGGGTGGTAGTACCCTAGATGTTTTGAACCAACTTGTAACCCCTAGCCTCCCCAAATCTCGGGATGAGATTTATTTTAAGGGTGGTAGCCTGTCACATCCCAAGATTTTCCAAATCTTCTAATATGAAAAATAAATAAAATAAATAAATTTTTTTGTTGAAAATCAGGGAGAAAAGAAATTTTGTTTTAAAAAGGAAACTTAAAATCCCATCTTGAACAAACTTTAATTAAAGTTTGAATTTAACAAAATCCAAATCAAGTGAATTGCATTCCTCAATGAATGTATCTGGAAAATTTAAACACTTGGAATGAATAGAATCCAAATCCAAATAAAATAAAAAGATAAAGAATTTCCAAAATAAAATAAAATGGCATTAAACCATTCTATCCCTATTTTGAGAAAGACAAATCTTTAATAAGAATGATCATTTAACTCATGAGAAATGATATTTGGAATTTACCCAAGTGAAATAAAAGTTGTTTAATCAACTTAAATAAAATAAATCTTCCAAATAAACTTTAGAGAATTAAAACTATATTTAATTCCATTGGAATTAAAATGAAAACCCAATTCAAATGGATTATGAATCATATTAAATACTTTTCCAAATAATTCAAGATGAATTATTTGAACCCAAATAAGCAAATAAAAACCTACTGAAAATATTTGGAAGGTTTTTAGAAATTTAAATGGTGTTTGAAATTATTATTAAATCTTATTTGATTTAAAACTAGAGCCTATTTTTAATAATTAAAAGACCTTAAAAAGAATAAATAAATTATTCTAAAACGATTTCAGAATGTTTTATTAATCAGTGTTTGAAGCTACACAAATTTTGGTAAATGTTTAAATCCAAGTGAGTGTTTGATTTGCTTATTCAAAATCAAAACAGAATTAAAGAAACAGAAAAAGAAAAACAGAAACAGTACAAAAAAAATGGAAGAGACGACCCAACCCAGCAAGCCCAGCCCACTGGCTCAACTAGCCCACTCACTCTCTCAAGCGTGAAACGTTTTCTCACCGCAAAAGAAACCCACGCAGTCGCTGAACGCCCGGACCCACTTTCTTTTCCTCTCTCTCGCTGACGACGCAGCCCCACTGCCCCGTCATCATCGTCAACCCCGCGACTTGTTCTTCCCCAAACTTCGCTGCAGTTTCTGCCGTGAATGCGCGCTGTCAATTCGCGTTAATGGCTAATTAAATCCCGCACTGCAACGACGCCTCTTAACAGCCCTGGTCTCCTCTCCCTTCTCCCCCAGACCACACCTCACAGGATCCACCAGGCTGCGTCAATTCTGCCTTGCTTTGCCGCTGCTCCGACGAGCTACACGAGCGAATTCCAGCAGCCCCGCATCACCCCTTGCCTCCTCGACCACGCTCACATGCACCCCACATCCTGGCAAACCACCCCATAGCATTAGCTCGCCCACGCGTGCTCTGCAGCGTCGACAACAACGACGAACAGTAGCGCCACCGTCTGCTTTCCTCTCCGGTGACTCCTCTGGTAAGAACCTGACCGCCCCTCTCCTTCTCCTTCACGCACGCATCATCACCACATCCCTGCACATCTAACGTGCCTTCCGTTTGCTCCCTCGTGACCCGTAGCGCCGCCCTCGACGACGACAGAGCGTGGCCGTCGTCAGACGCAACTCCGACGAGCAATTATCAGCAACCTCGTGCGCCCCTTGCCTTCCCGCGAGTACCTTGAGCTTCGCCGTGATCTCCTGAAGCTGGTGAGCATCTCCTTACCCTTCCTTGCTTCCTCAAGCGCCAGCTCCGCCGCTAGCCAAACATCGCCGCCGCGCGCAGCCGTCGAGCGCCGCCAGAACTTGGTCAGGGTGATGATGGCCGTTAGATGTCGATCTAATGGATGCGATAGATTCACTTAACGCCGAAGGGGTACCCAATCTGTGCCGTGCGATGTAACTTGATCCAACGCCTCACGTTGATGATCCACGCGAACCGGTACGGGCGAATAAGAATTAGCCACGTGTCTCAGTTGGTTTGAATTAAAACAGATTTGACCTATTAGATGCTAGATTTTGTAAAATCCATAACTTTTAATCTACACGTCCAATTTTTGCAAACTTTATATCAATGGATTCAGAAAAACAAGCCCTAGACAACCATGCACTTTGTTTAGTAAAAAGCTTCTGTTAAATTGTTTGTTTTTACAGAAACTTGTGTATGCATGTTTAGGATATATAATTTATTCCAAAATATTTTTGAGGATAAAATCTTTGGAAAATGGTGTTTTTTGAACCTACTGACCATAGGAATCAAATTGTGGTTTCAAAAATGTATTTGGTGAAACAAAAGAATAAACTTTGGATTTAAACCATTTCTAGTCAAATAAAAATATGGTTTGTTTATTAAAAATAGTTTTGGAAGAAAACCTTTAAGAAATGTTTTGGAAATAAACTCTCTGACCCTAAACACAAGGTTTTGTGGTTTGAAAACATATTTTGTGAAACCTATAGAATTTTGCCTTATTAAAAGCATTTCTTCACCACATAAAATAATGACTTGATCTAAAAATGGTTTATGAAGTAAAATCTTATACAAATGATTTTGCCTCTTTATAAAATGACCATTAGGTGTTTTCAAATGTTTATGAACCATTAGAAACCATTTTTTCAAATAAAACAATCCTTCACATGCTTGCATGTATTGTTTTGCTTCTACCATTTTATGTGATGAATTGCTTGAATGGTGGATTGAAATATTGTTTGCTTGATTGATTTGTAGTGATTTGAAGTGAGTGAACATTGCAAAGATCAAGGAGTGAACCTATACTCTCTACCAAAAAGGCAAGTGATGCTTCATACTTTTGTCCCATTATTTTCACTATGCATTAGTGATATTTCTAAGTAGGACTTATATGAAATTTTGCTAAGTATAAACCATGCTATGGGAAATCCTAGTAGATGAAACCTTAGTAGAAATTTCCTAAGTTAAGAATTCCTACTACAATCATGCTTAGCTTAGCTAGTAGAAAACAAGGGTGGACTTTATATCCATGCTATGGTAAAATTTCTAAGTCTGAGGACTTGTGTTTTTGTTTAATAAAACAACTAAATGAATGAATCACCTGGGTGGAATGGAAGGAATGGTTTGTGTTGAGTGGTCATGCAAGTCCAGTATGCTGGGGGAAACTTGGGCATCACCAAGTCCAGCATGCTGGGGAAAACTTGGTGTCTCACTTGTGGATGGCCACCCAGGAACAAAGAGATTTGAGATGTCAAATGTTGAGAAGCTTCAAGTGCAACCACTTGGCATTATGGGCTCTGCCTGGATCATATAGGTTGCAATAACTTAGCCAAATGGACAGTTGGTGGTAGGGGTTTGATAGGTTGGAGCGCGTCCATTTTGGTCTAAGGGAAGGCTTCTGAAAGATCTTGTCTTGGGAAACCAAGTCTTGTGGGGAAAGTGCACCACCTCTGCAGAGTGAAAAATCTAAGTACTTAGCCATGTCCCTGGCAAAGGACAATTTGAGCATCTAGACATGGAAGCTATCAAGAACCTCATCATCCCAATTTCTAAGTTAAAAACTTGTGGTTGAACAAGGGTTTAAGGTTCACCAATTTCTATTGGTGGTTCCTTGGGTGATTTTGTCAAAGCAAAAACTTAGTGTTTTCAAATGATAAGGAAAAATCTATTTTGAGCAATGCAAGCCTAAGCTCCACTTAGCCAAATGCATATAGATGATAGACTCCACTATACTACCATAGTATCACTTGCCAATACAATTCAAATGTATTGACCCTTGTGGCTGTAATTTGTTATGTTGCAGGTTTGTTTGATATTAGTGAAGTTATTGATTAGGATTATAAGTCTACAACCAACATGTCTGCCTGTGGCACTTTGAAGATGAAGGACCCCATGCTATTGTTATATTCTGCTGCATTGTAACGAGATAGCCAAATGAGCTATGTAAGATGTAATAATTTATTTTATTCCTGGTTATAAAGTTGTATTATGACCTTTGTTTCTTGATATTACATCTTAACTATGGATGCTAGCTATTGATCCAGGGACTAGCATTGTAAACACAGGGATCTCTACCTTATTAAAGGTTGGGAACCTTACACTATGAGACGTAACAGGGGAGGAAACGGAGGTCCGGGTGGCCAAACCCACCCCAGGCATGGGCCCACCTTGCCCTACGCCTGGAGGGGGTGTGACCCCCGAGATTCGTCTCCGCCTCCTTTTCGTACCGACACCTTCATTATGCATTGAAACTTTGTAATATATACCCCCCGGGTTTCCCGAGGTTCTTGTATCTAGTTCTCGTTGTGTTTTTGTTTCGATCTGTTTCTGTCAGGCAAATTCTCAGTTTTGGAGCTACAATGTCTTCCTCTGGATTACCCATGGAGGATTCCTCTGCGGATGTACTCAACCCGTACATGTATGAGTTGAGGATCCATCCCAAGGATTCTCAAAGATGGGAAGGTACAAATGAAAGAAGTTCAAGGCCCTAAAGGATAAGGCAGTCTGGAAGACAGGATGGAAGCATTGGAGCAGGAAGTTTTTAGGTACAAGAAGATGTCAAAACGCGAAGTGGATGTTATTCACAAGATAAGTTCATAACTCAGCGCCAAGCACAAGGAGGTTGCTGAGCTCCGAGAACAAGTCTTCTCGCTTTGTCAGACCACCAACCAATTACAATCACAACTCTGCGACATACAAAATCAAAACTATGAGTATGAGGCTAGATTTAATCGCATAAGCTCTACTGCTAGTTTCAGGACCGCAGAGACAAGGACGTCCTTTTTGGATGGGGCTTTGCCTTGGAAGTTTTATAATGACAAGAGAACACCACCACCACCCTAGGAGTAATTCGTCATCAGGTTTGGCATCCCCTTGGCTTGTTCCAAGCTTGGGGGAGTGCCGCGGTATCACCATCATTATATTTCATCTTTTACCTTTTTAGTGGATTCATATCTTTGGTAGAGAAGTTATCTTATAGTTTGGTTTGCATGTGGAAGTATCTCTCCTTTAGTTGGTTATCTATGTATCCCTTGGTGTGAGTGCCTTTATGGAATATTAATGAGAAGTTTCATCTTTTACTTTTTGCACTTCTTATTTTAGTTTGAAATCTCTATTATATGATGGATCTTGTTTATCAGTATTGGCATCACTTTGGGAGCATCAAGTAAATCTAAATTGGTTTTGGCAAACCGAGCTCTGGTCAGTAGCAACACTTTTTGAGGTTTGAAAGAAAAAGAGAAAAAGCTTATAGGTATTTTGTATCATTTACTTTCTTTCTTGTTGGCTCATAAGCTTAGTATTCTTTATTTAAGATCTTTTGTGTCTTCAAGGAATATTGCATGTTTGGCTTTATCACTTATAGGTTTGATTGTTTCTTTCAACTCTTTTGCTTGCTACCCAACCTTGCTAGCCAAAAACCTATTTTGAGAAGGCATACTTCTCATGTTTCCAAACCCTTTGAACCAAAACTAGTGTCATTTGTGTCCACCATATCTACCTATTAGCATTATTGTTATTCCAAGCAAATTTTCAAGCTTCATCTATCTTTCGAATTAAAAAGTATTTTGTTATGTTAAAACTAGTTAGTAAAGCTCTCACGAACTTGATGGCACACCTTATTTTCCTGCCCCTAATAGACTTGAACCATTGTGTCATCGAAGTTGTATATGCTTGCATCTATACATTGGAATTAGCAGAACCGTACTGTCACGGTGAACGCTTTCAACATTGCACTTGTACGTAGTACACAGTTGATATTATGCTCTTTTGTTTGCGGATGTCGACGGTGTGAAATAAAGAGGGAGCTTGTAAGTCCATGGAGTGATGTATGTGTGTTAGAGAAACGCCTGGGCCGCTAGCCTAAGCCATGCCTAATCATGGTGGAAACTTGCAGCATCACCATAGTGAGCATTCTGTGAAACATCCTCAATAAAAAGCTATGCACATAGTAAATAAAAAGATTGCTAAGATGCTTATTGTCTGCTTGCCTTGTCATTTTGGTTATGGGATAACTCCTGTACCATGTGCAAGGGGTACCCCATTGGCAGTTCTCTATGATACACATGTACTTACAATGACAAGAACTTACCGGTAACCAAAGTTGAGTAGCATGTGGAGCGACCCTCGTACTCAAGGGACATGAGATTGCCAACTTATATTTCATCAAGCATATACTCCATCCTTGTTCACTTTAACCTTAATCATCTCAAGATGCCTATGATAGGGGCAATGAGGGCTCAAAGCTAGTAAGTACCATAATCTTTTGGAAGCTCTTTATGACTTGAAATCCCTGCTTCCCTCTATGAAGGGACCTTTCTCCTATTTTCTAAGTTGAGTCAGTAAACCTACTTCCTCTCTTTCTCCAGCAAGCATTTGAGTTGTTGTGTTGCAAGCATTCATATGGTGATTTATCCAATCATGTTGTTTATCTTCTTTGTTTACACAAGACTCTTATGAAAGCCTGCTTTGTGAAAACCTTTTTGAACAAAGAGTACTCCTGTTTTAAAACTTCTTCAAAAAGCTTTATTTGTGAAACTGTTTGCCAGCTGTTCTCTGACCAAGGACAAGAGTTTGCCAATTCCAATTATGATATATCTTTATGCATCTCTATTATGACTCATGTACTTGTTGCAAGCTAAGATATATAATAGTGAGTTGCTTTCTTCTATGAGTTGTGTAATGGTAAGTGTGATGCTTCTTGCCCGTATTCTTTTATCGACACTTGACTCCATAAACCTGTGGACATGTTTACTGAGCTCAGTTTTCGGTTGGGGACAAGCGAAGGTCTAAGCTTGGGGGGAGTTGATAAGTCCAATTTGCATCACCTTTCTATATCATAATTTGCCTCTATTCATTGATATATGTCTTATCATGAGGTGTTACTTATGTCTTTTCCTCTGTTTTTGCATGTTGGATGATTCTTGGAAGATGGACTGCCGGAGTCAGGTTTCTGATGGAAAAAGAGGTGTTTTGATGCAATTTCGCGAAGATCAGAAAAATACCAGAAAAATATTGGAAAATTAAATTTTCCCAGAAGACGGAGGAAGCCAGAAGGGGGGCATAGCCGGGCCACAGGGGGCCCACACCCCCTAGGCACGGGCCCACCTTGCCCCGCGCCTAGGGCAGGTGTGGCCCACCTGGCCGGCTCACGACTCCGCCCTCTCGCCTATATCTTCCCCACGGAACCCTAATGTAACATCCCAGGATTAGCACCTAAAAATAGTGAGGCCACATGTGTGTGCATTGCATTCATGCATAAGAAAATCCAGGGAATTTTCGCGCAAAACACAAGGAGTTGTAGAGGGATCGGGATATCTCTTGTTCTGATGAAAACGTCAGCTCATGTGTATGGATTTCGACATGACCTCTACTATATTCTTGTGTCTTGGGAAAACAATTCAATTCATGTTTGGAATTGAGAATTTAAATTCAAATTTGAATACTTGGGAATATTTCCAGGATAAGTAAATAGTATATAAACAATAAAATGAAAATTGTGGTACAAAATATATTCAATCATATAATAGATAAACGTTTATAATTAAGTGGAATAAGAAATTGCAAACAGGGAGTAAAAGTATTTCTTATAATAATAAGTACATGTTACAACATTCTTTATAATAAAGGTATTACAAAAATATAATACAAAAGAATTCTTATATTTAAAATAAATATGAATATTTATTATCCTTTATATAATACACAAAAGAATATTTATTATTCTGTTCCTTATTCAGTAACAACAAATCAACTAGAATAGAATTAGTAACATATTACCTCACAAGAATAATCTCAAAAGAAAAGTAAACTTTATTAAATAAAAGAAGGTTCTTACAAGGAGACTTTACAAGAGAATAAATAAAAGATTACATTGAAGATTAAATCCTGAACTACCATCTAACTATTTCCTAATCTAGTCTTCATTGATCTTCCATCGGTAGTTTTGTACCTGCAACACAACACAAAAAAGAACAAATCAAAAGTAAAATAGGGGTTAGTGTGTTAGTGTTTTACTCTCAGAATTGCAGTGAAGTGGACTGCTAGATCATCACCGAGTAATTTGAATAGGGACAAAAATATAAGATCTATTCTTATCAATAGATTTTGCGTGAGACTGATGCATCATTGGCTAGTAAGGGGCAAGTTTCACCAAAGCCAGATAAAATGGTAAAAAGGTAAATCAACAAAAAATATCAAGTTAAGTTTTTATCTTTGGTTGTCTTCTATATAGTGCCAAATATCAACCACCTAAATAGTAGACCCTACTTCTGGAGGGCATTACTTTAGTAGCAACGCCAAGCCATAGATAAATAGTAGAAGTGTTCTTGCTTAGTCGTTAAGTTGTTATCTTTGGTTGTCTTCTATATTATATCTTCCTCACTGTCTCGAGGAAGCTCTCTGGATCTTTTGTAATGTGTCATATGTAATATATAGTCATGTCTTGGACCTACTGTGTTTCTGTTGTACCACTCTGAGGGATGTAATACTAGTGAATGGTGTTTCATTGGTGTTGTGTCAACGACTATAGTGTACTACATCATGCAGTGGTATGCTGGGTCACCGCAGTTGGTATCAGAGCATATGCTTTGACCTTAGGATTAAAACCCTTTATGGAAGATCTGTAGGTTGGATAGTGACTATAGGAAGCCATCTTATCTAAACCAAATGTTCTTATGAATTGTGATGAGTATCCACATGAGGATAACTTTGTCACCAGATGCGTTAATCATCCTATTTAGGAGTAGTTACTTATATTTTATCGGTATAGTGCTAGTTCAAAGAAGGTAGAACACCATTAAGATGTCTTAAGTAAGTCCAAATTAAGAAGTAGCTTATGATATAGTAAGGATATCTTTGGAAGTAGTTTAAATGGTGTAGTCTATCCATAGAAGCCATGTAAGATAGCAGAATCTTATTGTTAGTTGATAACAATAGATAACATAATGAGGGCATCATGGCATGTATAAAGTTAATGGATATGTTAATCATGAAAATATCATGGTGAGATTACCTCCAAAACCATGATATGTGTATAAGAATGTTAAGTATTTGGTAAATAGTCATGAAATAGAGTAAGAAATACATAGAATAGGACCATGCTAGAGGTCATGACTATTACAAATCTATGATAATCTTTGGTTTTTAGGTCTTATGTAGAATTTGGTTAGTTGTTTGAAGAGAACATGTAAGAATAATTTATCACAAAATAGGAGTTTCACGGTAAATTTTAGGTCCAAAGGGGAGGTCAGAGGTTAGTCAAAACCAATTTGAGACCACTTTGTTAAAAAATTATCTAGTTGCAACTGAGCAGCGTGGGTAAATATGAAGGCAAGGTGTGGTATGATCCACATAAGTTGTTTAGAACCCTAGATACTTATATATTAATTCATATGAAGATTGAAGTATATAACATCAAACATGGAGTATGAGAGATGTTTTACTCAAAGTACTACTTCTACAGGTTTTGATGTATGTTTGTTAGTTATACTATTTGGAATTCTTGGATTTTATTGGATTTTATTGTGTGGCTAGATTCGTGCATGAAGTTTGAACTTGATGAGCATGTGCATGATGTTACATGAAGTTCTTACTTAATGTTACAGGTCTTGAGGAAAAAATGGGATCGCGTGAGGGAGAGACGAGTTACCATCGAGGCAAAGTAGAAATGAAGGCTCATATGATGATGGATGACAAACCAAAGGAGGTCATTTACACACCTCTGAAGGAAAGATCAACTCTGAGACCATACTCACCCACCAATGGAGAGTTTATCCAGTATATGAGGGGGTATGGAGGAAGGAAGTGGGATGGAGTTAGAACCTCAAAACAAATCTTATAGTAAGATAGCATAGAGAATGCATGAGAAGTCATCTAAAGAACTTCAACCAAGAAATATACTGGTGGAATTCTTGCAAACCAAACCCTGGAGTTTCTCTATGACTGAAGATCCTATGGAGGCAGAGAATTGGTTGATGGACACATCCCGTAAGCTTCACAGTGTGGGGTGTAAGGATGAAGAGAAGGTATGTTATGCCATATACCTATTGTCTGAAACTGCAGCATTATGGTGGGAGGAATCGAAGTACAAGTTGTCTGGAGAAGGTGTTTGTACATGGACGGAGTTTAAGAAGAAATTTTGAGAGGCATTTGTTCACAGGAACATCATAAAAGGGAAAGCTAGTGAAGATGTAGGGCAAAATAATCTTCCAGTGTTGAAGCATGTGCGCGAGTTTAACCGACTATCTCGTTACATTTGTGAGGAAGTTAATAAGGAGTCCAAACGACAAAAGAGATTCATGAAAGGATTATAGGCAGTTATGAAGATGCAACTTAGGATTGTCCGTGCAAAGGAGTTCCAGGAATTGTTAGATAGTACACCTATTCCAGAGGATGGGGAGAAGGGTGTAGCAGAAGAAAAAAACAAGGAAGCCAAAAAGGGAACCACTTTATCAAGAGCAATTCTCCGAAGTCACAATTGTGGAAACTGTGGAACCAAGGGACATCAGATTAGTGAATGTCATAAAGCTCAAGCGACTTGTCAGAGGTGTGGGGAAGCAGGACATATCAGACCCTATTGTCCAAATAGGCCACAAATATGTGAATTGTTAGTAGAGGGTGGTGAATCACCACCAAATGGTGGAAAGAAGAGGAAGACTAGTGGTCAAAAGAAAAATGTATGTTACGAATGTGGAAAACCAGGACACATAAGAAGTAACTGTATGATATTAGAATCTGATGAAGGAAGAGATGTAGCAATTGGAGTATCACCGTCAAAACGGAAAATGGTGGAAGGCACATCTTCTAAGAACCTAGGTGGGAATTCTTTTGGGAAACAGAAGTATGAAGCCACGAATCAAGTCAACAATAGTGTCAACCACAACAGGGCAAATGGTAAGTCAATACGTTATTAGCCATACAAGTTGCCTAGTGTACACACTTAAGATGTCAGAGAATACATATTGATAACCACAAATGAGTGGATCTATCATATGTTTCTTTGTAAGACCATTAAAAAATCCTAAAGCTTCTAAAAGAGTAGCATCAGAAGTACGCCATGACCACAGCTGGTATTTGGTTGGTCTAGTTAGCCGAATCTACTTGGTACGACTTAAAGAACATAAAACTTGGCCTACGTTAAGTAAATCTGAAGAAGTGTTATATTAGAGCAATCGTTTTCCAAGATGCTTCGCAAAGTCGGTCTTGCAAATCGAACAACATCCTGACCATGTAAACAATGTGGAGGTATGATTAGGAGTCAGAGAATATTAGAAAAAAACCCAAGGGGAGGAGATAACATTAGGTTAATGTAAAGGTTTGATATCTGGAGGAAAGTATGGAGAAGACTTAAATCATGATTTAGCTACATTTTATTTTCACAAGAATAATTGAACCTTTTGGAAACAAAGCAATGTGGAAGTTCAGACTTATACCTCTAGATAATAAAAAGGAAAATCTTCAGCTTAATAATAAGGAAGTTGGAGTAGTAATATAGAAGTTGTTAAGAAAACTTGCTAAATATTTAAAAGATTAATAGCTTGAAAAGAAAGGTATTTTAACATATAAACAAAATCCAAATAGTAAGTAATCAAGAATCTAATTATTCTTAGTTTTGTATAGCGTATCAAAACAGGCCTATTGCTTGGTATATGAAAGCGTGAGTGATTTGGACTAAATGAGTCCAAAACATTCTTAGTAAATAAGCCATAAGGATGAAGTGTACCAGCAATAGGTAATATTAGAGCTAAGGCTATCATCGGGTATAGTCCAAACCAAACATCTTACCATAAGGAGATTTTCTCAAAATATAGATCCTCTCAAATAGACCCAAATCCGAAGATACTTAAAGGCACATGATCAAAACATGAATGTTGAATTCGAAGAAATCAATAGGATTGATGGTTGGACATTATTAAGATAGAAGTGGACTCAAGTAAAAGTTTTAATGAAGATACCCCAATTATCTTTATTACAGATTAAAGAGCCACTATGGTCCGAAGAGGTCAGCTCTACCTTCCAAAACGCAAGAGAGTGCGAACTTTGGGGACGAAGTTGAGTTTAAGGGGGGAAGTCTGTAACATCCCACGATTAACACCTAGAAATAGTGAGGCCACATGTGTGTGCATTGCATTCATGCATAAGAAAATCCGGGGAATTTTCGTGCAAAACACAAGGAGTTGTAGAGGGATCGGGATATCTCTTGTTCTGATGAAAACGTCAGCTCAAGTGTATGGATTTCGACATGACCTCTACTATATTCTCGTGTCTTGGAAAACAATTCAATTCATGTTTGGAATTGAGAATTGAAATTCAAATTTGAATACTTGGGAATATTTGCAGGATAAGTAAATAGTATATAAACAATAAAGTGAAAATTGTGGTACAAAATATATTCAATCATATAATAGATAAACATTTATAATTAAGTTGAATAAGAAATTGCAAACAAGGAGTAAAAGTATTTCTTATAATAATAAGTACATGTTACAACATTATTTATAATAAAGGTATTACAAAAATATAATACAAAAGAATCCTTATATTTAAAATAAATATGAATATTTATTATCCTTTATATAATACACAAAAGAATATTTCTTATTCTATTCCTTATTCAGTAACAACAAATCAACTAGAATAGAATTAGTAACATATTACCTCACAAGAATAATCTTAAAAGAAAAATAAACTTTATTAAATAAAAGAATGTTCTTACAAGGAGTCTTTACAAGAGAATAAATAAAAGATTACATTGAAGATTAAATCCTGAACTACCATCTAACTATTTCCTAATCTAGTCTTCATTGATCTTCCATCAGTAGTTTTGTACCTGCAACACAACACAAAAAAGAACAAATCAAAAGTAAAATAGGGGTTAGTGTGTTAGTGTTTTACTCTCAGAATTGCAGTCAAGTGCACTGCTAGATCATCACTGAGTGATTTGAATAGGGCCAAAAATATAAGATCTGTTCTTATCAGTAGATTTTGCCTCAGACTGATGCATCATTGGCTAGTAAGGGGCAAGTTTCACCAAAGCCAGATAAAATGGTAAAAAGGTAAATCAACGGCAAATATCAAGTTTCCACTTGATCTGATCCACATATGACACAATCAGGCACACAGCACAGTCACTGCATGCAGCAGCTGTGGTGTTTACACATCAATGAGAGTTTGGGAAGTAGATAAGGGAGGGAGTAGCCGTAGCACAACTGCTAGTGTACTATTTGCTTCTCCACCCAAGCAAGGACTCAAGAACTGCACCTAATCCATCAAAGCACACAAGAGATAGAGAACCAGCCACAATACAACACTAGCACCTGAGATATCCATTTCACTCCATAGCCAAGAAAACCACACCACCACATCAGCAACATCTGGTTGCTAGGAAAGCCATCCAAGATCTAGGAGGGGAGGAGTTCCACAGGGAAGGCAGTAGCTCAGGAGGAACTGGATAGAAGTTCAACAAGGAGCACAAGCAAGGTGATCAAGATCAGCACTAGCCCAACAACAACCACAACTCTACAAGCAACAGGCTTATATACTAAGATCATAGCACTGCCTCTCATTAGTTTCAACTCAAGCAATAGTTGCACCAAATTCCAAAAAGGAGTAGAAGTAAGAGTGCTCTCAGATTAGCATAGATGCTATGCTAGTCACATCATAGAGCTAATAGGCAACAATAGTATCTATTCTCATTTTATATTGGGGCCTCATCCTTTGCATCATAGGCTGCATCTCAATCCACAACAAAGTTATTCCAACATGATGTTTCATCCACCAGTCATTTCCAATGACAACAGGTGTCTTTAGAAAAAATGATCATATGGTTGTGTACCTCTAGGGAGGCATCACAATAACATGACCATATTAATAGAAGCCACAAGGTGCTCTATTAGCCAAACAATCAATAGCTAACTAATTCAGCAACAGATCATAATACTAGAAACACCACTGTGCGCACTCCAGATGGAGGCACCACAGTAGGAAGATTCCAATATTAGAAGCCACTGAAATCACTAGCTAAGATTAACATCAAATACCCATGTTAAAAGAATGAGTTACATCCATGGGGTATTATTTCAAATCATTTTCCCAAAATTATCCTTTCTAGGAATCATTTGTTTAGATATCAAGCCATTAAGTAGCCAAAGAGGATCTACTTTGCATATTCCAATTCTTATCTGACCCAAGATCATGCATGTGCATGATCTGATCCACATCAACTCATTCAAAACCATCGGCAAGTAACCAAACAAGAATCTAAAGCATTTCCCTAGCTATCTTTTGCTAGGAATCATTTAAAAATGATGTAGCTATATTCAAGAGAGGATCAAGATCATCAATGAATCAGATTCAGGGCATCAAATATATCTCTTATAAGATTAAAGACTAGCCACCAATCTAGGAATCATCAAGTAAGATCAATGATCTGTCAAATAGATAGTACCATTTAGTGACAACATCACATCTAGATAACCTAATTACTTTAGCAATTGGCTTCAGTATAAAGAACCATCTAGCAATCTCAAATTGCTAATACATGGACACACCACAGGAGGCCATTATCCAAAATTCAGAGAACTGAATTTGTATCCACATTAATTGTAGTATACAGAATCAAATGGCAGAGCCTGTTATTTAACCAGGCATAACCAACATCAAAAGTACAAGTTTAGGAGAACATCTGCCAGCAATCTCATAGTAACCAAACATCACTACAGAGGGTATGAACCCTAGTTGCAGAGATGTAACCTTGATAGGGTGTAATCATAGCAAGCATGCTTGACATGGCAAGGTAGATAGAGCATAGAGAGAAACACAGTAGGGGAAGCACACTTACCCGAGGTCCTCGCAAGAAGTTAGAAGAGGAAGCAGAGGAGTGGCCGGCGGCGATGAAGAGGCGGCAGCACAGGGAGCACCCCCGGAGGGGCGCTGCAACCCGCACTTGCAGCTCATCAGGAGCAGCCTGTGGAGAAGGGGTGAGGATCATGAGCAACCCAGCACCGCGTCGACGAAGCACCAAGGCGTCTGAACCCTAACCCTAGCCTCGGGCGAGGGTCAGCACGGCCGGGAGAAGACCCCAGAGGGGAATCGGCTTGGACAGGATCATGTGGCGGCGTCGACTCAGCAGTATTGCACCGCGGCATGGCCACGGTGGCGGAGTCACTGCCGGGATTGGGCAGGCGACGGCGCGGCGTCGCTAGCGTCCAGGAGGGGAACACGTGGGTGCGATGTGAGAACGAGGGAGAAGATAAGGATCTACTGGGCCGAATTGGACCAAATCGTCCTATGGGCCAGAGTGACTCGTGGGTCAGGCCCAATAAGGGAATAAAGAGAATAAGTCAAGAAAAAAAAATATATAATTACCAAAATACCCTAAGCTTATTTTAGCTCTACTAAAAATAGAAAATCTTAAAGAAAAAATGTATATATATTTTAAAACATCACAAGAATAAGATCTACCTAATAAAAATATAACTTTATTTGTTTAAGATTTATATAAAGCAAATAAATGTTAACACCATTAAATCCTAAGTGAAATTTCATAAATAAGGAAAAATCCTAAAAATGAATAAAAATCATATTTGTGTATAAAAATAAATTTACTATTTTATAAAAATACTAACTTAATTATTTTATAAATAAAATTTGAAGTAAGTATTCAAAGACATTTAAATATTTAAAGAATTTTAATAAACATAAGACCAATATTTAAAAATAAATAAAAATTACTTTCAAGATATTAAATAAATATACTAAACTAGAAAAATATTAAATATACCATTAGAAAAGTTTTAAAGATTATAAAAATAATAAATCCTTATCTATTACCTATTTTATCATAATGAGACAACTGTTTTGTTAATTCATTAAAAATTATTTCTTAAGTAAGAAATAACTACATTTCCTTATAATACACTAAATTCTTTAATATTAATTACTAAGTCCAAACCCATAATTATAATAAAACCTAAATGTAAACTATTAACTCTATAATACCCTTTTGAAACCTTTAATCAAATTTAAACCAATCATTCACTTAAATACCAAATAAATTATCTCATACCCTAATCACACTTATCATAAATCTAAAATTTGGGAATAATTAAAACATATTACACCTTAAGTTTCTTTACCTTTTTAAAGTTAACTTTAGTCTAAAAATTTATAATCACCATGTCTAATAAACTACTTATGTTTTTATAATTAACTTTGATCTAGTTAGATTAAGACAGAAAGAATCTCAAGCCCAAACTAATCAATCACACACAAAAGTGTAGGGGTTCGTAGCATGGAAAACAAAAAATTTCTACCGCATGAACACACAATCAAGATCTAATCTATGATCAAGCCAAGATCTATCTACTAGATTGTAGCAACGAGTCAATAGAGTACTAACCCTCGAAGATCCAAAGCGGTTAACGAGAGCAGATTCTCGTGGGTGATGTAGTGGTACACTTCCGATCTCAAGATCGCGTAGACGATCCTTCCGGCGCTGCGTTCCGGCAGCGCTCCCGCAGTCGGTCACACGTTCGGTACTCGATGAAGACCTTCCTCTCCCTTGTTCCAGCAGGCAGCGGAGGTTGTAGCACTCTCCTCGCGATTTCGGCAGCACGACGGCGTGGTACCGGAAGTAGAGGAGAGATCTCGCAGGGCTTCGCCTTAAGCCGGAGCGAGTATGGTGGACTATGAGAGAGCCCTCGGTGTTCTAGGGTTTAGACACACCATGGAGGGGATGCTAGGGCCGGCAGCTAGGGCTTGGAGGTTCCCAAGTCGGCGGCTAGGGGAGAAACCCTAGGCGGCGGCTATGGTGGGCGGCGGCGGCTAGGGTTAGGTTTAGAGGGGGCAATCTTGTGTGCTAGGAGGGGAGCCCTGCCCCTCCTCTTATAGGAGGGAGGCGCCGGCCAAGGGGAGGGGAATCCCTCCCCAACTCGGATCCCAAGTGGGCCGGCGGTGGAGGAGGGACTCCTCCCCAACTCGGTTTCCACCTCCCTCTCCACTTCCCAAAAATAGCCGTTTGACTTTCAAATTGGCGTTTGACTTTTTCAAACTAGGATTTGATTAAACCCTTTATTTTGTTCAGAGATGACACCTAGTACATGATGCAATCATACCAACTTGATATAACACATTCATGTACCCTTCCCCTCCGGAGTGCCGGACATTCCGGAACCTTCTAGAACATTCCCGATGAAAACACCGGAACCATTCTCCAACCCCGAAACAGGACTTTCCTTATATGAATCTTATTCTCCGGACCATTCCGGATCTCCTCGTGATATCCTGGATCCCATCCGAGACTCCGAACAACATTCGGTCTCTTTCTCATCAATCCATAACTACTCAAACAACGTCGAATCCTTAAGTGTGTCTCCCTACGGTTCGTGAATTATGCGGACATGACCGAGACACTTCTCCGATCAATAACCAATAGAGGAATCTGGAAATTCATATGGCTCCCACATATTTCTATGATTAATTTGCGATCGAATGAACCACTTACATACGATACCAATTTACCTTTGTCTCACGATAGTTTACTTATCTGAGGTTATGATCGTCGGTATCTCTGCATACCTAGTTCAACCTCGTTACTGATAAGTACTCTTTTCTAGTTCCCGTGATATGTGATCCCTTGTGAGCCAGTCACATGCTTGCAAGCTAATTGGATGACATTTCACCGAGAGGGCCCAGAGTATATCTATCTGTCATATGGATGGACAAATGCCACTCTTGATCCATGTGTTTCAACCAATACTTTCCGAACACTCAATGCCACCTTTATAGCCACCTAGTGACGGTGTGGTGTTTGATGTCATCAAAGCATCCATCCGGTAAAGGTGATATGCATGATCTCATGGTCGAAGGAATTATGTTACTATGTATCAGAAAGCATATAGCAATTGAACTATTTAAAATGACTTGATCTTTATGCTACGCTTATCTATAGGAGAATGTCCATCACATCATTCTCCTAATGATATGACCCTGTTGTTAATAACATCTCTATGTTCATGATCAGGAAACCATGATCATATATTAACCAACAAGCTAGTTTAACAAGAGGCTTTACTAGGGACTCTTTTATGTTTACAAATCACACAAGTATTAATGTTTCCGGTTAATACAATTATAGCATGGTATGTAAACATTTATCATAAGTATGAAGATATGATAATAACCACTTTGTTATTGCCTCTTGGGCATATCTCCAACAGTCTCCCACTTGCACTAAAGTCAATAATCTAGTTTCAAACCTTTGTGTATTCAACACCTATGGCTTTCCGGTGTTTTATGTACACGATTGCTAGTGGTCAACTGATCTCCGGATCTGACACTTCCAGGTCCATGTGTAATTGCATGTCTTTGCGTCTCTACGCATCACTCATTCTCTAATGAGATGGCTTTGTATAAATTTGGTCCTTAGGTGAGACCTTTAGTTCTTTGGGGTTAAAACATGTTGATAATATTGTCGTACAATATATCTTCATAGTATTATCCCGTTGTGAACTACACCTAGTTTGATAACAAACTACTTGACACAAATGCCCTCTTTAGCTGCTATTATAGCAGTCATATACTTAGCCTTTTGTTGTAGTATCTGTCACAATGTCTCAACTTTGGAACTCATCCAAATCCATTATGGAACTTACTTTCCATTATATTGTGCCACCCTTAGTTTAGATTGAGATAAACTTAATTTGTACTTTGTGACAAAACTAGTATCAATGTAGTACTTTTACAATGAACTAACCATCTATTTGTCACTTCTGCAAATAATATACTCTTAGTTCTTCCAAAATATCATAAGAATATCCTTACTATTGTCCAATGATTATCTTATGAATCATTCTGGTATATGCTCATAATGTTTAGAGTATAGGACATATCTGGATTTGTACATATCACAGTATGATTGATATAATTACCTTTTGTGATTTCATACATCAAGTATCAATATATACTTGAATCTTTGTTTCACTTACCCAGTTTCAATACACTTGAATATATCATCAATATTGAACTCATTCAACCCTTTCCGTGCGACAAGAACATTTCTTGTAGTTTCTATATTGAACTCATTCAATATATCATCTATGTACTTTCGGCACAACCATATTAGCATCTATTGATGCAAATATTTGGGTTTTGCCTAAGTCTTTCATCGGGATGAAATTCTTAATATGTGTTAATAAAAGATACATCATTTCCAATCAACAATATGTCTTTCACATAATGTATTAGAAACATGTCTTAGCGCTCCCACTTAATTTCTTGCAAATGCAAGCATCTTCATCGTCTCCGACGAATTTAAACTCCTTTAACAGTTTCATCATAGTGAAGATTCCAACTCCGCACTGCTTACTTCAACCATTGAAGTTTGCATATGCATTTAGCATCCTTTGAATTAACAAAACCCTTTGGACCATGTCTTGCACATGTCCTAGGTAACCCTTCTATTAGAAGAACTTGTTTTTGTTTATCCAACACATAACAAAATTATATGTCGTGGTTGCTACATTAATCCGTCTAGACTAAATATCGCTATGAAAGATCAAATTTGTCATAGTCAACCTTTGAACATTGTTGTGAACTCTTTCCCAACATGTCGACTATTTCATAGATGTGCAACATCCATGTATATTTATTTATAGATCCAAACACAATTGTAAGGTCTTACACCTTTCTCGAGGGTCCTTCAAGTTCAAAACTTGACTTCTCGTGTATGGAACTATCACGGATTTTATGGCTTCAAGCCATTTTATGGAGTCAGGGCCCATCATCGCTTCTTTGCATGTAGTACGTTCATTATTCTCAAATAATGATTCAACCCTCAAATTTTGGTATTTGATTTCTTACTCGACCTACTTGGTTCAATAGAAACTTTGACCTTCGTAACCACAACCTTTGAGGCACGTGAGCCATGAGCATTGTTGCTGCCTCCAGAACACTTTTCGGCGCTGCGCAACTTTGCACATATAGCTAAGGTTCTTTTAACTTTATCAAAGTTCTATTGTCCTCGCACTTATCTTTTCACGGAAAAATTCCTTCTCAAAGAAACTTGACGTTCTAAGTGACAAACACTTTTGTCTCCGATGTTATGGAGGATTACTTAACAATTATTTGAAATAACATACAAAGACAGGTTCATCTGACTTTGGTTGCAAACATCTTTATTATGCATAGCATACCAATGTTTAAGAAAGGACAACTTGGGTTTTATCCCAAACCATAACTTTATATGGTGTCATTTCAACGGATTATGATGGAGCTCTTTTCAGTGGAAAAACGGTAGTCTCTCAAGCTTTTAATCTTTAAAATATAATGGCAGTTTTATGAATTACACCTTTGATCTTACCATGTTAAACAAGGTTTAATTACATTTCTCGAACACTCCATACTCTTATGGTGTTTCAGGAAATGCAAATCCACGGAATGATTCCTTAAATCTTAGGTATTATGCTAAACTTGTAACTCAAATATCTTATTTTATGATCTTATCATAAACTATTTATATTCTAGTTACAATGATTTTGCACTTCATCTTGAAAGTCTTTGAACTTTTAAAATGTTTCATACTTCATCCTTATTAAGTAAATATTCATATATTCACTCAATTTTTCGGAGAAAGCATATGAAGTTGAAATCCATCGCTCTTGACTATACATAATGGACTTTGTTCAACAATATGTACAAATTCCAATAAGCTAGTCATTCGTTCTTTTTTGGCCTATGAACGAAGTTTTAATTATCTCTAGGAAAGTTTCACAAGCATCATGTGATCAAAAATCAAAGACTCCAAAATTCCATCCACATGGATTTTCTTCACGTTTTCTTTCCAATATAATTTAAACGGCGATGTCACTTCCTAAGCGATCTTTCAATCAATTTTGTCTTTCGACATTTTTAGCACTAGTTTTATGGATGTGATTTCTCCAACGAGATTTGTGAATCATCCATCTTTTATGGATTACGGCAATTATTTGAACAACCCTTTGTTCTCATAATACGTGATAAAACAAATCTTGAAGGCAAGCTTTGATGTTTAACGAGCAACACAATAACTTTTTATTTGTTCTCGATGAACATCATCACATATTCTTTTGCTAGTTACTTAGGCCATTGTAGTTCATGAATTGTGTTGTTTCGTATGACGATTCACACCAACAAATTCAGTATCAAATACTCAAGAACCAAATTGTTTAATAAGCAAAGAATATAGCCATAACATGTATATCATCTATATACTTAAACTGAACAGCTCTAGTCTTTTCTTTTCTGACATATATTTATGAGATTCTCTTTCAGTATTTCCTTTTCTGTTCGAAAGAATCTATCAACATCAATAGTGGAGTCATACATATGACACATAGTTCAAAGCGTGTATAATTAAATACCAATGTCTTTGGACTTGCACTTTGAAGTAGATCACCATCATCAAATGTTTGGTGTGCTTTCAAATTCCATTCTTTAGTAATCTCTTGGTGTGGTAAATATTTTACCTACATCAAATATTCACCCTTATCATGGAATTATTCATGATCAAGCTACTTTTAGCTTATAAATATGAATCGTGAGTATAATGTTGCTTTCCAAAACCTTTTGGTGAATTAGGACAACTAGTGTCTCCAACCTTTTGCAAATTCTCATCAAATATGAGAACATGACTTTTGCCATATTATACTCTATCATGTTGTAACCAAAACTTCGTTTCAGATATCACAATATCTTCCACACATCATGGTTTCTGAAACAACTCTTTCAGATCCTAGATAACCTTGATATTAAGACAATCCTTTGAATATCAAGAATTATGGAGACAAACATGATACTCATACACTAACTCTTGGAATTGTCACTCTTGTTTTAATACCAATTATTAAACTTCATGGAGTAACCGGAACTTACTAAAAGTTTGCAATAGGACTTTTAAACTTTAGATTAACACTTCAAAACAATACGATACCAGTTCGTAAAGTAACTAACCAGAATTCTATTGTTCTATCATCTCAATTATAACTAAGCGCAAGGTGGTAAACAGATGCCAATGACTACAACAATTATGCAAATTCACTTGATTTAATTTATGATAAATAGTGTTCAACTTTTAATTATATTGCCGTTGAACTCCCACTCAAAACAATATCCCTCACATTGTTTTAGTGATCACACAAACCAAATCCACCACATCAAAACCGATCATCACGAGAGTTGATGTAGCTTCAATGGCGAACAATCATCATGTTCATCATATCTACTATATGACTCATGCTTTACCTTTCGGTGATCCGTGTTCCGAGACCATGTATGTACATGCTAGGCTCGTCAAGATTAAACCTTAGCTTCCGGATGAGAAAATCTGGCTTGCTCACGTTGTATACACTCGCAGAATCTAACACACCCGATCGTCACGTGGTGCTTCGAAACAACGAGCTTTAGCAACGGTGCTTACTAAGGATGAACACTTTAAAACTTGAAATTTGTGTGCTTGAGGGATCATCTTATAATGCTACCGTCATTAACTAAGCAATACAAGATGCATAAAGGATTAACATCACATGCAATTCATAATATGTGATATGATATGGCCTTTCTTCTTGTGCTTCCGATCTCCATCTTCAAGCACGAACATGATCTCCATCATCACCGGCATTGCATCAAGGTCAATGACGCCGCTCCATGGTTATCGTCCACCAGTTTCAACTATTACAACTAGTTTGAATAGACACGCGGGTCTTAACAGAATTTAAAGACAACCATATGGCTCCTACCGGTTGCCAACTTACAATAAGGAACATTGCATACATCAAATATAATCACAATCATGGCCATATCACATCACAGGACACCCCTGCAAAACAAAGTTAGACGCTTCTACTTTCTTTGCATGTTTTACGTGGTTTGGGGCTTTCTATAAGTGTCGTTCTAACTTACGAACAAGAACCACAACATTGATACTAGTATTGACAATCACCCATTGTAAATTAAATCTTAACTATGCTAGGAGAAACAGGCACCCGCAAAGCCACTTATGCAATACAAGTTGCATGTCAAGCGTGGAGCAAGTCTCATGAACGATGTCATGTAAGGTTAGCCCGGGCCGCTTCATCCCAACATCTCGCAAGATGCAAAGTACACAAGAAGCAATCGACAATAAAAGCATCAATGCCCACAATGACCATTGTGTTCTACTCGTGCAACAGATCTACATATAGACACGGCTCTGATACCACTGTAGGGGTTCGTAGCATGGAAAACAAAAAATTTCTACCGCATGAACACACAATCAAGATCTAATCTATGATCAAGCCAAGATCTATCTACTAGATTGTAGCAACAAGTCAATAGAGTACTAACCCTCGAAGATCCAAAGCGGTTAACGAGAGCAGATTCTCGTGGGTGATGTAGTCGTACACTTCCGATCTCAAGATCGCGTAGACGATCCTTCCGGCGTTGCGTTCCGGCAGCGCTCCCGCAGTCGGTCACATGTTCGGTACTCGACGAAGACCTTCCTCTCCCTTGTTCCAGCAGGAAGCGGAGGTTGTAGCACTCTCCTCGCGATTTCGGCAGCACGACGGCGTGGTACCGGAAGTAGAGGAGAGATCTCGCAGGGCTTCGCCTTAAGCCGGAGCGAGTATGGTGGACTATGAGAGAGCCCTCGGTGTTCTAGGGTTTAGACACACCAAGGAGGGGCTGCTAGGGCCGGCAGCTAGGGCTTGGAGGTTCCCAAGTCGGCAGCTAGGGGAGAAACCCTAGGCGGCGGCTATGGTGGGCGGCGGCGGCTAGGGTTAGGTTTAGAGGGGGCAATCTTGTGTGCTAGGAGGGGAGCCCTTCCCCTCCTCTTATAGGAGGGAGGCGCCGGCCAAGGGGAGGGGAATCCCTCCCCAACTCGGATCCCAAGTGGGCCGGCGGTGGAGGAGGGACTCCTCCCCAACTCGGTTTCCACCTCCCTCTCCACTTCCCAAAAATAGCCGTTTGACTTTCAAATTGGCGTTTGACTTTTTCAAACTAGGATTTGATTAAACCCTTTATTTTGTTCAGAGATGACACCTAGTACATGATGCAATCATACCAACTTGATATAACACATTCATGTACCCTTCCCCTCCGGAGTGCCGGACATTCCGGAACCTTCTAGAACATTCCCGATGAAAACACCGGAACCATTCTCCAACCCCGAAACAGGACTTTCCTTATATGAATCTTATTCTCCGGACCATTCCGGATCTCCTCGTGATATCCTGGATCCCATCCGAGACTCCGAACAACATTCGGTCTCTTTCTCATCAATCCATAACTACTCAAACAACGTCGAATCCTTAAGTGTGTCTCCCTACGGTTCGTGAATTATGCGGACATGACCGAGACACTTCTCCGATCAATAACCAATAGAGGAATCTGGAAATTCATATGGCTCCCACATATTTCTACGATTAATTTGCGATCGAATGAACCACTTACATACGATACCAATTTCCCTTTGTCTCACGATAGTTTACTTATCCGAGGTTATGATCGTCGGTATCTCTGCATACCTAGTTCAGCCTCGTTACTGATAAGTACTCTTTTCTAGTTCCCGTGATATGTGATCCCTTGTGAGCCAGTCACATGCTTGCAAGCTAATTGGATGACATTTCACCGAGAGGGCCCAGAGTATATCTATCCGTCATATGGATGGACAAATCCCACTCTTGATCCATGTGTTTCAACCAATACTTTCCGAACACTCAATGCCACCTTTATAGCCACCCAGTTACGGTGTGGTGTTTGATGTCATCAAAGCATCCATCCGGTAAAGATGATATGCATGATCTCATGGTCGAAGGAATTAGGTTACTATGTATCAGAAAGCATATAGCAATTGAACTATTTAAAATGACTTGATCTTTATGCTATGCTTATCTATAGGAGAATGTCCATCACATCATTCTCCTAATGATATGACCCTGTTGTTAATAACATCTCTATGTTCATGATCAGGAAACCATAATCATATATTAACCAACAAGCTAGTTTAACAAGAGGCTTTACTAGGGACTCTTTTATGTTTACAAATCACACAAGTATTAATGTTTCCGGTTAATACAATTATAGCATGGTATGTAAACATTTATCGTAAGTATGAAGATATGATAATAACCACTTTATTATTGCCTCTTGGGCATATCTCCAACAAAAAGACATTGATCACATCCTATTAACAATAAATATTGTTTAAACCTTAGAAAGGAAATATTTTCTTCAAATGTTATTGTAAAGGTCCCAACCTTTAATAAGGTAGAGATCCCTGTGTTTACAATGCTAGTCCCTGGATCAATAGCTAGCATCCACAGTTAAGATGTAATATGAAGAAACAAAGGTCATAATACAACTTTATAACCCGGAATAAAATAATTCATTACATCTTACATAGCTCATTTGGCTATCACATTACAATGCAGCAGAATATCTATATAGCATGGAGTCTTTCATCTTCAAAGTGCCACAGGCAATCATGTTGGTTGTAGACTTGTAATCCTAATCAACAGACTTCACTAACATCAAACAAACCAGCAACATATAAGTTACAGCCACAAGGGTCAATACATTAGAATTGTATTGGCAAGTTTCACTACTATGTAGAAATAAGTGGATCCTATCAATATATGCATATTTGCTAAGTAGGGTTTAGGCTCATTTGCAGAAAGCAATATAGTTTTATCCTATGTTTTCAAAATAGTTTTGATCTTTTGACAATCTTTCTGAACTCCTTGGAGAACTCCAAGTGCTTCTAATCCCTTGTTGACACCATCAAGTTTTACTTTGAGAAATTGGAGTGTCGAGATCTTCCATAGCTTCAGGCCTTAGTTGCTCAGAGTTGTCCGTAACCGGGGACATGGCTAAGTACTTAGAATTTGATCTTCTGCAGAAGTTGTACACTTTACCCACATGACACAATCTCGTCTTGATGCCACCAGTGGCCGCTGGATAAGTACACACCAAATGGAGTACCGACAGATCGAGAATGTGACAAAGTCTTTCCATAGAAGTCCTCCCAATACACAATGCTAGCTTGTCTACCAGGCACCAATGTAAGGATATATTTCCAATACACAATTCTAGTTAACTTGAAGATGCCAATGCAAGGGTCTTCCACTATGTAGTTGACTAAGCCAGAGCTCATTTAGCATGTGGCTGTACACGGAAGCCACTGTACGAGGATCATGTTTAATCTCTAAGTCCCTGGGTGGTTTTGTTCTAGTGCACATACAAAAATATAGCCATATAAACATGGTTCCCTTTGTTGCCACCTTGTCCAAAATTGAGTATCCTCATTCCACCTAGGTGGTTCTTTGAGTACTTGTTTTATTATATAAAACATATATTTTTCCAACACTTCATATAATCATATCATGTATTCCATACCAAGTCTATAGCAGGGCTAAGCATACTACAACTATGATATTTTCACTAAGGAAGATGGATTTCCTAATAGGACATAGCATAGCATAATAACATAGTAGCCCTATCATGCATACTACAAAATTACCACTAAGTGTAGTGAAAATAGTAGGACATGGATGATAGTGTCACTTGAATTTTTAGTAGAGAATATTGGTTCACTCCTTGATATTGCAAATATCACACTCTTGTAATTTGACTACAATTCAATCAAGCAAGCACATATTCAAACTAGCATTCAAACAATTTGTCACATGAAATAATAAAATCAAGTAATGCATGCAAGCATGCAAAAGATTGTTTTATTTGGAAAAGTGGTTTCTAGTAGGCTCTAAACATTTTAAAGCTCCTATTGGTCATTTACAAAAGTGGTAAAACCATTTAAATTCAAGTTGGTGAAAATGGCCATTTAAATCATTTTTGTTTTGCTAAAATGATTTAAATCAAAGTAATATTTTGTAGTGTTAGCTAAATATATTTTTAAACACAAATGTTAGTGTTTATGGTCAAAGTTTTTAATATTAATCTATTTTCAAAAGGTTTCATCCAAATTCCCATTTTTAATTCAAAGCAATATTTTATTTGCTAGAAATGCCTTTAACAAAGTAACGATTTACTAAGGTTCATCAAATATGTTTTCAAATCCCAAAACTTGGTGTTTAGGGTCAAAGAGTTTAAATCAAACCATTTTCCAAAGGTTTTAGTCAAAAAGAATTTTTAAACCTAGATCAATATTTTTATTTATCTAGAAATGCTTTTATTCAAAGATTTAATTCCTAAGTGTCACAAATATACTTTTAAATCTACAAGTTGGTTTCTATGGTCAATAGGTTCAAAACAATCCATTTACAAAAGATTTTACCCTAAAAATATTTTTAGAATAAATTTTATACTCAAAATAAGCCTAAATATGTTTCTGCATAAACCACCAACTTTACAGAAAACAAAATACTAAACAAAGTGCATGGTTGGAAAGGTTTTGTTTTCCTGATTCCAATGATATAAAATTTGCAAAATTTGGACATGTAGATTAAAAGTTGTGAATTTTGCAAGTTTGAATATCTAATAGATACATTTCTGTTTTTAAATCTACACCTAGGCCATGTGTCGTAACCTCATTGGGAAATACCGCTTCGCTGGGATCGACAGATGCAGTGTGTTAGATCTCACTTAAATCGTACAGTGCAGATTGTTTCGTACCTGTTCTCTAAGTGAATCTATCGTGTCACTTGGATTTAAATCCGACAGTTCTAAGCACGATGACCACAGAGGGGCGGCACTGGCGACGGCGGCGCGGCGGCGCGCACTCAGGTGATGACGTTGCCGATGAACTAGGTCGCATGGGAGAGAGTGAGGATGCTCACCAGACTCGCAGGAGTGTGGCGATGCTCAATATGGTCTCTGTTCGTCGAGGGGCGCTCGGGAGTAGCGGTGATTGCTCACCGGAGTTCGCGGCGGTACCAGGTGTCTCTGTTCATCGACGGGGGCGAGCCTACAGATCATGCACGAGTGAATGGTGAGCATAAGGGAATGCGCAAGATGACGGAGATCAAGATAGCTTGAGCTAGAGTACAAGGCGCGCACGGGTTCGGACGCTAGAGCTCACCGGAGTTGTGCTCACCATCGGGTCCTAGCAGATGCTGTCGAAGACGAGGCTACCAGGCACAAGAAAATAAACGGAAGGTATTAGTGAACGGGTACGAGAATGAGGGTTGCGGTAAAGTAAACCAGAGAGCAAGAGGGGGTCGGGGTTCACCGGGATTCGTCGACGAGCTCGTCGGAGCTGCGGCGGCGCGGGTCCAATTCAGGGCAGCCTAGGGGCTCTCTGATGTGGGGAAGGAAGGAGAAATGGGGAGGAGACATAGGGCGTTAAGATAGCATGGCATAGGGGGGATTAATTGCGCATTCAAACGAATTCAATCGAATTCATTCGTCCAGAAACAGCGAGGAAGAAAAGAGGGAACGGTCGTCGCAGGCTGGAAGAGATGACTGATAGCATGGGGTCGCGTCGACAGAGAGAGGGAGAGGGAGTGGGTGTGGGGGCCAGGCGTCAGGGACTGAGCGGGTGTGCTGCTGGGTGGAAAACGTTTCGCTGCGGGGAGGGAAGATGGGCTAGTTAGTTGGGCTGGACTGGGCCTTGCTTCTGGACTGGCTTTGTTTCTTTTTTTTATACTGAATCTTTTTCCTTTTTCTATTTTCTGTTTTGATTTTTGTTCAAATAATTTAAACACCATTTGAATTCAAACCTCTACCAAAATTTGAGTATATTTTAATACTGTTTATTAACATATTCTAAAGTTCATTTTAGAATATTTCTTTTATTCTTTTAGGGTATATTAATTATTTAAAATAGGCCCTTGTCTTAATCCAAATAAGATTTTATTTATGTTTTCAAACTCTATTTGAATTCTAAATTTTACCAAACCTTTTTCAGTAGGTTTTATTTATTCTTTACTGCAAAATAATTCACTTTGAATTATTATTTAAAATACCTTAATAAGATTTATATTTAAATTGGGAATTGTCTTTATTTAAATAAAATTGGATAATAATCAACCCTTATGATTTTATTTAATAATCCTTTACTCTTTTAATTAATTAATAATCTTTCATTTCATTTGTTTGGCCAAGATTTAATTTGGCTTTTAAATAGTCCTTATTTATTTATTTATTTATTTATTTATTTCTTTGCCTTATAAAATCCATATCTTTTTATTTAAAGATTCAAAATTGGTGATTCCAATTTGCATAATTTTATTTAATATTTGTTTATCTTTTTAAATCCCCTTAGGATTTATTTGCTCAAGATTTGGCATGGATTTTTTATAGGGCTTTATTAGCTTTGGAAATTAATTCCTTTTATCTTAACAAATTCATAAGTTTTTATCTATGACTCCAAATTGAGTGAAACCAATTTCTATGGTTTTATAATATTCTTATTTATCATTCTTGATCATTTATAAATGTTTGTTGCTAAATTTTTATATGGATCAAATCCATAGTCCTAGAGAGATCTTGGAAATGATTTTCTTCCATTAGGGTTTTAGGGTTTTGATTTAACTTTTCCAAGTGTTTAAATTTCAAGATACATTATTGATGAATGCATTTCACTTGATTGAAATTTTGTTTGATTCCCTTTTCATTCAAAGTTTGTTCAAGATGGGTTTTGATGTTTCCATTTGAAATCAAAAAGTTTATTTTCACCCTAAATTTCAACATTTATTTATTTTGTTTATTTATTTTTCACATTTCAAAATTTGTAAAATTTTGGGATGTGACAGTTATTCTTTTTGGCACTTCAAACAATAATCTCATAATAAGTTCTCCAACTCTTAAATAACTAAACCCAAAGATTTTTATCATAGTCACCAAATAACAATTAACTATAATCACATTATTTTATACTTTACTTGTATATTTTGGGTTGTTAACACCTAAGTTCCTTATAAAGGTCATTACTTATAAAGTAAAATTTGAAGATAAATTAACTCTTAAAAAATCACCTAAATTCAAATCACTCAAAGTATTGGGTATTCACTCTAGGAGTTTTACAAAATGCATAGCATTACTTATGCATAACTACATATTGCTTCTTTAAACATTAGTCCTTACCGGACCAATGATGTTGTTTTCAGATATTGGATCTTACATCGTCTCGAAAACCGTGGTTACATAATCTTGTGATCACAAAGGCAAGTTCACACTTGCTCATGTCCTTTGAATATTTTCTATAAATTATTTTGCAAATCAAGTGTTGTCATCACCTGCATTTCAAAAAGGTCATAAAACACTATTTTCATAATAATATGATTATGGGATTATTTACCTTGAGGTAATAACCTACTATGAATGTTCCGGTGGTAAAGGAACATATTATCTAGGACTTAATAACCAATGTCGCCAGTGATTCTTGCGCCGTATATTGCGTATTAACCATGAGATCTATATGGCTCTGGGGAAGTCAGTTGGATCGGCTCCCTCTCGCATGCATCGGACACTGTTCTAGGCATTTGTAAGTTGCATATCATGGGTATAGCCGTTTTATACGAGGAAAAGTCTACTGTGGATATGGCTTACAAAAGACATATTTCTAGTGTTAATGGTTGTTGTGTGTATCCAACTAAGGTATAGCCGTTTTATACGGGGGAAAGTCTACCTTGAGTGTGGACATACAACAATTGCGCTGTATGCGGGGTCGCGGAGAAGGACAGTGATTGGCTTGGATCTTAGACTGGGCCCATACCAAGGAAGTATGGACAAGGTCATGACTTGGTTGTGCAACAAGGCTAAGGTCTCTCATGGGTAAAGCAACGCACCTCTGCAGAGTGTAAGAACTGTAACTTATTACTCCCTGTTCCGGGAAGGAGCTACGAACACTGCAGGAAAGGAACTCCACAAAAGTTCTGGTAAACCTGTGAAGGCTGGCGGACATAGCTTTTCAGAATAAAAGCAACCTTTGAAGAAATGTTTATGAAAACCTGCATGGCCTACTGTTGGGGATATGCTATATGGGTATCCTCATAGCAGGTCCTCTATCTGGATAACCCGGGTGGCCCATAGTCGATAGCATGGCCCATGGCCTGCTGGGCGGCCCAGTTAGATGGATCTAGAAGGGATGCCCATGCCGAATAAAGGAAGGCTACAGTGGAGTCACCAGCGTACCCGGAGCCTTGGAGTACAAGACACGTTAGACTAGTAATAGACGGTGTAGGACTCTCTAACCTGTCCGACTAGGACTTTTCCTATAACCCTAGGACCTGGCGACTATATAAGTCGGGCCTATGGGACCCTTTAGGGCACGGTCTCAGATAACCTCGCACAGCGAACCTATCTCTGTAACTCGGCGTATTGCCATTATAGTGATTTATAGCAGGAGTAGGATTCCGCCACCGTCGTGGGATCTGAACCTGGGTAAGCTGTGTTACCTCGTACCCGTCAACCGTTCGCCTTCCCCCACGTCTCTAAACACGCACTGTGAGGACCCCTCCATGGTGTACTCGTCGGCAATACCATGACAGTTGGCGCCCACCGTGGGGAAAGAGGCGCTTCAGGCTCTTTAGCGGGCGAGGACCAAGATCTTCGCGGGAATCGGCGAAACCGTAGCTATCGGTCGCATTCTCTTCTCCGGCAACGTTTCGATCGTCCCTCCCGACGAGTTCTAGATCCCGGCGAAGACGAACACTACATGGTGTTCGATCGTTCCTATCAGAGATATCCACCTCTTCATCGGCGAAACCGACTCGGGCACTAGTTCCCTGGTAGTCGTAGGAGCATCAGGACCCGCACGGACCGCCTACGGGCAGGATACGTTCGCGGAAGGATCGATGTAGGATCTCTCTTTGGAGTTTGCCGACAAAGATCAGAAAAATTCAAGGCCCACCCAAACCGCCCCTATGCAGGATATAAAGGTGGAAGATCACTGCAAGTCCGTCGGCTTCGTCCGTGCGTCTGGACAGCAGAGATCCAAGTTCATCGGCATGGTTACCATCTTTGATCTGGCGCGTTGCATTCAGAGAGACAGCAAAAACCCCCGCGATTACCTTGCCAGGTGGCTCCGTATACGAGCCAATCTGGCCCACTACCCCAATGATGATGCCATGTATCACTTCGTGGAAGGATCGGACCATGGCATGCTTCTCCAGCATTCTCTAAGACGGCAACAGGCATCGGGATGTCTTACCTTCGAAAGCATGGTAAACACCATCAAAAACTACACGAAGGCCGAAGCGGCAGCTCAGACAGCGCTTGCGCTCATTGACGAAGCCCCTCCGATTCAGCCACCGCCACCACCGCCTCCGGCCGCCATCGCCGCAGTTGCACCACCACCTCCAGTCATCGTCGCCGCTGTTGCACCTCCACCCCACCCCCACCTGTCATCGAGGAAGTCCTGGCACCCTCCGTCTCTGTGATTGACGCGCTTTACGCCGACTTCAGTGCAGATTCGGAGGAGATAGATTTCAGTCCAGAGGAACTCGACTCCGCGATGCAGGAGATGGAAGAGGAGTACACGCGCGACGAGCAGGCCAACGATGTCGTCGCATCTCGAGAGGTGTTCTTCACCATTGGGACAGTGATGGATGAAGATCAACCTGGACGAGCTCCGCCTACAGCCCTGGACAAAGGGAAGGGACCAGTTATTGCTGCCAACGATGATCGTGTAAAGGTCATGCCCCCTCCGCCTAACCCAGTGCAACAGCCGCAGGAACTCGGCACCGGTCCAAGCAACAACAACACCGCAAACTTGCCGCCTCCGGCATCTACGTCTGCTACTGACCAAGTTACTCCAGCTGATAGAGTGATGTACGGCAATCTCCTCGTCGAGCCACTGACCGTAGCTCATATCCGAAATGTGACCCAGCTTGACGAGAAGAGCCAGCAGCTGCTAGAGGAAGCGCAAGCCATCGCGGAGCAAGACGCTAAGCTAGATCGAGATCGGGTCAACATGCAGAAATCCATAGAGAAAGCTAGAGCAATGGAGGCCGAGTACAAGACTCTGCTGCAGTAGCAGAAGGCCAAGAAAGCTCTGGCTCGTATCATCAACGATCCTGGTGTATGGCGAAACCTAGGATGGGCTCCCCCGAAGCCGGCACAGGCCAAGCCATACATTGACAGTGAAGGCAGGAAGGTGATGCCCACTCCTCTACTCAACCTCGCCGTTGCCAAGACCCTACTAGAGCAGGATAGATCGCCTGAGGTGGTGGACCAGGTCTATGACCTTGTGGCCAAGGCGGTAAAGCAGCAGGAAAAGGCCACCTCTCAGAGGCTTGAGTACGACCCAGCGCTTTTCCAGTAAAGTCAGCATAAGCCGCCAAGGGACAGATCTCCTCCTGATGTCGGGTCCCAGACGGGTTCATCAGGACAAAGATGGAGGGATGCGCGCAACAGGAAGGATGCCATGCCCATATCCTCCGACCACGGAGAAAAGGCCCAACCTCGTCGCCCATCGCCACCGCCCCGCTCCCCCCGACATCGCAAAGACCCCAAGGCTCACCGTCGTACGGATATGCCCCCGCCAAGGCAGAGCAGCATCGTCATCCGCGACAACACGGAGCCGACCCGTCATGACGGAGAGCGCAACCAGGGACACAAGAGCAGGTCGCACCATGACCCTCCGCGTCCGACAAGCAATCACGACAGGCGTGAGGCGTCGCAGGAGGGTAATAGCAAGAAAGCTAACCCACCGCCACCTCCTCCTCCGTCGCCACCTAACAGTCACCATGGTGGAGGAGGTCCACGTCGTTCATGCAGCCCATCCCCTGTTGACAAGAAGAAAAGAAACCCGGAGCCATATGACGCACGTTCGCGGATCGATAAGATCCACGAGGCCCGGGAAGGACCATACCTGGGACCATGTTGCTTTGGACCTTCGATACGGTCCGCAACTTACCCCAAAGTTTTCCGGATTGACAAGACCATCAAGCCCTATGACGGCACCGCCAAGCCAGCCAAATGGTTGCAGGATTACGACAACACGGTGTAGATTGCCGGAGGTAACCCTAACGTCGCCATCAAGTACCCCCCATTGATGTTGGCGGGCGCAGCCCGTCAATGGATTGATGACTTGCCGGAGAAATCCATATGCAATTGGTAGGACATGCAAAAAGCGTTCACCAAGAACTTCGAGGGTGCGTACAAACATCCCTGCACTATCGGCAATCTACAGTGGTGCGTGCAAGAGAAAGACGAAACATCTCGCGCCTACCTCTCTCACTGGCTAGATATGAAAAACTCTTGCACAAGAGTGCACGCTCAGACCGCCATGGCCGCCTTCATTGATGGGTTGGAAAGGGGCACGTTGCTCCGACATAAGCTGAAGCGCTTGCAGGACAATCACCAGCTTGAGTTGAATCAGATGATTTAGTTGGCTAGTGAGTTCGCAGCTGCCGACGAAAATGCTCATGGCTCTCTGCCGGCAACAGCCGTTCCAACTCAAGCTCGGAGGAACAGCAGCACAAAGCGGAAAACTGCTCGAGAAGAAAAGCAAACTCCCGACATGGTCGCTATGAACTTTGCAAGATGAGGTGATGGCGGACAGCATGGCCGAGGACGGGGAGCTGGTCGTGGGCAGCAGCGAGGAAGTGAAACTACCTCGGCAGCGCTCCATGTTCCCCAAACCTACAAATACTACCGCGATATGCCGTGCCTCGTACACCTCGATGTCAACAGCAAAGCCACCCATACCAATCGACATTGCAAGTTCGTCAACAACCTCAAGGAGGACCCGGAGTCCGGCTACAAGCAAAGTCGGAAGAATAGACCGCGAGGCAAGGGCAAGGGGAAGAAGAAGGAGGAGGAGTCCAAGGATTCAAGTGACATGGACGGGGATGTTGACCCCAAGCACGCCGCCAAGAGCGACGGCAAAGGCAAGAACCCCTTCGAGAAGAAGAAGGCAGTTTAGCACACTTTCTTTGGCACCCCCACCGTCCGACAAAAGAAGACCTCTATGAGGATACTGATGGCTACTCTACCCCCAGTTCCCTAGTACCTGCGCTGGTCGGAGGTTCCAATTACTTGGGATAGGAAGGACCACCCAGACCTTATCCCTACGGAGAACCAATGCGCCATGGTCATCAACCCCTTGATTGACGGCATTGAGTTCACCAAGTGTATGGTGGATAGTGGAAGCAACATCAACATCATGTACCAAGATACATTGCAGAAGATGAACTTGACGGAGGCAAATCTAAGGCGGACCAACACCATCTTCCATGGCGTAGTTCCTGGTCAGGAGGCATTGCTATGTTACGATGCCATTTGGGCTGAAAAACACAGGTGCTACGTACCAGCGGACAATGCAATGTTGCTTACACGATCAAATTGGTCGGGACGTTCACGCCTACGTGGACGATATAGCGGTGATGTCTAAAAAGTCAAATGACTTAATCTCCGACTTAAAAGAAACCTTTCATAATCTCCAAAAATACAACATGATGCTTAACCCTAAGAAGTGCGTCTTCGGGGTTCCAGCCGGCAAATTGTTGGGATTCATCATTTCCCAGCACGGAATTGAGGTCAACCAGGAGAAAATCAAGGCCATCAAACATAAACCGTTCGACATGCCTAAAAGACATTCAACGACTAACAGATTGTGTTGCAGCAGTTAGTCGGTTCGTCAGCCGACTTGGAGAGAAGGCTCTTCCGCTATACAAGTTGCTGAAGAAGGCGGACAAATTCACGTGGACGAACGAAGCAGATGCAGCACTGAAGCAGCTCAAGGAGATTCTTTCCTTGGCGCCTATCCTTGCAGCACCCGAGCCTGGAGAGCCCATGTTAATTTACATGGCGGCTACCAACCGGGTAATCAGCATCGTCGTCGTGGTAGAGCGGAAGGAACCAGGCTATGAGCACGGAGTTCAATGACCAGTTTACTATGTAAGCGAGGTCTTGACGGAGTCCAAGCAGCGTTACCCGCACTGCCAAAAGATAGCTTATGGAGTATTCCTTGCTTCTCGGAAGCTGAGGCATTACTTCCAGGAGCACCCAATCACAGTGGTGAGCAAGACTCCACTGTCCGACATTATCAACAACAGCGACGCTACGGGAAGGGTCGTGAAGTGGGGCATTGAACTTGCCACCTTCGAGATCACCTACAAGAGACACGACGCTATCAAATCACAAGCCTTGGCGGATTTTATTGCAGATTGGATGGAGATGCCAGATGCTACTCCGTTGCCGGAACCAGAATACTGGGTGATGCACTTTGACGGATCAAAGCTGCTCAACGGCTCGGGGCTGGTGTACTGCTACAGTCACCAACTGGGGACAAGCTACACTATGTTCTGCAGATCCACTCGCGGCTACGAATAACATGGCGGAGTATGAAGCACTCATTCACGGATTACGCGTAGCCAAGGATATTGGCATCAAGCGCATAGTTTGCTGTGGAGATTCTGACTTGGTTGCCTAGCAGGTGGCTGGCACCTGGAATGCACGGAACCCTATGATGACGGCATATCGAGACGAAGTGGACGAGATAGCCAAGTGCTTCTTGGGCTACGAGGTCAAGTATGTACCTAGGGAGCAAAACGAGGCGGCTGATTTGTTGTCTAAGCTTGGATCAGGGCGCAAGCGAATTCCGCCATGAGTTTTCATAGAGCATCTATGGGCACCATCCGTGAAGGGAGCAGACATCGACAACCCGGATAGAGTTGACTCTTTCGTCCACATGGTGGCAAAGGTCCCTCCGGCTTGGAAAAAACCATTCATGGAATATCTCGAACACGGAACTTTACCCGACGACAAGGTCGAAAGACGGCAAATAGTACGTCGAGCAAAGGGCTATACCATAATCAATGGACAACTCTACAAAAGGATCACTACTGGTATATACCTTAAGTGTGTTTCCCAGCTAGAAGGTATTGAAATCCTACACGAAATCCATCTCGGAGATTGCGGGCATCACGCCGCTCCTCGATCGTTGGTCGCGAAAGCCTTCCAACAAGGACTCTAATGGCTGACCGCGAAGGCGGACGCCGACAAGCTGGTTGAGACATGCATGGGATGCTAGTATTATGCCCGACAACCACATGTTCCTGCTGAAGAATTTCGAACAATACCAATAACTTGGTCGTTTGTAGTCTGGGGGCTAGACATGGTGGGACCGTTACATACGACACCATGTGGGTTTACGCATCTGCTAGTAGCAGTTGATAAATTCACTAAATGGATATAAGCTAAACCCATTAGAAAGCTTGATAGGGCAACTGCCCTCAGGTTTGTCCGGGATCTAGTGGTGAGATTTGGTCTTCCACATAGCATTATCACTGACAACGGTAGCAACTTATCACTCAGAGAAGTGGAGGCATATTGTTGGGAGAAGGGCATCCGACTTGACCTTGCATCTGTGGCACATCCACAATCCAATGGTCAGGTTCAATGAGCCAATGGATTGATTCTGCAGGGAATAAAGCCATGTCTTGAGGCACCGCTACATAGAGCAGCTGGAGACTGGGCGGAAGAATTATCATCTGTGTTGTGGAGTTTACGAACTACACGCAACAGATCTACCGGCTACACCCCTTACTTCATGGTATATGGAGCAGAAGCCATCCTACCTTCCGACATACTTCACGATGCACCAAGGGTTGCCGCCTACAACGAAGATGACGCTGAAGAATCCAGACGCCTAGATGTGGACCTTCTCGAGGAGGAACGCGTTTTGGCATGCCAAAGATCCGCCATCTACCAGCAGAAGCTACACAGCTACCATAGTCGCCGTGTTTGGCATCGCTCGTTTAAAGAGGGGGATTTGGTGCTCCGACTTAAGCAGAAGAAGTCACACAAATTATCCCCGCCATGGGAAGGACCGTTCATCATAAGCAAGGCGCTACTCAATGGGTCTTACTACCTCGTTGACAATCGTGAACTGAAGGATAGACCCAAAAAGGATCATAAGCGTAAGCGATGTGACATGGATGATGACTACCCAGAGCTTGATCGGCCATGGAACATAGCACAGCTACGTCCTTTCTACACTTAGCATTTTTTATCTATTGTGTACCTCTTATATGATCAATGAAATAAAGCTCTTTGGTTCACTCATATTTCTGAGTCTTTTACCTCCTTTATTGTTCATTTTTGGATCATATAAAACATTTATGCACAAGTTTTGCAATTGTACTTGTGAAAATTCCGCCTACGGGCGTTAGCTTAAGTTTTCTGGTCTACACGTTCTTTGTCGTTTTTATGTGGATTTTGGAGTAGTGACTTTTGGCACTTATTGTCGGCGATTTTGTGCTTAGGTTATTAACGGTGCCATTGGGCATCATCATCTGAGCGCATGGTTCCGACAACGAGTCTTCCGATTCACGGAAAGTCAAGCATAAAAACCAAAGTAATGGATAAGCCAGCACTTGCTTAAAAAATATATACATGCTGGAAATAGTTCTTAAGTAGCAGGACATACAACATTGTTTTCCGCCTTAAATTAATACATAGTTTTTCCGCATAACATGTTACATAGGAAACAAATATTAAAAATTGTTTTTATTCCTCTGGCGCAAGCAACTTGGAACCAACATCACCAGCAGTAGGAGAGTCACCCTCGAAGTCGCTAGTGTTGAGGGACTCGGAGGAGCGTTGGTCGCCGCCATTGATGGTGTTCATTGGCACGAAGACGTTAACGTCGACCAACTCGGCGACTCTGGTGTCATAACCCGCGAGTGATGACAAGATAGATTCATGGTCTATCTTTTGGCCTTCGTCATCTACGTCAAGGATACCAGAGGTTACCGTGTCAATGTCGGCATCCTCGTAGTGTGCCTTGACCATGGATAGCGCCATCCTCGCACCGGCCCGTGCACATGAAGCTTTCCAGCTTATAATACGCCCGGGGGCTCGGCGCAGGATCTCCGAGAACTTCGTCATAGAGTCTAATGCCTTGATGTTGATCTGGAGGGGTTTGGCAATCTCTTTGGCCTGCGCGATGGCGGTGCTGATGAAGTTTCCGGCAAGGACCATGCACTCTTTTGCCAGAGGAGGCGACCGGGTTAAACCCATAGGAGCTGCGAATTCCCGACAAAGGAGCACATGAGTTCAAAAATTCAGAGTATTCAGACTACAGAAATCCAAGACGGAGAATCACTTACTAAAGATGTTGGCCTCAGCTTGCCAGAGGGTATCCGCCATGGAGTCCCGTTCTTGTTGGAGGAGCTTGTACGCTTCATGATGGCGGTAATTTTGCTCATCAGCAGCTTTCTTCTGCTCTTTCAAGATAGTGATTTCCTCCTTCAAGCGGTTCATATCCTCGGTGGCGGAGTCCTGCAAGGCTTTCATTGATTCTTTATGCATCTTCAGCATGTCTTTCCTCTCCTGCTTGAGGATCTTGTTCTCGCTATCCAGCTGCTGAATATGCTTGGATTGCTCGACAATATCCTTAGCCTGGGCAATGGTTTCTGCATGTCGGAGAAATAACAGTACACAGTGAGTACTCGGAGAATGTGGGCGCAAAACCAAGTCGGAATTCGAAATAGAAAGGAAAACAGATGCTTGCTCTTGGTGATCTATTCCTTCAACAAGGATGTTTTACCCTTTTCAGCTTGCAAGTCCACGCGCATCTTTTGGTACTTGTCGTTGGCCATGCCCCTCTGAGAATTCTCATTCTATGGAAAGAAGAAAGTTAATCGTTGTTTTGTCTACTTGGAGAATCTAGTCGGAAAATTTCCACCTAGACGCTCGGGGGCTACATCAAGAGTTTTTAACTTAGCAATATGCTTAGTCTTTCTTTAAGCATCTGAAATGGATCGTATGGGCACCTAGAGGGGGGGTGAATAGGTGCTAACCAATTTTTAATACCTTTTCAATTTTAGGCTTGACACAAAGTAAATTCTCTAGATATGTAACTACGAGAATTTCCCTATATGCAACCCTAGCTACTAAGCACGTAAAGAAAGGAGCGAAGGAACCGTAGTGGAGCAAGCGGAGACACATGGATTTGTTTTACCGCAGTTCCTTCCTTGTTAAGGGAAGTACATATGCGTTGGAGGGGTGGGCGGTTCTAAGACCACCACGCCACAATAGGCCTCACCCTATTCTCCGATGGATCTCGCCACGAGAGGCCTGATCCACCTTCTCCACTATTGGATCCCTTCGAGGCGGGAACCGGTGCCTTTTACAATGCTACCGGGGCACACACCCACAACTGAATTGGGGGCTCCCGGGATGACAACAAGTTGTCACAAGAACAAGGTTTATCAATATAAACAAAACAAGGATCTAGGTATTTGCAAGAAATACTAGATTGGTGATTCTCCAAATGAATGGAGAGGAGATGAAGCGCTTGATTGCTTATGATGAGGATAGAGTTCTCCTCCTTCGATTCCCCAAGGGACGGGGCCTTTGGGTGGATCTAGGTGGATCTCTCTTGGATGAAGGTTGCAGATCAGATCTAGTCTTTTTCGAATGAATCAAGAGATCTGGCAGGAGGGGGAAGGTTGTCTTAAATACCCCCTCCCCAGATCTGGCTGTTGAGCAACTTTGGGGGCGGATTATCCGCCCCCCACTAGGGGCGGATTATCCGACCCCTGGGAAAACTTCGCCCCAAGGGCGGATATTTCGGGAGAAAATCCGCCCCCTCTCTGGGGCTGGCGCCTGTGGAAACTTGGTGAAGATCTTGGGTGGGCGGATAATCCGGCCCCCTCCTAGGGCGGATTATCCGGCCAAGCTGGAAAGTCCGGCCAACACTCCGCCCCCCTTCTGGGGCTTGCGCCTGCTTGGGAAGAGAGAGGGGCAGATTATCCGCCCCTGGTGGGGGCGGATTATCCGCCCCCCAAAGGCAGATACTTTTCCCTTTTTCTTAGAGAGAGCTGCAACACTTCAACACACATTAAAATAATCCTTGATGTTGTTATCTAACACATAAAACACTAGGGATTAAGAAATGTTCTTTCAATCTCCCCCTTTTTGGTGTTAGATGACAATACTAGGATTTGCAATGAAACCGACTAACGCCACTTTAAAATGAAAGACGCTCCCCCTAGATGAAACAAGGTCATACCACCGGGATGTGATTATAGCCAAAGAAAATAATTAGCTTGATAGCCTCCAAGCACATCCCAACAATACTGATGCATACATAGATAATCCCATGATTCCATATGCCATCAAATATGCTCCATAGATAAATCCAGAATTCCATGAATACCAAACATAGTACCAAACAGTGGAGCACGACATAGTCTTACATAATACAAGCACAAATAGAAAATAAGTTCACGCACAAGCAAGCAAATAAAAACAACGAAAAGATAAGGGCTTGCGCCCGACCCTTGCAAATCCACGAGACCTAATAGAACTATTTCTCCCCCTTTGGCATCGAAACGCCAAAAAGTAAGAAGAGCGATGGTTTAGAGCAAGAATAGATGGTACTACACACCCAAATTTGCAAGAATCAAATCAAACGAAAGCCAAAGTTGAGTGTGTTTTCCATAAGAACAAGAAATATGCAAGAGAGCCATTAGAAACCAACTCTTCTCAAGGAAGAGGGCGGTGATCGAAGCCACCATGTTGGAGCGCATGGCACGACACCGCGAAGATGTATCTTGAGTTCAAAACCAATGCTCATCGATGACCCACATATCACAAAATGATATTAAGGGAAATGATTTTACTTGATTTCGGCATTATGTGGGGAGGGTTAGCCCAATCAATTATGACCACACTCCCCCTATGTCTATGCCCGCATCTAAACCAAATACATGAATAAGAGCAAGTGAGTGTGCAAGGGTAGTCAAGCCAAGCTCCTTGAATCTATGATATTTAGCTCATTCCTCAAATAACAAAATCTTGCTTCATCAAGGGGCTTCGTGAAAATATCAACAAGTTGGTTCTTCGTGCTCACAAAGGACAGGGCAATATCACCACGAGCAACATGATTCCGAATGAAGTGGTTGCGAATCTCTATATGTTTTGTTCTTGTATGCTGCACGGGATAGTAAGCAATTTTGATAGCACTTTCATTGTCACATAATAGAGGCACTTTGTCACAATTGACACCATATTCCTTTAAAGTTTGCCTCATCCATAATAATTGTGTACAATCACTTGCAGCAGCAACATATTCAGCTTTGGCGGTTGAGAGTGAAATACAATTATGTTTCTTTGAAGACCAACACACTAGAGACCTGACCAAGAATTGGCATGCACCAGAAGTTGATTTTCTATCACCTTTGTCACCAGCCCAATCTGAATCAGTGTAACCACATAGAGAAAAACTTGAACCCTTGGGATACCATAACCCACAATTCAGGGAATGAACCAAATATCTGAAGATTTGTTTGACCGCCACTAAGTGGCTTTCTTTAGGAGCGGCTTGGTACCTTGCACACACTCCTACACTTAACACGATATTGGGCCTAGAGGTGCAAAGGTAAAGGAGAGAGCCAATCATGGATCGGTATACCTTTTGGTCCACGTCTTTACCCTTGGGATTGAGTTCAAGATGACACTTTGTTTGCATTAGAGTAGCAACGCCATTGAGATCCGTCATCTTGAACCTTTGAGAATGTCTTGGATGTACTTAGCTTGATTAATAAAGGTTCCCTCTCTAAGTTGTTTGATCTCGAATCCAAGAAAGAACCTCAACTCACCCATCATAGACATCTCAAACCTGTCAGTCATAAGCTTTGAAAATTCATCGTTAAAAGCTTGGTTAGTAGATCCAAAAATAATGTCATCTACATAAAGTTGGCATACAAAAAGCTCCCCATTAACCTTCTTAGTAAAAAGAGTGGGATCGATTTTCCCAACTTCGAATCCACGGTCTAACAAAAGCTCTTTAAGGTGCTCATACCATGCATGTGGGGCTTGTTTAAGTCCATAGAGCGCCTTATCGAGTTTGTAGACATGGTTCGGAAATTTGGGGTCCTCAAAACCCGGGGGCTGCATGATGTATACTAACCCATGTAGAGGACCATTAAGAAATGCACTCTTAACAACCATTTGTTATAATTTAAAATTATGATGGGCTGCATATGCAAGAAGGGTACGGATGGACTCAAGACGAGCCACAGGAGCATAAGTCTCGCCAAAATAAATTCCTTCCACTTGAGAGAATCCTTGAGCCATGAATCTTGCTTTATTCCTCACAACAATGCCATTTTTATCTTGTTTATTCTTGAAGATCCACTTGGTGCCGATAACATTGCGGCAATCCTTGGGTTTCTCTATGAGCTTCCAAACTTTGCTGCGTTCGAAGTTATTTAACTCTTCATGCATTGCAACAACCCAATCGGGATCTTCAAGAGCATCAAAGACCTTCTTCGGTTCAACCATGGAAATGTGAGCTTGATGATCACAGAAGCTTGCAAGTTCTCTTCTAGTAGACACCCTTCTTCATAGATCACCAACAACCTTGTCAAGAGTGTGACCCCTTATTTCACTACAAGGAATATGGCTATATATGACCCTCTATTTTCATCACAAAATCGTCACAATAGTCCATTTATGACGATTCTATGACGATTTTGAGATCGTCGAAAGCTGGGCATCGCAAATGAACTATAACGACGATTTTTGCGAAATCGTCATAAACATCTATGACGATTTCGCAACGTCATAACCTCTATGACGATCCAATATCGTCATGGGACATCTAGCCTAGACACGTCAGATCCTACATGGCAGATCCTACGTGGCACAGAATCAGCCCGATCCATTTCAATCGTTTACATGGGCCAAGCCCAAAATTCAGTCCATTAATTTCTTCTTGGCAATTCTCGTTTGTTGCTTGGACCAAGCCCAATATTATGGCCCTTTTATTTTCATGGGCAAGGCCTTTTTAGCTTTCAGTTATTTTTTTTATTTCAATCATTTTTGTAGTATTGCTCGCTGCTCCAGTCCACTATTTTTTTTGGGTTGTGGCCTTTTTAGAGCCCAATTGACATTCAGATCATTTCTAAAGTACATGCATTAAATAATCGATAGTTCAATAAGCATCGCCCAGATCACATTCATTATATTACAATCAAACATAAACCAGGAATACAAAAAAGCTACAAAAGTAAAATGTAGATACAACTATACAATCAGACATAATTAACAAAACCCAAGAATACAACTATTCCATAGTACAAAACACCCACAAACATACAACTAGCCATAAACTCCCAGGAAGTTACAACTAGCATCAACTCTGTGCTGACTATGAAGCTTCTGCTTCTTTTACCTTCATCCTGGAGCTCCTGTAAAAGAAATGAAAGTGTGGTAATGGCTGTTAGTTGGAAAAGAAAGCAATATCTTGTAAAAATAACATAGATCGTCTAGAAAATAAACAGATGTAAAGTATTGCCAGCTAGTAATAGAGAAGTACAATACAGTACTCTAAACATATATCTATGAAAGGATTGTAAAAAGCATCGACAGATTATACAACAACCTGAAGCATGGCATTTGAAGAAAAAACTGGATCATAGCATAGAAAATATTAGATGAAATTGCTACATGCTATTCATGATAGAAAGTAGAAACTACATGAACCACCTAAATTTACACAAATAGTTAAACAGGTTGGTACATGACAAGACATAAATAGGATAAATAAGAACTACAGTGGCAGATTTAGATGCACAAATAAGAACTTCAATCATCACATTCAAGTAAATGCTAAACAAAAGCACAACAAGCTGCAGGTGTTGTTTGCAAAATAAAGACCTTGGCGAGTAATTAAGGAAAGGTACACTATTGGAAAGGTACACTACAAATGAGCATAACTACAATCACGAGTAATTAAGGAGTTTTAATAATACACAACAGCAGCAAAATCCTAGCAGGAACAACAATTTAGTAGAACCTGAAATGGAGAGGGTAGGACAGGCAGATACCTGGGGGCGTAGGCGGGGTCGGAGGCAATGAACTCGTTGACGTCGGCGTCGAAGCACTTGGCGAGGGGCTTGTCGCAGCCTAGACCAGCACGTGGAGCACGTCCAGATCCTGTCCCGTCGGGTCACGCTACACCACCAGCCCGGCCACCGCCGTCGGGAGTAGATGGTGAGCGAGAGGCGCAGGCGCCGACGCTGCAGGCTTGCCCGTACCTCGCATGTAGCTGGTTGTAGAAGTAGACGAGGCGCAACACGGCCTCATCATGTAGCTTGTATGCCCATACAATTTACACAGATATCAGTATCACTTACATCATAGAGACCAAACAGAAAGAACATGAAATTGTGACCATAAAATAACATCATAGAGAAACAACTAGATCCTAATACAAATATATTCAGACCATATCTTCAACATCACAAAGGAACTCTACAAAATATGAGGACCACATGTGCAGAATCACAGAGTAGAAACAGAGTTATTTCTAGTTTCTGAACATTGTATAATTCGATTATGCAATGGAACCTAGATATTTCAGACTTGCTACTTTCCCCGAACCATTTGTAGTCTGATCTACCAAGTAGAATCTAAGCATTTCAGCAAACAGGACAGCTGCATGAAAAATACTCCAAGTAGAAGTTCTAGAGCCCCTCCATGTCATTCTGACTATCGATTGAGGTGTCGTCCTTATAGTTAAGAAGCAATAGAATTGATAAGTTTAAGCCTTTATTTAAAAGGTAAGTCTACTGACACCATTATGCAGGTAAAAGATGAAAAACAGCAGCACCCAAATAGTAGCACAACATATGAGGGATAGAAAAGTAGATAAAGGTATCATGAGGTAAATAGACAAATAACAGACAGTTATTGAATATAGACTAGTACTTCAACTGCAATGAGATATGTTAGTCGAATCACCACTTCAATAGCCGACAAATATGTATTGGAGTAAACCATTTGGGGAACTAAATCTACTATTATTCCCCAAGTAGACGCATCAGTAGCATCACTAAGTTCTACTGTTTCTATTTCAGCAGCATCACCACCGAGTGAGTATGGGACTGGAGTACCTTACCACTGAGCATGTCGATGCAGAAGTCGCCGATCTTGCCGCTGGAGAGGTGAACGAGCTGAAGGCGGAGGTGATCTTGGGAAAACTGATGTTCACTTCGTCCTCCATGATCTGCTCTTGTCCGCTGAACGGCAGGCAACCAGAGACCTCAGCCGCTGTCGCATCCTCCCAGTCCGCTGTCCGGTACTCGCCCCTCATTGCTCCTCCATTATGATTATAACCTAAAAAACACAAGAGATGACAGGACACATACAAGTCAAGTACTTAGTGGAGTAGACAAGTTTCAGAGTAGTGCGAGTAGACTGATTGGGCATCGAAAGCATTGAGGAAGATCATTTTTCAACACTAATATTCATTTTCTCATATCATTTGATTGCACACAAAGATTAACTGCACTACAAATCAGAGAAGAACTAATCCATGTAACTAATCTAGTCCTACTCCTACCCAGGTTTGTTCCGGATTACTTCATTCTAGGATTACTATTGTTGTGATAACTACAGGTGCCAGGTTAAAATTACACATATCATGATCTGATAACTACAGGTGCTAGACTACTCCAATTAGTGCCAAATCAAGAACATGCACGAGTACAAAGCATTAAATTAAGTAATCATGACAGGAGCGAGGGATCATAGGACTGAACCAAATTCCAGGACTGAACCAAATGCCAGCAGAAACAGATGGCACAAGTAATATACAAAATAGTTCCAGGACTGAACCAAATTCTAGCCTTTCAGGTGTGCTTCATCTACAGCTAACATCAGAAACAAAATAACAACTGAGGATTCCAAGCACTTCATATAACTCCAGTACTTATATGGTTCTCAATTGCTTGACAAACTTACAACCCGACAAACGAAATCTAGGACCGCAACACTCTACATAGGGCAACGTGTGACCTACTGAAGTTCCTAAGACCCTGACGATCTGGAATTAACAAAAGACCAAATATGCTAAGATAGAAATTTCCCATAATACTACTACTGCTATACTTGCAGAGAGAATTAAATTAAAACACCATATGACAGGTCTTTCCATTCTTAGAAGGTCAGGTCATTAGAACAGAGCATCTCCATACTTCACAAAACCATTTTAATACATCACAAAGTCTGATCTACCAAGTAGAATCTAAGCATTTCAGCAAACAAGGCAACTTCATGAAGAATACTCTATCGTAGGTTCCAGTCAGCCGTGCACTGGAGGTTGCGCTACATCTGTAGAGCAGTGGATGCAAATTACCAGCATTGGAAGGAAGTGGGAGGAACGTACCATCCCCGAAGGCTTGGAACACAGGTGAGCGTCGAACGCATCGGCAGGGCGGTGGTGGAAGGCGAGATCGGACGGTCCAACAGCGCCAGGGACAGAGAAGTCGTTTCGTCCGTCATGCCACGAGAGGTCGACCGTCACGTCGCGTGGAGACAACCGTGGAGCAAGTTCTTGTGGTCGTTGCACCACCCTCAACCTGAAAAACCAATAATAAAATAGCGAAAAGTTAGATCAGCTTCTCTGATGTGCTAAGATGGGAGAAGATGAGACAGAGATCTAGGGCGCATCATATGTAGGGATTTGATGGTGGTGTCGAGGAAGACGACAGACACATGATATGCACGGCGGCCGGAATCAAGACTCCTCCTCGTGATGGGGTTTAGATGGGGCGGCACGAGTCGATGGGATGGGAGCGGAGCGACTCGATTAGATGTAGGTGGGGCGAGTCGATGGGATCGGAGCAGTGCGGGGCAGATGGGATGGGATGGCGGCAGGGCGAGTCGGATGGGATGGAGGGGCGGCGGGGCGAGTCGGATGGGGGCTCAGCGAGAGAGGGGAGACGGGGGAGGGGGCGGCGGCGGCAGCCGAGTAGGAAATGTGTTAGGAAATGAAGTCCACGTATAGGGTTAGAAAAAAGACTTTGACGAAACTATCCCTTGATATTTCTCTAGAGCAGCTAGGGTTTGTGGGGACGTCTAGGTCATTTTTCGCCCGGTGGGAAGGTGGGATAAGTTGGATCTGCATTGTCAAACCCGGATAGATGGTTGAGATCTAGAGTCCATCTTCTATGGCCCAGGCCCAACTTCGTGAAACAAAATAATAAAGTTCAAGCACAGTACGTTGCCAACAAGCCTCGAGTGGTGCGGTGGTTAGACGCGGTGGTAGTTTAGGCCATTGTTGTTGGTTGCGGGTTCGAATCTCCTGCCGGTTCTTTTTTGCGAAAATATTCACAAAGCCAAAAAAATCAACTTCTACTAATCTCAGTTAAGAGATGGGATCCATGTGTCAGAACAAAAATGCCCCACATGTCAGTTTGGTTTGTTCCCTTTGTGAGATAATGCATGGGTCCTCCTAGTAGATTCAAAAAGTTCCACATACGTAGATATTTGACACATGGATATGACACATAGTCAAAAACTTACACATAGATATGACACGTAGGCGCAATTGCTGATGTGGCCGACAATCCATTTCAACGTATTCTAATTTGGACCCTATGACGATTTTAAATCGTCGTAGTAAGCTACAAATAATGTCGTAGACTACATCCGCCAGATTATGACGATTTTAGCTAATGAAACTATGACGTTTATGAGTAAAATCGTCGTAATTTTCAAGGGTTTGAACCTCTCGAACAGCTTACGACCATCTAGTGCGAAATCGTCATAACTTTATGACGATTTTGTCCGTTGTCACTATTAGAAGGTCATAGAATAACACATTCCTTGTAGTGTTTCAAGGTTCCGATCAGCACGAGCCTTGTGACAAGCCTCAATGTCCTTATTGTTTCTATAAGGAGTTGATTCAGTATTTGTATCCTTGTCTTGACCACTGCCTTGCCCTTGATCTTGATCGGAGTTAACAACAGGAGGTTGCTGCAGAATTTGTTCTTCAGGGCCGGATAATCCGCCCCTTGGAGGGGCTGTACTATCCGGCCTAGGAGATGACGCACCAGTGCCTTCTTCTTGAGGGTGCCTAACAGAACTGGGAGAACCAGAGCCGGATAATCCGTCCTCGGGGGCCGGAGAATCCGGCCTGGGAACTTCTTGTCTACTGTCTTCTTCTTCGGATCCCCTGGAACAAGTTGGAGTGCCAGGGGCGGATTGTCCGCCCCTTGGAGGGGGCGGATAGTCCGGCCTGGGACTACCATCTCGTCCAGGAGACTGATGATCTTCAGCAAGTTGCGGTGTCGGTGCAGAGTTTTCTCCAACAGTATGAGCTTGTTGATCTTGTGAAGATGAGGTCTCCACTTGAGTGGAGCATTGTCCTTCCCGATACGCCACAAGGGGTTCCTCAATGGGGCGGAAAAATCCCACGCCCATTCTTCTTATGGCATCTTGGGGTATTTCAACATCTGCATCACAAACATCAACTTGCCCTACAAAGGAGCCGTTATTTTCATCGAATTCCACACTACAAGATTCTACAACAATCCCAGTGAGCTTGTTGTAGACTCCATAAGTGTGGGATTCAGCACTGTAACCAACAAAAATACCTTCTAAAGCCTTGGACTCAAATTTAGACAAGCGGACACCTTTAATAAGAAAGAAACACTTACACCTGAATACTCTGAAGTATGAGATGTTGGGCTTGTTACCGGTAAGTATTTCATAAGGAGTCTTGTCCAAAATCTTTCGGAGGTAGAGTCGGTTCGATGAGTGACAAGCAGTGGATATGGCTTCAGCCCAAAAATTGTAAGGAGAATTGAATTCAGCCAACATTGATCTAGCCATATCCATCAAAGTTCGGTTCTTCCTCTCGGCTACACCATTTTGTTGAGGGGTGTACGCAGCGGAATATTGATGTCTAATACCCTCATCGCTAAGAAACTCATTCAAAGTGTAGTTTTTGAATTCGGAGCCATTGTCACTTCTTATTGCCAAGATAGGAACATTGTGTTGACGTTGAACTTCATTGGCAAAGTCAATGACTGTTTGTTGAGTCTCACTCTTTAGCTTGAAGAAATAGACCCATGTATATCTTGAGTAATCATCGACAATGACCAAACAATATTTCTTCCCACCAAGACTTGCATGAGAAGGAGGACCAAATAAATCCACACGAAGTAATTCCATGATCCTCTTTGAAGACACAATAGTCTTCCTCTTGTGGGGAGAGTCATGCATTTTGCCTTCAACACAAGCCCTGCAAACACGATCTTTGGCAAATGAGACATTGTATTTTAGTCCAAGGATGTGGCCACCCTTGTGGAGACTTTACAAAGTTCTCATGTTGACATGGGCTAAATGGCGATGCCACAACCAGCCCATGTCGGCCTTTCCGAATAGACACATCAGACCCGAAGTGGTTTTCCCCGAGAAGTCCACCACATACAAGTCATTTTCAACGTACCCAACAAAAGCGACCTTTAGAGACTTGCTCCACAAGAGTACCACCAAATCATCATCGATAAAAACAGCAAAACCCATCTTGCCAAGAGCACGAACACAAAGAAGGTTGTAACCGAGGGTCTCAACAAGCATGATGTCCACGAGAGAGATATCGTGGGCAACCACAACCTTGCCAAGATCCAGTACCTGAGATTTAGACTTATCACCGTAGGAGACTATAATATTATCATGATTTGGACGCATCTCTATGATGATCTCCTTGCTTCCGGTCATATGACTAGTGCATCCACTATCCAGCACCCATTTCGACCCACCGGAAGCATAGCCCTGCAAGAGAATTTCTTGGTTTTAGGTACCCATTTTTCAATGGGTCCTTTCATGTTAGTAACAAGGGTCTTTGGGACCCAAATAGACCAAGCAATATATTCATCAAAGGGACCGACATAATAAGCATAAACATCACAAAATAGTTTATAATTTGGATTGTGAGACCCTGCAAAACCAATATTGTTAGTCTTGTCTTTTGTGACATTCTTCTCAGCGGTGCTTGTCTTTGATTGCACATTCTTGGTCTTGTTCTTCTTGTTTTTCTTTTTCTTTGACTTGGTGACATACCCAAGTCCCTCTTTACCATGATTTGACCTTTGCTTGCCAAGGACTTCATCAAGCACAGCCTTATCCTTATGAGTGATGTCCTTGATCACTTCTTTTTCCACACTAGCATTTTCCTTATGGCTATATGTTGAGTTAGATGAGCTAGGAACATCATATTTGGCCAATCGACTTTGAAGCTGATCATGTGACTCATTGAGGATGGAGAAATCATTTTTCAACGCCTTGTGAGCATTGTAAAGTTTCTCCAATTCCTCGGAGAGTCTATCATGAGCAGCCCCAAAGTCAATCTTTTCCTTCTTTAGCTTCTTTGCTTTGTGACTGCATTGTCATGTTCCTTAACAAGTTTAGTCACAATTTCTTCATGTGACTCTTGAATGGACTCAAGCCTCTCTTCAAGAGAGACCCGAGCTTCATCTTCTTCCTCAAGAGCATTTTTTAAGGATGCAATTTCCATTGCATCCCCCCTTTCAATTCTGCCCTTTTTTCGAGAAGAGCTTCATTTTGGGCCAGCTGATCCATAAGAGCTTCAAAACAAACTTTGTGCTCACCTTGCAAGTTAGTGTAGAAGTAATCCAAAGCAATAATCTCTTCTTTAACCTTAAGACTAGTAGGATCATCCATGTCAATCATAGCCTTAGAAAAAGAAGAGTTAGAAGTCGTTACCTCAGAGCTTCTTGCCATGAGACAAGTAGCATTCTTGTTGATGATGTTTTCGTTCGGAGAGTTGAAGAGAGATGTTGATGTAGATGTGGTGGCTATAGCAGCCACTTCTTGAGAGCTATCGTCCTCGTCCTCATCTTCACTTCCCGATGAATATTCTTCTTGAGCCACTAGAACAATCTTCGGTTGCTTCTTGAAGGGAGCATTCTTATTTACAAACTATTTCTTGCATGGAGCCTTTGACTTGTCCTTGAAAATAAGTCTTCCTCCATTATCTTCCCTACTTTGATATGGACACTCAGCTACAAAGTGCAGCCGGTCACCATAGTTGAAACATGTTCTCAGCTTGGGACCATTTTATTTTCTTCCATAGGCTCCACTCTTGCGTTCTAGTTCAGCTTTAGCCTTGGATGGATCTTTCCAAAAGTTTCTAGCATAAAGAGCCAAGTATTGTCCATGAATCCTTTTTATATCCTCGGGACAGTCCAGACCTTCTACGGCATATTCATCATGATCAATCACACTAGTCTTCAAGGCCATGTTGACCCCCTTTTGCATCCCCATAGCTCGAGCACGAGCATCTTCGGCATTCTTGGCAGCCACTTTGAAAGCGGCCATTTCTTGCATTACCTCATTGGATGTCATGAGGTGATAGTTATGCCTACCTTGGAGACTTTTCAAATCTGTGGGCTCAAATGGCATAAGAGCACTGACATACTTGCGCTTGATCCAAGCATCATCAACATGAGCTGCACCGTGGTTTCTGAAAGTTGTGGATATTGCCTTGAGCCTCCTATACATGTCCTCATGGTCTTCTCCATCCAACATATAGAATCCTTCAGATTCGTTGCTCAAAGCATCATATCTATTCCTTCTCATACTTTCATTTCCGATGAAGAGCTTGGTGAGAGCATCCCAAGCTTCCTTAGCTGTGCTAAGATGCTGAATGTGTGGCATGTCTTTGTCACCCACACCAAGTTGTATCATGTGTAGAGCTGTAGCGTTGAGTTGGCTATCAACAACTTCTCTTCTTGTGAGATTGTTGGGGTTTCCAACATGAAGACCATTTTTTATGATTTTCCACAACTCAATGGAGGAACTGCACACATGAGACTTCATCAAAAATTGCCATTGAGAAAAAGTAGATGCAGAAAGTTTGGGTGGATCACCCCTATTATGTATATGTGGGTGAGGGATAGGTGGATCAGGAGAATACATATGAGAAACCTCATTGTATCCATCCTTACCACTATCCTTTTTCGAGGATGAGCTCTTGCTAGTGTCATCACCAACCACTTCGTTCTCTTTGGAATCGGTTTTACCCGTTTCCTTGGATTGCGGAGTGGTAGCCTCAGAGTTAGATGGAGGTGATGTTGTGGATGGGGAGAGACACATTATCAATTGATGCATCTCTTCCATCTTAGCCTCCATTGAACTCACCAAGGTTGTTTCCAACGTCTTGAGATCGTTCATGGTGACTACATCCGGAGCATCACTCCCATCTACCTTGGAACCCATACTTCTCTTAGGCGGTTAAGCCCAAAAAGAGTCGGGGCTCTGATACCAATTGAAATGGATCGTATGGGCACCTAGAGGGGGGTGAATAGGTGCTAACCATACCTTTTCAATTTTAGGCTTGACACAAAGTAAATTCTCTAGATATGTAACTACGAGAATTTCCCTATATGCAACCCTAGCTACTAAGCACGTAAAGAGAGGAGAGAAGGAACCGTAGTGGAGCACACAGAGACACAGGGATTTTTTTTACCGCAGTTCCTTCCTTGTTAAGGGAAGTACATCTGTGTTGGAGGGGTGGGCGGTTCTAAGACCACCACGCCCCAATAGGCCTCACCCTATTCTCCGATGGATCTCGCCACGAGAGGCCTGATCCACCTTCTCCACTATTGGATCCCTTCGAGGCGGGAACCGGTGCCTTTTACAACGCTACCGGGGCACACACCCACAACTGAATTGGGGGCTCCCGAGATGACAACAAGCTGTCACAAGGACAAGGTTTATCAATATAAACAAAACAAGGATCTAGGTATTTGCAAGAAATACTAGATCGGTGATTCTCCAAATGAATGGAGAGGAGATGAAGCGCTTGATTGCTGATGATGAGGATAGAGTTCTCCTCCTTCGATTCCCCAAGGGACGGGGCCTTTGGGTGGATCTAGGGGGAGCTCTCTTGGATGAAGGTTGCAGATCAGATCTAGTCTTTTTCGAATGAATCAAGAGATCTGGCAGGAGGGGGAAGGCTGTCTTAAATACCCCCTCCCCAGATCTGGCCGTTGAGCAACTTTGGGGCGGATTATCCGCCCCCCACTAGGGGTGGATTATCCGCCCCCTGGGAGAACTCCGCCCCAAGGGAGGATATTCCGGGAGAAAATCTGCCCCCTCTCTAGGGCTGGCGCCTGTGGAAACTTGGTGAAGATCTTGGGTGGGCGGATAATCCGGCCCCCTCCTGGGGCGGATAAATTATCCGCCCAAGCCGGAAAGTCCGACCAACACTCCGCCCCCCTTCTGGGGATTGCGCCTGCTTGGGATGGGGCGGATTATCCGCCCCCCAAAGGCAGATACTTTTCTCTTTTTCTTAGAGAGAGATGCAACACTTCAACACACATTAAAATAATCCTTGATATTGTTATCTAACACATAAAACACTAGGGATTAAGAAATGTTCTTTCAGCATCTAGTCGGAATTAATTCAGTTACAACTAGAAGCTTGGGGGCTATAGTATCGAAATTTATAAAACACTGCGTATGCTACTCTTAAAGCATCTAGTCGGAATAATTCATTCAAACTACATGCTTGTGGGCTATAGTAAGAAGTTTTCTAGCTTAGTTACTCATAGAGCATTTAGACACAAAGACCTATGGTTTTCCGTCTAAATCCTCGGGGGTTACAGTGGGATACTCATATGAAATGCAAAAGGCAAATAAAACTTACAAGTGCAATGATCTTGAGGTTGGTAGCACTCTCAGCCAGCAGCTTGTCAAAGTATACACTGTTTCCTTGCAAGATCTCTCCTTGCCGGAGGAGCTCCTCGAGACCGCACATTGGAGATGTCGGTGCCGCACCAGGAACCAGATAAGTGCTACCCAACGTAAGTGCCAGATAGACTATCTTCGGGAACTCTATGTCTTTCTGGGGGGCGAGGACGCCGCCTTCGGCAGAGGTACCACCTTCCACCACCGCCTTACCGCTACCGATGGCATCCTTAGCTAGAGCTTCAGCCATTTGTTGTGCGGCACTCTCCTGTGTCGCCTGTTCACCGACAACAGCAAGCTCGGTAGAGGCACCTGAGTCCACTTCCATGGCGGAAGGGCCAGATGCTTCCTTGGCTTGAGAGCTTATCGGAGCGGACGAAGGCTTGACGATGGGAGTGACAGGGGCGATGGCGGGAGATGCGTCACGATGCAGCATATCCTTGATGGTTTTAGAAGCCCCCGAAGTTTTGGAGGTCTTCTTCAAGCTGGTCGTGGCTTTCTTCCTGAAACGTGCAAAATGCATAAGCACAAGAATAAGACAGACAAATGGACAATGTTGGAGAGAAAGAAGCTTACACAAGAGGGGGTGCTTTATCAAAGGGGATCCCAGTAATCTTTCATTTCTCCGCCTCCAGGGCGGCGGTAGTCTTTTTGGAGGCTCCACCCTCTGTCTTCTTCTTCTTGCCTCTGTCGACAGCGTCAGAGGTGGAGCTATTCCGCTTTCACGCCACCAGAGTATCATCGTCGGACACGACGGTGACTTCCTTCATCTTTGGATCATAGATTTGGGGAGCCATGCTATCCTCATCTTTGTCGCTAAGCTGTTAAGTGAAAAACCACCGTGCTAGATGAGATGGTAATGGCTAGACGGAAGAACTAGAGTATATGTCATACACGGAAAATAAACAGGTACCTTTGAGCACTTGCTCTCTATGAACATGTCGTAAGTGATGGTGAAGCCATGCTTCATGTCCTTCACCTTGACGATGTACTTGAGGCAGAGCTTGACGGAGTCGCTCGAGAAATTGTCCTCGGAGATACGGAGGCTATCCCTTATATCGTTGGAATACTCGTGCATCAGCTTCAAGCGGTGCTGCAGAGGCTGGATCCGCCTGACGAACCAGCACATGGCTAGGTCCAATCCGGTCAGACCCGTATCTATGAACCACTCTATCCGCCTTATAGCGCGGGAAGCATCGATGTCAGAGGGAAGGGAGGCATGGGATCTCCATGTCGGGGCTTCGGCGGCGGCTCCATCGACAAAGTCCGGGTATGTTACTTCTCGGCCGGCCAGAGGGATATCTGGGCCGTAGAAGTACGTCCGCTGCCAGTTCTTGTAGGAATCGTGGCCGACGATGTCGGGGAAGCGTCGGCTAGGACGGATCTTAAAACTAATGGTTCCACAATTCCTAAGCTCGTCCTTGCCGGCTCCGGCTTTGCGCTTGACGGTAAAGAAGTATATGAAGAGGTCTAGCCTAGGCTTAATCCCTAAGTAACCCTCGCAAAGCTCCGCGTAATTGCTAAGCGCTAGGATGCTACTGGGAGAGAGGTTTTGAGGCTGTACCCGGTAATGATTCAGGAGAGCAAGGAAGAAGTTGGAGATGGGCAGGGAGATGCCGCGAACCATCTGTGCTTTGAGGTACACCTTTTCTCTCACTTGGGAAGAAGGTGTGACCTCGCTGGCCGGCGCCGCCCGCCAGGCGAGCCCCTCCGTCGCGGGGAGGTAGCCCTCATTGATCAGCTATTTGATGTCGCGGTACATGATGTCCGAACCGCGCCAGTCGCCCTTGTGCGTGTCGTACTCCTCCTCCAGCATCTCTAGCGCCGCTGGATTATGGTCGCCGTCGGTGATTTCGACCACCGCGGACTTGGGGATGACCAGGCCCTTTGGGGGCACGACGACGGAGCTCGTCGGCTTCGCTCGACGCCGCCATCGAAGGGGAGGAGTTCTTGCTGGCCATTGGTTGCGTTCGACGGTGACTAGGAAAGATTGGAAAGCTAGGGTTTTTCGCACATTGCGCGGAGAGCTCGAGGAGGCACTCGCTGGAGGAAGAAGACGATGCAAGAGAGAATAAGGTGAAAAGGTAAATTTTTCACTGTAGTTACTATTTATGGTTTCTGGCATCAAGATTCGTGTAGCTTGATCGAATGCTTGCCGCGTAGACGACGTGTGCGGAGACGTGCGTGGAAATTTTGCCACGTACCAACCGTCGCTGCCAATGGTTCGTATCGCTCGCGCGGGAAAAGTGGACATGATTGTGTTCTCTGCGTGTGTGAGTTACGAGACGTTGCTGACCTATGTCTACGTCACCCTAGCTGTCATAGGCAGATGAACCATCACATCAGAAGATTCTGACATGAACGGATCCAGTCCGGCTACAGAAGAGTACGATGGAAGATTCAGTAATTCTCTGACTTACGAATTGAAGACGGAGAAAACCTTGCAAAGTTCTTTGGCTGGACTACAAGATATTGCTTGACGATTTGCCGACATCCATCTAGACGGAGCATTCAACGTGAAGAGGCAAGACGGCGCAAGATCTCAGAGTCCTCCGGGGGCTACTGTTGGGGATATGCTATATGGGTATCCTCATAGCATGTACTCTATCCGGATAACCAGGATGGCCCATAGTCGGTAGCATGGCCCATGGCCTGCTGGGCAGCCCAGTTAGATGGATCCAGAAGGGAGGCCCATGCCGGATAAAGGAAGGCTATGGTGGAGTCACGAGCGTACCCGGAGCCTTGGAGTCCAAGACACGCTAGACTAGTAATAGACGGTGTAGGACTATGTAACCTGTCTGGCTAGGACTTTTCCCTATAACCCTAGGACCTGGCGACTATACAAGTCGAGCATATGGGAGCCTTTAGGGCACGATCTCAGATAGCTTCAGACAACCTCGCACAGCGAACCTATCTCTGTAACTCAGCGTATTGCCATTATAGTGATTTATAGCAGGAGTAGGATTCCGCCACCATCGTGGGATCTGAACCTGGGTAAGCTGTGTTACCTCGTACCCGTCAACCGTCTGCCTTCACCCACATCTCTAAACACGCACTGTGAGGACCCCTCCATGGCGTACTCGTCGGCAATACCACGACACCTACGGCCTTTGGTCTATGGTTGTAGATAGTGCATCAAAAACTCCTTTTTAGTGAACTTGCTGAGTACGCTCGTACTCAACGTATCTTCTTAACCCTTGCTAGATTTCGGAGCAACCAACGATGAACCTAGAAGAGAAGCTCTTCTGAAGAATTAAAGGTATCTAGTGGAGATCAATAGGAGTCAATGACTACATCAGAAGTTTCTGAAGTCAAGATGGACCTTTATATATAAATAAATCCCTAAATAATAGAACCTACTTCTGGAGGGCATTACTTTAGTAGCAACGCCAAGCCATATATAAATAGTAGCAGTGTTCTTGCATAGTCGTTAAGTTGTTATCTTTGGTTGTCTTCTATATTATATTTTCCTCACTGTCTCGAGGAAGCTCTCTGGATCTTTTGTAATGTGTCATATGTAATCTATAGTCATGTCTTGGACCTGTTGTGTTTCTGTTGTACCACTCTGGTCTCTGGGGGATGTAATACTAGTGAATGGTGTTTCATTGGTGTTATGTCAACGACTATAGTGTACTACATCATGCAGTGGTATGCTGGGTCACCGCACCTAATACCAGGGGAGCGACCACAGAAAAATTTCCACCGCCTCTACGGGGCGGAAAACACCGAGAGAGAAAGAGCTCTCCGGTAGATAGATTTCTACCGGGGGAATTCCTTCCCGGAGAGGGGAGATCGTCGCCATCAACACCGTCACCAAGCTAGACTTCATTGGGATCATCATCATCATCCACAACATCATCTCCACTAACACCATCATCACCACTCTGTCCTGCTATAACAATCGTGTTGGATCTTGCATTAGTTTTTAGGGGAAACTTTCCCGGTGTTAATTACTATTGTAGTTGATGCTTGTGAGTGGAACCATTGGATTATTGTTTATGTTCAGATTGTTATCCATCACCATATCATCTTTAATCTTGATCCATATGATGTCTTATGAGTACTTCGTCTAGTTCTTGAGGACATGGGAGAAGTCATGTTGTTAGTAGTGGATTTGTGTTGAGTTATTATTCAATGGTTTAGTATTTAAGTTGTGGTGCTATTCTTCTAGTGGTGTCATGTGAATGTCGACTACATGATACTTCACCATTTATGTACCTAGGGGAATGCATTATGTATTTGTCTACTAATTGTGGGGTTGCCGGAGTGACATAAACTTGAACCCCCGTTAGGACACCTTTGCACAAGGGAGTGTAGGATCTCAGAGTTTAAGGCTATGGTTAGGTTTATATCTTAATTACTTTCCTGTAGTTGCGGATTCTTGCAGGGGGTTTAATCACAAGTATGTATTAGTCCAAGTAAGGTCGGTACATTAGCACAGGTTCACCCACACAACACTTACAACACCAAAGAAGGATACTCAGCTATTTGAAGCGAAAGCACTTGACAGAATTCCCATGTGTCCTCGAGAACATTTGGTCCTTATAAGTATTTCCACTGGTTTGTCCTTTGCTAAGAAAGGATTGGTCCACTTGCTGCAGTTGTTCTTTGTCTTTATTACTTGTGCTTTGTTTCGTTGCTTTATCAAAAAAACCCTAAAAATCCGTTTGCTAAGTATTTACAGAGATTTCCTGCTCCATACCACTAGTCAACACCTTCTGCTCATCGTTGGGATCGACACTCCTATTTATCGAAAGTACTACGATACACCCCCTATACTTATGGGTCATAAGTGGTGAGATAGGCCACCCGCGCTATCAAACACACCCGAAGTACTCTATCTTGATGTTGTTAATAGTATCTAAGTATCTGTGCTGCTACGGAATAGTACTATAGAGAGATATATGGTTGCATCAATCAACAATAAGTTTAATTTTGTTAATGTGTGTCAATCAAGACATCTATGTAGTTCAATTCTAAGAGCATCTCTAACAGATAATGTAAAACAAATATAACTAACTTTTACGATATCAAATGCTAAAAAAGGTATGTATCTTATTTGGTGATGTAACTTTTTTACATCATACCCTACATTTTGGCAGTTGGTGATGCAAATATATATCACCAAATAGGTGTCCCAAAACAATTCCATTGTCCCGCGAGCGACCAACTGCTATTTTCCACGTCCGCTTCTCCTCACGTGCGCGAACCGCCGCCACTTTCGCCGACCAAATCCCATCCATGGACGCCGCCTCCGAACATTCCCAGCCTCCTATCCAACCACCGCTCTAGCAGTTGCCATCGCTATTCCCTGCTGCAAACGAGCACCGCTGCTGCCATGGCAAACCCTAGCGATGCCCCATTCCACCGCACAATTTTCACGCGCAGCGGCCATTCACCACACCAAACTCCAACGTCGCGGCGCCAATGAATCCAAAGGCACCGCGGGCTGCGACCAAGGCCAAGGGAGCCGCACAGTAAAGGCAAGCGTCGTTGGCGCTTGCCCCAGTCATGGCCGCCCCACCAAAATTGAGGAAGAAGGGGTCCAAAAACCGCGGGACGCATCATGCGACGACCCTAAACAACACTAAAAAGTTCGTCGTCTCGCTGTCACTGTTGGGGATATGCTATATGGGTGTCCTCATAGCATATCTCTTATCCGAATAACCCGGGTGGCCCACAGTTGGTAGCATGGCCCATGGCCTGCTGGGTGGCCCAGTTAGATGGATCCAGAAGGGAGGCCCATGCCGGATAAAGGAAGGATACGGTGGAGTCACCAGCATACCCGGAGCCTTGGAGTACAAGACACGTTAGACTAGTAATAGACAGTGTAGGACTCTGTAACCTGTCCGGCTAGGACTTTTCCCTGTAACCCTAGGACCTGTCGACTATATAAGTCGGGCCTATGGGAGCCTTTAGGGCAAGACAACTTAGACTTTCTAGTCACACCTTGCACAGCGAACCTATCTCTGTAACTCGGCGTATTGCCATTATAGTGATTTATAGCAGGAGTAGGATTCCGCCACCGTTGTGGGATCAGAACCTGGGTAAGTTGTGTTACCTTGTACCCGTCAACCGTCTGCCTTCCCCCACATCTCTAAACACGCACTTTGAGGACCCCTCTATGGCGTACTCGTCGACAATACCACGATAGTTGGCGCCCACCATGGGGCAAGAGGCGCTTCAGGCTCTTCAGCGGGCGAGGACCAAGGTCTTCGCGGGAATCGGCAAAACCATAGCCATCGGTTGCGCTCTCTTCTCCGGCAGCGTTCCGATCATCCCTCCCGATGAGTTTTGGATCCCGGCGAAGACGAACCCTACGCGGTGCTCGATCGTCCCTATCGGAGACATTCACCTCTTCATCGGTGAAACCGATTCGGGAACTAGTTCCCTAGGAGTCGAAGGAGCATCAAGACCCGCACGGACCGCCTACGGGTAGGACACGTTCACGGAAGGATCGATGTCGGATCTCTCCTCAGAGTTTGCCGGCAAAGATCGGAAAAATTCAAGGCCCACCCAAACCACCCCTGTGCAGGATATAACAGTGGAAGATCACTGTAAGTCCGTCGGCTTCGTTCGCGCGTCTGGACAGTAGAGATCCAAGTTCGTTGGCGTGGTTACCATCTTCGATCTAGCGTGTTGCGTTCAGAGAGAGGGCGAAAACCCCCACGATTACCTCGCCAGGTGGCTCCGTATACGAGCCGATCTGGCACATTACCCCAATGATGATGCTATGTATCACTTTGTGGAAGGACTGGACCAAGGAACGCTTCTCTGGCATTATCTAAGGCGGCAACAAGCTTCAGGACGACTCACCTTCGAAAGTATGGTGAACGCCGTCAACAGCTACGCGGAGGCAGAAGGAGCAGCTCAGGTGCTCATTGACGGACTGCCACCGCCACCACCGCCTCCGGCCGCCATCGCCGCAGTCGCACCACCACCTCCATTCATCATCGCACCTCCACCCCCCGTCATCGAGGAAGCCCCGGCACCCTCCAACTCTGTGATTGACGCGCTTTATGCTGACTTCAGTGCAGATTCAGAGGAGATAGATTTCAGTCCGGATGAGCTAGACTCTACCATGCAGGAGATGGAGGAAGATTACCAGCGCAACGAGCAGGCCAACAACGTCGTCGTGTTCCGAGAGGTGTTCGTCACCATTGGGACGGCGATGGATGAAGATCAACCCGAGAGAGCTCCGCCTACAATGCTGGAAAAGGGGAAGGGACCACTTATTGCTGCCGACATTGATTGTGCAAAGGACATGCCCCCTCCGCCTAACCCAGTGCAACAGCCGCAGGAACTCGGCACCGGCCCGAGTAACAACAACACCGCAAACTTGCCACCTCCGACATCTATGTCTGCTGCTGCCCAAGTCACTCCAGCTGATAGAGTAATGTACGGCAATCTCCTCGTCGAGCCTATGATCGTAGCTCATATTCGCAATGTAGTCTAGCTTGACGAGAAGCGCCAGCAGCTGCTAGAGGAAGCACAGGCCATCGCGGAGCTAGGCGCAAAGCTAGATCGAGATCTGGCCAATGTGCAAAAGTCAATAGAGAAAGCTAGAGCAATGGAGGCCGAGTACAAGACTCTGCTGTAGCAGCAGAAGGCCAAGAAAGCTCTGGCTTGCGTCATCAATGATCCTGGTGTACGGCGAAACCTAGGATGGGCTCCCCCGAAGCCGGCACAGGCCAAGCCATACATTGACAGTGAAGGCAAGCAGGTGATTCCCACTCCTCTCCTCAACCTCGCCGTTGCCAAGACCCTTCTGGAGAAGGATAGATCACCCGAAGCAGTGGAACAGGTTTATGACCTAGTGGCCAAGGCGGTAAAACAACAGGAAAATGCCACCTCTCAGAGGCTTGAGTCTGATCCAGCGTTGTGACAGTCTAGCCAGCATAAGCAGCCAAGGGACAGATCTCCTCTTGATGTCGGGTCCCAGACGGGTTCGTCAGAACGAAGACGGAGGGATGCGTGCAACAGGAAGGACACTATCCCCATATCCTGTGACAATGGGGGCAAGGCCCAACCTCGTCGCCCATCGCCACTGCCCCGCTCCCCCCAACATCGCGAAGATCCAAAGGCTCACCGTCGTACGGATATGCCCCCGCCAAGGTAGTGCGGCATCGTCATCCACGACAACACAGAGCAGACCCGTCATGACGGAGAGCGCAACCAAGGACAGAAGAGCAGGTCATGCCATGACCCTTCGCGTCTGATAAGCAACCGCGACAAGCATGAGGCGTCATAGGAGGGTAACAACAAGAATGCTAACCCACCGCCACCTCCGCCTCTGTTGCCACCTAGCAGCCACCATGGCAGAGGAGGCCCGTGTCGTTCACGCATCCCATCCCTATTGGCAAGAAGAAAAGAAGCCTGGAGCCATATGACGCACGTTCGCGGATAGACAAGATCCATGAGGCCCGGGAAGGACCATACCTGGGACCACGCTGTTTTGGAGCTGTGATACGGTCCACAACTTACCCCAAAGGTTTCCGGATTGACAAGACCATCAATCCCTATGACGGCACCGCCAATCCAGCTACATGGTTGCAGGACTACGGCAACACGGTGGAGATCGTCGGGGTATACCCAATGTCGCCGTCAAGTACCTCCCATTAATGTTGGCGGGCACGGCCCGTCAATGGATTGACGACTTGCCAGAGAGATCTATCTGCAATTGGTTGGGCATGCAAGAAGCGTTCACCAAGAACTTCGAGGGTACGTATAAGCGTCCCTGCACTATTGGCGATCTATAGCGGTGCGTGCAAGAAAAAGGCGAGACATGTCGCGCCTACCTCTCCCGCTGGCTGGATATGAAAAATTCCTGCGCAGGAATGCACGCGCAGACCGCCATGGCCGCCTTCATTGATGGGTTGGAAAGGGGCACGTTGCTCCGACATAAGCTGAAGCGCTTGCAGGACAATCACCAGCTTGACTTGAACCAGATGATTCAGTTGGCTAGTGAGTTCGCAGTTGCCGACGACGATGCTCGCGGCTCTCTGCCGGCAACGGCCGTTCCAACTCAAGCTCGGAGGAACAACAGCACAAAGCGGAAAACTGCACCAGAAGAAAAGCAAACTCCCGACATGTTCGCTATGACCTTCGCAGGACGAGGTGATGGTGGACAACGTGGCCGAGGACGGGGAGCTGGTCATGGGAAGCAGTGAGGAAGTGAAACTACCTCGGCAGCACTCCGCGTTCCCTAAACCTACAAAGAGTACCGCGATATGTCGTGCCTCGTACACCTCGATGCCAACGGCAAGGCCACCCACACCAATCGCCACTGCAAGTTCGTCAACGACCTCAAGAAGGACCCGGAGTCCGGCTATAAGCGAAGTCGGAAGAACAGACCGCGAGGCAAGGGCAAGGGGAAGAATAAGGAGGAGGAGTCCAAGGATTCAAGTGATATGGACGAGGACATTGACCACAAGCATGCCGCCAAGAGCGACGGCAAAGGCAAGAACCCCTTCGAGAAGAAGGCGGCAGTTTTCCACACTTTCCTTGGCACCCCCACCATCCGACAACAGAAGACCTCTATGAGGATCCTGATGGATACTCTACCCCCAGTTCCGCAGTACTTGCGCTGGTCAGAGATTCCAATTACTTGGGACAGGAAGGATCACCCATACCTCATCCCTACGGAGAACCAATACGCCATGGTCATCAACCCCTTGATTGACAACAATGAGTTCACCAAATGTATGGTGGATAGTGGAAGCAGCATCAACATCATGTACCTGGATACACTGCAGAAGATGAACTTGACGGAGGCAAAGCTAAGGCGGACCAACACAATCTTCCACGACGTAGTTCCTGGTCGGGAGGCTCGGTCCCTTGGGTGCATCACACTTCAGGTCGCCTTTGGTGGTGTTAATAATTAGGGTCAAGAGCGCATGACCTTTGAGGTGGTCCCCTTCAAGAGCGTGTACCACATCATATTCGGCCGCGAAATATTCCACACCTTCATGGCCAAGCCATGCTTCGTCTACAACAAGCTCAAGATACCCAGACCAAACGGTGTCATCACCGTATCCAGAAGCTTTGCAAAGGCTAGGGACTGCGAAATTGGAGAAGCGGCCTACGCAGAAGCTATCCTCTACAACGAAGAATTTAAGGAGATCCAGAGCAAGGTCGATGCCTCAAAGATGCCCGCGTCGAAGAAACAGATTTTTGACTCCATCCCAACATTCAACCGCCATCGAAACCAAGTATGTGGAACTTGTGGTAGGCGATGATTCCAAGACCACCGCCATTAGGACGAACCTGGATCCCAAATAGGAAAGCGCATTCGTCGAGTTCCTCCGTGAGAATAGGGACATCTTTGCCTGGCAACCTGCCGACATGAAAGGTGTACCTAGGGAACTTGCCGAGCACAGCTTGAACATCGATCCAAAATGCAAACCAGTAAAACAACCTCTACGACGCTTTGGAGATGAGAAGAGACGCGCCATAGGCAAAGAGATAGCTAGGTTACTTAAGGATAGTTTTATCCGAGAAGTCCTTCACACCCAATGGGTGGCCAATCCTGTACTTGTCCCCAAAATGAGAACCAAAGAATTAAGAATGTGCGTTGATTACACCGGCTTGAACAAAGCATGCCCCAAAGATCCGTTTGCTTTGCCTCGCATTGACCAAGTCATTGACTCGACGGCTGGCTCGAAACTTTTGTGTTTTCTTGATGCATACTCAGGATACCACTAGATCAAGATGAGGAAGTCGGACCAATTGGCCACTTCGTTCACTACACCCTATGACACGTTTTGCTATGTCATGATGCCCTTTGGGCTGAAAAACGCAGGTGCTACGTACCAGCGGACAATGCAGCATTGCCTACACGATCAAATTGGTCGGAACGTTCACGCCTATGTGGACGATATAGCGGTGATGTCTAAAAAGTTAAACGACTTAATCTCCGACTTCAAATAAACCTTTGATAATCTTCGGAAATACAACATGATGCTTAACCCTAAGAAGTGCGTCTTCGGGGTTCCGGCCGGCAAATTATTGGGCTTCATCGTTCCCAGCGTGGAATCGAGGTCAACCTGGAGAAAATCAAGGCCATCTTAAACATAAACCGTCCGACATGCCTAAAGGACATACAACGACTAACAGGTTGTGTTGCAGCAGTTAGTCGGTTCGTTAGCCGACTTGGAGAGAAGGCTCTGTCGCTGTACAAGTTGCTAAAGAAGGCAGACAAATTCACGTGGACGGAGGAAGCAGATGCAGCATTGAAGCAGCTCAAGAAGACACTTTCCTCAGCGCCTATCCTTGCAGCACCCGAGCCTAGAGAGCCCATATTAATTTACATGGCGGTCACCAACCGGGTAATTAGTGTCTTCGTCGTGGTAGAGCGGAAGGAACCAGGCTATGAGCATGGAGTTCAGCGACCAGTTTACTATGTAAGCGAGGTCTTGACGGAGTCCAAGCAGCGTTACCTGCACTACCAAAAGATAGCTTATGGAGTATTCATTGCTTCTCGGAAGCTGAGGCATTACTTCCAGGAGCACCCAATAATAGTGGTGAGCAAGACTCCACTGTCCGACATCATAAACAACAACGATGCTACAGGAAGGGTTGCTAAGTGGGGCATTGAACTTGCCGCCTTCGAGATCACCTACAAGAGACGCGACGCTATCAAATCACAAGCCTTGGCGGATTTTATTGCAGATTGGACGGAGATGCCAGATGCTACTCCGTTGCCGGAACCAGAATACTAGGTGATGCACTTTGACGGATCAAAGCTGCTCAACGGCTCGGGGGTTGGTGTACTGCTACAGTCACCAACTCGGGACAAGCTACACTATGTTCTGCAGATCCACTTCGAGGCTACGAACAACATGGCGGAGTAGGAAGCACTCATTCACGGATTACGCGTAGCCAAGGATATTGGCATCAAGCGCATAGTTTGTTGTGGATATTCTGACTTGGTTGCCCAGCAGGTGGCTGGCACCTGGAATGCGCGGAACCCTATGATGGCGGCATATCGAGATGAATTGGACGAGATGGCTAAGTGCTTCTTGGGCTATGAAGTCAAGTATGTACCTAGGGAGCAAATCGAGGCGGCTGGTCTACTGTCTAAGCTTGGATCAGGGCGCAAATGAATTCCGCCTGGAGTTTTCCTGAAGCATCTACAGACACCATCCGTGAAGGGAGCAGACATCGACAACCCGAATAGAGTAGACTCTTTCGTCCACATGGTGGCAAAGGTCCCTCCGGCTTGGACAAAACCGTTCATGGAGTATCTCGAACACGGAACTTTGCCCGATGACAAAGTCGAAAGACGACAAATAGTACGACGAGAAATGGTGTGTCCGAACGTCGTAATCGAACTCTCTTAGATATGGTTCGTTCTATGATGTCACTTACAGATTTACCGCTATTGTTTTGGGGTTATGCATTAGAAACAGCCGCATTCACTTTAAATAGGGCACCATCTAAATCCGTTGAAACGACACCGTATGAATTATGGTTTGGGAAGAAACCTAAATTGTCGTTCCTTAAAGTTTGGGGTTGTGAAGCTTATGTAAAGAAGTTACAGCCCGACAAGCTTGAACCCAAAGAGGAAAAATGCGTCTTCATAGGATACCCAAAGGAAACTATTGGGTATACCTTCTATCATAGATCCGAGGGCAAAATCTTCGTTGTCAAGAATGGATCCTTTCTAGAGAAGGAGTTTCTCTCGAAATAAGTGACTAGAAGGTAAGTAGAACTCGACGAGGTTGTTGAACCTTCTCTGGAACTTGTGAGTAGTGCAGCACCGGAAACAGTTCCTGTGGCGCCTATGCCAATAAGAGAGGAAGCTAATTATGTTGATCATGAAACTTCGGTTGAAGTAACTACAGAACCTCGCAGGTCAACAAGAACTCGTACCACTCCTGATTGGTATGATCCCGTTATGAGTGTCATGTTGGTGGACAACACCGATGATCATGCGACATATGAGGAAGCGATGATAAGCCCAGATTCCAATAAATGGCAAGAAGCCATGAAATCCGAGACTGGATCCATGTACGAAAACCAAGTATGGACTTTGGTGGACTTACCGGATGGCTGGAAGGCTGTCGAGAACAACTGGATTTTCAAGAAGAAAACAAATGCTGATGGTAATATTAATGTCTATAAAGCTCGACTTGTCGCAAAAGGGTTTCGACAAATTCAAGGAGTTGACTACGATGAGACTTTCTCACCGGTAGCGAAGCTAAACTCTCTGAGGATTTTGTTAGCAATCGCTGCATATTATGATTATGAGATATGTCAGATGGATGTAAAAACGGCGTTCCTCAATGGAGACATTGATGAAGAGTTGTATATGGTACAACCCAAAGATTTTGTCGATCCTAAAGATGCTAACAAGGTATGCAAACTTCAACGGTCCATTTATGGATTGAAGCAAGCATCCCGAAGTTGGAATCAACGTTTTGATAAGGTAATCAAAATCTTTGGTTTTATACAAACTTATGGAGAAGCTTGTATTTACAAGAAAGTGAGTGGGAGCTCTGTATCATTCTTAATACTATATGTAGATGACATATTGTTGATTGGGAATGATGTAGACCTTCTTAATAGTGTCAAGGATTATTTGAATAATAGTTTTTCAATGAAATATCTTGGCGAAGCAGCTTACATATTAGGCATAAAGATTTATAGAGATAGACCGAGACGCCTAATATCATTGTCACACAGTACATATTTGGACAAAGTTCTAAAGAGGTTTGGAATGGAAGATAGCAAGAAAGGGTTCTTGCCCATGTTGCCCAATACGACCTTGAGTAAAACTCAAAGTTCTGCAATGGCAGAAGATAGAGAAAGGATGAGTAAGACTCCCTATGCATCAGCCATAGGATCTCTTATGTATGTCATGCTATGTACTAGACCCGACATTGCATATGTTGTTAGTTTGACTAGCAGATATCAAAGTGATCCAGGAATAGATCATTGGACAGAGGTTAAAAACATCCTTAAGTACTTGAGAAGAACTAAGGATATGGTTCTTTCTTATGGAGGTGATGAACAACTCGTTGTTAATGGTTACACCGATGCTAGTTAGAACACCAATCCGTATGATTCTAAATCTCAATCTGGATACGTATTTACTTTTAATGGTGCAACAGTTAGCTGGAGGAGTGCAAAGCAAAGCGTTGTGGCGACATCTTCAACTGAATCGGAATACATAGCTGCTTCGTAGGCTTCACAAGAGGCGATATGGATGAAGGAGTTCATTACAGAGCTCGGTGTGGTTCCAAGTGCGCTGGACCCAATGTCTATCTACTGTGATAACATTGGCGCCATAGCCAATGCGCAAGAACCAAGGTCACACAAGAAGCTGAAGCATATCAAGCTACGTTTTCACGCTATTCGAGAGCATGTCCAAGATGGTGACATAAAGATTTCAAAGTACACACATATCTGAATGTGGCGGATCCGTTGACTAAACCTCTCCCGAGGGCAAAACATGACCAGCACCAAACTGCCATGGGTGTTCGGTATATTACCATGTAATCTAGATTAGTTGACTCTAGTGCAAGTGGGAGACTGTTGGAGATATGCCCTAAAGGCAATAATAAACGTGGTTATTATTATATCTTTGTGTTTATGACAAATGTTTACATTCATGCTATAACAGTATTAACCGGAAACATTAATACTTGTGTGATTTGTAAACTAAATTAGAGTCCCTGGTAAAGCCTCTAATACTAGCTTGTTGGTTAATAGATGATCGTGGTTTCTCGATCATGAACATTGAGATGTTATTAACAACAAGATCATTTCATTAGGAGAATGGTATGATGGACATACTCCTATAGATAAGCGTAGCATAAAGATCAAGTCATTTCAATAGTTCGTTTGCTATAAGCTTTCTGATACATAGTAACCTAATTCCTTTGACCATGAGATCATGCTAATCACCATCATTCGAAGGATGCTTTGATGACATCAAACACCACACCGTAACTGGGTGGCTATAAAGGTGGCATTGAGTGTTCGGAAAGTATGTGTTGAGGCACATGGATCAAGAGTGGGGTTTGTCCATCCATATGACGGATAGATATACTCTGGGCCCTCTCGGTGGAATGTCATCCAATTAGCTTGCAAGCATGTGAATGGATCACAAGGGATAACATATCAAGGAAACAAGAAAAGAGTACTTACGGTAACGAGGTTGAACTAGGTATGCAGAGATACCGACGATCAAACCTCGGATAAGTAAACTATCGCGAGACAAAGGGAAATTGGTATCGTATGTAAGTGGTTCATTCGATCGCAAAGTAATTGTAAAAAAATGTGGGAGCCATATGAATTTCTAGATTCCTCTATGTGCTATTCATCGGAGAAGTGTCTCGGTCATGTCTGCATAATTCACGAACCGTAGGGAGACACACTTAAGGATTTGATGTTGTTTAGTAGATATGGAATGTTAGTAGGGATACCGAATGTTGTTCGGAGTCTCGGATGGGATCCGGGATATCACGAGGAGATTCGGAATGGTCTGGAGAATAAGATTCATATAAGGAAAGTCCGATTCCGGAGTTCGGGAAAGATTCCGATGTTTTCATCGGAGAGGTTCTAGAAGGTTCACCGGACCAGAAGGGGAATGGACAATGAATGTGTCATGGATAAGTGGAATGATTGGATCATATCCTAGGTCACTTGGTTTGGGCATTTGCAAGAGAGAATTAAAACTCTAAATTGAAAGTCAAACTGGAACAATGGTTTCCTAATGGAAGAAGGAAATAGTCCTTCTCTCAATCCAAATTGGGTTTGGGTTTGGATTCAAACCCACCCCTCCCAAGGCTGCCCCCTCTCATAAATAGATGGGGAGGGATGCCCCAAAAAGCCAAGCCCTCCCGCACCCGTGCGCTGCCGCCACCGCACGCCTCCGCCACGCCGCCGCCTCCTCGCGCTGTCGCTGCCTTGTCGCTGTCGCCCAGCCGCCGCCGACACCTCCTCCTCCTCCCGGTCTTCTAAACCCTAGATCACCGGGAAACCCTGGATCCACCATAACTCGCACTGGCTTAGGCAAAGCCCTGCGGGATCTTCCCTCTACTTCTGACACCACGCCATCATGCTGCCGGAATCGCGAGGGGAGAACTACAACCTCCACTGCCTGTTGGAACAAGGGAGAGGAAGGTCTTCATCGAGTACCGAACGTGTGACCGACTGCGGAAGCGCTGCCGGAACGCAGCGTCGGAAGGATCGTCTACGTGATCTTGAGATCGGCAAGTGTACGACTACATCACCCACGAGAATCTGCTCTCGTTAACCGCTTTGAAATCTTCGAGGGTGAGTGCTTCTATCGACTCGTTGTTACAATTTAGTAGATAGATCTTGGCTTGTTTGTGTGCATGCAGTAGAAATTTTTTGTTTTCCATGCTACGAACCCCTACATCTTTTACCTCCTTTTGTGTTCATTTTTGGATCATATAAAACCTTTATGCACAAGCTTTGCAATTGCACTTGTGAAAATTCCGCCTACGGGCGTTAGCTTAAGTTTTCTAGTCTACACATTCTTTGTTGTTCTTATGTGGATTCTGGAGTAGTGACTTTTGGCACTTATTGTCAGCGATTTTGTTCTTAGGTTATTGACGGTGCCATTGGGCATCATCATCTGAGCGCATGGTTCCGACAACGAGTCTTCCGACTCACGAAAGGTCAAGCATAAAAACCAGAGCAATGGATAAGCCAGCACTTGCTTAAAAAATATACATGCTGGAATAAATTCTTGAGTAGCAGGAAATAACAACCATTGTTTTCCGTCTTAAGTTAACACATAAGTTTTTCCACATACACATTATAGAGGAAACAAATATTACAAATTGTTTTTATTCCTCTGACGCAGGCGACTTGGAAGCAGCATCGTCGGCAGCAGGAGAGTCACCTTCCTCGAAGTCGGTAGTGTTGAGGGACTCGGAGGAGCTCTGGTTGCCACCATCAATGGTTTTCATGGGCACAAAGACATTAACGTCGACCAACTCGGTGAATCTGGTGTCATAACCCGCGAGCGACGCTAAGATAGATTCGTGGTTTATCTTTTGGCCTTCATCGTCTACGCCAGGGATACCGAAGGTCACCATGTCGATGTCGGCATTTTCGTAATGTGCCTTGACCATGGACAACGCCATCCTTGCACCGGCCCGTGCACACGAAGCTTTCCAGCTTGAGATACGCTCGAGGGCTCGACGCAGGATCTCCGAGAACTTCGTCATCGAATCCACTGCCTTGATGTTAATTTGGAGGGGCTTGGCAATCTCTTTTGTCTGCGTGATGGCGGTGTTGATAAAGTTGCCGGCAAGGACCATGCATTCCTTTGGCGGAGGAGGCGATCGGGTTAAACCCATAGGAGCTATAAATTTCTGACAAAGGAACACGTGAGTTCAATAACACCAAAGTTCAAAGTATCTAACTTCCAGAAATACAAGGCGGAGAATCACTTACTGAAGATGCTGATCTCGGCCTCCCGGAGAGTTTCCGCCATGGAGTCCCATTCTTGTCGGAGGATCTTGTACGCATCATGATGTCATTGATTTTGCTCATCGTCAGCTTTTTTCTGCTCCTTCAAGATCGCGATCTCCTCCTTCAAGAGGTTCATCTCCTCGTTGGTGGAGTCCTGCAGGACTTTCATGGAGTCCTCGTGCATCTTCAGCATGTCCTTCCTCTCCTGCTTAAGGATCTTGTTTTCGCTATCCAGCTGCTGAATATGCTTGGATTGCTCAACAATGTCCTTCGCCTTGGAAATGGTTTCTGCAAGTCGGAGAAGTAACAATACAAAGTGAGTACTCGGAGAATGTTAGCGTAAGACCAAGTCGGAATGCGAAAAAGAAAGGAAAAACAGACGCTTTCTCTTGGTGATTTGTTCCTTCAAGAAGGCAGTTTTACCCTTTTCGGCTTGCAAATCAGCACGCATCTTCTCATACTTGTCGTTGGCCATGTCTCTCCTAGCATTCTCATTCTGTGGATAGAAGAAAGTTAAACGTTGTTTGGTCTACTTGGAGCATCTAGCCGGAAAATTTCCATCTAGAAGCTCGGGGGCTACAGCGAGAGTTTTTAACTCAGACATATGCTTAACTTCTCTTTAAGCATCTAGTCGGAACTAATTCAGTTACAACTAGAAGCTTGGGGGCTACAGTATCGAAATTTATAAACACTGCGTATGCTACTCTTAAAACATCTAGTCAGAATAATTCATTCAAACTATATTCTTGGGGGCTACAGTGAGAAGTTTTCTAGCTTAGTCACTCTTAGAGCATTTATACGCAAAGACCTATGGTTTTCCGTCTAAATCCTCGGGGGCTACAGTGGGATACTCATATGAAAAGCAAAAGGCAAATAAAACTTACAAGTGCAATGATCTTGAGGTTGGTAGCACTCTCAGCCAGCAGCTTGCCAAAGGATACACTGTTTCCTTGCAAGATTTCTGCTTGCCGGAGAAGCTCCTCAAGACCGCATGTTGGAGATGTCGGCGCCACACCAGGAACCAGAGAAGTGCTACCCGGCGTAAGTGTCGGATAGACTATCTTCGGGAAATCTATGGTTTTCCTAGGGGCGAGGGCGCCGCCTTCGGCAGATGTACCACCTTCAACCACCGCCTTACCGCTACCTATGACATCCTTAGAAGAAGCTTCAGCCATTTGGTTGGCGGCACTTTCCTGCGTCGCCTGTTCGCCGACAACAGCGAGCTCTATGGAGGCACCTGAGTCCACTTCCATGGCGGAAGGGACAAATGCTTCTTTAGCTTGAGAGCTTGTCGGAGCAGACATGGGCTGGACGATGGGAGTGACTGGGGTGATGCCGGGATATGCGTGGGGAGATGCATCGCGATGCAGCATATCCTTTATGGTTCTAGAAGCCCCCAAAGTTTTGGAGGTCTTCTTCAAGCTGGTTGTGGCTTTCTTCCTGAAACGTGCAAAATGTATAAGTACAGGAATAAGACAAACAATGGACAATGTCGGAGAGAAAGAAGCTTACACAAGAGGGGTGCTCTGGCAAAGGGGATCCCGGTAACCTTTCTTTTCTCCGCCTCCAGGGTGGCGGTAGTCTTCTTGGAGGCTCCACCCTCCATCTTCTTTTTCTTGCCTCCGTCGGCAGTGTCAGAGGTGGAGCTCTTCCGCTTTCGCGCCAACGAAGCATCGTCGTCGGACACGACGGTGACTTCCTTCATCTTTGGATCATAGATTTGGGGAGCCATGTTATCCTCATCTATGTCGCTAAGCTGTTAAGTGAAAAACCACCGTGTCAGATGAGATGGTAATGGCTAGATGGAAGAATTGGAGTATATGTCATACACGGAAAATAAACATGTACCTTTGGGCACTTGCTCTCTACAATAATGTCGTAGGTGATGGTGAAGCCACGCTTCCTGTCCTTCACCTTGACGATGTACTTGAGGCGGAGCTTGACGGAGTCGCTCGAGAAATTGTCCTCGGAGATGCGGAGGCTATCCCTTCTATCGTTGGAATACTCATGCATCAGCTTCAAGCGGTGCTGCAGAGGCTGGATCCGCCTGACGAACCAGCACATGGCTAGGTCCAATCCGGTCAGACTCGTATCTACGAACCACTCTATCTGCCTTATAGCGCGGGAAGCGTCGATGTCGGAGGGAAGGGAGGCCTGGGATCTCCATGTCGGGGCTTCGGCGGCGGCTCCATCGACAAAGTCCGGGTATGTTACTTCTCGGCCAGCCAGAGGGATATCTGGGCCGTAGAAGTACGTCCGCTGCCAGTTCTTGTAGGAATCGTGGCTGACGATGTCGGGGAAGCGCTGGCTAGGCCGGATCTTAAAACTAATGGTGCCACAATTTCTGAGCTCGTCCTTGCTGGCTCCGGCTTCGCGCTTGACGGTGAAGAAATATATGAAGAGATCTAGCCTAGGCCTAATCCCTAAATAACACTCACAAAGCGCCGCGTAGTTGCTAAGCGCTAAGATGCTATTGGGAGAGAGGTTCTGAGGATGTACTCGGTAATGGTTGAGGACAACAAGGAAAAAGTTGGAGATGGGCAGGGAGACGCCGCGTACCAGTTGTGCTTTAAGGTATACTTTTTCTCTGGCTTGGGGAGAAGGTGTGACCTTGCCGGCCGGCGCTGCCCGCCAGGCGAGCCCCTCTGTCGCGGGGAGGTAGCCCTTGTTGATCAGCTCTTTGATATCGCGTTCCGTAATATCCGAACCGCGTCAGTTGCCCTTGTGGGAGTCGTACTCCTCCTCCAGCAGCTCCAGCGCCGCTGGATTATGGTCGCCGCCGGTGTCTTCAACCACCGCGGACTTGGGGATAACCAGACCCTCCGGGGGCACGATGACGGAGCTCGCCGGCTTCGCCGCGGCTTCGCCTGACGCCGCCATGGAGGGAGAGGAGCTACTGCTGGCCATTGGGTGTGTTCGGTGGTGACTGAGAGAGATTGGGGAGCTAGGTTTTTTTTGCAATGGTGCGCGGAGAGCTCGAGGAGGCACTCGCTGGAGGAAGAAGACGATGCAGAGGAGAATGAGGTGAAAAGTAATTTTTCCACCGTTGTTACTATTTATCATCTCCGACATCAAGATTCGTGCAGCACGAACGAACGGTTGCCTTGTAGGCGACGTGTGCGGGGACGTGCGCGGAAATTTCGCCACGTTACCAACCGTCGCCGCCAACAATTCGTATCTCTTGCGCGGGAAAAACGGACATGATTGCGTTCTCTGCATGTGTAAGTTACGAGGCGTTGCTGACCTATGTCTACGTCGCCCTAGCTGTAATAGGCAGATGAACTATCACATTGGAAGATTCCGGCATGTACGGATCCAGTCCGGCTACAGAAGAGTACGATAGACGATTCAACAATTCTCCGGCTTACAAATTGAAGACGGAGATAACCTTGCAGGGTTCTTTGGGAGGACTACAAGATATTGCTTGAAGATTTGCCGACATCCATTTAGACGGAGCATTCAACGTGAAGAGGCAAGACAGCGCAAGATCTTGGAGTTCTCCGGGGGCTACTGCTGGGGATATGCTATATGGGTATCCTCATAGCATGTCTCTTATCCGAATAACCCGGGTGGCCCACAGTTGGTAGCATGGCCCTTGGCCTGCTGGGTGGCCCAGTTAGATGGATCCAGAAGGGAGGCCCATGCCGGATAAAGGAAGGCTACAGTGGAGTCACCAGCGTACCCAGAGCCTTGGAGTACAAGACACGTTAGACTAGTAATAAACAGTGTAGGACTCTGTAACCTGTCCGAGTAGGACTTTTCCCTGTAACCCTAGGACCTGTCGATTATATAAGTCGGGCCTATGGGAGCCTTTAGGGTAAGACAACTTAGACTTTCTAGTCACACCTCGCACAGCGAACCTATCTCTGTAACTCAGCCTATTGCCATTATAGTGATTTATAGCAGGAGTAGGATTCCGCCACCGTTGTGGGATCTGAACCTGGATAAGATGTGTTACCTCGTACCCGTCAACCGTTCGTCTTCCCCCATGTCTCTAAACACGCACTGTGAGGACCCCTCCATGGCGTACTCGTCGGCAATACCACAACAGTCACACCAACCACATCCGCTCTTTGTCGAGGAGCCGATAACCCCCTTCTCGCCACCGGTCGAGCACAATGTGCTTGATGGAATGTATCAAAGGTATGAAATTTTTATTTTTTATTTTGACAACAATTCTGTGAGTTACAATTATTAGATTCATTGGTTGTAGATTGTTGATTGCAAATGTTGGTGTTTGTAATGTGGACGATGGCACTTTTGCATAGTATGAATATTGTATCAGGCGAGTATAAAACGCCATCTCAAGAATATGAAACGCCATATGATGTGGAGGAGGATATTGGCATGGAAGATGGTGGGGTTTCTTGGATGACCGAAGACCAAGGGGATAATGACCATGTTAATTTTTCTGCTTATATGTGTATTCGTTTTTTTCGAATGATGGAGGGGTCTAGAACGACCCCGGAGCTACCATTATATTCCAAGCGACGGGTACAAATAACAAGCAGGCCTTTTACAAAAAAAATGCAAAGAGGACCTATGAATAACCAAGAGGACCCTAAAAGATTTATAGAAAACGCAATCATGTCCTTTGACCTCTCTATCGCAGCTGAGCCCAAGCCGTTGGCCACCTCCATCCCGCCGGGGACGAACCACTTGGCATAGTAGAGATGCTGGATGCCGACGCCGCGCTCCACAGAGGCCTCCATCTTAGAGCTTGAAATCACGCCCTCCTAGCATGAAACTGGCCTTCCTTGGCCGAGGATGCCGATGGCAGTCATGGCCATCGAGCAAGGAGCTCTTCGATACATCAGCGGATGGGATGCCGAGCACAACGATCTCGCACACCCCAAGCACCACCAGTCAACGACAACCACATCGCCCCTACCCTCTTCTCCCTCGCCACCATGTCTAGCCAAGAAGTAGGGCAGAAGAGCAACGACGCCGTGATAGATAAGTCTCCCTTGACGAAGCCGGGCTCGCTCTAAAGCAGTAACGCTCCGCCTTGCCTCCATGGCCGGACAGGAGCTCCGCAACGACATTGCTGGCCGGCAGGCCTATCCCTCCCCCCTCGCTTCCATGGCCGGCTGGGAAGAGCACACACCTATCACCCTCGAGCAACCGCGGAGAGAACTCCGCCTCACTTTTATTCAAAGAAGCGTGAGCCCGTTCTCTCGCTTTTCCCTCTATCCATTGGAGAAGAAGAACAATGGATAGGAGCCCTACAGTGACAAAGATCCAGACGGTTGGATCCGATGCTCCGCTCCAACTACTAGGCAAAAGGCCCACTACCGGCATAACGCTGCTACTACTAGCTACCCTATCTACTCCGGCACCTTCACTCCGCCCATCCCCGCCGGCGAGAAGGGCTTCGGTTCGGCCTGGTCTGCTCGAAGGAGTTCTAATGTAGAGACGAGAGAGAAGGAAGAACCCCGCCAGCTTACCAAATGGATTCTACAGTATCAGTTTATGTGTATCCGTTGAACTTTGCGAAGCAAACATCAAATCAGACAAATCTAGCTCCCCGAGTTAAACAAATCCGACCTGCCCGGGCTCGTGCTGGTTCTGTCGTCGTTGTCCTCTCGCCGCAGCGAGACGCCGCAATCCACTTGTCCCCATCTATATCCATCTCCACCTCTTTCCCTCCTCCTTCGCTCGTCGCCGCCCCCACTCCAAAACCCTAAACCCCACACCAATCCTCGCCGCCGCCGCCATGCAGTCCATGGCGCTCACCTCCCCCTCCCTCCCCGCCGCCGCCCCCACCCCCGCCGCCGGCCGCCGCCTCGCCACGCGCGTCCGCGCCGCCGCCGCCCCCGTCTCCGACGAGCCCAAGCTCAACAAGTACAGCGCGCGCATCACGGAGCCCAAGTCGCAGGGGGCGTCGCAGGCCGTGCTCTACGGCGTCGGCCTAACCGACGCCGACCTTCGCAAGCCGCAGGTCGGAGTCTCCTCCGTCTGGTACGAGGGGAACACCTGCAACATGCACCTGCTCCAGCTCGCCGAGGCCGTACGCGAAGGGGTCCGCGACGCAGGCATGGTCGCCTTCCGGTTCAACACCGTCGGGGTCAGCGACGCCATCTCCATGGGGACACGGGGCATGTGCTACAGTCTCCAGTCGCGTGACCTCATAGCAGACAGCATCGAAACCGTCATGGGTGCGCAGCACTACGACGCCAACATCTCTATCCCTGGATGCGACAAGAACGTGAGTGAGCCCATTGCTATCTTATTCTTACATCAAGTCAAGAGCAATTTGGGTGTTCCGAAAATCTGCAGTGTGTTGCTGTCTTACTGCTTGAACTACTTCTGACAGTAGAGAGTCAAACTGCAGTTCTCATATTACAAAGCTCAATTGTCCATAAACGTCATTGAGCTCTATATGCGTCCTATTGTTTTGGTTCCTAGATGTGATAACATCACAAGCCTTGCTGAAGAACATAGGTACAGTATCACCATTTTTCTCTGGAATGGGTGCATTACCCAGTACCCACCTCTCTTGAGAATGACTATCTGGTCTCTTGGTGGTTCAAAGAAGTTAGTAGTTCTATCTTGGCTTTTCTTTATGTTTCATCTTATCATGAACAAAAGCAGTGGTACAATGTGTAAGAATAAGAAAGCACTCATGTTCTGCACCTTTCCAGTACTTTAATTTTGCTGATGTCTTACCTCTTACACAAATAGGATAACGATGACATCTGGATGTTTGTTGCATCTGAATTGAGTGGCTCTTCGCTTTGCAGATGCCAGGTACAATAATGGCAATGGGGCGGCTTAATCGACCAAGTATCATGGTTTATGGTGGAACTATTAAGGTAATGTTGCCCCTGTTTTCTTGCTGTTAAATGTACTGACTGCTGCAGCAGTGTGCTTTGTTTCGATAATATGTCTGATTAGTTCGTAGACGTGACTCAGAGCTATGATGAAACTTAACTGTTTCTGGGACTTATAAATGGTTCTGTGCATAAATAACAATTAAGGATCTGTTTATGGAGGAAAACTAGGTTCAGTGTAGTTGACCATGTGTGCTGGCAGGCTTGTTAATTCAATTGTGGGTTTGGAATTTGGAGTTGCTAATCAGTTTCATAATCAGTTGAACATGTGTTGGTTCAGTGTCTTTTTTACGTTTTATTGATAATTTTCTGACTTTAAGATTTTGTTATAATGCAGCCTGGGCACTTTCAGGGAAATTCATATGACATAGTATCTGCTTTCCAGGTACGTGTATCACCTTTGAACCATTCGTCAACTCTTTTCCTTGTTTAGTTGTAGCTGTGTATGCACCGTTGTACCGCTTATGCTTACTTGATGGGTATGCAGAGCTATGGAGAATTTGTTAGTGGATCAATCAGCGACGAGGAAAGAAAGAATGTGCTCCGCAACTCATGCCCAGGGGCAGGTGCATGTGGTGGTATGTACACAGCAAACACAATGGCATCCGCTATTGAGACAATGGGCATGAGCCTTCCATACAGGTGCGAATAATATCTTGAAGCTTTCTTGTTACTCCTAGGCAAAACATTCTGTTCCTCTTAAGTCATTTCACTTTGGTTTGACTTTGTGGACTGACAAAAATTATTATCATTTCGGCTCTGTTTTATTTATCAAAGCTCTTCAACCCCTGCTGAAGATCCATTAAAGCTAGATGAATGTCGTCTTGCCGGAAAGTATCTCTTAGAATTGTTAAAGATGGATTTGAAGCCTAGAGACATTATAACTGAGAAGTCATTGCGGAATGCAATGGTTATTATCATGGCACTTGGTGGATCTACCAATGCTGTACTACATTTGATTGCTATTGCCCGGTGGGTTATCAACTTCTTATCCATTTTTAATTGCTTAGTTATACAAATGCTCATTGCCTCCTCCTTTCAGGTCTGTAGGTTTGCAATTAACTCTTGATGATTTCCAGAAGGTCAGCGATCAAGTTCCGTTCCTTGCAGACCTTAAGCCTAGCGGAAAGTATGTCATGGAGGATCTACATAAGGTACGCATTTAGTGCTATACCTGATTTCACTCCGTTCTGGTTTGACCACAAATGTGTCCAGTTTAATATTGAGGGACTTAAACAAACAAATTGAGGAAATCTAATGCTAGCGTTTATCACTAAAGTTCTGAAAATAGAACATTATTCCACATGTTTGTTATACACTCTTGTCGGAATCATGTTCATACATAACTATGCAAATAATTTATCTTTGTATTGACATTGTAGATTGGTGGAACACCTGCAGTAATTCATTATCTCTTGGAGCAAGGTCTTCTTGATGGGGATTGTTTGACTGGTGAGTACAGCCAATGATCATTCACCATGCAGTGTAGGAACTCCTTTTCATTGGATAATAACATTTTTTCTTCTTGCCCTTCAGTCACTGGGAAAACTCTAGCTGAAAATGCTAAAATATTCCCACCTTTATCGGAAGGACAGGTAAATCTCAATTATGAGTTCGTCAGCCACTCAGCCTTCTCCAACTCCTTGACTGCTAATGTTTCACATGTTACTTGACACAGCAAATAATACGACCACTTGACAATCCTATCAAATCAACTGGGCACATACAAATACTTTATGGCAATCTTGCCCCAGAAGGTTCTGTAGCAAAAATAACTGGCAAAGAGGGATTGTTTTTCTCAGGTGATTTTTGCTTCCTCCATTTCCAATCCTTGGAAGCCTTTATATTTTGTGCAGCTTTTAACTGTTATTTACCAAATTACAGGCCCTGCATTAGTTTTTGATGGTGAAGAATCGATGATTACAGCTATATCAGAAAACCCATCAGACTTTAAGGTAATGCGTGTGATTAACTTTCTAGGATCATAATCAGAAGATGTGATTTGGACACCATTTTGCAGTTGAGAATCCCAAGTACAAAAATTTAATACTACCATTTGACTATTCAATATCTAATCCTGTGCTAAAAGTACATGCTATGGCACTGAACAAAAACAGAAAACTGTAAAGCAAGTGTTGGCGCATACACACATGAAGAATCTACTCCCTGCTCTTAAGAATGCAGTCATTAGTTTTTCCCTAGAATGCATAAGGCTTGCATATCTTCGTACGAAGAACGCTATGATGTCGCAATAAAGTAGTGCTTACATTATTTGTAGCGACTATTATTTTCATATTTGTTAGTGCTGTTGGAGGTTTCATCTGTCAATTATGTAGCCTAGGTTCAGTGCATAATTTGTTTTTCCATTTCCATGGAATAGCTGTTTTTGTTTATCAATCCAGTTATGCCAGTAGCTCAGATTGCTATTTGTGCAGATGATACTTGAGTATGGTAGTTCACTAGGGCATGTCTTGTACATATTCTGATGAAGTAAACCATTTCTATGCTGGTTAAAACAGGGAAAGGTTGTGGTGATCCGAGGAGAAGGACCAAAAGGTGGGCCTGGGATGCCTGAAATGTTGACACCAACAAGTGCAATAATGGGGGCTGGTCTTGGGAAGGTAATGCTTATCTCATGGCATGACATTGTCAGAATTGTAAATTTAGTTTTTTTATCTTTTAATAATTGCAATGACATAAAACACTGCTATTTTATTTCTCACCTAGTTAGTGACATACTTTATCCAGTAGGACAGTTCCTTATGTTCTTTCCAATATTCTTCTTCACAACTACGAAAATGTCGAAACGTCAAGGCAAACAAATCTTGAGCTTCCTTAAACGTATTACATACCATTTACCATTTTTTTTAACATCTTGACGTTGATTTGGTCTTTACATTTGGATGTGCTAGTGCTTCCTGTAACCTCTTTTTTTCCAATGCTGCACAGCACTCATGCCATGAAGTTAATTATCTTGCTATCTTCAGATAACCTGATAGTTCTTCGTGACAGTTGATCAATATTTAGATATTGCTCCATGTTGATTGCAGGAGTGTGCCCTGCTGACTGATGGTAGATTTTCTGGAGGATCACATGGATTTGTTGTGGGCCACATATGTCCTGAATCGCAGGTACTGTGTTGTACTTACTCCTGTCGGGCTACAAGATTAACCTATACCGTATGTTTTTCACTTTTTCTCTCGTGGTTGGAGCAACTCAACTTTTATTAGTACAGTGCAAGCTAGGGGAATCGAGAAATACACGTCTCCTAATGCAATGAACATCCTAACTCTGCTGCTATTAAAAAAAGAAATAATCGCTGAAAATATCTTTTTGGTTTGTTGTTCTTCACAAAGTAACTGTTTTCAGGAAGGAGGCCCAATTGGTCTTGTTGAGAATGGCGATACAATCACGATCGATGTCAGCAAGAAAGTAATTGACGTGGACTTGACAGAAGACCAGCTTGAAGAAAGGCGAAGGAAATGGAGCCCACCGCCACACAAGGTCACCGGCGGAGCACTTTGGAAGGTACCCTGAAGCGCAAGCACCAACACAATTCCTGATGGTGCAGTGTTGACTTTTCTGAACATCTCTCATTTTATTTTCATTCTTGCAGTACATAAAGCTGGTGTCTTCAGCCTCAAGCGGGTGCGTGACCGATGAGTAGGGTCCATCCTATGTTGTGCTAGGTTGAGCAAAGTTTGTGTCGCTTGGGGCGGAAGTGGATTGGCTGATGAGCATTTTTCCTGTATGAGTGTTTTTTGTAATGGTAGAGGCGGGACAAATAAGATGTCAGTTTCCAGTGGCTTAATGAAGCTATGCCAGAGGGAAGTGGTGAAGAAAAATAAATCTACTGTGGAGTAGTGTTGTTGGTGTGGTGGAGTTAGACAGCTTAGAGTTTGTATTGGGACGCATCCAAATTTATGTGAAACTGTGAGCTGCTTTCTTTGTTTTGGTCCAATGGTTGAATGGAATCATATGGCTGGTGCTGAATTCATGTGTTCACGCAAAAATTACGCCTTCAAGGCAGCTTTCTTCTGGCTGGCTGTCATGCAATGCATTTAGAGGCTTCAGCAACCCCTCCACAGCAACGTCTTCCCAAACAACGAGCACGGCACAGCTTTGGTCGGCTTTTAAACCAATTTTTGTCTGGAAAGGGACGGACAGCAAATTGCATTTTAATCTGCTCTAGAAACACACACACAGTGAGCATCGTCTCCAAAACAGATGATTCCATGCAACATCGCAAAATTGTAAATATCATGCAAGACTGCACACGTTAGGCTAATTATTAACTAGAAGTCTTAAAATTGCTAGCTAGCTACTCGTCGTGAGAGCCGTTGCTCAACAAGCAAACATCACGAACAAATCAAATCAACAATGTAGGTGCTCGCATGCATGCATGCATGTCACAGCTGCACATGCTAATCAATCTACTCGTCGTGAGAGCCGTCGCTGTGTTCGACGACATGGTTGGATCGACAGAGGACGAGGTGGTGGAGCCAGCAGTCGAGGGGTCGATGACGAAAGAGCTCTGGGTGGCGGCGGCGGCGGCGGCGGAGGAGGAGGAGGAGGAGGAGGAGGAGGAGGTCAAGCCAATATAAAAAAAGCGCTGCTCTAGGTGGTGGAGAAGCTCAGCGGGCTGTAGGAGGTAAAAATGTCATCCAAGTGACCAAGTCCAAGGGGCTCGATGGTGCGGACAACAGTGGCTTAGGACGAATGAGCTCTCGGTGGCAGAAGAGGGGATCGAGCCGAAATTGGAAAAGCTCTGCGTGGCGGAAGAGGAGGCCGAGCCGACATCGAAAATGCTCTGGGTGGCGGAGAAGCTCAGGGGCCTGCTGTAGGAGGTAGAGAAGTCGTCGAAGAATCTCTTGTAGGCAAAAAGGCTCATGGGTGGGAAAGAGGAGGTCAAGCCAACCTCAAAGAAGCTCTGTTGAGCCAATGTGCCCGGGGCTGACGAAGAGGTCGAGCCCACCTCAAAGAAACTCTGGCGGGCGAAGGAGCTTGGAGTGGTGGAGAAGGCCGAACCAAAGTGGAAGGATCTTGAGGAACTCGAAGCTGTAGAGGTCGATCCAACTTGGAAGGAGCTCTGGGCAGAGGCAGAGGGTGAAAGGGGGTCAAAGTCGAGGCAACGACTGATCTTGAGGTTGGGCCTTGATCGGCGGCAGCAGCAGGAGGAGGAGTCAGCCTAAGCGCGCATGTACAACCGATCATTGTAGACTGAGTCGAAAATAATACACCCTTCCGAAACCATCGTCGCGAAACCAGTTTCATGGCTGTTGGCGATGATTGATGAGGTAACTTCTCCCCATCTGCATACCAAATCCGACGAAGCAGACTGCATGCATGAATAACCTATGGCCTTTCGACACCGGCTGATGATGATATATCTACCCTCATCCACGTGCAAGATACTCTTCGCAATTCCGCATTATTCCGATCACTGGCCTCCATGCCATAATCAGAGGAGCTATTTGATGAAATTCTAAGTCTCGATGCACTCTGTATCTTGATAGTTGGAGGCGGGGTTCGTCAGGCCACGCATCAGACCTTGCAACAAACCCGTCGCGCCTGAACAACCCCAACGTCTCTCGGTGATATACATAGAAGTTACTCTCATTCTCGCCCAGCTTCATCTCGATCTCTCTCTCGTAATCTGTCGCAGAGGAATTGACGATGAAGGTGATGTCGGTCATGGCTCCAGGAACCCTCCTCATGGCTGCCCTCCTGGTTTCCACCTCAGCCACAAAACAAATGCCATGGAACGCCTCTTGGTGGTGGATAGGGGGCATGCAATCTTCAACTTCCTCTTCACCTAACCAGAACTTGAAATCATCATCATCCTCCCCTTCTACTCCCTCTCATTCGCTTCCTCCTCCTTCCTCCACCTCTTCATCATGATCCTCCCCCTCCCCGTCTCTGTTAGGGCTGGTCCAAACAAAAAATGGGTCAGGAAAAATAAAAGTAATATGTTTTATACTAAACTGTTATACTTATTTAAACTTATATTTCCTATACTAGCATTATTACAGTTTTATTTAGTTAGATGGCACACATAAGAATATTTGTGAGTTAGTTATACTATTCTTTGTTATTTAGTTTGATTGTTCTAAATTTAAATTGCATGTTATAATAAAATTTCTCATTTAATTAATTATCCATTGTGGAATAAATTATACAATACTGTATAAGGGTTGCCTGTGTATGTGTATCGATGTATATCTTTTGATATTATTAAATGTCAAGATAGAGATCTTTAAAACATATGCTCGAAGAAATATCCTAACTAGGGATGGTTCTAGTGCATATGTTACAATTCTCTTACCAAAAGTTTAAACCATGTTTCAGTTATATATATATATTTTTTAAAATTCTCACAAACCTAAATGTTCCAAAGTTTTAGAAAATCTCAGGTATCAAGGATAGAATTTAAAGATTACAACTCCATTATAGAATAAATTTTCAAACAAGTAGAATAACTTTCTAAAATTTAAACTTTCAAAAAATAAAATAACAGAATAATATCATATGGGTATATATGAAATGTACTTTTGAAAAATAAATAAAAAATCATGTGTCTATATATTTGGTAGAAACACACCGCTGCGAAATTCTCAAAATGAGTTGCCATACAAACGGCTAAATAATTACTAGTTTTATTTAATTTTTAGATTTTTATACAAACATTCATGCTAATTAGTTTGTTACTTGAAGCTTTTGATATTCACTTCGATAGTCAAAATTTCAAGAAATACTTACAAGTCAAGAATAAATGAGAAATAGTGAACTCATTTCTTAGGTGACATTTGCATGTGTGTTATTTAAGTAGTATTAAGAACTAAAAACACAATTCATCCCGCACATAAGGGCACATTGATCAAGTTGAAAAATTAAATGCGAACAACTAAAAATTAATTGAATGGAGCAAGATACACACCAACCTACCATTTTAGCAATGCAGTACATGGCTCGGGGCCCCTGGCGACTGGGCGCCTAGGGCGATCGCCCCCTCTGCCCCATGCTATGGTTCGGCCATTGTCTCTATCCTTGGTGGTCATTTTCCTACAAGTCAAATAGAGGCATTTAGTACAACTTCAAGACCAAATCTATCAGATCAAAAGAACTTAATGAATAAACACTAATTTTAGTAAACATACAAAAGGGAAGATAACTGCAATTAAAGGAAAATTAATGTTAGTATCTAATCTATCAGATCATCAATCTGCTTGAACTAAGTTAATTGTAAAAAACCGTGACAATTATACAATAAGTTAAAAATCCACTAGTTTTCAATAGATTGGCAAAAATCTACATACATTGTGCTGATGGCTTGCAATGTGCATTGATGCTGGAATTTGGACGCGCTAATGAAAATTATGATGGCAAGACCCACTTTCAGGGGTGACGTGACACCACAATAGCAGTCAAGGATAACTTATGTTAGACATATCTGACTTTTGAATTATTCTGTAAATTTTCCTAGGACCCATTTGTAAGTTCTCTCTCCTCTTATTTTTATTTATTTTTCTCAATTGTTTTTTCTTTCCTGTCCCCCTCATAGACTGTATGGACTAAGTCAAAATTAGGACATGGCTACCAGGAGGAGGACGCCGGCGAGCAGGATTCGCGGGGGGGGGGGGGGGGGGGGGGGGGGAGGGGGGGGGGGAGAAATTAGGAAAGGGGAAGGCCTAGCTGCATAGTGTTGGAATTATGCCCTAGAGGCAATAATAAAGATGTTATTATTATAATTCTTGTTCATGATAATGTTTATATTCCATGCTAGAATTGTATTAAGCGAAAACTTTAATACTTGTGTGGTTTGTGAACAACACCGTGTCCCTAGTACGCCTCTATGGACTAGCTCATTGATTAATGATGGTTAAGGTTTCCTAACCATGGACATGAGTTGTCAATTGATAATGAGATCATATCATTGGGAGAATGATATGGTGGACAGACCCAAACTAAGCGAAGCAATTAGATCGTGTCATCGTGTTCGTCTTTGCGAAGCTTTTCTTATGTCAAATATTGTATTCCTTAGACCATGAGATAATACAACTCCCTGGTATCGGAAGAAAGCTTTGAGGTCATCAAACGTCATCCTATGAGAGGGTGATCATAAAGATGTCTCTCAGGTGATCGGAAAGTATCTGTTGGGTTGTATGTATCGAGATGGGATTTGTCCCTCCCAAGTCGGAGAGATATACTTCGGGCCCACTCGTATCAACACCGCTTGCAAGCATGTGGTTAAGGAGTTAATCACAAAGTGATATCGGATTACGGAACGAGTAAAGTACTTGCTGTGGACGAGATTGAACTAGGTATGACGGTACCGACGATCGAATCTCGGGCAAGTAAAATATCGCGAGACGAAGGGAATATATATATGGGATTGATTGAATCCTGGCATCGTGGTTCATCCGATATGATCATCGATGAATGTGTGGGAGTCAATATGGGTTTCCAGACCCCGCTGTTGATTATTGATAGAAGATCATGTCTGCATATTCTCGAACCCGCAGGGTCACACACTTAACGTGTCTCGACGCTAGGATAGATTGTATAATTGGTTTATGAGTTTTTGTTCGGAGTCTCGGATGGGATCCGGGACATCACGAGAGGTTCCGGAGTGGTCCGGAGAATAAGATTCATATAAGGCAGTGCAGTTTTTGGAGTTCGGAATTGTTCCGGATTAATCGGTATTGTACCGGAAGCTTCTAGAACCTTCCGGAAGGGGACCAACGTGGCCCCACCTTCCGAGAGGGGGAATGGGCCTATGAGGGAGTGCCCTGGCCGCATTGGGCCAGGGTCACAAGGCCCCATAGGGCCCAGCCGGCCAAGAGAGGTTTAAACTCGAGATAGACCTTCTAGAAGGGGGGGTTTCCTTGCCCCCCACTCCTTATCCTTTGGGGCCGCCGGTTTGGGCTTGGGGGAGGGGCTAGGGCTGCGCCCCCCTCTATATAAAGAGGGGTGGGGGCGCACCAACCCCTCACACCTTCCCCTCCAACCCTAGCCGCCCTGCTGCCCTCCTCTCTCCCTCCCGACTGCTTGTAGGCGAAGCCCTGCTGCAGAAATTCTCCACCAATTGCACCGCGCCGTCGCGTTGTAGATCCAACCCATCTCTTCACCATACTTGCTAGACCAAGGAAGGATGAGACGTCGAGGTGCTGCACGTGTGCATCTCACGGAGGCACCGCCACTTGTGGTGCTAGATCGGATCGGATCGCGAGGAGGAGAAGCGAGTACGACTACATCATCCACGTTCCGAGGAACGTTCCGCTGTGCGAATCTTCAAGGGTATGAAGATCTAATCCAATCTCTCTCGTTGTTTGCATCTCCTAGATTAGATCTTGGCTTTCCCTCTGTTCGCATCCGTAGAAAATTTTGATTTACTATGCCGCGAAACCCTACAGTGGTATCAGAGCTAGATCTATGCGTAGATGTGTTTCACGAGTAGAACGCAACATGGTTGTTGCGGGCGTTGATGTTTTCTGTTGCAAGCCTCTTGTTTGTGTTCTTCTTATGACGCGGGATAGTGATATTGAAGCGGTCCAGGCCAATCTTACGTGGCGTCGTTCGCGAGACCGGCTCCGCACTTGACGTGTGGCTTGTTCCACACATGCGGCTGGTGGATGTCAGTTTCTCTCACTATAGTTGTCATGGGATTAACACCAGAGTTTGGCAACCATAATATCACCGTTGTGGCTTTTCGTAGGTAAGAATCGTTCTTAGCATCTACTCCCATAAGCCACGTAAAACATGCAACAACAAAGTAGAGGCGTCTAACTTGTTTTTGCAGGGAGTGTTTTCTATGATATGGTATGGCCCAAGATGTGATGTGTATAATGTATGCGATGATCATATTTTGTAATGTTTCACGACTTGCATGTCGATGAGTACACAACCGGCAGGAGCCATATGGTTGTCTTTATAATTGTGTATGACCTGTGTGTCAACTTCTTATACGCCATGTAATAGTTTCACTTTATCGCTAAGTAGTTAGCAATAGTTGTAGTTGCTATTCGTGGTGGAGGCAATCATGGTGGAGTGATGGAGATCATGCCGGAACGCACAAGATGGATATCATTGCGCGAAGATTGGCTATACCATGTCACATAAAGTTATATGCATGTGATGTTTATCCTTTTATGTATCTTATTATGCTTAGATCACGACGGTAGCATTATAAGATGATTCCTCACTTAAAGATCAAGATAAAAACTGTGTTCTCCCCAAGTATGCACCGTTGCGAAAGTTCGTCGTGTCCAAGCATCACGTGATGATCGGGTGCTATAGACTCTACGCTCACATACAACGGGTGCAAGCCAGTTTTGCACACGCGGAAATACTTGGGTCTAACTTGACGAGCCTAGCATGTACAGACATGGCCTCGGAACACATGAACCGAAAGGTTAAGCATGAGTCATATGAATGATATGATCGACACTTCGTTGTCCACCATTGAAGCCACATCTCTTCTCGTGATGATCGGATTAGGTGTGGTGAATTTGGATCGTGTTCACTAAACAACTTGAGGGATGTTGAATTTAGTGGGAGTTCATCTAGTAATTTGATTAAGTTGAACTATTTATCATGAACATAGTTTAAATTGTACTTGCAAATACTGTAGATCACATGGCCAAGTCCAACTTCAACTTCAACGTTTTTGCTGAGATAGAAAAGCTTAGAAAAAATGGGTCTAACTTCACCAAATGGTTTCGCATTCTGAGAATCATTCTCATTGGCGGACAAAAGGACTATGTCCTTGAGAAAGCGCTAGGTGACGCCCCTGCTATAGATGCGCCGGCTGATGAAAAAGCTGTTTATCAGTCGCATAAGGATGATTATGATTTGATTAAGATCGCCATGTTGTATGCTATGGAATCGGATCTTCAAAATCGTTTTGAGGAGTTCGTCGGGCCCTTTGAGATTCTCAAGGAGCTGAAAAACATGTTTCAGACTCAAGCCCGTTCTGAGAGATATGAGATCTCTAAGAAATTCTTTAACTACAAGATGGAGGAAGGGAGTTCAATTAGTGAGCACGCCATTAAGATGTCGGGCTACACTCAACGCCTTGAGCAACTGGACTGCAAGATTCCAGAGGAGCTCAAGATTGACACTCCTAGCTACAAAAGTTTTGTAGTTGATCACAATCAGATTGGTTCCACTGATATGATCACTAAGCTCTTTGCTAAGATGAAAGTAGCGGAGGTGAACATCAAAAAGAATAATCATGTGTTGATGGTCAACAAGCCCCCCACCTTCAAGAAAGGTAAGGGTGCAAGGAAGCCCTTCAAGAAAGGCGGCGGCAAGCGCGTTGCCCCTGCTGAGAAGAAGCTCAAGTCTGGTCCTAAACCGGACAGTGAGTGCTTCTATTGCAAGGACAAGGGTCACTGGAAGCGCAACTGTCCGAAGTACTTAGCAGACAAGAAGGCTGGCACCATCAAAGGTATATTTGATATACATGTTATTGATGTTTTCCTTACTAGCCCTCGTTGTAGTGCCTGGGTATTTGATACCGGTTCAGTTGCTAATATTTGTAACTCGAAACAGGAGCTACGGAATAGACGGCGGCTTGCCAGGGATGAGGTGACGATGCGCGTTGGCAACGGATCAAGAGTTGATGTGATGGCCGTCGGCATGCTCTCCTTAGTTTTACCTTCGGGATTAGTTTTAAACCTTAATAAATGTTATTATGTGCCTGCGTTGAGCATGAACATTATTTCTGGATCGTGTTTATTGCAAGACGGTTATTCATTTAAATCGGAGAATAATGGTTGTTCTATTTATATGAGTAACATCTTTTATGGTCATGCATCTATTGTGAATGGTTTATTTCTTCTAAATATCGAAAGGGATGAAACACACATCCATAACATTGAGGCTAAGAGATGCAAAGTAGATAGTGATAATACTACTTATTTGTGGCACTGTCGTCTAGGTCATATTGGTGTACAGCGCATGAAGAAACTCCATTCTGATGGACTTTTGGAGTCTCTTGATTTTGAATCATTTGACACATGCGAACCATGCCTCATGGGCAAGATGATCAAAACCCCGTTCTCCGGTATGATGGAGCGAGCAACGGACTTGTTGGAAATCATACATACCGATGTATGCGGACCGATGAGTGTTTCGACGCGCGATGGATATCGCTATTTTCTCACTTTTTTCGATGACTTAAGTAGATATGGGTATATCTATTTAATGAAACATAAATCTGAAACATTGAAAAGTTCAAGGAATTTCAGAATGAAGTGGAGAACCATCGTAACAGAAAGATCAAGTTTCTACGATCCGATCGTGGGGGCGAGTATTTGAGTTATGATTTTCTCACGCATCTTAAAGCAAGCGGAATTGTTTCGCAACTCACGCCACCCAGAACACCACAGCGCAATGGTGTGTCTGAACGCCGGAATCGAACCCTATTAGATATGGTCCAATCAATGATGTCTCTTACTGATTTGTCGTTATCATTTTGGGGTTATGCATTAGAAACCGCTGCATTCACTTTAAATAGGGCTCCATCTAAATCCGTTGAGACGACACCGTATGAACTGTGGTTTGGTGCTAAACCTAAGTTGTCGTTTCTTAAAGTTTGGGGATGCGAAGCTTACGTCAAGAAATTGATGCCGGACAAGCTCGAACCCAAAGCGGAGAAATGCGTCTTCATAGGATACCCTAAGGAATATTGGGTATACCTTCTATCACAGAACCGAAGGCAAAGTGTTTGTCGCAAAGAACGGTTCCTTTCTTGAGAAGGAGTTTCTCTCGAAAGAAGTGAGTGGGAGGAAAGTAGAGCTAGACGAGGTTATTGAACCTTCCCTTGAATTGGAGAGTAGCGCAGCACCTGAAATTGTTCCAGTGCCGCCTGCACCAACAATAGAGGAAGCTAATGACAAGGATCATGAAGCTTCGGACGATGCTGCTACTGAACGTCGCAGGTCGACAAGGTCACGTGCCCCTCCTGAGTGGTATGGCAACCCTGTCTTGACTGTCTTGTTAGTAGAAGACAGTGAACCTACGAACTATGAGGAAGCGATGATGAGCCCAGACTCTAAGAAATGGCTAGAAGCCATGAAATCCGAATTGGGATCCATGAGCGAAAACCAAGTATGGACTTTGGTGGACCCTCCTAGCGACCGAAAGGCCGTTGAGTGCAAATGGATCTTCAAGAAGAAAATGGACGCGGATGGTAATGTTACCGTCTATAAAGCACGACTTGTCGCGAAAGGTTTTCGACAAGTTCAAGGTGTTGACTACGATGAGACTTTCTCTCCCGTAGCGATGTTTAAGTCCATTCGGATTTTATTAGCAATTGCTGCGTTTCATGATTATGAAATATGGCAGATGGATGTCAAGACTGCGTTCCTCAATGGCAACATTGATGAAGAGTTGTATATGATGCAACCCGAAGGTTTTGTCGATCCTAAGGATGCTGATAAAGTATGCAAACTTCAGCGTTCCATTTATGGACTGAAGCAAGCATCTCGGAGTTGGAACCTTCGTTTTGATCAAGTGATCAAGAGCTTTGGATTTGTTCCAAATTGCTACGAAGCTTGCATCTACAAGAAAGTGAGTGGGAGCTCGGTGACGTTTCTGGTACTATATGTGGATGACATATTGATTATTGGAAATGACATCAACATGCTTAACGATGTGAAGAGTTATTTGAACAAGTGTTTTTCAATGAAAGACCTAGGTGAAGCTGCTTATATATTGGGCATCAAGATCTATAGAGATAGACAAAGACGCCTGATAGCTTTAAGCCAGAGTACATACCTAGACAAAGTTCTGAAAAGGTTCAGAATGGATAAGGCAAAGAAAGGTTCAGTGCCTATGTTGTCAGGTAAGATATTGAGCAAGGATCAGTGTCCAGCTACGGTAAATGATAGAGAAGCTATGAGCAAAGTGCCTTATGCCTCGGCCATAGGTTCTATCATGTATGCCATGCTGTGTACTAGACCGGATGTGTCCAATGCTCTTAGTTTGACGAGCAGATATCAAAGTGATCCAGGAGTGGAACACTGGACAGCCGTGAAGAACATCCTAAAGTACCTAAATAGAACTAAAGAAATGTTCTTAGTCTATGGGGGTGATGAACAGCTTGTCGTAAAAGGTTACGTCGATGCTAGTTTTGACACAGACAAGGATGATTCTAAATCTCAGACAGGATACGTTTATATTTTGAATGGAGGAGCTGTGAGCTGGAGAAGCTGCAAGCAAAGCGTGATCGCGGGATCTACAGTAGAAGCGGAATACACGGCTGCTGCAGAAGCGTCAAGTGAAGGAGTTTGGATCAGAAACTTCATCACTGAGCTTGGCGTGGTTCCAAGTGCATTGGACCCACTGGAGATATTGTGTGACAACACTGGCGCCATATCACTCGCTAAGGAACCAAGATATCATCCAAAGACCAAGCATATCAACCGCAAGTTTCATATAATCCGAGATTATATAGCAGATGGAGATCTGAAGATTAGCAAAGTACATACAGATCTGAATGTCGCAGATCCATTGACTAAACCTCTTCCACGTGTAAAACATGATCAGCACTTCAGTGCCATGGGTGTGAGATTGTTGCCAAATGTAAACTAGATTATTGACTCTAGTGCAAGTGGAAGACTGTTGGAATTATGCCCTAGAGGCAATAATAAAGATGTTATTATTATAATTCTTGTTCATGATAATGTTTATATTCCATGCTAGAATTGTATTAAGCGAAAACTTTAATACTTTTGTGGTTTGTGAACAACACCGTGTCCCTAGTACGCCTCTATGGACTAGCTCATTGATTAATGATGGTTAAGGTTTCCTAACCATGGACATGAGTTGTCAATTGATAATGAGATCATATCATTGGGAGAATGATATGGTGGACAGACCCAAACTAAGCGAAGCAATTAGATCGTGTCATCGTGTTCGTCTTTGCGAAGCTTTTCTTATGTCAAATATTGTATTCCTTAGACCATGAGATAATACAACTCCCTGGTATCGGAAGAAAGCTTTGAGGTCATCAAACGTCATCCTATGAGAGGGTGATCATAAAGGTGTCTCTCAGGTGATCGGAAAGTATCTGTTGGGTTGTATGTATCGAGATGGGATTTGTCCCTCCCAAGTCGGAGAGATATACTTTGGGCCCACTCGGTAATCGATATCAACACCGCTTGCAAGCATGTGGTTAAGGAGTTAATCACAAAGTGATATCGGATTACGGAACGAGTAAAGTACTTGCTGTGAACGAGATTGAACTAGGTATGACGGTACCGACGATCGAATCTCGGGCAAGTAAAATATCGCGAGACGAAGGGAATATATATATGGGATTGATTGAATCCTGGCATCGTGGTTCATCCGATATGATCATCGATGAATGTGTGGGAGTCAATATGGGTTTCCAGACCCCGCTGTTGATTATTGATAGAAGATCATGTCTGCATATTCTCGAACCCGCAGGGTCACACACTTAACGTGTCTTGACGCTAGGATAAATTGGATAATTGGTTTATGAGTTTTTGTTCGGAGTCTCTGATGGGATCCGGGACATCACGAGAGGTTCCGGAGTGGTCCGAAGAATAAGATTCATATAAGGCAGTGCAGTTTTTGGAGTTCGGAATTGTTCTGGATTAATCGGTATTGTACCGGAAGCTTCTAGAACCTTCTGGAAGGGGACCAACGTGGCCCCACCTTCCGGGAGGGGGCATGGGCCTATGAGGGAGTGCCCTGGCCGCATTGGGCCAGGGGCACAAGGCCCCATAGGGCCTAGCCGGCCAAGAGAGTTTTAAACTCGAGATAGACCTTCTAGAAGGGGGGTTTCCTTGCCCCCCACTCCTTATCCTTTGGGGCCGCCGGTTTGGGCTTGGGGGAGGGGCTAGGGCTGCGCCCCCCTCTATATAAAGAGGGGTGGGGGCGCACCAACCCCTCACACCTTCCCCTCCAACCCTAGCCGCCCTGCTGCCCTCCTCTCTCCCTCCCGACTGCTTGTAGGCGAAGCCCTGCTGCAGAAATTCTCCACCAATTGCACCGCGCCGTCGCGTTGTAGATCCAACCCATCTCTTCACCATACTTGCTGGATCAAGGAAGGAGGAGACGTCGAGGTGCTGCACGTGTGCATCTCACGGAGGCACCGCCACTTGTGGTGCTAGATCGGATCGGATCGCGAGGAGGAGAAGCGAGTACGACTACATCACCCACGTTCCGAGGAACGTTCCGTTGTGCGAATCTTCAAGGGTATGAAGATCTAATCCAATCTCTCTCGTTGTTTGCATCTCCAAGATTAGATCTTGGCTTTCCCTCTGTTCGCATCCGTAGAAAATTTTGATTTACTATGCCGCGAAACCCTACACATCGCAGGTCACGCTAGCAAGCGTGATGCAGGGAAGGGGTGGGGCGACACGCCAACGAGCAGGGACATGGGAGGCGTAACTCCGTCATAGGTCACGCCGACGAGCGGGATTTCATGGAGGGGCGGAGCGACTGCCCACGAGCAGGAACGAGGGAGGCCTGCAGGTTACACTGGCGAGAAGTGACGGGGGAGGCCTAGCCGCACACGTGAGGGTAGGACACAATAGCTCGTCACGTTTGACGGGGGAGCTGGAGTAGAGGGAGGCGCTAATGACCCGCTTAGTCGAGGTTTGGGGTGGAGCCGAGCATAGGACATCGACGACGGAGCATGGGAGGCTGGCGGCAGCATGCATGAAGTGGGATTCCACAGAGGAGAGAGGGGACTGACACGTGCCCCACACGTGCCCCGTACAATTTTACAAGAAAAATCCTGAATGTTATATCTATCTAACCTTTGTCGTCCTTGATCATCACCGTGGTGCCACGTCACCCTTAACAGTGGGTCTTGCCATCAGAATCATAATTAGCGCGTCCAAATTCTCGCATCGGTGCATGTTGCAACCCACTAGTGCAATGTACGTGGTTTTTTGCCAATCTGCTGAAAACTGGTGGATTTTTGCCAATCTGCTGAAAATTGGTGGATTTTTGAACTTCTCACGCAATTGTTGCGTTTTTTGCAATTAACTTGTTTGAACAAATATGTCTATTACATAGAAAAAACAGAGTGATCCCCATTACCACGCTGACTAAGGTTGGCCGCAACACGCTGTCACGTGCCCCTCGGATCTGCAGACCAAATCCTTAACCCCGACATGATCTCTACTCGTTGTCCCTAAACAGGGTCTTCCCCTCGGCCCTGCCATCAGGTTGAGTGCAATGGGGGGGGGGGGGGGAGGGAACAAAGATAGTGGATTTATTTGCCTTCTCCATCACCAGCGAGCTATCCGGGCGACGACAGATGGAGCAGAAAAAGGCGATGCATAACCTAGCTGTCGGGTACCCTCTCCCGGCAACCGCGCCGTCGGGCAAGAACAACACAACATGGGACAACACAGAGCAACTGAGCAAGAACAAAGGCGGTACCTTTCTTGGTTCTTAGCTACATCGTCCATGGCGATAGGAAACCGATGAGGCTTTGTTCGGTTACTCCCGCCCCGGCCGGGATCGGGTCCGAATCCCCTTCAACCCGCGTGGATCGGGAACGTCGAGAATTAATCCCGTTCCAACCATCTCGGTGCGTTCGGTTATACCCGGGCGGGGTCACACACCGGCCCAAACCCTCCCAAACCCGTCCATTCAGACGGGGTAAAAATAATCCCCTCCCACCTCGTGGAAAATTTCCCGAATCGTTACCGGAAAAAGGAAACGAGATCTCTCTCTCTCCCCGATCCATCCTCTGGCGACTGAACGACGACGCAGGCGGTCACCGCGTGATGAACTGGATACGGCACCGCCGACGTGACGACCCGGATACGATGACCTCCTATCCTCTCCGTCCGCTTCATCACCCACGAAGCCATACCTATCCTCGTTATCTCCTTCCTCCACTGACCCATCCAGATCGAACTTACCGGTGCTCATCCCAGACACGACGGCGACCCGGAGGAAGACCGACCGGAGGTGAAGGCGGAGGCAACATGCTCCCAGGTATGAATCTTGGTGCCGGCGCTGCATCTCCCGCCGTTTTATTGGTGCCAGGAATTAGTTTCTTGGAGGATCTGTGGTGGTTCTTGCGAGGGATTCGCCTGGATGTGAGAGATTTGGAATTCGGAAGGAAGATAAAGTGGAGAAGCTGACAGGTCCTAATTTTTATTGTTGTATGTGCCAAGAGGAAGCTCTTCTTATCTGAGTTGACCCCTGCAAGGAGACCAAGCTTCACACCGCTGCCTCCTGGCGAAAGGAAGGCTCTCCAAGTTTAGTGCTTACTTCAGCTCCTCTTCTTCCTCCATGTAAGCATTCTTGGATCCTTATCATGACCATTTTCTTTGCAAGAAGGCAGCACAGGGTGCTTAGTTGCGTTACTTACCATCGACAATTTCTCCTTGGCCGGAACCATTATGAATCACGCAAGAAATCTACTCCAGTGATTATTTTGTACAACTACAAGTGGTGAAAATTAAATCTTGCTATATTTATTTGTCAACCAAAAATGTTGTTCTTGTTAGATCTTTACATGCAAAGAAGAATAACTTGGAAAAGTTTCAGTATGCAGATTTGGCACATTGTTGTTAGCGGGAAGCACATTCCTCCAAGCCATGTTGTTGAAATTTTATTGTGAACCAGTTCTGCGATGACCTGGAGGTAAAAGAGCTCACTGGCGGCAGCTCCAATTTTATTATGAATGAGTTCTGCGGTGACCATTATGAGTTTTGGACCTCCGGCGTTACTGCGTGTCCTCAGCGGCATGACACTGGTATGTCCCTACTGGTCCTCTTCCTTCCCGTGACCTCTTCCCATGGTTTCTAGGGTTTTTGGAGAGAAAGAAAGAAGATCGTTCCATGTGGCTGATTCTTTACTTGCTAACCATTCTTTTGCATGTTCTTGCTACTGATTGATATCTTGAAATTACTGCATCACTATGCCTATCATTTGCTAAATATTCATTCTGCACTAACCTGAATATTTAGTCTGAGCTTTTTCAGCCAACTTATTTCACTACTCTATATATTTAGCTAGGCAGTCTTATTCTCATTTGGTATATCTGTATTTTTGTCTGATGTGCAAACTTAGGGTTCTTAGGCAGTCTTTTCTTGGTTTTTTTGCGAAATAAATTTTCCGATCAGTAGCATAATCTTCTGTGACAGCAGCGGTGCCATCTAGACCTGATTTTTCCCTCTAGTGAGAGTCTGCTTGTCCTCTTCCTTGTCTCTCTCCTGTGACACGATTGTCTAGCTTTAGGGTCGATGCGCAAGGAGACCAGCCCTGGTTGTGACCTTTCTTGTGCAAGGAGAAGGTTTGCCGACTGTTAGGCCTATGATTGGTGGAGGACTGCGCGAAATAGATTGTCAGCTGAATCATGATCTGCCATGTTCTCGTGTAAGCTACTCTTATTAGTTTATTCTGGTTTTATTTGTTCTGCTTCTGCAATGGGGATTGATCTAGGCTGCAACTCATTTTCTTGTTTTCCTAATTGTCAGGTTGTCCACCTGATGTACTTCATTTTGCAGTCATATGGTGCATTAGAGTACATTTTTTTTCCAGGTAAGTAATGCCCGCATATGTAGAAATATCTCCAGAGTGTGCACATGATTTTCTAAACTGACTAAAAATAATATAGGCAATGCTATGCAATTTGAATTGTCCACTGCTGGTTGTATTTACTAGATTTGAGGATGTTCTATAACATACTTGGAGTGAGCAAGCCATTAAAGCTCTTTTTTGGGCGATATTATTATTTTTCACAAGAAGTTCATTATCCTCTACTTTTTATATCATCTCTATGGTTTACCTGAGAGAATAGGTGACAAGCACTATTGAATATTATATGCTTGTTGCTTGGCCACATTTTTTGTGTCTTTCACCATTGAAGTGCAAGCACTAACAGATTAATTTACTTGTCGTAATTCAACCATAGATTTGAAGTTTCTTCGGTGAAAGATCAAAGAGATACTTTTCAAGAATGTTCTATGACTCAGGCCACATTTTTTTATATATATGCCAACATAATTACACAAGCTGTCATCACAAACCGTTTTGCAAATTACCTATGCAACTATCTCAGTATCGTTCCACTTTTATTACACCCCTGATTTGTTTTTGTTTTTGTTTTTGGCAGATTCTGCAGTCAGAAGCCAAAGCAACCATTCAAGTCCAGAACTCAAATGATTGGCGTGATCTTGTTGTATGTGTTAGAAATAGATTCTAATTCCCCTAGGTAGTTACTTTTAGCTCGAAGCGCCATATAGTTACCTTCCCTTTGTATCTGCAAGTTCCTTACAAACATGCACCTTGTATATGTGTCTCAGCCTTGTAATCGACACCGCCAAGAGACGGGAACTCTTCTATAAATACCTCTCGATGATTGATGAAGAACACATTTCCATTACATTGATTTTCAATTCATACAGTATCAAGTGTTTGATTATGTGCCAGAGAAAGACCAAGGAGACACAAATTATAAAGCTTGTTTGTCTTGGTGGCGTATGTTCTACTCTTTTCCATATTTCTTTCATTCTTTGTACTTCCCCGTCTCAAAATAGATGTCTTAGGTTTGTCGAAATTTGAATGAATCTATTCTAAACAGTGTCTAGATTTATCCAAATTTTGACAAATCTATGACATCTATTTTAAGACAGAGGGAGTACATTTTTTTGTGTTGGCTATTGTGTAATTTCCTAAGACTATATCTGTCAAACCGTGCTGATGTGGCAACACCTAGATCTGAGTCTATACAACTTGCAGACTAGTTATACGTATAAGTGTTTACTTTGTAATTATTTTAGCTAATCTGACCTGGAGCTAATGGAACTCTCTACCAAGCCATGCTAACTAGTGGTGTAACCGAACAAGACAAGGGGAAAGGGATTAGAGACGAAAGGGGTTAGAGGAGTGGAAGGGATTAGGGTGATGGCCCGGGGATCACCCAAAACCTGGGCGAGTTATTTCCCTGCAGGGTTTACTCCCCAGAGAACCGAACAAGGCCTGAATGTGGCAGCTTTCTTGCTACCTGGTGCACATGAAATTTGATCGGTGTCTCATGGGTACAAGATGGATGTGCTATATACATGTGAATCAAATCGGAGGAAATTTTCGGTATGTTCTCATGCTCGCGTCCATGCCCGCTAGTCGAGCCAAGTAATAGAGAAGGCAGGGCGGATTACTATGGCCAGGATAAGGTGAGAAGAAAGGAAGATGTAGAGATAGGAGAGGAGAAGGAGATATTACCTACCGGAGTTGGGGCAGAAGGAGCGTACGACGGCAGAATCCGAGCGAGGGTTTCTTTTGGCATGGTGAAGTGAGTGGGTTTGTGTAACATCCTTGGATCGACCCTATACAAGTTTTAGAGATTCCCGCCAAACCGCATAAAAACGATTCAAAGGTGCCTACCATGCACTTGCTTGCGGGTGCAAAACGTAGTAATATCATTACACAATAGTCCACGATGAAACCCACGGAACATATATACAACAATGACTCACTGAGTCAAGAATACAAATATACAGTACAAAGATCCAAATTATATTGAAAACGATACAACATCCGAGTACGGATAAGAAGCAAATGGGGCTAAGAGCCCTTAAGAATATAATGACGTACATAACCCTTCTCAGGCCAAGCCGGAAGGGTAACCCTGCTAACGACATCGAGCTCAAACTTGCTAAACAAAAGGGGTGCCAGCAAAGGGCAAAGGACAAAAAGAGAGCGGTCAGTACTAAGGCCATTACAAGACGAGACTTAGAATTCGACGACTCTCACCTACATATGTATGGTGGACTGAAGAGGCAGTGAAACATGCACTAAATAACCTATAGAGACTCAATGCAACTGACGGCTATCAGAGAGAGGTAAGAAATACCTATTCGAAACCAACCTAATACTACCACCAAACATACCCATCCTGATATCCCCCCTCGAGACCAAATGAGGAAGTCCTGCCGAGGAAACTCACATGGTTGACAGTTTTATTTATTCTTTCCATGGTAGTTATCCAACTTACTAGTCATATCAGATACAAGTAAATTATAACAGTGAACTTCAGTTATAGTTGTCTATGATAGATAAAATATTCTCCAAGTCATCCATAACCGCGGACATGGCTTTTTGAAAAGATTTAACCCTGCAGGGGTGTGATGACCCACAAGTATAGGGGATCGCAACAGTCTTCGAGGGTAGTATTACCCAATTTATTGATTTGACACAAGGGGAACCAAAGAATACTTGCAAGCCTTAACAACTAAGTTGTCAATTCAGCTGCACCTGGAAATAGTTCTTGCTCACAGAAGTTTATCAGTAGCAACAGTTTGTAGTAGCAACAACAAAACAACAACAGCAGCAAAACAGGAGCAATAGTAACAATAGTAGCAAACGGTAGGGTATGAGCGCGGTAGGCATAGGGATGGATGGACGGGCATTGCATGGACGAGTCTAAACATGTAACTTCAAGATCTAGGGCAATTGAAGATAAATAAGAATAAGAATCCAAGTACTAAACAATCATAGCATGTGCTCCATATATAGTCATGCATGCTCGCAATGAGGATTTGCACATCTTTTGTCCTACCAGCCCGTTGCAGCGGGGCCTCTAGGGAACTACTGGCAATTAAGGTGCTCCTTTTAATAGAGCACCGGAACAAAGCATTAACACTCCGTGAACACATGTGATCCTCACATCACAACCGTCCCCTCCGGTTGTCCCAATTTCTGTCACTTCGGGGCCTTTGGATCCGGACAATGATATGTGTACACAACTTGCAAATAAGATCACAAACAATACTATCATAATGATTCAGTAATAAGTTCAGATCTGAGATCATGGCACTCGGGCCCTAGTGACAAGCATTAAGCACAACAAGTTGCAACAAAGTCAAATAACACTAATAGAGATACTAGGCACTATGCCCTAACAATCTTATTCGATTACATGATAGAACTCATCCAATCCCTACCATCCCCATAGCCTACATCGGGGGATTACTCACTCATGGATGAGGGAAAAATTGATGGTTGATGGAGAGGCGTTGGTGATGACGATGGCGATGATCCTCCCCAAATTCCCCGTCTCGGTAGGGTGCCAGAACGGAGTTTCTGGTTCCGAATCGTGGCTTCTGGTGGTGGCAGCGCAGCGGAACTTTTTCTAGAAAAACAACGAACCCCCCTCGGTTTTTAGGTCAAGAGGCTTCTTATAGGCGAAGAGGGAGGCCGAGGGGGTGCCTGGGGTGTCCGCACCCCCTAGGCACGGCCAGGCCTGGCCCGCGCTTGGCAAGGGTGTGGGCCTCCCAGGCCTCCACTCCATCTCGTACTCTGGCTCCGTGGATCTTCTGGTGAAATAGGATTTTGACATATTTTCCGGGATTTTTCCTGATAGTTGATTTTCTGCACAAAAACTAGACACCAAGGTAATTCTGCTGAAAACAATGTTAGTCCGTGTTAGTTGTATTCAAATCACACAAGTTTAGAGGATAAACAATAGCAAAAGTGTTCGAGAAAGTAGATACGTTTTGGACGTATCAACTCCCCCCAAGCTTAGCTTATTGCTTGTCCTCAAGCAATTCAGTTGAAAACTGAGAGTGACAAAAGAACTTTCACAAACACATTTGCTTCATATGATGTATATATTCTCAGCACATGATTAGATACTTAAACCATTCATAATAAGAAGTATGCAACTAAGTCTACTCAATAGTCATTGCAAGCTATGAAGAGAAACCAACTCAATAATAATAAGTAGCATGGAACATAAACATAAGCAACATTGCAATGCTCATAAAAAGGTATGATAAAGTGGTATCTCGCTTCCCTTTGTTTGTAGAGCACAATATAAATGCCAAGGCACATCTGAAGTTCACATGAAGACTAGAAGTAAAGATATGAGAGATACAAGCATCAAAGTCATGACATAATTAACCAAGTTTTGGAACAAACACAAGAATGACAACTATGCTCTCAAGAAGGTGCTCATAGAATAAGTGGTGACTCAACAAGGAAGTGAAAAGGTTTTGAAAAGTTTGAAAGGCTTCCAAATGGTGAAAGTAAGGTATTCATTAGCTTTGAGCTCTCATTTCCCCTATCATAGGCATCTTCATATGGTTAAAGTGAAGTCCAATATGAGTTATATGCTTGACCGACCATAAACTGGAAATCCCATGTCCCTTGAGTACGAGGGCCGCTCCACATGCTACTCAACTTTGGTTACCTGTAAGTTCTTGTCATTGTAAATACATGCATATCATAAAGAACCGCCAACGGGGTACCCCTTGCACATGATACAGGAGCTATCCCGTGATCAAAATGACAAGGCAAGCAGACAATGAGCATCTCAGTGATCTTTTTATTTACTATGTGCATAGATTTTTATTGAGGATGCTTCATAGAATGCTCATTATGGTGATGCTGCAAGTTTCCACCATGATTAGGCATGGCTTAGGCTAGCGGCCCAGGCGTTTATCTAACACATATATATACTCCATGAACTCACAAGCTCCCCTTTTATTTCACATCAATGACATCCACAAACAAAAGAGCAAGGTATCAACTGGATAAGTATCCATAAGTGTTGAAAGCGTTCTCCGTGACAGTACGGTTCTGCTAACTCCCAGCCTATAATTTGCAAGCATATAACTTTCATGGATAGGTCACAATGGTTTAGGATTATTAAGTGCAAGAAATAAGTGTGCCATCAAGTTCGTGAGAGCTTTACGAACTAACTTTCTCAAAGCAGTCAAACATTTTATTTGGAAGAAAACAAGGCATATAGAATATGCACTAAAATAGCAAATGATGCTAATAATTAGGTATGATGGACACCGTTGGCAATATTGGTTTTGGGGAGTTAGAAGCACAAGTAGAGCTCATACTCAGTGCAAGTGAAGGATAGCAATAGAAAGGGAGCGACAAACGAGAGAGCAATAACTGTCGTAATCATGCTTGCAACAAAACGGGACTAATTATGGCATGAAAGTGATACAAGAACTCTGAGGCAAAATAAATCATTGAGGCTTACTGACTATTGTTTAGTCATATGCATGCGTGATCATGTGCCAAGTCGATTCATATGAAACATTCAGAGGAGGATACCACAATATCATACCAAAATATGAATAAAACAATGCAAGCAAACATTCATATGACATGCTACAAACTATTAGCAAGATGAAGCTAATCACAAAAAAGCAAGAACTACTAAGCATCTATCAATAACATACTCCTTACATGAATAGACTAAGCATGCTCACCATGATGAGTATATGTACAAAAATGAAAACAAATAGAGTTTGTTACCAGCCTCTTACCACACCTCGAGTTGTCTTAATCTTCATTATTGCTCTTCACTTGTGTGACTTGAATAATAACATGAAACCAAAATCCACTGAGGACGGCTGAACCCTGCAAAGAACTCACAAAACCAAAGAAGAACAACAAATATTTTTGGTGTTTTCGATTTTTTAAAACAAGCAAACAAAGCAAAAACAAACAAAGTGAAATCTTTTTGGATTTTTCTTTTAAGGCAAACCAAAGCTAAAAATCAAAGAAACAAACCAAGAGAAACAACGAAAATATTTTTGGTATTTTTGTGTTTTGAGAAAGCAGAAACAAAAACCAAAAAGAAAACGAAACAATGGATATACAAAGAATCGACGAAACATGATTTAAAGATGAGTGTGATGTCGGTATACCTACCCCCAAGCTTAGGCTATTGGCCTAAGTGGGTCTCAATAGCACGGGTAATAACCCCAAGCTGGTGGGTCATCGTAGGAATGATCATAGTCCAGCGCTTGTGATGAAGAAGAAGACGCGCCCTGATCAAAGGAGGGCTGCTGGTATGAAGACTCTCCCAAGTTGGAGGGCTGAACCGAATCATCTTCGGCATCCTCTCCAACATTCTCCTCTTGCTGGGAGAGCTCCGACACGTATGTGTCAAAATCCTCCTCCATAAGCGACCATCCTTGCCTGTTATCAAAATTAAACAAAGCAGGTGCAGGCAAATAAACTATTTTCTCAGTCCTACCCCCTCTCCAACCACGCTTGGCAAAAGATAGTTCATACGGTAAAATTCTCACAGTATCCCCTAGAGAAACAAAATTATGCTGAACCATGGAATCAAGATCAAGCCTCTCTATGGGGAACCGATAATCTAAATGGTGAGACTCTAAACCATGGAAAGCTAGCAACCTAGAGGCGATGAGACCTCCACAAATTCCACTCTTCTCGCGGTTAGTGGTAAGATGGTAAGCTATCAAAGCACCCAGGTTATAAGATCTATCCCTATTCAAAGTAGCTGCGATAAAAGCTAGATCAGAAGAAGATAACTTGCTAGCAATCTTTCTAGCAAGAACACACTTGGTAATGAAATAGGCAAAATATCTAATGGCTAGGAACTGAATGTTCTGAATTTTACCACATTCCTTTGAGAAGTCGAAACCTTGGCAAATCTCAACATATAAATCCATAAGTGACTTGGGCCTCTCCTTGATCTTCTCACAAGATCCCCACTGAGGTACTCTAATCGCTGCACAGAAATCAGCAAAAGGCAGGTCGACAGCTAGATTGTATATTTTATAATGGACCATGGGATTAGATGAAGACCAAGTAAACCGGAAGTCCTGCACCACATCCATGGGTAGCTTAACATATTAAAAAGGTTCACCTTCAACGAAGTGTTCCAACCCTGCATTGGTAATCATAGTTTGGAAATCCTGGAAGATTCCTGCGGCTCTCATAAATTCAGGGTATGGATAAATGGAAGGGAAGACTCCTTTCTCACGATGAACTTTCATTGGCTCAGGTGCCATCCAATCATATTGATTCAGTGGGTATGCACTCATCTTCCTTTTTGAAATTTTTAGACAAACATCAAACCAAGTGATTCCCAAATTCATTGGTCTAGTTTGCAATTTCGTGTGTGCAAACAAATGAACCAGAGCGATTGAAATCTAAAAAGAAGGATTTCAATAAACTTTACATTTTGGGAACACGGCGGCCACGAAGATGGCTGTCGATAGCATTCTCAGCTTCCTGCAAGCTCTGAAATGGCCTACCCACATCAGGGTATGTATGGAAAGATTCCTCATGATCTACCCTGATGTAAAATTTCAAGCCCCAATCACTTTTTAGCCGGGCCCAAAATGGTGACCCAGTAGAAGAGTGCCTTGATGTTGGTGAGGCCTCAGCAGTGTGAAGAGTAACTGCCTCTGCTTGCAGAGAGGATGAGGATCTGGCAGTGATGGCCAATCCCCGTTCTTCGAGAGGTTGAGCAGATGCAGGGTCATCAGTGCCTCCCATAGGCCGCTCCTCCTCACACCTGAAGTGGAATAAGATTGACGAGTGAACAAATTATTACAGCATCGTGGTATTGCAATTTGATTGAGCACCCACTGAATAAAAATCTTTTGTTTGCTCCCATATATACAGTAAAAAGAAGTGCCTACTCCGTAGAAGCCATAAATGATAAAAGGGTACTCACAATCTGCGGCCAGAGATTGGAGTGAAATACGCATCCATCCAGTGTACGCCCCGGCAGACCAAAATTCCTGAGGACAACTAATCATCATGGAGGACAAAATGTTCATACCTCGGTAACCGATGACCCAAACTGCGAATTGGGATGAGACAGCTGCGGCGCACGGGTTGGAGTGAGGGAGGGGGAGGAGGTGCCACAGAGGAGAGGTATGGCACGGCGGCAGCTCTAGAGCCGCGGAGGAGAGGAAAGGTAGGGCAGGGCGGCAGTGCCTGGATCGAGGACTCCGACTCGGGTCGGCCGAGAGAAAACACTCAAATTTTGCCTCTGGACGCATAAAGCTTGCACCAGAGCGGACGCACTAAATTATCGCGTGGTAAAAATATTTTTGGTACAGGTATAACTTTTTTTTGACATGGGTACAGGTATAACTGTTTTAGCGCGAGATAGACAACAACTATTCTAGGCTATAATTCCACGTGAGCGCTGTAAAATCCAGAGGTGCGCCTGCCGTTTGACAAACATCAAACAAACTCAATATCAAACAATCAATGAACAAACACATCTCAAATCAAGATCATCACTTGACAAACATACTATAGTTCAAATCCATGGCACAAAAAGGATAATTTGACACAACCAAGTTTAACATAGATAAAGTTCACATGGACACATCAATCAACATCTTTCACATTACCATCTCCATCTTGCTCTTCATCATCATTCGAAACTTGGACGGTGTTGGGATAAACCGTGAAATCTCCGAAGCCATCACTTGTAGTAGCATGGGAGCTACCATATGAATCCACCCAGAGGTGGTACGAAGCCACCCATTTCTCCATAGCCAACCGAAGGTGCTCCTATGGCACCCATGCCTCCATGGCCACCCGGAGGTGTACGCATTCCACCCATGCCTCCGTAGCTACTTGAAGTTTCTCCAATGCCTCCATAGCTACTTGGAGGTGCTCCTATGCCTCCATAGCCACCCGTAGGTTCTTTCATGCCTCCCATTCCTCATATCCATCCATAGGTACATCTCCTCCCATGTCACTCATGGCTCCGTAGCACCCAGATGTGCACTCATTTCTCCCATGACTCCCATACCTCCCGTGCTTCCCATTACTCTCTTCATGTAATTTCCCATCGTTCTTTTCTGAGCCATAACTTGATCACGACAAAGGTTTATGTATTCCGTTTTCCTTTCATTGAGATTAGACGTATCCATAAAGAGGAGATGTTTCTATTGCTCTATGATTCGGAGATTTTCTTCCATGGCCAACTTCTTCTCCTACAAATCCACCTTCCTCTCCTCGACCACGACCATACTCTCCTCGGTCGCGATTCTCCTCTCCTCGGTCGCCGATTCTTTGTCCTTAGACAACTTCCTCTCCTTGTTTGCTTTCTTTCTTGCTTTCACAATAGCCTCCATATAGCGGTCGGAGACTACTTCAGGTACGTTCATGGGAAGCTGCTGCGGCGATGGGGGGTGATGAGTGCAGCACTTCGTTGGGAGACCCCAAGCGAAAGATATGATGCAGTACAGCAGGCAAGTTTTCCTCAGTAAGATACCGAGGTTATCGAACCAGTAGGAGGAAGGAAACGTCCCAAAGGTGCTGCAAGCAACGTGAAGACCTGCACAACACAAACTCAAGACTTTGCCCCAACTAACAGTGAGGTTGTCAATCTCACCGATTGCTGTAACAAAGGATTAACTGTATAGTGTGGAAGGTGATGATGGTTTGCAGCAAGTAAACAGTAACAGTGAAAGATGTATCAATGGTAAAGATTGGACCGGGGTCCATAGTTTACTAGAGGTGCTCTCCTTAGATAAACAACATGGCATGAAGGGTAAACAAATTACAGCAGGGCAATTGACAGGAACTGAGCAAGGCATAACAATGCAATACTAGACAAAAAGATCCTATGAGATTCGATTGGGCAATACAACAATATACATAGACCGCCATCCAACTGCATCTATGACTAGAAGTCCACCTTCAGGTTATCATCCGAACTCCCTCTAGTATTAAGTTGCAAGAAACAGACAACTGCTTTAAGCAAAGTGTGTAAGGTAAACAATCCACTTGTTCCATGAACAAGAGACCGTTGTTTTCTCCCTAGTGGCAACAGCACATCTACAACCGAAGAGATTTCTGTCACTTCCCTTGGAAACTAGAGGCATGAACCCACTATCGAGCATAAATACCCCCTCTTGGAGTCACTAGCAACTACTTGGCCAAGATAGCTACTAACAACGGAGAGCATGCAAGATCACAAACAACACAGACATGATAGAATAAAATAGACAAAACCATTAATCAATCTGACATAGTAATCTCAATATCCATCGGATCCATGCAAACACAACATGCATGATTACAAATAGATTAGATCTTTATCATGAACGGAGCTCACAAGATCTATACATGAAAGCACAAGGAGGAGATACAACCATCTAGCTACTACATGGACCCGTAGTCCAAGGTGGAACTACTCACGCTTCATACCAGAGGCTGGCATGATGAAGAATGTAAGATCCCTCCTTTGTAAAGGAAAAGGATCCCTCTGATTGCAATGCTAGTCCCTGGATCAATGCTAGCATCCACAGTTTAAGATGAAGTACACAGAAACAAAGGTCATTATTACAGTCATTCCAGAGACAAACATAGTCTTTACAACTCCAAGGCCACATGCCTAGTACAAGAGTTTGAATAAGTAAATAAGTAAAAGTCTTCATCTTCATGTGCCACAGGCAAACATGTTGAGTGTAGACTCATGACTCCTAATCCTCATCAGAGTAACCTGCAACATCACAAGTTACAACCACAGTGGGTCAATACATTGGAATAGTATTGGCAAGTGATACCTTAGTATAATTTAGGTGGACTAGATTCTATATGCAATTTGGCTAAGTGTAGCTTGGCTTGCTTTGCTCAAAATAGGTTTTGCCTATTAGTTGAAATCACTAAGTTTTTCTTTGTCAAAACTTTTCCCAAGGAACCACCAATAGACATTGAGGTCCTTCACCCTTGTTCACCCACAAGTTTTTACTTAGAAATTGGGATGAGGAGATTCTTGATAGCTTCCATGTCTTGATGCTCAAATTGTCCTTTTCCAGGGACATGGCTAAGTACTTAGATTTTCCATCTGCAGAGGTTGTGCACTTTCCCCACCATACTTGATTTTCACCAAGACAGGACCTTTCAGAAGCATTCCCTTAGACCAAATGGACGCGTTCCAACCTATCATCCCACTACCACCAACTGTCCAAATGGCTAAGTTCTATCAACCTATATGATCCAGGCAGAGCCCATATTGCTAAGTGGCTGCACTAGAAGCTTCTTAACACTTGGCCTCTAAAATCTCTTTGTTCCTGGGTGGCTTTCCACAAGTGAGATACACAAGGTAGACCATGGAAATGGGCCTTGTGTAACCACTCAACATAAACCATTCCTTCCATTCCACCCAGGTGTTTCATTTACTTAGTTGTTTTATTAGGCAAAACACAAGTCCAAAAGACTTAGAAATATTTTCATCATAGCATATATATTTCACCAACCCTTGGTTGCTACTAGCTAGGCTAAGCATGGCATAGATAAGCATCTTAACTTAGAAATTTCTAGCAATTCTACAACTACTAGGATTTCCCAACATGGCATATAAGCAAAATATAGCATGCAAGACTAGCAAAATATTTCTAATGCTTAGTAGAAAACATAGGGATAAAATATTCATGAAGCACCACTTGCCTTGGTAGTTTGGATAGTAGCTACACTCCTCACAATCACAATCACTAGCACCAAAATCTACACAAAGAATCATAGCCACAAATCACATACAAAACATATACAAACAAAATATATGAATGCATGCAATATGATATGTGATGATTTTTAAAACTCAACAAAGCAAGTGTACAGTACTGGTTCATAAACAAGTTAAAAACTTGCCAAACAACATTTATTTAAACCCTAAAACATTTCTTAAACAATTCCTATACTCAAATTAGCCCTACACAAGTTTCTGCAAATAAAACCATTTTAACAGAAGCAAAACATTAAACACATTGCATATTTAGAAAGGGCTTGCTCTCCTGATTCCATTGGTATAAACTTTGTCAAATTCTAACGTGGGGATCAAAAGTTATAGCCAAAACAAATTCAAACTTCTAATAGATTCAAATCCTGTTTTTAAATCTAAACAGCTGCCACGCGTCTTAATCTGATTGGCCCGTACCGCTTCGAGTTGGATCACGCTTCTGAGCCGCTGGATCTAACTTAATCGCACGACTCAGATCCAATCTTACCGCTTCGATTATGTTCTATCGTATCCGCACGATCTAAATCTAACGGCGCTTAGCACTTTGACCATCCAGTGGCGACGCTGGCGGCGGCGACAGGCGGAGGCGCCTCTGTCAGAGATGCTACCGGCATTCTAGGCCGCGCGGGAGAGGGGGAAGGGGCTTACCAGACTCGCCATGTGCTGCTGATGCTCAAGGTGGCGGTGATTTGGCAAGGGGCGCACGGAGACGGTCGCTGGAGCTCGTCGGAGTTGCGGGCGGCGTCAGATGCTTGCTGTTGAAGACGTTGCCGAGGTTCTGCGTCGACCTAGCACAAGCCGGATGGTTTAGGAGATGCGCAAGGACCTGGCGATCAAGGCAGTACCAAAGGGGAGGCAAGGGGCGGTCTCGTTTTACCTGAATCGCACGTTGGAGTTGAGCGGCGGCTCAGGTGCTCGCAGGTGAGAACGAAGGTGTCGCTCTGGGTCATGAGAAAGCAAACGGAGGGCATTAGCGAATGCGCAAGATCATGCTGGTCACGGTGGTTTGAACTAGAGGCAGAGGGGCGGTCTGTACTCACCGTGATTCGTCGCCGGAGTGCGTCTGTCTGCGGTGGCGCGAGGGCAATTGCGGGCAGCCTGGTGGCGGAGAGGTGGCGCTAGGTAAGGGGAAATGGCCGCGGTGCAGAGGGGGTTATGTAGGCGAGAGGGGAGCGGAGATTAAGCGTGGAATCAAGGGCAATTAAGCCCGCAGTGACTGCGGCGAGTAACGGCGGAGCGAGCGTCGCAGCCACGCGTGATTGACGAAGACGACGACGTGGTCACGGGGTCCACTTGTCAGCGAATAAAACAGAGAGGGGGTGGGGTCCTGGCGTCAATGACCTGGTGGGTGTGTCTGCGGGTGAGAGAGAGAGGGGGGGGATCCCGGGTGGGCTTACTGGGCTGGATTCGTAGTTGGGCCAGATAGGTGGCGCTGGCCTTTTTGTATTTCTTTTCTCCTTTTCTTTTTCTGTTTTGATTTTCTGAAATGATTTTCAAATCCAAATCAAATGAGTTTGAATTCAAATCTTCTCTAGGTTTTTATACTGCAAACCTTGCACTCAAATGTGTGTCAAACACTACTGTTTATTCAAAAACACTTTGATCAAAAGAAAATCAAAATAAACCCAAGCCTTTATGATATATATAATAGGCATAATATTGGTTTTATTAATTCATTTTGTTTTGAAACTTTGTTCAAACTTTTGATGGTGCCTAAGTTTGAATTTCAAACCTTACTGAATCAAAACAAGTACTCTTCTCATTGGAAGATAGCACTAAGGCTATAGCAAACTTACATGAAATAATAAGCATATATGCTTCTGTTTTGAAATGATTTGTTTGAAATGAAACTCATATGATCATGGATGCATGGATGATATACATGAGTTTAAAACATGATTTTTGGGATGTTACAAATCTAACCCCCTTAAGGTGAATCTCGCCCTCGAGATTCAGATTGGCTAGCAAATAGGTGAGGGTGGTCTTTTCGGAGATCATCTTATCTTTCCCATGTTGCTTCCTCTTCGGAATGATGGTTCCACTGCACTTTGCAAAACTTGATAGTCTTAGTCCGTGTGACTCTTTCTGCAGTGTCAAGAATCTTGATAGGCTTCTCCTCATAAGTGAGATCACTCTCCAACTGAACCTCTTCCAAAGGTATAGTATCCTTCAAAGAAGTTTCTTCCATTTCTGGATGACATTTCTTAAGCTGACTCACATGAAACACATTATGGACAGCTGACAAAGACTCTGGCAATTCAATTTCATAAGCAACTTCTCCTTTTTGACTCAGAATCTTGAATGGTCCAACATATCTTGGGGCCAACTTTCCTTTGACTCTGAACCTCTTCACTCCACGAAGTGGTGACACTCTAAGATAAGCTCTATCACCGACTTCGTAGGTGACTTCTCTATGCTTAGGATCTGCGTAGCTTTTCTGTCGGGACTGTGCTATCTTCAATCTGTCCTTAACCAACTTGACTTTCTCTTCGGCTTCTTTGATAAGTTCTGGTCCGAACAAACTTCTTTCTCCCACACCATTCCATAACAATGGGGTGGTACATTTTCTCCCGTAGAGAAACTCAAATGGTGCCATCTCAATGCTGGCTTGATAGCTGTTGTTATAAGAAAATTCTGCGTAAGGCAGACTTTCATCCCAACTGGCTCCATAGTCTAGGGCACATGCCCTCAACATGTCTTCAAGAATCTGATTAGTCCTTTCTGTTTGTCCATCAGTTTGAGGATGAAAAGCAGTGATGAATTCCAACCTCGTTCCCAATGACTCATGTAGCTGTCTCCAAAAATGGATGAATTGAGTTCCCCTATCATACACAATACTCTTGGGCACTCCATGTAGACATACAATTCTACTCATGTAGATCTTGGCCAACTTAGCACTTGTATAAGTTGTCTTCACGGGTATGAAATGAGCCACTTTAGTTAGGCGATCCACTACTACCTAAATAGAATCATATCCTGACCGGGTCCTTGGTAATCCGGTAATGAAATCCATACCAATCTTGTCCCACTTCCAATTAGGAATAGGTAGTGGCTGAAGCAAACCTGCTGGTTTCTGATGTTCTGCTTTCACTCTACTACACACATCACACAAAGCAATATGTTCGGCGATGTCCTTCTTGAGATTATTCCACCAAAATCTTTCCTTCATATCCATGTACATTTTGGTGTTACCCGGATGAATGGAATACGGTGAGTTGTGTGCTTCTTGTAATATCAGTTTCCGAAGCTCCGGATCTTGTGGAACACAGATACGTTTCCCATGCCATAAAGTACCCTGTTCGTCTTCATGGAATCCTTTGGCTTTTCCTTTACCAATCTTTTCCTTAATCTCTTCAATTTCCTTATCAATCTTCTGGGCTTCCTTGATCTTGTCCAACAAAGTGGGTTGAACATCCAAAGACATGAGATGTCCTTCAGGCACAATCTCCAATCTGAGATCTCTAAATTGGGCACACAAATCATCGGGCAATTCTCCCTTAGTAAGGCCATTCACAAAAACCTTACGGCTTAAAGCATCCGCTACAACATTTGCTTTACCGGGATGGTATTGCAAACTTAAGTCATAGTCTTTGATGAGTTCTAGCCATCTTCTTTGTCTCATATTAATTTCTTTCTGGGTGAAGATGTACTTCAAACTCTTGTGATCTGTGAACACTTCACATCGCTTTCCCAAAAGATAGTGTCTCCATGTTTTGAGTGCATGGACAACAGAGGCTAACTCCAAATCATGAGTAGGATAGTTCACTTCATGAGTTTTGAGTTGTCTCGAGGCATAAGCCACAACTTTCCCTTCTTGCATAAGTACTGCACCCAAACCATGATGAGATGCATCACAATATACTTGGAAATCTTTTTCCAAGTCTGGCAAACACAAGACTGGTGCTGTCACAAGTCTCTTCTTCAATTCCTGAAAGATGAATTCACAACCTTCAGACCAAGCAAATTTCTTGTCCTTCTTTAGCAATTCTGTCATAGGCTTAGCAACCTTGGAGAAATTCTCAATGAACCTTCTGTAGTAACCTGCTAAGCCAAGGAAACTACGAACTTCTTTCACTGACTTGGGAGATTCCCATTCAGTTACAACTGGAACTTTAGCAGGATCAACTGCTACACCATCTCCTGACACAACGTGTCCAAGAAATCCAACTTCATTCAACCAGAATTCACACTTGCTGAATTTGGCATAAAGTTTATGTTCTCTAAGCTTCTCAAGTATCAACCGCAAATGTCCTTCATGCTCTTCTTTGCTCTTGGAGTAGACTAAAATGTCATCGATGAAAACGACAACAAACTTATCAAGGAATTCCATGAACACCTTGTTCATCATATTCATAAAGTATGCTGGAGCATTGGTCAAACCAAATGGCATCACGGTATACTCATACAATCCATACCTTGTGGTGAAAGTTGTCTTAGGTATGTCTTGCTCTCTTATCTTGAGTTGAAAATAGCCTGACCGGAGATCAATCTTTGAGAACACACAAGCTCCTTCTAGCTGATCAAACAAGTCATTGATTCTAGGCAAAGGGTATTTGTTCTTGATAGTTACCTCATTAAGTGAACGGTAATCTATGCATAACCTTTGACTTCTATCTTTCTTCTCCACAAACAAAACTGGGGCTCCCCAAGATGAAGAACTTGGTTGAATAAATCCTTTCTGCAACTGCTCTCCAAGTTGTTTCTTGAGTTCTTTCATTTCATCAACTGACATCTTGTATGGTCTCTTTGCTATTGGTCCAGATCCTGGTAGCAAATCTATAAGAAACTCCACATCTCTATCTGGTGGCATTCCCGACAATTCTTCCGGAAACACATCCGGATATTCACTCACAATAGGCACACTGTCTATTCTAACCCCCTTACGAGAATTTAGCATACTCCTTCTTGCTTCAAAGTTGGTCTTGAATCCGATCCTTTTATTTTCTGGAGTTGTGAGTGAGACAGTATGGTTGGCACAATCTATCACTCCCTTATGCTTAGTCATCCAGTCCATTCCCAATATGACATCCAATCCTTGGGAATTTAGGATTATCAAGTTAACGGGAAACTTATACTTCCCAAACTCTATGACTAGATCATGACATCTTGAATTCACTATCATTTCTCCGCCAGGAGAACTTACTTTTATAGGACACCCAATAGTTTCTACCGGCAGTTCATTTCTTTCAACAAATTCTCTTGATATGAATGAATGAGATGCACCAGTATCAAAGAGAACAAATGCTGGAACATAATTGAGTTTGAACTTACCAGCAACAGCATCAGGTTCCTCATAAATTTCCTCCACATTGATGTGGTTCACTTGTCCCTTCTGAAAAGGGTTGGGCTTGTTGGGTCCTTCAACTTTCTTTTCTGGGCATTCATTTGCATAATGCCCCATCTTCTTGCACTTGAAGCTTTCAACCTGACTAATTTCCTTCTTGACAGGTTGGCTTCCACTGCCACTTCCACTACCACTGTGGTGGCTCTTATATCCACCCTTGTGGTTCTTGTACTTGTCATTGTCATGACTACGGTGATGCTTGTTGTCATGACAGTTGTGGTTGTGGTGCTTGTTGAATTTCCCATGCTTGTGGGATCCTGAGCTTCCACTATCATCATAATGGGAACGTTTGTGAGACGATCCCGAGCTGTGCTTGTCCGAGTGCTTTCTCTTCCTCCTTTCAACTTGCTTCATTTTGTTCTCCAAAATAGCAGCCTTGTCACAAAGAGACTGGTATGTGGGAACATATGCCACTGCTAGTTGCAGGTTAAGTTCATCATTCAACCCTTCGAGGAACTTTTCTTTCCTCTTAGCATCAGTGTCAACTTCATCCGGTGCGTAACGCGCCAGATTGTTGAACTCCTCAATATACTCTGCCACAATGCGGTAGCGCTGCTTCAGGTTATGAAACTCTTTCTTCTTCAGACTCATCACTCCAGATGACATATCAGCAGTACGAAAACCATCCTCAAAGATTGCCCATGTCACATCTTCGATGGGAGTGGTGATTTGGAAGTTATCCCACCAAGTGGCGGCTGGTCCTTCCAGCAAATGTGCTGCAAATCTGACTTTTTCTGCATCAGTACAGCCCACAGTTACCAAGTCCTTGTTCACAGAGTGTAGCCAATCATTGGCCACCATGGGATCAGTTGTTCTTGAGAACTTTGCTGGCCTCAATCTCAAGAACCTGGTAAGCATGTCAAAACCCGGTGGGTTGTTGTTGTTGTTGTTGTTGTTGTTGTTGTTGTTGTTGTTGTTGTTGTTGTTGTTGTTGTTGTTGTTGTTGTTGTTGTTGTTGTTGTTGTTGTTGTTGTTGTTGTTGTTGTTGTTGTTGTTGTTGTTGTTGTTGTTGTTGTTGTTGTTGTTGTTGTTGTTGTTGTTGTTGTTGTTGTTGTTGTTGTTGTTGTTGTTGTTGTTGTTGTTGTTGTTGTTGTTGTTGTTGTTGTTGTTGTTGTTGTTGTTGTTGTTGTTGTTGTTGTTGTTGTTGTTGTTGTTGTTGTTGTTGTCGTCGTCGTCGTCGTCGTCGTCGTCGTCGTCGTCGTTGTTGTTGTTGTTGTTGTTGTTGTTGTTGTTGTTGTTGTTGTTGTTGTTGTTGTTGTTGTTGTTGTTGTTGTTGTTGTTGTTGTTGTTGTTGTTGTTGTTGTTATTTTGGTTCTGGATGAACGTCGTCATCATTTGCATCAGCTGATTCTGAGCTGTCATCATTTGCTGCATTTCTGGAGTGATGTTGTTGTTGTTGGGGTTGGGGTTGGCACGACGAGGAGGCATCTGTGGTTTGTTCAATAGAGATAAGAATGAGATACCCATAGATGCTTTCATGCACAATACATCACATAAACAATCACAAAACATGCATCACAATAAAAATAGTTCAACAACAAAATCGACAAGTTTGCAAGGTAAACACACCAATAACAAGCCATCCACATGTTGGATGGTCATTGTGACACAAATAAAGTATGATAAATAAATGATAAGTGAGTAGTCAAATCTACTCCTCGGCATCAACCTCCTCCTCAACAAAGGTAAGACCGGTATTCTCCATTGCGGTCTTGTATTCCTCGATGTTGGCGGTCAAGGTCTCTACTTTGGCTTTGAGAGCCCTCTTCTGAGAACAAAGCCTCTCAATCACCGTCTGCTGATGCTCGAGCTCGAAGTCCTTGGCCTGCAGTTCTTCAGTCATGTCCCGAATCCTCTTGTTCCTATCCTGGACTCGCTTCTCCTGACTCTTGAACTTTCTGTCTTGGGTCTCGAACTTTGCCTCCATCTCCTTGACTATCTCATCTTGCTCCGCGAAGAGCTTGTCCTTCTCGCGAAGCTGCACCTGGAGTTCGTCATTGTTGAGCATGAAGTTGGTCCTATCAGTGTCCACGTTCCTAATGAGAGCCTCTAAGTCCTGGAGGTATAGACGAATCGGCTCAGTTGTATCCCTCGAAGTGTCCTCGAAGTCGATGGCCTCTCCATCCTCATCACGTCTACCGAAGACGTGGAAGTGAGTACCTCTAACCCGTCGAGAGTGTCTCCCTAGCAGACGTCCTATCAGATCCTGCATGACTACCTCAAGGCCTCTCTCCTTGTCATCGTGCATGAACTTGAAGATGATAGCCTCCGTGATAGGCTCAGTCTGGCGTCCGGGCTGATTGACCTTGAAACCCCAGAGGTCTTTCCTCTCAAACTTGGTGAGGGGAAGCACCATGATGGTAGGAAGAGGGAGATTGAGCAAAGTAGTAAGCTCAACAATACGAGGACCAAAGCGAGTTCCCTGGAACTCCTCAACAGTGCTGATGGTAACATTAGGCATCTATTTATAAGATAGAAAAAGTTAGAACAACACAATTTAAGATAAAACACAAGGCAAAGCAACACATACAAATCCTTGGAAATCAAAACACACAAGTCATGGCATACATGGATCCATTACAACAATCAAGGTTCAACCTATTTTAAGCAACATTTGGAAAATAAGGTGATAAGTGGTGGTCCAACTAACGAAGTACGCTTACAATCCTATCTCACTAGATATATTGGATAACACAATATTTCTAGAAGCAATCACTCTATCTTGAGCACATGACTCCATCACTAAGTCTATAATGTCTCCTCTTAAGGTTTGGTTGGTAGCTTCCAACTCTTTGGTATGTTTCTTCTCTTCCTTTAGGCTATTTTGGATGTTGAACATTCTGCACTTGACTCTTTCACCAAGTTCTTTGATGGTCTTCCAAGCTGCATCCCTTGCTGAGTCAAAGAATGTAGGGTGCATCACTGAATTGGTGAACATGCAGAATCCTGATTCCTTGTGGTTGTCTTCCTTGTTTTTATACAAGTGAAGTTGCACCCACCAGTACTCAACTCCTTCATCCATCACAGGAAAGCCTTTGTACACAGCTGCACCATGTATTTCCGTTGCAACCATGAGGTCCTTGAGAGCCTTGGGGAATTCTGTCTCACACTCCAAAGTCATTGTCATGAGTGGTCCTTTCCTTACGGCTTCGTTGATGGAGTTCATCTACAATTAGAGATGAGAAAGAAGATTAGAAAAGTTTACGAGAAGAATAGACAAGTGTAGAAGTTGTTGAAAAAATTTTCCTTAGTGGTTTCAATCCTAGGGTCATAATCCTACAGGCAACACAGTGCTCTGATACCATCTATAAGATCCCTCCTTTGTAAAGGAAAAGGATCCCTGTGATTGCAATGCTAGTCCCAGGATCAATGCTAGCATCCACAGTTTAAGATGAAGTACACAGAAACAAAGGTCATTATTACAGTCATTCCAGAGACAAACATAGTCTTTACAACTCCAAGGCCACAGGCCTAGTACAAGAGTTTGAATAAGTAAATAAGTAAAAGTCTTCATCTTCATGTGCCACAGGCAAACATGTTGAGTGTAGACTCATGACTCCTAATCCTCATCAGAGTAACCTGCAACATCACAAGTTGCAGCCATAGTGGGTCAATACATTGGAATAGTATTGGCAAGTGATACCTTAGTACAATTTAGGTGGACTAGATTCTATATGCAATTTGGCTAAGTGTAGCTTGGCTTGCTTTGCTCAAAATAGGTTTTGACTATTAGTTGAAATCACTAAGTTTTTCTTTGTCAAAACTTTTCCCAAGGAACCACCAATAGACATTGAGGTCCTTCACCCTTGTTCACCCACAAGTTTTTACTTAGAAATTGGGATGAGGAGATTCTTGATAGCTTCCATGTCTTGATGCTCAAATTGTCCTTTTCTAGGGACATGGCTAAGTACTTAGATTTTCCATCTGCAGAGGTTGTGCACTTCCCCACCAGACTTGATTTTCACCAAGACAGGACCTTTCAGAAGCCTTCCCTTAGACCAAATGGACGCGTTCCAACCTATCATCCCACTACCACCAACTGTCCAAATGGCTAAGTTCTAGCAACCTATATGATCCAGGCAGAGCCCATATTGCCAAGTGGCTGCACTAGAAGCTTCTTAACACTTGGCCTCTAAAATCTCTTTGTTCCTGGGTGGCTTTCCACAAGTGAGATACACAAGGTAGACCATGGAAATGGGCCTTGTGTAACCACTCAACATAAACCATTCCTTCCATTCCACCCAGGTGTTTCATTTACTTAGTTGTTTTATTAGGCAAAACACAAGTCCAAAAGACTTAGAAATATTTTCATCATAGCATGTATATTTCACCAACCCTTGGTTGCTACTAGCTAGGCTAAGCATGGCATAGATAAGCATCTTAACTTAGAAATTTCTAGCAATTCTACAACTACTAGGATTTCCCAACATGGCATATAAGCAAAATATAGCATGCAAGACTAGCAAAATATTTCTAATGCTTAGTAGAAAACATAGGGATAAAATATTCATGAAGCACCACTTGCCTTGGTAGTTTGGATAGTAGCTACACTCCTCACAATCACAATCACTAGCACCAAAATCTACACAAAGAATCATAGCCACAAATCACATACAAAACATATACAAACAAAATATATGAATGCATGCAATATGATATGTGATGATTTTTAAAACTCAACAAAGCAAGTGTACAGTACTGGTTCATAAACAAGTTAAAAACTTGCCAAACAACATTTATTTAAACCCTAAAACATTTCTTAAACAATTCCTATACTCAAATTAGCCCTACACAAGTTTCTGCAAATAAAACCATTTTAACAGAAGCAAAACATTAAACACATTGCATATTTAGAAAGGGCTTGCTCTCCTGATTCCATTGATATAAAATTTGTCAAATTCTAACATGGGGATCAAAAGTTATAGCCAAAACAAATTCAAACTTCTAATAGATTCAAATCCTGTTTTTAAATCTAAACAGCTGCCACGCGTCTTAATCTGATTGGCCTGTACCGCTTCGCATTGGATCACGCTTCTGAGCCGCTGGATCTAACTTAATCGCACGGCTCAGATCCAATCTTACCGCTTCGATTATGTTCTATCGTATCCGCACGATCTAAATCTAACGGCGCTCAGCACTTTGACCATCCAGTGGCGGTGCTGGCGGTGGCGACAGGCGGCGGCGCCTCTGTCAGAGATACTACCGGCGTTCTAGGTCACGTGGGAGAGGGGGAATGGGCTTACCAGACTCGCCGTGTGCTGCTGATGCTCAAGGTGGCGGTGGTTTGGCAAGGGGCGCACGGATACGGTCGCTGGAGCTCGTCGGAGTTGCGGGCGGCGTCAGATGCTTGCTGTTGAAGACGTTGCCGAGGTTCTGCGTCGACCTAGCACAAGCCAGATGGTTTAGGGGGCGCGCAAGGACCTGGCGATCAAGGCAGTACCAAAGGGGAGGCAAGGGGCGGTCTCGTTTTACCTGAATCGCACGTCGGAGTTGAGCGGCGGCTCAGGTGCTCGCGGGAGAGAACGAAGGCGTCACTCTGGGTCATGAGAAAGCAAACGGAGGGAATTAGCGAATGCGCAAGATCATGCTGGTCACGGTGGTTTTAACTAGAGGCAGAGGGGTGGTCTGTACTCACCGTGATTCGTCGCCGGAGTGCGTCTGTCTGCGGCGGCGCGAGGGCAATTGCGGGCAGCCTGGTGGCGGAGAGGTGGCGCTAGGTGAGGGGAAATGGCCGCGGTGCAGAGGGGGTTATGTAGGCGAGAGGGGAGCGGCGATTAAGCATGGAATCAAGGGCAATTAAGCCTGCAATGACTGCGGCAAGTAACGGCGGAGCGAGCGTCGCAGCCGCGCGTGATTGACGAAGACGACGACGTGGTCACGGGGTCCACTTGTCAGCGAATAAAACAGAGTGGGGGTGGGGTCCTGGCGTCAGTGACCTGGTGGGTGTGTCTGCGGGTGAGAGAGAGAGGGGGGATCCCGGGTGGGCTTACTAGGCTGGATTCGTAGTTGGGCCAGATAGGTGGCGCTGGCCTTTTTCTATTTCTTTTCTCCTTTTCTTTTTCTGTTTTGATTTTCTGAAATAATTTTCAAATCCAAATCAAATGAGTTTGAATTCAAATCTTCTCTAGGTTTTTATACTGCAAACCTTGCACTCAAATGTGTGTCAAACACTACTGTTTATTCAAAAACACTTTGATCAAAAGAAAATCAAAATAAACCCAAGCCTTTATGATATATATAATAGGCATAATATTGGTTTTATTAATTCATTTTGTTTTGAAACTTTGTTCAAACTTTTGATGGTGCCTAAGTTTGAATTTCAAACCTTACTGAATCAAAACAAGTACTCTTCTCATTGGAAGATAACACTAAGGCTAGAGCAAACTTACATGAAATAATAAGCATATATGCTTCTGTTTTGAAATGATTTGTTTGAAATGAAACTCATATGATCATGGATGCATGGATGATATACATGAGTTTAAAACATGATTTTTGGGATGTTACAAAGAAGAAGGCCTCCGAGATGATCTCCCCTCTGACAGAGTGCTGGGAAGAACTTCAGATCCCCCCGATCGAGGGACGATGGTGGCGGCGGCTACAGACGGTTTCGTGGAGTTTTGATCGGGTGCTTAGGGTTTCTGCATCGAGGGCTTCTTATAGGTGAAGGGGAGAGCCAGGGGCACCAGGGCGGCTGCACCCCTCCCCCCAGGCGCAAGGTGGGCCCACCCGCGTGGCCAGGGGGTGTGGCCCCCTGGTGAGCCTTCTCCATCTCGTCTTCTAGATTCGTGTTGCCCACGGTAAAATATTGACTTTGGATTTTGTCTTGTCCAATTCAGAGAATATTGATTTTCTGCTTTTCTGGAACCAAAAACAGAACAAAACAGGGAACTGGCACTGTGGCAACTTGTTAATAGGTTAGTTTCAGAAAATATATAAAAACACCTCAAAGTGTAGACAAAGCAAAGCAAAGTAGATACTAAACAAGTATGGAGCATCAAAAATTATAGATACGTTTCCGATGTATCAAGCATCTCCAAGCTTAACTCCTGCTCGTCCTCGAGTAGGTAAGTGATAAAAATAATAATTTTTGAGGTGACATGCACCATCAAAACCAAGATCAAACCATTTGCAAGCATTGAAAGCTGGGATCAAAGAACTCTAAACATGTACATGAAAGATGGAGTTCTAACAATAAGACAAAGTAACTATGCATGCAACATGAGGGGTTACAAACAAAGATCATGAATAACATGCATTAAAAAACGTTTGTTTGTTTCACATACAAAAAACATGGCATAGTGGCATTCAGCTTGTCCCTTAAAGAGTAGCAAATAGATGCATAGGACACCTTCAAAGTTCATAAGAGTGACTAGATAGAAGTAGCACAAGAACAAGCAATATCACAATATGCATCAATCAATAAGTTTTGGGACACTGCACATAGAACTAAGAATGACAACTATGCTCTCTTAATGGTGCCTAAAGGATATAAGGTGGAGACTCAATATAATAGTGGAAGAAAGGGCCCTTCATAAAGGGAAGGAGGGATTTCAAGTTTCAAAAAGAGCTTCCAAAAATTATGGTACTTGTTAGCTTTTAGCCCTCATTGCCCTATCATAAGCATCTTGAAGTCATTAAGGTTAAAGTGAACAAACTATGGAGTATATGCTTGACAAAGTATAAGTTGGCAATCTCAAGTCCCTTGAATACAAGGGCCACACCTCATGCTACTCAACTTCGGTCACCTATAAGTTCTTGTCATAGTAAGTACATGCGTATCATAGAGAACTGCCAACGGGGTACCCCTTGCACATGGTACAAGAGCTATCCCATAACCAAAATGACAAGGCAAGCAGACAATGAGCATCTCAGGGATCTTTTTATTTACTATGTGCATAGCTTTTTATTGAGGATGCTTCACAAAATGCTCATTATGGTGATGCTGCAAGTTTCCACCATGATTAGGCATGGCTTAGCCTAGCATCGTAGGTGTTTCTCTAACACAAAATACATAACTCCATGGACTTACAAGCTCCCCTTTTATTTCACACCGGTGACATCCATAGAGAAAAGAGCATGATATCAACTGTGTACAAAGTACAAGTGCAATGTTGAAAACGTTCCCCATGACAGCATGGTTCTGCTAATTTCAACGTATAAGTGCAAGCATATACAACTTAGATGACACAATGGTTCAAGTTTATTAGGGGCAAAGAATATAAAGTGTGCCATCAAGTTCGTGAGGGATTTGATCACTAAGTTTTCATATAACAAAATAATTTTTTAATTGGAAGATAGACGAAAACAAGAATATACTTAGAATGGTGTAACACACCATGCATAGGAGTTTATAGTGTACACTTTGGAATGACTTGGTTTCTTGGGAGTTGGATGCATGAGTAGAACTTACTCAATACAAGTGGAGGCTAGCAAAAGACTAGGAGCAACCAACTAAGAGAGCAATAATGGCCATAATCATGCAGAGCGACAAAACATTACTAATCAAAGCATAGAGTGGTATTACAAGTCAAGGACTAAATGATCATAGAGGCTATGGTTACTTGTCCATAGTCATAACATGGTGTGAGCATGTGCCAAGTTAACCCAAACAAAGCATCAAAGGAGAATACCACAATACTATGCTTTTGCATGCTAAAACAACGCATAATTCTTTCAAGGCACACTAAGAAATCCCCAATTTTTTGGAACAAGACATGCTACAGCAATAATCACTAAGCATAAGGTCAAAACAACACCTAGCATGTCATGCTAAAGTCTAAGTCACAGTCAATGCAAGCTCCTCTTGCACTTCCAAGCAAGAACTTTCTACTCCTTTCGAACACCAATCAACTTATTTGAAACAACAAAGTGAGAATGGGGGTCCAAATGTCACATCCCAAGATTTCCAAATCTTGTAATGTGAAAAATAAATGAATAAAATAAAATTTTGTTTGATTTTCTGGGTGAGAAGAAACTTTTTGAATTTATTTGAAAAACCTTCAAACCAATTTGGATCAAATAAAATCCTAAAGGGATTTAAAAAGATAAAACATTTGATAAAGGAAAATAAAATATTTTGGATCTTTTAAAATAAAAGGATTTGGTTTGTAAATGAAATAGAAGTTTTATAAATAAAGATTATTTTATAGAGCCAAATTAAACCTTGGCCAAGCTTATGAAATAAAATGCTTTGTTTTGATAAAAATAGTAAAGGTTTATTTAAAATAAATTAATAAGGATTTAATATCCAAGTTTTATTAATAAAGGTTTTACTATTTCCAAAACATCAAAACTTATTTATTTGTTTAAAATAAGTTTTCCAAATATTTTAATTCTCAAATAAAACCTACTGATTTGGTTTTGAAAATATATAGATTTCAAAAGGATTTTTAAATAAAACAAATCCTTTTTGATTTAATAACAATGGTCTATTTATTTAATTAATAATGGACCCTAAAATAAAAAAATTATTATTTTGGTTTTGGAATTATGGTTTATGTTACTGAACAGAACCAAATTCATAGTTGCAAAGTTTGGTGAAAGTTTGAATTGATTTGAATGTTGATTTGTTTGTTTGAATTTCAAAACAGAAATTAGATTCAGAAAAAGAAAAGGTTTCAGAATAGGAAAAAAATAGGATCTGGTCGACCCAACCCAGCAGCCCAACAAGGCCCAGTACCAGCCCACTCCCCTCTCCCGGAAGAAAAACGTTTCGCACCTGGCAACTGACCCGCGGAGACACTGACTGGTGGACCCAACTCCCCTCTCACTCCCTCGCTGACAGCAAGGACCCACGCAACCAGCACATCTTCTTCCTCCTCACGCTGACGACGCCCTGCCGTTGCTGCCAATTACGCCGGCGTTGAATACGCATTGATTCCGCGACCGTTACTCGCCGTGACTGCACCCTATTAACCGCCCAGGCCTCCTCTCCATTTTCCCTCACACGCCCCCCACTCTCTGCCCCGAGGCTGCCTCGAATTGGCCCTGCACCGCCGCTGTTCCGGCGAGCTTCTCCGGGGAATTCCGACAAACCGCAGCCGCGCCTCACCTCCCTCTGCACGCAAGCTTGCTCTCCAGTCCCAGACGCACCTGCCCGTGTGCTCCACTTGCCCGTGCGCGTCCCCTAGCGTCGACAAGCACGACACAAAGCGTCGCCGCCGTCTGTCTCGTCTCCGTCGAGCTTCTCCTGGTAAGTCCAGACCGCCCCAAGCCTTATCCTTCACGCTCGCGTCATCTCCGTGATCTCCTGCATCTGACCACACTCTCTGTTTGCCTCCGCGTGATCTACAGCGTCGCCTCCAACCACGAACAGGACCGCCCGACGCCGTTCTCCACTCCGACGAGCAATTGCTGCTGTCCTCGAGCACCCCTTGCCACGACAACCACACGTTGAGCATCACCTCGTCCTTGCGATCACGGTGAGCACTTTCCCTTCCCTTCTAACTTTCGGTATCGCCGGCGCCGCCACCGTCTGGCCGCTCCGCCGCTAGTAGCCACCGCAGCGCCGCCCATCTGTGGCTGGCACGCCGCGCACCGTAGGATCTTGATCCGACGCTCGCGATAGATCACTTAAGCACCGAAGGGGTACGTGATCAGGACCGTGTGTTCTATTTAGATCCAACGCGCCGCAGAGCCGATCCGGCCGAACCGGTACCAGCGAATAGCGTTGCGACGCGTGGCCAGATTTGTTTAAAACATAAATTTGAAAACAGAATTGTTTGCAGATTTGAAAACCCTGTAACTTTTGATCCACACGTCCAAAAATTACAAACTTTATGTCGTTGGAATCAGTGGAACAAGCCCTAGCCAACCATGGAATTTGTTTAGTAAATAGTATCTGTTAGATTGTTTGTTTTTGCAGAAACTTTTGTATGCTTGTTTAGATTAGAAAAATTGTTCAAAAATGTTTTTAGGGTTAAAATCTTTGCAAATTGGTTTGTTGTGAACTTACTGACCCTAGGAACTAACCCATGGTTTTTAAAATGAATTTGGTGAAGTTTAGGATGGATTAATTGGTTTAACCCATTTCTAGCCAAATAAAAATAATGGTTTTTGTTATGAAAATGATTTTGGAGTAAAAACTTTGGGAAAATGTTTTGGACCAAACCCACTGACCCAAAACACCAAGTTTTGTGAATTAGAAACTTATTTGGTAAAAGACATAAAGTTTTTGATTTGATAAAAACAATTTCCACCACATAAAATGTTGAATGGATTTAAAAATGGTTTTAGACAAAACCCTTTTGCAACTGACCTTGCCACTTTGGAAAATGACCACCTTGAACCTTACAAAGTTTAGAAACCTAGTGGAGACCATCTTTGCAAATAAACCTATCTCTTGCATGCTTACATGCATGACTTAGATCCCATTGTTTTATGTGTGTGAATTGTATGATTGGTTATTGGTTTGGAATGCTAGTTGATATTGTGTTTGCTTGATTGATTGTAGTGAAGTTAGAAAAGTGTGAGACTAGAAAGATCAAGGAGTGAACCAACATTCCCTACCAAAAGAAAGGCAAGTGACACTATCATCTAAAAGTCCTACTATTTTCATTATACTTAGTGGATTCTGAAAACATGCATGAAAATAATTTTATACTTATGCTATGCTAAATCCTAATAGGATACCCTATACATTCCTTAGTGAAAACAATGTAGTTGATACATGCTTAGCCATGCTATATTTTGAAAAGAGATACATGTTGAGATTTTGTGAAGTTGAGAAAAGGACTTGTGTTTTTATATAATAAAACAGGACTCAATGAACCACTTGGGTGGCCAAGGATACTTTGAGTTTTGGAGAAGGTGGCAACAAAAGGAACCATGTCTATGACAATCTCTTTGTGTTGTGCTCCAAAAGAAACCACCCAAGAAACTTAGAGATTGAACATGTTTCTCCAATTGTGGCTTTCGTGTGCAACCACATGCTATTTATGGCTCTGGCTTAGTCAACTACATTGGGAAGACCCATGCATTGTCTTCAGTTTACTGGACATGAGGACCTGGAATCCTACATGGGTGCTGGAGACAAGCTAGCAATGGTGTATGGGAGGACCCTTTGGAAAGACTTCGTCACATTCTCAATCTGCCGGTACTCCATCTTGGTGAGCACTAATCCAGTGGCCACTGGTGGCACAAAGATGGGATTGTGACATGTGGGTAAAGTGTACAACTTCTGCAGAAGATAATAAAATCTAAGTACCTAGCCGTGTCCCCGGTTATGGACAATACTGAGCAACTAAAGTTTGAAGCTATGGGAAATCTCGACATTCTAATTTCTAAAAGAAAACTTTTAAGGCTTGATGCACTTGGGGGTACCAAGGAGCTCAAGAGATTTTGATAAAACTTGATGCACTTGGGGGTACCAAGGAGCTCAAGAGATTTTGATAAAACTTGATGCACTTGGGGTTACCAAGGAGCTCAAGGGATTTTTGACAAGGACTTGAACACTTGGGAATTTACCAAGGAGTTCAAGGGATTTTTGAAAAGGAGATTTGACAAAGGACCAAAACCACTTTGAAAAGATAGGATAAAAATTGCTTTATGCAAATGAGCCTAAAACTCTACTTAGCCAAATATGCATGTAATGATAGGATCCACTTATATTCTACATAGTAGTGAAACTTGCCAATACAATTCAAATGTATTGACCCTTGTGGCTGTAACTTGTAATGTTGCAGGTTTGATTGATTTTAGTGAAGATTGATTGATTAGGATTACAAAGTCTACAACCAACATGTCTGCCTGTGGCACTTTGAAGATGAAGGACCCCATGCTTATAGTTATTCCGCTGCAATGTAATGTAATAGCCAAATGAGCTATGTAAGATGTAATAAAATTATGTTATTCCTGGTTATAAAAGTTATATTATGACCTTTGTTTCTTGATATTACATCTAAACTGTGGATGCTAGCTATTGATCCAGGGACTAGCATTGTAAACACAGGGGACACCACCTTATATTGTTTAAAGGTTGGGTCACTCCCTCTACAGATGGTATCAGAGCATTGTGTTGCCTGTAGGATTTGAAAACCTAGGATTGGACAAAAACCCTTAGAAAAATAGGAGTTGTTTTGTTCCAAAACTTATTTACAAAACACTTGTAAACTCTTTCCTCAACCATTTTGGTTTCAACTCTACATCTCTTCTATTTCAACTTGATGGAAAAACCTACCCCATGGCCCAAGACTACACCATGTGCAAAGAACTTCTTCAACTCTAATGACTTCAACTTCTTCAACTCTAATGACTTCAACTTCTTCAACTCTAATGACTTCAACTTCTTCAACTCTAATGACTTCAACTTCTTCAACTCTAATGACTTCAACATCTTCAGCATGTTCACCAAGGACTTCCAACTTGGATATCACTAAGGACTACAAGAGAGACAAGGAAATCTTGTTCAAGATATGGAGACTAAGGGAATGCAAAATTTGAAGGAGATCATTTCACTAGAAGTCATTGTAACCAAGAGTTTTTCTCAAGGAAACCATGATCTCATGTAAAGAAGAATCAACCAGAAGGATGGAAAGATCACAAGTAAACCATATAGATGGACCACCATATTTTAGTTAAGACAAACTCACCAACTTATGTGGTGCAGCAAAAATATTTTGTTGCCTAAGTATGTGCTTGAACTTTGTGTTTGAGTGAAATGTTTGGTTTGTGATTGCATGCACATTGCTTGTGTGAATTGTGATGTGTGTGATTAGAATTATTTCCTTAGAAAACCTTTTGCCTATTCTAATCCTCATTCAACCCAAACAGATGACTACTCCAAGAGACTCCAACATCAAGGTTGATGACACCAACACCAACCAAGAGGACAACATGAAAGAGCTCATAGCAACCCAACACCAATTGAACCAAATGACAGCTCAGTTCATAGCCAACTCCAGTGATAAAGATCCAACCTTGCAAAAGATTTTGGAAGATCAAGCCCAATTGATGCTTAAAGTGACTGATCAAATGGTCAACATGGAAGAAAACTATTCCAAAAGAGTTTGTGACAACAAGGATGATAGGAATATTATTCTAGATGGAGACCCAGCTTGCATTATTTGTGGAGACAAAGATCATACTTCCAAGGAGCATGGATATCAATGCCCCAACTGTGAAGAGAAACATCCTGTTGGACAATGTCTTACCTCCCAAGCTACTTGCTACCTATGTGAAGGAAACAATCATATTCCTATCCAATGCCCCATCTACTCCATTGTTGAACAAAGGAAACAAGGTGGAGTGCAACAAATGATTGCAAACCATCCAGAAGGATCCAAGTCTACCAAGAAGGTTGATGACAAAGGAAAAGGACCACTTATACCTCCAAGCAAAACAACCCAATTCAAAGGATCAAATAAGAGGAATGTGAATTTTCTAAGGAGCAATAAAAGGTCCAAGAAGCATGCAGACATTCCTACCTACTAGATAACATATGAACAACATGAACTGGATGCACTCCTAGCTTTGGAGAAACCCAAAAAGCAAAACAAGGACAAAAGCCATGTGCAATGTCCTAAATGTAAGGAAATGGGACACTATTCCAGTGAATGCCCAGAGAACCAGAAGAATAAGGAAATTGGCCAAGTGGTGTGCAACAACTGCAAAGAGCTAGGCCATTATGTGGCAACTTGTCCACAAGAGCCACGTAAAGAACTCAAAGACATCAACTGTTTCAACTGCAAGAACCCAGGACATTATGCAAGCAATTGTCCAGAAAAGATGAAGAACAAGTTGAACAAGCCTATGGAGAAACTCAACCTTGGCCCATGAGTCAAGTGTGGAAACCAAGGACACAATGCAATTGATTGCCCAGAGAAGCCTTCCCAAGATTCCAAGCAAGCCAACATGCAATTTAGTTTGAAATTTTTTTAAGGGTGGTAGTACCCTAGTTGTTTTGAGCCTACTTGTAACCCTAGCCTTCCCAAATCTCGGGACGAGATTTATTTTAAGGGTGGTAGCCTGTCACATCCCAAGATTTCCAAATCTTGTAATGTGAAAAATAAATGAATAAAATAAAATTTTGTTTGATTTTCTGGGTGAGAAGAAACTTTTTGAATTTATTTGAAAAACCTTCAAACCAATTTGGATCAAATAAAATCCTAAAGGGATTTAAAAAGATAAAACATTTGATAAAGGAAAATAAAATATTTTGGAATTACTATTTTGGATCTTTTAAAATAAAAGGATTTGGTTTGTAAATGAAATAGAAGTTTTATAAATAAAGATTATTTTATAGAGCCAAATTAAACCTTGGCCAAGCTTATGAAATAAAATGCTTTGTTTTGACAAAAATAGTAAAGGTTTATTTAAAATAAATTAATAAGGATTTAATATCCAAGTTTTATTAATAAAGGTTTTACTATTTCCAAAACATCAAAACTTATTTATTTGTTTAAAATAAGTTTTCCAAATATTTTAATTCTCAAATAAAACCTACTGATTTGGTTTTGAAAATATATAGATTTCAAAAGGAGTTTTAAATAAAACAAATCCTTTTTGATTTAATAACAATGGTCTATTTATTTAATTAATAATGGACCCTAAAATAAAAAAATTATTATTTTGGTTTTGGAATTATGGTTTATGTTACTGAACAGAACCAAATTCATAGTTGCAAAGTTTGGTGAAAGTTTGAATTGATTTGAATGTTGATTTGTTTGTTTGAATTTCAAAACAGAAATTAGATTCAGAAAAAGAAATGGTTTCAGAATAGGAAAAAAATAGGATCTGGTCGACCCAACCCAGCAGCCCAACAAGGCCCAGTACCAGCCCACTCCCCTCTCCCGGAAGAAAAACGTTTCGCACCTGGCAACTGACCCGCGGAGACACTGACTGGTGGACCCAACTCCCCTCTCACTCCCTCGCTGACAGCAAGGACCCACGCAGCCAGCACATCTTCTTCCTCCTCGCGCTGACGACGCCCTGCCGTTGCTGCCAATTACGCCGGCATTGAATACGCATTGATTCCATGACCGTTACTCGCCGTGACTGCACCCTATTAACCGCCCAGGCCTCCTCTCCATTTTCCCTCACACGCCCCCCTCTCTCTGCCCCGAGGCTGCCTCGAATTGGCCCTGCACCGCCGCTGTTCCGGCGAGATTCTCCGGGGAATTCCGACAAACTGCAGCCGCGCCTCACCTCCCTCTTCATGCAAGCTTGCTCTCCAGTCCCAGACGCACCTGCCCGTGTGCTCCACTTGCCCACGCGCGTCCCCTAGCGTCGACAAGCACGACACAGAGCGTCGCCGCCGTCTGTCTCGTCTCCGTCGAGCTTCTCCTGGTAAGTCCAGACCGCCCCAAGCCTTCTCCTTCACGCTCGCGTCATCTCCGTGATCTCCTGCATCTGACCACACTCTCTGTTTGCCTCCGCGTGATCTACAGCGTCGCCTCCAACCACGAACAGGACCGCCCGACGCCGTTCTCCACTCCGGCGAGCAATTGCTGCTGTCCTCGAGCACGCCTTGCCACGACAACCACACGTTGAGCATCACCTCGTCCTTGCGATCACGGTGAGCACTTTCCCTTCCCTTCTAACTTCCGGTATCGCCGGCGCCGCCACCGTCTGGCCGCTCCGCCGCCAGTAGCCACCACAGCGCCGCCCATCTGTGGCTGGCACGCCGCGCACCGTAGGATCTTGATCCGACGCTCGCGATAGATCACTTAAGCACCGAAGGGGTACGCGATAAGGACCGTGCGTTCTATTTAGATCCAACGCGCCGCAGAGCCGATCCGGCCGAACCGGTACCAGCGAATAGCGTTGCGACGCGTGGCCAGTTTTGTTTAAAACAGAAATTTGAAAACAGAATTGTTTGCAGATTTGAAAACCCTGTTACTTTTGATCCACACGTCCAAAAATTACAAACTTTATGTCGTTGGAATCAGTGGAACAAGCCCTAGACAACTATAGAATTTGTTTAGTAAATAGTATCTGTTAGATTGTTTGTTTTTGCAGAAACTTTTGTATGCTTGTTTAGATTAGAAAAATTGTTTAAAAATGTTTTTAGGGTTAAAATCTTTGCAAATTGGTTTGTTGTGAACTTACTGACCCTAGGAACCAACCCATGGTTTTGAAAATGAATTTGGTGAAGTTTAGGATGGATTAATTGGTTTAACCCATTTCTAGCCAAATAAAAATAATGGTTTTTGTTATGAAAATGATTTTGGAGTAAAAACTTTGGGAAAATGTTTTGGACCAAACCCACTGACCCAAAACACCAAGTTTTGTAAATTAGAAACTTATTTGGTAAAAGACATAAAGTTTTTGATTTGATAAAAACAATTTCCACCACATAAAATGTTGAATGGATTTAAAAATGGTTTTAGACAAAACCCTTTTGCAACTGACCTTGCCACTTTTGAAAATGACCACCTTGAACCTTACAAAGTTTAGAAACCTAGTGGAGACCATCTTTGCAAATAAACCTATCTCTTGCATGCTTACATGCATGACTTAGATCCCATTGTTTTATGTGTGTGAATTGTTTGATTGGTTATTGGTTTGGAATGCTAGTTGATATTGTGTTTGCTTGATTGATTGTAGTGAAGTTAGAAAAGTGTGAGACTAGCAAGATCAAGGAGTGAACCAACATTCCCTACCAAAAGAAAGGCAAGTGACACTATCATCTAAAAGTCCTACTATTTTCATTATACTTAGTGGATTCTGAAAACATGCATGAAAATAATTTTATACTTATGCTATGCTAAATCCTAATAGGATACCCTATACATTCCTTAGTGAAAACAATGTAGTTGATACATGCTTAGCCATGCTATATTTTGAAAAGAGATACATGTTGAGATTTTGTGAAGTTGAGAAAAGGACTTGTGTTTTTATATAATAAAACAAGGACTCAATGAACCACTTGGGTGGCCAAGGATACTTTGAGTTTTGGAGAAGGTGGCAACAAAAGGAACCATGTCTATGGCAATCTCTTTGTGTTGTGCTCCAAAAGAAACCACCCAGGAAACTTAGAGATTGAACATGTTTCTCCAATTGTGGCTTTCGTGTGCAACCACATGCTATTTATGGCTCTGGCTTAGTCAACTACATTGGGAAGACCCATGCATTGTCTTCAGTTTACTGGACATGAGGACCTGGAATCCTACATGGGTTCTGGAGACAAGCTAGCAATGGTGTATGGGAGGACCCTCTGGAAAGACTTCGTCACATTCTCAATCTGCCGGTACTCCATCTTGGTGAGCACTAATCCAGTGGCCACTGGTGGCACAAAGATGGGATTGTGACATGTGGGTAAAGTGTACAACTTCTGCAGAAGATAATAAAATCTAAGTACTTAGCCGTGTCCCCGGTTATGGACAATACTGAGCAACTAAAGTTTGAAGCTATGGGAAATCTCGACATTCTAATTTCTAAAAGAAAACTTTTAAGGCTTGATGCACTTGGGGGTACCAAGGAGCTCAAGAGATTTTGATAAAACTTGATGCACTTGGGGGTACCAAGGAGCTCAAGAGAATTTGATAAAACTTGATGCACTTGGGGTTACCAAGGAGCTCAAGGGATTTTTGACAAGGACTTGAACACTTGGGAATTTACCAAGGAGTTCAAGGGATTTTTGAAAAGGAGATTTGACAAAGGACCAAAACCACTTTGAAAAGATAGGATAAAAAATGCTTTATGCAAATGAGCCTAAAACTCTACTTAGCCAAATATGCATGTAATGATAGGATCCACTTATATTTTACATAGTAGTGAAACTTGCCAATACAATTCAAATGTATTGACCCTTGTGGCTGTAACTTGTAATGTTGCAGGTTTGATTGATTTTAGTGAAGATTGATTGATTAGGATTACAAAGTCTACAACCAACATGTCTGCCTGTGGCACTTTGAAGATGAAGGACCCCATGCTTATAGTTATTCCGCTGCAATGTAATGTAATAGCCAAATGAGCTATGTAAGATGTAATAAAATTATGTTATTCCTGGTTATAAAAGTTATATTATGACCTTTGTTTCTTGATATTACATCTAAACTGTGGATGCTAGCTATTGATCCAGGGACTAGCATTGTAAACACAGGGGATACCACCTTATATTGTTTAAAGGTTGGGTCACTCCCTCTACACCAAACTACTTTATTCAATCAAACTAAACAAACTAAGCAAAGCAAACAAAAACTAAGACGCTCCAAGAACAACACAACAGTGCATGAAACAATAAAAACGAAGTGTCTAGACAGACCTGAGCTTTTTATCGATGAAGAAGGGGATGACTTGGGCATCCCCAAGCTTTGACGCTTGTACTTCTTGGATATTTCTCTGGATGACACCGGGGTGGCATCCCCAAGCTTGAGCTTTTGTCCATTCTTCATCTCATTACATTATTCTCTCTCTACACCTAATTTTTTCCCTTCATACAAAACTTCACACAATCTTCATTAGCAACATTAGTGTATTCAAAAGATAATAGACCTTTGGAACAGATTTTTTTTCCACTAAAAACACAAGCTACTGTAGCAACTCCTTCAAAAATCTCAAGTCGCCAAAAGATACCTAAAAAAGGAATCAATAAGAAGCAAATGCAAATAATGGCAGAAATCTATCAAAACAGACCAACAGGTAGAAACCGATTTTTTCGAAAATCTTCTGTTGCTCAAATCAAAAAGTGTTGAACTAACGAAAGTTAGCTAACATATTGCCGGATTTATTTGTAAATTTTCAGCTCAATCCTACTTACAGAGACTCCTCACAAATTTTATGGTAGAGGACAGAAATCTGTTTCGGGACAGCAACTCCCTAAATCTTACTTCCCTCTCATTAGAGGTCATTCTTGGCACAAAAAAGCAAACAAAAAGGATAAGGAGAGGTCATTACTGAAGCAATAACTTCAAATACTCAAGGAAACTCTTTGGTTATCTCCCAACAAGTACTTTTCTTTAACGCCTTTAAGTTAGGCACAAGAAGCAAGAAATCAAGTATTTTCAAATGAGGAAGCATTAACATCAAACCTTGCTTTCAAAGGAGGAGCAAAAAGCAACTTCTCTCTCCTCATAGGGAAGTGTTCAATACCTTTATTGAATGGAAATTGATATTTAATGGTGCCTTCTTTCATATCAATGATGGCACCAACAGTTCTAAGAAAAGGTCTTCCCAAAGTAATAGGACAAGAAGCATTGTATTCAACATCCAAAACATACAAATCAACAGGGACATAAGCATTGTTAACCATGATGAGAACATCATTAATACTCCCTATTAGTTTCTTCTTAGCATTATCATCAAGTGGAACATACAAATAACAATCTTCCAAAGGTGGCAAATCAAGCATTTCATAAATCTTCCTAGGCATAATAGAGACACTAGAACCAAGATCACATGAAGCTTTGAGATCAAAGTCATTCACTTGCATATTAATAATGGGTTCCCAACTATCTTCTACTTTCCTAGGAATAGAATATTTGTTTTTTAACTTCTCTTCCTTAATCTTAACAAGAGCATCTGTAATGTGTTTGGTGAAAGCAACATGCATATCACTAGCATCAGGACTTCTAGCAAATTTTTGCAAGAACAGAATCACTTCAGAAATATTGCAACCATTTATATCAAAATCAAACTTAGCATCACTAGTAGTAGACTCATTAGTCTTAGGCATGGTAGGAGGAGGAATCTTGTGGTTTAGTGGTATCCATTCTAGTGATGGTGCACACACTATTGTTTCTATCAATTTCAGCTTCCCTTTCCCACTTAGCATGAAGTTGGCTAACAGTCTAACATTTTCATCAATAGTAACTTTTATGGAATGGGTAGTAGCAAAGGTACTTTCCATGGTTTCAGGTTTAGCAGCCATTTTATTAATCAAGGAGAACTGTGCTTCAGACAAAGAGGAAATATTTTTCTCAAGAGTTAAAAGTTTTTCCTCCACGGTCTTATTGAAAGCAATTTGTTTACTAATAAAGTCTTTGAGCATGACTTCAAGTTTAGAGGGGGCACTTCTAGCATTGTTGTAGGAGTTTCCATAGGTATTGCCATTATTAAGAGGATAAGGCATATAATTGTTGTTATCACCAAAATTATTCCTATAGGCATTGTTGTTGAAATTGTTGTTTCTAATGAAGTTCACATCAACTTGCTCTTCTTGATCAACCAAATAGGCTAAGGGAACATTATTTGGATCTAAAGGATCTTTCCCATTAACAAGCTGTTGTGGTGGTGGCACGGCAGATGCCATGGGTAGGCTAAAGTATGGGGACAATGGATGCTAGAGGGATCCAGGGAGGGAAGATGTAGTGATTTCTACACTCAAATGACTAACATGTAGATCTTTATTTCTCCTCTTAGGGACTACAAATGCTACTTGAGTTGTTCGCAGGAAGAAGAGAGCTACTACACGAGCCTTACGGTGTATAATGATTCGATCCCCCTCTCAGGAGCCAGCGTCCCCCTTATAAAGAGGTGCCTTGGTTCTTTCTAGGGCTGATGTGGCAAGCATATCCTTGGAATATGCTTGTCCCAATATGGTATCTCGGCGGCCTCCTTTTCGTGTCCCCCTTCTATTGGCGGCAACATTCCAGAGACCTTCACATGCGTGCCTCGGGCTCCCTGACTGTCACCTCCGTGACCGTCTTCTGCCCTTCTACTACTCTGCTCCTTGTCCTTTGCGCTTGGCTCTGTCTAGATTCCTCCTAGCCAGTGACTAGGGTTTGACTATAGGCACCTCCTTCTCGTGCAAACTTCGTGCTACTCGGCCTTGTCTCGCATAACTCGGCTCAGCCTTCACCTGCATTCAAGTTAGCCAGACTCATTTGGCCGACTTAACTCATATGTCGGCCGGATAAGGTGTTACTCATTCTACACTTGCCATGGCCCTGCTTATCTCGGCCGACTCTTATATGACCCAGCCGACACAAACAATAACTCGGCTCATGACAAGGGAGATTCCTTTTGTCTTTCCCCTGTCTTGACCCTATCCGGGGTCAGCTCCCCAACATTAGTCCCCGAAGCTGGTGTGGTCCTACCTGAAACCTCGGTCAGGACACATCAGTTTCCCAACATACTTATCTCTTTCTTTCCGAGTTACTTCTTTCCGTTCGAGGTTTCCGTGCAGCTTCCAGGGCACGTCTCGTATTACGTGTACCACTCATCATTATTCTTCTAGTTTTTTGTTCCTCTATAGTGCCCACTGACAAGCTACAGTGGTTACTACGCCCGTCGCGTCGGTGCAGCGACGCCTCGAGTACCGCATCGGTCAGGAGGACAGATCCCTTCCTGCGCCGTGTGGTCTTTGGTGTGGCTCCACTAGTAGCGACCGGTTCCGCCGCACGCATGATTTACACGGTTATCGTGCGCACCCATGATCCCACTACCGCCAGGACTGCGCGATTATAAGGAGGGGAAAAGGGCTAGATGATTTTACTTTTCCCCTTTCGTTTGACCTTCTTATTCCTCCTTGCGCCGTTGCCTCCATTCGTGCGTTAGCAGCCACACCATCGTCGACCTCCTCGACGGTCACGCTGCCGTTTTCCTGCTCCGACAACCTCGCCGCTGTGTCCTTCTCCGCCGCCTTCGCTGGTGAGTTACTCTACAGCACCGCCGCTAGATTTCCGCCCTATGCAACCCCTCTGTTTCCTAGATTCTTTGCGGTGGTTCTTCATTGTCATGCCGCCGCGCTCATTAGAATCACGATGGGGCCCTGCGCTTCTGGGCCTCCCTCTGCCGCTAGTTTCTCCTCCATTGATTCCTCCGGCGAGCCCATGTCTAGTTCTGCCAGCGGGGCCCTCGTTGAGGAGGATGATTTCGCAACCGGTCCAGAACAAGGTTCTTGGTAGGGTTCAACTGTTACTCGCCGTGAGGTAGAGTGGCTAATCAAAACGCGCTGAATCCCTGCCGAGGTAAGCTGTCGCTTGCCCGGCAATGAATCCTCTCCCGTGCACAACGAGGGAGAATACGTAGTATTTATGTCGCATTTTGCTCGCGGGTTCGGCCTCCCCCTTAGTGATTTCGCCAGGGAGTTCCTTGATTACTTCGGCCTCCAGCCGCATCACCTGCCTGCCAATGCTATCGCCTCCTTGTCAGCTTACATCTCGGCCTCGGAGGGGTACTTCGGCCTCTGGCCCTCCGTACCTGTTTGGTCTAAATTCTTCCAGATCCGATCTAATGTCGTACCAGACAAATCTCTTCACCCTTCCGAGAAGTCTCTTACCCAGTGCGGGGCCGCGTCCATTACACCTCGGAGAAACTCCGAGTTCCCTCGTGTCGCCGGCCTCGAGTCTTGCAAGAAATGTCATAGATCATTTTTCTATGTCAAAAACACTGGAAAAGAAGATAAGATTTGGCTCCCCGCCTTTTCTATCGGCACCCCTTCCAAGAAGAATTGGAACTACAATCCTAGGAAGAGCCATGCTTTGGCCGAGGCATTTGAGATTCGTCTCAAGGAGTTGATCCGTGTCGGGCTCCGTGGTGAGGATCTAATGACCACATTTATCAGCAGCCGAATCTGCCCTTTCCAGCTTCGCTCTCACAAGCTTTGTTTCATGAGTGGTCCTCTCGATCCCAACCGAGTTTTGACGGTTGAGCTCGACGACTATCATATTTATAAGCGTGTCCGAGCTATCTTCAAGACCGATATGCCGGAGGATTGGGCATGGGGATTGAAGCCGTTCACTCGCAGGAATCCCCCTCCCCAGGTAAATTTATGCGTTGGTGTTTGTTTCCGAGTCGCGTTTGTGACTATTCTTTTGCTAACTCTACTTTGTTTCTTCTCTCGCAGAGGTTTGCGGAGCAAAAGATCGAGGATGCCGAGGTTCTGGCTCTTCCGTGGACTGCAGATCGGAATACCCCGGACAACAGGGAACCTGACTTGGAAGAGTTTGTCCCTAAGTCGGATGTTGCTCCGGCTCGCGTCCGTGGCAAGACCTCGGCCCACGGGGATGAAGGTGACTCGGACGACGTCCAAATTCTTGAGGTAGTTGCCACGATGCCTATCTCTTACGCATTTCCGGCTCCTACTTTCCCAGCTAATCCGGCCGGTCAGGTGCACGACGCCGAGCCTCTTGCTTCTCGAGCCCCTGTTGCCTCGAAGAAGCGCACCGCTCCAGCAAGTTCCTCCGACGCTGCTCCCAAGAAGCGAATGAAGAAGTCTTCCCAGCATATTCCGAGGCGTAAGACCATGCCTGGGGTTACTGGGTGAGTTTATTTTCATTCGTATTTCTTGTTTCTCTCTTTGTGTCTTTTGATTCGACTGTCTGTCCTTTGCAGAGCTCCTCTCTCTGCCAAGCCAAGCGGTCCGAGTATGACAAGCCATACAACTCGGCAGCCTTCTCCTCCACCCCCGGAGGATATTCGGGCTCCCAGTCCCTCTCGTGTTGACTCTCCTCCTGCACCGACTCATACATCGCCTCAGCGAGATGTACCCACAGCTCCCACCGTCAATACCGACATAACTCCACCAGTAGATCATCCTGTTGAACCTGTTGCCCCTCTTCAGACCGTCGAGGTTTCCCCCAACGACCCTCTGATCACCATGATCCCAGCTATTACTCCCGCTCCAGTCGAAGGTATTACCATCTCGGCCCCCTTGGAAACCATAGTTCCTCCTGCTCCTCAGGATGTGATTCCTAATGCCGAGGTTGCTTCCCCTGCCGAAACCTCTTCTAAGACTAGGAAGGTTGTTGTTACCAAACCTTCAGCATCTCAGAAGGGGCCGGCTAGCTCTTCTCAACCCAACATAGCTGATGCACTCCACAAGGGGGCTTCCTCTGCTAAGCCTGTTCTCACCCCGGCCGCCGGCACTCAGCTTACTCTTCACAAGAGTCCTGCGACGGCGGTAGTTACCCAACGGGTCCGAGGTAAAGTACTGACCCATACTGAGAGTGGGAACATCCTCGGCTCTTTGGTGGGATACGCCAATAACTGGAACACCGCCGATCAGCTTGAGGGCAATCCGAGTAGCCAGCCATTTCAGTTTTCTGACATCAGCAGTCGTTTGCATATGGCTGCTAAGATTGTTCTTCACAGTGATAAGATGAACAAGGTAAGCGCTTCTGTTGATACCTTGTCTGTTATTCAAATGATAGTATATATACACTAGTCCTCGAAGCTTGCAACCGAATAATATGTTGTTCGTTTGGAAGCTTTGTTAGGCTTCAAATGCATTATTTGCTAAGTCAACTTCCTGCATGACTTGGATTGACCGTGGTCCATCCATATTCCGAATTAAGTTTTGCTTAATCCGGATCTATTTCGGCTTTGATTATCCAACCACCGAGATTCGAGTTAAGTTTTACACTATTCAGATCTATTTTAGCTTTGAATATCCAGTTGCCTAGATCTGAGTTAAGATTTACTTGATTCGGATCTGTTTTAGCTTTGAATATCCAGCCACCTAGGTCCGAGTTAAGTTTTGCTTGATTCGGATCTGTTTTAGCTTTGAATATCCAGCCACCTAGATCTGAGTTAAGTTTTGCTTGATTCGGATCTGTTTTAGCTTTGAATATCCAGCCACCTAGATCCGAGTTAAGTTTTGCTTGATTCGGATCTGTTTTAGCTTTGAATATCCAGCCACCTAGATCCGAGTTAAGTTTTGCTTGACTCAGATCTGTTTTAGCTTTGAATATCCAGTTTTGTAATTCACTTTGGTACTTAGGTTGCCCATGATCGGCGGACAGCCGAATTTCAAAGGTTGCTCTTTGCACACAAGAAATTGCAAGAGAAATATGAGAAGGTTGTCCCCGTAGTGAAGAAAACTGGTAATTTAATAAATCTTTGTATTGTTCCTTAAGTTCTTAATACTTTTGGCCTGACGTGCTAATCCACTCTTTGCTGGTATGCAGCTAGTATCAATAATCTTAATACCCGCCTTACCAAGAAAGTTGACGCTCTGGAAGATTAATTATCCTTTTCGTCTTGCTACTTGTTGACTTTCGTTCGAGACAAATCCTGGGTTTCTTATAACCTTCCGGCTTTGGTATAGCCGAGTTACAAACACTTGCAGCGTCGCATCAAGAATGCATATCCATGCCTGATATGATGCTGTATTTTTTAGAACAAGCCGCCACTCATTCAGCGCAGCTTAAAGAAAAGGATGATGAGATAACTCGGTTACGTGCCGAGGTTGAGTCTCTCAAGCTTTCGCAGAAATCCGAATTGGAAAAAGTTGATCAGGAGTTCTCTGAAGAAAAGAATCGACTGAGCCTGCAACTGCAGAAAGATAAGGAACTCCTCGATGCTGCCAAGCTGAAGAATCGGACGATGAGCGAGGAAATCACTCGCTTTGAGAAGAATAAGGCCGACTGGACCTAGGATCTCCAGAAAATGTTGAGTTATATTCATCGTAAGTTTCCGACCGTGGCCGAGTTATTTTCTTTTCTTTCTTATTTTTAACTGATATGTTTTCCTTTCGTGTAGATCATTTTCCAGAAGCTAAACCAGTGATCTCTAAGGCAGTGATTTCTGCTCGTCAGCGCCGAGGTGTCCCCGTAGATTCGAGTCCAGAATACTCAATGGAAGACTTCCTGATTGCTGTCGGTGCTGCTATTGGACCAATGAAGATTATGGGAAGAGATCTGGTGCAAGCAGCCATTCGGGCCTACCATGTTCTTTCGCGGAATACCTCAGGAACGCCTGATATTAACGAAGTCAAAATACTTGTGGAGAGATTAATGGCATCTCAGACCCAGTTAAATCTTTGGAGGGAATCTGCTGGGAGGGCTGGTGCTGATATGGCACTTACAGCCATTTTGTCTTTGTACGAGGATATCTCACTCGATACTCTGATGAATCTGCGGACTGGCTCTCGTTGGGTTGAGTTGAGGATCCAGAGTTCGTCGCTCGCCGCCAAGCTCGTGCCTTCCAGCTTATTGAGTATGCTGACGTGCATAATTGGATTGAAGGGCCGAGTTTTCTTTCCAATCCGGCGGATGATGTCGTAGTTGAAGATGCCTCGGATGATGATTCGGCCGATTAGGATGAAGCAAAGGTTGACTCGGACAACTCTCGTGACTCAAATGCAAGCTCGGATGAGGATGGCGACGCGCGATCGTATTCTAAAGGGACTGAGAATTCTCGAGCTCAAGCTAATGTTTCTCAGCAGCCGAGGCTTTCCCCCGAGGTTACTATTGCTTCTATTGAAGGCGAAGTAACTCCGGCTGAGGCGCCGGCTACCTCGGAGCGCCCAGTTCCTGAAAATACCCCTGCGCAGGAGACCGAGGTCGCCCCGCCATCATCCGAGATACCCATTCCCGATGCTCCTGATCATGCTGCTGCCCCTTAAGGGTGCTCTAGTCCTTTTCGCTATTTAGGTTCAAAAAACTCTTAAGTTATTTTCAGTCCCCGGTATGCCGGGCGTATGATGTCTGTGGAATAATTGTCCGGATTTTGGTGTGGTGTGAAACTTTTTGCCTTTCGCCGTTGAGGCATGGGTGATGGTAATTATTATTACAATATCTAAACAAATCTCATTGCTTTATATCTTTGCTTTGGCGAACTTTGATTTTGTAAGTTCGGATTGTTTTTTTCCATGTGGCTGACCTTGGTTCGGCATTTATCTTGCTTGCCCTTCGTAAACTTGATTGCGTAGCTGTTGTGTTTTCAACTTCTATCTGAAGTACAATGTCCGAAGCCCATATCTGGTAAAGTGATACAATAAGTTGCATCCCCTATCATACTTTGATTTGCTGGGGTCGTTATCCTTTTTTGCATTATCCTTAGAGATTTTTGATTGTTTCCGCTTTGCTATTCCTCTGATTACTGAGACAAGTTTATATCATATCTTGCAAGTTATGATCAACAATTTTGGGGAGTCCCCGAGTTTTTAGCTGAGCTATGGAGCTTTTATGTGCGTGGCGACAAACAGTGGGTGATACAAGTCAGTCCCTGAGTTATCACTCGGGTTATCGAGTCCTTGCGTGTGCTCAAAGAATATCTAGGATCATGCAGCAGCCCCCGAGTTACAAACTGGGTTGCCGAAATATAATTCATGGCTCAATGCAGAGAGTACTACGGGGTAGTCCCCGAGTCATCGCTCAAGGTGCCGAAGTTTAATACATATTTTTAGAACAAGGAACAATCATGGGGCAGTCCCCGAGTCAATGCTCGAGGTATCGAAGTTTAATGCATAATCCGAAATAAGGGATAATACGGTGCAGTCCCCGAGTCGCTGCTCGAGGTGCTGAAATTTAACACATAATTCAAAATAAGAAATAACACGGTGAAGTCCCCGAGTTACTGCTCGAGGTTCTAAAATTTAACACATAATTCAAAATAAGAAATACCACGGTGCAGTCCCCGAGTCACTGCTCGAGGTGCTGAGGTTCAATACACGTTTGATACTCCAACTTGATGCGTCACATCACGACGTACAACATATGGCTCCTAAGTATAGAATGGGCGAAGTAAAGCTATGTTCCACGGTCTTTTTGATTCGTCGCCGACTTTGTTTGCCTTGTTCTTTTCTGGTGACTGAGCATCGATTAGGTAATATGCATCATTGTGCAATGCTTTAGTCACGATGAATGGTCCTTCCCATGGGGGTGAAAGTTTATGCATGTCGGTTGTGCGCTGCACTAGCCGAAGAACCAAATCTCCTTCTTTAAAAACTCTTGGATTGGCTTTCTTGTTGTGATATCATCGGAGGTCTTGCTGATAAATAGCTGATCTTGATAATGCCAATTCCCTGGCCTCTTCTAGCAAATTGACATCACCTTGCCGAGCTACCTCATTTACCTCGGCAGTTGTATACTGGGTCACTCTTGGCGAATCATGTGTTATGTTGGCTAGAAGTATACCCTGTTGACCTGTTTGGGGTAGTTCTAAGGCTCCACAGTACTGCTGGTAGTTCCTCGATCTAGCATCCTGCCGACCTTTGCAGAGGTTCGATAAGCTAGGGTTTTATTCCGGACAATACCTGCCCATTTGATCTCTCTACCTGCCCGTTTGATGCTGGGTGAGCCACCGAGGCAACATCTAGTCTTATGTGTTTCTCTTGGCAGAATCTAGCAAAGGCTCCTTCAGCAAAATTTGTGCCATTGTCTGTAATAACACTGTGTGGATAACCATATCTCAAGATAATGTCTTTGAGGAATTTTACTGTTGTTGGTCAATCACATTTTCTTATTGGTTTTACCTCGATCCACTTTGTGAATTTATCCACCATGACTAGAATGTGAGTCATTCCGCCCCGGGATGGCTTGAACGAACCTACCATATCCAAGCACCATACAGAAAATGGCCAAGTAATTGGTATTGTCTTTAATTCGGAGGAGGGCATATGTATCTTGCTGGCGTATCTCTGGCAATCGTTACATTTTTCTACCAATTCTTTTGTCTCCTTCAACGCCGTCGGCCAATAAAATCCATGCCTGAAGGCTTTGGCCACTAAAGCTCTGGACGAGGCATGATGCCCGCATTCTCCCTGATGTATATCCAGGAGTATTTCCTGGCCTTCTGCCTAGTCAACACATCTTTGCAGCATGCTTGTGACGCTTCTATTATACAGCTCATTGTTTATGATTGTATAAGCTTTTGCTCTTCTTATTATCTGTCTAGCCAGTACCTCATTACTCAGCAAGATTGCGTCCTTAAGGAAGGAGAATATGGGTTGCGCCCATGTCGGTGTGATTTTCTCTGGGATAATTTCACTGTCGATTTCCATATTTTCTGCCGACATAACAGCTTCGGATTTTTCTGTATTCACTCATGCGATGGCCGGGTTCACTTTTAGAATGTCCGGGTTGAATTCTTTGTCGATTTCCATTGGCACACTTCCTTCTTTCAATTCTGCCGAGGTATGAATTGACTCGGACTCTAGTGATGGTGTAATCGATGGTTTTCTCAGGGCTCTAGGGCGATACCTGGGGGAATTGACTGCCTGGTTGATCTGAGTTTTGACAGTGTGTCTGCAGCGTCATTTTGCGCCCGAGGTATATGATGAAACTCGCATCCCTCGAAGTATCCACTGATTTTATGCACATGGAATCTATATAGGGCCATATTCGCATCTAATGTATCCCAATTGCCTGACACTTGCTGTACTACTAGATCTGAATCACCGTAGCATAGGATCCGGCGTATACCAATCTCCTTTGCCACCTTTAACCCATGGACGAGTGCTTCATACTCAGCTACATTTTTTGATGCGGCGAAATGTATTTGCAGCACATATTTCAGCTGATATTTTTTCGGTGAAGTTAACACTATCCCTGCCCCCAAGCCATTTCTCATCTTGGATCCGTCAAAATGCATTGTCCAATAATTTGGATCTGGTAATGGCGGCTCATATTGTACCTCGGCTCAATCCACAAAGAAGTCGGCCACTACCTGAGATTTGATTGCATCTCGCCTATCGAATTGCGGAGCATAAGGTGATAACTCGATTGCCCATTTTGCTATTCGGCCACTTGCATCTTTGTTGCTCAATATCTCGGCTATGGGCGCTTCGCAAATCACTTTTATCGGATGCTCTTCGAAGTAATGTTTAAGTTTTTTCGTCGACATGTATACTCCATAAGCCATCTTCTGGTAGTGCGGGTAGTTCTGTTTTGAGGCCGATAGTACCTCGCTTAGGTAATATACCGGCCTTTGTATTAACTTATCACCTTCATTCCGTTCCACGACAACCACCGCGCTTACCACTCTGTTAGTGGCAGCTACATAAAGTAACATAGGTTCTTTTGACATTGGAAAGGCCAAGATTGGTGATGTGACCAACATCTTTTTAACTCATGAAACGCATTATCTGCCTGCGGTGTCCAAATGAACTTATCAGACTTTTTCATCAGTTGATATAGAGGTAATGCTTTTTTCCCCAGCCGACATACAAATCGACTCAGTGAGGCCAGGCAGCCCGTGAATTTTTGTACATCATTTAGACACCTCGGCAATTCCATTTTTTCAACTGCTCGGATTTTAGTTGGGTTGGCCTCTATACCTCGGCTGGTTACGAGGAAACCGAGTAATTTTCCAGCCGGCACACCGAAGGTACATTTTTCTGGGTTAAGCTTCATTCGGAACCTTCTCAAGTTTGCGAATGTCTGCGAATATCACCCAGGAGCGTTTTGCTCTCTTTGGTTTTTATAACCACATCGTCTATATATACTTGTACATTTTTTCCTATCTGGTCATGTAGACACTTTTGCATGCACCTCTGGTATGTTGCTCCTGCATTACGCGGGACGAATGGCATGGTGCGATAGCAATAAGCCCCGTACGGGGTAATAAACGCAGTCTTTATTTGATCGGTCGAATTTAACGGTATCTGGTGGAAACCAGAATACGCGTCTACAAATGACAACAGCTCACAACCAGCAGTCGAATCAATGACTTGGTCTATCCTAGGTAAAGGAAAAGGATCTTTGGGACACGCCTTGTTTAGGTTCGTGTAATCGATACACATTCGTCATACGACGGCTACATTTGGGTCATCCTTTTTATTTTCCACTAACACCGGATTTGATAGCCAATCCGGATGAAGCACTTCCATGATGAACCCGGCCGCAAGGAGCCGAGCTATCTCATCCCCTATTATTTTTCTCCTGTCTTCGGCGAAGCGACGGAGAGGTTGCTTCACCGGCCTTGCTCCTGGCCTTACATGCAAAGAGTGCTCATACAACTCCCTCGGTACACCTTGCAGGTCTTGAGTTGACCATGCAAAGATATCCCGATTCTCACGGAGGAAGTTGGTGAGCTCGCCTTCCTATTTGGCATCTAGGCCGGCACCAATCGTGATGGTGCGCTCCGGGAACTTCTCATCTATCTGGATCTTTTTTGTCTCTTTAGTCGGCTGGAAAGAAACACTTCCATGCAGGTTGGCTAATGCCGGCATATTCAGCTGTGCTTACTGAGATTTAGCCGCTACCTCCTGAATCCTTCTTTTTTATCTTGCAATCACCAATGACTCGGCCAGGTTTGATCCGGCCGAAGCACATTCCATCGACTTTCTGTAATCTCCGGCTACTGTTATCACCCCTTCTGGCCCGGGTAACTTCATTTTCAAATAAGTAATGTGGAAGCTACTCATGAATTTGGCCAATGTTGGCCGTCCAAGTAAAGCATGATAGCAACTTTCTAGGTCCACCACTTCAAACTCCAAATTTTCCGCTCTGCAATTCTCCCTTGTGCCGAATAATACATCTACTCGGACTTTCCCAATGGTTTCGCATGAAAGTCTCGGCACTATTCCATGGAATGTGGTTCTTGTGGATTGCAGCATATTCTGTGCTATTCTGAGTTTATGCATCGTATCTTTGTACATGATGTTGATACTGCTCCCATTGTCAATGAGTACTTTTGAAAATTTTACATTAATGCTGGGCCCGACAAATGTCGGATCTAGTACGAGTGCGAACGACCCTGGATTCAGCATTATTTTCGGGTGATCCTTTATGGTCCAGGTTATTTTCTGATCTGACCAAGGCACGTATCTTGATACCGCCGGCATAATAGTATTTACCTCCATATGCGGGTGTTCTACACTTTGCCTGTCTTGCTGTTCTGTTGTGAACACACAATATGATTGATGATGCTCCATGTAATCATTACGTCCGTTGTTTCCGGGGTTTGTCCTTCCATCCTGACCTTGATTTATCACTTGATGCACTGCATCTCTCCGGTCCGAGTTATCATACCTCGGAGGAGGTGGGGGTAACATTAACTGATGCGCATTTGCTCCAGTTAACTGTGGCTACTGGTGCTGATGCGCTTGATGAGGAGGCGCTTGCATGCTCGCCGGGTTCCCCATTGCATTTTTTCATCCAGACACATTGCCGAGTTGTATGATTAGCCGGCTTGGCCAGGTTTGGAGTGTGGAACTTACATGGTTGATACAACATGGACTCAAACGTGTATTTCGGCCTTTCCTACCATTTCTTCTTATGTTCTGGTGTCCACTGTCTCTTACCTTCATTCCTCGGTGTCCACTGCTGAGGACCATTTTTCTACCGCTGACTATTTCCGTGACTCGGCTGATCTTGCACTACCGCTGCCACCTGATTGGAAGCATATCTGTAATCCGGTCTTTCCTCTCTTCTTCTACCTCTGAACTCGTTGCGCCTCGATGATCCGGCTGCATCTCTTGCATATTGATCTTGATGCTCCCAATGCTCTGCCAACATTAGTTCTGGTTGTGTCGGATACCCTAACGCATACGAATCTGCTATCCTGATGGTCTCTGCCAAGGTAGTCGGCATATCTCTTTGCAGCCTCTGCCACAATACACTGGCGTATCGGCAGCCTTGAGCAAACCAAGCTATCGCTTGAGATTCTATGACCCCTTCACATGAGTTTCTGAGGTTACACCACCGAGTCAAGAATTCCGTATCTGTTTCATTTGGATTCTGTTTTCACATAGCGAGCTGTTGAGGCCTATTCGGTCTCTTATAAGTACTGGTGAAATTGCTGACAAACATTTCTTGGAAATCTAGCCAGTAGTTGATACTGCCTGCCGGCAGATTGTTCAGCCATACTCTGGCTGGTCCTTCCAGCATTTGCGGGACATATCTCACCGCTCATCACAAGTTTCCGCTAGCTATTTTCACTGCAGTGGCATAGTTAATCAACCAATCATGTGGTTTTGTGCTCTCATTGTATGTTTTCGTGCCCCTTGCCAGTTGAAAGTTTGGCACTGGTGGTTCGCCCATGATCCGAGGTCCGAAACACGCCGGGCTAGGCGGACCATGTTCCTCTAATAACTCGGACTGATACAACCCGTCTAGTTTTAATCTCGCACCATTTGACGGCAAGTTTCTGTAAATGATTCTCTCCTGCATTCCATAATGGTTATTTCCACCATGTCCTGCATACTCCATATCTGAGTAACCATCATTGTACCTCTCGTTTGCCTGATTCTGGTGAGCTGGTCTCACTTCTCGCTCTTGCCGAGGCTCATACCTCGGTCGAGGATCGGGCGGTGGGTCTCTCCTTCCCTCTGTCGGGTTATTGTTCTCATGATTTCCTCTTCCAAGGTCTCCGTTACCTCGGCTTCCGTTGCCTTTGTTGGCATATCCGAGGTTTATATTTCCACTGTTATCTCGGCTTCCATTGCCTCTGTTTTCATTGACCTTTCCGGCTACTGCCGGGTCATATGGCACTACTGCAGAAAGGCTTATAGCCTCCAGGTGGTTAGTGACGGGCAAAATTATGTCTGTCACTAGTAAGTATTTTAGTGACAGGCAAGAATAAACCTGTCACTAGTACGAAATACTAGTGACAGACGCATAAAATTGACTGTCACTAATACTTTTTGTGGATGCTAGCTGAATAAAAAATTATTTATTGACTGTCACCGATAACTCTATGAGTAGTGACGTGCTTAAAATATGTCTGTCACTACTATTTTCCATGGAGGCCGGCTGAATGAGGCAATTTGTTAGTCAGCGGGACATCTGTAAACACATGTTACTAGTAGTAATAGGTTTTTTCTGGCCAGCCGACCCGACCCGACCAGACCAGCCGGTGCCACACCCTCACCTTTTGCTCTATAAATGAAAGACAATACAAGTGATATAGATCTCTATACACATACATATACAACTTTCTGCCCGTTTATTTCTCTCCTGGAGACAACAGGTACAACAGATTGATTAGAGATCGTCTAACTTACGTTGATTACGTTCATGTTGAAATAGTTAGTATGTACGATGACAGGGCCGCGCGAGCAACACACACAGCGTCAAAGGATCACGATTCTACGCCCACGACTGCACCGGATACGCGGCTCTGGGCCGGCTCGCGATTTTTTTTTGAGGAATAAAACTTGGACAATTTTTTCACCAAAAAAAGGATCTCACTAAAGGCGACCCTCCCGTCCCGTCCCTAATCGCAGCCGTCTTTCTCACCGTCCACCACTCCCAAGTCGCCGCCCCCGCTGCCCGTCCACCGCCGCCAGCCCTGCTCCCCGTCCCCAATTCCGACTCCCAACTCCCCAATCGCAGCCGCCCCTCCAACCGCCAGCCCCTCCAACGTCGCCACGAGCGACACCTTCACCGACACAAGGACATCGCCCCCCCCCCCCCCCCCCCCCCGAGGATGCCGCTTCCCGAAGTTGTGTTGTTTCCTACCCTACCCCGCTAGGCCTCCTGCCGCCGACACGTCCCAGGCCTTCCGCCGTCGATGCTGTCGACGCTGCCAGGCCAGCCACCGCCGACGAGTCCCAGGTTCGTCAGCTTGGCAGATGTATGCTTTGATATTCTCCTCTACGTGATGGTCGAAACATTCCTTCAATTTGTAGGGATGGATGCTCTTGAGAGAGGGCTAATTAGGTAACATGAGTAGCTGAAACTGCACGTGTTGAATTTATTAGCAGAAATATGAATGCAAAAGGTACTTTGTGTTTTTGGGTCAACGTCTGCAAATAAGTTGTTGTATGGCCGCCTGCCTTTTGGTTTCATATGTGATGCTTCAGACGCGATGTGTCTCATCAACATTTATTGTATTGCACAAAGTTTGCAGCTCTTACATTATGTTTGTTTATCCTCCTTTGAGTCCTCCTTTTAGAATGATCTCAGTACATAAATTATTTCTGAATGCAACAACTGGAAACCGTTTCATGAGTTTAGCCAAGCATTTTTAGTACACAGATGCTAATGAAACTTCACGGAACAGTCTTTCAAATGGGGATTGTTTTTCCTATGTGTATAGTAATCACAGTGCAATTTTTTTCCAACAAACATGAACACTAAGGACCGGAAGGCCAGGTATGAAACATAACTGAATTTTTATATTACAAAAAAAAATCCTTTGTCCGCTTATCTTGAAGCTAACATATATTTGTTCCCAAGGATTTTCTTCAGACTTTTGAGCATCACTTCTAAAGCTGATGATGTTTGAAATATGAATGCAAAAGGTATGCTTTTTGGTCTTATTATTTTTCATGAAGTTCTACTGTATGGTTGTGTTCAAAAGATATAGTTCTCTGTTTGTAGTATCTTAAAGGGAGCAAGGTTTTGATACTTATTTCTTGATGATATGCACTGGCTTGTGGAGAATATTTTTCTGATGTTATAACTCGCACTGTTTGCTAGATTTCGTGTAGAAAATTAATTATTATGAAAAGATTAAGTAATATGTCCCGTGTTGGACAAAATGAAAGATCTATTTTACTAGTTATTTCTTTCCATTGTATTGCTTAGGGTTAACATGCATACGTTAAAGTTGTACCTAGCGACTGAGTAAAGCTATAATATGTATGGTATCAACAACTGCTTAGTATGGTTAACATGCATACGTTAAAGAATCTGATGTTAATTGATAGTCTCTAGTTTCTTGACATTTCCTTGTTATGTGTTTTTAGTCGATCTATGTATGCTTGTTCCTTTGAATTTTTACAGAAAATGTGTACCATGAAAAACATACCTGATATATTATATGCTCATTACCTTGTTTGTATCGGGTTAAGCATGCCATCAGTATCCTGCGCGATTCAGGTCCATACAAGGAAGACATAATGAAAAATTTGCACCTCAACAAGATGATGAAAATGTAGAACGGTGCAAGAAACTTGCAACTATGCATATTATGGACATAATACATGTACTATGGTGGTGTTGTTCTTTAGAGTTCAAAATGCTTGCAAGATAACTGATCAACAAATTATTCTTACTTAGTCTATGATAGCTTGCAAGTTCTTATGTCAGTGTGTTTGTTGTGCAAATATTATATCATATTGGTTTATGTGAGATTCATTGATACATCTTATTGTGCTATCTGAAATATTCGTGGAAAATGCATTTTATATGCTTATAACATCTAATTGTGCCATTTGGAATATGATGTGGAAGATGCATTTAATATTTTTTTGTTACCAAAACTCAACTAGTGACGGGCAAGATAATGACCCTGTCACTACAAAACCCCATAGGGCTATGGCATTTAATCGCAACCAGTGACATGCATCTTTTTTGCCTGTCACTGGTATACACATACTAGTGACAGGCACTTGCCTGTCACTAGTAGCTTTATACCAGTGACTAGTCATTAGTGACAGACGCTTTGCCTGTCACTGATGGGATTTTTGAGCCTGTCACTGATAACCTACTCTGCAGTAGTGTGGAACAATTTGCTTATTTATTTTTCCTAAAGTTACTGCTCTATCTTTTCGCGCGTTGTTTCCAGGTGAGGATGTTGTTGCCGCTGATAGTGCGGGCGCTGCTCCAGCCGAATGAACCATACGCGAGGCTCCCGGTCTTGTCGGGTCAGCCCTAAGCATTTCTTCATTCTGCTGGTTCGCAATGCGCACCAGCTCATTCACTCTTTCTTGCTGTTTCTGCCGGGCTTCACCGGTTAATCCTTCTAACTCCAATGCAGCGGCATTTGCCGCCCTTAGGTTCTTTGCCGGGGTGTTATACCTCGGCAAGCATGGATCAACTGAGTCAGCCTTATGAGTCTCGTGCTCTTTGTTGATATCATTCATGAGGTTTTTTTCTCTCAACCTTAATTCATCTACCCGTTCGGGAGCAACATCTAGTTTGTTTGCCTTAGCATATTCTCGCAGGGTCCTGTTCAAGGACTCCCGCAAGGCCAACACTTTTTTGCCTCTACCAGTACTTTCTGTCTAGTCTCTTCTAACTCCGCATGAGCGTTATCCGGATCGAGTATCGGCGCCACAGGCGTGGTTAGATTATCTATAGTTGCCTGAAGAATATTCTCTGGTCTTTCCAGAGGTGGCCATCTTACCCTTGCCGCCTTTGGGGTTGTCTCCTGCACCTCGGCTGACTTGGCTGCCGACGGATCTACCTTGGTGGGCTGTGGAGATGCTTGCTTCATGGTCACATGTCCTCCTGCCGCCGGGTCCTTGATCGATCCGGCGCCTGCTCCTGCCGCCTGTACCACGGCTGCGACCATCACCTCGACGCTGCTGACGGGGCGTGCTTTATGCGGACTGTTTGCGGCGCTGAGGGGAGGCTCTCCTGCATCAATAACTCGATAAGGATAAATGCAGGAGGTGTCGACGCCGACGTAGACCTTGTGCGTGCCCAAAATGATGAAGACGCCGTTGCGCGGAGGTGCTTTCCTCCTGAAGCTACCTGCGTTATCTCTGACATAGTCCCAGAGATCAAATCTCTGGACTAAGCCAGAGACAACGCGCTCGCCGGTGTGGTTGAAGTTTCCCGTCCGGATCTTGACTCCAGCTAGCACCGCTGCTGGCCCCATGGTGGGCGCCAACTGTCATGGTGGTGGCACGGCAAATGCCATGGGTAGGCTAAAGTATGGGGCCAATGGATGCTAGAAGGATCCGGGGAGGGAAGATGTAGTGATTTCTACACTCAAATGACTAACATGTAGATCTTTATTTCTCCTCTTAAGGACTACAAATGCTACTTGAGCTGTTCGCCGGAAGAAGAGAGCTACTACACGAGCCTTACGGCGTATAATGATTCGATCCCCCTCTCAGGAGCCAGCGTCCCCCCTTATAAAGAGGTGCCTTGGTTCCTTCTAGGGCTGACGTGGCAAGCACATCCTTGGAATATGCTTGTCCCAATATGGTAACTCGACGGCCTCTTTTCCGTGTCCCCCTTCTATCGGCGGCAACGTTCCAAAGACCTTCACATGCATGCCTCGGGCTCCCCGACTGTCACCTCCGTGACCGTCTTCTGCCCTTCTGCTGCTCTGCTCCTTGTCCTTTGCGCTTGGCTCTGTCTAGATTCCTCCTAGTCAGTGACTAGGGTTTGACTATAGGCACCTCCTTCTCCTGCAAGCTTTGTGCTACTTGGCCTTGTCTCACATAACTCGGCTCGGCCTTTACCTACATTCAAGTTAGCCAGACTCATTCGGCCGACTTAACTCATATGTCGGCCGGATAAGGTGTTACTCATTCTACACTTGTCATGGCCCTGCTTATCTCGGCTGACTCTTATATGACCTGGCCGACACAAACAATAACTCGGCTCATGACAAGGGAGATTCCTTTCGTCTTTCCCCTGTCTTGACCCTATCCGGGGTCACCTCCCCAACACAAGCATAGCCATAATAACATCAATCTTATCACTCAAAGATGAGGTTTCTTCAAAAGAATTTACCTTGTTACCATGTGGAGCTCTCTCAGTGTGCCATTCATAGTAATTAACCATCATATTATCAAGGAGTTTTGTTGCAGCACCCAAAGTGATGCCCATAAAGGTACCTCCAGCAGCTGAATCCAACAGGTTTCTTGAAGAGAAGTTCAAACCTGCATAAAAAGTCTGGATAATCATCCAAGCAATGAGTCCATGAGTGGGACAATTCTTAACAAAAGATTTCATTCTTTCCCAAGATTGAGAAATATGTTCATTATCAAGTTGTTTAAATTTCATAATGTCACTTCTCATAGATATAATCTTAGCAGGATGATAGTACTTTCCAATAAAAGCATCTTTGCACTTAGTCCAAGAATCAATACTATTTCTAGGCAAGGATAGCAACCATTCTTTAGCTTTTCCTCTCAAGGAGAAAGGAAACAGCTTGAGCTTAATAATATCTCCATATACATCCTTATACTTTTGCATCTCACAAAGTTCAATAAAGTTATGTAGATGGGCAGCTGCATCATCAGAACTAGCACCAGAAAATTGCTCTCTCATCACAAGATTCAACAAAGCAGGCTTAATTTCATAAAAGGTAGCATTAGGAGCAGGTGGAGCAATAGGAGTGCTAAGGAAATCATTGTTGTTTGTGCTAGTGAAGTCACACAACTTGGTGTTCTCAGCAGAGTTCATTTTGGCAAAAGTGGAGCAAGCCAAAAACAGCAACAACAGCTAGAGCAGGAACTATTTTTTTTGTGTTTTTGAAAAGAGAAAGCAAACCAAACTAAAATAATTTTTTTGGAGTTTTTGATTAAAATAGGCAAACAAAACCAAGCAAAAGGAACTAAGCAAACTAAAAACAAAGAAAATAGAAAAGTGTCATGGTATTGCCGACGAGTACGCCATGGAGGGGTCCTCACAGTGCGTGTTTAGAGACGTGGGGTAAGGCGAACGGTTGACGGGTCAGGTAACACATCTTACCCAGGTTCAGATCCCACAACGGTGGCAGAATCCTACTCCTGCTATAAATCACTATAATGTCAATATGCCGGGTTACAGGGATTGGTTCGCTGTGCGAGGTGTATGTTGTATCTTTATGACTTGTGCCCTAAAGGCTCCCATAGGCCCGACTTATATGGTCTCCAGGTCCTAGTGTGCGGTGACCCAGCATACCACTGCATGTGTAGTACACTATAGTCATTGGCATGACATTCACAGAACACCGTTCCGTAAATATCACGTCCCTCAGAGTGGTACAACAAAAACATTGCGGGTCCAAATTACAAACATACACATATTATTATTTTTACAATACCGGAAGTTCAAGACTTCCAAAAGATTCAACTTACAAACCAAAATATAAGTGTTTCAGCGGAAGTTTCAAATCTAAAACTTAAAATCCAAATTGAGCTCAGCAACTTATTTCTATATATTGTTCATGATGCTCGGCTCAAGTGGTTACTAGAACTATAGTAATTATTCGGACTCCTGGAACTCTCCTCCGTAGACTATGTCGTTGTCCTCCCCTTCTATGGCTCCATACAAGTTGGGCTCTTCATAGAAGACCTCCTCTTGACTCTCGGATGCATACATTGGAGTACCTTTGAGATTCTCAGAGTCTAAGCAAGGATTCAAAGGAAAGGATGAGTAACAGTGTTACTCAGCAAATTCATTATATGCAAGGTAGGAAGTTTGATGCTCTATCTACCACCTCGGACTATCAGTCGTTGGTACTATGCAATTTTTGTAAATCTTTCTTCAAAGGTTGATTTTATTATGAAAATCTATGACCATCAGCCTTCACAGGTTGACCAGAACTTTCATGGAGTTCCTTTCCTGCCGTGTTCGTAGCTCCTTCCCGGAATAGGGAGTAACAAGTTATAGTTCTTACACTCTGCAGAGGTGCGTTACTTTTCCCATGAGAGATCAACTCCTTGTTGCACAACCGGGCGTACTTTCCCGTCCACAATTCCATGATGTGGGGCCTAGTAGTTGGTCCAATCCAATCACTGCCCTCTCCGCGACCTCATATGTCTGCACGATCCTTCAGGCTAGCTCACCTTCGTTAAGCCCCCTATCGGGCAGGCTAAAACCCTGATGAGTTCCCGAAGACTCTATGACCTAGTGATGCCCGGATTAGTACCATTTACATGGACTATCTCCCTAAACACCATTCATAGATAATATAGACACCAAAAGTGTGGGGCGTAAGGGTGCCCACCCATATGTTGGATCCTCACAAGGAATCACAACGTCACGTTAAGTTCGTCTTGCCTCCATACAAGAGGAAAAGGATACGGCTGACTTCCCCGTCCCATTCCAAATCTCATGGTTAACGCGTAATATACGGCGCTAGAATCACTGATGTCATGGGTTATTAATTCCTAATTGTTCATCATTATTGCAAGTAGAACTCTAAGTTCTATTTCTCCATCATATCATCACTTAGGATGATATCTAAGATTTAATATCTTGAGAAAATAGTGTTTTCTTTTTCTATAGTATAGATGATAACACACAATTTGTAAATACTTTGATAAAGACTCTTCAAAGGACATGAACAAGTGATGAACTTCCCTTGTGATTGCAAGGTAGTGAAGTCTGATGCTTACACTGGACCTTGAGCTTCTATGTCTACAAAAACATCATTATTGCCCGGTAAGGACAATATTTAAAGAAGCAAAATGATTATGCAAACTAATGTAATGCATCATTTAATTTGATATGCATTCTCCCCATTATTAATAAGATTCTATTTTTTTAATAATAAAGGAATTATAAATATTAATTTTTAATATTTATAATAGAATATTGTATTCTTTTATTTTATTTTCCTTTTATTTGACTTTTATTGATTTAATAATTCTTTTAAGAATTGTTACTTAAATATCAAAAAATGTTATTAAATATTTGTTTAGTATTTTTTAAAAAATACTACAATATTAATATATAATGAAAGTGATTTTTATTTATTTTTATCATCTTTCAATAATTTTGTAAAATTCCATAAGGAATATATAAATTACAAAATTCTTAATAAAATTTATATGTTTAAAATTTTATTTCTTAATTTATTTGGACAGTTTGGATTATTGTGAATCCAAAAATATTTTATTTATAATTTTTGGACTTTATTTTATTTTCTAGAATTTAATTAAGTTCAGGGGCATTTTGGTCTTTTCCTATTTATTAAAACATGCCTTAAAGGTTTTTGGGCTGGCTTATTTTTATTGGGCCCTTGTGGCCCATTAGGCATAGTCAAAACAGCTAACCCGAAGGGTTCTGGCCTAACCCAGTCAACTCACTCGCTGTCTCTCACCCTCGAGCTCACTCCTTTCCTCCTCCATCCTCGACCCTGTGTTCGGTGGTGTCGCCACCGATGATTCCCGTCGTCGTGGATCGTTCTGGTCGCCGCCATGGTGCAGGGGGAGATTGTCGACTCCGCTCTTCCTTCCTGTCCAACTGGATTTAGGCATGGAGCTCTCCTGCGACGGATCAATGCCATCCCGAACCCTAGGGTTTGGGGTTGGTGTGGATCCTGGCGCCACCGCTGCTGTCGTGTGCTGTGGTGACGCTCCTTGCCTCCAAACGTGGCTATGGTCGCTGTCATGGAGCTATATGGGTCGCATCGCCCCCCCTGGGGGTGCTCCCCGTGTCGCCATGGTCATCAGCCACCTCTGCTTCCTCTTCTAGTCTCCAGCGAGGACCTTTGGTGAGTGCTTCCTCTCCTCTTGAGCTCTCTGTGTTTGGCCCTCCCATGTTAAATGTTGGTAGTGGCCTCTCTGATGATTGTCTAGTCCTGATTAGGGTTCTTGGTTCCGTTTAGGGTTCATACCCTGCTGTTGATTAGATACTGATGAATTAGATCATGTGTTGATCTTTGAATCTGTTAAGTGGTGATTAGCTATGGCTTATGACTGATGATTAGCTATGGTGATGCTAGTGGCTTACTGCTGATGATTCCATGGTTAAATCTCATATGATTTAGATGGTAAAATTGTACTAGAAACACTACTTGGTAAGGCTAGTGGTTTGGATAACTTACCACTGTTATTACTTGATTAATGGCAGTGGGTATGGTGTGATGAAGTTACTGTCTTAGTACTATTGGCTTGAGAATTTATGTGTAGTTTGAGATCAAATGGTTTCAAAGAGTGAAGATATACATAGGGATTTCCTCATTATGATTCATGTAATGACAGGAAAATGATTGGTAGTTGATTGATTGAATCTGTGAAGATTGAAGGCTTATTACGATTCATGTAGAATTGTTCTTGTGACACCATATTTGTATGGCACACAAGATTAGATTCTATTTTCTTGAATTGATTTGGTGCAAGCTTAAGATGAGTCTGGCATTAAATAGAAATGTTCCTTTCTTAAATTCCTAAGACCAATGATGTTGGTCTGAGGCTTAGGGATTTAAGCTTTATCTGGTTGATTCATATGGGTGGTTCTGGTAGTGGTACCAGCTACTATTTCTTGAATCAAAGCTTGGAAAAAATGATGGTAGGCTTGATCATTTGTATAGATACCAAAGATTAAATTCTAAGGTGCTACTCTTATCTTAGAGATGTGCCTAGAAGTTAAATCTTAGCTATATTCATTCTTGAATTGAAATATAGCTTGACAGTTAGATCAATGATGTTGCCCTGAGGTCTAGTTGGATTTTTATACTTTTCTGGTTGCTTTTAGAGTTTGAAACCTCAGTGATGGATTTGCCCCACTTGGGTGTATTCTGAGAGTTCGTATAAGAATCATATCATGTATGCTTGTCTAATCTTAGACAGATAGATCATTTGATGATCTTTTACTCACCATTGTTACTTGGTGGTGTGGTTGCTAGTGGTTGATCTTGTGACAGCTTGATCTGGTGCTCCCCTGGTATTCCCAGATCTTGGCTTGTCCTTGATCTAGTCCATCATCTCCTGATCCTGGTGGCTTGACCTTGGTCTTGCTATCCACCTGATCTTCCTCCTCCTTATGTCACCATCCTGGTGATGTGATCCTGGCTTTGGTTGGTTTGATCTAGCTTGGCTTGGTTTAGCTGTTGGCTGCTGTGCTGGTGTGTAAAAGTGATGAACTGGTGTGGGGATTGGTTTCCACCACGGCTGTGTTGACAGTTTTGTTTGGATGTGCTGCTGTTGTGGTGTTGACAGCACACACCATGCAGTTTGGTGTGTGTGCTGCTTGTGTGCTTGGTGCACAGATGTGGATATGTTCAGAATTTTGAAAGTTACTTTTATCTGATTACTTTTAATTGGCTGGTGAAACTTGCCCCTCCTTGTTGTCATTTGACTTCTAGCTTAAAATTATGAAAGTTACATTCTTTCATATTGGTGAAACTTGCCCATTTTAAAAGATTACTCAATGATGAAATTTTGAACAGTGCACTTCACTGTCAATTCTGAGGGTAAAATAATTATAATCCTAACTTTCTTTTTTAAGTTTCTGTTTATTTTGCAGGTACCAGATTTGAAGATGAAGATTTTAGTTTAGGCTTTTTATATTATTTTTTATTTATAGAATAGTCACTTGTAATATTATTTTGTAATTTTAGTTATATCCTTTTGTAATCTTTATTTTATTATTTTGTAATAAAGATTGTACTATTATCAATAAATAAATATTATTCTTTATTTATTTACTATTGTAAAAATTGTAAATGATTTTCCTAGGTTACAATTTGTAACTTATTATTGAATGTAAATATGAAATAAATATTCATATTCTTAATTGCTCTTTTTATATAAAGTTTAATTTATTATTGATTAACTCTTAATTAAATCAAGTTTCAAACATTATTCAAAAATCCTTTTGAATTATAATTCAAACACTCAATGTTTCAAATTCAAATTTATTTCCCATAACACATAAGTCCACAAAGATCATATCAAAGTCTATAGCAATCATCCTTTAAGACTAAACCTAATCACAAAGTATGAAAGAAACCTTGATCACTTTAGGTTTTTATTTGGCGAAAAAATTTACCCACATTTTCATGGATGAATGCATGCAACATTTCAAATTCCTAAATCTACCCTTCGTTAGTTCCTACATGTTGGGATGCTACAGACTTCCCTCCTTAAATTAAACTTTGTCCCGAAGTTTGTGGAGATGTACCTGAATAGTTCTGGATAGGCTTTTCTTAAATCCTCTTCTTTCTCCCATGTGGCTTCCCTTTCAGGATGATGTTCCCAGTGTACTTTGCAATATTTGATTGCTCTATTGCTTAACCTTTTCTAGTTTTCTTCCAAGATTTTACAGGGCTTTTCAACACAGGTCAAGTATGCTTGTAGTTCTATCTCCTGATGTGTGATTGCATCATCCAGAACTTTCAAACATTTACGAAGTTGTGACACATGGAAAACATTATGCACTTGAGCCAATCTTGATGGTAACTCTAAAGCATAGGCTATAGTTCTGTTTTGACTCAATATCTTGAATGGTCCGATGTATCTTGGACTCAGTTTTCCTTTAACTCCGAACCTTTTCACCCCTTTCATTGGACTTACTTTCAAGTATACCATATCTCCCACTTCTGGATGCCATGATCTTCGACTTTGATCAGCATAACTTTTCTGCCTACTCTGGGCTATTTTCAGTCTATCCCTGATCTTATCAATCATAACTTGTCTTTCCTTAATATAGTCTGGTGCGAATTCTTTGCTGCTTCCAGGCTCATACCAACATATTGGTGATCTACACTTCCTTCCATACAGAACTTGATATGGAGCTGCTTTCAGACTATTCTGATAGCTATTATTATAGGAAAATTCTGCCAATGGTAGATGATCTTCCCATGTACCTCCAAAATCTAATGCACAAGCTCTTAACATATCTTCTAGTATTTGATTTGTTCTTTCAGTTTGACCTCCTGTCTTAGGATGATAGGTTGTGCTAAAATCTAACTTTTAACCAAGTGATTCATGCAATTGCTTCCAAATGATGAAGTAAACACTGATCCCCTATCAGTTACAATCTTTTTGGGTACTCCATGCTTACTTACTATCTCTTTGACGTAAACTTCTACTAACTTCTCGGCATTATCTTTTTAATTTACCGGAATAAAATGTGCACTCTTAGTGAGTCTGTCCACAATTACCCATATCATATCCTTCCGTTTAGGTGTCATGGGCAAGCCTGTGATGAAGTCCATTCCTATTTGTTCCCACTTCCATTCAGGAATTTCTAAAGGTTGTAATGGTCCTGCTGGACTTTGATGTTCAGCCTTCACCCTTTGGCAAGTATGGCATTCTGATACATATTTAGCAATATCCCTTTTCATGTTATTCCACCAGAATAGTTCTTTCAAATCCATATACATCTTAGTACTTCCTGGATGTATAGAATATGGTGTTTCATGTGCTTCTCTTAGTATGACATCTCTAATCTCAGTCACATCTGGAACACAAAGACGATCTTGAAACCATAAAGACTCATAATCTCCAAGGAGAAAAACATATTTTTGGCCTTGAGATATCCTCCGAATTTCAACAGCAATAAAAGGATCTTCTGTTTGATGTCTAAAAATTTCTTGCTTAAGATCACTGTCCTGCTCTACAACGACCTGCATAGTAGCTAGTCCTCCAAGAACCTCTGTTCTGATGAATTGAAGCTCTAATCTTTCCAAGTCCATTTGTAACTCTTTTGGTATCTCCCGATTACTAGGCTAAATATCTGCACTCTTTCTGCTTGAAGCATCAACTACAACATTTGCTTTCCCTGGAGTATAGTTGATTGTTAAATCATAATCTTTGATTAGTTCCAACCAACGCTTCTGTCTCATATTCAACTCTTTTTGAGTGAAGAAATATTTGAGACTTTTATGGTTAGTGTATAACTCACATCTGGATCCATAAAGAAAATGCCTCCATCCTTTCAGCGCAAAAACTACTGCTGCTAACTCTAAATCATGAGTTGGATAGTTGACTTCATGTGGTTTCAGTTGTCTTGAACCATAAGCAATGACTTTCCGATCTTGCATTAATACACAACCTAAACCTTCTTTAGATGCATCACAATATACCGTGAAGTCCTTCCCTATTTCAGGAACTACTAAGATTGGAGCTGTGGTTAATCTGGTTTTCAACTCCTGAAAACTTGCTTCACACTTCTCATCCCAATTAAATGGTGTATTCTTTCTTAGCAATTTGGTCATTGGTCTAGCTATTTTGGATAAACCTTCAATGAATCTCCGATAATAACCAGCCATTCCTAAGAAACCTCAAATTTGCTTCACATTGGTTGGTGCAGTCCACTCTAATACTGACTGAACTTTAGATGGATTAACAACAATTCCATCCTTACTGATCACATGACCAAGGAATTCTACCTCATCTAGCCAAATTCACACTTACTGAACTTAGCATAAAGTTTATGTTCCCTTAGAGTCTGCAATGCTATTCTCAAATGATCGGCATGCTCTTCCTTATCCTTGGAATATATCAGAATATCATCAATAAAGACTATGACGAACTTATCCAGATATGGCATGAAGATTTTGTTCATCAAATTCATGAATATTGCAGGTGCATTGGTCAAACCAAATGGTACTACCAGATACTCATGGTCCATATTTTGTGACAAATGCTGTCTTTGGAACATCCTCAGGCTTGATTTTTATTTGATGGTATCCAGATCTTAGGTCGATCTGAAAATACTCCAGCTCCCTTCACCTGATCAAACAAATCTTGGATCCTTGGTAAAGGATACTTATTCTTGATAGTGACATTGTTCAGATTTCTATAATCTCCACACATCCTTCTTCTACCATCTCTCTTATCTACAAAGATTACTGGTGTTCCCCATGGAGATACACTTTCCTGAATAAATCCTTTTTGGGATAACTCATCAATTTGCTCCTTGAGTTCTTTTAACTCTTTGGGTCCCATCTTATATGGTGCTTGAGCTATTGGTGCTGTACCAGGAATTAGGTCAATAGTGAACTCTATCTCCCGGTCTGGTGGCATTCCCGGTAGCTCTGCTGGAAAAACATCTTGAAATTCATTTACTATAGGAATATCTTCCAATTTGACCTCTTTCATCGAGTTCAACTGCAGATCCACCATAATATGAATGTGCTTATCTGCTTGGTAAACTATCCTTGCTCCACTTGGAGTTTTAACTGAGACAGTTTTCTCCTCACAATTTATCTGAGCTCCGTGTTCCATCATCCAATCCATCCCTAGCACTACTGCAATTCCCTTCAAAGGAATCACATAAAGGTCTGCGAAATATGTACAACCACAGATCGAAATAACTTGATCTTGTTTGATGTGGCATACAATCACATTTCCCCCTGCCGTAACTACGGTCATAGGGTTTTCTAACGTTGCCCTTCTAATCCCGAACTTATCACAGAATTCTTCAGAAATGAATGAAGTAGTTGCACCAGTATCAAATAGAACTTTGCCGGGATTGGTGAGGATATTGAGCGTACCTATCACTGCATGCTCTGAATTATCCACCTCCTCGAGGGTTGCACAGTTCAGCTTCCCGGTAGGTCTGTTCCTCTTACCATTGTTGTTCTTGCCATTATTTCCTCCTTTATTGGGCTGTCCATTACCTCCATTGGCTTGCCTTCCATCTCGAGCTGGCCAACCACCTTGTGGTTTGCTTGGACAATTGGGCTTGATGTGACCTCTCTGACCACAAGCGTGACATACAATTACTGGTTTCAGGCAATCCATGTTTATATGCCCTGGGAGTTTGCAATTGTGGCATATAATATTCTTTGCATTTGGATTTGCACTTCGATTGGGATTGTTGTTGTTATAGGGCCTATTCCTTGGTTTGAATTCCAGATTGGGTTTGGGCTTGCTTGCTTGTATACTCTTGGTTTCCTTCTTGGCTATCTTCCTTCTATCCTCTTGGACATTCTTGTAATCATCTTCGAAGGTAATAGCTGCATCTAGCAACTGCTGATAAGTTTGCTTATTAGCCAACCTCAACTGCATCCTCACAAATGGATTTAATCCATGCAGGAAACACTTCTTCCTCTTTTCCTCCGTGTTAGCTTCTTCCTCGGCATAACGAGATAGTTGACTAAACTCCCGAATATACTTCATAACACTAGTATATCCCTGCTGTAGCTCTTTAAATTCTCTTTGCTTTAGTTCCATAACACTCTCCGGAACATGATATTCACGAAATCTTTGTTTAAACTCTTCCCAGGTATACTCCCTTCCTGGTTGTTGCATGGCCAACTGATTTTCCCACCAAGATGCTGCAGGTCCTGTCAGAAGATGAGTTGCATACCTCAATTTCTCCTCATCATTGCAACCTACAGTCTTCAGCTTCCTTTCTGTATCTGCTAGCCAATCTTCTACATCAATTGGTTCAGGTGCTGATGCAAAAGGTAACGGCCTTGCATTCTGGAAATCAGATAGACTCACTACTCCACCTTTAGGTGCCCTCTGATTTGCTCGTCCCAGCAACTCCTCCATGAACTTGTCCTGGTTCTCTTGCATCATTTGCATATACTGCATAAAATTCTGCTCCATTAACGGCCTCATTGGTGGTGGTAATGCTCCCTGATTTGCTGCATATCCATCGGCCTTCTCCTTGGCCTCTCGCTCCATCCGCTGTTGCTCAGTTTCGATTTCTGTCGTGGGAATGGTCACGGCAGATGCTGCAATCGGCAGCGAGTAGTAGAACGAGGGGCAAGGGCGGCCAGCCATCTGCGGTGCGAGATGAGGGCGGAGACACAAGGGTTTACCCAGGTTCGGCCCCCCAGAGGGTAAAGACCTACTCCTGCTAGATTGTATTATGGAGGTGGTACAATGAGCGAACTCGGCGACTAGGCGGCGAGTTGCTTGGGTGTATGATGGAATGTATCTCTACACGCCCCGCGGGGAGGTTTATATAGGCTCACCTCCCCTAGGGTTTACATATCTCAACCGAATTAGTTAAAGCTTCGGTACTCGTTTAACCTAATCCGACTGGGCCTATCTACTCGTCTGGGCCTTCAACTTCCAGTCGCTTGGACCCTCGCTGGGCTTCGATCCAGTCGCCGTCTTGCAGGCCCACTCGCCAGTTCTTTGGGCCAGTCGGAAACGTCCCGCTAGGTATACCCCGGTAGGTGCATCCCCATCAGTAGTCCCCGAGGCTGTCGTCGATTAGGCGTAGGTGGCTGCTGGCAGTCGGAGTATACGGCTTCGGAATAGACATCCAGTCGAATCGTCGGCGGGCTCCTGTATAAAGGAGGAAACTAGTCATCCAGGTCGCAGCTTTGGCAAGTCGAGTCGGCGAAACACTGTGATCGGGTCGGCGAGCCGAGTGGCTGAAGTTGGACCATTAAACGTGGTCAAACTAGCCGTTGGGGTAATCCAACGGTAACTTTTTGGCGTAATCACCGCGTAGTAACGGCTCCCTGATTTGGTGGGTAACAACCGCTATATAAGGGGAATGGCATGCGATCGGAGAACCACTTTCTCGCCATTTCCTCCGATTGCACGCACTTTCGCGTCCCTTCGCATCGCGATCCAACCGACCCGAAATCCTCCGACCCCCCACAAATCTTTCTGCCATGGCCCTCTCCACCGAACCTTGGGGTAGATCCAAGTGTACGAGGGCGCAACTGGCTTCCTTTGAGGAGGCCGGGATCCTGCGCGCCGGCTGCGCATCCCCGCGGCCGGAGAGGTGACCCCGAACCCGCGCGAGGGGGAATTCATCTGCTTCACCAGCCACCTGGAACGGGGGCTAGGATTCCCTACGTCCTTGTTCTTCCGGCGCTTCTGCGCCTACTACGGGATCCAGCCGTCGGATCTGGGTCCTCACAGCATCGAGCAGCTCGCCATCTTCGTGGCGTTCTGCGAGTGCTACTTGGGCTGCCGTCCCTACTTCCCTCTGTGGCAAGATCTATTCCATGGACGGATCAGCCGCGAGGAAGCGGGCGGCCCAATGCTCGCCGCGGGCGGCCTAACCTTCCAGCTGAAGTCGAAGGCCTCATTCTTTGACTTGATGCTGCCCGCCAAGGCTGCGAGCGACTGGAAGAAGTCGTGGTTCTACGTTGCCGAGGCGACCCCGGAGGGCGAGACGGCGATCCCACGGTACTCCGCCAACCGGTCCGAGCCGCGCCGTCTTCAAGTCGGCAAACTCCCCAGCGACCAGCGGATGGTCGTGGACGAAATGCTCCAAACCATCAGTGGTTTGAACAAGAAGGGCCTCCAGACGATCAACCTATACAACTGCTGGCTCGGGCGGCGGCTCGTCCCTCTGGCTCGGCGCGACCACTACATGTACCAGTACACGGGTCGGGAGGACTCGACGAAGGCCTGCCTCGCCGAGTGGAAGCTCGAGGACTACATCCCAGCACTGAAGAAGATCACCCAGGCGGTGTACCTGGACGCAAAGGCTAGGGTCGCACCCTACACCGTGAAGCATCCAGCCCCAACGGTAAGTCACCTCGCATCGTTCACAGTCGCAGTTTTTGCAGTCGCGGTCGTTCTAACTTCATTTTGTGTTCATTGCAGCTATTCCAAGTGGTGGAAGGATGGCTCCCGCCCTCAGACGACGAGAATTCAAGCTCGTCCGTCCAGGACATGGGCGAATCGCCTCCTTCCAAGGGCGATTCCGGGAGCGACGAGAGCAACGATGACGACGAGTCCGAGGAGGAGGTCGCCCCGCTGGTCCGCAAGACCCGCGGGCAGCGTCAGCGTGAGCTTGAGGTGAGTAAAAGCCTCGAGCATCACGATGACGACGACGAACTTCCGGAGAACACCTCACGCTGCCAGGCCACTCCATCGAAGAAGAAGAAGAAGAAGAAGAAGGAAAAGGAGGCAAAGGCTCCCCCGAAGAAGAAAACGAAGCCGATGAGGCCGGCCTCGCCGCCGCACTCGGCGAGCAGCTCCGACGCCCCCAGCCCGGCCAAGGACGAGGCACCGCCGGTGGCGACCATGCTGGACGCGGCCTCTGTTGAGGTGCCACTGGCCTCTATGCCTCCACCATTCGCCCCAGTTTCTGGGCTAGGGGCCGCTCCGGCCGCAGCAGCTTCACCTCGCAAGGAAGCCCCTGCTGAAGATGTCCCAGAGGCTCCCGTTGCAGCCTCGACCACGAAGAAGCCGTCCGTGTCTTGGGCACGCGACGTCCTGGAAATGGGGCTCAGCCGCCGATTGGGCCCTGAACTGGAGAAGCCGGCCGGCCTCCGCACGGGGCTGCGCTTCATTCCAGTCGCCAAGTAAGTTTGCTCGCCTACCTTTGTCTTCCATAGCAGTTTGAATTATCTTGCTTACGTGATTGATTTACAGGACCGGCGTGAAGAAGATGGGTCACCCGACCGTGGCTAAGGTGCCGTCCGTCGTCAGCGAGGAGGATCCTTCCCGTAAGAGGAAGGCGGACGAGGTCGTCGTCCCCGCGGATGGTGGCAAGAAGGCCAAGGGCGACGATGTCATCACAATCTCTGACGACACGGCGGTCGCGCCGACCGAACTCGCACCAGAGGCGACCACATCCATGAGGGAGGGCGCTCCCTTGCCTGGAGTGGTCGAGCTGACCTCCTTTGGTGCGGGTGCCTCCATCGCGACATTCCCGCGCTTTGTGGCCAAGGCGGCCACAGCGAGTGGGACTTCGCCCTCGAGCCGTGCACCTGGGGTCGCCGATGCGGAAGTCGAGCAGCGTCGTGGGCACACGCCAGCTCTCCTCACGTCCGTGGACGCGATTCAACTTCATGGCATGCTTGGCGCAGCCATCCAGGTATGTCCAGTCCCCGAGGATTAGGTCGGTGTGTTGCAGCGGTCTGATCCTTTTAGTATATAGTTGTTACTTTTCGCGTCCAGTCCCCGAGTGCGCACTCGCTGAATTTCAGCGGGTGGGCACTTAGGAGTTTTTTGATTGCCAGTCCCCGAGCGCACACTCGCTGAATTTCAGCGGGTGGGCGCTTAGGATTTCTTGATTGCCAGTCCCCGAGCACGCACTCGCTGAATTTCAGCGGGTGGGCGCTTAAGATTTCTTGATTGCCAGTCCCCGAGCGCGCACTCGCTGAATTTCAGCGGGTGGGCGCTTAGGATTTCTTGATTGCCAGTCCCCGAGCGCGCACTCGCTGAAATTCAGCGGGTGGGCGCTTAAGATTTCACCTCGATTAACTGTTTGAATTGTGTACAGGGTCTGCAACGTGAGTCCGCTGACCGATTGGCAGCTAAACACCGCGCGGAGAAGGAACTGGCCACCGTCCAGGAGGCGAATAAGGGGCTTCAGGCGGTTGCCGTGAAGGCGGAGGAAGCTCGCCAGGGTCTTGTCCCCGCGGGTGAATTGGTGGCGGCGCAATCGGCTTTGAGCTCGGCTGAGAAGCGGATTGCCGATCTCGAGCGCGAGCTGCAGGAGGCGAAGGAGGAAGCGAGCTCAGCTGATGGGCGAGCCAAGGCCGCCATTACAGCCGCCGAAGAGGATCGTAAAGTGTCGGACGCCCTTGTTGCTGGGCTTCAGGACGACCATACTTTGCTTCAATGCTTCATCACGGATCTCGCCCGCCCGTTGATTGGTAAGTGTATCTGCCTCTGCCAGTAGCGTGTGCCTTGTTGTGATGTCCGTCGTACTCATTGTTGTCTTCTACTCGCAGGTCGCATCATTGATAACGCGGAAGAGGCGAGCTCGTTCGACGCGCGGCAGTGTGTAGCCACTCTCGTCGACTCGGCGACGTTGTCGGCGACGTGCATCCGAGCCTATCTTCAGGAGATATCACCCACGAAAGTAATTCCCAGCGACCTCGTCGAGGTGTGGAAGTACTTGGAGAAGGCGCCCACGGTCGTTGAGTTCATGACGCGATCGGCGTTTCGGCGCGGAGCAGCGATGGCGCTTAGCCTTGGACTTGCTCACTTCCCGGAGGACTTCGACCTCGACGACGTGACGAGTGGCTACCCGTCGACGACTGGCGCCATGGAGCTTTCCGAGGTGCTCAAGTTAACGGACCGCGCCGCAAAGTACTCCGAGCGTGTCTGGGCTATGGGCGACCTCCTTCCGTATCAGGAGATGGTCGTCGCGCCCAACGACCCCGAGCCGCAGCATCAGGACTTCAAGGTCGAGCAACCCTTCCGCGCGGCGATGGCGGGTGAACTGACGACCTACCCGTCGAACCCGTACACGTCGTTCATCCGCAATCGCAAGGGTGCTGGCGAGTCGTCGTCGAAGCCTGCAGAATAGAATAGTGTGCCCTGGGGCGTTAGTAGCAGGTCTACCGTTTAGGCATATTTTGTAATGTGAGATAATGATACATGCTATTGAATGAGACGTCGTGTCTGTTTTGGGATTTGACATGTGTTTTGTGATTGAGGTTTGAACGAGTCCCCGAGCGCGTCCGCCCTTTTGTGGGGTTTACCTCGTGTGTGATTTGTTTGTGGTTTTTGAATGTTTTGTTATTGTGGTCTACTCGCCTAGACTCGAAGAGCCAGTCGCAGGGCGACTCCCTTGAACGCTCTGTACTTCACCGTTTTCCCTTGCACGAACGGGGTCGGGTGGCCGAGTCCCCGAGCGTGGTACTTGGTTGTTCTAGGCGCGACTCGAGGGTGGTTGAGGACTTGGCGCATTGTTTTGGGTGCATCACTCCTGCCTGGCCCGTTGGGTCAGTCGCGTGGCGAGTCCTGGACATGCTCTCATACTTAGCGTTTTCCCGAGCCGCTCGCGATGAACTGGTCGTCAGTCCCCGAGCATGGTACTTGGCCGTTCGAGTCGCTATGTCGAGAATGCGGAGGACCATGGTCGCTGTAAGAAGCGAAGGCATTTGTCTTGGCTCGTAGAGCCAGTCGGGCTGGGCGACTCCAATGGGTCTCCGGCTAGGCGTTTTTCATGGACGATGCAAGACCTGAGGTGACTCAGTGCTCTTGCACCGCACTACTTAGCCGTGCCGGTCGCTGTACCAAAGGTTGACTTCTGCGGTTTAGCTTGACGCTGTTACTACGAGTGCGAGTGGCACAAGATACGGAGAGTAGACGCAATTTGCGGTAACCAAATTCTTTTTATTTCATAGCGACTAGAGAGTACATATGTGGTGTTCTAGGGGTAGAACTTCCGTAGGAGGTTTACATTCCATGGTCGCTTGACGTCGAGTTCGCTATCCCCGTGGACGTCGATGAGGTAGTAGGCGTCGTTGCCGAGTACTCGCCCGATGGCGAATGGTCCCTCCCACGGAGGGGAGAGCTTGTGCATGCCCTTCTTGTCCTGGATGAGGCGCAACACCAGGTCGCCTTCTTGGAAGGTGCGAGTTTTCACCCGCCGGCTGTGGTAGCGGCGGAGTCCCTGCTGGTAGATGGCGGTGCGTGACCGAGCGAGGTCACGTGCCTCGTCGAGTTGATCGACTCCATCTTGGCGGGCGAGTTCGTTTGCAGCCTCCGTGTAGTGGACGACCCGCGGCGAGTCGTGCTCGAGGTCGGTGGGCATGACTGCCTCGGCGCCATACACCATGAAGAAGGGGGTGAATCCTGTTGACTGAAGTGCGGATCCCCCAGATGATGGAGGGCAGCTCCTCGACCCAACACCCGGCGGTGCGCTCGAGGGGTACTTGGAGTCGCGGCTTCAGGCCGTGGAGGATGCTTTGATTGGCCCGTTCCGCCTGGCCGTTGGATTCCGGGTGGGCGACCGACGCGAGGTCGAGCCGGATGTGGTGCTCTTCGCAGAATTCGGCCATGGCTCCTTTGGCGAAGTTGGTGCCGTTGTCCGTGATGATGCCGTTTGGGAACCCGTAGCGATATATGAGCTCGCGTAGGAATTTGGTGGCGGTCTTCCCGTCGCACTTCCGGACTGGCTTGGCCTCCACCCACTTTGTGAACTTGTCAACCGCGACCAGGAGGTGGGTGTAGCCGGAGGGAGCCTTCTTGAAGGGGCCTACCATGTCCATGCCCCATACGGCGAATGGTCAGGTGATGGGGATTGTTTTGAGCACTGAGCTTGGCACGTGCGTCTGGTTGGCGTACTTCTGGCACCCGGCGCATCGCTGGACAATGTCGACGGCATCGGCGTGTGCGGTAGGCTAGTAGAAACCATGCCGCATAGCCTTGGCGACCAGAGAGCGGGCACCGGCGTGGTGGCCGCAGTCGCCGGAGTGGATGTCGTGGAGGATCTTGCATCCTTCGGCGGGTTGGACGCAACGTTGGAATACGCCGGTGACGCTGCGCTTGTGGAGCTCGCCGTCGATGATGGTGTAGGACTTGCATCGGCGTGCGATCATCCTAGCGTCCGTCTCGTCTGCCGGCAAGGTGCCGGTCTCCAGGTAGGCGACGTAGGGCTTGGTCCAGTCGTCTGGCTCGTTGACGAGTGCGACCAGGGCTGCCTCCGGTTGTAGCGGGACTCCGATGTTGATCTCCCTCGGGGGAGAGACTAATGGCTTGGTGATCGTGTCGAGGAAGACACCGGCGGGTGGAGCGAGTCGAGCCGACCCGATGCGAGAGAGTGCGTCGGCCTCCTTGTTCTTCCGCCTGTCAATCCACTCGACGGAGTAGCCTGTGAAGTGTCCGCCCAGCTTGTCCACTGCTTGGCGGTACGCCGCCATGGTGGGGGAGACGGCGTCACAGGTGCCAGCGACTTGCCCAGCGATGAGGTCGGAGTCTCCGTAGCAGCGTAGGCGGTTGACATTCATCTCCCTGGTAGCTCCCATGCCGTGGAGTAAGGCCTCGTACTCGGCCATGTTGTTGGTGCAGGGTGTGAAGTCGAGGCAGAGGACGTAGCGGAGCTTGTCGCCCTTTGGGGAAGTCAACACGATTCCTGCTCCTGCGCCGTCTGCGTTCTTGGAGCCGTTGAAGTGCAGGCTCCAGTAATGGAGGTATGGCAGCTTCTCTGGCTGCTGGGCCTCCTCCCAGTCGGCGATGAAGTCCGCTAGATCTTGCGACTTGATCGCTTTTCGTGGCTCGTACTTGATGTTGTGGACGCCGATCTCGACGGCCCACTTAGCGACTCGCCCGGTCGCCTCATGGTTGCGGATGATGTCCTGCAACGGTGCTAAGGAGACGACCGTGATCGGGTGCTCCTGGAAGTAGTGTGGCAGGCGCCGCTGCGCTCTGAAGACCACATATACCAGTTTCTGGTACTGTGGGTATCGCTGGCGCGACTCGGTGAGGACCTCGCTGATGTAGTACACCGGTCGCTGTACTAGGCGCTCCTTTCCTTCCTCCAGCCGTTCGACGACCATGATGGCGCTGATGACGCGCTCGGAAGCCGCAACGTAGACCAGCATGGGTTCTTTGTCGGTGGGGCGGCGAGTAGTGGTGCGGCGAGTAGCACCTTCTTGAGGTCGCGGAGTGCGTCGTCCGCCTCCTTGTCCCACTGGAAGGTGGGGTTCTTGCGCATCAGACGGTATAGGGGCATCGCCTTTTCGCCTAGGCGGGGGATGAAGCGACTGAGAGCCGCTACTCGCCCGGCCAGCTTCTGGACGTCGCGGAGGCACTCGGGTTTGCTGAGTCGGGCGATCGTGTCGATCTTGGTGGGGTTCGCCTCGATCCCTCGCTTGGAAACGACGTAACCCAGTAGTTGCCCTGCTGGTACACCGAAGGTGCATTTGCCTGGGTTAAGCTTTATCTTGTATTTTCGCAAGTTGGCGAACGTTTCCGCCAGGTCGGCGAGGAGATCACCCTGGCGAGCGGATTTTACGACCACGTCGTCGATATAGACGTGGATGTTGCGGCCAATTTGGCTCGCGAGGCACTCCTGCATGCACCGCTGGTAAGTCGCCTCGGCGTTCTTGAGACCGAAGGTCATGGCGGTGTAGCAGAAGGCTCCGAATGGCATGACGAACGCCGTCTTCTCCTCGTCCTCGACAACCATTTTGATCTGGTTATATCCAGAGTAGGCGTCGAGGAAGCATAGCGACTCTGAGCCCGCGGTGGAGTCGATTATTCGGTCGATCCGCGGGAGGACGAACTGCTCCTTCGGGCAGGCGCTGTTTAAGTTTGTGTAGTCGATACACATCCTACAGGTCCCGTTCTTCTTCTCGACCAGGACTGGGTTTTCCAGCCACTTGGAGTACTTGATTGGCCAGATGAAGCCTGCAGCGAGTAGACGCTACACCTCCTCGGCGATGGCTCGGCAGCGCTCTTCATTGAAGGGCCGCAGCGACTGCTTGACGGGTCGCACTTTGGGGTCGGTGTTTAGCTTGTGCTCAGCGAGCTCCCTAGGAACACCAGGCATGTCAGAGGGCTTCCATGCAAAGATGTCCCTGTTCTCACGGAGGAACTTGATGAGCGCGCCTTCCTAGGCTAGGCTCATGCCCATCCCGATCGTCACCGTCTGGCTGGAGTCGCCTGGGACCAGCTCGATGGTGCGGGTGTGCGTCGTTGCCTCGAAGGTTGAGGTGTTTGCGCCCTCCGAATTGGGCTTCTTGAGTATGGTGGGGTCATCGTTGTTGACCCCGCTCGCGTACTTGGCGAGCTCATCGGCGTGATTGGTTTCTGCCGCGATAACGGCATCGGCGAGTTCGGCTCCTTTGGCCTCGCACTCGGCAGCCATGTCGGGGTCGCCATTGATGGTGATGACGCCGCACGGCCCGGGGAGCTTCATCGCATTGTACGCGTAGTGGGGCGCTGCCATGAACTTGGCGAACACCTGGCGCCCCAGGACGCAGTGGTAGGGGCTGTCGAAGGGCACCAGCTCGAAGACGATCCGCTCGGTGCGAAAGTTTGCTGGTGTGCCGAATGTGACTGGCAGCGTGACCTTGCCGATCGGGTACGCCTTCTGACCGGGGACGATGCCATGGAACATGGTGTGGGTCGTCTCGATCATCGACTGCGGGAGCCGCAACCGCCTGAAGATGTCCAGGTACAGGATGTTGATGGAGCTGCCGCCGTCCATCAATGTCTTGGGGAGCCAGTAGTCGTCGACCTTAGGCTTGACCACCAGGGCGACTCGGCCTGGGTACTCGATGCGTGGCGAGTGGTCTTGGCGGCTCCAGGTGGTGGGCTTCTCCGACCAGTTGAGGAACTGGGGAACGTCCACCTGAGCCACCGCATTGACGGCGACGGCGCGGGCGATGACCTTCTTCTCGCGCTTCGTGTTGAAGCCTGTGAAGGTATGGAGCGAGCCGGCCACTTTGCCGAATTTTCCGCCGTTTGGCGGGTCGTTGTTGGGGTCCACCCGTGCTCGTCGTGCCTTCTCGATCTCCCTGAGGGTATGACAGTCGGCGGTTGTGTGCGTTGCGGGCTTCCCTTCCCTGCTGTGAAACGCACAAGGTTGGTTAAGGAGGGCCACAGGGTCGAAACTTGGCTTGGCCTTGTAGTTGCCGCCGTCGCGGCGTTGTCCTCCGTCGCGGCGGAAGCTCTTGGGCTCGCGTTGTGCGTGCCCGGTGTTGGCGACGAAGTCGACTCGCCCATCACTGCGGCGCTTGCCAGTGAGGCGAGTGTTGCTATAGCGTAGGTCGGACCGTCATCCACTATCGTTGCCGCTCGTGCGGCGTTGGCCTCCCGACTCGTCGTCGGTTTCCTGGTTTGGATCTTCCTCCGCGTATCATTTGGCGATCTCGAGGAGGTCCGGTATGTTGTCGAGTGTGCGGGAGTGTCGCTTGAGCTTGGCGACCAGGGGCTCGTAGCGGCACGAGGTCTTGAAGCAATGGATCGCGGTGTCCGAGTGGATGCCGACCGCGTTGTACCAGAGTTCTTGCCACCGTTGGACCCAGTTGCGGGTCGACTCGCGGGGTCCCTGGACGCATCGCTCCAGGTCCTCGATGGTGGTGGCGCGGGTGTAGGAGCACTCGAAGTGCCTGACGAAGGCGTCGCGCATCTCCTCCCAGGAGTCGATACTGTCCTGGGGGAGGGTGTTGATCCACTACCTGCACGTCCCCTCCATCATCAGGGGGAGGTAACGGGCGGCTAGCAGGTCGGTGTGGCCTGCGATCCCCATCGCCATGAGGTATGTATCGAGCCAGACGGCGGGGTCGTACGAGGGGTCGTACTTTTCTATCTCCTTCGGCGCCTTGAAGTTTGGCGGGTACTTCTCACCTCGGATCATTGGTCCGAAGCACTTGGGGCCGAGTCGACTGAGCGACCCCATGGGCTCGCCGTCGCGGCGATTGGTCAGGGTATGTCACAGGTCGTCGAGCTGGCGTGCGCGCCAGCTTTGGTTGTTGATGATGTGGGTGCAAGCGTTGATGGGTTGACCGTTTGCGGCGACGAAGTTGGTCGCTGGCCTGGGGTCGTTGGTGGAGAGTGCCGCGTTCGTGGGTCGGTGTTGGAGCTGCAGTGGCTCTGGTGGCGGGCAGTTGAGGGTGTTTGCCGCCATTGGGCGGCCGCTTGAGGCCGCTCTGCTTCCCGAAGAACGCGAGTATACTCGACCCTGCGAGTCGGCGCCCGCGTTTTGCTGCTCGACGGCCTTTGCGAGCTGGGCCCTGACGTACTGGATCTGTAGGGCGCCGTCGCTGGTGGCCGTGATGTTGTCGGCTGCTGCTCGGCCTGCCACGAGGTTGTCCATCGGGGTGGAGAATAGTGGGAGGCCGTTTGCGTCTCGCTCCCGCGAGGAGACTACTATCCGCGGCTGGTCCCTGGGGGGTGTGCGGTTGGGTGGAGGTGGGGCGCCCATCGCCGTCGACCCTGGCGGGGGCCGGGCGCTTCCTCCTGGTGGCGCGTTCTCGCAGATCGCGCGCTCGGCCACGCGGGCCGGGTCGTTTTCCTCGTCGAAGTTCAGGGCGCGCCCCTGAACGGTGGGGTTCAGGCGCGACCTGATCCGCTGCTGGTGGTAGCGCGATAGCTCCTGCGCCGTCACCTGCTCGAGGCGAAATTTTTCGCGCTCGACTTGTTCCTTGCGCACTGCCTCCACCAGTTTCAGGCGGAGTTCCTCGACCTCCGTTGCCGTGGCGTTAGGAGGGATTGGGTAGAGAAGGGGTCCTCCGGCGGCTCGGTGCCGGTCGCCATATAGGTCGCGGCGTGGCGACCGGTCCCATCGCGGAGGTCGGCGGAGTTTTCCGATCCGAAGTCAAAGTCGAAGATCCCGAGGATGGAGGGGTCCTCAAAGTCTCCCACGTTGGAGACCTGGGTGATGGAGACCGCGGGTGAAGCCGCGGTGATGGATCCGGCGAGTGACGTCGGGGTCGCCGAGTCGGCGTCGTCGTTGAGGGCCGCGTCTTCTGCGGCCGCTGAGTTTTCGGCCACGTCGCTGTGGGCCGAGTTGTACTTGGAGGCGAGGCGATGAATCGTGCGGATCTGGCTCTCGGAGAGCCGATCGCGTGGCGGCGACTCGCGGATGTGTGCTGAATCCTCCGAGATGATGACGTCGGTGAGGCCGACGAAGAGGCTGATCGTGCTGACCGGCAGGATCACGCTGTGCGTGACGGGTCGCGCCGCCAGGACGTAGCTGCTCGGCAGGATTTGGAGCATCTCGCCGATCGCTATCATGCGGCCGGTGGCGACCGTCTCGTTGATGGGCAGATTGGATCTCGCCGCAGAACACCGGCCAGACCGGCCAGGCCCCATGGTGGGCGCCACTGTCGTGGGAATGGTCACGGCAGATGCTGCAATCGGCAGCGAGTAGTAGAACGAGGGGCAAGGGCGGCCAGCCATCTGCGGTGCGATATGAGGGCGGAGACACAAGGGTTTACCCAGGTTCGGCCCCCTGGAGGGTAAAGACCTACTCCTGCTAGATTGTATTATGGAGGTGGTACAATGAGCGAACTCGGCGACTAGGCGGCGAGTTGCTTGGGTATATGATGGAACGTATCTCTACACGCCCCGCAGGGAGGTTTATATAGGCTCACCTCCCCTAGGGTTTACATATCTCAACCGAATTAGTTAAAGCTTCGGTACTCGTTTAACCTAATCCGACTAGGCCTATCTACTCGCCTGGGCCTTCAACTTCCAGTCGCTTGGACCCTCGCTGGGCTTCGATCCAGTCGCCGTCTTGCAGGCCCACTCGCCAGTTCTTTGGGCCAGTCGGAAACGTCCCGCTGGGTATACCCCGGTAGGTGCATCCCCATCAATTTCTACACCCGTATCCATGACCCTCTAATCCTGCAACATAAAGCGAATACTCATAATTACATCATGCACATGTGTTCTGAGCTCGACTTTACGCACAGAACTAGTCACACAATGAAGATCCAAAGAAAATCAAAATATTCTTTTCACATTTATACATAATATCATAATAATACAAAGTCATTACCAGATATGTATAATCACAAACTACCTTATTCATCTAACTATCTTATTTCTTGGTGTATAATACCTGATATTTGATACTTCTACATAATTGCCTACTTCTAGTAGTAACTACGCTCATCATACATGCCTGATGACCAACCATGATAAAGTGTTGTTCGTCGCACAATTTGCGGAACAAATGGCCTTCCAGAAGGAACATACTCTGTATCTGAAGTGTCAGTACTTGAGTCATTACTCAACCTGAGTGCATTGACTCCCTCCAGCTCAGCTGAAAAGTCTTCAGAAACATATTCAACATTATCTCCCGCTTGCATCTCCTGAGCTTCATTACTTGAGTTGTCAACAGGATACGCAGATCCTGCTACTTCCCAGGTGCTCATTTGGGCAAGATAGTTAAACACCGGATAATGTATATTCCCTGGATTTTGAGAAAATGTTGATGATTCAAACACTCTCTCCTCAGGATCTTCTTCTTCATCCGGATTATCTATCGACATGGAATTTCTACTACTGTTACTAGGGTTAATTCTTACACCCATCCAGCTAGATTGTCCAACATTTCTGTCAGAACCATCTGTGGACATCTGATGTTCATGAGATCCTTCATATGATCCCCTTCTCCAACCATCAGAATTCTCGATAGGAAGTTCTGAGTCAGAACCATCCTCTGAATCCTGTGGTACTGCATACCTCATATCCAAGGTAGGATCGTGTATAGGTTCAGGTCTAGGTGAATAAGGATATGGTATAAAAGATTCAGGATCTATAGGTATATCCTTAAAGATAGGTTTTGCACTACTACTTGCTTCCTTCTCCAACTGGAATGCTAACCGATTCCTTCTTTCCGGATCAGTTAGATCCTCTAACATGTCATTTTTATCTTCAACAATCACTTGATGTGTCTTGTAAAAATACGCAACGAGTGTTCGATATCTATCCATAAACTTGGAAGCTAACTTAGGATGCTTCTTAACCAAAGTAACATGATCCGGTATAGGCTCCGAGTCTATAGAATCATGAGGTATCACTGAAAATGTGCTACCTTCTAACTCCTTGGCTTTATGCTCCCGGATATTAGCTATCGCCTCCACAACAGCAACATTGTATGCTGCTAAGTGACTCCTACCTTCACCTATAGGTAGATCGAGATATAATCCAAGCTCCTTTGGAAGTTGGATACTCACACGATACTTGGATACTTTTGCATCTCACAAAGTTCAATAAAGTTATTGAGATGGGCAGCAACATCCTCAGAACTAGCACCAGAAAATTGCTCTCTCATCACAAGATTCAACAAAGCAGGCTTAATTTCATAAAAGGTAGCATCAGGAGCAGGTGGAGCAATAGGAGTGCTAAGTAAATCATTGTTGTTTGTGCTAGTGAAGTCACACAACTTGGTGTTCTCAGTAGAGTTCATCTTGGCAAAAGTGGAGCAAGCCAAAAACAGCAGCAACAGCTAGAGCAGGAACTATTTTTTTGTGTTTTTGAAAAGAGAAAGCAAACCAAACTAAAATATTTTTTTTTGGAGTTTTTGATTAAAAGAGGCAAACAAAACCAAGCAAAAGAAACTAAGCAAACTAAAAACAAAGAAAATAGAAAAGTGTAGTGGTATTGCTGACGAGTACGCCATGGAAGGGTCCTCACAGTGCGTGTTTAGAGACGTGGGGTAAGGCGGACGGTTGATGGGTACGAGGTAAAACAGCTTACCCAGGTTCAGATCCCACGACGGTGGCGGAATCCTACTCCTGCTATAAATCACTATAATGGCAATATGCCGGGTTAGAGGGATTGGTTCGCTGTGCGAGTTGTATGTTGTATCGTTATGACTTGTGCCCTAAAGGCTCCCATAGGCCCGACTTATATAGTCGCTAGATCCTAGGGTGCGGTGACCCAGCATACCACTACATGTGTAGTACACTATAGTCGTTGGCATGACATTCATAGAACACCGTTCCGTAAATATCACGTCCCTGAGAGTGGTACAACAGAAACATTGCGGGTCCAAATTACAAACATACACACATTATTATTATTACAATACCGGAAGTTCAAGACTTCCAAAAGATTCAACTTACAAACCAAAATATAAGTGTTTCAGCGGAAGTTTCAAATTTAAAACTTAAACTCCAAATTGAGCTCAGCAACTTATTTCTATATATTGTTCATGATGCTCGGCTCAAGTGGTTACTAGAATTATAGTAATTATTCGGACTCCTAGAACTCTCCTCCATAGACGATGTCGTAGTCATCCCCTTCTACGGCTCCATACAAGTTGGGCTCTTCATAGAAGACCTCCTCTTGACTCTCGGATGCATACATTGGAGTACCTTCGAGATTCTTAGAGTCTAAGCAATGATTCAAAGGAAAGGATGAGTAACAACGTTACTCAGCAAATTCATTATATACAAGGTAGGAAGTTTGATGCTCTATCTACCACCTTGGACTATCAGTCATTGGTACTATGCAATTTTTGTAAATCTTTCTTCAAAGGTTGATTTTATTATGAAAATCTATGGCCATCAGCCTTCACAGGTTGACCCGAACTTTCATGGAGTTCCTTTCCTACCGCGTTTGTAGCTCCTTCCCGGAACAAGGAGTAACAAGTTACAGTTCTTACACTCTGCAGAGGTGCGTTACTTTTCCCATGAGATATCAACTCCTTGTTGCACAACCGGGCGTACTTTCCCGTCCACAATTCCATGATGTGGGGCCCAGCAGTTGGGCCAAGCCAATCATTGCCCTCTCCGCGACCTCATATGTCTGCACGATCCTTCGGGCTAGCTCACCTTCGTTAAGCCCCCTGTCGGGCAGGCTAAAACCCTGATGAGTTCCCGAAGACTCTATGACCTAGTGATGCCTGGATTAGTACCATTTACATGGACTATCTCCCTAAACACCATTCATAGATAATCTAGACACCAAAAGTGTGGGGCGTAAGGGTGCCCACCCATATGTTGGAATCACACAAGGAATCACAACGTCACGTTAAGTTCGTATTGCCTCCATACAAGAGGAAAAGGATACAGCTGACTTCTCCGTCCCATTCCAAATCTCATGGTTAACGCGTAATATACGGCGCTAGAATCACTGATGTCATGGGTTATTAATTCCTAATTGTTCATCATTATTGCAAGTAGAACTCTAAGTTCTATTGATCCATCATATCATCACTTAGGATGATATCTAAGATTTAATATCTTGAGAAAATAGTGTTTTCTTTTTCTATAGTATAGATGATAACACACAATTTGCAAATACTTTGATAAAGACTCTTCAAAGGACATGAGAAAGTGATGAACTTGCCTTGTGATTGCAAGGTAGTGAAGTCTGATGCTTGCACTGGACCTTGAGCTTCTATGTCTACAAAAACATCATTATTGTTCGGTAAGGACAATATTTAAAGAAGCAAAATGATTATGCAAAGTAATGTAATGCATCATTTAATTTGATATGCATTCTCCCCATTATTAATAAGATTCTATTTTTTTAATAATAAATGAATTATAAATATTAAATTTTAATATTTATAATAGAATATTGTATTCTATTATTTTATTTTCCTTTTATTTGACTTTTATTGATTTAATAATTCTTTTAAGAATTATTACTTAAATATTAAAAATTGCTATGAAATATTTGTTTAGTATTTTTTATAAAATACTACAATATTAATATATAATGAAAGTGATTTTTATTTATTTTTATCATCTTTCAATAATTTTGTAAAATTCCATAAGGAATATAAAAATTACAAAATTCTTAATAAAATTTATATGTTTAAAATTTTATTTCTTAATTTATTTGGACAGTATGGATTATTGTGAATCCAAAAATATTTTATTTATAATTTTTGGACTTTTATTTTATTTTCTAGAATTTAATTAAGTTTAGGGGCATTTTGGTCTTTTCCTATTTATTAAAACAGGCCTTAAAGGTTTTTGGGCTGGCTTATTTTTATTGGACCCTTGTGGCCCATTAGTCATAGTCAAAACAGCTACCCCGAAGGGTTCTGGCTCAACCCAGCCCACTCACTCGTTGTCTCTCACCCTCGAGCTCACTCCTCTCCTCCTTCATCCTCGACCTTGTGGTCGGTGGTATCGCCGCCGACGATTCCCGTCATCGTGGATCGTTCTGGTCGTCGCCGTGGTGCAGGGGGAGGTTGTAGACTCCGCTCTTCCTTCCTGTCCAACTGGATTTGGGCATGGAGCTCTCCTGCGACGGATCAATGCCATCCTGAACCCTAGGGTTTGGGGTTGGTGTGGATCCTGGCGCCGCCGCTGCTGTCGTGTGTCGTGGTGATGCTCCTTGTGTAGGGGTTCGTAGCATGGAAAAACAAAAAAAATCTACCGCATGCACACAAACAAGCCAAGATCTATCTACTAGATTATAGAAAGGAGTCGATAGAAGCACTCACCCTTTAAGATTCCAAAGCGGTTAACAAGAGCAGATTCCCATGGGTGATGTAGTCGTACACTTGCCGATCTCAAGATCGCGTAGACGATCCTTCCGGCGCTGCGTTCCGGCGGCGCTTCCGCAGTCGGTCACACGTTCGGTACTCGATGAAGACCTTCCTCTCCCTTGTTCCAGCATGCATCGGAGGTTGTAGTTCTCCCCTCGTGATTCCGGCAGCACGACGACGTGGTATCGGAAGTAGAGGGAGGATCCCGCAGGGCTTCGCCTAAGCCGGTGTGAGTTATGGTGGATTAGGGTTTTCCGGAGATCTAGGGTTTAGAAGTCCGGGAGGAGGAGTATGTGTCGGCAGCGTCTAGGGCGGCAGCGACGAACCGGCGGCGGTGCGCTGGCAGCGCGGGTGTGTGGGGAGGGCTTGGCTCTTGTGGTGTTGGGGCAGCCCTCCCCCTCTATTTATGAGAGGGAGGGGCAGCCTTGGGAGGGGTGGGTTTGAATCCAAACCCAAACCAAAGTTGGATTGAGAGAAGGACTTGTTTCTGTTGGAGATATGCGCTACAGGCAATAATAAATATAGTTATTACTATATCTTTGTGTTTATGATAAATGTTTACATTCATGCTATAATAGTATTAACAAGGAAACATTAATACTTGTGTGATTTGTAAACTAAAATAGAGACCCTAGTAAAGCCTCTTTATAATACTAGCTTGTTGGTTAATAAATGATTGTGGTTTCCCTGTCATGAACATTGAGATGTTATTAACAACAAGATCATATCGTTAGGAGAATGATATGGTGGACATACTCCTATAGATAAGCGTAGCATAAAGATCAAGTCATTTTAATAGTTCAATTGCTATATGCTTTCTGATACATAGTAACCTAATTCCTTCGACCATGAGATCATGCATATCACCTTCACCGGAAGGATGCTTTGATGACATCAAACACCACACCGTAACTGGGTGGCTATAAAGGTGGCATTGAGTGTTCGGAAAGTATTGGTTGAGACACATGGATCAAGAGTGGGATTTGTCCATCCATATGACGGATAGATATACTCTAGGCCCTCTCGGTGGAATGTCATCCAATTAGCTTGCAAGCATGTGACTGGATCACAAGGGATCACATATCACGGGAACGAGAAAAGAGTACTTATCAGTAACGACGTTGAACTAGGTATGCAGAGATACCGACGATCATAACCTCGGATAAGTAAACTATCATGAGACAAAGGGAAATTGGTATCGTATGTAAGTGGTTCATTCGATCGCAAAGTAATCATAGAAATATGTGGGAGCCATATGAATTTCTAGATTCCTCTATTGGTTATTGTTCGGAGAAGTGTCTCGATCATGTCCACATAATTCACGAACCGTAGGGAGACACACTTAAGGATTCGACGTTGTTTGAGTAGTTATGGAATGATGAGTAAGAGACCGAATGTTGTTCGGAGTCTTGGATGGGATCCAAGGTATCACGAGGAGATCCGGAATGGTCCGGAGAATAAGATTCATATAAGGAAAGTCCTGTTTCGGGGTTGGAGAATGGTTCCGGTGTTTTCATCGGGAATGTTCTAGAAGGTTCCGGAATGTCCGGCACTCCGGAGGGGAAGGATACATGAATGTGTCATAACAAGTTGGAATGATTGCATCATGTACTAGGTGTCATCGCTGAACAAAATAAAGGGTTTAATCAAATCCTAGTTTGAAAAGTCAAACGCCAATTTGAAAAGTCAAACGGCTATTTTGTGAGGTGGAGGGGAAGTAGGAAACCTACTTGGGGAGGAGTTCCCTCCCTCCACCGCCGGCCCACTTGGGATCCGAGTTGGAGAGGGACTCCCCTCCCCTGGCGCGCCCCCTCCACCTATATAAGGAGGGGCAGGGCTTCCCCTCCAAGGATACAACACCTCCACCCAAAACCCTAGCTCCTAGCCGCCGGTACCGCCACCTCCTGCCGCCGCCTAGGGCAAGCCGCCGCCGCCTAGGCAAACCCTAGCCACCGGCCTTGCTCCTCCTTGGTGTTTCTAAACCCTAGATCGCCGAGGCTCTCTCTCTCATAGTCCACCATACTCGCTCCGGCTTAAGGCAAAGCCCTGCGAGATCTCCCCTCTACTTCCGGTACCACGCCGTTGTGCTGCCGGAATCGCGAGGAGAGTGCTACAACCTCCGCTGCCTGCTGGAACAAGGGAGAGGAAGGTCTTCGTTGAGTACCGAACGTGTGAACGACTGTGGAAGCGCTGCCGGAACGCAGCGCCGAAAGGATCGTCTACGCGATCTTGAGATCGGCAAGAGTACGACTACATCACCCACGAGAATCCGCTCTCGTTAAACACTTTGGAATCTTCGAGGGTGAGTTATTCCATCGACTCGTTGCTACAATCTAGTAGATAGATATTGGCTTGTTTGTTTGTATGCGGTAGAAATTTTTTGTTTTCCATGCTACGAAACCCTACAATTTTAATGCGTTCCTAGAGAAAGAAAAGTTGAAAAACAATGGAAGCAACTTCGCGGATTGGTTCCGCAATTTGAGGATTGTCCTCACAGCTGGTAATGTGACCTATGTGCTGGATGCACCGCTGGGTGACCCACCTGCAGCTACTGCTATCGATGAAGTAAAGAATGTTTACCTCGCTCGGAAGACTCAGTACTCCACAGTTCAGTGTGCTATCTTGTATGGTTTAGAATCGGAGCTTCAGAAAAGGTTTGAGAATTCAGACCCACATGATATTGTCTGTGATCTCAAATTGATCTTTGAGACTCACGCGGCAATTGAGAGCTATGAGGCTTCTGAAAAGTTCTTTAACTGCAAGATGGAAGAGGGCAGCTCCGTCAGTGAGCATGTGCTTAAGATGTCTGGGCACGCAAACAAACTTCAAAGCTTGGGTATAGTGATTCCTAATGCTTTGGGGATTTATCGTGTCCTCCAATCACTACCACCAAGTTACAAGAACTTTGTGATGAACTACAATATGCAAAACATGAACAAGCAGTTGCCAGAACTCTTTGCCATGTTAAAATCTGCAGAAGTGGAGATCAAGAAAGAGCACCAAGTGTTGATGGTCAATAAGACCACCAGATTCAAGAAACGCAAGTCTAAGCAAAAGGGATACTTCAAGAATGGTGGTAAGAAAGTTACTGCGCCGACGAAGAAGACCAAGGCTGGACCTAAGCCTGATACTGAGTGCTTTTACTGCAAGGGAGAAGGTCACTGGAAGCGGAATTGCCCAAAGTACTTGGCGGATTTGAAGAACGGCAACATCAAGAAGAAAGGTATATCCGATATACATGTTATTTATGTGTATCTCACTAGTACTCGTAGTAGTGCCTGGGTATTTGATACTGGTTCGGTTGCTCATATTTGTAACTCGAAATAGGTGCTGCAGAATAAACGGAAGCTAGAGAAGAACGAGGTGACGATGCGCCTGGGAAACGGATCAAAGGTTGATGTGATCGTGGTCGGCACGCTACCCCTTCATCTACCATCGGGATTAGTTTTATACTTCAATAATTGTTATTTGGTGCCTGTGTTAAGCATGAACATTATATCGGGATCTTGTTTATTGCGAGACGGTTACTTGTTTAAGTCCGAGAATAATGGTTGTTCGATTTATATGAGTAATATGTTTTATGCACATGCACCTTTGATAGATGGTCTATTCTTATTGAATCTCGATAGTGGAAATACACATATTAATAACATTGAGGCTAAACGTTTGAAATCGAGCGATAACTCGACCTATATGTGGCACTGTCGTCTTGGTCACATTGGAGTGAAGCGTATGAAGAAACTCCATTCCGATGGACTTCTTGAATCACTTGATTTCGAATCACTTGAAAGATGCGAAGCATGTCTGATGGGTAAAATGACTAAGACTCCATTTTCTGGTATGATGGAGCGAGCTACGGACTTATTGGAAATCATACATACCGATGTGTGTGGTCCAATGAGTGTAGCATCGCGCGGTGGTTATCTTATGTTCTTACCTTCACGGATGACTTGAGTAGATATGGGTATATCTATTTCATGAAACATAAGTCTGAAACTTTCGAGAAGTTTAAGGAATTTCAAAGTGAGGTAGAGAATCAACGTAACAAGAAGATTAAATTTCTACGTTCTGATCGTGGAGGTGAATATCTAAGTTACGAGTTTGGCGAGCATTTGAAGAAATACAAAATACTTTCATAATTGACACCGCCGGGAACACCACAGCGTAATGGTGTGTCCGAACGTCGTAATTGAACTCTCTTAGATATGGTTCGTTCTATGATGTCACTTACAGATTTACCGCTATCATTTTGGGGTTATGCATTAGAAACAGCCACATTCACTTTAAATAGGGCACCATCTAAATCCGTTGAAATGACACTGTATGAATTATGGTTTGGGAAGAAACCTAAATTGTCGTTCCTTAAAGTTTGGGGTTGCGAAGCCTATGTAAAGAAGTTACAGCCGGACAATCTTGAACCCAAAGCAGAAAAATGCGTCTTCATAGGATACCCGAAGGAAACTATTGGGTATACCTTCTATCATAGATCCGAAGGCAAAATCTTCGTTGCTAAGAATGGATCCTTTCTAGAGAAGGAATTTCTCTCGAAAGAAGTGACTGGAAGGAAAGTAGAACTCGATGAGGTTGTCGAACCTTCTCTCGAACTTGCGAGTAGCGCAACACCGGAAGAAGTTCCTGTGGTGCCTGTACCAATAAGAGAGGAAGCTAATGATGATGATCATGAAACTTCGGTTATAGTTGCTACAGAGCCTCGCAGGTCAACGAGAACTCGTACAACTCCTGATTGGTATGATCCCTTTATGAGTGTCATGTTGGTGGACAACACCGATGACCCTGCGACATATGAAGATGCGATGATGAGCCCAGATTCCAATAAATGGCAAGAAGCCATGAAATCCGAGATTGGATCCCTGTACGAAAACCAAGTATGGACTTTGGTGGACTTACCGGATGGCCGGAAGGATGTAGAGAACAAATGGATTTTCAAGAAGAAAATAGATGCTGATGGTAATGTAACTGTCTATAAAGCTAGACTTGTCGCAAAAGGGTTTCGACAAATTCAAGGAGTTGACTACGATGAGACTTTCTCACCTGTAGAGAAGCTAAAGTCTGTGAGGATTATGTTAGCAATCGCTGCATATTATGATTATGAGATATGGCAGATGGATGTCAAAACAACATTCCTCAATGGAGACATTGATGAAGAGTTCTATATGATGCAACCCAAAGGTTTTGTCGATCCTAAAGATGCTAACAAGGTATGCAAACTTCAATGATCCATCTATGGATTGAAGCAAGCATCCGGGAGTTGGAATCAACGTTTTGATAAGGTGATCAAAAGTTTTGGTTTTATACAAACTTATGGAGAAGCTTGTAATTACAAGAAAGTGAGTGGGAGCTCTGTAGCATTCTTAATACTATATGTAGATGACATATTGTTGATTGGGAATGATGTAGACCTTCTAAATAGTGTCAAGGAATATTTGAATAATAGTTTTTCAATGAAGGATCTTGGTGAAGCAGCTTACATATTAGGCATAAAGATTTATAGAGATAGATCGAGACGCCTAATTTCATTGTCACAAAGTACATATTTGGACAAAGTTCTAAAGAGGTTTGGAATGGAAGATAGCAAGAAAGGGTTCTTGCCCATGTTTCCCAATACGACCTTGAGTAAAACTCAAAGTCCGACAATGGCAGACGATAGAGAAAGAATGAGTAAGACTCCCTATGCCTCAGCCATAGGATCTCTAATGTATGCCATGCTATGTACTAGACCCGACATTGCATATGCTGTTAGTTTAACTAGCAGATATCAAAGTGATCCAGGAGTGGATCATTGGACAGCGGTCAAAAACATCCTTAAGTACTTGAGAAGAACTAAGGATATGGTTCTTTCTTATGGAGGTGATGAACAGCTCGTTGTTAATGGTTACACCGATGCTAGTTGGAACACCGATCCAGATGATTCTAAATCACAATCTGGATATGTATTTACTTTGAATGGTGCAGCAATTAGCTGGAGGAGTGCAAAGCAAAGCGTTGTGGCGAGATCTTCAACTGAATCGGAATACATGGCTGCTTCGGAGGCTTCACAAGAAGCGATATGGATGAAAGAGTTCATTACAGAGCTGGGTGTGGTTCCTAGTGCGCTGGACCCAATGTCTATCTACTGTGATAACATGGGCGCCATAGCCAATGCGCAAGAACCAAGGTCACACAAGAAGCTGAAGCACATCAAGCTGCGTTTTCACGCTATTCGAGAACATGTCCAAGATGGGGACATAAAGATTTGCAAAGTACACACAGATCTGAATGTGGCGGATCCGTTGACTAAACCTCTCCCGAGGGCAAAACATGACCAACACCAAACTACCATGGGTGTTCGGTATATTACTGTAAGGGTCCCAACCTTTAATAAGGTAGAGTCCCCTGTGTTTACAATGCTAGTCCCTGGATCAATAGCTAGCATCCACAGTTAAGATGTAATATCAAGAAACAAAGGTCATAATACAACTTTATAACCAGTATAAAATAATTTATTACATCTTACATAGCTCATTTGGCTATTACATTACATTGCAGCAGAATATCTATAAGCATGGGGTCCTTCATCTTCAAAGTGCCACAGGCAGACATGTTGGTTGTAGACTTTGTAATCCTAATCAACACACTTCACTAAATCAATCAAACCTGCAACATAACAAGTTACAGCCACAAGGGTCAATACATTTGAATTGTATTGGCAAGTGATACTATGGTAGTACAGTGGAGTCTATCATCTATATGCATTTGGCTAAGTGGAGTTGAGGCTTGCATTGCTCAAAAATAAATTTTTCCTTAACATTTGAAAACACTAAGTTTTTGCTTGACAAAAACATTTCTCCCAATCAAAGATTGAAGATCCTTTAACCCTTGTTCAACCACAAGTTTTTAACTTAGAAATTTGGATGATGAGATTCTTGATTGCTTCCATGTCTTGATGCTCAAATTGTCCTTTACCAGGGACATGGCTAAGTACTTAGATTTTACACTCTGCAGAGGTGGTGCACTTTCCCCACAAGACTTGGTTTCACCAAGACAAGATCTTTTCAGAAGCCTTCCCTTAGACCAAAATGGACGCGTTCCAACCTATCAAACTCTACCACCAACTGTCCATATGGCTAAGTTCTTGCAACCTATATGATCCAGGCAGAGCCCATAATGCCAAGTGGCTGCACTTGAAGCTTCTCAACATTTGACATCTCAAATCTCTTTGTTCCTGGGTGGCAATCCACAAGTGAGATACACAAGGTCAACCATAAACATGGTCCTTGTGAACCACTCAACCAAAAACCACCAAGCAATTACCATTCCACCTAGGTGATTCATTAACTTAGTTGTTTTATTAAACAAAAGCACAAGTCCTCAGACTTAGAAATTTTCCATAGTGTGAATATATTTCCACCCTTGTTTTCTATTAGCTAAGCTAAGCATGATAAAGCATGATAGTAGTAGGAGTCTTAACTTAGGAAATGTTCCACTAAGGTTTCATCTACTAGGTTTTCCTATAGCAAGGTTTATACTTAGCAAAATTCCATGCAAGTTTTACTTAGAGAAAAACACTAATGCATAGTGAAAGTAATGGGACAAAAGTATGAAGCATCACTTGCCTTTCTGGTAGAGGGTATAAGTTCACTCCTTGTCCTTGCAACAATCACACCCTTCAAGTCACTACAATTCAATCAAGCAAGGCACAAACTCAATCTACCAATCAAGCAAAACATCACATAAAATCATAAAGTCAAAGTAATGCATGCAAACATGCCAAGCTTTGTTTTATTTGAAAAAGTGGTTCCTAATGGGTCATGAACATTTTAAAACACCTATTGGTCATTTTATAAAGTGGCTAAGTCATTTGCAAAAGATTTCACTTCATAAACCATTTTCAAAAACAAGGTATTATTTTATGTGGTGTAGAAATATTTTTACTAAGGCATTAATCTATAGGGTTGACAAAATATGTTTTCAAACCATAAAACTTGGTGTTTGGGGTCAGAGAGTTTGAAACAAAACATTTCCCAAAAGTTTTCTTCCAAAACCATTTTTAATAAATAAACTATATTTTTATTTGACTAGAAATGGTTTTAAATCAAAGAATCATTCTTTTCCTTCACCAAATACATTTTTGAAACCACAAAGTGTTTCCTATGGTCAGTAGGTTCAAATCACACCATTTGCCAAAGATTTTGTCCCCAAAATCATTTTTGAACAATTTTTAAAATCTAAACAAGCATACAAATGTTTCTTCAAAAACAAACATTTTTCCAGAAGCATTTTACTAAACAAATGGCATGGTTGGCTAGGGCTTGTTACACTGATTCCATTGATATAAAGTTTGCAAATTTTGGACGTGTGGATCAAAAGTTACAAGGGTTTCAAAATTGAATCTCTAACAGATTCAAATCTGTTTTAAAACGAAGCCTGGGCCACGTGGCGCCTTTCTATTTGTTGATACTGTTTCATCAGGATCACTCACTGAGGATCGTTGGATCTAATGCGAATCGCACGGCTCAGATGCTCTCATACCTGTTCGCTTAAGTCGTTCTGTCTACGCCACAGGATGGGGATCTAACGGCTCACGCGTGTTTGACCAAAAGCTGGAGGCGCAGCGACGGTGGCTGGCGGCGGCGCGGTCAGAGGGTGGCGGTGCTGGTGAAGCAGGAAGCGAGAGAGGGAGGGAGTAGGCTCACCGTGTTCGCAGAAGCCTAGGGAAGCTCAAGGTGTTGTTGGTTCGTCGAGGGGCGCGCAAGGTTGCGGTTAATTGCTCGCCGGAGACGTGGTCGGCGTCAGATGGTCCTGGAGCTCGTCGAGGGTGGTGTTGTGGTTCGCTCTGAGGGAAAATGAAGACACAGTTAGATGCACAAGATCAAGGCGAAGCTGCTTGCGTGAAGGAGAAGGAGAGGGGCGGTCGGATACTACCTAGGGAACTCGCCGGAGTAAGGCGCAGACGCGGCGGTGCTCAGAGGGGGGTCGGAGTCGAGATTCTGGGGCGCCCATGAGTGAATGGGAGGTATAGGAAGATGCGCCAGAGGCTGGGGAGTAATCTCGTGTGGTTGGGAGGGTGAGGGGCGGCAGTGGTTCGCCAGAATTGACTGGGTATGCTCGTCGGAGCAGTGACGGTGCTGCTTCGATTCAGGACAGCCTGGTGGCGTTCAGGGCGTGGAGTCTGAGGGGAAAGAGAGGTAAGAGGGAGGCGTTTAATACCGCGTGGTGACGGCGAGAGATTAACGCCGCATTAAGGCGAATTCAACCGGAGAAATCAATGGCAGCAACGGCTGGGCGTGTTCAACGCGAGGAGGAAGAAGATGAGCTGGAGGGGTGGGGCATGCTTGTCAGCGAGAAAGGGAGTGAGGGGGAGGGTCCACCGGTCAGCTTCTGTGCGGGTGCGAGACTGTGTGTAAAAAACGTTTCGCTGGGTGGTGTTGGTGGGCTGGAGTTGGGCCTAGACTGGGCTGGCCGGCTGGGCTGCTGTTGACTCATTTTTTTTGTACTGAAACTTTTTCCTATTTTCCAATTCAATTTCTGTTTTGAAATTCAAACTACAAATTCAAACAAACTTCCACTAAATTTTATATTGAGTTTAGTTCTGTTTATCAACACAAATCAAAGTCCAAAAATAAAATATTAATTTCATTCTTTTTAGGATCTATTTAAAAATAAAATAGACATTAATTATTAATTCAAATAGGTTTTGATTTATTTAATAAAATCTCCATTTGAAAACTAAATAATATCAAAACCAAATCAGTAGGTTTTATTTGAAAATATAAGATATTTGGAAAACTTGTTTAAAATAAGATAACATTTTTATTTTAGGGTCCATTAATAATTAAATAAGATGGACCTTAGTTAATAATTCAAATAGGATTTGTTTTATTAAAATCTTTATTTTGAAATCTAAAATAAAACCAAAACACTTCAGTAGGTTTTAATTGAGAATATAAAATACTTGGAAAACTTATTTAAAATAATTTAATAAGTTTTAGTGTTTATTTAAAATGGGAAAAGCCTTTATTTTTAATAAAATTGGATATTAATAAATCCTTATTATTTTGTTTAAATAAACTTTTACTCTTTAATCAAACAAAACATTTTATTTCAAAATATTGGCCAAGGTTTAATTTGGCTCTATAAAATAATCTTTATTTATAAATCCACCTTTTCTTTTGAAACCCAAATCTTTTATTAAAAGATCCAAAAATAGGAATTTTAAATATTTTTAAGTTTATTGTTTATTTAACTTTTTAAATCCCTTTAGGATTTCATTTGATCCAAATAGGTTTTGAAAGTTTCCAATTGGATTCAAAAAGTTTCTTCTCACCCTGAAAATCAACAAAGTTTTATTTTATTCATTTATTTTTCACATTACAAGATTTGGAAAATCTTGGGATGTGACAATTACCATGTAATCTAGATTAGATGACTCTAGTGCAAGTGGGAGACTGTTGGAGATATGCCCTAGAGGCAATAATAAATATAGTTATTATTATATCTTTGTGTTTATGATAAATGTTTACATTCATGCTATAATAGTATTAACAAGGAAACATTAATACTTGTGTGATTTGTAAACTAAATTAAAGTCCCTAGTAAATCCTCTTTATAATACTAGCTTGTTGGTTAATAAATGATTGTGGTTTCCCTGTCATGAACATTGAGATGTTATTAACAACAAGATCATATCGTTAGGAGAATGATATGGTGGACATACTCCTATAGATAAGCGTAGCATAAAGATCAAGTCATTTTAATAGTTCAATTGCTATATGCTTTCTGATACATAGTAACCTAATTCCTTTGACCATGAGATCATGCATATCACCTTCACAGGAAGGATGCTTTGATGACATCAAACACCACACCGTAACTGGGTGGCTATAAAGGTGGCATTGAGTGTTCGGAAAGTATTGGTTGAGACACATGGATCAAGAGTGGGATTTGTCCATCCATATGACGGATAGATATACTCTAGGCCCTCTCGGTGGAATGTCATCCAATTAGCTTGCAAGCATGTGACGGGCTCACAAGGGATCACATATCACGGGAACGAGAAAAGAGTACTTATCAGTAACGAGGTTGAACTAGGTATGCAGAGATACCGACGATCATAACCTCGGATAAGTAAACTATCGTGAGACAAAGGGAAATTGGTATCGTATGTAAGTGGTTCATTCGATCGCAAAGTAATCGTAGAAATATGTGGGAGCCATATGAATTTCTAGATTCCTCTATTGGTTATTGTTCGGAGAAGTGTCTCGATCATGTCCACATAATTCACGAACCGTAGGGAGACACACTTAAGGATTCGACGTTGTTTGAGTAGTTATGGAATGATGAGTAAGAGGCCGAATGTTGTTCGGAGTCTCGGATGGGATCCGGGATATCACGAGGAGATCCGGAATGGTCCGGAGAATAAGATTCATATCAGGAAAGTCCTGTTTCGGGGTTGGAGAATGGTTCCGGTGTTTTCATCGGGAATGTTCTAGAAGGTTCCGGAATGTCCGGCACTCCGGAGGGGAAGGGTACATGAATGTGTCATAACAAGTTGGAATGATTGCATCATGTACTAGGTGTCATCGCTGAACAAAATAAAGGGTTTAATCAAATCCTAGTTTGAAAAGTCAAACGCCAATTTGAAAAGTCAAATGGCTATTTTGTGAGGTGGAGGGGAAGTAGGAAACCTACTTGGGGAGGAGTTCCCTCCCTCCACCGCAGGCCCACTTGGGATCCGATTTGGGGAGGGACTCCCCTCCCCTGGCGCGTGCCCTCCACCTATATAAGGAGGGACATGGCTGCCCCTCGAAGGATACAACACCTCCACCCAAAACCCTAGCTCCTAGCCGCCGGCACCGCCACCTCCTACCTCCGCCTAGGGCAAGCCGCCGCCGCTGCCTAGGCAAACCCTAGCCACCGGCCTTGCTCCTCCTTGCTGTGTCTAAACCCTAGATCGCCGAGGCTTTCTCTCATAGTCCACCATACTCGCTCCGGCTTAAGGCAAAGCCCTGCGAGATCTCCCCTCTACTTCCGGTACCACGCAGTTGTGCTGCCGGAATCGCGAGGAGAGTGCTACAACCTCCGCTGCCTGCTGGAACAAGGGAGAGGAAGGTCTTCGTCGAGTACCGAACGTGTGAACGACTGCGGAAGCGCTGCCGGAACGCAGCGCCGGAAGGATCGTCTACGTGATCTTGAGATCGGCAAGAGTACAACTACATCACCCACGAGAATCCGCTCTCGTTAAACACTTTGGAATCTTCGAGGGTGAGTTATTCCATCGACTCGTTGCTACAATCTAGTAATAGATCTTGGCTTGTTTGTTTGTATGCGGTAGAATTTTTTTGTTTTCCATGCTACGAAACCGTACAATTTCTTGTCCCACTAGGAAACCATTGTTCCAGTTTGACTTTTCAAACTTCCCATTTGACTTTCAATTTAGAGCTTTATTTCTCTCTTGCAAATTTCAACACCAAGTGACCTAGGATATGATCCAATCATTACACATATCCATGACACATTCATCGACCATTCCCCTTCCGGACTGGTGAACCTTCTAGACCCTTCTAGAACCTCTCCGATGAAATCATCGGAAACTTTCCCGAACTCCGGAATAGGACTTTCCTTATATGGATCTTTTTCTCCAGACCATTCCGGATCTCCTCGTGATATCCTGAATCCCATCCGAGACTCCGAACAACATTCGGTATCCCTACTAACATTCCATATCTACTAAACAACATCGAATCCTTAAGTGTGTCTCCTTACGGTTCGTGAATTATGCGGACATGACCGAGACACTTCTCCGATCAATAACCAATAGAGGAATCTGGAAATTCATGTGGCTCCCACATATTTCTACGATTACTTTGCGATCGAATGAACCACTTACATACGATACAAATTTCCCTTTGTCTCATGATAGTTTACTTATCCGAGGTTTTGATCGTCGGAATCTCTGCATACCTAGTTCAACCTCGTTACCGACAAGTACTCTTTTCTCGTTCCCGTGATATGTGATCCCTTGTGAGCCAGTCACATGCTTGCAAGCTAATTGGATGACATTCCACCGAGAGGGCCCAGAGTATATCTATCCGTCATATGGATGGACAAATCCCACTCTTGATCCATGTGCCTCAACCCATACTTTTCGAACACTCAATGCCACCTTTATAGCCACCCAGTTACGGTGTGGTGTTTGATGTCATCAAAGCATCCTTCCAGTGATTGTGATTAACATGACCTCATGGTCGAAGGAATTAGGTTACTATGTATCAGAAAGCTTATAGCAAACGAACTATTGAAATAACTTGATCTTAATGCTATGCTTATCTATAGGAGTATGTCCACCATACCATTCTCCTAATGATATGATCTTGTTATTAATAACATCTCAATGTTCATGATCGAGAAACCACGATCATCTATTAATCAACAAGCTAGTATTATAAAGAGGCTTTACCAGGGACTCTGATTTAGTTTACAAATCACACAAGTATTAATGTTTCCGGTTAATACTATTATAGCATGAATGTAAACATTTATCATAAACACAAAGATATAATAATAACCACTCTTAATATTGCCTCTAGGGCATATCTCCAACAGTCTCCCACTTGCACTAGAGTCAACTAATCTAGATTACATGGTAATATACCGAACACCCATGGCGGTTTGGTGCTGGTCATGTTTTGCCCTCGGGAGAGGTTTAGTCAACGGATCCGCCACATTCAGATTTGTGTGTACTTTACAAATCTTTATGTCACCATCTTGGACATGCTCTCGAATAGCGTGAAAACGTAGATTGATGTGCTTCAGCTTCTTGTGTGACCTTGGTTCTTGCGCATTGGCTATGGCGCCCATGTTATCACAATAGATAGACATTGGGTCCAGCGCACTTGGAACCACACCGAGATCTGTAATGAACTCCTTCATCCATATCGCCTCTTGTGAAGCCTCTGAAGCAGCTATGTATTCCGATTCAGTTGAAGATCTCGCCATAACGCTTTGCTTTGCACTCCTCTAGCTAACTGCTGCACCATTCAAAGGAAATACATATCCAGATTGAGATTTAGAATCATCCGGATCGGTGTTCCAACTAGCATCGGTGTAACCATTAACAACGAGTTGTTCATCACCTCCATAAGAAAGAACCATATCCTTAGTTCTTCTCAAGTACTTAAGGATGTTTTTGACCGATGTCCAATGATCCACTCCTAGATCACTTTGATATCTGCTAGTCAACCTAACAGCATATGCAATGTCGGGTCTAGTACATAGCATGGCATACATTAGAGATCATATGGCCGAGGCATAGGGAGTCTTACTCATCCTTTCTCTATCTTCTGCCGTTGCAGGACTTTGAGTTTTACTCAAGGTCGTATTGGGCAACATGGGCAAGAACCCTTTCTTGCTATCTTCCATTCCAAACCTTTTTAGAACTTTGTCCAAATATGTACTTTGTGACAATGATATTAGGCGTCTCGATCTATCTCTATAAATCTTTATGCCTAATATGTAAGCTGCTTCGCCAAGATCTTTCATTGAAAAACTATTATTCAAATAATCCTTGACACTGTTAAGAAGGTCTACATCATTCCCAATCAACAATATGTCATCTACATATAGTATTAAGAATGGTACAGAGCTCCCACTCACTTTCTTGTAAATACAAGCTTCTCCTTAAGTTTGTATAAAACCAAAACTTTTGATTACCTTATCAAAATGTTGATTCCAACTTCAGGATGCTTGCTTCAATCCATATATGGACTGTTGAAGTTTGCATACCTTGTTAGCATCTTTAGGATTGACAAAACCTTTGGGTTGCATCATATACAACTCTTCATCAATGTCTCCATTGAGGAACGCTGTTTTGACATCCATCTGCCATATCTCATAATCATAATATGCAGTGATTGCTAACATAATCCTTACAGACTTTAGCTTCGCTATTGGTGAGAAAGTCTCATCGTAGTCCACTCCTTGAATTTGTCAAAACCCTTTTGCGACAAGTCGAGCTTTATAGACAGTAACATTACCATCAGCATATGTTTTCTTCTTGAAAATCCATTTGTTCTCGACAGCCTTCTGGCCATCCGGTAAGTCCACCAAAGTCCATACTTGTTTTTCGTACGTGGATCCAATCTCGGATTTCATGGCTTCTTGCCATTTATTGGAATCTGGGCTCATCATCGCTTCCTCATATGTCGTAGGGTCATCGGTGTTGTCCACCAACATGACACTCATAACGGGATCATACCAATCAGGAGTGGTACGAGTTCTCGTTGACCTGCGAGGTTCTGTAGTAACTTCAATCAAAGTTTCATGATCAACATCATTAGCTTCCTCTCTTATTGGTGCAGGCGCCACAGGAACTACTTCCGGTGTTGCGCTACTCGCAAGTTCGAGAGAAGGTTCAACAACCTCGTCGAGTTCTACTTTCCTTCCAGTCACTTCTTTAGAGAGAAACTCCTTCTCTAGAAAGGATCCATTCTTGTCAACGAAGATTTTGCCCTCGGATCTATGATAGAAGGTATACTCAATAGTTTCCTTTGGGTATCCTATGAATACGCATTTTTCTGCTTTGGGTTAAAGCTTGTCTGGCTGTAACTTCTTTACATAAGCTTCGCAACCCCAAACTTTAAGGAACGACAATTTAGGTTTCTTTCCAAACCACAATTCATACGGTGTCGTTTCAACGGATTTAGATGGTGCCCTATTTAAAGTGAATGCGGCTGTTTCTAATGCATAACCCCAAAATGATAGCGGTAAATCTGTAAGTGACATCATAGAACGAACCATATCTAAGAGAGTTCGATTACGACGTTCGGACACACCATTACGCTGTGGTGTTCCCGGCGGTGTCAATTGTGAAAGTATTTCGCATTTCTTCAAATGATCGCCAAACTCGTAACTTAGATATTCACCTCCACGATCAGATCGTAGAAATTTAATCTTCTTGTTACGTTGATTCTCTACCTCACTTTGAAATTCCTTAAACTTCTCGAAAGTTTTGGACTTATGTTTCATGAAATAGATATACCCATATCTACTCAAGTCATCCGTGAAGGTAAGAACATAAAGATAACCACCACGCGATGCTACACTCATTGGGCCACACACATCGGTATGTATGATTTCCAATAAGTCCGTAGCTCGCTCCATCATACCAGAAAATGGAGTCTTAGTCATTTTACCCATAAGACATGCTTCGCATCTTTCAAGTGATTCAAGAAGTCCATCGGAATGGAGTTTATTCATACACTTCACTCTAATATGACCAAGATGACAGTGCCACATATAGGTCGAGTTATTGCTCAATTTCAAACGTTTAGCTTCAATGTTATTAATGTGTGTATTTCCACAATCGAGATTCAATAAGAATAGACCATCTATCAAAGGTGCATGTGCATAAAACATATTACTCATATAAATCGAATAACCATTATTCTTGGACTTAAAAAGTAACCGTCTCGCATCGTCACCTTGTTCTTCGCTAGCTTCCGTTTATTCTGCAGTACCTGTTTCGAGTTACAAATATGAGCAACCGAACCAGTATCAAATACCCATGCACTACTACGAGTACTAGTGAGATACACATAAATAACATGTATATCAGATATACCTTTCTTCTTGATGTTGCCGTTCTTCAAATCCGCCAAGTACTTTGGGCAATTCCGCTTCCAGTGACCTTCTCCCTTGTAGTAAAAACACTCAGTATCAGGCTTAGGCCTAGCCTTGGTCTTCTTCACCGGCGCGGTAACTTTCTTACCGCCATTCTTGAAGTTTCCCTTTTTCTTAGACTTTACTTGCTTCTTGAATTTGGTGGTCTTATTGACCAACAACACTTGGTGCTCTTTCTTGATCTCCACTTCTGCAGATTTCAACACGGAGAAGTGTTCTGACAACGACTTGTCCATGTTTTGCATATTGTAGTTCATCACAAAGTTCTTATAACTTGGTGGTAGTGATTGGAGGAGACGGTGAATCCCCAAAGCATTAGGAACCACTATTCCCAAGCTTTGAATCTTGCTTGCGTGCCCAGACATCTTAAGCACGTGCTCACTGACGGAGCTGCCCTCTTCCATCTTGCAGTTAAAGAACTTTTCAGAAGCCTCATAACTCTCAACTGCCGCGTGAGCCTCAAATATCATTTTGAGTTCACGGACAATATCATGTGGGTCATGGTTCTCAAACCTTTTCTGAAGCTCCGATTCCAAACCATACAAGATAGCACACTAAACTGTGGAGTACTGATTCTTCCAAGCGAGGAAAATATTCTTTACCTCATCGGTAGCATTAGCTGCAGGCGGGTCACCCAGCGGTGCATCCAGCACATAGGTCAAATTACTAGCATTGAGGACAATCCTCAAATTGTGGAACCAATCCGCGAAGTTGCTTCCATTGTTTTTCAACTTTTCTTTCTCTAGGAACGCATTAAAATTGATGGTAGGGGCCGCCATTGATCTACAACATATTTGCAATAGTTTAGACTAAGTTTATGAAAAATTGAGTTCTAATTAATAGTTAAATTAATCTAGGTGAACTCCCACTCAAAACAATATCCCTCAAATTGTTTTAGTGATCACATGAACCAAATCCACCACATGAAAACCGATCATCACGAGAGTTGATGTAGCTTCAATGGCGAACAATCAACATGTTCATCATATCTACTATATGACTCATACTTTACCTTTCGGTGATCCATGTTCCAAGACCATATCTGTACATGCTAGGCTCGTCAAGATCAAACTTTAGCTTCTGCATGAGCAAATCTGGCTTGCTCACGTTGTATACACTCGCAGAATCTAACACACCCGATCATCACGTGGTGCTTCGAAACAATGAGTTTTAGCAACGGTGCTTACTAAGGATGAACACTTTAAAACTTGAAATTTTTGTGCTTGAGGGATCATCTTATAATGCTACCGTCGTGAACTAAGAAATACAAGATGCATAAAAGGATTAACATCACATGCAATTCATAATATGTGATATGATATGGACTTTCTTATTGTGCTTCCGATCTCCATCTTCAAGCACGAACATGATCTCCATCATCACCGGTATGGCGTCAAGGTCAATGGTTTCGTTTCATGGTTGTCGTCCACCAGCTTCAACTATTACAACTACTTTGAATAGACACACAGGTTTTAACGGAATTTAAAAGACAACCATATGGCTCCTCTCGGTTGCCAACTTACAATAAGGAACATTGCATACATCATATAAAATCACAATCATGGCCATATCACATCACAGCACACCCCTACAAAACAAAGTTAGACGCCTCTAATTTTCTTTGCATATTTTACGTGGTTTGGGGATTTCAATAAGTGTCGTTCTAACTTATGAACAAGAACCACAACGTTGATGCTTGAACTATCAAGTGACCTTTGTAAATTGAATCTATACTATGATGGGATAGACAGACACCCGCAAAGCCACTTATGCAATACAAGTTGCATGTTAAGCGTGGAGCAAGTCTCATGAATGATGTCATGTAAGGTTAGCCCGGGCCGCTTCATCCCATCATACCGCAAGATGCAAAGTACACAAAAAGCAATTGATAATAAAAGCACCACCGCCCACAATGACCATTGTGTTCTACTCATGCAACAGATCTACATATAGACACGGCTCTGATACCACTGTAGGGGTTCGTAGCATGGAAAAACAAAAAAATTCTACCGCATGCACTCAAACAAGCCAAGATCTATCTACTATATTGTAGCAACGAGTTGATAGAAGCACTCACCCTCGAAGATTCCAAAGCGGTTAACGAGAGCAGATTATCGTGGGTGATATAGTCGTACACTTGCCGATCTCAAGATCGCGTAGACGATCCTTCCGGCGTTGTGTTCCGGCAGCGCTTCCGCAGTCGGTCACACGTTTGGTACTCGATGAAGACCTTCCTCTCCCTTGTTCCAGCAGGCAACAGAGGTTGTAGTTCTCCCCTCGTGATTCCGGCAGCATGACGGCATGGTGTCGGAAGTAGAGGGAGGATCCCGCAGGGCTTCGCCTAAGCCGGTGCGAGTTATGGTGGATTAGGGTTTCCTGGAGATCTAGGGTTTAGAAGTCCGGGAGGAGGAGGAGGTGTCGGTGGCGGCTACGGCGGCAGCGACGAACCATCGGTGGCGCGAGGCAGCGGCGGCTCGGCGGTGCGGGGAGGCGGCGCGGCGGCTAGGGCGCGGCGGCGGCACGGGTGTGTGGGGAGGGCTTGGCTCTTGTGGTGTTGGGGCAGCCCTCCCCCTCTATTTATGTCGTGGTGGTGGCACGGAAGATGCCATGGGTAGGCTAAAGTATGGGGCCAATGGATGCTAGTGGGATCTGGGGAGGGAAGATGCAGTTGATTCTACACACAAAAGACTAAGGCAAAGATCATTATTTCTCCTTCCTTGGGCTACAAGTGCTCCTTGAGCTGTATACAAGGAGAAAGGAAGAACTTTACCAGCCTAACGGTACTAAATGAGCTGATCCCTTCCTCAGGGTCCAAGCCTCTCCTTATAAAGGAGAGCCTTGGGTGCCTTTAGGGCTAACGGGGCAAGCATATTCGAGGAATATGCTTGTCCCAAAATAGTAGTTTGGCGCCCTCCTTTCCCTGTCGCCCTTCTAATGACGGCAAGGCTCCAGAGGGCCCCTCTGCGTGCCTCGGGCTTCAGGACTGTCGCCTCCGTGACCTCCTTCTACCCCTCTGACGCTCTGCGCCTTTGTCTCTGGTGCTTGGCTCCGCTCGGATTCCTTCTAGCCTGCGGCTAGAGTTTGACCTTGGGTTTCTCCTTCTCCTGCAAGCTTCGTATCATTCGGCCTTACCTCGCGTAGCTCGGCTTGTCCTTCACCTGCATCAAGATTATTCGGACTAACCCGGCCGACTTACGTAACATCCCGGCCGGGTAATGCCCTGCCTTTGTCATAATGGTCCTGCCCTTCCCTGTCTTAGCCGACCTCTACAGGATTCGGCCGACTCAAACAATAACTCGGAAACAAGACGGGCAACTTCCTTTCATCTTTCCCCGTCTTTACCCTACCCGAGGTCATCTCACCAACATTAGTCCCTGAAGCTGGTATGGCCCTGCCAATAACTTCGGCCGGGCCGTATCAGTTTCAAGAGATCTCTTTTGCCTTGTTTCCGAGTTAATTTGCTCATGGTATCATCCTATCTTCTCGCGTACGCCTCGTCCTACGTGTCTTACTCATTATTGTATTTCTAGTTTTTTGTTCCTCTACAGTATTCATTGTCAGTCTACAGCTACTGCTGCGCCTGTCGCGTCGGCTCTGCGACGCCTCGCGTGCCGTTTCCATCGGGGATCGTGGCTTTCTTTCCCACTGTGTGGCCGCTGGTGCGGTTCCCCTTATCATCGTGCGTTGGTGCTACATACACGATCTACACGATCAACTGCCTCACGCACGATCCCACTACCTTGCAGGTAACGCGGTTATAAAGAGGGGCGCAGCACTGGGGGATTCACTTCCCCCTTTTCGCTCGCTCGTGCCCTTCTTCTTCCTCTCGCCCTTGCGCCCGCTCGTGCTTCCGCCGCCGTGCGCTCGTCTGCGTTCTTGGTAGCACGAATCCGGCTGCACCGCTCTGTCGTCGTTATTGCTGCTCGCCCGCTTTGGCGCCGTTGCTGGTGAGTTTCTCCGGTCCCATCGCCTGGCTTTTCCTCTAGCGATCTCAACTCCTCTTCTGTTATCGCGCGGCAGTTCTGTCTCCGCTCCGCCGCCGTTTTTTAGATAGAATCACGACGGGGCCTTGTAGTTCTAGATTTTCCTCCGCCGCTAGTTCTTCCTCCGCGGATTTCTCCGGCGAGCCCATGTCTAGCTCCGTCAGCGGTGCCCTGATAGAGGATGATGATGCTGGCTCTGGGCCCGAGCGAGGCTCGTGGCAGGGCTCCTCCGTCACTCGCCGCGAGATCGAGTGGCTTATCCGGACTCGGAGGATTCCCGCCGAGGTAGCTTGTCGCTTACCCAGCAGCGAGTCCTCTCCCGACCTTAGGGAGGGCGAGTATGTAGTTTTCATGTCGCATTTCGCACGCGGCTTTGGTCTCCCTCTCAGCGACTTTGCTAGGGAGTTTCTTGATTACTTCGGCCTTCAGCCGCATCATCTTCCTGCTAATGCCATCGCTTCTCTCTCTGCCTTTATCTCTGCCTCGGAGGGATATTTCGGCCTATGGCCGTCCGTGCATGTCTGGTCGAAGTTTTTCTAGATTCGTTCTAACGTTATCCCAGACAAGTCTCTGCACCCTTCCGAGAAGTTGTTTACCCAATGTGGAGCAGCGTCCATTACGCCTCGGAGGAAGTCCGTATTTCCTCGTGTCACGGGGCTAGAGTCGTGCAAGAAGTGGCACAAGTCCTTCTTCTATGTCAAGAACACGGGGAAGGAGGATAAGATTCGGCTCCCTGCCTTCTCCATTGGCACACCTTCCAAGGAGAACTGGACTTATAATCCGAGGAAGAGTCACGCTTTGGCCGAGGCTTTTGAGATTCGGCTTAAGGAACTGATCCGCGCCGGGTTACGCGGCGAGGATCTGATGGCTACCTTCGTCAGTAGCCGAATCTGCCCATTCCAGAAACACACGCACAAACTCTGCTACATGAGCGGTCCTCTTGACCCCAACCGAGTCTCGACCGTGGAGCTGGACAACTATCTCATCTTTAAGCGTGTCTGAGCTATCTTTAAGACGGAGATGCCTGAGGACTGGGCTTGGGGATTGAAGCCGTTCACCCGGGAGCATCCCCCTCCCGAAGTAAGCTTAATCACTAATGCTTTGCTTTCCAATTGCTTTCGTAACTGTCTTTTCTAATCTTCCTCTTTCTTGTCTTACAGAGGTTTGCGGAGCAGAAGGATCAGGACGCCGAGGTTTTGTCACTCACGTGGCCTGCGGACCGGAATACCCCGGACAGTGGGGAGCCGGACTCGGAAGAGTTCGTCCCCAAGTCGGATCTCGCTCCGGCTCGTGCTCGTGGCAAGACCTCGGCCCACGAGGAGGAAGGTGATTCGGACGTGGTCCAAATTCTAGAGGTAGTTGCCGCAATGCCAATTTCTTATGCATTTTCGGCTTCTACTTTCCCAGCTAATCCGGCCGGTCAGTTTCACGACGCCGAGCCTATTGCTTCTCGGCCTCCTATTACCTCGGGGAAACGTGGGGCTCCCGCTGGTGCCTCAGAGGCGGCCCCTAAAAAACGAATGAAGAAATCCGCTCCGAATCCTCCCAGGCGCAACACCATGCCTGGAGTCGCAGGGTAAGTTTCTTTTGCTCGTATTTCTTGTTTTTCTCTTTCTGCTTTTTAACCTGACCTTTTTTATTTTCGCAGTGCTCCACTTTCTATTAAGCCCGGCGGTCCTAGAATGACGAGTCGTATGACTCGGCAGCCGTCTCCTCCACCTACTGAAGATGTCAGGATTCCCAGTCCTGCTCGCGCTGCATCTCCTCCAACTCTGAATCGGACGCCACCTGGCCACGATGCACCCGAGATTCCTCTTGTTGATGTTGATTCCCCTCGGCCCACAGATATTTCTACCGAACCTGCTGCCTTCTCTGTGAACCCTAATGTCTCTACTGAGCCTCTTCCTGCCCCCGCGGTTTCCACAGTGACTCCTTCCCTGGCCGAGGATGTCCATATCTCTGCGCCTTCTGCGACCGTGACTCCTCCGGCTCCTAAAGATGTTGTTCCTATTGCCGAGGTATTAGCTCCTACTGATGCCTCTTCTAAAACACGGAAAGCTGTCGTCCTTAAAGCTTCCTCCTCCCAGAAAGGTTTTGCTGGCTCTTCTCAGCCGAATATTGCTGATGTGCTGTGCAAAGGAGCTGCCTCCGCCAAAGCCTCCGTTACCTCGGCTGCCAGTACCCAGCTCGCTCTTCATAAAAGCCCTGCGGTAGCGGTGTCTACACAGCATGTCCGAGGTAAAGTCCTAACTCGCACGGCTAGTGGGAACAGTCTCGGCTCGCTGGTTGAATATGCCAATAACTGGAATGTTGCCGATCAGTTCGAGGGTAATCCAGGCAGCCAGCCATTTTAGCTTTCCGACATCAGCAGCCGCCTGCATCAAGCCGCCAAGATCGTTCTTGAGAGTGACAAGATGAATGAGGTAATTGCCTTTTATGGAGTTTTTACTGGTTCTCCAGATGCTACTATATACATTCTAGTCCCCGAAGCTTGCAAGCGAATAACTTGTTATTCGTTTGGAAGTTTTATGATGCTCTACTTAGTTGAATTTTATCTTAGAATTCGAACCTCCATCCAGCTAGATCTGCCTTAAATTTTGCTTGATTTGTGTTTATCTAAGCTTCGTTTATCCAGCCACCTAGGTCCGGGGTAAGTCTAGCTTGACTCGGATCTGTTCTAGCTTCGAATATCCAGCCACCTAGATCCGGGCTAAGTTTTGCTTGACTCAGATCTGTCGTAGCTTCGAATATCCAGCCACCTAGATCCGGGTTAAGTTTCGCTTGACTCAGATCTGTCGTAGCTTCGAATATCCAGCCACCTAGATCCGGGTTAAGTCTATCTTGACTCGGATCTGTTGTAGCTTCGAATATCCAGCCACCTAGATCCGGGTTAAGTTTTGCTTGACTCGGATCTGTTAACCCGGATCTGTCGTAGATTCGAATATTCATTTACCATTTGCTTTATTGCTTAGGTCGCGCATGATCGGCGGACTGCCGAGTTCCAAAGGCTGCTTTTTGCGCATAGGAAGTTGGAAGAAAAGTACGAGAAGGTTATTCCTGTGGTAAAGAAAGCCGGTAAGTCGATAAACTCTTGCGTTATCTCCAAAGCTTCTATTTTTTGTATACGAGATGTTGGCTCACTTTGTTGGTAAACAGAGAACATCAATAATCTTAACATCCGTCTTGAGAAGAAGGTTAAGGCCCTGGAAGGTTAGTTACTCTTTTACTTTACATACTCCCCTTTGGAATGTGCACTAAGTTTCTTTTAACTCTTTTGGCTTTGGTAAAGCCGAGTTACAAACCTTTGTAGCATCTCACCAAGATTGCACGCCCATGCCTGATGTGATGCTGCATTTTTTAGAACAAAGCGCTACTCATTCGGCGCAGCTAAAAGAAAAAGATGATGAGATAGCTCGCTTGCGCGCCGAGGTGGAGGCCCTTAAGCTCTCTCAGAAGTCCGCATTAGAAAAGGTCGATCAGGAGTTCTCCGAGGAGAAAAATCGGCTAGCTCTGCAACTGCAGAAAAATAAAGAGCTCCTCGAGGCTGCCGAACTGAAGACACGGGGAATGAGCGAGGAGATCACTCGCTTTGAGAAGAGCAAAATTGACTGGGCTAAAGACCTTCAGATAATGCTGAGTTATATTCATCGTAAGCTTCTTACCGCGGCCGGGTTATCTTTTTTCCTTTTCCTACTGCCGACTGACGCAGCCGTGTTTTGCGCAGATCACTTTCCAAAAGCCAAGCCCGTGAGCTCTAAAGCGGTTCTTAGTGCTCGTGTGCGCCGAGGTGTTCCTGTTGACGCGGACTCGGAGTACTCGATGGAAGATTTCCTTGTTGCTGTCGGCGCTGCAGTTGGTCCGATGAAGATTATGGGCAGGGATTTGGTGCAGGCAACTATCCGAGCCTACCATGTTCTCTGGCCGAATACTTCTGGGACTCCTAATATTGATGAGGTCCAATTGCTGGTGGAAAGATTAATGGCATCTGAGAGGCAACTAAGTCTTTGGAGGGAATCAACCGAACGAGCTGGTGCTGATATGGCTCTCACTGTTATCATGTCATGGTATGAAGATATTTCTCTTGATATCTTGAGAAATTTGTGCACTGGTTCCCGTTGGGTTGAGGATCCAACCTTTGTCGCTCTTCGGCAAGCTCGTGCCTTCCAGCTCATTGAGTATGCCGACGTGCATACCTGGAACGAAGGTCCGAGTTTCCTTCCTAACCCAGAAGACGAGGTCGCAGTTGAGGATGCATCGGATAACAACTCAGCTGATGAAGGAGAAGATGAAGGTGACTCGGCTACTTCTGGTGATTCCAGTTCGAGCTCAGATGGTAACGGCGACGCGCGATCCTCCTCCAAAGGTACTGGGCATGCTACTGCGCAAACTGATGCCCCTCAGCAGCCTCGGGCTTCCTCCGAAGTCGCTCCTGGGTTTGTGGAGGGCGAGGAAACCTCGGCTGAGGTTTCACCTATCTCGGATTGCCCAGCCCCTGACCAAGTTATTGCCTCTCCAGCTAAAAACCTCTAAGTCATTTCTTACCCCTGGTATGCCGGGCGTATGATGTACGTGGAATATTTGTCCGTCTTTTGTATGGTATGAATTTCTTTTGCCGTGTGCCGCTGAGACATATATGGTTGTAATTGTTATCACTTTGTTTAAGTGGTCTTGTTCGTCCGAATCCTTGCTTTGGCGGCCTGCAATTTCGTGAGTTTGGGATATATATTTGCCTTTGTGCTCCCGTGGTTTGGACTATTAATCTGGGTGTGGACTTCGAATATCATACGAGATTGAGCTGTTCTTACTTTGGGTGCCGAAGTTTGATACCCCCCTTGTGTCAAAGGATAACCACTACTTTGAAACAATATAGGGCAGTCCTCGAGTCACTGCCTATGGCGCCAAAGTCTAGTATGTAAACCAAATTTCAGAAATAATATAAGACGGTCGCCGAGTCGCTACTCAAGGTGCCGAGGTTTAATAAATCACCCAAATCTAGAAAGAACATGAGACAGTCCCCGAGTCACTGCTCACGGTGCCGAGGTTTAGTATGTGAATTAAGCTTAGAAATAAATCTGGGGCAGTCCCCGAGTCATTGCTCAGGGTGCCAGGTTTTAATACATAATCCAATCTTAAAAGCAATCTAGTGCAATCCCCGAGCCACTGCTCAAGGTGCCGAGGTTTAATACATAACATAAAATTAAAATAACATATGGCAGTCCCCGAGTCACTGCTCTGGATGCCGAGGTTCAAAACATAATTGGTTCTTGATCCTGAGATACTACTTTACAATGTGTCACTGATGGCTGCTAAGAGTAAAATGGACGAAGTAAAGCTACGTTCCACAGCCTTTTCGTTTCTTCACCGGCTTTGTCTGCCCTGTTCTTTCCTGGGGATTGAGCATCGATTAGGTAATAGGCATCATTGTGCAATGCTTTGCTCACGACGAATGGTCCTTCCCATGGAGGCGACAGCTTGTGCATGTCGGCCGTGCGTTGCACCAGTCGGAGAACTAAATCTCCTTCTTTGAACACTCTTGGATTCACCTTCTTGTTGTGATATCGTCGCAAGTTCTACTGATAAATAGCTGATCTTGATAGCGCCAGCTCTCTGGCTTCTTCTAGCAGATCAACAGTATCTTGCCGAGCTACTTCATTTACTTCTGAAGTTGTATATTGGGTAACTCTTGGCGAGTCATGTATTATGTCGGCTGGAAGCACGGCTTCTGCTCCATATACCAGAAAGAATGGTGTATAACATGTTGATCTGTTTGGAGTAGTCCTGAGGCTCCATAGTACTGCTGGTAGTTCCTCAATCCAACATCCTGCCGACCTTTGCAGCGGTTCGACGAGTCGTGGTTTTATTCCGGACAGTACTAGTCCATTAGACCTTTCCACTTGCCCATTGGATGCTGGGTGAGCCACAGAGGCAACATCTAATCTTATGTGCTTTTCTTGGCAAAATCTAGCGAAAGCTCCTTCTGCAAAGTTTGTGCCGTTGTCTGTAATAACACTGTGCGGGTATCCATATCTTAAGATAATATCTTTGAGGAATTTCACTGTTGTGGGCCCATCGCATTTTTTATTGGTTTCACTTCAATCCATTTTGTGAACTTGTCCACCATGACCAATATGTGGGTCATCCCACCTCGGGCCGGCTTAAATGGTCCCACCATATCTAAGCACCACACAGAAAATGGCCAAGTAATGGGTATCGTTTTTAACTCGGATGATGGCATGTGTATCTTGGTTGCATATCTCTGACAACCATTGCATTTTTCAACCAGCTCTTTGGCTTTTTTCAACGCCGTTGGCCAATAAAACCCATGCCTGAATGCTTTGGCCACTAAGGCTCGAGATGAGGCATGATGTCCACATTCTCCTTGATGTATATCTAGGAGGATCTCCTGGCCTTCTGCCAAACTCACACATCTTTGCAATACACTTGTGACGCTTCTTTTGTATAGCTCATTATTTATGATCGTATAAGCTTTAGCTCTTCTTGCTGTCTGTCTTGCTAACACCTCATTATTCGGCAAAGTCGCGTCTCTAAGGAAAGAGAATATGGGTTGCGCCCATACATGTGTGATTTTCTTCTGTGTAGTCTCACTGTCTGTTTCCATGTCTTCTGCCGACATAGCTACCTCGGCTTTCTCCATAATCATGCTTACATCAGCTGTCTTTCTCTTTGGGAATTCCGGGTTATATTGCTGGTCAATTTCCATCGGCACATTATCTTCTCCTGACTTTGCCGGAATAAAGATGGATTCGGACTCTGGTGATGGTGTTATCGATGGTTTCCTTAGGTGCTCTAGGGCGATACCTGGGGGAATTGACTGCCTAGTCGATCCTAGCTTTGACAACGTGTCTGCGGCATCGTTTTTTGCCCGAGGTATATGATGAAATTCACATCCTTCAAAGTATCCACTGATTTTTTGCACATGAAATCTATACAAAGCCATATTATCATCCAATGCATCCCAATTGCCTGAGACTTGCTGTACACTAGATCTGAGTCTCCATAGCATAAGATTCGGCGTATGCCAATCTCTTTTGCCACCTTCAATCCATGGACCATTGCTTCATATTCGGCTACGTTGTTCGACGCGGCAAAATGTATTTGCAGCACATATTTCAGCTGATCTCTTTTGGGTGAGGTTAACACTATTCCTGCCCCCAAACCATTTCTTAATTTGGAACCGTCAAAGTGCATCGTCCAATAATTCGGGTCTGGCAATGGTGGCTCATATTGCACCTCGGCCCAATCTACGAAGAAGTCGGCCACAGCATGAGATTTGATTGCATCTCTCCTATCGAATTGTGGAGCATAAGGTGACAATTCAATTGCCCATTTTGCTATTCGGCCACTTGCATCTTTGTTACTCAATATGTCGGCTATGGGTGCTTCACAAATCACTTTGATGGGGTTCTCTTCGAAGTAATGTTTAAGTTTCTTTGCCGACATGTACACTCCATAAGCCATCTTCTGATAATGTGGGTAATTTTGCTTTGAAGCGGACAACACCTCGCTCAGGTAATACACCGGCCTCTATACTGACTTATCATTTTCGACTCATTCTACGACGATTACAGCACTCACTACTCTATTGGTGGCGGCTATGTAGAGTAACATAGGCTCTTTTGATAATGGAGAAGCTAAGATGGGAGCTGTGACCAACATCCTTTTCAATTCATGAAATGCATTATCAGCTTGTGGAGTCCAAATGAACTTATCTGATTTCTTCATCAGTTGATAGAGTGGTAATGCCTTCTCTCCCAGCCGACATACAAACCGGCTGAGCGAGGCTAAACAACCCGTGAACTTTTGTACGTCATTTAGACACCTTGGCAACTCCATCCTTTCTACTGCCTTTATCTTGGTTGGGTTGGCCTCTATACCTCGGCTAGATACGAGAAAACCGAGTAATTTTCCTGCTGGCACGCCAAATGTGCATTTTTCCGGGTTAAGCTTCATTCGGAACCTCCTCAGGTTCGCGAAAGTCTGCCGTATATCATCCATTAGTGTTATTCTTTCTTTGGTTTTGATAGCCACATCATCCACATATACTTGTACATTTTTTCCTATCTGGTCATGTATACATTTTTGCATGCATCTTTGATACGTTGCTCCTGCGTTGCGCAGGCCGAATGGCATTGTGCGATAGCAATAAGCCCCGTACGGGGTAATAAATGCAGTCTTTATTTGATCGGCCGGATTTAACGGTATCTGGTGAAAACCAGAATACGCGTCTACAAATGACAATAGTTCACAACCAGCGGTCGAATCAATGACTTGGTCTATTCTAGGTAAGGGAAAAGGATCTTTTGGACACGCCTTGTTCAGGTTCGTGTAATCGATACACATTCGCCATACAATGGCTACATTCAGATCATCCTTCTTCTTTTCTACTAGCACCGGGTTTGACAACCAATCCGGATACAGCACCTCCATGATGAACCCGGCCGCAAGGAGCCAAGCTATTTCATCCCCTATTATTTTTCTACTGTCTTCGGCGAAGCGGCAGAGAGGTTGCTTCACCGGCCTTGCTCCTGGCCTTACATTCAGAGAGTGCTCAGCCAACTCCCTCGGAACACCTTGCAGATCCTGAGTTGACCATGCAAAGATATCCCGATTCTCACGGAGGAAGTTGGTGAGCTCTCTTTCCTATTTAGCATCTAGGCCTGCACCAATAGTAACAGTACGCTCTGGGAATTGCTCATCTATCTGAAACTTCTATGTTTCTTTAGTTGGCTGAAAGGAGACACTTCCATGTGGATTGGCTAATGCCGGCATATTCAGCTGTGCCGACTGAGCGAGGGCTGCTACCTCCTGAATCCTTCTTTTTTCTCTTGCTATAACCAATGACTCGGCCAAATTTGACCCGGCTGAAGCACATTCCATTGACTTCCTGTAATCCCCTGCTACTGTTATCACTCCTTGTGGTCCGGGTAGCTTCATTTTCAGATAACTTACATGGCAGCTGCCCATGAATTTGGCCAATGCTGGCCGTCCGAGTAAAGCATGATAACAACTCTCTAGATCCACCACTTCAAACTCTAAGTTTTCTGCTTTGCAGTTATCTCTTGTGCCGAATAACACATCTACTCGAACCTTACCAATGGGTTCGCATGAAAGCCCTAGTACTATCCCATGGAAAGTGGTCCTCGTGGATTGCAGCATGTTCTGCGATATTCCGAGTTTATGCATGGTATCTTTGTACATGATGTTGATACTGCTCCCAATGTCAATGAGAACCTTTGAAAATTTCACATTAATGCTTGGTCCAACAAATGTTGGATCCAACACTAGTGCATACGACCCCGGACTCGGCATTATCTTGGGGTGATCCTTTATGCTCCAAGTTACTTATTGATCTGACCAAGGCATATATCTTGGTACTACCGGCATAACCGCATTTACTTCCATATGCCGGTGCTGCACACTCTGCTTGTCTTGCTGTTCCATCGTGAATACGCAATACGACTGATGATGTTCTCTGTAATCATTGCGTCCATTATTTCCTGGATTCGTTCTTCCATCCTGGCCTTGGTTCATCACTTGATGTACCGCATCTCTCCGGTCCGAGTTATCATATCTTCGGGGAGGAGGCGGTAACATCAGTTGCTGTGCATTTGCTCCAGTCAACTGCGGCTGATGCTGCTGATGTGCCTGGAGAGGTGCTGCCTGAATGCCTGCAGGGTTTCCCATTGCATTTTTCATCCATGCACATTGGCGGGTCGTATGGTTGGCCGGCCTGGCTGGGTTTGACGTGTGAAATTTACACGGCTGATCTAACATAGATTCGAACGTGTACTTCGGCCTCTCCTGCCATTGCTTCTTTTGTTCTGGTGTCCACTGTCTTTTTCCTTCATTCCTTGGTGTCCACTGCTGAGGACCATTCTTTTGCCGTTGAGTTGTTCCGTGACTCGGCTGATCTTGCGCTACCGCTGCCACTTGGGCCGAGTTATATCTATAATCCGGCCTTTCTTCTCTTCTTCTTCCTCTAAAGTCATTGCGCCTGGATGACCCAGCCAAATCTCTTGCATATTGGTCTTGTTGCTCCCGATGATCTGCCGACATTAATTCTGGTTGCGTCGGATCTCCCAATGCATAGGAGTCCGCTATTCTGATGGTTTCTGCCAATGTGGTTGGCATATCTCTTTGCAGTTGCTGCCATAACACACTGGCATAACGGCATCCTTGAGCGAACCAAGCTATTGCTTGTGATTCTATAACTCCTTCACACGAGTTTCTCAGGTTACACCACCGAGTTAAAAACTCTCTGTCCATTTTATTCGGCCTTTGCTTGCACATGGCTAACTGTTGCGGCCTGTTTGGCCTCTTGTATGTACTGGTAAAGTTGCTAACGAACATTTCTTCAAAATCCAACCAGCAGTTGATGCTGCCTGCGGGCAGATTATTCAGCCATACTCTAGCTGGTCCTTCCAACATTTGTGGGACATACCGTACTGCCCATCGTAAGTTCCCACCTGCTATTTTCACAGCAGTGGCATAATCAATCAACCAGTCTTGTGGTTTGGTGCTCCCATTATATGTCTTTGTGCCTCTTGCCAGCTGAAAGTTCGGCACAGGTGGTTCGCCCATGATCCATGGTCCGAAGCATGTCGGACCCGGTGGACCCTGTTCTTCCAGCAACTCGGATCGGTATAGCCGGTCTAGCTTTACTCTGGCATCATTTGATGGCAAATCTCTGTACAGAACTCTGTCTTGCATTCCATAGTGGTTATTTCCACCACGGATCGCATATTCCATCTCGGAATAACCATCATTGTACCTTTCATTTACTTGATTGTGGCGAGCTGGTCTTGCTTCTCTTTCCTGCCGAGGTTCATGTCTTGGCTGCGGGTTGAGCGGCGGTTCTCTCCTTACTTCAACCGGGATATTGTTCTCGTGATTGCCTCTTCCGAGTTCTCTTCTGCCGAGATCTCCATTGCCTCGGCTTCCGCCGTCTTTCTCAGCACGGCCGGGATTCCTCTCACCACTGTTACCTCGGCTTCCATTGCCTCTGTTCTCGTTTGCTTTCCCGGCTATCGCCGGATCATACGGAACGATTTGCTTGTTTCTCTTTCCTGAAGTTACCACTTTGTCTTTTCGTGCATTGTTTCCTGGTGAGGATGTTGCTGCCACAGACAAGGCAGGTGCTGCTCCAGCCGAGTGAACCATTCGCGAGGCCCCTGGCCTCATCGGGTCTGCTTTGAGCATTTCTTCATTTTGCTGGTTTGCGATGCGCACCAGCTCATTCACTCTTTCTTGCTATTTCTGCCGGGCTTCGCCGGTCAATCCCTCTAACTCTAATGCTGCGGCATTTGCCGCTCTCAGGTTCTTTGTCGGGGTACTGTATCTCGGCAAGTCCAAATCAACTGATTCTGCCTTATGAGCATCATGCTCCTTGTTGATATCATCTATGAGGATCTTCCCTCTTAATCTCAACTCCTCAACCCTTTCGGGAGCGACGTCAAGCTTGTTAGCTTTGGCATATTCTCGCAGGGTCCTGTTTAAGGACTCCCGCAAGGCCGACACCTTTTTTGCCTATACCAGCACCTTTTGCCTGGTTTCTTCTAACTCTGCCTGAGCATTAGCCGGATCAAGTATCGGCGCTACAGGTGTAGTCAGGTTTTCTATGGTTGCCTGAAGAATGTTTTCTGGTCTTTCCAGAGGTGGCCCTCTTACTCTTGGCGCCTTTGGGGTAGTGTCCTGTACTTCGGCCTGGTTGGTCACTGGAGGGATTACCTCGGTGGGTGGTGGTGCCGTCTACCTGGGGGCGACCTGCACGCCTGCGGCAGGGTCTCTGGTTGATCCGGCACCCGCTACTCCCGCCTGCACTCTGGCTGCGACCATCACCTCGACGCTGCTCACCGGATGCGCTCCGCGCGGACGGCTCGCAGCGCTAAGGGGTGGCTCTCCTGCAACAACAACCTGGTGAGGATAAATGCCGGAGATGTCGACGCCGACGTAGACCTGGTGCCTTCCCAAGCTGATGAAGACACCGTTGCGCGGGGGAGTTTTTCCCCTGAAGCTGCCTGCATTGTCACTAACGTAGTCACAGAGATCAAATCTCCGGACCAAGCCAGAAACAACGCGCTCGCCAGTGTTGAGGAAGTTTCCCGTCCGGATCATGACTCCAGCTAGCACCGTTGCTGGCCCCATGATGGGCGCCAACTGTCGTGGTGGTGGCACGGCAGATGCCATGGGTAGGCTAAAGTATGGGGCCAATGGATGCTAGTGGGATCTGGGGAGGGAAGATGCAGTTGATTCTACACACAAAAGACTAAGGCAAAGATCTTTATTTCTCCTTCCTTGGGCTACAAGTGCTCCTTGAGCTGTATACAAGGAGAAAGGAAGAACTTTACCAGCCTAACGGTACTAAATGAGCCGATCCCTTCCTCAGGGTCCAAGCCTCTCCTTATAAAGGAGAGCCTTGGGTGCCTTTAGGGCTAACGGGGCAAGCATATTCGAGGAATATGCTTGTCCCAAAATAGTAGTTCGGCGCCCTCCTTTCCCTGTCGCCCTTCTAATGACGGCAAGGCTCCAGAGGGCCCCTCTGCGTGCCTCGGGCTTCAGGACTGTCGCCTCCGTGACCTCCTTCTGCCCCTCTGACGCTCTGCGCCTTTGTCTCTGGTGCTTGGCTCCGCTCAGATTCCTTCTAGCCTGCGGCTAGAGTTTGACCTTGGGTTTCTCCTTCTCCTCCAAGCTTCGTATCATTCGGCCTTACCTCGCGTAGCTCGGCTTGTCCTTCACCTGCATCAAGATTACTCGGACTAACCCGGTCGACTTACATAACATCCCGGCCGGGTAATGCCCTGCCTTTGTCATAATGGTCCTGCCCTTCCCTGTCTTGGCCGACCTCTACAGGATTCGGCCGACTCAAACAATAACTCGGAAACAAGACGGGCAACTTCCTTTCATCTTTCCCCGTCTTTACCCTACCCGAGGTCATCTCCCCAACAATTTATGAGAGGGAGGGGCAGCCTTGGGAGGGTGGGTTTGAATCCAAACCCAAACCCAAGTTGGATTGAGAGAAGGATTTGTTTCTTCTCCCACTAGGAAACCATTGTTCCAGTTTGACTTTTCAAACTTCTCGTTTGACTTTCAATTTAGAGCTTTATTTCTCTCTTGCAAATGTCAACACCAAGTGACATAGGATATGATCCAATCATTCCACATATCCATGACACATTCATGGACCATTCCCCTTCCGGACCGGTGAACCTTCTAGACCCTTCTAGAACCTCTCCGATGAAATCATCGGAAACTTTCCCGAACTACGAAATATGACTTTCCTTATATGAATCTTATTCTCCAGACCATTCCGTATCTCCTCGTGATATCATGAATCCCATCCGAGACTCCGAACAACATTCGGTATCCCTACTAATATTCCATATCTACTAAACAACATCGAATCCTTAAGTGTGTCTCCCTACGGTTCGTGAATTATGCGGACATGACCGAGACACTTCTCCGATCAATAACCAATAGAGGAATCTGGAAATTCATATGGCTCCCACATATTTATACGATTACTTTGCGATCGAATGAACCACTTATATACGATACCAATTTCCCTTTGTCTCATGATAGTTTACTTATCCGAGGTTTTTATCGTCGGTATCTCTACATACCTAGTTCAACCTCGTTACCGATAAGTACTCTTTTCTCGTTCCCGTGATATGTGATCCCTTGTGAGCCAGTCACATGCTTGCAAGCTAATTGGATGACATTCCACCGAGAGGGCCCAGAGTATATCTATTCGTCATATGGATGGACAAATCCCACTCTTGATCCATGTGCCTCAACCCATACTTTCCGAACACTTAATGCCACCTTTATAGCCACCCAGTTACAGTGTGGTGTTTGATGTCATCAGAGCATCCTTCCGGTGATGGTGATTAACATGACCTCATGGTCGAAGGAATTAGGTTACTATGTATCAGAAATCTTATAGCAAACGAACTATTGAAATGACTTGATCTTAATGCTATGCTTATCTATAGGAGTATGTCCACCATACCATTCTCCTAATGATATGATCTTGCTATTAATAACATCTCAATGTTCATGATCGAGAAACCACGATCATCTATTGATCAACAAGCTAGTATTATAAAGAGGCTTTGCCAGGGACTCTAATTTAGTTTACAAATCACACAAGTATTAATGTTTCTGGTTAATACTATTATAGCATGAATGTAAACATTTATCATAAACACAAAGATATAATAATAACCACTTTTATTATTGCCTCTAGGGCATATCTCCAACACCTTGCCTCCAAACATGGCTATAGTCGCTGCCGTGGCGCTGTATGGGTTGTAGCGCCCCCCCTAGGGGTGCTCCCCGTGCCGCCATGGTCGTCGGCCACCTCTGCTTCCTCTTCTAGTCTCCAGCGAGGACCTTTGGTGAGTGCTTCCTCTCCTCTTGAGCTCTATGTGTTTGGCCCTCCAATGTTAAATGTTGGTAGTGGCCTCTCTGATGATTATCTGGTCCTGATTAGGGTTCTTGGTTCCGTTTAGGGTTCATACCCTGCTGTTGATTAGATACTGATGAATTATATCATGTGTTGATGATCTCTGAATCTGTTAAGTGGTGATTAGCTGTGGCTTATGACTGATGATTAGCTATGGTGATGCTAGTGGCTTACTGCTGGTGATTCCATGGTTAAATCTCATATGATTTAGAGGGTAAAATTGTACTGTAAACACTACTTGTTAAGGCTAGTGGTTTGGATAACTTACCACTGTTATTACTTGATTAATGACAATGGGTATAGTGTGATGAAGTTACTGTCTTAGTACTGTTGGCTTGAGAATTTATGTGTAGTTTGAGATCAAATGGTAGGGATTTCCTAATTATGATTCCTGTAATGACAGGAAAATGATTGGTAGTTGATTGATTGAAACTGTGAAGATTGAAGGCTTATTCTGATTCATGTAGAATTTTTCTTGTGACACCATATTTGTATGGCACACAAGATTAGATTCTATTTTCTTGAATTGATTTGGTGCAAGCTTAAGATGAGTTTGGCATTAAATAGAAATGTTCCTTTCTTAAATTCCTAAGACCAATGATGTTGGTCTGAGGCTTAGGGATTTAAGCTTTATCTGGTTGATTCATATGGGTGGTTCTGGTAGTGGTAACAGCTACCATTTCTTGAATCAAAGCTTGGAAAAAATGATGGTAGGCTTGATCATTTGTATAGATCCCAAAGATTAAATTCTAAGGTGCTACTATTATCTTAGAGATGTGCCTAGAAGTTAAATCTTAGCTATATTCATTCTTGAATTGAAATATAGCTTGATAGTTAGATCAATGATGTTGCCCTGAGGTCTAGTTGGATTTTTATACTTTTCTGGTTGCTTTTAGAGTTTGAAACCTCAGTGATGGATTCACCCCACTTGGGTGTCTTCTAAGATTTTGAATAAGAATCATATCATGTATGCTTGTCTAATCTTAGACAGATAGATCATTTGATGATCTTTTACTCACCATTGTTACATGGTGTTGTGGTTGCTAGTGGTTGATCTTGTGACAACTTGATCTGGTGCTCCCCTGGTATTCCCAGCTCCTGGCTTGTCCTTGATCTAGTCCATCATCTCCTGATCCTGATGGCTTGACCTTGGTCTTGCTATCCACCTGATCTTCCCCCTCCTTATGTCACCATCCTGGTGATGTGATCCTGGCTTTGGTTGGTTTGATCTAGCTTGGCTTGGTTTAGCTGCTGGCTGTTGTGCTGGTGTGTAAAAGTTATGAACTGGTGTGGGGATTGGTTTCCCCCATGGTTGTGTTGACATTTTTGTTTGGATGTGCTGTTGCTGTGGTGTTGACAACACACACCATGCAGTTTGGTGTGTGTGCTGCTTGTGTGCTTGCTGCACAGATGTGGATATGTTCAGAATTTTGAAAGTTACTTTTATATTATTACTTCTACTTGGCTGGTGAAACTTGCCCCTCCTTGCGGTCATTTGACTTCTAGCTTAAAATTATGAAAGATACATTCTTTCATATTGGTGAAACTTGCCCCTTTTAAAAGATTACTCAATGATGAAATTTTGAACAGTGCACTTCACTGTCAATTCTGAGAGTAAAATAATTCTAATCATAACTTTATTTTTTAAGTTTCTGTTTATTTTGCAGGTACCAGATTTGAAGATGAAGATTTTAGTTTAGGATTTTTATATTTTTTCTTTATAGAATAGTCACTTGTAATATTCTTTTGTAATTTTAGTTCTATCCTTTTATAATCTTTATTTTATTATTTTGTAATAAAGATTGTACTATTATCAATAAAGAAATATTATTCTTTATTTATTTACTATTGTAAAAATTGTAAATGATTTTCCTAGGTTACATTTTGTAACTTATTATTGAATGTAAATATGAAATGAATATTCATATTCTTAATTGCTCTTTTTATATAAAGTTTAATTTATTATTGATTAACTCTTAATTAAATCAAGATTCAAACATTATTCAAAAATCCTTTTGAATTATAATTCAAACACTCAATGTTTCAAATTCAAATTTATTTCCCATAACACATAAGTCCACAAAGATCATATCAAAGTCTATAGCAATCATCCTTTAAGACTAAACTCAAAGTATGAAAGAAACCTTGATCACTTTAGGTTTTTATTTGGCAAAAAAATTTACCCACATTTTCACGGATGAATGCATGCAACATTTCAAAATCCTAAATCTACCCTTTGTTAGTTCCTAAATATTGGGATGTTACATAGGGTTACGGGGAAAATTCCTAGCCGGACATGTTACAGAGTCCTACACAGTATACAATCAGTCTAACGTGTCTTGCACTCCAAGACTCCGGGTACGTCGGTGACTCCTCCATAGCCTTTCTTTATCCGGCCTGGGCCTCCCTTCTGGATCCATCTAACTGGGCCGCCCAGCAGGCCATGGGCCATCCTACCAACTGTGGGCCACCCGGGTTATCCGGATAAGAGACATGCTATGAGGATATCCATATAGCATATCCCCAACAAAAGGTTGAAGAGGACTCCCCTTGTGAAGACATCCTTGTCCTTCCCGACAACGGTGCCAGAAAAAGCCTTCATGAGTGCAGCAGCACTTCGTTGGGAGACCCCAAGTGGAAGGTATGATGCAGTACAACATGCAAGTTTCCCTCAGTAAGAAACCGAGGTTATCGAACCAGTAGGAGGAAGGAAACGTCCCAAAGGTGCTACAAGCAACGTGAAGACCTGCACAACACAAACTCAAGACTTTGACCCAACTAACAGTGAGGTTGTCAATCTCACCGGTTGCTGTAACAAAGGATTAACTGTATAGTGTGGAAGGTGATGATGGTTTGCAGCAAGTAAACTGTAATAGTGAAAGATGTATCAATGCTAAAGATTGGATCGGGGTCCATAGTTCACTAGAGGTGCTCTCCTTAGATAAACAACATGGCATGAAGGGTAAACAAATTACAGCAGGGCAATTGACAGGAACTGAGCAAGGCATAACAATGCAATACTAGACAAAAAGATCCTATGAGATTCGATTGGGAAATACAACAATATACATAGACCGCCATCCAACTGCATCTATGACTAGAAATCCACCTTCAGGTTATCATCCGAACTCCCTCCAGTATTAAGTTGCAAGCAACAGATAACTGCTTTAAGCAAAGTGTGTAAGGTAAACAATCCACTTGTTCCATGAACAAGAGACCATTTGTTTCTCCCTAGTGGCAACAACACATCTATAACCGAAGAGAATTCTGTCACTTCCCTTGGAAACTAGAGGCATGAACCCACTATCGAGCATAAATACCCCCTCTTGGAGTCACTAGCAACTACTTGGCCAAGATAGCTACTAACAACGGAGAGCATGCAAGATCACAAACAACACAGACATGATAGAATCAAATAGACAAAACCATTAATCAATCTGACATAGTAATCTCAATATCCATCGGATCCCCGCAAACACAACATGCATGATTACAAATAGATTAGATCTTGATCATGAACAGAGCTCACATGATCTATACATGAAAGCACAAGGAGGAGATACAACCATCTAGCTACTACATGGACCCGTAGTCCAAGGTGGAACTACTCACGCTTCATACCGGAGGCTGGCATGATGAAGAAGGCCTTCGGGATGATCTCCCCTCCGGCAGGGTGCCGAGAAGAACTTTAGATCCCCCCGATCTAGGGACGATGGTGGCGGCGGCTACAGACAGTTTCATGGAGTTCTGATCGGGTGCCTAGGGTTTCTGCATTAGGGCTTCTTATAGGCGAAGGGGCGATCCAGGGGGCCACCAGGGGCGGGGTGGGCCCACCCGCGTGGCCAGGGGGTGTGGCCCTCTGGTGAGCCTTCTCCATCTCGTCTTCTGGCTTCGTGTTGCCCATGGTAAAATATGGACTTTGGCTTTTGTCCTGTCCAATTCTGAGAATATTGATTTTCTGCCTTTCTGAAACCAAAAACAGAAGAAAACAGGCAACTGAGACTGTGGCAACTTGTTAATAGGTTAGTTCCAGAAAAGATATAAAAACACCTCAAAGTATAGACAAAGCAAAGCAAAGTAGATACTAAACAAGCATGGAGCATCAAAAGTTATAGATACGTTTCCGACATATCAGGGTGCGAGCACTGTCAGCCATCAGGGACAAGCTCGGGTGGCACGGTCGATCTGACGGTGATGTGCGGAGACGATGTGCGGCGGAATGTGAATAGTAGACGACAAAGGAGGAGGAGAGCGGTGAGGAGGAAGAGGGACGACAGAGCAGAGGTGTCCGAGTCAAGCTCTAGTAGCGGAATGGGTGGCAGACTAGGCCGGGATCGAGGAACCCTAACACTCGCGCTCGTGTCTATTCGTGTGGAGGAGAAAAGGAGTTTTTCCTTTATCAATTTGTTTTTCCTATCCTGAGCCAGCGTGGGAACAAATGGGCAAGCGGGTTAGGCTCTTCAGTGGCAATTTCTAGTAAATACATGTAATGCAATGGGCAAATGGATACACCTCTTCATTTGGAGGAAAAAAACTCAGGAACCACCTCTCTAGTGTGCTTTTTCTCGCATGTGGAAGAAGTAGGTGTTTGGGCAAAAGCTTACCGCACAGCTGGCTTCTATAGGTAGACTCCCGCATACCGTGAGCCTTGTTGCATGGTTGATAGAGCAGTGGCCAAGCCGGCGGGAGGGGTAGGATCCACACCCGACCCGTCGATGATATATGGGTCGACCTATATAACTATCATATACGGATGTCTACCCCATCTAGCAGCCCTGGCATGATCCTGATGTCGTACGAAATAAAGAGGCGCTCAGGAACTGCGACAGTAGTTAGGATATCTTTTGTAATTAAGTATAGTTTTAGTTTTTGGAGATAATACTTTTGAATAGTGAGGGGCATAAGACCGTCTGAATTATCTCCAATGAATAGAGAGGGCCTCAAATCCTGTGTACCGTGATGTAGTGAATAAAGTTTTTTATCTTAATAAATTGGAATTTTTTATTTGATTGGAATTAGAAACCTAATTTTGTTACTGTTATTGTAATTAATTTCTATATCATTGATGGTGTAAAACATCACTAAAATTTCATTGTCTTCTGTAATGTACTAAGGCGCATCTGGTCTGGTGTCGTGCTAGCGCTTGTTCGGCGGATGACGATGTGTCTATTCAACGTAGTTATTCCTGGCGGCTTTTCTTGCTGGTTGCCAACACGAGCATGACGATTAGATGTGTGCCTCGAGGTTTAGAAGCGTCAGGGCCTACCCTACGTGTTATAGTGATATACTAGAACATAAAAGTGCGCTTTGCCGCGCCCACCCATCTTCAAGAAGAATTATAAATTTTTATAAGGAAATCTACACATTACAATCTAAGAGAGATTGAACATATTGCCCCTCAATGGAGGTGGTAGGGCATATTTGTTCGATGTCCATCTGAATTGGAGATGATAATGCATCACAAACAGACGTCAATAAGACAGTAGTTTGTATAATGAATCCACATTCTAGAGGTTGAAAGTTCCTGTGGGAAAAGTATGATTAGATCCAACGGTTAATATAGTGGGTATTTTAGACATTCCCGATGACAGTTATTATTCCCGACATTACTGATTCTATGGAAACAAGATCTCACGCCCGCGTCGGCCATGGCTGCTTCCGGCTCCGACGACCGGACACGCCCCTCTCGCCGCGACCTGACCTAGGAGGTGCTCGTCCGAGGTGGATGCAGCCGTGCAGCTCCCCGACCTGGGAGGTGCTCGTCCTGCTTTGTCCGACGCCCCGTCACTGGAGGCACGACCTGGAACGCGCGACGTGCAGGTAGTCCACGGACCACGGTGGTGACAATGGCGACGTGGTCCTCTTCGTCAAGACGTCAAGGGCTTCAATACGCTGCAAGGTCCTCTGATATCTCTAGTGGCACTGTTGGCGGTGTACTAACGTGGTGTCCGTGCCGCCGCCGGTGACCACGTCGTGGCCACGCTCCCAACCACCACCTCGGCACAACAAGTTTTCTGGTGCCCGCCTCCTCCGATGAAGGTACAACAGGCAACACAGGAGCTCCGTATCATTCTTACCTTCGCCGGCGAGGAGCCACTCCGTATCATTCTTTCCTCTCGCCGGTACTTCGTCTTTGTCCATGATCCATACCGGCGGCGCAGTAGTTGTGCATAAACCTGGGCGCCGCTCCCGGCAGGACTGCCTCGTGCTCCATGGCCTGGCGGCGGCGCGGTAGCTGTGCGTGGGTCGTGGACCTTCTGTGGCGCAGCGCAGGGCTCGTGGCCAGCGGGTCAGAGTGTAACTATGTCATCGTCTACGACCTCAGGGCAACGAGGATAACGTTGGAGGCATAGGGGGGCTCGTCGCCGGCAGGACGGCGGGCATCATGCTCGCTATCGGGCCTGCTTTTATTTTAATTTTACAAGGAAATTAATTTTTTAGGGTCGTGTGCCTATTTTGCCCTCCACTTGCCAGTAACAATCGTACTGGTCACGATCTTAACTCCAGTATGATTTGATACAAGCCTTTGAATCCACGGAAATAAACGGTCCTTATTCATTTGAGGGTATCTCAAAATACCTCTTATATTATATTCAATAGTGCAACAAGATTTACACACTCTAGCAAATAATTGATTAACATCAGGATACGAAGCTCCAATTTAAATTGAGATGGTTCGTCAAATTGTGCGGAATGGTTCTTCACTTTGTACAATAATTTAAGAGATAAGGTATGTAAAACTGTTATAGGCAAGTAGGCTTAACCTAATTACTTTCACTAAATCTAAGCTGACTCTTATATACTTCAAACCAACAGCAGCAGAAAAAATGAGCATTGAGCTGCAACATAGGGATGAGCACAAACCAGGAAGTAGAGAAGACACTGAAGTGAAATAAATAACTTTTGAGGACCAGGAACAACCGAGGAAGCACAAATAGGAAACTCGCACAATACCACACACACATTGCTTGAGGAAACACTTCTGAAAATACAGGTGTTTAGTTGATTCATTCCAATAAACCTAGTATGAAAGAGAAAAAACGAAAATCATAAATAATACTTCAAAAACAATCAATCCAAATTTTGCCACAGATGCTTGTCTTCCCTTGGCCACACCACCTTGCTCTCCTCCTACACCCTCCAATTCTCGCCCCTTTCCCCCACTCTCTCTCTCTCTAGGGTTTGAGAGTCTACATAGAGTCACCGAGCCAAACCAAGGCCTCTCCTACTGGTGATGTCACTCGGAGATGGTTGAGGGGAGGTTCGTAGTGTATAGTCGGTTTGTGTTGTGTGGTGTCCCCTAGTGGCATCTAGGAGTAGGGTACCGTGAGATCCTGACGCATGGCTTAATAGGGTTGATAGGATACCCATACAATAAGTTGCAACTTATTTTTTGAAAGCTTATATAAAAAAACTCTAAGGTTAAGCGTGATTGGCCTAATGCAATTAGAGGATGGGTGACCAACCAGGAAGTTGTTCCTGGATGCGCACGAGTGATGAAAAAGTACTTAGAAAAGACTAGTGTTGGTCTATGAGACCAGTCTAGAGATCCTAGTAAGCTGTCAGGGATGACAGTCATCGGTTCGGAGAGACCAGGGCGGTACCGATGGCCGAATGCGGTACATCTTGCCGATGCTCTTCATTTTTGCGTGGCTCCGATGGCAAGGGTAGATGCAAGCGGTGGAGCAGAAGGCAGTGATCTCTGCCAATAAGGATGCTTCTCTAGAGTTTGGGCAGCTGGCGCCTATGAGCGGAGCTAGGTGGCTCGTGGCGGTGGTGGTTCTGCTCTCTATGCTCCTATGTGGGAGCCCCGTGTGAGCGAAGTTGCTGTCCTCCAGCCAGGTCAAATAAGCTCGTCTTGCAACCTCCAATTTTGGAGGTGAAAATCGCTCTATAGATGGTGGTGGGTTCATCCTTCCCTCTCTACGTCAGCCACCATGGAGATGGAGGTGATGAAAGCTGGGATGACGCCTTGTTGCGTCTCAGGCGACAGGGATTGCAAGCTGCTCTATGTTTCGAAGTTCATTAGCGAAGGATGATGTGCGACAGCCGTGCCCGTCTTGCCTACGCTTCTTCAGGTCAAAATGCGACCCTCCTCGGCCACGTCTCGGTGGTCGCGCTTCCACCTGGCCTCAGGCCTATTGGGAGGATCTTCAGCTCCAACCAGGCACTCCACGGAGGTACCAGACTAAGTGGTTCATCCATGGCTCCGACGTCACTAGCCTGGCAGCGGAACTTGCCAAGTTCTAGCGATGGAGAAGGATTTCGAGGACCCGATTGCATTTTGCTTTTCTGTCCGAGCTCATTTTTGTAAAAGTAGAGGCTCTTATTGTAATTCCTGCATTTTACTTGAGCCTGTTTATAATATGTAATCCCATCGACGATGATTGGACAGTTTTTGGGTCCTTCTGGACTCATTTTGTTCTCATCCTTCTTTTGAGGGAATTTCACTTTACACCACATATTAGGGTTGTCGTTGCACAAAACAACTTGAAGTTTTTTTTTGCAAAGAAATCAGTTTTCGAAGTAATTGTTTGCACAGAACCAGCTTGCTTACGAGTGAAAATTTGGTGTACATAAGCATCAACGATCCTTTTCTTAGAAAAATAAAAAAAAAATCATATTTTTGAGTTCTAAAAAATTCTGAAAATAATTCGAGATGTAGCCAGTGATGTATATTAAAAATGCTTAGAATATCATTTGGAAAAATATGTGTTTTGAGCTACAGAAAATGACAGAACTATAGATCTGAGTATAATTATTTCAAATCTCACATAAAAATCAAACCTTTTCATTTTTATGTAGCCTAGAATATAAAACTTTTCGAATTGGTACTTTGCACGTCTGTGGGATACATCATTAAAGTACTTTTATAAAAAATATCCACAATTTTTTAATTTATAAATGTAGTTTTTAAATTTTTTAATTAGCAGGGAACAGTGGAGCTCACGAGTCAAAAGGACTTTCGCTTGCTCTCCTCCTCCTTTTTTTTTCGTTCCGCTTACGCAGTGGGCCGGTCAAGCCTCCCCTTCCTTCTGTACTACTCTGTCGGCCGGTAACCTGGGAGTAGAGCTGGACTGGGTTGTCCACTGATGGGCCGTGCGGTCGGGTCCATCCGTCGGCGACTCGGGGCTATACATAGGCTGCGGTTAAGCTAAAAAAAAAAACGGTTTTGCGGTTTTGTTGACCTTGGAAGCAGTGCCTCTGCCTCCTTACCCTCGCCGGCTGGCCAGCGTCGTCGATCCCGCCGGCCACCGGCCACCGCATCACCCCTGTGCCTCTCCATGGCTACGGCGGCCGTTTCGCCTGCCACGGAGAAACCCGAGCCCTCAACTCCTAACGACCATCTCCCTAGGTCAGTTACGCGTCCCTCTCGCTCGCTCGGGCCGCTGCCCCCCGCCCCCCCTCGGCCCCTCCTATCCTCTTTGCTTACTACTGTTTGCTTGTTGTTGTTTTTCCTTTCTGGATAGAATTCTGGTCGTTTTTTTGCTCCTTAGACTCAATTCTACTCGGACTCTGGGCGCGGTTTGGAGACACGGTGGTACTCGTGACTAAATTGTACCCAAACAGCCAGACCTTTTACTTGTTAGATAGACTAGATTCTACTCTGGTTTTGGTTGGAATTTCCGTACGCTATGTTAGATGGAGAAAACGATGTATGCTTGTGCTTGAGGATTTGCTGCCGCGTGTTTCTGTATCATATCTGTACCAGTTAACTGGTGATGCAGAAATTTCATTTCTGTGATGTGTGACCCGATTTTCCTTCCTGCAGGCCCAGTGTGGTAATTTCATGGGATTCCGAAGGTAACAATCTCTCTTTGTGTCAGCTCTCCTAAGATTAGGAGACGAAATGTTCTATTCAATGTTCATCCCTCATGTTATGTTAATGGAGTAGACCATGGTGGAGAACAATGAGGCCATGTAATTCCTTGTGTCAAATTATTACATGGAGCTTTTCCTTTCTGAGATGCAATTTAAAACAAAAACACCTTAGAAAAATGGTCGGTCATTAACCCCAATTATATCCATTCTATGGGTTGTAAAGTAGAGGCAGACATATTGTGTATCCGTTAAATTAAAAGGTGAATCCAATAGCATATACTGAAGCAGCTCGTTAAATCTCGTGGGAGACAACGGGTCATAGTAGGTTTGTTGTGTAGTTGTTTTGTTTCTCTATTTTTCCTTTGGCCAAGTTGTTCTGTACTAACTTGTTTTTGTCGGTTTTGTCGACTTCCCAAGTAACGTCTCACTTAGCATTAATTCCCATACAGTTGGGGTGATGTCTCTTACCACACTTGCCACCAGTGATTGGGCCTTCAGCTATTTCCATGGGCATTGAAGATGACACTTATTTCAATTTTGGATTACATGCAGCGTTATGCAAGCATGCAGAAACCTGCGAGTTGGAGTCGGAAGCCTTCTTGATTGATCCTGCTCTGCTTCCAACTCTAGAAGGTCTACTTCTCGAACTGTATGCAATGTTGCGCCCAAAGCCAGTTGACTATGAGCAACGACATACCATGATAGAAGTCTTCAACAAAATCACCAAAGATATTTTTGGTAAGAGATGTTTCTGTCTATTGAACTTGCTCTCGTTTTGAATTATACGCCCATGTAAAATTGTAGATAAACCAATTGAGATTATCACATTGATGCATGGTTGTTGAACACTTATGATCTTATAGATCGCATGTCACATGCACATGTGCAATTAGGTGAGCTCACAGGTAGTCAAACAACAGTGCACATTCCTAAGTAACAGTGTCTATTAATTTAGACACCTGCCAGTTAAGATGAACATGTGGCAGCTGAATAGTTTTCATCATTGGCGAAGCCAGCGGCGAGAACCTGTGGGGCCAGACTTCTTAGATACCAGGGATCAATACACAAGTATCTATAAATTGAAGGTGTTTTACGAAAAAGCTGTGCTTCAGCTGACCCCACAGCTTACGCGTAGCGCCGCCGCTGGATCTCACCATGTACTTCTTATGAATAGCGTATGCCTAAAGTGTCAAACTTCTTATGGATTAGCAGCGGTGGAGCCAGGATGATAACCCTGTGGGGTGAAAACCTTAATACTCAAAGATTTTACCTAATTTTTAGTTTTTTTCTATGAAAACACACACATATATATGAAGGTTTTCCTAAAAAGCTGTAGAGTCAGCTGACCCACGGCCAAAAAATGGATCCGCCACTGTGGATTAGTTTATTCTAAAAGTGGAAATACCTAATTAACAGTGTCTATTCATCTTTGTGGTAGTTGGTTAGTGCATGTGTTCTCCAAAATCGAGATATCAATTTTATGGAGTTTTCGTCTCCGTCTGAATATTTGAAATTTCCGTCATGGTGTGACTATTTCTCGATTGATGCTCGTTTCAGGTGAAACAAATGGGTTTCCAGTTGTAGAAGCGTTTGGGTCATTCACGATGGACTTATTTACTGCTAAAAGTGACCTTGACCTCTCTGTCAACTTTAGCAATGATATGGATGGTCAATTTGCTCGCATGGAACAGATTTCTGTTATTAGGAAGCTAACAAAAGTTCTACGTAAGTATCAGAGTAAGTATTGTCTTAAGAAGATTTCTTCATATCTCTCCCAACATTTCTTTTCTGCGGATGCAGGTTTGTTGAAAACTTTGTCTTAAATTTTTATTCCGTTTTTCTTATAAAAATATGTACTGGAACCAAGGCTTGACTGGAACTTATAGATTTGAGGAAGCGATTAAACTGGACTGGCACATTAACTACAAAAATATTATGTATGGATCAATCTTGAAGTGGCCATAAAATTTAATAAAGTGCATAACTAAGTAGTTGTAAGAGAAACCGGTCATGCAATACACGGAAAGCAATCTTGTAGTTAGCTTGCACCGGCATATGCAGACAACAGTCACAATGCAACATTTACCGTAAGTACTGACACATAAACACTATTTTGTGCATATTAAAGTTGTTTTTAAGGGAAAGCTAAGAATACTAATATGTGGGATTAAAAACCTTGGTTTGATGTTTACCCGAGTTATAAATTTGGCACTGCAACCGTTAAATCTGGATTATCCTCTACGAAAGCCAAAATGTTCTAAATGCCATACAAGGTGGTTATAACTTATAAGACTGCTATTGCGAGTAGGGAGCAGTGCTGACTTATTTGGGCACTTGTAGAAGTTGTTAGACGAGTAGATGGGGAAAGTGGGTATCTTGAAGCTAATTATGTATGTTATCAAGTGGTTTGTTGCATTCCGTTAGCTGAAGTGTATCTAATAAGGATCTAGGGGTGAGACTACAGTTTTTTTGATCGAGGTGTTTTTAAAATATTATTACTTCACGAAAAAGGGGAAACTCAGTTGGAAGTTCTTTCCAGTGGAAGTTGAGTTTAGAGCCCTTTTTTTGTTTCTGAAACGGTAAATTTGTGAGGAGATGGTTTTGGATGGTGTGTATGGAACCCTCCCAACGCGGGGTCATAGTTTCTAACGTCCAATTTAAGTTCAAATTTGTAATTTTGTATTCCCTGTGTTTTCTCTCTCTATAAACTGTAAGATAGGCCATGTACCAAAAATGTAAAATTGAAATAATTTAATTGGTTATCTTCCATGTTCCATTTGACGTGATGTTACATTGCATGTTAATTTAATAGGATCAGCACTGCTTTGTTTGATGTCAGCAAATTGTTCACGCTGAATACATATTTGGCATGTGATCAACTGCTTAGTAGAAGCCTTTTCTTGCTAATGTTAATGTGTTCCTTATTTCTTATCTTTATTTTTAATTTCAGGTAGTGGTCGTTGTTATGGGGTTTTACCTATTGTAACTGCTATAGTCCCTGTGTTGAAGGTTACTGACAAGGGAACTGGGGTTGAGTGTGATATTTCAGTTGAAAACAAAGATGGCATGTCACGATCAATGATATTTAAACTTGTTTCGTCGATTGATGAAAGATTTCAGATACTTTGTTTTCTGGTATTGCAATCCTGTCTTGATGTTCTTTTTTTTGGGATATCTAAGTAGCATGAACTTACCCTTGAAGTTGTCTATCCAAAGATATGTCAATGACTTTTTGGTTTATTCTGCAGATGAAGTTCTGGGCTAAGACACATGATATCAACTGTCCCAAAGATCGAACAATGAGCTCGATGGCAATTATCTCCTTAGTTGCTTTCCATTTACAGGTAAAGTGGGGTTGTTACTTTGGTTTGATTTTCTCTCAAACTTCAAGGTCAGGTGTAGTTTGGATATTAGCTGTTATATTGTATCTCTGTTAAGAGGGGCTCTATCTGAGACTTAATACTTAACTCTTTTCCTGTTTGAACAAAGAGAACTACATGCACTTATTCTTTGTAAATGTGAAGTGCAGACCCGGCATCCTCCAATATTGCCTGCATTTTCTGGCTTATTGAAAGGTACTCCCTCTATTGAAGTATTACATGTTATTCTTTTTTTCTCATTGCTACTATATTTTCTGGCATCATATTTCTATCATCTGATTTCTGGTTAAAGTATTAATTAAACAAACAGTAAGATAGTTTCTATCCTTTTGTAGATGGTGCAGACATTGCAAATATTCAGAAGAACGTTGTGCTATTCGAGGGGTTTGGGAGCAGTAATAAAGAATCTGTTGCTGAACTTTTTGTATCACTAATGAGTAAAGTGAGTTACTTTAGAGTTTGCTTGAATTAATGATGGGATGATATCAAGTGCAAAAGCACAAATTGGTGCAGGCATCATTTTTTTACGATGCATATGCTTTGACGATGTTTTCTATGCAGTTCCACTAATGAGTAAAGTTAGCTATGCATGGTTTGACGATGCATATGTTTTGAAAGTATTTCTTATATACTTCCAGTTCCGTGAAGCAAATTTCTTTTCAGTTAATCTTAACTCCAGCATGTGTCCATCTAAACTCAACCTGGCCTGCTGGAACGGATGACATTGTTCAGTTGAGCTATGACATTGTTATCTTTTGTCCCTCGGAACATTTCCCCTAAATAATTTGGCTTTGAATAAAGTACTTTGTTTCCTCAGAGAACATGATTATATCACCTGACTCCATCATCTACTGTATAGCTAGTTTCACTCATAGCTGAGTTTTCAGTTTTTTCTTTCTTTTTTCTGGCAATGTGGCTGCATATGGGCTCACTCACGTCACATAGTTAGCATGTGCTAATTTCCTTGTGACCTCGTATTGCAATGGCCCACATGTTGCTCTTGATGCTCACATATACTTCTGGCTTATCTCATGCAGCTTGTAGCAGTAGAGGGTTTATGGGAAGAAGGGCTCTGCGCCAGTAATTTTGATGGATGCTGGATCTCGAAGACCTGGAAAAGAGGAATTGGTAACTTGAGTGTAAGTTTCCTATGAATTTGGGCTGACAAATTGTGCAGAGCATTGTTTATTAAATACAGTCATTTTTTGCAGGTTGAGGACTTCTTGGACCGGTCTCAGAATTTTGCCAGATCGGTGGGGAAGGTGGAGATGCAGACCATCTGTGAATTCCTAAGGGATACTGTTTCGAAATTGACTGATTTCTTTAAGGGTAACATTGATGCACTGACACTGAAGATCCTTATTTTTGGTGCGGTCAATGAGGATGTGCCAGCCAGGCAGCCCAGTCCGAAACATGGTAAGAGTAAGAGGAAGAGGGACTCGCGATATGAGAAGCAGCAAAAGAAAGGGAAGCATACCGCATAAGCTGGCCGTTCTGCTAATAGCACTGCTCCTATTCTACCAACTCCCACTGCGTTGATGCCTCCTATTTTGCGAACTCCCACTGTGTTCATGCCTCCTATTTTGCGAACTCCTCCTGTGCATCAATTAGGCTCCACCCAACCAATATATCAGTTTGGGCCTGTACCCCAGCATCCGACGCCTCCTCCTGGGTTTGCTTACAGGCTGCCACAAGAGCATTTGCATCCAGCTCCTCATATGATGGGCCAACCACAAGGCAGTTTCATCCACCCGAATCCAGGGATTCAACTGCAGCAGCATGCCCAGCATATGTTTGCTTCTATGCTAGCCCACGAGCGGGCGATTAATGGGTCGTCTCACTCCTCGTATGGTTATGATGAGAATGGCAGGTTGTTACCTTACGGAATCAATCCGAATTACCGGAGAGTATGACAGGTGCAGCTTGGGGGGTGTCCATGTCCATGTAGCTAGCTTATTGGTGGAAATCATGTTGTTGATTCTGTTGTAAAATGGAATGTGCATTGCCATTCTAGTAGCAGCTTTTTTTTCCGGGGGGAGGGGTCTAAAGTAACACCAGAAAAGAAACAGAAAGCTTGTAAGGTTCATCTGTGGCGGGTCCGTGGATTGTAAGGTTATTCCAGACTCGGTTACTGCTCAATCTTGAAGAATTGTTGATTCGTAGCATGGATGAAGATTTGAGATGCCCAGAAATGCATGCAGCGACTCTAGTAGCTGCTCAGTCTTGAAAAACTGTTTTATAGTTGAGCGCACTAGTAGCGGATGATTGTTTTGTAGTTCATGTCTTTGCATTGGAGTGAATGTGTGTACTTTGGAGAAACTGGTGCAGCGTGGGAATGTAACTGCGCCTGCTTGATACTGATAGATGTTGCAGTGTTGCTATATACTACTATCATCGTCATCACATTACTATAGCAATTAGCAGGCAATAGTATTGACTGCATCTCGAAGAAAAAAATAATATGCTGTGACGACATCAGCTGTTGGTCGATCAGGCATCTGAAAGTGACACGAGAATGGTCGCATCTGCGTGCAGATTATGCCTAGCTAGCTTCTTGTTTGTATCAGATGCGAGAACGCTAGCCTTCTAGCTAGGCTGTATATGAAACAAGTAACCGGCTGCTCCAGACCATTAATTCCGCCCATTGTATGCTTGACCCGGCCGGCCGCCCACCGTAAATTGGTCGGCCGCGGGTGCGGGTGACGATGGCGGCGAGAAAACTTCAGTGAGAATACGAGAGATGGATTCAGTTCATCTCACGTAGCCAAGAACACGGTGCTTTCCGGCGAAAGGGATCGATGCCGATCCTCACTTGGCCGATGCGCCTCGTGGTATATGTTGCAAATGTTTTCCTGGACCAAGTACTATGCGCCTTGATTAACTGGTCTCGCTCCTGAGAACGATGTGAGCAAATGCATGTACGCACGCACCCGCAGCATGACCTAGCCACTTGCATGTAAGTAGGACAAACCAGGAGACCGGCAACAGGGATGATGCAGAAAGGCCTTCCACAATGTTGCAAAACAGCGGTGCCAAATTGGTTTGTGGCTCCGATAGCCGGTGCTCATACACTACCAGTCCGGTGTCTAAACAATTTTTGTAGGCATCGAAGCAATTAGAAGCACCGATGCCCAACTCCTCCAGCTAAAGCCAGCGGATCTGGAGTGCCATACCTTGCCGTTCTAGATCAGGGACACCTAGGCCTCCAGGGGTCGTGGGGCGGCTGACTCTAACTCCAATTTACGTGGCAGTGGCCACCGTTTGCTTCTTTGCATCCATCCCAGAGGAAGCCTCGCTGAATCTTGGTTAGTTGTTTCAGGGTCTTCTTGGGTGGCGCATAGGCGATCAGCTGGTGGACATGGATGGTGCACAAGACTGATTTGACGAGTGCCAATCGGCCGGACTTCTGCATCAATCCTGCTTTCCAAGAGGGGAGACGACCTGCTAAAAGATCACGGATGCCGCCTAGAAGGGGGGGGGGGGTTGAATAGGCGGTTTAAAACTTTTACAAGATGGGCTTAACGATGGTGGAATAAAACTATCGTTTTCTTTTGTTAAGCACAAATCCTATATATAGTAGGGTTCACCTATCTGCACCAACAACTTATGCTAAGCAAATCAAGCAACAATGTGATAGCAATAAAGAATAATTTAAGCACGAAGGCTATCACAATGTAAATTGCATAAGTAAAAGGCTCGGGTAGAGAGATAACCGAGACACGCGGGAACGACGATATTTTACCGAGTTCCTTCCACAATGGAAGTATGTCTCATTGGAGGGGTGGACGGTACTAAGACCATCAACACCACAAAAGGCCTCACCCTATTCTCCCGAGCACCCGCCGCACGACAAGCATTCGATCCACTATGGGACACTTGAGGGTGGTCACCAAACCCGTACAAAGATTGGGGTAATCTACACAACTTAATTGGAGGCTCCCAACAAATGCCACCAAGGCCATAAAACCGTCTAGGGTTCCAAGAACCCAAGAGGGACAAGCTTCAATGATTATCACGAACCAAATCCTCCGAGGAGAACTCAAACCGATGCACCGAATGCAAAATGCAAGAACACCACAAAGATGCTTCAATCCCTCACTCTCAAGTTCCAACAAAGCTACTAAAGCTATTGGGAGAACAAGAGAGGAAGAATTAAAGAGGAACACAAAATCCCCCAAGATCTAGACCCCAAAGATACACTCACAAAGAGATGATATGGCTTGGTCAATTTGTAGATCTAGATCTCCTCTATCTTCCCTTCAAATAAGAGCAAGAATCATTGGGGGGAAAAGAGAGTAATAAAGCTTCAAGAATAAGACCAAATGGGGGAAAAGCTTAGAAAAAAGAACGACGAAGAAGCACACAAAAAGAAAAAAGGGAAAGGGTATTTATAGAGGACCCAGAAAACTGCCCGTTGGGGCGATTTTCCTGAACGGGCCGGTAGTACCGGAGAGCCCCGGTACTACCGCACCTGTCAGCCCAGCAGTGCACAAGCGACACGAGTGACATGTCAACATGGAGCAACAGCGATCGAACTGGGTGCAGGGGATCGGGGCGACAGGCGGGGCTGCTAGCGATGCGCACAGCGAGCAAGCGGCGACAATGCGCGATGTGAGGCGCACGCGAGTGATGTCTACGCACTTTTATTCTTATAGATAGTTGTTGGGCCTCCAAGTGCAGAGGTTTGTAGAACAGCAACAAGTTTTCCTTAAGTGGATTACCCAAGATTTATCGAACTCAGGGAGGAAGTGGTCAAAGGTATCCCCTCTCAAGCAACCCTGCAATCAAGATACAAGAAGTCTCTTGTGTCTCCAACATACCCAATACACTTGTCAGGTGTATAGGTGCACAAGTTCGGCGAAGAGATAGTGAAATACAAGTGGTAACGGTGCCAGAAAATAGTTTGATGGTGAGGTAAAGACTAAAGGCAAAAGTATGGAAGGAAGCAAACATGCAACATATCTAGATGCAAACAGTGTTTCAATGTTTAGAAACAAGGCCTAGGGATCATACTTTCACTAGTGAACACTCTCTCATATAAATATCCTCTCTTCATAATACTACTCTTAACTACTCTCCGGTTGGACACTCTAATCCACGGTAGGGCTATAATAGCACACCTCAAAGTCCGTCTTCTCCAATCTAGATAACCCCACACTGTCACCTTGAGCGCTAGATGGTTCCAAGAAATACCACAATCTCATAGAGACATCCAACTTCAAATATAACTCGTAACAAATATTCAATCTAGCCAAAGTGCCACACACGGTATGCCCACTGTCACTTTCACACACGTGGAGAAAATCGTAGATCTATTAAAGCACAAAGAGTATTTATGTAGACTCAAGCCTAAGTGCCACCATGGCGTGCACGCTGTCACTTTCACACACATGGGGAGAGCAGAGATCTAATGAAGCACTTGAGTAGCAAGGTAGATCTACTTGATTACAAAGCTCATGACCACAAGATCATGCATAGAGAGAGATGAACACATAGCTACCGGTAGATCCCTTAGCCTCGAGGGAGAACTACTCCCTCCTCATCATGGGAATCAGCAATATCGATGGAGATCGATGGAGATGGCTCCAGTGGCACTTCCCTGTCCCGGCAGGGTGCCGGAACAGAGACTTTCTGTCCCCTGAATCTCCCCTTCGGTGGCGGCGGCGCAGTGGAACTTTTTCTAGAAGTATGATGGATTCTTTTAGGGTTTTCTCCCTAGGGGATTCTTATAGGAGAAGGAGGCAAGGTCGGTGGGGGGGGCCAGGGGGCCTCCACACCCATGTAGGCGCCACCAGGGCTTGCCCGCGCCTGGGGGGTGCGGCCACCCTGGTGTCCTACTCCGTCTCTGCTTCGTGGTTCCGTGTTGGTCTGGGAAAAATAATGACTTTGGCTTTTGTCCCGTCCAATTCCGAGAATATTGATTTTCTGCCTTTCTGGAACCAAAAACAGAAGAAAACAGGCAACTGGCACTATGGCATCTTGTTAATAGGTTAGTACCAGAAAGTGTATAAAAATACCTCAAAGTGTAGACAGAACATAGCAAAGTAGATACTAAACAAGCATGGAGCATAAAAATTATAGATACATTTCCTACGTATCAAGCATCCCCAAGCTTAACTCCTGCTCGTCCTCGAGTAGGTAAGTGATAAAAAGAATAATTTTTAAGGTGACATGCACCATCAAAACCAAGATCAAACCATTTGCAAGCATTAAAAGCTGGGATCAAAGAACTCTAGACATGTGCATGAAAGATGGAGTTCTAACAGTAAGACAAAGTAACTATGCATGCAACATGAAAGGCTACAAACAAAGATAATAAATAACATGCATTGAAAAACGTTTGTTTGTTTCACATACAGAAAACATGGCATAGTGGCAATCAGCTTGTCCCTCATAGAGTAGCAAATAGATGCATAGGACACCTTCAAAGTTCACAAGGGTGACTAGAAACAAATAGCACAAGAACAAGTAATATCACAATATGCATCAATCAATAAGTTTTGGGACACTGCACATAGAACTAAGAATGGCAACTATGCTCTCTTAATGGTGCCTAAAGTTAGAAGGCGGAGACTCAATAGTAGTGGAAGAAAGGCCCTTCATAAAGGTAAGCAGGGATTTCAAGTTTCAAAAAGAGCTTCCAAAAATTATGGTACTTGTTAGCTTTTAGCCCTCATTGCTCCTATCATAAGCATCTTGAAGTGATTAAGGTTAAAGTGAACAAACTATGGAGTATATGCTTGGCAAAGTATAAGTTGGCAATCTCAAGTCCCTTGAATACGAGGGCCACACCTCATGCTACTCAACTTCAGTCACCTGTAAGTTCTTGTCATTGTAAGTACATGCGTATCATAGAGAACCGCCAACAGGGCACCCCTTACACATGGTACATGAGCTATCCCATAACCAAAATGACAAGGCAAGCAGACAATGAGCATCTCAGCGATCTTTTTATTTACTATGTGCATAGATTTTTATTGAGGATGCTTCATAGATAGCTCACTATGGTGATGCTGCAAGTTTCCACCATGATTAGGCATGGCTTAGGTTAGCGGTCCAGACGTTTCTCTAACACAAAATACAAACTCCATGGACTTACAAGTTCCCTCTTTATTTCACACCGGTGACATCCACAGACAAAAGAGCATGATATCAACTGAGTACAAAGTACAAGTGCAATATTGAAAACGTTCCCCATGACAACATGGTTCTGCTAATTCCAACGTATAAGTGCAAGCATATACAACATAGACGATACAATGGTTCAAGTTTATTAGGGGCAAAGAATATAAAGTGTGCCATCAAGTTTGTGAGGGCTTTAATCACTAAGTTTTCACATAACAAAATAGTTTTTAATTGGAAGATAGCTGAAAACAAGAATATACTTGGAATGGTGTAACACACCATGCATAGGAGTTTATAGTGGACACTTTGGAAAAACTTGGTTTCTTGGGAGGTGGAAGCATGAGTAGATCTTACTCATACAAGTGGAGGCTAGCAAAATACTGGGAGCAACCAACTAAGAGAGCAATAGTGGCCATAATCATGCAGAGCGACAAAACATTACTAATCAAAGCATAAAGTGGTACTACAAGTCAAGGACTAAATGATCATAGAGGCTATGGTGACTTGTTCATAGTCATAACATGGTTTGATCATGTGCCAAGTCAACCCAAACAAAGCATCAAAGGAGAATACCACAATATTATGCTTTTGTATGCTAAAACAACGCATGATCCCTTCAAGGCACACTAAGCAATCCCAATTGTTTGGAACAAGTCATGCTACAACAATAATCACTAAGCATAAGGTCAAAACAATATCTAGTATGGCATGATAAAGTCTAAGTCACAGTCAAAGCAAGCTCCTCTTGTACTAATCAAACAAGAACTTTCCTACTCTTTTCCAACACCAATCAACTTATTTGAAACAACTCACAAAGATAATAATCAATAAAGACCAGTGAGCTTGTATCACAAATCCACAAAAAATAACTAAAAAGTTCTAAGCTGAAAGCACAAGAAAACTAAGGCTAAACAAAGTGCTAGCAAAAGTGAACACTCACAGAACAATAAGAATGAAAACTAGAGTGTTCTAGGCAATGAAAACAGAGTGTGTCTCTCTCCAAAAGAAGTGTGTTTTAATCAACCAACTTTGTTCAAGCAAACTAAGCAAACAAAAACCAAAGACGAAAATTAAGACGCTCCAAGAACAACACAATAGTGCATGAAACAATAAAAACAAAGTGTCTAGAAAGACCTGAGCTTTTTATTGATGAAGAAGGGGATGACTTGGGCATGTCCAAGATTTGACGCTTGTACCTCTTGGATATTTCTTGGGGTTACACCATGGTGGCATCACCAAGCTTGAGATTTTTTCCATTCTTCATCTCATTACATCATTCTCTCTCTACACCTGAATTTTTTTCCTTCATATAAAACTTCACACAATCTTCATTAGCAACATTAGTTTGTTCAAAAGATATTAGACCTTAGGCAAAGCTTTGGAACAGCAAGACTTTTCACTAAAAACACAAGCTACTGTAGAAAATCTTTCAAAAATCTCAATTCCGCAAAAGAGAACTCAAAAATAAATCAATTAGAAGCAAATGCAAATAATGGCAGAAATCTGTCAAAACAGACCAGCAGGTGGAAACCGATTTTTTCGAAAATCTTCTGTTGCTCAAATAAAAAAGTGTTAAACTAACGAAAGTTATCTAACATTCTGGGATATTTATTCGTAAAGTTTCAGCTCAATTCGACTTATAGAGACTCCTCACGAATTTTTATGGTGGAGCACAAAAATCTGTTTCGGGACAGCAACTCCCTAAATCTTACTTCCCTCTCATTAGAGGTTATTCTTGGCACAAAAAGCAAACAAAAAGGATAAGGAGAGGTCATTACTGAAGTAATAACTTCCAAGATTTAATAAAACTCTTGGGTTATCTCCCAACAAGTGCTTTTCTTTAATGCCTTTAAGTTAGGCTTGATAGTTTGAGAAGATGCTCACATAAGAAATATGAATTGAAGTAAAAGAGAGCATCAAAAAGAAAATTCAAAACACATTTAAGTCTAACCCACTTACTATGCATAGGAATCTTGCACACAAATAAGTTCACAAAGAACAAAGTGACAAGCATAGGAAGATAAAACAAGAGTAACTTCAAAACTTTCAACATAAAGAGGGGAAACTTAATATTGTAGAGATACATAAGACCATGTTTCCCTCTCTCATAATAACTTTTAGTAGAAACATGAATAAAAATAAAAATATAACTATCACATAAAACATTCTTATCATGAGCCACAAGCATAAAATAATTATTACTCTCCACATAAGCATAGTCATTCTTATTAATTGTAGTGGGAGCAAATTTAACAAAATAGCTATCATTATTATTCTCATCACCATAATCATAAAATATAGGAGGCATATTGTAATCACAATTAATTGTCTCCTCAATAGTAGGTGGATTGAAAATATCATACTCATCATTGTAATCAGCATAAATGGGAGGTTTGGTATCATTATAAGCAATAGAATAGCTATCTTCCAAAGCTGGGGGACTAAAAAGATCATTTTCATCAAAACTAGCTTCCCCAAGCTTAGACTTTTCCATAGCATTAGCAATAATGGTGTCCACAGAGTTCATACTAATAACATTGCTATTAGCATGTAAAATAAATCTCCATAGGTTTTTTAATTTTCTCTTCAAACACTTCATGTCCTAGCTCAAGATAAACACTATAAAGCTCTCCAATTTTGTTGTTGTTTTCCATTAACCTAACTTGTAGAGTTCCCAACCTTTAATAAGGTAGAGATCCCTATGTTTACAATGCTAGTCCCTGGAACAATAGCTAGCATCCACAGTTAAGATGTAATATCATGAAACAAGGGTCATAATACAACTTTATAACCAGGAATAAAATAATTCATTACATCTTACATAGCTCATTTGGCTATCTCATTACAATGCAGCAGAAAATAACTATATAGCATGGAGTCCTTCATCTTCAAAGTGCCATAGGCAATCATGTTGGTTGTAGACTTGTAATCCTATTCAACACACTTCACTAACATCAAACAAACTTGCAACATAATAAGTTACAGCCACAAGGGTCAATACATTTGAATTGTATTGGCAAGTGATACTATGGTAGTATAGTGGAGTCTATCATCTATATGATTTTGGCTAGGTGGAGCTTAGGCTTGCTTTGCTCAAAATAGATTTTTCCTTATCATTTGGAAACACTAAGTTTTTGTTTGGTAAAAACTTTCCCAAGGAACCTCCAATATAAATTGGCGAACCTTCACCCTTGTTCAACCACAAGTTTTAACTTAGAAAAATTGGGATGAGGAGATTCTTGATAGCTTACATGTCTTGATGCTCAAATTGTCCTTTGCCAGGGACATGGCTAAGTACTTAGATTTTACACTCTGCAGAGGTGGTGCACTTTCCCCACAAGACTTGGTTTCACCAAGACAAGATCTTTCAGAAGCCTTCCCTTAGACCAGAATGGACGCGTTTCAACCTATCATCCCCTACCACCAACTGTCCATTTGGCTAAGTTATTGCAACCTATATGATCCAGGCAGAGCCCATAATGCCAAGTGGCTTCACTTGAAGCTTCTCAACATTTGACATTTCAAATCTCTTTGTTCCTGGGTGGCAATCCACAAGTGAAATACCAAGTCTTCCCCAGTATACTGGACTTGGTGATGCCCAAGTTTTCCCCAGTATACTGGACTTGTGTAACCACTCAACACAAACCTTTCTTTCCATTCCACCCAGGTGATTCATTCACTTAGTTGTTTTATTAAACAAAACATAAGTCCTTGACTTAGAAATATTCCATAGCATGAATATAATCCACCCTTGTTTTCTACCAGCTAAGCTAAGCATGATAGTAGTAGGAATCTTAACTTAGGATAATTCTACTAAGGTTTCATCTACTAGGATTTACCATGTAGTTTATACTTAGCAAAAAATTCCATGCAAGTCTTACTTAAAAAATATCACTAATGCATAGTGAAAATAATGGGAAAAAAGTATGAAGCATCACTTGCCTTTTTGGTAGAGAATTATAAGTTCACTCCTTGATCTTGCAATAGTCACACTCTTCAAATTCCACTACAATTCAATCAAGCAAGCAATATTCAATCTATCACTCAAGCAACCATCACATAAAATAATAAAAACAAGGCAATGCATGCAAACATGCCAAATATTGTTTTATTTGGAAAAGTGGTTTCTAATAGGTTATAAACATTTGAAAACACCTATTGGTCATTTACAAAAGTGGTAAAACCATTTGATATTAAGTTAGTGAAAAATGGCCACTTTAAATCATTATTTTTGTTTTGCTAGAAAGGATTTAAATCCAAGTAATATTATCTAGTGTTTGGCAAAAACATTTCTAAACACAAAATGTTAGTGTTTCATGGTCAAGTGTTTAATATTAAAACCATTTGCAAAAGGTTTTACCTATAAACCATTTTTATACCAAATCAATATTTTATGTTGTTGAAATTGTTTTTTTAGCAAAGTAATAATTTATAGGGTTCAACAAATATATTTTTAAATCCTAAAACTTGGTGTTTAGGGTCATAGAGTTTAAATCAAAACATTTCCCAAGGGTTTTTCTCCAAAAGCATTTTTAACATAATAACTTATTTGACTAGAAATGTTCTAAATCAAAGATTCATCTTTTAATTTCACAAAATATACTTTTAATTCCACAAGTTGTTTTATATGGTCAGTAGGTTCAAAACAAACCATTTGCCAAAGATTTTATCATAAAAATATTTCTAGAATAAGTTTTATATCCAAATTATGCATACACAAGTTTCTGCAAAAAGAACTAAGTTTCCATAAGCAATTCACTAAACAAAGTGCATGGTTCGATATAGTTTGTTTTACTGATTCCATTGATATAAAATTTGCAAAATTTGGACGTGTGGATTGAAAGTTATGAATTTTACAAAATCTAATCACTAATAGATCAAATCTGTTTTTAAAACAACACGCAGGGCCACGTGGCGTGATTCTACTGGGCGATACCGATTCGCGTGGATCAACAGATACATGCCGTTAGATCTAAGTTACATCGCACGACACAAATGCTCTTGTACCCCTTCGTTTAAGTCATCTATCCTGGCCTTGCGATCTAAATCCGACGGATAGAATCGCCTTGACTATGATCTGTTGGTGCTGGCGACGGCGAATGGCGGCGCGGCTCTGCTCGCGGTGGTTCTAGCGAAGCAGGAAGCAAAGGAGGTAGAGAATATGCTCATAGTGTTCGCGTGATCCCAGTGAAGCTCAAGGCGGTTTCCTTCTGTCAAGGGGCGCACAAAAACGGCGGCGATTGCTCACCGGAGATGGCGTCGGCGTCGAGCGTCTCTGTTCATCATCGATGGCAGGGTTACAGGTCACGCTAAGGCAAAACGAAAGGCGTGTCAGATGCGCGCGAGAGAGGAGGTTGTAGAGCTAACAACCAGAGAGGAGGGGCGGTCTGTGCTTACGGGGAGGGGTCACCGGAGACGAGGCAGGAGGCGGCGACGCTCTGATGTTGATGTTGCCGAGCCGCTAGTGAACGCGCGGGCTAGCGAGCGGCACTAGGAGATGCAGGGAGCGATGGGGAGCACACATGTGTGTACTGGGAGGAAGGGGGTGGTCGGACGGTGCTGGATTTCGCCGGAGAGGCTCGTCGGAGCAGAGGGGTTCGAGCTTGCAATATGTGCATCCTGGTGGCCGAGGGGAAGCGGTGTCTGGGGGCAATGGAAGAGGGGAGGGAGGCGCTTAAGTGTGCGTGGTCGCTGGCAAGGTTAATTTATCCATCAACGCGAATTGATCATCTCAATCAATGGCAGAAACGGTGAGACGCGGGCGTGGTCACCGCGGGGGGGGGGGGGTGGTGAGGAAGACGGTGACGTGGCCGTGGGTCCTGGCTGTCAGAGAGAGAGAGAGAGAGAGGTGAGGTGGCGTCCAGCAGTCAGTGGGTTCGCGGGTGCGTTAGTAAGTGTGAAACGTTTTCCGCGGAGAGGAGGGAGTGGGCTAGTTGCTGGGCCTGGTGGGCTAGGTTAGCTGGGCTGGGTTCTTTCCCCTTTTTTTGATCTGTTTCATTTTTTTTCCTGATTAATTCAATTATGGTTTTAATTCCATATAACTTTATTTAAATGTTTCTTTTATTTCATTTAAGTTAATTAAATAACTTTTACTCCACTTGGGTAAATTCCACTTATGTTTCCCTGATTTAATTAATCATTTCTATTAGGGATTTTGTCTTTATTCAAATAGAAATAGAATTTTGGTTAATGCCATATTATTTCATTTGAATATTATTTATCCTTTTATTTTATGTGGATTTGGATTATATTCATTCCATTTGCTTATGGATTTGTCCAAGATTTAATTTGGCTTTTAAAATACTCCTTATTTATTATTTCCTTCTTTATCTTATAAAGTCCATATCTTTTTATTTAAAGGTCCAAACTTGGTGATTCCAATTTGTAAAATCTTATTTTACATTTGTTTATCCTTTTAAGTCACTTTAGGATTATTTGATCACCATTTGGTATGGATTTTTAGATAGGTGCTTATTAGCTTTGGAAAAATCAATTTTCTTATCTTATTAAATTCATAAGATTTTATCTATGGCTCCAAATTAAGTGAAACCAATTTCTATGGTTTTATAATAATTGCATTTGTCATTCTTGATCATTTATTATTGTTTGTTGACAAATTTTATATGGATCAAATCCATAGGCTTAGAGATATCTTGGAAATCTCCCATTAGGGTTTTAGGGTTTTGATGTATTTTCCAAGTGTTTACATTTCAAGATGCATTTATGAAGAATGCATTTCACTTGATTTGAATTTTAGTTGGATTCAAACTTTATTCAAAGTTTGTTCAAGAAGGGTTTTGATGTTTCCATTTGGAATCAAAAAGTTTCTTTTCACCCTAAATTTCAACCATTAATTATTTTTATTTTTCACATTACAAAATTTGGAAAATTTTGGGATGTGACAGGCTACCACCCTTAAAAGAAATCTCATACCGAGATTTGGGGAGGCTAGAGGTTACAAGTTGGCTTCAAAACAACTAGGGTACTACCACCCTTAAAAGTTTCCAACTAGATTACATCTTGGCTTGCTTGGGATCTTGATGAAACTTCTCTGGGCAAACATCTGCATAGTGTCCTTTGTTTCCACACTTGAAACAGGTGACAAGGCTGAGATCCTTCATAGGCTTGTTTATCTTGTGTTTCATATTTTCTGGACAATTGCTTGCATAATGTCCTTGGTCACCACAGTTGTAACATGTGACAAGGTTGAGTTCTTCACGTATCTTCTGTGGACAAGTTGATACATAATGGCCTAGGTCTTTGCAGTTGTTGCACCATACTTGGCTAATTTCCTTATACTTCTTCTTCTTCTCTGGACATTCATTGGTATAGTGTCCCATCTCTTTGCAATGGCAACATTGCACTTGGCTTTTGTCCTTCTTCTTCTTGGGTTTCTCCAAAGCTAGGAGTTCTTCTAGTTCATGCTCTTCATATCTCACCTCAAAGGTGGGAAATTCTCCTGGTTTCCTTAATCTTTTCCTTGGATAATACATATGTTTCCTCTTTTGTCCATCAATGGGAGTCATAGTGCATGGAGGTGCAAGTTGAGATTTTCCTTTGTCTTCATCCTTCTTGATAGAAGTTGATTCCTCATGGGGGTTTACAAACTTTTGATGCACTCCACCTTGTTTCCTTTGCTGAACTATGGAATAGATGGGGCATTGGATAGGGACATGATTATTTCCTTCACATAGGAAACAAGTGGCTTGAGATGTGGGGCAATGATTAGTTGGATGTTTCTCTTCATAGTTTGGGCATTGGTATTCATGCTCTTTGGAAGTGTATTCCATGTCTCCACAAATATTGCAAGCTTGAGTTCCTTCTATAATATCATCCTTGACATCATTGTTATCACAAGCTCCTTGGGAAGGGTTGTCTCCCATGTTGATCATTTGATTTGTCACCTTTTGCATCAATTGGGTTTGGGTTTCCAAAAACCTTTGCATGGTTGGGTCTAACTCATTGTTGTTGGCTAAAAACTGAGTTGTCACTTGGTTCAACTGGGTTTGGGTTACTATGAGTTCTCTCATGTGCATCTCTTGGTTGTTGTTGTCACCATCCTTGATGTTGGAGTTTCTTGGAGTAGTCATCTGTTTGGGTTGGATTGGGATTAGAATAGACAATGATTTCTAAGGAAATAATTCTAATCACACACATCACAATTCACACAAGCAATGTTCAAGCAATCACAAACCAACATTCCACTCAAACAACAAAGTTCAAGCACATTTTTAGGCAACAAAATATTTTTGCTACACCACATAAGTTGGCGTGTTGATTTAATCTAAATATGGTGGTCCAACTATATGGTTCACTTGAGATCATTCCATCCTTCTTAGTTGGTTCTTCTTGAACAAGATCATTGTATCCTTGGAGAAATTCTTGCATCTTGGTCACAAAACTTCAAAGGTGATGATTCCTTCTAAGTTGTGTTTCCTTAGTCTTCAAGTCTTGAGTAATATTTCTTGTCTCACTTGTAGTCCTTAGTTATAACCAAGTTGAAGTCCTTGGTGAAAATAAAGTTGAAGTCATTTGAGTTTGGTGAAGTCCTTTGCTCATGGTGAGGTCTTGTTCTTGTTGACGCTTTGTCCATCAAGCTGAAATAGAAAAGATGTAGAATTAAAACCAAAATGGTTGAGGAAAGAGTTTACAAGATTGTTTGTAAATAGGTTTTGGGACAAATACAACTATTATTTCTCTAAGGGGTTTTGTCCAATCCTAGGGTTACAAATCCTATAGGCAACACAGTGCTCTGATACCATCTGTAGAGTTCCCACCTTTAATAAGGTAGAGATCCCTGTGTTTACAATGCTAGTCCCTAGATCAATAGCTAGCATCCATAGTTAAGATGTAATATCATGAAACAAAGGTCATAATACAACTTTATAACCATGAATAAAATAATTCATTACATCTTACATAACTCATTTGGCTATCTCATTACAATGCAGCAGAAAATAACTATATAGCATGGAGTCCTTCATCTTCAAAGTACACAGGCAATCATGTTGGTTGTAGACTTGTAATCCTATTCAACACACTTCACTAACATCAAACAAACCTGCAACATAATAAGTTATAGCCACAAGGGTCAATACATTTGAATTGTATTGGCAAGTGATACTATGGTAGTATAGTGGAGTCTATCATCTATATGCTTTTGGCTAGGTGGAGCTTAGGCTTGCTTTGCTCAAAATAGATTTTTCCTTATCATTTGGAAACACTAAGTTTTTGTTTGGTAAAAACTTTCCCAAGGAACCACCAATAGAAATTGGTGAACCTTCACCCTTGTTCAACCACAAGTTTTAACTTAGAAAAATTGGGATGAGGAGATTCTTGATAGCTTCCATGTCTTGATGCTCAAATTGTCCTTTGCCAGGGACATGGCTAAGTACTTAGATTTTACACTCTGCAGAGGTAGTGCACTTTCCCCACAAGACTTGGTTTCACCAAGACAAGATCTTTCAGAAGCCTTGCCTTAGACCAGAATGGACGCGTTCCAACCTATCATCCCCTACCACAAACTGTCCATTTGGCTAAGTTATTGCAACCTATATGATCCAGGCAGAGCCCATAATGCCAAGTGGCTGCACTTGAAGCTTCTCAACATATGACATCTCAAATCTCTTTGTTCCTGGGTGGCAATCCACAAGTGAGATACCAAGTCTTCCCCAGTATACTGGACTTGTGTAACCACTCAACACAAACCTTTCTTTCCATTCCACCCAGGTGATTCATTCACTTAGTTGTTTTATTAAACAAAACATAAGTCCTTAACTTAGAAATATTCCATAGCATGAATATAATCCACCCTTGTTTTCTACCAGCTAATCTAAGCATGATAGTAGTAGTAATCTTAACTTAGGATAATTCTACTAAGGTTTCATCTACTAGGATTTACCATGGCATAGTTTATACTTAGCAAAAAATTCCATGCAAGTCTTACTTAAAAAATATCACTAATGCATAGTGAAAATAATGGGACAAAAGTATGAAGCATCACTTGCCTTTTTGGTAGAGAATTATAAGTTCACTCCTTGATCTTGCAATAGCCACACTCTTCAAATTCCACTACAATTCAATCAAGCAAGCAATATTCAATCTATCACTCAAGCAACCATCACATAAAATAATAAAAACAAGGAAATGCATGCAAACATGCCAAAGATTGTTTTATTTGGAAAAGTGGTTTCTAATAGGTTATAAACATTTGAAAACACCTATTGGTCATTTACAAAAGTGGTAAAACCATTTGATATTAAGTTAGTGAAAAATGGCCACTTTAAATCATTATTTTTGTTTTGCTAGAAAGGATTTAAATCCAAGTAATATTCTCTAGTGTTTGGCAAAAACATTTCTAAACACAAATTTTAGTGTTTTATGGTCAAGTGTTTAATATTAAAACCATTTGCAAAAGGTTTTACCTATAAACCATTTTTATACCAAATCAATATTTTATGTTGTTGAAATTGTTTTTTTAGCAAAGTAATAATTTATAGGGTTCAACAAATATATTTTTAAATCCTAAAACTTGGTGTTTAGGGTCATAGAGTTTAAATCAAAACATTTCCCAAGGGTTTTTCTCCAAAAGCATTTTTAACATAATAACAATATTTTTATTTGACTAGAAATGTTCTAAATCAAAGATTCATCTTTTAATTTCACAAAATATACTTTTAATTCCACAAGTTGTTTTATATGGCCAGTATGTTCAAAACAAACCATTTGCCAAAGATTTTATCATAAAAATATTTCTAGAATAAGTTTTATATCCAAATTATGCATACACAAGTTTCTGCAAAAAGAACTAAGTTTCCATAAGCAATTCACTAAACAAAGTGCATGGTTCGATATAGTTTGTTTTACTGATTCCATTGATATAAAATTTGCAAAATTTGGACGTGTGGATTGAAAGTTATGAATTTTACAAAATCTAATCACTAATAGATCAAATCTGTTTTTAAAACAACACGCAGGGCCACGTGGCGTGATTCTACTGGGCGATACAGATTCGCACGGATCAACAGATACAGGCCCTTAGATCTAAGTTACATCGCACGACACAGATGCTCTTGTACCCCTTCGTTTAAGTCATCTATCCTGGCCTTGCCATCTAAATCCGACGGATAGAATCGCCTTGACTATGATCTGTTGGTGCTGGCGACGACGAATGGCGGCGCGGCTCTGCTCGCGGTGGTTCTAGCGAAGCAGGAAGCAAAGGAGGTAGATAATATGCTCACAGTGTTCGCGTGATCCCAGTGAAGCTCAAGGCGGTTTCCTTCTGTCAAGGGGCGCACAAAAACGGCGGCGATTGCTCACCGGAGATGGCGTCGGCGTCGAGCGTCTCTGTTCATCATCGATGGCAGGGTTACAGGTCACGCTAAGGCAAAACGAAAGGCGTGTCAGATGCGCGCGAGAGAGGAGGTTGTAGAGCTAACAACCAGAGAGGAGGGGCGGTCTGTGCTTACGGGGAGGGGTCGCTGGAGACGAGGCAGGAGGCGGCGACGCTCTGATGTTGATGTTGCCGAGCCGCTAGTGAACGCGCGGGCTAGCGAGCGGCACTGGGAGATGCAGGGAGCGATGGGGAGCACACATGTGTGTACTGGGAGGAAGGGGGTGGTCGGACGGTGCTGTATTTCGCCGGAGAGGCTCGTCGGAGCAGAGGGGTTCGAGCTTGCAATATGTGCATCCTGGTGGCCGAGGGGAAGCGGTGTCTGGGGGCAATGGAAGAGGGGAGGGAGGCGCTTAAGTGTGCATGGTCGCTGGCAAGGTTAATTTATCCATCAATGCGAATTGATCATCTCAATCAATGGCAGAAACGGTGAGACGCGGGCGTGGTCACCGCGGGGGGGGGGGGGGGGGTGAGGAAGACGGTGACGTGGCCGTGGGTCCTGGCTGTCAGAGAGAGAGAGAGAGAGGTGAGGTGGGGTCCAGCAGTCAGTGGGTTCGCGGGTGCGTTAGTAAGTGTGAAACGTTTTCCGCGGAGAGGAGGGAGTGGGCTAGTTGCTGGGCCTGGTGGGCTAGGTTAGCTGGGCTGGGTTCTTTCCCCTTTTTTTGATCTGTTTCATTTTTTTTCCTGATTAATTCAATTATGGTTTTAATTCCATATAACTTTATTTAAATGTTTCTTTTATTTCATTTAAGTTAATTAAATAACTTTTACTCCACTTGGGTAAATTCCACTTATTTTTCCCTGATTTAATTAATCATTTCTATTAGGGATTTTGTCTTTATTCAAATAGAAATAGAATTTTGGTTAATGCCATATTATTTCATTTGAATATTATTTATCCTTTTATTTTATGTGGATTTGGATTATATTCATTCCATTTGCTTATGGATTTGTCCAAGATTTAATTTGGCTTTTAAAATACTCCTTATTTATTATTTCCTTCTTTATCTTATAAAGTCCATATCTTTTTATTTAAAGGTCCAAACTTGGTGATTCCAATTTGTAAAATCTTATTTGACATTTGTTTATCCTTTTAAGTCACTTTAGGATTATTTGATCACCATTTGGTATGGATTGTTAGATAGGTGCTTATTAGCTTTGGAAAAATCAATTTTCTTATCTTATTAAATTCATAAGATTTTATCTATGGCTCCAAATTAAGTGAAACCAATTTCTATGGTTTTATAATAATTGCATTTGTCATTCTTGATCATTTATTAATGTTTGTTGACAAATTTTATATGGATCAAATCCATAGGCTTAGAGATATCTTGGAAATCTCCCATTAGGGTTTCAGGGTTTTGATGTATTTTCCAAGTGTTTACATTTCAAGATGCATTTATGAAGAATGCATTTCACTTGATTTGAATTTTAGTTGGATTCAAACTTTATTCAAAGTTTGTTCAAGAAGGGTTTTGATGTTTCCATTTGGAATCAAAAAGTTTCTTTTCACCCTAAATTTCAACCATTAATTATTTTTATTTTTCACATTACAAAATTTGGAAAATTTTGGGATGTGACAGGCTACCACCCTTAAAAGAAATCTCATACCGAGATTTGGGGAGGCTAGAGGTTACAAGTTGGCTTCAAAACAACTAGGGTACTACCACCCTTAAAAGTTTCCAACTAGATTACATCTTGGCTTGCTTGGGATCTTGATGAAACTTCTCTGGGCAAACATCTGCATAGTGTCCTTTGTTTCCACACTTGAAACAGGTGACAAGGCTGAGATCCTTCATAGGCTTGTTTATCTTGTGTTTCATATTTTCTGGACAATTGCTTGCATAATGTCCTTGGTCACCACAGTTGTAACATGTGACAAGGTTGAGTTCTTCACGTATCTTCTGTGGACAAGTTGATACATAATGGCCTAGGTCTTTGCAGTTGTTGCACCATACTTGGCTAATTTCCTTATACTTCTTCTTCTTCTCTGGACATTCATTGGTATAGTGTCCCATCTCTTTGCAATGGCAACATTGCACTTGGCTTTTGTCCTTCTTCTTCTTGGGTTTCTCCAAAGCTAGGAGTTCTTCTAGTTCATGCTCTTCATATCTCACCTCAAAGGTGGGAAATTCTCCTGGTTTCCTTAATCTTTTCCTTGGATAATACATATGTTTACTCTTTTGTCCATCAATGGGAGTCATAGTGCATGGAGGTGCAAGTTGAGATTTTCCTTTGTCTTCATCCTTCTTGATAGAAGTTGATTCCTCATGGGGGTTTACAAACTTTTGATGCACTCCACCTTGTTTCCTTTGCTGAACTATGGAATAGATGGGGCATTGGATAGGGACATGATTATTTCCTTCACATAGGAAACAAGTGGCTTGAGATGTGGGGCAATGATTAGTTGGATGTTTCTCTTCATAGTTTGGGCATTGGTCTTCATGCTCTTTGGAAGTGTATTCCATGTCTCCACAAATATTGCAAGCTTGAGTTCCTTCTATAATATCATCCTTGACATCATTGTTATCACAAGCTCCTTGGGAAGGGTTGTCTCCCATGTTGATCATTTGATTTGTCACCTTTTGCATCAATTGGGTTTGGGTTTCCAAAAACCTTTGCATGGTTGGGTCTAACTCATTGTTGTTGGCTAAAAACTGAGTTGTCACTTGGTTCAACTGGGTTTGGGTTACTATGAGTTCTCTCATGTGCATCTCTTGGTTGTTGTTGTCACCATCCTTGATGTTGGAGTTTCTTGGAGTAGTCATCTGTTTGGGTTGGATTGGGATTAGAATAGACAATGATTTCTGAGGAAATAATTCTAATCACACACATCACAATTCACACAAGCAATGTTCAAGCAATCACAAACCATCATTCCACTCAAACAACAAAGTTCAAGCACATTTTTAGGCAACAAAATATTTTTGCTACACCACATAAGTTGGCGTGTTGATTTAATCTAAATATGGTGGTCCAACTATATGGTTCACTTGAGATCATTCCATCCTTCTTAGTTGGTTCTTCTTGAACAAGATCATTGTATCCTTGGAGAAATTCTTGCATCTTGGTCACAAAACTTCAAAGGTGATGATTCCTTCTAAGTTGTGTTTCCTTATTCTTCAAGTCTTGAGTAATATTTCTTGTCTCACTTGTAGTACTTAGTTATAACCAAGTTGAAGTCCTTGGTGAAAATAAAGTTGAAGTCATTTGAGTTTGGTGAAGTCCTTTGCTCATGGTGAGGTCTTGTTCTTGTTGACGCTTTGTCCATCAAGCTGAAATAGAAAAGATGTAGAATTAAAACCAAAATGGTTGAGGAAAGAGTTTACAAGATTGTTTGTAAATAGGTTTTGGGACAAATACAACTATTATTTCTCTAAGGGGTTTTGTCCAATCCTAGGGTTACAAATCCTATAGGCAACACAGTGCTCTGATACCATCTGTAGAGTTCCCACCTTTAATAAGGTAGAGATCCCTGTGTTTACAATGCTAGTCCCTGGATCAATAGCTAGCATCCATAGTTAAGATGTAATATCATGAAACAAAGGTCATAATACAACTTTATAACCATGAATAAAATAATTCATTACATCTTACATAACTCATTTGGCTATCTCATTACAATGCAGCAGAAAATAACTATATAGCATGGAGTCCTTCATCTTCAAAGTACACAGGCAATCATGTTGGTTGTAGACTTGTAATCCTATTCAACACACTTCACTAACATCAAACAAACCTGCAACATAATAAGTTATAGCCACAAGGGTCAATACATTTGAATTGTATTGGCAAGTGATACTATGGTAGTATAGTGGAGTCTATCATCTATATGCTTTTGGCTAGGTGGAGCTTAGGCTTGCTTTGCTCAAAATAGATTTTTCCTTATCATTTGGCAACACTAAGTTTTTGTTTGGTAAAAACTTTCCCAAGGAACCACCAATAGAAATTGGTGAACCTTCACCCTTGTTCAACCACAAGTTTTAACTTAGAAAAATTGGGATGAGGAGATTCTTGATAGCTTCCATGTCTTGATGCTCAAATTGTCCTTTGCCAGGGACATGGCTAAGTACTTAGATTTTACACTCTGCAGAGGTGGTGCACTTTCCCCACAAGACTTGGTTTCACCAAGACAAGATCTTCCAGAAGCCTTCCCTTAGACCAGAATGGACGCGTTCCAACCTATCATCCCCTACCACAAACTGTCCATTTGGCTAAGTTATTGCAACCTATATGATCCAGGCAGAGCCCATAATGCCAAGTGGCTGCACTTGAAGCTTCTCAACATATGACATCTCAAATCTCTTTGTTCCTGGGTGGCAATCCACAAGTGAGATACCAAGTCTTCCCCAGTATACTGGACTTGGTGATTCCCAAGTTTTCCCCAGTATACTGGACTTGTGTAACCACTCAACACAAACCTTTCTTTCCATTCCACCCAGGTGATTCATTCACTTAGTTGCTTTATTAAACAAAACATAAGTCCTTAACTTAGAAATATTCCATAGCATGAATATAATCCACCCTTGTTTTCTACCAGCTAATCTAAGCATGATAGTAGTAGGAATCTTAACTTAGGATAATTCTACTAAGGTTTCATCTACTAGGATTTACCATGGCATAGTTTATACTTAGCAAAAAATTCCATGCAAGTCTTACTTAAAAAATATCACTAATGCATAGTGAAAATAATGGGACAAAAGTATGAAGCATCACTTGCCTTTTTGGTAGAGAATTATAAGTTCACTCCTTGATCTTGCAATAGTCACACTCTTCAAATTCCACTACAATTCAATCAAGCAAGCAATATTCAATCTATCACTCAAGCAACCATCACATAAAATAATAAAAACAAGGCAATGCATGCAAACATGCCAAAGATTGTTTTATTTGGAAAAGTGGTTTCTAATAGGTTATAAACATTTGACAACACCTATTGGTCATTTACAAAAGTGGTAAAACCATTTGATATTAAGTTAGTGAAAAATGGCCACTTTATATCATTTTGTTTTGTTTTGCTAGAAAGGATTTAAATCCAAGTAATATTCTCTAGTGTTTGGCAAAAACATTTCTAAACACAAATGTTAGTGTTTTATGGTCAAGTGTTTAATATTAAAACCATTTGCAAAAGGTTTTACCTATAAACCATTTTTATACCAAATCAATATTTTATGTTGTTGAAATTGTTTTTTTAGCAAAGTAATAATTTATAGGGTTCAACTAATATATTTTTAAATCCTAAAACTTGGTGTTTTAGGGTCAGAGAGTTTAAATCAAAACATTTCCCAAGGGTTTTTCTCCAAAAGCATTTTTAACATAATAACAATATTTTTATTTGACTAGAAATGTTCTAAATCAAAGATTCATCTTTTAACTTCACAAAATATACTTTTAATTCCACAAGTTGTTTTATATGGTTAGTAGGTTCAAAACAAACCATTTGCCAAAGATTTTATCATAAAAATATTTCTAGAATAAGTTTTATATCCAAATTATGCCTACACAAGTTTCTGCAAAAACAACTAAGTTTCCATAAGAAATTCACTAAACAAAGTGCATGGTTGGATATAGTTTGTTTTGATGATTCCATTAATATAAAATTTGCAAAATTTGGACGTGTGGATTGAAAGTTATGAATTTTACAAAATCTAATCACTAATAGATCAAATCTGTTTTTAAAACAACAGGCAGGGCCACGTGGCGTGATTCTACTGGGCGATACCGGTTCGCGCAGATCAACAGATACAGGCCGTTAGATCTAAGTTACATCGCACGACACAGATGCTCTCGTACCCCTTCGTTTAAGTCATCTATCCTAGCCTTGCAATCTAAATCCGACGGACAGAATCGCCTTGATTACGATCTGGTGGCGATGGCGACGGCGAACAGCGGCGCGGCTCTGCTCGCGGTGGTTCTGGCGAAGCAGGAAACGAAGGAGGGAGAGAAGATGCTCATAGTGTTCGCGTGATCCCAGTGAAGCTCAAGGCGGTTTCCTTCTGTCAAGGGGCGCACAAAAACGGCGGCGATTGCTCACCGGAGATGGCGTCGGTGTCGGGCCTCTCTGTTCGTCGTTGATGGAGGGGTTACAAGTCACGCTAAGGCAAAACGAAAGGCGTGTCAGATGCGCGCGAGAGAGGAGGTTGTAGAGGTAACAACCAGAGAGGAGGGGGCGGTCTGTGCTTACGGGAAGGGGTCGCCGAAGTCGAGGCAGGAGGCGGCGACGCTCTGATGTTGATGTTGCCGAGCCGCTAGTGAATGCGCGGGCTAGCGAGCGGCACTAGGAGATGCAGGGAGGGATGGGGAGCACGCATGTGTGGACTGGGGAGGAAGGGGGTGGTCGGACGGTGCTGGATTTCACCAGAGAGGCTCGTCGGAGCAGAGGGGTTCGAGCTTGCAATATGTGCAGCTTGGTGGCCGAGGGGAAGCGGTGTCTGGGGGAAATGGAAGAGGGGAGGGAGGCGCTTAAGTGTGCGTGGTCGCTGGCGAGGTTAATTTAGCCATCAACGCGAATTGATCATCTCAATCAATGGCAGAAACGACGAGGCGCGGGCGTGGTCACCGCGGGGGTGGGGGGTGAGGAAGACGGTGACGTGGCCGTGGGTCCTGGCTGTCTGAGAGAGAGAGAGAGGTGAGGTAGGGTCCAGCAGTCAGTGGGTTCGCGGGTGCGTTAGTAAGTGTGAAACGTTTTCCGTGTAGAGGAGGGAATGGGATGGTTGCTGGGCCTAGTGGGCTAGGTTAGCTGGACTGGGTTCTTTCCCTTTTTTTATCTGTTTCATTTTTCTTTTTCCTGATTTCTTTTTCTGTTTTGATTTTGTTTAAATATTTTCAAACCTTGTTTGAATTCAAGCCTTTTTCAAGTGTTCAGTATATTCCCATATTGTTTAAACCTGTATTTTAAATACTATTTTAGGAATAATTCTTTTATTTTTCTTATGTTTTATTCTTTATTAAAATAAGCATATGCCATTATTCAAATAAGATTGAATATATTTTCAAACCCTTATTTAAATTCCAATTTTTCACAAAACCCTTTTCAGTAGGTTTATTTATTTAGTGGGGTGTTAAATAATTTACTTTGAAATTATTCAAAGTATTTTAATATGATTATTAATCATTTAATTTGGGCAATTGTTTTTATTCCAATGAAATTTAATTATGGTTTTAATTCCATATAACTTTATTTAAATGTTTCTTTTATTTCATTTAAGTTAATTAAATAACTTTTAATCCACTTGGGTAAATTCCACTTATTTTTCCCTGATTTAATTAATTATTTCTATTAGGGATTTTGTCTTTATTCAAACAGAAATAGAATTTTGGTTAATGCCATATTATTTCATTTGAATATTTTGTATCCGTTTATTTTATGTGGATTTGGATTATATTCATTCCATTTGCTTATGGATTTGGCCAAGGTTTAATTTGGCTTTTAAAATACTCCTTATTTATTATTTCCTTCTTTATCTTATAAAGTCCATATCTTTTTATTTAAAGGTCCAAACTTGGTGATTCCAATTTGTAAAATCTTATTTGACATTTGTTTATCCTTTTAAGTATCTTTAGGATTATTTGATCACCATTTGGTATGGATTTTTAGATAGGTGCTTATTAGCTTTGGAAAAATCAATTTCCTTATCTTATTAAATTCATAAGATTTTATCTATGGCTCCAAATTAAGTGAAACCAATTTCTATTGTTTTATAATAATTCCATTTGTCATTCTTGATCATTTATTAATGTTTGTTGACAAATTTTATATGGATCAAATCCATAGGCTTAGAGATATCTTGGAAATCTCCCATTAGGGTTTTAGGGTTTTGATTTATTTTCCAAGTGTTTACATTTCAAGATGCATTTATGAAGAATGCATTTCACTTGATTTGAATTTTAGTTGGATTCTGAAGAATGCATTTCACTTGATTTGAATTTTAGTTGGATTCAAACTTTATTCAAAGTTTGTTCAAGAAGGGTTTTGATGTTTCCATTTGGAATCAAAAAGTTTCTTTTCACCCTAAATTTCAACCATTAATTATTTTATTTATTTATTTTTCACATTACAAAATCTGGAAAATTTTGGGATGTGACATAACTAATGAAAACAAGAAACAAAAAGACAAAATTGCAGAATCTAAAGAAAATAACTTCGAGCAATCACACCGGAGGATGTGAGTACCTTTTACCTGACCTCCCCGGCAACAGCGCCAGAAAGAGCTTTTTGGATTGCTGTTGCCGTGGGCTAACGTGTGTGAGTGTCTTTTACTTTTATTCTTGTAGACAGTTGTTGGGCCTCCAAGTGTAGAGGTTTGTAGAATAGCAGCAAGTTTCCCTTAAGTGGATTACCCAAGGTTTATCGAACTCAGGGAGGAAGTGGTCAAAGGTATCCCCTTTCAAGCAACCCTGCAATCAAGATACAAGAAGTCTCTTATGTCCCCAACACACACAATACACTTTTCAGGTGTATAGATGCACTAGTTCGGTGAAGAGATAGTGAAATACAAGTGGTAATGGTGCCAGAAAATAGTTTGATGGTGAGGTAAAGACTAAAGGCAAAAGGATGGAAGCAAGCAAACATGTAACAGATCTAGATGCAAATGGTGTTTCAATGTTTAGAAACAAGGCCTAGGTATCATACTTTCACTAGTGAACACTCTCTCATATAAATATCCTCTCTTCATGATACTACTCTTAACTACTCTCTGGTTGGACACTCTAATCCACGGTAGGGCTATAACAACACACCTCAAAGTCTGCCTTCCCCAATCTAGATAACCCCACACTATCACCTTGAGCGCTAGATGGTTCCAACAAACACCACAATTCATAGAGACATCCAACTCCAAATATAACTCATAACAAATATTCAATCTAGCCAAAGTGCCACACACGGTATTGTAAGATCCCTCCTTTATAAAGGAAAAAGGATCCCTGTGATTGCAATGCTAGTCCCTGGATCATTGCTAGCATCCACAGTTTAAGATGAAGTACACAGATACAAAGGTCATTTATTACATCCATTCCAGAGATAAACATAGTTTTTACAACTCCAAGGCCACAGGCCTAATACAAGAGTTTGAATAAGTAAATAAACAAAAGTCTTCATCTTCATGTGCCACAGGCAAGCATGTTGAGTGTAGACCCATGACACCTAATCCTCATCAGAGTAACCTGCAACATCACAAGTTACAACCACAGTGGGTCAATACTTTGGAATAGTATTGGCAAGTGATACCTTAGTATAATTTAGGTGGACTAAATTACTATATGCAATTTGGCTAAGTGTAGCTTGGCTTGCTTTGCTCAAAATAGGTTTTGCCTATTAGTTGAAATCACTAAGTTTTTCTTTGTCAAAAACTTTTCCCAAGGAACCACCAATAGACATTGAGGTCCTTCACCCTTGTTCACCCACAAATTTTTACTTAGAAATTGGGATGAGGAGATTCTTGATAGCTTCCATGTCTTGATGCTCAAGTTGTCCATTACCATGGACTTGGCTAAGTACTTAGATTTTTCCATCTGCAGAGGTTGTGCACTTTACCCACCAGACTTGGTTTCACCAAGACAGGACCTTTCAGAAGCCTTCCCTTAGACCAAATGGACGCGTTCCAACCTATCATCCCACTACCACCAACTGTCCAAATGGCTAAGTTCTAGCAACTTATGTGATCCAGGCAGAGCCCATATTGCCAAGTGGCTGCACTAGAAGCTTCTCAACACTTGGCCTCTAAAATCTCTTTGTTCCTGGGTGGCTTACCACAAGTGAGATAAACAAGGTAAACCATAGCCATGGGCCTTGTGTAACCACTCAACCAAAACCACCAATCAAGTCCCTTTCCACCCAGGTGATTCATTGACTTTGTTGTTTTATTAAGCAAAACAAGTCCAAAGACTTAGAAATATTTTCATCATAGCATGTATATTTCACCAACCCTTGTTTGCTACTAGCTAGGCTAAGAATGGCATAGATAGTAACTTAACTTAGAAATTTCCTAGCAATTCTACACCTACTTAGGATTTCCCAACATGTCATATAGGCAAAATAATAACATGCAAGACTTAGCAAAATATTTCTAATGCTTAGTATAAAATATAGGGATAGAAATATTCATGAAGTACCACTTGCCTTGGTAGTTGGGAGAGTAGCACTCTTCACAATCACAATCACAATCACTAGCACCAAAGTCTACACAAAGAATGGTAGCAACAAATTACACACAAAACATATACAAACAAACAAAAATATATGCATGCATGCAAAATGCTAAGTGATGATTTTTAAAACTCAACCAAGCAAGTGCATAGTACTGAATCCTAAACAAGTCAAAAACTTGCCACACAACAATTATTTAAACCCTAAATTAATTCCTAAACAATTCATATGCTCAAATAAGCCCTACACATGTTTCTGCAAATAAAACCATTTTAACAGAGGCAAAACATTAAACACATTGCATATTTAGAAAGGGCTTGCTCTCCTGATTCCAACGGTATAAAATTTGTCAAATTCTAACGTGGGGATCAAAAGTTATAGCCAAAATTCCACGCGTCTATTTCTGATTGGCCCGTACAGGTTCGGGCGGATCGATCTCTGCGAGCCGTAGGATTTAAGTTAGATCTAGTGGCTCAGATGCGCTCGTACCTCTTCGTTTAAGTTCTAATCTAAACCACAAGATCTACATCTAACGGCCACGATACAGTTAACCACAGACAGGCGGTGCTGGCGCGGCGGCGAGCGGCGGAGCGCTCTGTCAGTGGCGGTGCCGGCGTTCTAGGTCGCCCGGGGAGGGGACAAGATGCTCACCAGAACCGCCGTGACGAAGTGAAGCTCAACGTGTCTCTGGTTGGCGAAGGGGCGCTCGGGGTCATCGCGGATTGCTCGTCGGAGTAGTCCCTGGCGGCTGTGGCTTCGGCTCGTCGACGTTGGCGATGTTCTGAGCCGCGCTAAGACAAGAGGAGGGCATCGTTAGATGCACAAGACGCTGGGGATCTTAGGCATATCAAACAGAGGGCAAGGGGCGGCTGGTACTTACGGGGGAGAGGTCGCCGGAGTTCGAGCAGAGAGCGGCGGCGCTCAGTTGTTGTCGCTGTCGAGGCTACAGACCATGCGCGAGCAAATGGGAGGTGTCAGTAGATGCGCACGGAGCTGCAGAGCATGATAGCATGAACCATGGACATAGGGGGGCGCGGTGCTCACCGGAATTCATCGGCAAGGTCGTCGGAACAGCGGAGTTGCGGCGAGGAATACTCGCAGCCTGGGGGCGCTCTGTGGTAGGTGAGTGAGGGGAAATGGCCGCGAGAGGGAGGGGTTTAAGTAGGCAGGGGCTCGACAACAAACGCCTGGAGAATCAATGTCAATTACGCCACGGAATCAACGCAGCAACGGCCAGCAGCGACGTGTTCTTCGCGAAATTTGGGGAAGACGACGGTGACGTGGACAGGGCCCACTTGTCAGCGAATAGAACAGAGAGGGAGTGGGGTCCGAGCGTCAGCGACTCTGTGGGTGCGTCTGCGCGTGAGAGAGAGAGGGGGAACCCGGGTGGGCTAGCTGGGCTGGATTTGTTGATGGGCTAAATTCCTGGCGCTGGCCTTTTTCCTTTTCTTTAATTCTTTTCTATTTCTAATTTGATTTTCTGGAATGATTTTCAAATGAATTCAAACTCTATTTGAATTCAAATCTTTTTAGTATTTTTGTAGTGTGCAACAGTCACAATTCTAGGCACAAAATCTTGTGGTCTCTCTGTTCAATCTTGGTTCTTTTGAATAAACAAAATAAACAGTGCTATAGCACTTGTTTTGGGAATGTTTTGAAAATGGTTTTGAAACCATGTTTATTTTGTATATTTTTGTCCAAACTCCACACTCAATCCAATCAACAAGGAAGCAAACAAACTTGGTTTAAAACACATATGCTCTCAAATGAGGATGGTCATTTGATTTAAGTTTGCTCACATAAAATGATAGCACTATGTACTTCTGTTTTCTTGAAAATGGTTTGAAAATGATCTCAAATTTATATGCATGCATGAATGATATGCAATCTTTGAATTCATGATTTTTGGGATGTTACAGGTATGCCCGCTGTCACTTTCACACACGTGGGGAAAAGCATAGATCTATTAAAGCACAAAGAGTATTTATGTAGACTCAAGCCTAAGTGCCACCATGGCGTGCATGCTGTCACTTTCACACACATGGGGAGAGCAGAGATCTAATGAAGCACTTGAGTAGCAAGGTAGATCTACTTGATTACAAAGCTCATGACCACAAGATCATGCATAGAGAGAGAGACATGAACACATAGCTACCGGTAGAGCCCTTAGCCTCGAGGGAGAACTACTCCCTCCTCGTCATGGGAATCAGCAACAGTGATGGAGATGGTGGTGGAGATCGATGGAGATGGCTCCGGGGGCACTTCCCCGTCCCGGCAGGGTGCCGAAACAGAGACTTTCTGTCCCTCGAATCTCCCCTTCGGTGGCGGTGGTGCAACGGAACTTTTTTTTGGAAGTATGATGGATTCTTTTAGGGTTTGCTTCCCGGGGGCTTCTTATAGGAGAAGGAGGCAAGGTCGATAGGGGGCCAGGGGGTCCACACCCCTGTAGGCGCCACCAGGGCATGCCCGCGCCTGGGGGGTGCGACCACCCTGGTGCCCTACTTCGTCTCTGCTTCGTGGTTTCGTGTTGGTCTGGGAAAAATAATGACTTTGGCTTTTGTCCCGTCCAATTCCGAGAATATTGATTTTCTGCCTTTCTGGAACCAAAAACAGAAGAAAACTGGCAACTGGCACTGTGGCCTCTTGTTAATAGGTTAGTACCAGAAAGTGTATAAAATACATCAAAGTGTATACGAAACATAGCAAAGTAGATACTAAAAAAGCATGGAGTATCAAAAATTATAGATACGTTTCCGACGTAGCAGCGATCGGCGGCAACGAGGCCCAGCGTGCGACAGCGAATCGAGCGGCGTGCGCGCACGAGAGCGGGACTGGGAGGGCGACGCGCAGAGCGGGTAGTGCGGGAGCGGGACGAGGGCCATGCGGAGCAAGGCGGCGGGGAGCTGGGCGTTGGGCAGGGACAGGCCTACTTGGGCCGGGTTGTACTACCGGGCCAGGCCAGTAGCGCCGGAATTAACTGCCGAACGAGGCAGTAGGAAGCGTGCGTGAACGGGGACGGGCGGTACCGCTGGCCCACCAGAAACAATTTTTCCTTTTTCTTTTTCAAATCAAAACAACAAATATTCAAACAACGATAACTTTTGATTGGTAACTCTGATTGACCCGATTCCAATTGTGTTGAAAATATTGGTTATCTCCAAGTGAGGATGTTTCAGGAATTTTAAAGTGAGATAGCTCCCTTGGAGAGAAATCGGAAAACCTCAAAGATCAAAATCGCATCAAGATATAAAAGGGAGATCCGATTTTGATGAACAAGAGCTTGTTATGGAGATTACCACGAGCTCTAAATCCTCACATGGATAAGACCAATAACAACCAAATGTGATGATGCAATTATGCAAAGGTTTGAGCTCTCTCCAAACGATATGATCGAGTTACTTATTAGAGAGCCCCTCTTGATAGTACGGCTATCTATCCTAAACCCAGTCTTCCACTAACAACATGAGACCGGCAAAAGGGAAAACCTATCAAGATTATACCTTTGTCTTGAGCATTCCAGTTGAGAGCGATGTAGATGATCTTGACCTTCTCAATATGGAACATCTTTCTTGATTCCTCTTCATCGATCCATGACCACCAAGGATGGCAAGCACCAAACATGAGATCTTCTAGATATGGTGCATTTTGAGCTTGCACAACACATCTTCTTCTTCATTTCATCAACCTTGAAGCCAACATGTGCTCCAAGCGATGCCAATGGACAAAACCTACAAGTGCAACTTAATACACACATTAGTCCATAAATATTGTCATTAATTACCAAAACCACACATGGGGGATCACATGCTCTTTCACCTGTGATCTTGTCCACAAGCGTTTGTAGCTGGGGAGCGGTGGGTCGAGGAGTGAGAGGGGGATGCCGAGATACGTGAAGGGCATCTCCACAATAGGGCCTAATGATCGTGTTTTCAAATCTACAAGCCTCGACTTGATGGGATAATAGATACACTCATGCAAATGTTTTGTCACCGGCTCGCTTGCCTCCGGCTCCGGATAAAAGCAGAGCCTTATCATATGACGAACTAACTTGGTTTTGGTGGAAGACCATGGTGTAGACTACCCTTGACGTACCGAAGAACCCGCTTGACCAAAGTCAGGTGTTGATCACGCGGGATCATTCATATGAACATAGATCTGTTGCACATCATATGCAATGTCTGGACGGGTGAAAGACAAGTAAAGAAGTGCATAGGCAAGACTTCGGTATACCGTAGGATTGGCCAATGGAGATCCGGTAGTGGCAACGAGCTTCAGCGAGGTGTCCACATGTGTCAAGGCAAGGTGACATGAACTCATGCCACCACGCTCGAGAATCTCGAGAGTTTAATGTGTCCGAGAGAGGAACATCACACATGAGTCATGGCGAACGACAATACCGAGGAAATGATGAAGCTCACCCATATTAGTCATAGCAAACTTGGCGATGATGACGTGCTTGAGAAAATACGTAGAAGAGGCTGTGAGGATGATGTAGTCGATTGATGGATGTGAAAATACCGCCATTTCTCTCTGCGTTTAAATCTCATACTCATCAAATACTTGATGGAATATCTCTCTAGCATGCTACTAATGACTAATTATTGCATGATGTGCAAAACCTTTGCTTGATCTTTCTCCTTGAAGAAATATAAACTTTTATGGTGAAATCTGGAGAAGTTAAGGAAGAATTACGAGTTGCCAACAACCCTAAGTCAAAGAGGCCACATAGAGGCCACACATAAGGTTTAACGAGCTTCGGTACGGGTAGGTCCCGCTCATACCGTGTGCCCATACATTGCATCGCCACCTAGTTAACACATGCAAATTTCGTGGAGTCCCTATATCAGAAATGCAACAGAGCAGCCAAAAACCCTAACATGACTCTACAGAACACATCTAAAGCCATTTTGCATCTAGGAGAGGAGATCTCAACTGCCATCACCATAGCCATCCCTCATCTCCATATCCATTCCATAGCCATATCTTTCTACTTGTAATATTTATCTCATCATGATTGATGTCATTGTAAGACTATTTGGTATTTGTTTTAATAATTTCTCTACAATGTTTATGAGTGTTGATCTAATCATGTGTGAGTAGTCCTCATGGGCTGCGAGCTGAGGTAGAAGCCTCATAGCGATATGTGCATCTTCTAACTCTATGGGCTTTGTGTTGTGATTGAACGTTAGATTTATCCTTTACGGTCTTGTCTATTGCCTCGATCTAAGGACTTGCCAGGTACCCAATACCCTAAGGATCGACACTAGTAATTAGGTGAGATGAGTGGTTATCAACTTCTACTTGTGACATGCAGTGAAAGCAGGGGGAGCATGGTAGTTGTTTTAGAGATCCATTTCGGAGTAACGATAATGTCATTAACCATAAAAACTTTGGTCTATTTTACTTAATAACCGTGTAACCCCATGTGACGATGGTACAATAGCTGGACAAAAATATATAGTATATATGGTTGGCAAATACTATAGTAGTTATAGGTGTATCGCCCTCATTCTTTATCGATATAAATCACAAACCATGAATGAGATTATTAACATTATCTTTATCCCTAACATATATGCACAACTGTAGGTGGATCCTAACCCTGGCCTATCTCCATCCATTAATTCAAACCACAAAGAGTAAACATGAAAGGTCTAGTAAACAAAGATACTATGAGTTTTCAAGTTCTTGTTTGACATAATATTACATCATAGCAGTTCTTCCCAAGGTTCGATAAACCTAGGTTTTATATGGAAAAAGCAACTATGCTACATTCGCAATCTGTATCAAAGGTATCATCGATGTAGAGGAGTAGGTAAGCCATGCCGAGAGTACAATGGAGGATGAAGAGCGACGTGTTCGACTTGGATAAGACAAATACGAATGAGGTGATGAACATGGAGAATCATGGTACCAGGCTTGAGGCGCCTGCTTGAGCCCGTAGAGCACGTGCTTGAGGCGACACACATGATCAGGCCTTATGGAGTCAAAGAAGCCAGTGGGTTGATGATAGAATACAACCTTAAATAGTTGTCCATGGAGAAAGGCGTTCTTGACATCAAGTTGGCAAATCTTTGAATTGAGGGAGATAATAACCTGAATCGTAGCTGGCTTGAAAACCAGGGTAAATATCTCATCAAAATACATGCTATGTGAAAGGATAGGGATGTCTCCTAGAGGGGGGTGAATAGGCGATTAAAACTTTTCCTAGAGTGGCTCAAAAAAGGTGGAATAAAACTAATGTTTACTTTGTTAAGCACAAAACCTAGAACAATCAAGGGTTCACCTATGTGCACCAACAACTTATGCTAAGCAAGACAAACTACTATGTGATAGCAAGATATATACTTCAAGCACGAAGGCTATCACAAAGTAAAGTGCATAAGTAAGATCTCGGGTATAAAGATAACCGAGGCACGCAGGGACGACGATATTTTACCGAGTTCCTCCCAACATGGAGTACGTCTCATTTGGAGAGGGGGTAGTATCTAACCACCTGCGCCATAAAAGGCCTCCCTTATTCTCTGGTGAATCTCACCCCAACGGGATCGATCCACGCTTCCACTATCGGTGCACTTGTCTGTGGCAACCGGAACCTCTCACAAGGTTGGGGCACTTCTCCACAACTTAATTGGAGGCTCCCAACAAACGCCACAAAGGCCACAAGGTTGGGGCACTTACCCACAACTTAATTGGAGGCTCCCAAGAAATGCCACCAAGGCCTCAACCTGCAACACAACAAACCGTCTAGGGTTCCAAGAACCCAAGAGTAAAAAGCTTCTCAACTTTCACTCACCAAATCCTCCGGAGAGAACTCAAACCGATGCACCGAATGCAAATGGCAAGAACGCCACAAAGGTGTTCAAATCCTTCTCTCCCAAATTCCACCAAAGCTACAAAAGCTTATGGGGGAATAAGAGAGGAAGAAAAATTGGAGGAAATCCACAAAAGACTCCAAGATCTAGATCCCAATATGTTCCCCTCACTTAGAGGAGATATTGATTGGTGGGATTGTAGATCTAGATCTCCTCTTTCAAATCCCTCAAGAATATGCAAGAATCATAGGAGGGATTGAGAGAAAGCAAGCTCAAGAAGGTCAACAATGGAGAGGAAAACTTGCAAGAATGGTTGAGGAACCATTGGGGAAGAAGGCTCCTCCAAAATCCAACCGTTGCAGCCCAAAAACGCGATTCCCGGTACTACCGGACTTTTTCCCGGTACTACCGGACTTTCCCGGCACTACCGGACATTTCCTGGGGTTCCTGGGGCTCCAAACGCATTTTTCTCTGCGCTCCCCGGTACCAAAATGTGGTACTACCGGAACCCGGTACTACCGGATCCTGGTCCGGTACTCCCGGTCATCACAGAACGAAAACAGCCATAACTTTTGCATCCGGACTCCGATTTCCATGATCTTGGGCTCGTTTCGAAGAGGACAACAAGCTATACAAGATCATGCAAAGAAACATCATAGTCCAGCAAAGTAGGATAGATCCAAATGATGAAGTAAAAAACCTTTTGCTGCGCTAGGTACTAAAATGCGGTACTACCGCTTTTTGGTACCTAGCCCGACAGTGGCTTTTGGAAACTTGTCAAAAACCTTCTGCCGTGCTATAAAATGCGGTACTACCGCATTTTGGTACCTAGGAGGGCAGTGGAATTTGGCAACTTTCCAAAACCTACTGCCGCTACCGCATTTTGGTACCTAGGAAAATTCAAACCTCTATAACTTTTGATTGGTAACTCCGATCGACCCGATTCCAATTGCGTTGGAAAAAGGACGACATGAGCTACCCTATGAAAGGTTAAAATATTGGTTATCACCAAGTGAGAATGTATCATGTATAATAATGTGAGATACCTCACTTGGTGAGAAACCGAAAAGCCGCCAAGATCAAAATCGCAACAAGATACAAACGGAAGATCCGATTTTGATTGAACAAGAGCTTGTTATGGAGATTACCACAAGCTCTATATCCTCACATGGATAAGACCAAATAACAACCAAATATGATGATGCAAATATGCAAAGGTTTGAGCTCTCTCCGAACAAAGTGAACGAGTTACTCATTTGAGAGCCCCTCTTGATAGTACGGCTATCTATCCTAAACCCGGTCTCCCACACACAACATGAGACCGGCAAAAGGGAAAACCTATCAAGACTATACCTTTGACTTGAGCGTTCCACTTGAGATCGATGTAGACGAACTTGACCTTCTCAAGATGGAACGCCTTTCTTGATTTCTTATCGTCGATCCATGATCACCGGGGATGGCAAGCATCAAACATGAGATCTTCTATAGATGGCGCATTTTGAGCTTGCACATCACATCTTCTTCTCATTTCATAGACCTTGAAGCCAAAACATGCTCCAAGCGATGTCAATGGACAAATCCTACAAGTATAACTTAATACACACATTAGTCCATAAAGATTGTCATTAATTACCAAAACCACACATGGGGGCCCACATGTTCTTTCAATCTCCCCCATTTTGGTAATTGATGACAATCCCTTTCAAAGGGTTTATATAAGGAATTTTAATGAACAAACTGGTAACACCAATATCAAATACTACATAAGTATGTGATATTGGTACCACCATATATAGAGCAAAATCCCCCACAATCTATGCATGTGTGATGAACTTGAATTTCATTGCATATATTGCCAATCATTATCATTGGTGGAGTTTCCACTATATATACCACATGCTAAGAAACGACAAAGATGCAAGAGCATGAGAGGCAAATGCACAAGAACAAACTCAATGCATAAACCAACTTCCCTTAAACCCTCTAAAACTTCTCCCCCATTGGCATCGATTGCCGAAATGGGTGACAAGTTCTAGAAGGCAAATATAATAATAATTCCTCCAAAGGTGTGCCTTCGCACATATCCAATGATGAATACTTGGGAGGTAGTAGAACTATATCGAGGACCCGAAGATTGCCAAAATAAATAAAGTCAAATGATGAAAGCAATTACAAGGTCCCACAAACCAATTGAAAACAACAAATGAGTTCAAATGGAAACTACAAGATATTATGATATGAGCAAGAGAGTGCTTTAAATAACAAATAGAGAAGCTCCCCAAGATTTATGCACTATTCAACATAAATGCATTAGAATACATATTGCACAAATATGGAATCCTTGCTCCCCCATAAGCATTTCAAGCACAACAAATGGGAGATCAAATAAATGCTTAAATAAAATAGGGAAGCTCTCCAAGATTTGTGTGCACTTTAGAATCGTTGTATTTAAATACAAAAATGCACAAATATGGAATCCTCACTTCCCCATAAACATTTAAGATGAAATAAATGAGAAAAAAGATAAATGAGCATTATTAAATGAATTAGATGAGCTCCCCAAAGATAATGCACCAATTATGATAATTGCATTTGGGAACAAGGTGCATAATCATGGAATCCTCACTCATCCAAGTTCATTTAACAATACAAGGCATGAGAGAAAAAATATGAGTTCCCAAAGATGGAAACAAGAGGAACAAGCACTCATAGGCAATTAAATTTGGAAGCCACCGAAGAATCAAAAGAAATAGAAAGGTGGTCTCCAAGGATTAAAAATCAACTAAAATTATCTCCTCATATGTGTATATGTCTCTAAATGGAAAACATCACAAAGACATATGCCAAAAAAGAAATATGCACACATAAAGAAGATTATACAAGAAAGCACATGAAAGGCAAAAATGAAGTCATAACATATATCAATAAGAGTTTTGCTTCAAAGCATGGCCAAAGGCTCACATATGTCTTATTGTACATTAATGGACTTCAAACACCAACACACTACATATATTACAACTTTCACCAAGGGAATAGGAGAAAGTTGGAATATATGGAGAAAGGCAACACGTATCACAAGAAAATTTTAACTAGCAAAATCTCACTATTGCACATGAGAGAAGTTGAGGAAAAGATAGGTAATAAAATTGCTAGATTGACATATTTGGGATTGGAGGATCATATGCATGATTTTATATAGTCCCAATTATATATACTCATCTCATCTTATACACATATACAATAGAGAGTTCTCTTAATACCATGGATAGAGATACAACAATTACAAATACATGAATTCATGCCAGAAGGCAACCGACAAACAGTTGGAATCAAGATATATGAGCATGAGAAAGAGATACTTGTTACCGAGATATAATTGGTAGGATGTAGAGGATATGAATTCATTGATCATTCTATAGCTTGCCTCAAATTTTAATGTATGCACCACTTTTTCAAACTTGAGAGACAAGCATCCAATATAGCTCCAATGCACCTAAAACACAATTAAGTACAAAATGGTCCCCAAACATATTGGGTCCAATGTAGTTAGTGCAACTACAATACATAGGAGAGATTCCACAGAAATATGTGCATATTGATATGAAATTGAATTTCATGCACAACTTAGCCGATGGAATTTGGTGGAGTTTCCCCTATATATTGGATCAAAGAAAGCAAGCATTCCATAATATAAACATATAGTAAATATGCATGCATAAAGCTTTCAAGAACCAAAAAGAGATACAATTTGAACAAAAGCACCAAGTAAATCAAGATTGCACACACAAGAGTGTGATATGACAAACGATGTCCAAATTGTATCAAAGAATCAATTCAACACATGAAAGATCACAAGTTCAACAAATGAACTAGGAAAAATCCAAAAGAGCAAAAGATAGATAAAAATAAAAATGCTCAAGGATTTATCTCATTCTAAAATTGGAAAAAACATGAAACAAGGAATGAGACAAAACCAACTCCCAAAAAGATCAAGGTTCCAATAAGAAACCAAACTCCCCAAACTTCTCATGATGGCACAAAATACCAAAATGAAAAGATTGAGGTTCCAAGCACATAAAACCTGATATGGATCAAACAAAGAAGCATAAATACGAGTGTTCTCAATAATATAGGAGAGCTCACCCATAAGTAGTACATTATATCGAATTTTGATTTTAAATGCAAAATGCACACAAATGAGATCATCACTACTACCTACATTGAATAAAACATAAGAGGATACCAATAAAATAATAAGATCCAAAAGTAGCAAGGAATACATGGGAGCACACAAACATTTACTTGACCAAGGATAGGACAAGATTAAGCAAAGGCCAAAGTGAATATGATCAATAAATTCTACCATAACTTGAGTACTCATTGTCCAAGGACAAGAAATATTGGAAATAATTTTCCCAAGGTAGCTTGCATGGATATCCAAGATCATAGTCACAACAAGAAGCATATAACAAAATATAAGAATTAAGAATGATACTTCGAACAAGATTCTTGGTAGCTTCCAATAGTCATACAATCACTAGTGATTAGAGTAACTTGAAGCAAATGGTTTCCATGATGATATAGAGATCTAAATATGAGCAAACACATACCAAGAAACACTCTCATATACAAGATCCAAAATATTATCAATAAAGGCATTCAAGCAAATTGGAACTTGTATGAGCAAATGTGTCACGTAGGAGCTAGATAATTATCAATATTAATTCTAAGTGATGCAACCTCGAATGTTCACATTTTCTAGGATTGTAATATGCACTAAGCATATGACTCCCCCATCATGTGATACTACCATAAAATAAACACGAGGCAAAAAGATACAAATAGAGATAATTAATGGACATTATAAAACTTAAATTTCTCATGAGAATTATACCACATAGAGACTAGACAATAATCCAATATAAATACTAGGTGGTATTCCTCATGTACACATTTTTTAGGATTGTGGAATGCCCAAGCATAACACTCCCCCAAAATGGGATAATCCATTAATCTCTCACAAGAGCCAAATAAGATACCAAATATAACCAAGTAAGGCTCAAACACAAGAAACACACATACATGGAGTGCCACCTAATCATACAAAAATATGCTCGATACCTCAAGATAATTAAGTGGAAAGCACAACATGTACAAAATCATGGAAGATACAAAACCAACACATGCACAATGGGCGAGTAACTTTCAATGAAATGAGTTAAGCATATGTTACCGCAAGGAGGAACATTGGAAATATAATAGGAGCAATATAATCCACATGACTTGGCTTGACAAATATAATAATGAAGATCCCTCAATTCTTCATGATGTAGCCAAGTCTCCAAAGCCCTCCAAAAACACCTAATGATCAAGTTTTGGCTTGTTGGTCCCCAACCAAGTTGGGTCCTAAGAGGTTAGTCACAATAGGCTTGGCAACCCAAATGGCTCTTTTCTTGACACCACATTGGGCACCAACAAACTTGGCAAATACATTGCCAACCTCATCCTTAAAAAGAGAATAAGCATCATCAATAATGATAGGGTTGGATGAGGAGATACCAATAGTGCATGAGGAAGAAATGTGCCCCTTTGCACGACATATGTAGCAAGTTCTTCTCTTGCCATCTTTCTTCTTAGGTGAAGCCATGACTCGAGGAAGAGCTCGAGTAGTCCTCTTAGGAAGAGGCCCGTCGATGACTTGAGGTGGAGCTTGAGGCCGCTTCCCTTGTTGCTTCACACTAAGAGGCTTTTTCTTCAATGGTCAAGATCTAACATGGTGCCCTTCTTCCTTGCACTTGAAGCAAACAATGTTGGCCGGATTCTTGACTTGATCTTGGCCATTCTTCTTGTTGTCCTTGTGCTTCAACTTGATAGTGGACTTGTTCTTGACATTGGAGTTGAATCCAAGCCCACTCTTGTCATTGGGGGATTTTTGCACACTCAAGATTTTGTTGAGTGCGGCCTTCCCTTGATGACCCCTTTTCAAGTCATTCTTCAAAGAAGTGACTTGAGCCTTGAGTTCTTTGATTTACTCTACATGGTTAGTTTCAACAAAAGTACTAGAGGAAGTAGATGCTACATTGTTAGAGCAACAAGGCATGGAATGTAATTCATCACAAGATATAGCATGGTTGTGAGAGGATGAATTACAAGGACTAGCACATGGCAATATAACATTTGGAGTAGATATAGTGCAAATGTCCACATGAGGCCCACTAGATGTTACCTTTGACATGATGGCCTCATGAGCTAACTTTAGCCTACCATGGGAGACTAGAAGATCCTCATGTGAGCTGAGATTTTAACATGACTTTCTTCTAATTTCCCATAGTTGCTAGTTAGCAAAGCAAGTTGAGCCTTTAGCTCAACATTCTCCTTTAAAATAGATGCTTCACAAGAGATAGAGTTAGTAGCACAAGCATCATAATTATTAGCAAGAGGTGAGGGCAACTTGGCAAGCTCTTTTGAATATGAAGCTTTAAGTTGCTCATGTGACTCGGTGAGTTTGATGAGCTCACCCTTTATGACCTTAGAGCCATTTTTGAGGTGCTCAAAATCCTCAAGGAGTTCAGCATAAGCAAATTGAATCTCATCATTTTTACTTTTGAGTTCACTTGCCACCTCAAGATCTCTATCATGAGATTCCTTTACTCTAGACAACTCTAAAGCAAAGGTCTCCTCAAGAGATTCCTTAGTGGTTTGTTCCTCTTCAAGAGATTTATTTAAGTTTGCAATTATATTAGCATACTTACGCTCAAGACTACTCATTTTATCAAATTTGTTATCATGCACCTTAATTTGTGTTTCTAACTTACCAATATGTTCTTTGCTCTTAATAGCAAAGTCCAAGACTTCAACAAAGTTAGAGCAAGCAATATCCTTTTTAACAAGGGCACGATAAACAATCTCACCCTTTTCATATAAATCATCAATATCAAGCTCTTCTTCCACATTATCCATATCCTCCTCATCACAAGAGGTAATGGGTTCCAAAGTAGGAGTTACCTTAGAATCCCTATCCATAAGGCATAGGTGGGTACCGGAAGAAGGTGAAGATGAGATTGCATTTGTGGCTTCATTCAAAACCATGTCTTGGCCCATAGAATCTTCGGTTTCCTCTACATGGTTAGCAACACAAGCACTAGAGGAAATGAAAGCATTTTTATCATGGCAACAAGACAACACAAGCATATCATCATGAGATTTATTCAAGTCATTTCTACATGATATGCAAGGACTATTAACACAAGCATGTAAGGAGTTTTGAGTTCTAGAAGTTTTAAGGTCCAAAGATAGATCATTGCAACTTGATAAAGGTGAAGGATCACACATAGTAAGCACACTATCTAAATTGCAATTTCTATCACCACTCACCATATCATTACCTTGTAAAAAATCACATGTTGGTGAAGTGATAGAGGATGAGAACTCATCTCGACCGGAAGTGGAAGCAACAAAATCATCCTCTATAATGTTGGACACAACATATTTATCTTGAAGTTTTGTCCATAATTCATGAGCGCTCCAAAAAGTAATGATTGAAGATGTAACTACATATCTCAAGGCATTAACAAGCACATTAGAAGCTTGAGCATCGAGATATAAGTTTTTCTCATCCTCACAAGATAGATTTTTGAAATCCATAGGAGGATAAAAAACCTATATCTACAATATGCTCCAGATTTGGGTCCATGTCCCGAAAATGAATAAGCATACGAGTTTTCCATATATCATAATTTGTGCCATCGAATATGAACATGTCATTGTGCACTAATCCCCTAGCCGACATCTTTACTCTCAAGGCGGTGAAGCCTAAAATGAGAGACCGGGATCTGATACCAATTGAAAGGATGTCGCCTAGAGGGGGGGGGGTGAATAGGCGATTAAAACTTTTCCTAGAGTGGCTCAACAAAGGCGGAATAAAACTAACGTTTACTTTGTTAAGCACAAAACCTAGAACAATCTAGGGTTCACCTATGTGCACCAACAACTTATGCTAAGCAAGACAAACAACTATGTGATAGCAAGATATATACTTCAAGCATGAAGGCTATCACAAAGTGAAGTGCATAAGTAAGAGCTCGGGTATAGAGATAACCAAGGCACGCGGGGACGACGATATTTTACCGAGTTCCTCCCAACATGGAGTACGTCTCGTTTGGAGAGGGGGTGGTATCTAACCACCTGCGCCACAAAAGGCCTCCCTTATTCTCCGGTGAATCTCACCCCAACGGGATCGATCCACGCTTCCATTATCGGTGCACTTGTCGGTGGCAACCGGAACCTCTCACAAGGTTGGGGCACTTCTCCACAACTTAATTGGAGGCTTCCAACAAACGCCACAAAGGCCACAAGGTTGGGGAACTTATCCACAACTTAATTGGAGGCTCCCAACAAATGCCACCAAGGCCTCAACCTGCAACACAACAAACCGTCTAGGGTTCCAAGAACCCAAGATTAAAAAGCTTCTCAACTTTCACTCACCAAATCCTCCGGAGAGAACTCAAGCCGATGCACCGAATGCAAATGGCAAGAACACCACAAAGGTGTTCAAATCCTTCTCTACCAAATTCCACCAAAGCTACAAAAGATTATGGGGGAATAAGAGAGGAAGAACAATGGAGGAAATCCACAAAAGACTCCAATATCTAGATCCCAATATGTTCCCCTCACTTAGAGGAGAGATTGATTGGTGGGATTGTAGATCTAGATCTCCTCTTTCAAATCCCTCAAGAATATGCAAGAATCATAGGAGGGATTGAGAGAAAGCAAGCTCAAGAAGGTCAACAATGGAGGGGAAAACTTGCAAGAATGGTTTAGGAACCATTGGGGAAGAAGGCCCCTCCAAAATCCAACCGTTGCAGCCCAAAAACGCGATTCCCGATACTACCGGACTTTTTCCCGGTACTACCGGAATTTCCCGGCACTACCGGAAATTTCCTGGGGTTCCTGGGGCTCCAAACGCATTTTCTCTGTGCTCCCCGGTACCAAAATGTGGTACTACCAGACCCCGGTACTACCGGATCCTGGTCCGGTACTCCCGGTCATCACAGAACGAAAACAGCCATAACGTTTGCATCCGGACTCCGATTTCGATGATCTTGGGCTCGTTTCAAAGAGGACAACAACCTATACAAGATCATGCAAAGAAACATCATAGTCCAGCAAGGGAGGATAGATCCAAATGATGAAGTAAAAAACCTTCTGCCGCGCTAGGTACTAAAATGCGGTACTACCGCTTTTTGGTACCTAGCTCGGCAGTGGCTTTTGGAAACTTGTCAAAAAACTTCTGCTGTGCTAGGTACTAAAATGCGGTACTACTGCATTTTGGTACCTAGGAGGGCAGTGGAATTTGGTAACTTTCCAAAACCTACTGCCGCGCTAGGTACTAAAATGCGGTACAATGCGGTACTACCGCATTTTGGTACCTAGAAAAATTCAAACCTCTATAACTTTTGATTGGTAACTCCGATCGACCCGATTTCAATTGCGTTGGAAAAAGGACGACATGAGCTACCCTATGAAAGGTTAAAATATTGGTTATCACCAAGTGAGAATGTATCATGTATAATAATGTGAGATACCTCACTTGGTGAGAAACCGAAAAGCCGCCAAGATCAAAATCGTAAAAAGATACAAATGGAAGATCCGATTTTGATTGAACAAGAGCTTGTTATGGAGATTACCACAAGCTCTATATCCTCACATGGATAAGACCAAATAACAACCAAATATGATGATGCAAATATGCAAAGGTTTGAGCTCTCTCCGAACGAAGTGAATGAGTTACTCATTCGAGAGCCCCTCTTGATAGTACGGCTATCTATCCTAAACCCGGTCTCCCACACACAACATGAGACCGGCAAAAGGGAAAACCTATCAAGACTATACCTTTGACTTGAGCGTTCCACTTGAGCTCGATGTAGACGAACTTGACCTTCTCAAGATGGAACGCCTTTCTTGATTTCTCATCTTCGATCCATGATCACCGGGGTTGGCAAGCATCAAACATGAGATCTTCTATAGATGGCGCATTTTGAGCTTGCACATCACATCTTCTTCTCATTTCATCGACCTTGAAGCCAACACATGCTCCAAGCGATGTCAATGGACAAATCCTACAAGTATAACTTAATACACACATTGGTCCATAAAGATTGTCATTAATTACCAAAACCACACATGGGGGCCCACATGTTCTTTCACTATGCCCCTGAGAAAAAACCTCGGAGAATCCACCAATATTTCTAGCGGTCCAGAGTGCCGTCGGGCTTGACCTTGTGGCGGAAAAGCCATTTTCTGGAGACAACTTTGGCATTTGAGGGAGGTCACACAAGTTCCCAGGTGTCGTTTGGTGAGGAGGGCACCGCACCCATCGGTCATGGTGATGAGCCAATTCGGGTCCTTGAGGGCACCCTAGACAGACTTGGGAATCAACTGAGGAGAGGTTGCGGTGTCGATGTGTAGATTGAGACGCTCCTAGGGGCCGAACGTCTTCCCGACACGACGATGTGTCACCATCTGGTGAGCAGGAGAGAGCAGCAGAGGAGAGGCCACTAAACCTGCTGAGGCACTCAATGGGCCGCATCATCGAAGCTAGAGACCAGGATAGAGTCTGTGGGGCTAGACAGGCCATGGCCCGGCGTATGAGGCCCAACTAAGGTAACCAAGGCATAGTTCGCCGTAGCCCAACATGCATGGGCAGGACAACGACCGAGACAGGCTCGTTGATTGGACCGACGTCCAGGGGTGGTGGAGGGTTCTGTTGCAGGTTAGTAGAAAAATATGGTGAAAAAGGAAACTAAGTTTCGTCAAAGATCATTTTTTGGAAATGGGCGCTTTATTATTTTGTAGCACTACACCTGGCCTCTGTATAACAAGATGCACATAGCCAACAACCATCCACTCTTACACAAAAATAAACCAACTAGGCGAGAAGTACACAATCGTCTGATTAAACAAAATGCTAGGAAGATGGAAGTTCAATCCTCAGATTACGCTGCCATCCATGACGGAAAAAATATCCCTCGTTGTATCCTTCAACCATATACAACCCTCTGTAAATAGACCTCGAAACTCCACACGTTTTAGAGAGGATCACAAACGGAGAGTAGCCATGCTTCGATAGATAACCTGCAAATAAAAAGACATTTTAGCATTAAAAATCTTGTCATTTCTATATAGCCATGGTGATCAAATAATGGCAAGCGCTCCCATCCTAAACATAATTTTGTATTTATCAGCAATCTCATGTAACCAATTACTAAATACATTAGCAATGAGATGAGATAATCCATACACTATTTAGATAATTGACCATATAGAACAAGCAAAATTACATTGAATGAATAAATGTTTAATTGTCTCATCTTGATGACAAAAGGCACATTGATTACTTTCTTGCCAACTTCACTTTACAAGATTGTCTTTTGTGAGATTAATTCCTTTGTGTAAGTACCATACGAATACTTTTGTCTTTAAAAGAATTTTCATCGTCCAAATTTTCTTATTATTATCAGCTGGAATATTTGGTTAAATCAACATCCTATACATGGAATCTACCGAGAATTTATCACTCTCTAGCAAATTCCATCTGAATAAATTGGAACCCTCAGATTATCATGGTTAATCTAAATAAAAGACCATTGCATAATGCTAGTCTAGGACCAATGAGATCTCACCTGAACGTCACATCCAGAGGGTTCGATTCCATTACATTGAAAATTATATCTCCTTTGTGCCGCGCAATATTATATAGAAAAGGATATTCTTCTCGGAGAGTAGCCTAGCCAAGCCATTTATCTCCACAAAAACATATATGTGATCCGTCTTGATATTGAAGGTCTCAAGTTGGAAGAAATGCTTTTTAAAAGCCACGACGCCAACTCAAAAAAGTGCAAATCTCTAGGCTTTCATAGGACTTGAGATACAACTTTTGAGCCGACATATTTCCTTCGAAGACTAGTTTGCCACACACCTTCCTCTGAGAATAGCTTAAAAATTCATTTATCCAGAGAGCGGTGTTCTTTACCTATAGGTCATGAATACTAGGACTACCTTGGTCTTTTGGACAACAAACTACACTTCATTTAGCCGATCGATATTTGTTTTTCTCACTATCTCCTTACTAAAAGAAACTTGAACGAAAATAATTCAATCTTTTCAAGACTCCCTTGGTAATTGGAAAATGAGATTATATACAGTACTGTACTTTATGAATACAAGTCTTTCACCCAAAGATAGCAATTCATATGTCGTGAATGATGTGGCATGACTCAATATCCATACAACGGTATACGTGGTGGTTGGACATGTATCCGAGAAAAACGTAGGCAACAGAACTGTGCGCCAATTATAGGACATTGTTGCGACGATGTTGGGATAGCACATGCAACCAAAGGTACGTAGATGAGAGTAAGAGGGTGGGGTGGAAAAAGAACGAGCAATGGACATGGTGTCGAGAGAGTTTTGGTGGGTAACCGATTTAGGAGATATGTAGCAGCATGGAGTGATTCTACCCAAAATTTAGACGACATACTAGCCTAAAATAACATAGTGCAAACTATGTCATTTACCGTATGAATGATGAGAATCCCATGTGCGATAATAAGGTCCTAGAGAGCGCGATCATCAAACTCGTGACTGATGTCCATCTGAATGGGCTGTAGAGAGAGTGGGAATTGTGTAGCCACATAGTTGCAAAAGTTCATAAGTGAGAAAAGTTCCAGATTTACAGCATAGAGAAAACATCCATAGATAATGAGTAAAATCATCTAGTATGACAAGAAAATATTTATAACCAGAAGTGTACATGTGAAATCCAAATTATGCAATAATAAATTAACTCAAAATATAATCAGTTCTAGTTTATGTCATGTGTGTCAACTTGGTCAGGTATTTCTCCTATATAGTATACGAGATAACAAGAAGCCACGAAGTGTGGTCAATCCAAACCATAATGATCTGTTTATACGAAAAGATACTACATGTGCTAGACTCGTAAGAAATACAACCGAATATTATACGCTGCCTAGCAGCTACTTACGTACTAATATTGGTGGCTTTTGGAAAAAGGAACGGATGACCGAGAGAAAACTGGTTAGTGGTACTCGTGCACCGGCTGCGCGGGACTCCCTGCATCATTCTTTAGTTATAACTAGCAAAAGTGCCCGTGCATTGCACGGAAAGAGAGAAAAAATCAACTTTTGAGCAACAAAACACCTCCCAAACGTCGATCAACGCCAGTACCACTGATCCCTCACAACTCAAGTAACATGAGTGGCTAGTGCGCTCACATGGTACATCACCATGGATATTAAAGTTCAGTCTAACACTCTGTGTTATCCTCAAGAGTGCTTTGATTCCTTTATCCTCAAGAGTGTTTTGATTCCTTTATCCAAATCGTGTAAGCATCAGAGCATGGGCATCAACATCTGAGTCTCTTTTCGACGGTATGCTTCCCTTGGAATTGAGCTGGCTGGCAGCTTCAGCGACGCTAAAGAAACTATAGCTCAGAGCAGCGCGTTCCGTACATTGAACGCCGACATGCTGCCGCGCTCCCACTCCCAGCATGTTGCGCCGGAAACAAATCAGACAAAAAGGGTCTAAGAGACGATGGATTTTGAAGCGGCCAATAACGTTGGCAAAGGAGCTAGAAGAGGGCAGTACCGACGGCGAACGATGGGTATGTAGACTCTAGCGTAGAGGAGGTCAAGCCCCAATAAGCGAGCGCTGGGGAGGAGGTCGAGCCCCAAGACGGAGCATGGCCGACGGTGGTGTAACAGTTGATACTAAGATGGCACACACGTCTCTAAAAAAACGAACCGATATTTCACTTACGGGGCGAGTAAAGTGTCGAGACATTCAGCCATACAGAGGAAATATCTTAAGCAGGATGCATGCAACCCCGGAAGCGGACGGACGGCGTGCGCGAGGGCGTTCAGGGTATTGGGGCTGTAGATGACCAGAGTCGCCTCGCGTCACCAAGGCCACGTCGTTCTGGCATGACGGTGGCGACGGGTCAGAGCTGCAACGTATAAAAAATAGCGGCCATGCATGGCGGCATCGATGTATCTTCTTTACCTTCTCATCCTCCCACTCCTTGCCATCGTCTAGTTTCTCATCAGACGGCAACGCATAGGACGGGCCGCACTGCGCCTTGCGCGACCTCGCGTGATGCCATGGCTATGCTGGTGCACTTCTGGCCTCGGCAGCTGCTGATAGTGATTGGCTCCTCCTCCTCTCTTGCTTGTAATATGATTCTACTCGGACCTCTCTAGGATTAGGGGTTGCTGGCGGTCGAGTATTTCTCGTGTACGAACCAAGTTAGGCAGGTACAACTGTAAGACCGAAACCGTATGTATAACTTGTCGGTGGTGAACAGTTTTTTTACAATGGGCGAATATTTTTTTAATTTACTTACCGGTGGTTTGGTAGTAATATGAGGTTTGGTGGGAGTGTAAATTTGTCTAGAAAAGTGTAGGTACTACAAGAAACACTCTTTACTTTATTATTAGGTATAGATATCTCTGGTTGCATTTTACACGTTCCGTCAATCATTAATTAAGACCTAATTACTCTCTTTCACCACGGACGATCGAGTACTTCCGTTCCGAACATCCGCACCTACGGTCTCAAGAACGGACTGTATTTTTTTCTCTTGAGGGGATGGAATGTATACTTGTATAGCATAAAATATAAAATGTATGGATGGATGTGATCGCTCAAACGGAAAGCATGATCTCTTTATTTCTTTTCCAGATGAAGAAAAGGTCACCGAAAGCAAGCATACATTAATGTCCGGTGACAAGCTTGCTAGCTAGCACGCACACAGAGGATCGAGTACGTACGTACGTGTAGGGCGCTGATGCGGTGCTGCAAAGGCGCTGCCCGGCCACCACACAAGTTCGCCATGCACGCACGCACGCACGGGCCCACCCGATTATACGTGCCACACGTGTCGCGTCAGTCAACAGATCGTCTGCTGGATTGTTCGACTGTAGTAGTAGTACCTACTCCCTCTGTCCTAAAATACCCTGCATTCTGGGTTTAGTCAAAGTCAAACTTTGTAAAGTTTGACTAAACATATTGAAAAATTTATGTATGCCTATAATACAACATAAGTACCATTAAAATCGTCATAAAATATATTTTTATAATATATACATTCGGTGCTATAGATGTTTATAGTTTTTCCTATATATTCTACCAAACTTTATAAAGTTTGACTTTGACTAAACCCAGAATGCAGGGTATTTCAGAACAGAGGGAGTATATACTCCTTCTGTTTCAAATTACTCCGCCGACACGCTTATGTAGGTGGGCTATTACTCCCTTATTTTTTATTCAAAAAAATTCTGAGATTTTTAAAATAGATAGTATGAAATGTATACTACGTATACCAAAAATCCAGAATTTTTTTGGATGAAAAATAAAAGAATACTAGTCCACCTAAGTAAACGTGCGCGTGGAGTAATTTGAAACAGAGGGGGTATGCTCCACCACAGAATAGCTGCGAATTGAAGCAAGCGAGCCAGCCACTGATCTGGCATGCATGCAGCCTCCTTTGGATATGTACTGGCTACGTACCCTTCTTTTTTTAACAAGGGAATGGCCCCCATGGGTCTGGCTGCATCACTAACGACGGCGGGGTACAAATTACAGAGAACACACCAACAAAGAAGGAAACACAAAGCAGATCTCTAAATTTATAGAAAGAACCCTAGGAAGATAAAGGAAAATGCAATCATGTCCTTTCTCCCCACCACCCGAAAATGTACTCCACCGCCGGCCACTCTCGCCACCACAGGTGACGAAACCACTTGGGGCAGCGAGGAGTGGGTAGAACACCTGGCGAGGATCCATCGAAGGACCTCCGCACAGGAGGCTGAACGAGCGCCTTCAATGACGCCTAGAGGGGGCGCCTCATTGGCCAAGGGTCATGGTGGCGAGCCAAAGGCCACTGTGTGGAGCTCTTCAAGATGTACTCGAGATCTTCCCCGCGGCCAGAGTCCTAGACCGTCTATTACTAGTCTAGCGTGTCTTGTACTCCAAGGCTCTGGGTACGCTGGTGACTCCAGAGTAGCCTTCCTTTATCCGGCATGGGCCTCCCTTCTGGATCCATCTAACTGGGCCACCCAGCAGGCCATGGACCATGCTACCAACTGTGGGCCATCCGGGTTATCCGGATAAGAGACATGCTATGAGGATACCCATATAGCATATTCCCAACACCTAGAGGGGCGCCTCATTAGCCAAGGGTCATGGTGGCGAGCCAAAGGCCACTGGGTGGAGCTCTCCAAGATGTACTCGAGATCTTCCCCGCGGCCAGCTAGATCTACAGCAACAACAACACTCATCTCACCGTCCGCACTCCATCGACAAAGAGAAAGACGACCTCCATCGCCACTAGACCAGTCCCAGCCGCAACCATGAAAATTCCATACATAAGCCCCATAGTTTATTATCACATATTTCTGCATATTTGCATACATGAAAAATCCATCGACGAAGAGGAAGATTTGGATAGGCAGGTGATGCATGTAAAATACATACATGAGCCCTATAGTTTATTATCACACATTCTCGCATATTTGCATTATATACAATGTTATATCTATATCTTATATTGATTTATGGAGATTTACCAATGATTCCCTTTACTTGGTTTATAACTCTACATGACTGGAAAATCCTGCTCTGCATATTTTTAACTTCCAGAGACCTAAATAAAGTCAAACGTATCTGAGATTTTTCGAGAATAATGTTTTTAAGGAGAGAAACTTCTAGAGCACTGAACCTCACTAGCGGAGGCCGGAGGAAGGAAAGAGGCCTAGTGGCATGGCCTAAGGAGGGACCACACCACATGTGCTCTTTCCCTCCTCGAAGAGGCCATAGTCGTCCGCTTTCAACCCTAACTCAACATCTTGACCTAAAGCACCTATAAAAGGTCCCTTGACGTGATCTCAAAGAGGAGGCGGAGTAAAACACAGAAACACCGAAACAGAGTTAGAACCAATAAAGATTGGAAGGGAAAACGATGTTGGGGCCCCGGTTGGATGAGATGCATACTATGTACCCTGTTCTACCATGCATGTGTAAGATGAGATGCATACTATGTACCCTATTCTTAAATACTTATTTTAATCATACCTGTATGCAAGAGAATGTGTGAAGGAACGTGTGTATTAGTTGAAGTAATAAGGTGATGGTTATTGTATAGTGATAGAAAATTTAAGATACACTATGGTTTTTATCTTTCTTTTATTATCTCACTAGGGATAAAGTGAATATACATGTGTTATAATCATCTTGTCATAGCAAAGATAATCTTATTTGCTTAAGATAGCACATAACCCTAGCGGCAAGGGTGAACCCAAGAAGGCCTGAGTGGGGGCATAGGCGTCCACTCAAATTTCTGAATTGCTACAAAATCTCCGTAGAATTATAAAAAACCTTAAATATTCAAATTTACTAGAAAGGTGTCCCGCTCATATGTTTGGCCGCCACCGGCAGTATTTTCATATAGGTCCGCCCCTTGCTAGCGGAGCAGGCGGGGAAGGGGCGAAAGCGAGTTTCTGTGACTGGTACGTACTCGTACAGTTTGTTCCGTTGCTTTTAACGGATAGAGCTTTGCCATTGCCATGCCACCGTGCGTCTGCTGCGTGCACGTGTTGTTCCGCCGAGGCAATGCAAAGCAGCAGCACTCACTCGCAGTAATGGGAGCAAAAAGCTCGCGTACGTACCAATGCCGATCACCATCCGCGTATCCTTTCCAGCCTGTCCATGCGTCTCATATCAACTCAGATCAGACGCCGCGCGCACATCGCTGGATCGCCACGTCATCATGCCCCCCCTTTTTTTTCTTTCTCTTTTTTGTTTTCTTTCTCTTTTGGCGCCAAACGACACTTGTCGATCAGGGATCAGCGTACCACTGCACCGCAAGATCTTCCCCGACACAAAATCCCGGCGCGGAATATATTCAGGCCCAGCAGCCAGATCGATCAACCACCAAACGTACGCGCGTACGAACGTCCTCGATCTCCTCTCGATTTGAAGTGTGTGTATATTGTCCTTGACTTGTCCAATTGTTGCATGCATGCATGCCCAGATGTTTGGGGATAATGTATACCACTTGCATTGCTTCTGCGTTATTCTAACTTCTAAGTACTAGGATCCTTCAAACAGTATGTTTTTGCCCACTGTGCGGAGGGCGGCACTATTATTTTTGTAATATTACCTTTTTTTTGTTTCTGATTTATTATAGCTGCCTAAACTTTCTAGAAGTGTCAGTAGTAACATAAAGATACTTTATTTATAGGGTGTGAAACTTCCTTGAAATGTCCGTGGAGTTTTCACGCCGGTTCAGCGAAAAGTGAAACAAATTTGAAATATTCTGAAACCTAGAATGGAACATCCTCGGCGATGGACCACATGTTTCATTCTAACAAATAGTAAGCGGTGACGGAGCATGGCGAAAAAACAAGAGGTGGTAAATTTTGTTCTTCAATGAAGTGAAATTACCATAATTTCTCAATTCTTGATAAAAAATCAGATAATTGAAAATAATACATAAGAGCATCTCTAGCACATCCCGGATGACCCAATACTGTAAAATGTGAATGGGTAAGCCGAAAAACATTTTTGCGGTACCACGCGGGCCACTATTTCCTTGTCTAGGCCCTGCCCTACGGTGCACCTGAGCCTCTGTCCCACACACTACCCTGGATGTTTCTCTGCTCGCCAATGGGAGTCTCGCTTGGGAGTCTCGCGTGCCTCCTCCTCCCGCATGTCCTTTTCCTCCCATGGTCGTCTTGCCTATGATCTAGTAGTTGGAATTGGTCAGTACCAACTGTTTTGCGTGATCTGTTTGGTGTGTGGTTTTTAAACTAAAACTGCAAAAGGGCTAGTACACTTAGTATACACAGATCATAAATGATGACAACTGGACAGGGAATCGTGTTTTGCTCGGTTATTAGTGGTCAAATGGCAATTAGCTAAACATAATCAACGCTAATGGGCTAGAGCAGAGTGCTAGTATACGTAGTGTAGGGGTTCGTAGCATGGAAAACAAAAATTTTCTACCGCATGCACACAAACAAGCCAAGATCTATCTACTAGATTGTAGCAACGAGTCGATAGAGGAACTCACCCTTGAAGATTCCAAAGCGGTTAACGAGAGCAGATTCTCGTGGGTGATGTAGTCGTACACTTGCCGATCTCAAGATCGCGTAGACGATCCTTCCGGCGCTGCGTTCCGACAGCGCTTCCGTAGTCGGTCACACGTTCGGTACTCGATGAAGATCTTCCTCTCCCTTGTTCCAGCAGGCAGCGGAGGTTGTAGCACTCTCCTCGCGATTCCGGCAGCACGACGGCGTGGTACCGAAAGTAGAGGGGAGATCTCGCAGGGCTTCGCCTTAAGCCGAAGCGAGTATGGTGGACTATGAGAGAGGCCTTGGTGGTCTAGGGTTTAGAGGCACCAAGAGGTTTAGAGCAACCAGCAGCTAGGGATTAGCTAGACGGCGGTTTAGAGGAGTTTAGAGGGGGGGCGGCGGCTGGCCTAGGGTTTAGAGGGGCGCCGGCTAAGGGACAAGGTGTAGGGAGAGGGGGCGCCACCTCCCTTTCTTTTATAGGTGGGATGGGCGGCTAGGGCTAGCCGAGTCCTCCCCCAACTCCCTTGCTGGCCGGCGGTTTGGAGGAGAGAAGGGAAACCTTCTCTTCCCAGGTTCCCTTCTCTTCCCCCACTTGGAAATTATTGTCCCAGTTTGACTTTTTCAAACTGGCCTTTTTACTTTCAAACTAGAGTTTGATTTCTCTCTTCCAAGTGTCCAGCCAAGTGACCCAGTACATGATGCAACCATTCCACATTGTCATGACACATTCATGTACCCTTCCCCTCCGGAGTGTCGGACCTTCCGGAACCTTCTAGAACATTCCCGATGAAAACACCGGAACCATTCCCGAACTCCGAAACAGGACTTTCCTTATATGAATATTATTCTCCGGACCATTCCGGATCTCCTCGTGATATCCCGAATCCCATCCGAGACTCCGAAAAATATTCGGTCTCTTACTCATCATTCCATAACTACTCAACAACACCGAATCCTTAAGTGTGTCTCCCTACGGTTCGTGAATTATGCGGACATGATCGAGACACTTTCTCCGATCAATAACCAATAGAGGAATCTGGAAATTCATATGGCTCCCACATATTTCTACGATTACTTTGCGATCGAATGAACCACTTACATACGATACCAATTTCCCTTTGTCTCACGATAGTTTACTTATCCGAGGTTTTGATCGTCGGTATCTCTGCATACCTAGTTCAACCTCGTTACCGATAAGTACTCTTTTCTCGTTCCCGTGATATGTGATTCCTTGTGAGCCAGTCACATGCTTGCAAGCTAATTGGATGACATTCCACCGAGAGGGCCCAGCGTATATCTATCCGTCATATGGATGGACAAATCCCACTCTTGATCCATGTGTCTCAACCCATACTTTCCGAACACTCAATGCCATCTTTATAGCCACCTAGTTACGGTGTGGTGTTTGATGTCATCAAAGCATCCTTCCGGTGATGGTGATAAGCATGATCTCATGGTCGAAGGAATTAGGTTACTATGTATCAGAAAGCTTATAGCAAATGAACTATATTAAATGACTTGATCTTTATGCTATGCTTAACTATATGAGTATGTCCATCACATCATTCTCCTAATGATATGACCCTGTTGTTAATAACATCTCTATGTTCATAATCAGGAAACCATGATCACATATTAACCAACAAGCTAGTTTAACAAGAGGCTTTACTAGGGACTCTTTTATGTTTACAAATCACACAAGTATTAATGTTTCCGGTTAATACAATTATAGCATGGTATGTAAACATTTATCATAAGTATGAAGATATGATAATAACCATTTTATTATTGCCTCTTGGGCATATCTCCAACACGTAGTAATTTGTTTTTGCGCATTGATAGGGAGGGAGGGGGCTGGGTTGTGGCCCAGTTTCATCTCCACATAGCTCCGCCAGTGATAGTAAGGATACTCAGAGTGAATTGCATTTGGATGTTGTTTTAAAAGATTCGAAATACGAATAGGAAACTTAGGCAACTTATGACTAGACAATCCTAGGATTTGGATGCTAGAATGATGTATACTCTCTCTGATCCAAACTAATTGATCCAACTTTATCTAGTGATAAAATTGAGTCAATTAATTTGGATCCGAGGAAGGAATAAAAATAAAGGGAAGTGTATCGTATATCTTTTACCATACGAGAGCAAATTGTACATGTGACTTGTACAATGGTTACCCAATCGTTATTATTTGAACCGAAAGGTTTTGCCTGGATCATGAGAATTGCCAAGTTAATTGGAGTAACCTAACCAAAATCAAATTAGAGTAGCTCGTTATTTCACATGGCATGCTATGCACCATGGTCTTAGTGACCCCCACCGTGTAGCTTCTAACAATCTAGTTACTCCTCTCCGTTTTACAATATAAACCTTTTTAGCAAGCAGAGGAAGTAATTAATTAAGCACTCCAATTACGAGCTCACGTTCGTTCACTTGAACGCATAAATTGCCACAGTTGTTAGGATTGTGGACCCTATCAACTATGCCACATGGCAGAGCAAAAAATAAAGTTGCCAGCCACCGTACGATGCAAATCCGTCGGTCTAAAATGTGTTTGCTTAATTAATAACAAGCACTAGGCTGTTTGGTTTTGTTATTACTCAGTTGACCAGGAAATAAATATTTCCATGTCAGTCTAAAAGATGTTTCGACATTAACAACACAAGTATATAATACTGTCTTTCAAACACTCTTTCCTACACTATTAACTGAGCATGCATATGCTTATCAATTTGAATCTGTGTTATGTTATTTTATTTTTATTTTTTAAAAAATCAACATATGCGATGAAACATTTGTAACACAGCTTCGTGGCACCTTCGTCATGTCACTCTGACGGGGTGCATCATTAATTTAGAAAACAGTGCTTCTGCTGCAGCAGATGATCGAGGTAACTAAACAAAACCTGGAGCGAGGTCAAGGTGCATGCACATCCACGTGCCAGCGCTGAATGGGTTCGTCTGACATGGCAACCCTTGATGCTCCATTACCACTGGTAAACTAATCAGAAGCTGGTCAACCGAATGCGACGCGCCCGCGCGCTTCAGCCGATGATGCTCTGCTTCCTTCATTCATCTCCTCTAAACTCTAGCTATAAATACACACGGCTCACCGTGCTCCACTCCACACCACACCACGCCATTGATGTTCATAGCTTGCTAATCGGACAAGCTATAGCTCGTAGTATTTGATTATTATATATCTAGACTAGAGGTGACGGCCATGGCGATCGTTGGCTTGGCAAAGAATGGCGATCTTTCGCAGCAGCATGGCAAGAGCAGAGGCGCCCTCGTCGACGACGACGCCGCCGACTACTGCCTCAAAGGCGTCAGGCACCTCTCCGACGCTGGCATTACCCGGCTCCCCGGCAGGTACGTCCTGCCCGCCTCCGACCGCCCCGGCCGGAGCATCGGCGCCGCGGCCGGCGACACCCCCGCCAGGGTCAAGCTCCCCGTCGTGGACCTCGCGCGGCTCCGCGTGCCCACAGAGCGCGCCGCCGTGCTGTCGACGCTCTACACCGCGTGCCGCGACTACGGCTTCTTCCAGGTGGTGAACCACGGCGTGGACTCCCAGGCCATCGTCGGGATGCTGGACGTGGCTGCGCGCTTCTTCGAGCTCCCCTTCCCGGAACGCGCGCGGCACATGTCCCCGGACGTGCGCGCGCCGGTGCGGTACGGCACGAGCTTCAACCAGGCCAACGACGCCGTCCTCTGCTGGCGTGACTTCCTCAAGCTCTCCTGCGCGCCGACGCTGCGGGACGTCGTGCCGTCGTGGCCCGACTCGCCGGCCGACCTCAGGGAGGTGGCGGCCGCGTACGCGGAGGCGAACCGGAGGGTGTTCGTGGATGTCGTGGAGGCGGCTCTGGAGGCCTTGGGTATTGGAGATGGCGAGGACGGCGTGATGGAGGAGCTGGCCACGGCGGGGTCGCAGATGATGACGGTGAACTGCTACCCCGCGTGCCCGCAGCCGGAGCTCACGCTGGGGATGCCGCCGCACTCCGACTACGGGTTCCTCACGCTCGTGCTCCAGGACGACGTGGAGGGCCTCCAGGTCATGCACGGCGGCGAGTGGCTCACTGTCGACCCCGTCCCAGGTTCCTTCGTCGTCAACGTCGGCGACCACTTCGAGGTACTACTTCCACTTCGTACTCTGAGTATATCTGGCAGCACGGACGTCAAGCCGAATAGTAATTACTAGCGGAGTAGTACAAACCCGTACACGTACGTACGTATCCCGTATACATGGAATTGACCTAGCCAGGAAGTCAACTTATTTCAGCTAGCCACCATTGGCATGTTTGAAAGGGCATGGATCCAGGTCACGATCTAGCAGTCTAACCAAAACAAAATGTAGTTGTACATACTGGCCCAACAATTAAGGGGGTCAACTTTCTCGAGAAAAATCAGATTAAAGTATGTGATCGGAAAGGCAGCGGTTATAGAATACAATTTGATAGTGATGCCAAATGCAGATGATTGATCATTTGGTTTTTATGCAAGTCAACCAAGTTGAGCCACCTAGGTCGCGGGATGCATCACCTGCAGTGTAGCCATATGGGTGTATATATGTATATGTATATGTATTGGTATACTTTAGCTTATCCTACCACTAGGTATTAATATTTTCTTAATTAATATATCTTCAATATTCGAGTGTTAGCCAGCTGACACACCCACACGCGCATGTGCGTCCGCTTCAAATGCTAGTATACTAACGATGTTGCGGAGCCATGAAGAGGCATCATGCAGCGTTGTTGTTGATAACGAAACGAAATTAGATACTATAACAAATTTAAAAACATCTCTTCACAAAATAATACCGCAACCAGATGCTCCGTCTGATCTTAAGCATAGAGTACTACTCCTCTGCTGTCTCTCTTTTATAATGTAAGATGTTTTAGCTTATTGAAGATAGTGTGTTTAGACGCGTCTTAGTGTGTAGGTTTAGAAAGGTCATTAAAAGACGTATAGAAACATTACCTTTATAAAACGATCTTATATTTTAAAACACAGCAAGTAGTATACAGATACGCACCCAACTGCAGTCCTTCGGATGTCATAACTCACTTACATCTGAAGATTTTGAAGTGATAGCTGACATATTTAATATCTTTTGGTGTGCAGATATACAGCAACGGTCGGTACAAGAGCGTCCTGCACCGTGTGCGCGTGAACTCGACGCGGCCGCGCATCTCGGTGGCGTCGTTCCACAGCGTCGGGGTGGAGAGGGTGGTCGGGCCGGCGGCGGAGCTCATCGGCGAGGAGCGCGGCGGCGAGCAGCGGCGGTACATGGACACCGACTTCGCCACCTTCCTCGCCTACCTCGCCTCGGCGGAGGGGAAGCACAAGAACTTCCTCCAGTCAAGAAGACTGGCCTGACGCCGACTTTTTGGTTCACTCGACCGCGAGCGATTGCTGATTGACTTTGCGTGCGTGATGTATTGCCGTAGGAAATCAAGGGTAAAAGTCAACACCCGGCCAGCCCCTGCTACTAGTAGCTTGGCTAGCTTCACAGGTATTCTGCGTTTCCAGATACCTTGGTGTTGACTTGTACAGTTCCTGGTGTTTTTCTACGTAAAATGAATTATGTGGCATCGAAGATGTATGGATGCACGCAACATGCATTATTATCCACTTTTTTTTTTTGGCACGAGTCATCTATATTTCGGCCACTTGACAGAATTCCGTTGTGCGAAAACCCGTTGCACCACTGTATCTCTAGTTCTTGGCTATTCCACAAGAAATAAAATGGAATATATACCGTCTAATAAATATCTAACCGATTCTCAATTCGCTATCCGTCCTATTTTATCCTTAAAAGGCAGCAACATAAAAATCATTGTGATACAGGTGAATTTGAATGATGCCGACTTGAAATCTGCTAGCTGCAAGTTAGTAAAGCTGAAAAATATCTTTTTTTGGAACCAGGAAACACTGCCCCGGCCTCTGCATCAATAGATGCACACAGCTCTTTTATTGCATCGTTCAAACGAGTTTAAAGTTTATAATCATGGATCAGAGTGGATTAAGACAAGTATCAACCATCGAAAAATAGATAGTACAACAAAACTATTCATTTTGCAATCTACTAGTATGCCGCCACCCAGTAGCCTGGAAATAGAAATCATAAGCAACCATAAGCAAGAGGTTGCAACCGGCATCCAACAAATAGCAGACAAGTTCATAGATAAAAGAACACTAGAACCAACAAATAGCAGACAAGTACAAGCTAGCCCCCCTTAAGTGCAGAAAAGGTTGTCAATGGTGAAGACACACCGGTACTTCATCTGTTTGCCAAAACATTTTATATTTAATAATGGAGGGAGTACATCGAAAAAACAATAATGCTACACTTAGCAGGCAAATTCTTATAGGATTTTGTTCTGGGCTGATGTGTTGATTACATCACTGCCGGGGTATTTCTTTTGGAAGAGCCGCATGAGTTTCTTCTAACGACTCAATCCACGATGCATCTGCAAGAAAATTCTGTAACAAACCGTCTGCAAGTGTAGCATTATTGTCAGTAAAATATGAATTATAGAAAATAAATGAATAAAAGACTCTTAGCATAATCATGTGCTCACAGATAAAACAAAATAGAGAGGGTTCCTTCTAGTTTAACCATATTATGTCGTTTGTCTAAATTTCATGGTTGTGTAGACAAATCGATGCATGGAAATGGTCCGCCGAGGATGTTGCAGAGTCGGCATGAATTTACTCGTGATCTATATAGCTTCTTTAGGTAGGAAAGTAACATTGTTGCGTTAAACTGTTCATAACCTCAGATTTGGTCTGACCAAATGTCGATGATGTTTTCTGGTGTTTACATCTTGTAGGTACAAGCATGGAGCCTCGGGCCTGTTACTTGCATTGGCTTGAAAACCCTAGATTGCACCTTCACTATACGAATATGGTGACGATGATGCGATTCATCTCTCACATGAGTGGTTGCTTTCACGATTGTGCCATCTTGCCTCTCTTGATAGTCGTATCTTTAGGGGTTGCACTGACAATCCCTAGGTAGAATATAATGTTTCCAACATTTTTTCTTTACATACCTTTTTTTATTTTTGTTTATTTTATCGAGTTTTCAGCCTTTTAATTTGCTTATTAGGACGTGTGTAATTTTGACGGTGTGCAACCATAGCTAGTGAAGAGGGACGGGGGCAATGAAAATTTTCTATTATTTAAGAAAAAATAGAATTTTGGAATATTAACCATACCAGCTCTTAACTGCACATAATCTAGAAGATACACACGAAATTATTTAACTTCACTAGAATCATAGATTTGCGAATCCTTCTTCCATGACCCATAAACGGTCGTTAATTTTCAATATATTGTCTCATGTATGGGTCCTAATGGTCATGAAGTTTGTCAATCTCCCTCTAGTTGTTTGAAGTTAAACTTTAATGTAAATTACATTATCTGGCAATCCATTGTTGGAAATGAGACCGAAATCAACATCATATAAGCACTAACATATCTAAACATATGCATCCAAGCATGCACATCTAGTACATCTATAAATCTAGCAAGAACTAGTGCAAATAAAAAGAGGAATAACACATACGCATGTTGACCGCGAAGGTCATCTCCGCAACAATACCATGGTCATTGTTGTTGTTGGGCAAAGTGTTGTCAAGGTCACCAGTTTCCAGATCTAGGAAGGAAAACTCAGACGAAGGCGAGCAGTCGCGCTAAGACACTCCAAAAACTTTATCGTCCGTTCCCGGTGCAGGATCTCGACGGATGGGGCTTCGGAGGACTGCTCCATGACAACTCCTAGCACCGAAAGCATGGTGCCGCCAGAGAGAGTCACACACGTATGATGCTTGACGACGACTCCCGCTTCTCTCCGATCCAGCCGAGATTGCGGAAGTAGATCTCCCAGCTCCAAATCCCGCAGCGTGACGGCACTCCGTGATGAAGAACTCCTCGATCGCTCGCACAACCCTAACAAGGGGGCCGCAGTCGCAAGAGAGAGATAGAGAGAGAAGAGATAGGTAATACATGTCTTTTTATTTATTTCCAGGTGGAAATTGATGTGTTTTAATCCTTCTATGGATACCTCTTTATATAGGCGGAGGGAGGGGGTCCCTCCACCTTTAGGTTCTCATGTGGGACTAATAAAACAAAGGAAAAAGGGGCAAACTAGCTGCCGGCCGGTTGGGCCACCTGCCCACCCGCGCATGGCCGAGCTAGCCAAAGGCGGTGGCAGGAGGAGGCCCCAGGTAGGCCTGCCAGGCGGCAGCCCGCGAGGTGGCGGCAGCCAGCGCCTGGCCTGGGTGGGTCGGCCTGGCGGCCCGCATGCGCGCAGCTCACCCGCACGGCAGCCAGCCGTGGCGGTCCCGGGTTGGGCCGATCAGATGCGGCCAGCCAACACCTGCAGCAGTAGCACTGTGCGATGCTCAATACTGGCTGCCCTCGTGTGGCGCGGACTATCCGTTGCCCGCGTGGGATGTTTCAAAAACAACTCCCTTTTTCTATTTTCTGTCTGTTTCTTTTAGACAAAATCCTTAACTTTTAGGACGTCTTTATAAATCTTTATTTAAATATTTCATTTATAATATATTAGTTCATAATTAATATATCATAAATATATTTAAATAACCATCTATCTGAAAACCCTTTTTCGGTCCTTTTTCTTATTCTTTCTCCGAACACCTTTGGATCTCCCCAGAACTTTTCTGGTCTCTGTCTCCTCACTTCTTCGCTGATTCAAACTAGCTATTAACGATCTCCAAGCTTCTTCAAGCCCTTAAGCTTGCTACCCAATAGTTCGAAAATACTATAGACATGGCCAAGACTCCTCTATGACTAATTATCAACAACGGCACCTGGATGCCTGATGACCCACAAGTATAGGGGGTGTATCGTAGTACTTTCGATAAGGGTTTCGTGGCATAGTAAATCAAAATTTTCTACGGATGCGAACAGAGGGAAAGCCAAGATCTAATCTAGGAGATGCAAACAACGAGAGAGATTGGATTAGATCTTCATACCCTTGAAGATTCGCACAGCGGAACGTTCGTCGGAACGTGGGTGATGTAGTCGTACTTGCTTCTCCTCCTCGCGATCCGATCCGATCTAGCACCACAAGTGGCGGTGCCTCCGTGAGATGCACACGTGCAGCACCTCGACGTCTCCTCGACGTCTCCTCCTTCCTCGGACCAGCAAGTATGGTGGAGAGACGGATTGGATCTACAACACGACGGCGTGGTGTATATGGTGGAGAGTTTCTGCAGCAGGGCTTCGCCTATACGCAGTCGGGAGGGAGAGAGAGAGGAGGGCAGCAGGGCGACTGGCTTGAGGGGAAGGTGTGGGGGCGTGGTGCGTCCCCATCCCTCTTTATATAGAGGGGTGGGAGGCAGCCCTAGCCCCTCCCCCAAGCCAAGGCCGGCGGCCAAAGGAGGAAGAGTGGGGGACAAGGAAACCCCCCTTTCTAGAAGCTCCAATTAGGGTTTTACCCTAGTTGGCCGGTTGGGACCTATGGGGCCTTGTGCCCCTGGCTCAATGCGGCCAGGGCACTCCCTCATAGGCCCATGCCCCCTCCCGTAAGGTGGGGCCACATTGGTCCCCTTCCGGAAGGTTCTAGAAGCTTCCGATACAATACCGATTAACCCGGAACAATTCCGAACTCCAAAAACTACACTGCCTTATATGAATCTTATTCTCCGGACCATTCCGGAACCTCTCGTGATGTCCCGGATCCCATCCGAGACTCCGAACAAAAACTCATAAACCAATTATCCAATCTATCCTAGCGTCAAGACACGTTAAGTGTGTGACCCTGCGGGTTCGAGAATATGCAGACATGATCTTCTATCAATAATCAACAGCGGGGTCTGGAAACCCATATTGACTCCCACACATTCATCGATGATCATATCGTATGAACCACGATGCCAAGATTCAATCAATCCCATATATATATTCCCTTCGTCTCGCGATATTTTACTTGCCCGAGATTCAATCGTCGGTACCGTCATACCTAGTTCAATCTCGTTCACAGCAAGTACTTTACTCGTTCCGTAATCCGATATCACTTTGTGATTAACTCCTTAACCACATGCTTGCAAGCGGTGTTGATATCGATTACCGAGTGGGCCCGAAGTATATCTCTCCGACTTGGGAGGGACAAATCCCATCTCGATACATACAACCCAACAGATACTTTCCGATCACCCGAGAAACACCTTTATGATCACCCTCTCATAGGATGATGTTTGATGACCTCAAAGCTTTCTTCCGATACCAGGGAGTTGTATTATCTCATGGTCTAAGGAATACAATATTTGACATAAGAAAAGCTTCGCAAAGACGAACACGATGACACGATCTAATTGCTTCGCTTAGTTTGGGTCTGTCCACCATATCATTCTCCCAACGATATGATCTCATTATTAATTGACAACTCATGTCCATGGTTAGGAAACCTTAACCATCATTAATCAATGAGCTAGTCCATAGAGGCGTACTAGGGACACGGTGTTGTTCACAAACCACACAAGTATTAAAGTTTCCGCTTAATACAATTCTAGCATGGAATATAAACATTATCATGAACAAGAATTATAATAATAACATCTTTATTATTGCCTCTAGGGCATAATTCCAACAGTCTCCCACTTGCACTAGAGTCAATAATCTAGTTTACATTTGGCAACAATCTCACACCCATGGCACTGAGGTGCTGATCATGTTTTACACGTGGAAGAGGTTTAGTCAATGGATCTGCGACATTCAGATCTGTATGTACTTTGCTAATCTTCAGATCTCCATCTGCTATATAATCTCGGATTATATGAAACTTGCGGTTGATATGCTTGGTCTTTGGATGATATCTTGGTTCCTTAGCGAGTGCTATGGCGCCAGTGTTGTCACACAATATCTCCAGTGGATCCAATGCACTTGGAACCACGCCAAGCTCAGTGATGAAGTTACTGATCCAAACTCCTTCACTTGACGCTTCTGCAGCAACCATGTATTCCGCTTCTACTGTAGATCCCGCGATCACGCTTTGCTTGCAGATTCTCCAGCTCACAGCTCCTCCATTCAAAATATAAATGTATCCCTTCTGAGATTTAGAATCATCCTTGTCGGTGTCGAAACTAGCATCGACGTAACCTTTTACGACAAGCTGTTCATCACCCCCATAGACTAAGAACATTTCTTTAGTCCTATTGAGGTACTTTAGGATGTTCTTCACGGCTGTCCAATGTTCCACTCCTGGATCACTTTGATATCTGCTCGTCAAACTAAGAGCATTGGACACATCCGGTCTAGTACACAGCATGGCATACATGATAGAACCTATGGCCGAGGCATAAGGCACTTTGCTCATAGCTTCCCTATCATTTACCGTAGCTGGACACTGAGCCTTGCTCAATATCTTACTTGACAACATAGGCACTGAACCTTTCTTTGCCTTATCCATTCTGAACCTTTTCAGAACTTTGTCTAGGTATGTACTCTGGCTTAAAGCTATCAGGCGTCTTTGTCTATCTCTATAGATTTTGATGCCCAATATATAAGCAGCTTCACCTAGGTCTTTCATTGAAAAACACTTGTTCAAATAACTCTTCACATCATTAAGCATGTTAATGTCATTTCCAATAATCAATATGTCATCCACATATAGTACCAGAAATGTCACCGAGCTCCCACTCGCTCTCTTGTAGATGCAAGCTTCGTAGCAATTTGGAACAAATCCAAAGCTCTTGATCACTTGATCAAAACGAAGGTTCCAACTCTGAGATGCTTGCTTCAGTCCATAAATAGAACGCTGAAGTTTGCATACTTTATCAGCATCCTTAGGATCGACAAAACCTTCGGGTTGCATCATATACAACTCTTCATCAATGTTTCCATTGAGGAACGCAGTCTTGACATCCATCTGCCATATTTCATAATCATGAAACGCAGCAATTGCTAATAAAATCCGAATGGACTTAAACATCGCTACGGGAGAGAAAGTCTCATCGTAGTCAACACCTTGAACTTGTCGAAAACCTTTCGCGACAAGCCGTGCTTTATAGACGGTAACATTACCATCCGCGTCCGTTTTCTTCTTGAAGATCCATTTGCACTCAACGGCCTTTCGGTCGCTAGGAGGGTCCACCAAAGTCCATACTTGGTTTTCGCTCATGGATCCCAATTCGGATTTCATGGCTTCTAGCCATTTCTCAGAGTCCGGGCTCATCATCGCTTCCTCATAGTTCGTAGGTTCACTGTCTTCTACTAACAAGACAGTCAAGACAGGGTTGCCGTACCACTCAGGAGGGGCACGCGACCTTGTCGACCTGCGACGTTCAGTAGAAGCATCGTCCGAAGCTTCATGATCCTTGTAATTAGCTTCCTCTATCATTGGTGCAGGCGGCACTGGAACAATTTCAGGTGCTGCGCTACTCTCCAATTCAAGAGAAGGTTCAATAACCTCGTCTAGCTCTACTTTCCTCCCACTCACTTCTTTCGAGAGAAACTCCTTCTCAAGAAAGGAACCGTTCTTTGCGACAAACACTTTGCCTTCGGTTCTGTGATAGAAGGTATACCCAATAGTTTCCTTAGGGTATCCTATGAAGACACATTTCTCCGCTTTGGGTTCGAGCTTGTCCGGCATCAACTTCTTTACGTAAGCTTCGCATCCCCAAACTTTAAGAAACGACAACTTAGGTTTAGCACCAAACCACAGTTCATACGGTGTCGTCTCAACGGATTTAGATGGTGCCCTATTTAAAGTGAATGCAGCGGTTTCTAATGCATAACCCCAAAATGATAACGGCAAATCAGTAAGAGACATCATTGATATCTAATAGGGTTCGGTTCCGGCGTTCAGACACACCATTGCGCTGTGGTGTTCCGGGTGGCGTGAGTTGTGAAACAATTCCACTTGCTTTAAGATGCGTGAGAAAATCATAACTCAAATATTCACCTCCACGATCGGATCGTAGAAACTTAATCTTTCTATTACGATGGTTCTCCACTTCATTCTGAAATTCTTTGAACTTTTCAAACGTTTCAGATTTATGTTTCATTAAATAGATATACCCATATCTACTTAAGTCATCGGTAAAAGTGAGAAAATAGCGATATCCACCGCGCGTCGAAACACTCATCGGTCCGCATACATCGGTATGTATGATTTCCAACAAGTCCGTTGCTCGCTCCATCATACCGGAGAACGGGGTTTTGATCATCTTGCCCATGAGGCATGGTTCGCATGTGTCAAATGATTCAAAATCAAGAGACTCCAAAAGTCCATCAGAATGGAGTTTCTTCATGCGCTTTACACCAATATGACCTAGACGACAGTGCCACAAATAAGTAGTATTATCACTATCTACTTTGCATCTCTTAGCCTCAATGTTATGGATGTGTGTTTCATCCCTTTCGAGATTTAGAAGAAACAAACCATTCACAATAGGTGCATGACATAAAAGATGTTACTCATATAAATAGAACAACCATTATTCTCCGATTTAAATGAATAACCGTCTTGCAATAAACAAGATCTAGAAATAATGTTCATGCTCAACGCAGGCACATAATAACACTTATTAAGGTTTAAAACTAATCCCGAAGGTAAAACTAAGGAGAGCGTGCCGACGGCCATCACATCAACTCTTGATCCGTTGCCAACGCGCATCGTCACCTCATCCCTCGCAAGCCGCCGTCTATTCCGTAGCTCCTGTTTCGAGTTACAAATATTAGCAACTGAACCAGTATCAAATACCTAGGCACTACAACAAGGGCTAGTAAGGAAAACATCAATAACATGTATATCAAATATACCTTTGATGGTGCCAGCCTCTTGTCCGCTAAGTACTTCGGACAGTTGCACTTCCAGTGACCCTTGTCCTTGCAATAGAAGCACTCAGTGTCCGGCTTAGGACCAGACCTGACCTTCTTCTCTATAGGGGCAGTGCGCTTGCCGCCGCCCTTCTTGAAGGGCTTCTTTTCACCCTTACCTTTCTTGAAGGTGGGGGGCTTGTTGACCATCAACACATGATTATCCTTTTTGATGTCCACCTCCGCAGCCTTCAGCTTTGCGAAGAGCTCGGTGATCGTATCAGTGGAACCAATCTGATTGTGAGTCACTACAAAACTTTTGTAGCTGGGAGGGAGTGATTGCAGAACCCTGTCAATCTTGAGCTCCTCTGGAATCTTGCAGTCCAGTTGCTCAAGGCGTTGAGTGTAGCCCAACATCTTAATGGCGTGCTCACTAACGGAACTCCCTTCCTCCATCTTGCAGTTAAAGAACTTCTCAGAGATCTCATATCTCTCAGAACGGGCTTGAGTCTGAAACATGGTTTTCAGCTCCTTGAGAATCTCAAAGGGCCCGGGATAGTCTTCAAAATGATTTTGAAGGTCCGATTCCATAGCAAACAACATGGTGCTCTTAATCACACCATAATCATCTCTGCGCGACTGATAGACAACTTTCTCATCAGCCGACGCAGTAGCAGCAGGGCGTCACCTAACGCACTCTCAAGGACATAGTCCTTTTGATCGCCAGAGAGAATGATTCTCAGATTGCGGAACCAATTGGTGAAGTTAGACCCATTGTTTCTAAGCTTTTCCTTCTCAGCAAAAACGTTGAAGTTGGACTTAGCCATTTGATCTACAATATTTGCAAGTACAAATTAGACTATGTTCATGATAACTAGTTCAACTTTTAATCAAATTACTAGATGAACTCCCACTAAATTCAACATCCCTCAAGTTGTTTAGTGAACACGATCCAAATTCACCACACCTAATCCGATCTTCACGAGAAGAGATGTGGTTTCAATGGTGGACAACGAAGTGTCGATCATATCATTCATATGACTCATGCTTAACCTTTCGGTTCATGTGTTCCGAGGCCATGTCTGTACATGCTAGGCTCGTCAAGTTAGACCCAAGTATTTCCGCGTGTGCAAAACTGGCTTGCACCCGTTGTATGTGAGCGTAGAGTCTATAGAACCCGATCATCATGTGATGCTTGGACACGACGAACTTTCGCAACGATGCATACTTGGGGAGAACACAGTTTTATCTTGATCTTTAAGTGAGGAATCATCTTATAATGCTACCGCCGCGATCTAAGCATGATAAGATACATAAAAGGATAAACATCACATGCATATAACTTTAATGTGACATGGTATAGCCAATCTTCGCGCAATGATCTCCATATTGTGCGTGCCGACATGATCTCCATCACTCCACCATGATTGCCTCCACCACGAATAGCAACTACAACTATTGCTAACTACTTAGCGATAAAGTGAAACTATTACATGGCGTATAAGAAGTTGACACACAGGTCATACACAATTATAAAGACAACCATATGGCTCCTGCCGGTTGTGTACTCATCGACATGCAAGTCGTGAAACATTACAAAACATGATCATCGCATACATTATACACATCACATCTTGGGCCATACCATATCACAGAAAACACTCCCTGCAAAAACAAGTTAGACGCCTCTACTTTGTTGTTGCATGTTTTACGTGGCTTATGGGAGTAGATGCTAAGAACGATTCTTACCTACGGAAAGCCACAACGGTGATATTATGGTTGCCAAACTCCGGTGTTAATCCCATGACAACTATAGTGAGAGAAACTGACATCCACCAGCCGCATGTGTGGAACAAGCCACACGTCAAGTGCGGAGCCGGTCTCGCGAACGACGTCGCGTAAGGTTGGCCTGGACCACTTCAATCTCACTATCCCGCGTCATAAGAAGAACACAAACAAGAGGCTTGCAACAGAAAACATCAACGCCTGCAACAACCATGTTGCGTTCTACTCGTGAAACACATCTACGCATAGATCTAGCTCTGATACCACTGAAGGGTTTCGCGGCATAGTAAATCAAAATTTTCTACGGATGCGAACAGAGGAAAAGCCAAGATCTAATATAGGAGATGCAAACAACGAGAGAGATTGTATTAGATCTTCATACCCTTGAAGATTCGCACAGCGGAACGTTTGTCAGAACATGGGTGATGTAGTCGTACTTGCTTCTCCTCCTCGCGATCCGATCCGATCTAGCACCACAAGTGGCGGTGCCTCCGTGAGATGCACATGTGCAGCACCTCGACGTCTGCTCCTTCCTCGGACTAGCAAGTATGGTGGAGATACGGATTGGATCTACAACACGACGGCGTGGTGTATATGGTGGAGAGTTTCTGCAGCAGGGCTTCGCCTACACGCAGTCGGGAGGGAGAGAGAGAGGAGGGCAGCAGGGCGACTGGCTTGAGGGGAAGGTGTGTGTGTGGGGGGGGGGGGGAGGGGGGGTGGTGCGCCCCCAGCCCTCTTTATATATAGGGGTGGGAGGCAGCCCTAGCCCCTCCCCCAAGCCAAGGCCGGCGGCCAAAGGAGGAAGAGTGGGGGGCAAGGAAACCCCCCCTTTCTAGAAGCTCCAATTAGGGTTTTACCCTAGTTGGCCGGTTGGGCCCTATGGGGCCTTGTGCCCCTGGCCCAATGCGGCCAGGGCACTCCCTCATAGGCCCATGCCCCCTCCCGGAAGGTGGGGCCACGTTGGTCTCCTTCCGGAAGGTTCTAGAAGCTTCCAGTACAATACCGATTAACCCGGAACAATTCCGAACTCCAAAAACTGCACTGCCTTATATGAATCTTATTCTCCGGACCATTCCGGAACCTCTCGTGATGTCCCGGATCCCATCCGAGACTCCGAAAAAAAACTCATAAACCAATTATCCAATCTATCCTAGCGTCGAGACACGTTAAGTGTGTGACCCTGCGGGTTCGAGAATATGCAGACATGATCTTCTATCAATAATCAACAGCGGGGTCTGGAAACCCATATTGACTCCCACACATTCATCGATGATCATATCGGATGAACCAAGATGCCAGGATTCAATCAATCCCATATATATATTCCCTTCGTCTCGCGATATTTTACTTGCCCGAGATTCGATCGTCGGTACCGTCATACCTAGTTCAATCTCGTTCACAGCAAGTACTTTACTCGTTCCGTAATCCGATATCACTTTGTGATTAACTCCTTAACCACATGCTTGCAAGCGGTGTTTATATCGATTACCGAGTGGGCCCGAAGTATATCTCTCCGACTTGGGAGGGACAAATCCCATCTCGATACATACAACCCAACAGATACTTTCCGATCACCTGAGAGACACCTTTATGATCACCCTCTCATAGGATGACGTTTGATGACCTCAAAGCTTTCTTCCGATACCAGGGAGTTGTATTATCTCATGGTCTAAGGAATACAATATTTGACATAAGAAAAGCTTCGCAAAGACGAACACGATGACACGATCTAATTGCTTCGCTTAGTTTGGGTCTGTCCACCATATCATTCTCCCAATGATATGATCTCATTATTAATTGACAACTCATGTCCATGGTTAGGAAACCTTAACCATCATTAATCAATGAGCTAGTCCATAGAGGCGTACTAGGGACACGGTGTTGTTCACAAACCACACAAGTATTAAAGTTTCCGCTTAATACAATTCTAGCATGGAATATAAACATTATCATGAACAAGAATTATAATAATAACATCTTTATTATTGCCTCTAGGGCATAATTCCAACAAATAGGAGGGTCGATCCCAACAAGGAGCAGAAGGTGTTGACTAGTGGTATGGAGCAGGAAATCTCTGTAAATACTTAGCAAACGGATTTTTAGGGGTTTTCTGATAAAGCAAAAAAATAAAGTGCAAGTAATAAAGACAACAAACAATTGCATCAAGTGTCCCAATCCTTTCTTAGCAAAGGACAAGCCGGTGGAAATACTAATGAGGACCAAGCATTCTCGAGGACACATGGGAATTCTGTCAAGTGCTTTCGCTTCAAATAGCTGAGTAGTCTTTTTTGGTTTTGTAAGTGTTGTGTGGGTGAACATGTGCTAATGTACCGACCTTACTTGGACTAATACATACTTGTGATTAAACCCCTTGCAAGCATCCGCAACTACAAGAAAGCAATTAAGATATAAACCTAACCATAGTCTTAAACTCTGAGATCCTACGCTCCCTTGTGCAATGGTTTCCTAACGGGGGTTCAAGTTTCTGTCACTCTGGTAACCCCAGAATTAGTAGCCAAATACACAATGCATTCCCCTAGGCCCGTAGATGGTGAAGTATCATGTAGTCGATGTTCACATGACACCACTAGAAGAATAGCATCACAACTTAAATACTAAACCATTGAATAATATCTCAACACAAATCCACTACTAACAACATGACTTCTCCCATGTCCTCAAGAACTAAACGAACTACTCACAAGACATCATATGGATCCATATCAAAGATGATATGATGATGGATAACAATCTGAACATAAACAATAATCCAATGGTTCCACTCACAAGCATCAACTACAATAGTAATCAACACCGGGAAAGTTTCACCTCAGAACTATGCAAGATTCAACACAACTGTTACTTCGAGTTGAAGTGGTGATGATGGTGCTGGTGGAGATGATGGTGTGGATGATGATGATCCCGATGAAGTCTATCTTGATGATGGTGTTGATGGCGACGATCTCCCCTCTTCGGGAAGGAATTTCCTTGACACAAATATGTCTGCTGAAGAGCTCTTTCTCTCTCGGTGTTTTCCACCATGCAGAGGCGGCGGAATCTTTATGTGGTCGCTCTCTCCTGTATTAGGGTTTCGAGGAGAAGATATAGGCGAGAGGGCAGATCCAGAGGTGGGCAAGGTGGGCCACACCCCCTTAGGCGCGGACTAGGGGTGGGCCGCGCCTGGGGGGGGGGAGGGTGTGGGCCCCCTGCGGCCCATCTCCGCCTCCCCTTCTGGCATTCTTTGTCTTCTAGGAAAATAGGATTTTCCATAGTTTTTCTGGTATTTTTCCGATCTTCGCGAAATTGCATCAAAACACCGCTTTTTTCATCAGAATCCTGACTCCGGTAGTTCATCCTCCAAGAATCATCCAACATGCAAAAATAGATGAAAAGACATGATTAACACCTCTTAATATGAAATATATCAATGAATAGAGGCAAATTATAATATAGAATGGTGATGCAAATTGGACGTATCAACTCCCCAAGCTTAGACCTTAGCTTATCCCCAAGCGAAAACTGAGCTCAGTAAACATGTCCACATGTTTATGGAGTGAAGTGTTGATAAAATAGTACAGATAAGAAGCATCACACTTACCATTACACAACTCATAGAAGAAAGCAACTCACCATTATATAACTTAGCTTGCAACCAAGTACAACAGTCACAATATAGATGCATAAACATAAATCATAATTGGAATTGTCAAACTTTGTTCTTGGTCAGAGAACTGCTGGCAAACAGTTTCACAAATAAATATTTTGTAGAAGTTTCACAACAAGAGTACTCTTTGCTCAAACAAAGGTTTTTCACAGTGAAGGCTTTCAAAGTAATACTCAATAGATAAGAGTCTTGTGCAAACAAGGAAGATAAAGAACATGCTTGAATAAATCATCATATGAATGCTTGAAACACAACAACTCAAATGCTTGCTGGAGATAGAGATGAAGTAGGTTTTCTGACTCAACTTAGAAATAGAAGAAATGCCCTTCATAGAGGGAAGCATGGATTTCAAATTCATAAAGAGCTTCCCAAAGATTATGGTACTTACTAGCTTTGATCTCTCAACGCCCCTATCATAAGCATCTTGAGGTGATTAAGGTTAAAGTGAACAAAGATGGAGTATATGCTTGACAAAATATAAGTTGGCAATCTCATGTCCCTTGAGTACGAGGGCCGCTCCTCATGCTACTCAACTTTAGTTACCGGCGAGTTCTTATCATTGTAAGTACATGTGTATCATAAAAAACCGCCAACGGGGTACCCCTTGCACATGATACATGAGCTATCCCGTAATCAAAATGACAAGGCAAGCAGATAGTGAGCATCTCAGTGATCTTTTTATTTGCTATTTGCATAGGTTTTTATTGAGGATGCTTTACAGATTAATCACTATGGTTATGCTGCAAGTTTCCACCATGATTAGGCATGGATTAGGATAGCGGCCCAGGCGTTTCTCTAACACACATACATAACTCCATGGACTTACAAGCTCCCCTTTTATTTCACACCGATGACATCCGCAAACAAAAGAGCATGATATCAACTGGATATGTATCCATAAGTGTTGAAAGCGTTCCCCGTGACAGCACGGTTCTACTAATCCCAACGTATAGATGCAAGCATATACAACTTCGATGACGCAATGGTTCAAGTTTATTAGGGGCAAGAAAATAAGGCGTGCCATCAAGTTCGCGAGAGCTTTAGGGCCTGTTCGGCAACTCACCACTCTGATAAAATACCTCGCTCCGCTCCGCTCCAAGCAACTCCCACTCTCTCGATCGAGACGAGGAGCTAGAAGCGTTCGGATGCGCTCCGCTTCGTGAGGCTATGGGCTTCCGGCCTGGTACATCCAGATGGAGACGTACATGAGATAAGATGCATCCAGTGGGGACATGTACGATGCTGGGCTTGAGCCGTTCATGGTCTAAAGGCTTCTGGGCTGCAAAAAGACTAGGTGTGATTTTTTCTGTCATGATCGAATGTGTTCTCCTGGAGTCCTCGTCGGGCAAGAAATCGAGCAGGTCCCGCTCGGGATGCGGCGGCTAGCAGCTTCTGGCAGCGTGGAAAGGCCGTTCGTGTCGTGTAGCAAACACCTGAAGGCGTCGGTTGGACGCAACGTCCTGTCGGCCTAGGCAAGCTCATGCTCCTGGATACTCGTTGTTGCTTGATCTGGGATGGGATGACGTGGGGACAAGAGACTGAGGCATAAATAGAGAGCCCTAAGGTTGTGGCGGCGCCGGCAAAAACTCGTCGTGGTAGCGGCGAGCTCCTGCCTACGGCCTTGATCTATGTCTTAATTAGACCGTGGCTAGGAGAAATCGGAAGCGGAGGCAGCGAAATAGAAGGTGGGCAGATCGACTCCACGTCGGGGGGGGGGGGGAGGGGCGAATCCAGTGGCTTACTATGTGAATCGGTCATGGGCACCACGAATTGCAGGGCGGTGAGACCTTCGGAGGCGTGCCTCACGTCACGTCACGTACGAGGCTAGAGAGACGAGGGATATATCGGTATACCGTTTGTGGTACTTAGCGGTGGCAATCGGTTGTAAATTTGAGCAGCTCCGCATTTTTCCGAAACAAGTATCCCGCAATACGTCGCTCCGCAAATTTGCACTACAGATCGCTCGGCTCTGCCATATCAGCTTCGCGGATCTGGAGCGTTCGGGGCTGCTCCGCGCGCTCCGACGGTAGAGTTGGGAGCCGGAGCACTTCCGAACGGGCTCTTACTAACTAGTTTTCACATAACAAAATAATTTTTAATTCGAAAGATAGATGAAGCTTGAGAATTTGCTTGGAGTAGCAATAATGCTAATAGGTATATATGGTGGACACAAATGGCACGGTTTTGGTTCAAAGGATTGGATGCATGAGAAGTATGCTCTCTCAAAACAGGTTTTTGGCTAGCAAGGCTGGGTAGCAAGCAAAAGAGTTGAAAGAAACAAGCAAACATACAAGTAATAAAGCCAAACATGCAATTTTCCTTGAAGACACAAAAGATCTTAAATAAAGAATACTAAGCTTATGATCCAATCAAGAAAGAAAATAAATGATACAAAATACCTGTAAGCTTTTTCTCTTTTCCTTTTAAACCTCAAAAGGTGTTGCTACTGACTAGAGCTCGGTTTGCCAAAACCAATTTAGATCTACTTGATTCTCCCAAAGTGATGCCAATACTGATCAACAAGATCAATCATATAATAGATATTGCAAACTAAAATAAGAAGTGCAAAAAGTAAAAGATGAAGCTTCTCATTAATATTCCATAAAGGCACTCACACCAAGGGATACATAGATAACCAACTAAAGGAGAGATACTTCCACAATGCAAACCAACCTATAAGATAACTTCTCTACCAAATATATAGCTCTACTAAAAAGGTAAAAGATAAAAGATAATGATGTGATACCGCGACACTCCCCCAAGCTTGGAACAATCCAAGGGGATGCCAAACCTAATGACGAATTACTCCTTCGCTGGTGGTGGTGTTCTCTTGATAAGCTCTTCAATCAGTTCCCTCAAATCCTCAATCTCGAAGGTCAGAGTACGAATCAACTCCGAATTATGCTCAATGCGGTTCATGATCATGTCGGACCGAGAATCCCAGTCCTTGTTTTTCTTTCCCCACTCTTCCTTCTTAGAGTGTTCCTTACCTGCATGGTTAGAACGAGGCAGATCCCAAACAGAGGGCAAGTTCCCTTTGGGCACCTATTGGTACTGTCGCTCAATAAAGAGAGTATGGAAAGGGTTCTTGGTGCATGAAGGAGGTGACCGTGGAGCAAGGACATGACGTGGGGTTTTCCCTCCTGTAGACATCCGTGCTATCCTCCTAAGCTTGGTAGGGTTTGACACCACTCCAATGCTTGCAACGGTACCGCGGGTGTCCGGATGATCGTCCTCCTCCATGTCTTCTTCATCCTCCACCAAGACCTCCTCCTCCTTGGGGTATTGAGGATCATCTTCCTCGGGCTTCTTGCCTTTGTTGTTGGCGAAGACCATGGTGCTCTAAACTTGAGAAGATTTCCCGACAGAAACAGATCAAAACGAAAACACGACAAGAACATGATATATGAACCTCGGGGGAACCGGGGGGTTATATATTACGAAGTTTCAATGCATAAGGAAGGTACTGTGCGAAAACGAGGCGGATACGGAGTTCAGAGGGCTCACACCCCCTCTAGGCACGGCCAACTGGGGGCCCACGCCTAGGGTGGGTGTGGCCACCCTGGCCTCTGTTTCCTCCTCTATTTCGTCTCATAACCTTCCGCATGTAATAAAAATATCAAAAATATAAAAAGATAGAGTTTTTACAAACGTTCAGTTTTTACCACTTTTACCTACTTAAAGACGAACTCTGCAGATTCCTTTTCTCCATCTCCTGAAAATTCCTTCCATACAAGGCCTTACACAAACCTCAATGGCAACATTAGTGTATGCAAAAACAATAAACCTTTAGGTTCAAACTTCAATTAAAATCCATCAAAACAAAAGCTATTGTAGCAACTCCTTTCCAAAAGCCCCAAAAGAATCTGAAAGGGAATCAATATAAGAAGCAAATGCAAATGATGGCAGAAATCTGTCAAAACAGACCAGCAGGTAAAGATTGATTTTTTTGAAAAACTTCTGTTGCTCAAATAAAAAAGTGCAAAACTAATGAAAGTTGGATAACAACTTGAATAACAAGCACAGAAACATACAACTCCATCCGTAGTACTGACCTCCTTCACGAATTTTTACAATGCAGCACAAAAATCTGTCCCAGGACAGCCACTTTTCATAACTCCTCTACTTCTCAAAAGTAGTTGATCTTGACACAAAAACCAAAAAAAAAGGATAAGGAGCGGCCATTACTGAGGTAATAACTTCCAAGACTCAACAAAACTATTGGGTTATCTCCCAAGAAGTACTTTTCTTTAATGCCTTTAAGTTAGGCTTGAAAATTTCAAAGATGCTCACATAGGATATATATATTTGAAGTGAAAGAGAGCATCAAGGAGAAAATATCCAACACATTTGAGTCTAACCCACTTACTATGCAAGGGGGTCTCATGAGAAGACAAATTATTGGAACAAAAAGCCACTAGCATAGGAATACAAAACAAATGCAACTTCAAAGCTTTCAACATAAAACGGGAAACTTAATATTATTGAGATACATAAAACCTTGTTTCCCTCTCTCTAACTTTTAGTAGAACTTTGAATAAATTTGACAATATAACTGTCATAGGAAACAACTTATCATCAGAATGAGCATACTTACAATCATCAAAAAGAGGTCCAAGGTCATAAACTAGATCAATAGAAGCAAGTTGTTCCATACTGAAATCTTCATTAGGCAAGCTATTTTCACAAGGAGCTTAAGCAAATTTGGAAAAGTTAAACTCATAAGAATCTCCATCAAACTTAGTTAAAACTTTATCCTTCTTACAATCTATAATAGCTCCACAAGTCTTCAAGAAAGGTCTACCAAAAATGATAGGACAAGTTTTACTAGCTGCTGAATTAAGCACTAGAAAATTAGCAGGATACTTAATCTTACCGCAAAGGACTTCCACATCTCTTACAATACCAATAGGGCAAATTGTCTCTCTATTAGCAAGGTGAATAACCACATCAATATCCTCAAGCTCACAAGGACCGATTTCATGCATAATTTCCCTGTAAAGCTCATAAGGAATAGCACTAGGACTAGCACCAATATCACATAAACCATAATAGCAATGATCACCAATTCTAACAGAAAGCACATGGACACTAGCTTTCCTAGGATGAGAGATAATATTAGAAGCGTCTTCACAGAAGACAATGTGCTCATCCTCTATATTTCTAGTGATAAGATCTTTCACAATAGCTACCACAGGTTCAATATTTATTTGCTCATCAGGTTGCACAACTTCCTTTGTACCTTTGTTATTCGCACTAATTATCATAGAGTACTCCTTTACCTTAGCTGGGAAAGGTGTTTTCTCAACATAAGGTTCAGGCACAATATGATTAGTACTACACACTTTGGTATTTCTAACTAGAACATGATTAACAACATCCTTATAAGGTGCATGGTACTTATTCCACTTCTTTTTGGGAATTTATATGTAAGAGGCAAAGGCCTTAAAACAATTGACAATACTTTGAGAATCAAGACCATACTCAGTACTAATATCACGGAAGTCATCAATTCCCATAAAGGATTTAATACATTCATAATCATACTTTATACCTGACTTTCTTCCTTTGTCATTCTCCCATGCTTCAGTGTTCTCTTGAATACGATCTAGGAGATCCCATTTAGCTTCCTCCTTCATACGTGTGAATGATCCAGCACAAGAAGAATCTAGTAAATCTTTATCATGAAGAGAAAGCCTAGCATAAAAGTTGTTGATAATAATATTGTTAGGGAGTTCATGAATAGGGCATTTAAGCATTAGTAACTTCAATCTCCCCCAAGCTTGAGCTATACTCTCTCCATCACGAGGCCAAAAGTTATATATCATATTCCTATCCTTATTGATGGTGCTGACGTGGAGCACTTCGTTGGAAACCCCAAGAGCAATGTCTGATGAGCACAACGACAAGTTTTCCCTCAGTAGAGACCGAGGTTATCGAACCAGAAGGAGGAAGGAAACGTCACACCGGTGTTGCAAGCAACACGGAGACCTGCACAACACAAACTGAAGACTTCGCCCCAATGAATCAGTGAGGTTGTTAAGCTCACCGGTTTGTTGTAACAAATGATTAAACGTACCGTGTGGAAGGTAATGGTTTGTAGCAAGTAAACAAGTAACCGTGGAAGATGTATCAATGGTAAAGATTGGACCGGGGTCCATAGTTCACTAGAGGTGCTCTCCTTAGATAAACAACATGGCATGAAGGGTAAACAAATTACAGCAGGGCAATTGACAAGAACTGAGCAAGGCATAACAATGCAATTACTAGTCAGAAATATCCTATGCGATTCGATTGGGCAATACAACAATACACATAGACCGCCATCCAAGTGCATCTATGACTAGAAGTCCACCTTCAGGTTATCATCTGAACCCCCTCCAGTATTAAGTTGCAAGCAACAGACAACTGATTTAAGCAAAGTGTGTAAGGTAAATAGTACACATGTTCCATGAACAAGAGACCGTCGTTTTCTCCCTAGTAGCAACAACACATCTACAACCGAAGATATTATTGTCACTTCCCTTGGAAACTAGAGGCATGAACCCACTATCGAGCATAAATACCCCCTCTTGGAGTCACTAACAACTATTTGGCCAAGATAGCTACTAACAACGAAGAGCATGCAAGATCACAAACAACACAGACATGATAGAATCATAAAGATAAAACCATTAATCAAACCAACATAATAATATCAATTTCCATCCGATACCCGCAAACACAACATGCATGCTTACAAATAGATTAGATCTTGATCATGAACAGAGCTCACAAGATCTATACATGAAAGCACAAAGGAGGAGATACAACCATATAGCTACTACATAGACCCATAGTCCAAGGTGGAACTACTCACGCATCATACCGGAGAGAAGGCCTCCGGGATGATCTCCCCTCCGGCAGGGTGCCGGGAAGAACTGCAGATCTCCCGATCTAGGGACGATGGTGGCGGCGGCTACAGATGGTTTCGTGGAGATTTGATCGGGTCCTTATGGTTTCTGCATCGGGGGCTTCTTATAGGCGAAGGGGAAGGCCAAGGAGGCGACCAGGGGGGTCAAACCCTACCTAGGCACGAGCCCACCCCTGACCGCGCCTAGGGGGTTTGGCCGCCCTGGCACGCTTCCTCGTCTCCCCTCTGGACTTCTTATTTCCCACGGAAAGTAATTGACTTGGGCTTTTGTCCCTTCCAATTCCGAGAATATTTCTTTAATAGCTTTTCTGAAATAAAAAACAACAGAAAACAGGCATCTGACACTATGGCAACTTGTTAATAGGTTAGTACCAGAAAACATGTAAAAAGCACCTCAAAGTGTAGACAAGCAAAGAAAATTAGATACTAAACAAGCATGGAGCATAAAAAATTATAGATACGTTTCCGACGTATCAAGCATCCCCAAGCTTAACTCCTGCTCGTCCTCGAGTAGGTAAGTGATAAAAAGAATAATTTTTGAGGTGACATGCACCCTCACAATAAAGATCCAACCATTTGCAAGCATTGAAAGTTGGGATCAAAGAACTCTAAACATGTGCATGAAAGATGGAGTTCTAACAATAGGAAATAGTAATAATGCATGCAACATGACAAGCTACAAAAAAAGATCATGAATAACATGCATTGAAAAACGTTTGTTTGTTTCACATACAGAAAACATAACATAGTGGCAATCAGCTTGTCCCTCCTAGAGTAGCAATATAAATGCATATGACACCTTAAAAGTTCACAAGGGTGACTAGAAACAAATAGTACAAGAACAAGTAATATCACAATATGCATCAATCAATAAGCTTTGGAACACTGCACACAGAATGGCAACTATGCTCTCTTAATGGTGCCTAAAGGTAGAAGGTGGAGACTCAATAATGGTGGAAGATAGGCCTTTTTTGTAAAGGAAGCAGGGATTACAAGTTTCAAAAAGAGGTTCCAAAAATTATGGTACTTGTTAGCTTTTAGTCCTCATTGCCCCTATCATAAACATCTTGAAGTGGTTAAGGTTAAAGTGACAAAGATGGAGTATATGCTTGACGAAGTATAAGTTGGCAATCTCAAGTCCCTTGAATACGAGGGCCACACTCATGCATACTCAACTTCGGTCACAAGTAAGTTCTTGTCATTGTAAGTATTTGCATTTCATTGAGAACCGCCAACGGGGTACCCCTTGCACATGGTACAAGAGCTTTCCCATAACCAAAATGACAAGGCAAGCAGACAATTAGCATCTCAGCAATCTTTTTATTTACTATATGCATAGCTTTTTAATGAGGATGCTTCATAGATAGCTCACTATGGTGATGCCGCAAGTTTCCACCATGATTAGGCATGGCTTAGGCTAGCGGCCCAGACGTTTCTCTAACACATGATACAAACTCCATGGACTTACAAGTTCCCTCTTTATTTCACACTGGTGACATCCATAGACAAAAGAGCTTGATATCAACTGAGTACAAAGTACAAGTGCAATGTTGAAAACCTTCCCCGTGACAGCACGGTTCTGTTAATTCCAACGTATAAGTGCAAGCATATACAACATAGATGTCACAATGGTTCAAATTTATTAGGGTCAAAGAATATAAAGCGTGCCATCAAGTTCGTGAGGGTTTTAATGACTAAGTTTTCACATAACAAAATAGTTTTTAATTGGAAGATAGCTGAAAACAAGAATATACTTGGAATGGTGTAACACACCATGCATAGGAGTTCATAGTGGACACTTTGGAATAACTTGGTTTCTTGGGAGTTGGAAGCATGAGTAGAGCTTACTCATACAAATGGAGGCTAGCAAAAGACTGGGAGCAACCAACTAAGAGAGCATAATGGACATAATCATGCAGAGCAACAAAGCATTACTAATCAAAGCATAAAGTGGTACTACAAGTCAAGGACTAAATTATCATAGAGGCTAATGGTGACTTGTCATAGTCATTACATGGTGTGAGCATGTGCCAAGTCAACCCAAACAAAGCATTAAAGGAGAATACAACAATACTATGCTGTTGCATGCTAAAACAATGCATTATTTCTTCAAGGCACACTAAGCAATCCCAATTGTTTGGAACAAGACATGCTATAGAAATAATCACTAATCATAATGCCAAAACAACACCTAGCATGTCATGCTAAAGTCTAAGTCATAGTCAATGCAAGCTCCTCTTGCACTTCAAGCAAGAACTTACTACTCCTTTCCAACACCAAGCAACTCATTTGCAAAACAACACAACGAGAACAGGGGTACAAAATACTTAAGCAAACTAAAAAACTAAGAAAAGCAAACAAAAACTAAGACGCTCCAAGAACAACATAACTGTGCATGAAACAATAAAAACGAAGTGTCTAGACAGACCTGAGCTTTTTATTGATGAAGAAGGGGATGCCTTGGGCATCCCCAAGCTTTGACGCTTATAGATCTTGGATATTTCTTGGGGTGACACCATGGTGGCATCCCCAAGCTTGAGCTTTTGTCCATTCTTCATCTCATTACATCATTCTCTCTCTACACCTAAAATTTTTCCTTCATACAAAACTTCACACAATCTTCATTAGAAACATTAGCTTATTCAAAAGATATTAGACCTCTGGCAAAGCTTTGGAACAACAAGGATTTTCAATAAAAACACAAGCTACTGTAGTAACTCCTTCAAAAAGCTCAATTCACGTAAAGAGAACTCAAAAAGGAATCAATAAGAAGCAAATGCAAATAATGGCAGAAATCTGTCAAAATAGACCAGCAGGTAGAAACCGATTTTTTTGAACATCTTCTTTTGCTCAAATCAAAAAGTGTTAAACTAACGAAAGCTATCTAACATACTGGGGGATTTATTCGTCAATTTTGAGCTCAATCTGAGTTACAGAGACTCCTCACAAATTTTTGGTGGAGGACAGAAATCTGTTTCGGGACATCAACTCCCCAAATCTCACTTCCCTCTCGTTAGAGTTCATTCTTGGCACAAAAATCAAACAAAAAGGATAAGGAGAGGTCATTACTGAAGTAATAAATTCCAAGACTCAAGGAAACTCTTGGGTTATCTCCCAACAAGTACTTTTCTTTAACGCCTTTAAGTTAGACATAAGAAGCAAGAAGAATCAAGTATTTTTAAATGAGGAAGCATTACCCCTCTTGTTCTTTCCTTTCTTACCTTTCTTCTTATCTTTAGGGAAGATATGATTGCTTACCGGAGGATCAAAATGCATGATGCCTTTTCCCACATCTATCACCGCCCCAAGGTGTTTCAGTAGAGATCTTCCAAGTGTGATCTGTCCATTGCCTACACATTCAATAACAAGATAATCAGTAGTCATCATTTTCCTTGAGATTTTTGTAAACACACCTTCAACTATTCCAATGGGTAATATAGTGGCATTGTTGGTAAGAGAGATTTCCTCTCCTCCTTCAGTAATCCCCCAAACACTCAAGGAATCATAAATATCTTTAGGCATGAGACAAAATTCAGACATGATATCACAACGAGCATCAAAAAGTGTAGTGTTTATTGAGACTTTGATTGTGGGAAACCACTTTGAAGGCTCAGAATTTATGGAACCATAATCATGGTAAGCCCTAAGCGTGTGATAGTAACTATTCATAGCAGCAATACCGGTCTCAAGTGTGTTCAACCTAGCAAAAATATTTATGAAAGAGGAATCAGACTTGACAGGTGTACCATAAATCATGATTAATTTCTTTATGGCATCAAAAGGTTCATCCTCAGTACATAGCAAGAAATCTTTCTTAGCCACAACATCTAAAGCATATCTATAACAAAGAGCAATACCACGGTAGAAACTATCAATGACCAGGCTAAGGCTTACTTTAGGCTCAGTTTCCCTCTGGAAAGCATTGATTCTAGACCAAGCTTCTTTAAAACTTTCTTCACTTTTTTGCTTAAAAGTGGAGATTTCTACCATAGGGGAAATAAAGGTTGGTCCAAAACCAGACATGGTAGCAACTATAGCAAGAACTAATTTTTTTGTGTTTTTGAATAAAGCAAGCAAACCAAACTAGACTAATTTTTTTTGGGTTTTTTGAAAAGAGGCAAACAAAACCAAGCAAAAGAACAAAGAAAACTAAAAACAAAGTAAAGAGAAAGGAAGTGAAGGACTCCCCTTGTGAAGACGTCCTTAGCCTCCCCGACAACGGCGCCAGAAAACTTGTGTTGGCTAACATGTGGTTGACATGGGAGTTTCTTCTTCTTTGTTCCCCGGCAACGTCGCCAGAAAACTTGTTGATGGTGCTGATTTGGACCACTTTGTTGGAAACCCCAAGATCAAGGTGTGATGAGCACAACAGCAAGTTTTCCCTCAGTAGAGACCGAGGTTATCGAACCAAAAGGGGGAAGGAAACGTCATACAGGTGTTGCAAGCAACGCGGAGACCTGCACAACACAAACTCAAGACTTTGCCCCAACGAATCAGTGAGGTTGTCAAGCTCACCGGTTTGCTGTAACAAAGGATTAAACGTACTGTGTGGAAGGTAATGGTTTGCAGCAAGTAAACAAGTAAAAGTGGAAGATGTATCAATGGTAAAGATTGGACCGGGTGTTGGGGATATGCTATATGGGTATCCTCATAGCATGTCTCCTATCCGGATAACCCGGGTGGCCCACAGTTGGTAGCATGGCCCATGGCCTGCTGGGCGGCCCAGTTAGATGGATCCAGAAGGGAGGCCCATGCCGGATAAAGGAAGGCTATGGAGGAGTCACCGACGTACCCGAAGCCTTGGAGTGCAAGACACGCTAGACTAGTTGTAAGAAGTGTAGGACTCTGTAACCTGTCTGGCTAGGACTTTTCCTTGTAACCCTAGGACCTGGTGACTATATAAGTCGGGACTATGGGAGCCTTTAGGGCACAAATCAACTCATACCTCGCATAGTGAACCAATCCCTGTAACTCGGCCTATTGCCCTTATAGTGATTTATAGCAGGAGTAGGATTCCGCCACCGTTGTGGGATCTGAACCTGGGTAAGCTGTGTTACCTCATATCCGTCAACCGTCCGCCTTCCCCCACGTCTCTAAACATGCACTGTGAGGACCCCTCCATGGCGTACTCGTCGGCAATACCACGACAGTTGGCGCCCACTATGGGGAAAGAGGCGCTTCAGGCTCTTCAGCGGGCGAGGACCAAGACCTTCATGGGAATCAGCGAAACCGTAGACATCGGTCGTGTTCTCTTCTCCGGCAACATTCTGATCGTCCCTCCCGACGAGTCCTGGATCCCGGCAAAGACGAACCCTACGCGGTGCTCGATCGTCAACATCGGAGACATCCACCTCTTCATCGGCGAAACCGACTCGGGCACTAGTTCCCTGGGAGTCGGAGGAGCATCAAGACCCGCATAGACCGCCTACGGGCAGGATACGTTCGCAGAAGGATCGATGTCGGATCTTTCCTCGGAGTTTGACGGCAAAGATCGGAACAATTCAAGGCCCACCCAAACCGCCCCTGTGTAGGATATAACGGTGGAAGTTCACTGCAAGTCCGCCGGCTTCGTCCGCGCATCTGGACAGCAGAGATCCAAGTTCGTCGGCGTGGTTACCATCTTCGATCTGGCGCGTTGCATTCAGAGAGAGGGCGAAAACCCCCGTGATTACCTTTCCAGGTGGCTCCGTATACGGGCCGATGGCGCATTACCCCAATGATGATGCCATGTATCACTTTGTGGAAGGGCTGGACCAAGATACGCTTCTCCGGCATTCTCTAAGGCGGCAGCAGGCTTCGGGACGTCTCACCTTCGAAAGCATGGTGAACACCGTCAACAACTACGCGGAGGCCGAGGAGGCAGCTCAGACAGCCCTTGCGCTTATTGACGGAGCCCCTCTGATTCAGCCACCACCACCACCACCTCCCGCCGCCATCGCCGAAGCTGCACCACTGCCTCTATTCATCGTCGCTGCAATTGCACCTCCACCCCCATCATCGAGGAAGCCCCGGCACCGTCCGTGATTGATGCACTCTATGCCGACTTCAGTGCAGATTCGGAGGAGATAGATTTCAGTCCGGAGGAGCTAGACTCTGCCATGCAGGAGATGGAGGAGGATTACAAGCGCGACGAGCAGGCCAACAATGTCGTCATGTCTCGAGAGGTGTTCGTCACCATTGGGACGGCAATGGATGAAGATAAACCCGGAAGAGCTCCACCTATAGCTGGACAAGGGGAAGGGACCACCTGTTTCTGTCGAAAATGATCACGCAAAGGACATTCCCCATCCGCCTAACCTAGCGCAACAGCCGCAGGAACTCGGCACTGGACCGAGCAACAACAACACCGCAAACCCGCTGCCTCCGGTATCTACGTCTGCTACCGCCCAAGTTACTCCAGCTGATAGAGTGATGTACGGAAATCTCCTCATCGAGCCTATGACCGTGGCTCATATTCGCAATGTCGTCCAGCTTGAAGAGAAGCGCCAGCAGCTGCTGGAGGAAGCGTAGGCCATCGCGGAGCAAGGCTCAAAGCTAGATCGAGATCTGGCCAACGCGTAGAAGTCCATAGAGAAAGCTAGAGCAATGGAGGCCGAGTACAAGACTCTGCTGCAGCAGCAGAAGGCCAAGAAAGCTCAGGCTCGCGTCATCAAGGATCCTGGTGTGCTGCGAAACCTAGGATGGGCTCCCCCAAAGCCGGCACAAGCCAATCCATACATTGACAGTGAAGGCAGGCAGGTGATGCCGACTCCTCTCCTCAAACTCGCCATCGCCAAGACCCTTCTGGAGCAGGATAGATCACCCGAAGCGGTGGACCAGGTCTATGACCTAGTGTCCAAGGCGGTGAAACAGCAGGAAAAGGCCACCTCTCAGAGGCTTGAGTCTGACCCAACGTTTTGCCAGTCTAGCCAGCATAAGACGCCAAGGGACAGATCTCCTCTTGATGTCGGGTCTTAGACGGGTTCGTCAGAACAAAGACGGAGGGATGCATGCAACAGGAAGGATGCTATCCCCATATCCTCTGACCATGGAGGTAAGGAACAACCTCATCGCCCATGGCCACCGCCCCGCTCCCCCGACATCGTGAAGACACCAAGGCTCACTATCGTACGGATATGCCTCCGTCAAGGCAGAGCGGCATCGTCATCCGCAACAACACAGAGAAGACCCGTCATGATGGAGAGCGCAACCAATGACACAAGAGCAGGTCGCGCCATGACCCTCCGTGTCCGACAAGCAACCGTGACAAGCGTCTGGCATCACAGGAGGGTAACAGCAAGAAAGCTAACCAACCGCCACCTCCGCCTCCATCGCCACCTAGCAGCCACCATGGCGGAGGAGGCTCGTGTCGCTCACGCAGCCCATCCCCTGATGGCAAGAAGAAAAGAAGCCTGGAGCCATACGATGCACGTTCGTGTCTGGACAAGATCCACGAGGCCCTGGAAGGACCATACCTAGGACCACGTTGCTTTGGGCCTATAATATGGTCTGCAACTTACCCCAAAGGTTTTCGGATTGACAAGACCATCAAGCCCTATGACGGCACCGCCAAGCCGGCGACATGGTTGCAGGACTACGGCAACGTGGTAGAGATCGCCGGGGCTAACCCCAACATTGCCGTCAAGTACCTCCCATTGATGCTGGCGGGCACGACCCGTCAATGGATTGATGACTTGCCGGAAAGATCCATCTGCAATTGGTTGGACATGCAAGAAGTGTTCACCAAGAACTTCGAGGGTATGTAAAAACGTCCCTGCACTGTTGGCGATCTACAGCGGTGCGTGCAAGAGAAAGACGAGACATCTCGCGCCTACCTCTCCCACTGGCTGGATATGAAGAATTCCTGCGCAGGAGTGCACGCCTAGACCGCCATGGCCGCCTTCATTGATGGGTTGGAAAGGGGCAGGTTGCTCCGACATAAGCTGAAGCGCCTGTAGGACAATCACCGGCTAGACTTGAACCAGATGATTCAGTTGGCCAGCGAGTTCGCGGCTGCCGACGATGATGCTCGCGGCTCTTTGCCGGCAAGGGCCGTTCCAACTCAAGCTCGGAGGAACATCAGCACAAAGCGGAAGTCTGCACCAGAATAAAAGCAAACCCCCGACATGGTCGCTATGACTTTTGCAGGACGAGGTGATGGCGGACAGCGTGGCCGAGGGCGGGGAGCTGGTCGTGGGCAGCAGCGAGGCAGTGAAACTACCTCGGCAGCACTCCGCGTTCCCTAAACCTACGAGGAGTACCATGATATGCCGTGCCTCGTACACCTCGACGCCAACGGCAAATCCACCCACACCAATCGCCATTGCAAGTTCTTCAACGACCTTGAGGAGGACCCGGAGTCCGGCTACAAGCAAAGTCGGAAGAACAGACCATGAGGAAAGGGCAAGGGGAAGAAGAAGGAGGAGTCCAAGGATTCAAGTGATATGGAAGAGTACATTGACCCCAAGCACGCCGCCAAGACCGCCGGCAAAGGCAAGAACCCCTTCGAGAAGAAGGCAGCAGTTTTTCACACTTTCCTTGGCACCCCCACCGTCCGACAACAGAGGACCTCCATGAGGATACTGATGGCCATTCTACCCCTAGTTCCCCAGTTCCTGTGCTATTCGGAGATTCCAATTACTTGGGATAGGAAGGATCACCTAGACCTCATCCCTACGGAGAACCAATATGCCATGGTCATCAACCCCCTGATTGACGGCAATGAGTTCACCAAATGTATGGTGGATAGTGGAAGCAGCATCAACATCATGTACCTGGATACACTGCACAAGTTGAACTTGATAGAGGCAAACCTAAGGCGGATCGGCACCATCTTCCACGGCGTAGTTCCTGGTCGGGAGGCTCGGTCCCTTGGGTGCATCACAATTCAGGTCGCTTTTGGTGATGTTAATAATTACTGCCAAGAACGCATGACCTTTGAGGTGGTCCCCTTCAAGAGCGTGTACCACGTCATATTCGGCCGCGACATATTCGACACCTTCATGGCCAAGCCATGCTTCGTCTACAACAAGCTCAAGATACCCGGACCAAACGGTGTCATCACCGTATCGGGAAGCTTTACCAAAGCAAGGGACTGCGAGATTGGAGAAGCAGCCTACACAGAAGCTGTCCTCTACAACAAAGAATTCAAGGATATCTAGAGCAAGGTCGATGCCTCGGGGATGCCCGTGTTGAAGAAATAGATTTCTGACTCCGCCCAGCATTCAAGGCCGCCATCGAGACCAAGTCGGTGGAACTTGTGGTAGGCGGTGCCTCCAAGACCACCGCCATCGGGACGAACCTGGACCCTAAATAGGAAAGCACACTCGTCGAGTTCCTAAGTGAGAATAGGGACATCTTTGCTTGGCAACCTGCCGACATGAAAGGTGTACCTAGGGAACTTGCCGAGCACAGCTTGAATATTGATCCAAAGTGTAAACCAGTGAAACAACCTCTACGACGCTTTGGAGATGAGAAGAGACACGCCATAGGGAAATAGATAGCTAGGTTACTTAAGGCTAGTTTTATCCGAGAAGTCCTTCACACCCAATGGGTGGCCAATCCTGTACTTGTCCCCAAAAAGGGAACCAAAGAATTAAGAATGTGCGTTGATTACACCGGCTTGAACAAGGCATGTCCCAAAGATCCGTTTGCTTTCCTCGCATTGACCAAGTCATTGACTCGACGGCTGGCTCGGAGCTTTTGTGTTTTCTCGATGCATACTCAGGATACCACCAGATCAAGATGAGGAAGTCGGATCAATTGTCCACTTCGTTCACTACACGCTATGACACGTTTTGCTATGTCACGATTCCCTTTGGGCTGAAAAAGCAGGTGCTACCTACCAGCGGACAATGCAACGTTGCCTACACGATCAAATTGGTCAGAACGTTCACGCCTATGTGGAAGATATAGCAGTGATGTCTAAAAAATCAAACGACTTAATCTCTGACTTAAAATAAACCTTTGATAATCTCCGGAAATACAACATGATGCTTAACCCTAAGAAGTGCATCTTTGGGGTTCCAGCCGGCAAATTGTTGGGTTTCATCGTTTCCCAGCATGGAATCAAGGTCAACCCGGAGAAAATCAAGGCCATCTTAAACGTAAACCGTCCGACATGCCTAAAGGACATACAACGACTAACAGGTTGTGTTGCAGCAGTTAGTCGGTTCGTCAGCCGACTTGGAGAGAAGGCTCTACGGCTGTACAAGTTGCTGAATAAGGAGGACAAATTCACATGGACGGACGAAGAAGACGCAACATTGAAGCAGCGAGATTCTTTCCTCAGTGCCTATCCTTGCAGCACCCGAACCTGGAGAGCCCATGTTAATTTACATGGCCGCCACCAACCGAGTAATCAACATCGTCATCGTGGTAGAGCGGAAGGAACCATGGCATGAGTATGGAGTTCAACGACCAGTTTACTATGTAAGCGAGGTATTGACGGAGTCCAAGAAGCGTTACCTGCACTACCAAAAGATAGCTTATGGAGTGTTCCTTGCTTCAAGGAAGCTGAGGCACTATTTCCAGGAGCACCCTATCACAGTGGTGAGCAAGACTCCACTGTCCGATATTATCAACAACAGCGACGCTACAGGAAGGGTCGCGAAGTATCCTTCTTGTCTCACGGCAATCCTTCAACTCTTCTAACCCGTTGTTTCTCAAGCAAAACGCAAGACTCGCAACAAGTCTAGCAAGTTTTGCAAGGTGTAGTGGTCGCACCATTCCCTTCTTCGTCATCTTGGGAACGCAAGGATCACCTTCGTTCCGAACACCTGCCTCTCTTTGTGTCTTCTTCTTCTTCCTAGAATCTCGGGGCGAGATTCCTGTTTAGTGGGGGAGAGTTGTAGCATCCCAATTGTCTAACAATTGTAATGCTACTAGCCTAGTCTATATAATGGCTACTTCAAACATATAATTGTTGCATCATCATTATATCATGCTCATGTCATCATGCCTCCTTGCATTTGAGCATCATATAAAACCCTTTCTCATTTGGTTCTCATCTCATATGCATTATTAATTGTATTTGCCTCTTGATATTGTATTTGGTTATTGATATATTGTTTAATGCCCAAGTTGAGTTGGGGGCATATCTTTTATTAACCCCACCACCTTTCTTTCACCACCTTATAATTCCACCATCCAACTAGATGTGAGCTTTGCACTTTATTTGAGTTTACCTCTAGCTCATGTGGGTTGGGATGGATCCAATTCTTTTCCACATGCTCTCATCTTAGCATCATGTTGTCTTCACATTATTGATATATGATAGCCACTTGGCCACCTTTGCATGCCTTGTGAGTGGAACCCTTTTTCCTAGCTTCCATATGGATTATTATGGATTTATGCTCATGTGGGAATATTTTTGGGACTAGTAATCATCTAGTGGAACATACACACTAGCATGTCCCATTTTATTTCAAACATGGCCATCTCCAACTACTCCACATGGGGTATCCTTTCATTTCTTTTGCTTGGCTTTATTCCACCTTTGGAAATGCAAATGAACAATGCCATGTTTAATATTATTGTTTTCACAAGAATCAACATGGTATTAAATATTTTGCATGGGCCATGCAAGTGCCACCTTTTCTAGTATTTGGTTTTTATTTGAATCTTGAGTGGATCATCATCTCTCTCTCTCTATCTCTATCCTTTTCTTTTGGCTTGATATATGTTGATCTTGTTTAAAACCCCATCCCCAATCCATCTCTCTCTTTTCTCTATCTAGGTTTCTCTCTAAGCCCTAGTTCATCACCATACCCCCTCTACCTTATCCTCTCTAACCCATGACCTACCCTAGCTACCACCATCTCCTCTAATCTAACCATACCCCCATCTAAACCTAAACCCTAAGTCTACCCCTCTCTCTCGGCCTCCTCTCTCTAGCCTAGCTACCAAACCCTAGCTTGACCACCTCCTAAACCAACCTAACCCGAGCCACTCCCTATCCCGAGCCCTCCCCTCTTCCTCTCTTTCTTGCACCACAAGATGGTCCAGCCAGAAAACCAGAACCACCAGCTCCATCACGTGCCTCCCCTGGTCCCCCTCCTCCTCTTTTAGCAAAACAACAAGGGGAGGGAGAAGAGAACACCGAGACCTCTCCCTACCTTGCCAAAAGCTACCTCACCAAACCCATGTGCTCTCCCCTCCTCCCTCAGCTACCCTCACCTCACCTCACCCAGACCACATCTAGAAGGCGCCCAAGCCTCCTCCCCTTCTCCTTCTTCCTCGCAAGCGGCCATGGCCCTCCCCCTCCTAAACCCTAGCCTCGGCTCCCTCTGTCCTCGCTGTTCCGGTGGACGTCCAGCCGATCCAGGAGCACCAGGACCCTCCTCTGTCTCCTCCACATCGCCCTGCCCCGACCACGCCTCGCCGGAGCCCTCCGCAGTTCCCCGGACCCGCCGCGGCCACCGGAGCAGACCCCCGCGGGACCTCTGCCTCGACGCCGATCCGCTCCACCTCCATGCAAACGACCACACCGACGAGCCCCTGGTGAGCACATCGACCCCCTAGACATCGTCTCCCGCCCCCCTCTCACCTTGCATCGCCGCCGCCTTCCGTCGAGCGCTCTGCGTGCGTGTCGCGCGATGCGCGCTGTCAGACTGCAGAAACACAACACCGACCACCCTGTTCCTCGCCCTGCCCCGCGCGCTACAGCCCACCCCCGTAGTCGCTCTCTGAACGAAACTTGTAGCCCTATGTCCCCTCGTCGTTTTTCGTTTTTGCGGCTCGGAGAGATACGCTGTCGTTTAGTCGCCACCGTCGTCGAAACTCCGGCCATTCTCCGGTACTCTGCAGACGGTGCGCAGCAGCAGACCGGCGACGTCGTCGTCTTTGCAAGAAACCCCCTGCCTTTTTCCCGCCTAAACCCGCGGACCCCGTAGCCCACCTGTCAGCCTCGTGTTCTTTTTGCAAATAAAACCTCGGAAGATCCACACCGTCACGGACAGACCCCTCCCAGCGCGCCTGGATCGCCCACGTGTCCGGCACACGTTGGCCGCGCCCGCGTGTGGCCCTGCGATCGCCCTGGCCCCGCCTGTCAATCACAACGGCTAGATTAGCTCGCGGTGTTAAAAGCTTTTGCGCGCACCCTGTCCTAGTCAGCAGCTGGACCCACTGGACAGTGTCTGCGGCTAGCTTCACTGGAGTATAAAAAGTATTTTCTGAATCTGTTTTAATTCAAATCTTTTCCAAATTAATTTAAATTCAAAATTTAATTCTGTTTTTAAATATCTTTAAAAATATAAATCCAAATAATACATATAATATATGTTTTCAAATCAGGAAAATGTGAGGAATTCAAATATAGCCTTCAAAATATATTTTGGACACTTTATTTTTCCAAGTTAATTAAATTACAAGAAAATTCCCTTTTCCCTTATTTAATTAATAACTTTTGTTTTATAAATCCAAATTTAACAAATGATATGTCTAAAATGATTAGCTCGACGAGACCTTTCTGTTTATGCATTCCATGGTTTGATTTGAAGCATGCATCATATAAATATAATGTATACAGCAACTAATATGAGTATAAAATGTGAATAAAACCCCATAAAATGGTTTATTCTTGTATTCCACACCTCACCCATGCCATGCTACTTTATTGCCATGCAAATTGTGCATCATTCATCATGGCATGATTGTTTGCTTGATGCATTTATACATATGCTTGTGCACTTTATTTATGTTGGCCCTTGTTTGTTTGGTTCTTCTTCGAATAGACGCTGAGCAGGGGATATATCAAGAGAACCAGGAGCACTACCCAGATCCTTCTCTCGCTTCAACTGAGCTGCCAGGCAAGCACTACCACATGCTTGCATACATATAGTACCTATTGCCTCTATCTTATTCTTGCATCATTGAGTCGCGATTGCATTAAACTGAATCCCAAGTATTGCATAGCCTTTATTTTTAAACCCCACCGAAGCTTGTTCCTCCATCCCATGAGCCATTACTACAGGAGTTGTCTGAGCCATGCGAGTCGTAGAACAGCATGTGTAGGGTATGTGAGAGTCTGATGGATAACGAGGTACCTAAACAACTTAATCTGAGTAGTAATGGGATAACTAATGAAAGTGGCATCGGTGAGCCATATTCGCTATTTGGTTTTTCAGGCTCACTTGTGTCCCGTAGGACCCCGAGTACTTGATTCCTGTTCCTTGAATATTCGCGCTATCCACATCCGGGAGGCTTATGAACCCCCCCTGAGCCAGAGCTTGATTCATTCTTATTTCTTGAGGTCCACAAACTAGTTTGAGGTTTTATTTACTATCCTGTACTTATGCCATGCTTTACTGTTTTAATTTAAATTGTGCGAGGTAATGCACACTGTACTGTTTAGGTCCGTGACCCGTTTTCGCTATATCGACAAGCCCAGTCACACTTTCGGGTTCCCAGTCGTTTACAGCCGGCTCCACAAACCTTGAGGACGTCTCGGAGTCAGCTAACTTTGTTGCGGGTAGCTCAATGGGGTGGCCCCCTAAAATATTTCTGAATCCTGTGATCGCTTTGTCGTGACTGCCTCGTTGGGTTTTGATTTGGTTTTTCCGAGGCATATCGAGTGTGTGTTGCTATTTGTGCACCCCTGCAGGGTAAAACTTTCTGAAAGCCGTGTCCGCGGTTATGGACGACTTGGAGCACAGTTTCTCGATCATAGACAAGCATAACTAAAGTACCGCTTTTAATTTGACTAGACTAGGTACCTGACTAGTAAATAGTGCAACACTCACGGAATGGATAATTAAAACTGCCAACGGATGGGGGGTTGTTCGTCCGCTTCCTCGTCGGTAAGCGGGGAGGAGGATGGATCTGTTAAGATTACCGTTATAACTGTTGTCATTAATTCACGGACATCCGTCTAGCTTTGGTTAGGCGGATGGTTAGCGAGTATCTATAGAATTGCTAGGATTTATCTTTTGCTGCAATTGCGTCACCCCAGGTTGTGTCCCCTTTAGAGGCATAAAGACTTGCTGAGTACCCCTAGGGTCTCACACGATAAATTATTGGTTCAGATGAACAGGTACACTCACAAGATGGATACTGGGTGGAAGAGACGGACGATGCGGGCAACGATCATTCGGTGTAGAGATTCTGGGGACGGGGATCCGTGAGATCTGTGGGCGGGATGTGCTTATTTATGGGGCATCTTATGCCGATTTGCTTCTTATCCGTACTCGGATTTTGTCTTCCGCTTCCGCTTGATACTCTGATGTTTTATGTATGAGGAGATATCCTAAACTATTATATCTATATAGGATATTTGGATCTTGCCGTATGGCGTTGCTATATTTCCTTTCTTTTTAGATGGAATGACTCTGATGTACTATTGTATGGTGGCTTGCATACATACTCATTTGTGTATGTAGTTGATCCCTTCGCCTGCCGATTACGCCGCCCGTTCTTGTCCCGATGTTTGGAAATGGTTGGGACGGCCGAAAGGTCTACCTGTGAGTGGCATTTGGGCCCCACCGTACTATTTCAACCATTTCCGTTCATCCAGACTTGTAACTAGGAGCGTAATTCACCGAGGTAGTTACAATTGGTATCAGAGCCATCCCGCCCTTCAGGGTCTCAGCCAAATGGTCGTTGTCAGTCTAGAAAATATTTTTGGTAGTTATGTACACTAGGGAAAAACAAAACGTGAGAGTAGGACTGCTTCCAATTTTCTTCTTACCCACCCACCACCCTTTTCTGGTAAGGGAGTGTAACGTTTTCAATCCTCTTCTTAAAAATTCAAACTAGGATTCACGTGTTCTGGGTTTCCGTAGTACTATAGAAAGTGTGTGTGTGTGTGTAATTCCTTGTCTATCTGTTGCATCCATTTTGTTATCACAATCTGCCTTTGGTTATCAACTGTTGGTACATTCCATACTTACAGGCTTTTGAAAACCGGTGCAATCTATCCGACTCCTTGTGAACCGGTGCCATCTTCTTAAGGGTGTCCTTCCTTCTAGCAACTCCACATTCTGTGTAATCATCAGTTGCTAATCTCTATCTGCTAAGTGATTTTGTGCATCTATTGGTATTTTAATGCCGAAAAATGCGGAATTTTTTTTTGATACATCTGTGCTTCCACACTCCTTTTAAGTCGTGTGTGAAACATTATCTACCTCCCTTTTATCATCATGCCCATGCTAATTCATCCTTTTGTCACCGGCGCTTAATCCTGGAATTCCTTTTCATCTCCTTTTCTCTTGGGCTAATTACATAACATGTGTCGATCCGATGCTGATGATTGTAATTTGGCTCTCGGCATAGCTATATTCCACTCATGATAAGTGTCGATTGGAATATGGACAATGCTATCAACGCAGGTACACTGTGATCATATCTATGCATATTCAAGCATCTTTGGCAATCCGGAGCTTCTCAAAGCACTACGGCGGTCTATCATCTGTTCATCAGGCTGCACATCTTTTCGAACCCCATATCTGCACAATTCTCCTGGATACGAGGGAATTGCATCTTTTCGTCTCTGATAGTTTTGCTTAGGGTATGATCTATCATCGGTTCTTACCCAAAATCTCTTTATCTTTGTAACCGACGATCCGATCGACAATGTGAACCAGGTGACATCTCTTTTTCTTCCGAAGGACCAGATAATCTATTCTTCCAGTGCATCTTCTTCAACACGAACCTGTTCTCTTAATATTGATCTTTCTAAGATCGTTGAGCTCAGAAAGTGTTTCGAGCATTCGTTCGTTTCTCCCGTCGCTTGAACTTGGTATTCTGGGAATATCCTGTTAATCCATGGTGGTATATGTTGATAATATGCTTGTCTATTCCATATCAATGGAAGAACATGGAAGACCATCTATGTCTCTTCCTCTCAAGCTTCGAGAACACTGCCTGTGTGCAAAGTTCTCAAAGCGTGAATTCTGGCTTCTTCAAGTCACCTATCTCGACCACGTCCTTCTGCTAAATACATTACTTCAACTCTGGAATCAGCAAGTCCATTGTTAATTCCATCCTCCATCTTCAATCAAACCCGGAGTTTTCCTTGTTGGCAAGTTATCATCGTCGTTTCACTAAAGTTTTTCCTCAAGACTGCTAAATCTCTCTCAATCATTCAAGAAGAACATGGAGTTCTTTTCACCTCAGTCTCGTCAAGTAATCTCTTGAAACCCTCTCGCTCTATCGTCTATGCTCAATCCACCGGAGGCCATGAAGACTTTTCAGATCTTTCGTAACCCTTCTGTGCAAGCGGTGCTATCTTTTTCTTTATCTGTGGAATCTTGCAGTTCTTCTCCGTAATCTTCCTTCATATCTTTCCGGTGGCTTGGTACTTCCGACATGACGACAACATCATCACCCTTATCTATCTTGAATCCGGCGTATCGTTTGCATCAAATCCTTGTTTTCTTACGGAGCTTCATGAGATTATCTTTGTCAATACCTTCAGTCTGTTCGGTAGTTGGGTTGCATGGTTTTCTTATTCATGTGCGGAGTAATGCTTTGAGTGCGGGATGGAGTAGCTACCATACCACTACTCTTATCATTCGCTCTTGTACATTGAATTGGGAAACTAATGTGATTTCACTCATTCCACGGAAGTTAGAAGTGGCCTTTATCCCTCGATACTTTTACTTCCGTCTTTGTTTTTCCGGAGTGCTCTCTCGAAGAAGGTAATCAATAATCTCTTGTTAGTGATCTCGTCCTTTCTACACGGACCAAATCATCAATTATCTGGTGGAAACAAACGCAAACTCTTTTCTATCCTCGTCTTTCTACCGTTGCTTGACATCCCCAACAAGATGAAAGGAAACTATCTCTCTTTGTTTCATCAATTCTTTTCCTGTGGTAAAGCCAGTTATGGTTGATGCCATCAGCCGCAAATCTATTGCATTAGCCTCAAGGTTAAAGAAAGCAATAAGTATCTCTACAATAAACTCCAGATCCTCCATATTCTTTGCTTCTCGAGATTCCACCATGATCTGGCTTCACCTCCGTCTCTAGAAGTTATATCCGCGCACCTCAATTGCGAGATCCTTTGGGTCTTACCGGCGCAAGAAGAATCTAATCCGACGATGTCTATCTAAATCTTTCTGTTGATATCAAGGAACTCTATTGTTTGAAGGCAGTATTGTTTCCGAACTTCATTTCTCAAATCCGAGAGAAGTTACGATGCTATTGTCATAGTATCTCAAAACCTCTCCAATCTAGCTCTTTTCTTCCGGCGACACAAAGATTCATCCTCTCTAGTATCGGTAAATCTTTAATCTTAATGATGTGTCTTTCTTTACCCATGATGCATCATCTTTTCCTTTCTTTCACAAGTGGTTCTATTCTTTTATCATGTTTCTTGAGAAAACCGGAGCTATGTCCATCCTATCCTTCTTGTCTCACGACAATCCTTCAACTCTTCTAACCCGTTGTTTCTCAAGCAAAACGCAAGACTCGCAACAAGTCTAGCAATTTTTGCAAGGTGTAGTGGTCGCACCATTCCGTTCTTCGTCATCTTGGGAACGCAAGGATCACCTTCGTTCCGAACACCTGCCTCTCTTTGTGTCTTCTTCTTCTTCCTAGAATCTCGGGGCGAGATTCCTGTTTAGTGGGGGAGAGTTGTAGCATCCCAATTGTCTAACAATTGTAATGCTACTAGCCTAGTCTATATAATGGCTACTTCAAACATATAATTGTTGCATCATCATTATATCATGCTCATGTCATCATGCCTCCTTGCATTTGAGCATCATATAAAACCCTTTCTCATTTGGTTCTCATCTCATATGCATTATTAATTGTATTTGCCTCTTGATATTGTATTTGGTTCTTGATATATTGTTTAATGCCCAAGTTGAGTTGGGGGCATATCTTTTATTAACCCCACCACCTTTCTTTCACCACCTTATAATTCCACCATCCAACTAGATGTGAGCTTTGCACTTTATTTGAGTTTACCTCTAGCTCATGTGGGTTGGGATGGATCCAATTCTTTTCCACATGCTCTCATCTTAGCATCATGTTGTCTTCACATTATTGATATATGAGAGCCACTTGGCCACCTTTGCATGCCTTGTGAGTGGAACCCTTTTTCCTAGCTTCCATATGGATTATTATGGATTTATGCTCATGTGGGAATATTTTTGGGACTAGTAATCATCTAGTGGAACATACACACTAGCATGTCCCATTTTATTTCAAACATGGCCATCTCCAACTACTCCACATGGGGTATCCTTTCATTTCTTTTGCTTGGCTTTATTCCACCTTTGGAAATGCAAATGAACAATGCCATGTTTAATATTATTGTTTTCACAAGAATCAACATGGTATTAAATATTTTGCATGGGCCATGCAAGTGCCACCTTTTCTAGTATTTGGTTTTTATTTGAATCTTGAGTGGATCATCATCTCTCTCTCTCTATCTCTATCCTTTTCTTTTGGCTTGATATATGTTGATCTTGTTTAAAACCCCATCCCCAATCCATCTCTCTCTTTTCTCTATCTAGGTTTCTCTCTAAGCCCTAGTTCATCACCATACCCCCTCTACCTTATCCTCTCTAACCCATGACCTACCCTAGCTACCACCATCTCCTCTAATCTAACCATACCCCCATCTAAACCTAAACCCTAAGTCTACCCCTCTCTCTCGGCCTCCTCTCTCTAGCCTAGCTACCAAACCCTAGCTTGACCACCTCCTAAACCAACCTAACCCGAGCCACTCCCTATCCCGAGCCCTCCCCTCTTCCTCTCTTTCTTGCACCACAAGATGGTCCAGCCAGAAAACCAGAACCACCAGCTCCATCACGTGCCTCCCCTGGTCCCCCTCCTCCTCTTTTAGCAAAACAACAAGGGGAGGGAGAAGAGAACACCGAGACCTCTCCCTACCTTGCCAAAAGCTACCTCACCAAACCCATGTGCTCTCCCCTCCTCCCTCAGCTACCCTCACCTCACCTCACCCAGACCACATCTAGAAGGCGCCCAAGCCTCCTCCCCTTCTCCTTCTTTCTCGCAAGCGGCCATGGCCCTCCCCTCCTAAACCCTAGCCTCGGCTCCCTCTGTCCTCGCTGTTCCGGTGGACGTCCAGCCGATCCAGGAGCACCAGGACCCTCCTCTGTCTCCTCCACATCGCCCTGCCCCGACCACGCCTCGCCGGAGCCCTCCGCAGTTCCCCGGACCCGCCGCGGCCACCGGAGCAGACCCCCGCGGGACCTCTGCCTCGACGCCGATCCTCTCCACCTCCACGCAAACGACCACACCGACGAGCCCCTGGTGAGCACATCGACCCCTAGACATCGTCTCCCGCCCCCTCTCACCTTGCATCGCCGCCGCCTTCCGTCGAGCGCTCTGCGTGCGTGCCGCGCGACGCGCGCTGGCAGACTGCAGCAAACGCAACACCGACTGCCCTGTTCCTCGCCCTGCCCCACGCGCTACAGCCCACCCCCGTAGTCGCTCTCTGAACGAAACTTGTAGCCCTATGTCCCCTCGTCGTTTTTCGTTTTTGCGGCTCGCAGAGATACGTCGTCGTTTAGTCGCCACCGTCGTCGAAACTCCGGCCGTTCTCCGGTACTCTGCAGACGGTGCGCAGCAGCAGACCGGCGACGTCGTCATCTTTGCAAGAAACCCCCCTGCCTTTTTCCCGCCTAAACCCGCGGACCCCGCAGCCCACCTGTCAGCCTCGTGTTCTTTTTGCAAATAAAACCTCGGAAGATCCACACCGTCACGGACAGACCCCTCCCAGTGCGCCTGGATCGCCCACGTGTCCGGCACACGTTGGCCGCGCCCGCGTGTGGCCCTGCGATCGCCCTGGTCCCGCCTGTCAGTCACAAAGGCTAGATTAGCTCGCGGTGTTAAAAGCTTTTGCGTGCACCCTGTCCCAGTCAGCAGCTGGACCCACTGGACAGTGTCTGCGGCTAGCTTCACTGGAGTATAAAAAGTATTTTCTGAATCTGTTTTAATTCAAATCTTTTCCAAATTAATTTAAATTCAAAATTTAATTCTGTTTTTAAATATCTTTAAAAATATAAATCCAAATAATACATATAATATATGTTTTCAAATCAGGAAAATGTGAGGAATTCAAATATAGCCTTCAAAATATATTTTGGACACTTTATTTTTCCAAGTTAATTAAATTACAAGAAAATGCCCTTTTCCCTTATTTAATTAATAACTTTTGTTTTATAAATCCAAATTTAACAAATGATATGTCTAAAATGATTAGCTCGACGAGACCTTTCTGTTTATGCATTCCATGGTTTGATTTGAAGCATGCATCATATAAATATAATGTATACAACAACTAATATGAGTATAAAATGTGAATAAAACCCCATAAAATGGTTTATTCTTGTATTCCACACCTCACCCATGCCATGCTACTTTATTGCCATGCAAATTGTGCATCATTCATCATGGCATGATTGTTTGCTTGATGCATTTATACATATGCTTGTGCACTTTATTTATGTTGGCCCTTGTTTGGTTGGTTCTTCTTCGAATAGACGCTAAGCAGGGGATATATCAAGAGAACCAGGAGCACTACCCAGATCCTTCTCTCGCTTCAACTGAGCTGCCAGGCAAGCACTACCACATGCTTGCATACATATAGTACCTATTGCCTCTATCTTATTCTTGCATCATTGAGTCGCGATTGCATTAAACTGAATCCCAAGTATTGCATAGCCTTTATTTTTAAACCCCACCGAAGCTTGTTCCTCCATCCCATGAGCCATTACTACAGGAGTTGTCTGAGCCATGCGAGTCGTAGAACAGCATGTGTAGGGTATGTGAGAGTCTGATGGATAACGAGGTACCTAAACAACTTAATCTGAGTAGTAATGGGATAACTAATGAAAGTGGCATCGGTGAGCCATATTCGCTATTTGGTTTTTCAGGCTCACTTGTGTCCCGTAGGACCCCGAGTACTTGATTCCTGTTCCTTGAATATTCGTGCTATCCACATCCGGGAGGCTTATGAACCCCCCTGAGCCAGAGCTTGATTCATTCTTATTTCTTGAGGGCCACAAACTAGTTTGAAGTTTTATTTACTATCCTGTACTTATGCCATGCTTTACTGCTTTAATTTAAATTGTGCGAGGTAATGCACACTGTACTGTTTAGGTCTGTGACCCGTTTTCGCTGTATCGACAAGCCCAGTCACACTTTCGGGTTCCCAGTCGTTTACAGCCGGCTCCACAAACCTTGAGGCCGTCTCGGAGTCAGCTAACTTCGTTGCGGGTAGCTCAATGGGGTGGCCCCCTGAAATATTTCTGAATCCTGTGATCGCTTTGTCGTGACTGCCTCGTTGGGTTTTGATTTGGTTTTTCCGAGGCATATCGAGTGTGTGTTGCTATTTGTGCACCCCTGCAGGGTAAAACTTTCTGAAAGCCGTGTCCGCGGTTATGGACGACTTGGAGCACAGTTTCTCGATCATAGACAAGCATAACTAAAGTACCGCTTTTAATTTGACTAGACTAGGTACCTGACTAGTAAATAGTGCAACACTCACGGAATGGATAATTAAAACTGCCAACGGATGGGGGGTTGTTCGTCCGCTTCCTCGTCGGTAAGCGGGGAGGAGGATGGATCTGTTAAGATTACCGTTATAACTGTTGTCATTAATTCACGGACATCCGTCTATCTTTGGTTAGGCGGATGGTTAGCGAGTATCTATAGAATTGCTAGGATTTATCTTTTGCTGCAATTGCGTCACCCCAGGTTGTGTCCCCTTTAGAGGCATAAAGACTTGCTGAGTACCCCTAGGGTCTCACACGATAAATTATTGGTTCAGATGAACAGGTACACTCACAAGATGGATACTGGGTGGAAGAGACGGACGATGCGGGCAACGATCATTCGGTGTAGAGATTCCGGGAACGGGGATCCGTGAGATCTGTGGGCGGGATGTGCTTATTTATGGGGCATCTTATACCGATTTGCTTCTTATCCGTACTCGGATTTTGTCTTCCGCTTCCGCTTGATACTCTGATGTTTGATGTATGAGGAGATATCCTAAACTATTATATCTATCTAGGATATTTGGATCTTGCCGTATGGCATTGCTATATTTCCTTTCTTTTTAGATGGAATGACTCTGATGTACTATTGTATGGTGGCTTGCATACATACTCATTTGTGTATGTAGTTGATCCCTTCGCCTGCCGATTACGCCGCCCGTTCTTGTCCCGATGTTTGGAAATGGTTGGGACGGCCGAAAGGTCTACCTGTGAGTGGCATTTGGGCCCCACCGTACTATTTCAACCATTTCCGTTCATCCAGGCTTGTAACTAGGAGCGTAATTCACCGAGGTAGTTACAGGCATTGAACTTGCCGCCTTCGAGATCACCTACAAGAGACGCGACGCTATCAAGTCACAAGCCTTGGCGGATTTTATCGCAGATTGGACGGAGATGCCATATGCTACCCCAATGCCGGAGCCAGAATACTGGGTGATGCACTTTGATGGACCAAAGCTACTCAATGGATCGGGGGCTGGTGTACTGCTACAGTCACCAACTAGAGACAAGCTACACTACGTTCTGCAGATCCACTTCGAGGCTACGAACAACATGGTGGAGTATGAAGCACTCATTCACGAATTACATGTAGCCAAGGATATTGGCATCAAGCGCATAATTTGTTGTGGAGATTCCGACTTGGTTGCCCAGCAGGTGGCTGGCACCTGGAATGCGCGGAACCCTATGATGGCGGCATATCGATACAAAATGGACAAGATAGCCAAGAGATTCTTGGGCTACGAGGTCAAGTATGTACCTAGGGAGCAAAACGAGGCGGCTGATCTGTTGTCTAAGCTTGGATCAGGGCGCAAACGATTTCCGCCTGGAGTTTTCCTAGAGCATCTACGGACACCATCCGTGAAGGGAGCAGACATCGACAACCCAGACAGAGTTGACTCTTTCATTCACATGGTGACAAAGGTCCCTCCAGCTTGGACAAAACTGTTCATGGAGTATCTCGAACACGAAACTTTGCCCGACGACAAGGTCGAAAGACGACAAATAGTACGTCGAGCAAAGGGCTATACCATAATCAATGGACAACTCTACAAAAGAAGCACTACTGGTGTATACCTTAAGTGTGTTTCCCAGCAAGAAGGTATTAAAATCCTACGCGAAATCCATCTCGGAGATTGCGGGCATCACGCTGCTCCCCGATCATTGGTCGCTAAAGCTTTCCGGCCACGATTCTACTGGCTGACCGCGAAGGCGGACGCCGACAAGCTGGTTGAGACATGCATGGGATACCAGTACTATGCCCGACAACCACATGTTCCTCCTGAATAATTGCGAACAATACCAATAACTTGGTCGTTTGTAGTCTGGGGGATGGACATGGTTGGTCCGTTGCAGACGGCACCATGTGGGTTTACTCATCTGCTAGTAGCAGTTGATAAATTCACCAAATGGATAGAAGCTAAACCCATTAGAAAGCTCGATGGGGCAACTGCCCTTAGGTTTGTACGGGATATAGTGGTGAGATTTGGTCTCCCACATAGCATAATAACAGACAACAGCAGCAACTTGTCACTCGGAGAAGTAGAGGCTTACTGTTGGGACAAAGGCATCCGAATTGACCTTTCATCTGTGGCACATCCACAGTCCAATGGTCAGGTTGAGCGAGCCAACGGATTAATTCTGCAGGGAATCAAGCCACGTCTTGAAGCACTGCTACATAGAGCAGCTGGAGCCTGGGCAGAAGAATTGCCATCTGTGCTGTGGAGTTTACGAACCACACCCAACAGATTCCCCGGCTACACCCCTTATTTCATGGTATATGGAGCAGAAGTCATCCTACCTTCCGACATACTTCACGATGCACCAAGAGTTGCCGCCTATGACGAAGATGACGCTGAAGAATCCAGACGCCTAAATGTGGACCTTCTCGAGGAGGAGCGCGTATTGGCATGCCAAAGATCCGCCATCTACCAGCAGAAGCTACGCAGCTACCATAGTCGCCCCGTTTGGCATCGCTCGTTTAAAGAAGGGGATCTGGTGCTCCGACTTAAGCAGAAGAAGTCACACAAATTATCCCCGCCATGGGAAGGACCGTTCATCATAAGCAAGGCGCTGCTCAATGGATCTTACTACCTCGTTGACAATCGTGAACTGAAGGATAGACCCAACAAGGATCATAAGCGTAAGCGACGTGACCCGGATGATGACTAACCGGAGCTTGATCGGACATGGAACATAGCACTGCTACGTCCTTTCTACAATTAGCATTTTTTATATATTGTGTACCCCTTATATGATCAATGAAATAAAGCTCTCTGGTTCACTCATATTTCTGAGTTTTTTACCTCCTTTAATGTTCATTTTTGGATCATATAAAACCTTTATGCACAAGCTTTGCGATTGCACTTGTGAAAATTCCGCCTACAGGCGTTAGCTTAAGTTTTCTGGTGTACACGTTCTTTGTTGTTTTTATGTGGATTCTGGAGTAGTGACTTTTGGCACTTATTGTCGGCGATTTTGTGCTTAGGTTCTTGACGGTGCCATTGGGCATCATCGCCTGAGCGCATAGTTCCGACAACGAGTCTTCCGACTCATGAAAAGTCAAGCATAAAAACCAAAGTAACGGATAATCCAACACTTTCTTAAAAAATATATACATGCTAGAACTAGTTCTTGAGTAGCAGGAAATAACAACCATTATTTTCCGGCTTAAGTTAACAAGTAGTTTTTTCCGCATACAAATTACAGAGGAAACAAATATTACATATTTTTTTCATTCCTCTGGCACATGCGACTTGGACGAAGCGTCATCAGCAGCAGGAGAGCCATCCTCCTCGAAGTCAGCAGTGTTGAGGGACTCAGAGGAGCTTTGGTTGCCGCCGTCAATGGTTTTCATGGGCACAAAGACGTTAGGGTCGACCAACTTGGCGACTCTGGTGTCAAAACCCGCCAGTGACACCAAGATAGCCTCGTGATCTATCTTTTGGACTTCGTCGTCTACGCCGGGATACCAGAGGTCACCGTGTCGATATCGGCATCTTCATAGTGCTCCTTGACCATTAACAGTGCCATCCTCGCGCCAGCCCGTGTACATGAAGCTTTCTAGCTTGCAATACGCTCGGGGGCTCGGTGCAAGATCTCCGAGAACTTCGCCACGAAATCCACCGCTTTGATGTTGATCTGTAGGTGCTTGGCTATCTCCTTGGCCTGCGTGATGGCGGTATCGATAAATTTTCGGGTAAGGACCATGCATTCTTTTGGTGAAGGAGGCGACTGGGTCAACCCAATAGGAGCTGAAAATTTCCGACAAAGGAACGCATGAGTTCAATAACACAAAAGTTCAGAGTATCCAGCTTACAGAAGTACAAGGTGGAGAATCACTTACTAAAGATGCTAATCTCATCCTGCTGGAGAGTTTCTGCCATGGAGTCCCGTTCTTGTCGGAGGATCCTATACGCTTCAAGATGGCGCTGATTTTGCTCATCGGCAGCTTTCTTGTGCTCTTTCAGGATCGCGATTTCCTCCTTCAAGCGGTTCAACTCTTCGTTGGCGGAGTCTTGCAGGACTTCCATGGAGTAATCATGCATCTTCAGCATATCCTTTCTCTCCTGCTTAAGGATCTTGTTTTCGCTATCCAGCTGCTGAATATGCTTGGATTGCTCAACAATATCCTTAGCCTTGGAAATGGCTTCTGCAAGTCGGAGAAAGAACAGTGCACAGTGAGTACTCGGAGAATGTTGGCACAAGAAAAAGTCAGAATACGAAAAAGAAAGGAAAAACAGACGCTTGCTCTTGGTTATTTGTTCCTTCAAGAAGGCAGTTTTACCCTTTTCGGCTTCCAAGTCCGCCGGCATCTTCTGGTACTTCTCGTTGGCCATGCCCCTCCGAGCATTCTCATTCTGTGGAAAGAAAATTTAACGCTGTTTAGTCTACTTGGAGTATCTAGTCGGATAAATATTCACCTAGAGGCTTGGGGGCTACAGTGAGAGTTTTTAACTTAGCAATATGCTTGGTCTTTCTTTAAACATATAGTCGGAACTGATTCATTTTCAACTAGAAGCTTGGGGGCTACAGTATAAAGTTTTTTAACTCAGACATATGCTTAGTCTTTCTTTAAGCATCTAGTCAGAACTGATTCATTTACAACTAGAAGCTTTGGGGCTACAATATCGAAATTTACAAACACTGCGTATGCTACTCTGAAAGCATCTAGTCGAAATAATTCATTCAAACTATATGCTTGGGGACTACAGTGAGAATTTTTCTAGCTTAGTCACTCTTAGAGAATTTAGATGCAAAGACCTATGGTTTTCCTTCTAAATCCTCGGGGTCTACAGTGGGATACTCATATGAAATGCAAAAGACAAATAAACTTACAAGTGGGATGATCTTGAGGTTTGTAGCACTCTCAGCAAGCAACTTGCTAAAGGATAAACTGTTTCCTTGCAAGATTTCTGCTTGCCGGAGAAGCTCCTCAAGACCGCATGTCGGAGATGTCAGTGTCGCACTAGGAACCAAAGCGGCTCTACCCGGTGTAAGTACCGGGTAGACTATCTTCGGGAACTCTATGATTTTCTTGGGTGCGGAGGTGCCGCCTTCGGCAGATGTACCACTCTCCACCACCACCTTACCGCTACCGATGGCATCCTTAGCCGGAGCTTCAGCCATTTGGGTTGCGGTACTCTTTTGCGTTGCCTGTTCGCCGACAACGGCAACCTCCGCGGAGGCACCTGAGTCCACTTCCATGGCGGAAGGGCCAGATGCATATTTGTCTTGTGAGCTTGTCGGAGCAGGCGTAGGCCGGACGCTGGGAGTAACAGGGGCGATGGCGGGAGATGCGTGGGGAGACACGTCACCATGCAACATATCCTTAATGTTTGTAGAAGCCCCCAAAGTTTTGGAGGTCTTCTTCAAACTGGTAGTGGCCTTCTTCCTGAAACATGCAAAAAGTATAAGTACAGGAATAAGACAAGCAATGGACAATGTCGGAGAGAAACAAGCTTACACAAGAGGGGGTTCTTTGGCAAAGGGGATCCCGGTAATCTTTATTTTCTTCACCTCCAGGGTGGCGGTAGTCTTCTTGGAGGCTCCACCCTCCATCTTCTTCTTGCCTCCGTCGGCAGCGTCCGAGGTGGAGCTCTTCCGGTTTCGCTCCAACGGAACATTATCGTTGGACACGACGGTGACTTCCTTCATCTTTGGGTCATAGATTTGGATAACCATGCTATCCTCCTCTAGACTGCTAAGCTGTTACGTGAAATCCCAAAAGTGTTAGATAAGATGTTAATGGTTAAACGGAAGAACTGGAGTATATGTCATACATGGAAAATAAACATCATACCTTTGGGCACGTGCCATCAACAAACATGTCATAGGTGATGGTGAAGCCTCGCTTCCTATCCTTCACCTTGACGATGTCCTTGAGGCGAAGCTTGATGGAGTCACTAGAGAAATTGTCCTCGGAGATGCGGAGGCTATCCTTCCTATCCTTGGTGTACTCATGCATCAGCTTCAAGCGGTGCTGCAGAGGCTGGATCCACCTGACGAACCAGCACATGGCCAGGTCCAATCCGGTCAAACCCATCTCTACGAACCACTCTATCCGCCTTATAGCGCGGGAAGCGTCGATGTCAGAGGGAAGGGAGGCCTGGGATCTCCATGTTGAGGCTTCGGTGGCAGCTCCATCGACGAAGTCCGGATACGTCGCTTCTTGGCCAACCAGAGGGATATCTGGGCCGTAGAAGTACGTTCGTTGCCAGTTCTTACAGAACTCATGGCCGAAGATGTCGGAGAATCGCCGGCCAGGCCGGATCTTAAAACTAATCGTACCACAGTTCCTAAGCTCGTCCTTGCCGGCTCCGGCTTCCCGCTTGACGGTGAAAAGTAGATAAAGAGATCTAGCCTAGGCCTAATCCCTAAGTAACACTCGCAAAGCGCCGCGTAATTGCTAAGCACGAGGATGCTATTGGGGGAGAGGTTCTGAGGCTGTACTCGGTAATGGTTGAGGACAGCTAGGAAGAAATTGGAGATGGGCAGGGAGACGATGCGTACCATTTGGGCTTTGAGGTACACCTTCTCTCTGGCTTGGGGAGAAGGGGTGACCTCGCCGGCCGGCGCCACCCGCCAGGCGAGCCCCTCCATCGCAGGGAGGTATCCCTCGATGATCAGCTCCTTGATGTCGCGGTCTGTGATGTCCGAACCGCGCCAGTCCCCCTTGTGGGAGTCTTTTTCCTCCTCTAGCAGCTCCAGCGCCGCTGGATTGTGGTCGCCGCCGGTGGATTCGACCACAACGGATTTGGGGATCACCAGGCCCTCTGGGGGCATGAGGACGGTGATTGCCGACTTCGCCACGGCATCGCCTGACGCCGCCATGGAAGGGGCAAAACTGCTGCTGGCCATTGGGGAGGTTAAGGTGGTGACTGAGAAAGGTTGAAAGGCTAGGTTTTTTCGCAATCACGCGGAGAGCTCGAGGAGGTGCTCGCTAGAGGAAGAAGACGATGCAGGGGGGAATGAGGTGAAAAGTAAAAATTCCACCGCTGTTACAATTTATAACCTCTGGCGTCAAGATTCATGCAAAATGATCGAATGCTTGACGCATGGACGACGTGTGCGGAAGCGTGCACAGAAATTTCAACATGTTGCCAACCGTCGCCGCCAACGGTTAGTATCGCTCGCCCGGGAAAAAACGGACATGATTGCGTTCTCTGCATGTGTGAGTTACGAGGATTTTCTAACCTACATCTACGTTGCCCTAGCTATCACTGGCAGGTGAACCATCACATCGGAATATTCTGGCATGGATGGATCCAGTCCGGCTACAGAAAAGTACGATAGAAGATTCAGCAATTCTCTGACTTACAAATTGAAGATGGAGAAAACCTTGCAGGGTTCTTTGGGAGGACTACAAGATATTGCTTGACGATTTGCCGACATGCATCTAGACTGATCATTTAACGTGAAGAGGCAAGACGGTGCAAGATCTCGGAGTTCTCCGGGGGCTACTGTTGGGGATATGCTATATGGGTATCCTCATAGCATGTCTGCTATCCGGATATCCCGGGTGGCCCACAGTTGGTAGCATGGCCCATGTCCTGCTGGGCGGACCAATTAGATGGATCCAGAAGGGAGTCCCATGTCAGATAAAAGAAGGCTATGGAGGAGTCACCGACGTACCAGGAGCCTTGGAGTGCAAGACAAGATAGACTAGTTGTAAGCAGTGTAGGACTCTGTAACCTATCCGGCTAGGACTTTTCCCTGTAACCCTAGCACCTAATGACTATATAAGTCGGGCCTATGGGAGCCTTTAGGGCACAAATCAACTCATACCTCGCACAGCGATCCAATCCCTGTAACTCGGCGTATTGCCCTTATAGTGATTTATAGCAGGATTAGGATTCCACCACCGTTGTGGGATCTGAACCTGGGTAAGCTATGTTACCTCATACCCATCAACCGTCCGCCTTCCCCCACATATCTAAACACGCACTGTGAGGACCCCTCCATGGCGTACTCGTCGGCAATACCGCGACACCGGGGTCCATAGTTCACTAGAGGTGCTCTCCTTAGATAAACAACATGGCATGAAGGGTAAACAAATTACAGCAGGGCAATTGACAAGAACTGAGCAAGGCATAACAATGCAATTACTAGTCAGAAATATCCTATGCGATTCGATTGGGCAATACAACAATACACATAGACCGCCATCCAAGTGCATCTATGACTAGAAGTCCACCTTCAGGTTATCATCTGAACCCCCTCCAGTATTAAGTTGCAAGCAACAGACAACTGCTTTAAGCAAAGTGTGTAAGGTAAACAGTCCACATGTTCCATGAACAAGAGAATGTTGTTTTCTCCCTAGTAGCAACAACACATCTACAACCGAAGAGATTTCTGTCACTTCCCTTAGAAACTCAAGGAATGAACCCACTATCGAGCATAAATACCCCCTCTTAGAGTCACTAGCAACTACTTGGCCAAGATAACCACTAGCAACAGAGAGCATAATCACAAACAACACAGACATGATAGAATCATAAATATAAAACCATTAATCAAACCAACATAATAATATCAATATCCATCGGATCCCCGCAAACACAACATGCATGATTACAAATATATTAGATCTTGATCATGAACGGAGCTCACAAGATCTATGCATGAAAGCACAAAGGAGGAGATACAACCATCTAGCTACTACATGGACCCATAGTCCAAGGTGGAACTACTCACGCATCATACCGGAGAGAAGGCCTCCGGGATGATCTCCCCTTCGGAAGGGTGCCGGGAAGAACTTCAGATCCCCCTGATCTAGGGACGATGGTGGTGGCGGATACAGATAGTTTCGTGGAGATTTGATCGGGTCCTTAGGGTTTCTGCATCGGGGGCTTCTTATAGGTAAAGGGGGAGGCCGAGGAGGCGACCAGGGGGGTCAAACCCTACCCAGGCACCGGCTCACCCTGGCCGCGCCTGGGGGGGTGGCCGCCCTGGCACGCTTCCTCGTCTCCCCTCTGGACTTCTTGTTCCGCACAAAAAGTAATTGACTTTGGCTTTTGTCCCGTCCAATTCCGAGAATATTTCTTTACTAGCTTTTATGAAATCAAAAAACAACAGAAAACAGGCATCTGGCACTGTGGCAACTTGTTAATAGGTTACTACCAAAAAACATGTAAAAAGCACCTCAAAGAGTAGAATAGCAAAGCAAAGTAGATACTAAACAAGCATGGAGCATCAAAAATTATAGATACGTTTCTGACGTATCACTTATGAATCTCACTGGGAAGATATTATTTAGAATAAAAGAGAGGTACTATTTCCTCCCATCCCATGGATTGTCCATTCTTCAGCAGTTTATACCATTCTTCAGCTCTTCCTTTCAATGATATAGAGAGTAACTTCTTCTTCACCTGTTTAGTTGTGATACCTGCACACTTAAACAACCCGCGTAATTCAGGGATAAACAGCAAATGATCACCAGGATGGATAGTTCCATCCCCTAAATAATAATTATCCATAACACGATCAACAATACTTGTAGATATCTTAAGGATCTATCTCAACAGGTGGTGGTTCATCTACTACCCTAAAAGTGGTATTAGTTTTCCCAAACAGAAACCCAAGTGGGTTATCCATATTGCAAACAAAGTAACAAACATAAATAAAAACAATACTCATAGTAGAAGTTTCCTTTACCTGTTCCACTCTTCAATAGCACTTCACTTCCCGACAACGGCACCAGAAAATAGTCTTGATGACCCACAAGTATAGGGGGTGTATCATAGTACTTTCGATAAATAGGAGTGTCGATCCCAACGAGGAGCAAAAGGTGTTGACTAGTGGTTTGGAGCAGTTAATCTCTGTAAATACTTAGCAAATGGATTTTTAGGGGGTTTTTGATAAAGCAAAAAAATAAAGTGCAAGTAATAAAGACAGCAAACAATTGCAGCAAGTGGACCAATCCTTTCGTAGCAAAGGACAATCTGGTGGAAATACTAATGAGGACCAAATGTTCTCGAGAACACATGGGAATTTTGTCAAGTGCTTTCGCTTCAAATAGCTGAGTAGTCTTCTTTGGTTTTGTAAGTGTTGTGTGGGTGAACCTGTGCTAATGTACCGACCTTACTTGGACTAATACATACTTGTGATTAAACCCCTTGCAAGCATCGGCAACTACAAGAAAGCAATTAAGGTATAAACCTAACCACAGCCTTAAACTCTGAGATCCTACGCTCCCTTGTGCAATGGTTTCCTAACAGGGGTTCAAGTTTCTGTCACTCCGGCAACCCCACAATTAGTATCCAAATACACAATGCATTCCCCTAGGCCCATAGATGATGAAGTATCATGTAGTCGACGTTCACATGACACCACTAGAAGAATAGCACCACAACTTAAATACTAATCCATTGAATAATATCTCAACACAAATCCACTACTAATAACATGATGATGACCCACAAGTATAGGGGGTGTATCGTAGTACTTTCGATAAATAGGAGTGTCGATCCCAACGAGGAGCAGAAGGTGCTGAACAGTGGTATGGATCAGGAAATCCCTGTGAATGCTTAGCAAACGGATTTTTAGTGGTTTTCTGACAAGGCAATAAAACAAAGAGCAAGTAAAAAAAGTAACGAACAAATGGAGCAAGTGACCCAATCCTTTCTTAGCAAAGTACAAGCCGGTGGAAATACTTATAAGGACCAAACATTCTCGAGGACACATGGGAATTCTGTCAAGTGCTTTTGCTTCAAATAGCTTAGTACTCTTCTCTGGTGTTTGCAAGTGTTGTGTGGGTGAACCTGTGCTAACATACCTCCCTTCCTAGGACTAATACAAACTTGTGATTAAACCCCCTGCAAACATCTGTAACTACAGGAAAGTAATTAATATATAAATCTAACCACAGCCTTAAACTCTGAGATCCTACGCTCCCTTGTGCAAAGGTGTCCTAATGGGAGTTCAGGTTTCTGTCACTCCGGCAACCCCATGATTAGTAGCCAAATACACAATGCATTCCCCTAGTCCCATAAATGGTGAAGTATCATGTAGTCGATGTTCACATGACACCACTAGAAGAATAACACCACAACTTAAATACTAAACCATTGGATAATAACTCATCACAGATTCACTACTAACAACACGACTTCTCCCATGTCCTCAAGAACTAAACGAACTACTCACAAGACATCATATGGATCAACATCAAAGATGATATGATAATGGATAACAATCTGAACATAAACAATAATCTAATGGTTCCACTCACAAGCATCAACTACAATAGTAATCAACACCGGGAAAGTTTCCCCTAAGAACTAAAGCAATATCCAACACAATTGTTACAGTGGGACGAAGTGGTGATGATGGTGATGGTGTGGATGATGATGATGATCCTGATGAAGCCTAGTTTGATGATGGTGTTGATGGTGACGGTCTCCCCTCTCCGGGAAGGAATTCCCTCGACAAAAATCTGTATGCCGAAGAGATCTTTCTCTCTCGGTGTTTTCCGCCCCCAGAGGCGGCGGAAATCTATCTGTGGTTGCTCCCTCGGGGTTAGGGTCCTGTAGGGAAGATATAGGCGAAGGGGGAGAGTCGGAGGCCGAGAAGGTGGGCCACACCTTCCCTAGGCGCGTCCTTAGGTGGGCTCACGCCTAGGGGGTGTGGGCCCCTGCGGCCCCCCTTTGCTCCTCCTTCTGGCTTCCTTTGTCCTCAGGTAAAATAATATGTTTCCATATTTTTCTGGTATTTTTCTGATCTTCTCAAAATTGCACCGAAATGCCTTCTTTTCCATCAGAATCCAGACTCCGGCAGTCCATCCTCCAGGAATCATCCAACATGCATAAACAGATGAAAAGCCATAAGTAATACCTCATAATAAGACAAATATCAATTAATAGAGGTAAATTATGATATAGAATGGTGATGCAAATTGGGCTTATCAACTCCCCCAAACTTAGACTTCGCTTATCCCCAAGCGAATACTGAGCTCAGTAAACATGTCCACATGTTTATGGAGTGAAGTTTCGATAAAAGAATACGAACAAGAAGCATCACACTTACCATTGCACAACTCATAGAAGAAAGCAACTCACCATTATATAACTTAGCTTGCAACCAAGTACATCAGTCACAAATAGAGATGTATAAAGATAAATCATAATTGGAATTGGCAAACTTGTTTTTGGTCAGAGAACACCTGGCAAACAGTTTCACAAAAGCTTTTTGTAGAAGTTTGAAAACTGGAGCATTCTTTGCTCAAAAAGGTTTTTCACAAGTGAAGTCTTTCAAAGTAATACTCAATAGATAAGAGTTTTGTGCAAACAAGGAAGATAGAGAACATGATTGAATAAATCACCATATGAATGCTTGAAACACAACAACTCAAACGCTTGCTGGAGATAGAGAGGATGTAGGTTTACTGACTCAAACTGGTAGTGGGAGAAAGGTCCCTTCTTAGAGGGTAGCAGGGATTACAAGTCATAAAGAGCTTCCAAAAGATTATGGTACTTACTAGCTTTGAGCCCTCATTGGCCCTATCATAAGCATCTGAGATGATTAAGGTTAAAGTGAACAAAGATGGAGTATATGCTTGACGAAATATAAGTTGGAAATCTCAAGGCCCTTGAATATGAGGGCCACTCCTCATGCATACTCAACTTTGGGTCCAGGTAAGTTCTTGTCATTGTAAGTATTTGCATATCATTGAGAACCGCCAATGGGGTACCCCTTGCACACGGTACAGGAGCTTTCCCATAACCAAAATGACAAGGCAAGCAGACAATGAGCATCTCAGCGATCTTTTATTTACTATGTTTATAGCTTTTTATTGAGGATGCTTCATAGATGACTCGCTATGGTGATGCTGCAAGTTTCCACCATGATTAAGCATGGCTTAGGCTAGCGGCCCAGGCGTTTCTCTAACATAGAATACAAACTCCATGGACTTACAAGTTTCCTCTTTATTTCACACCGTTGACACCATAGACAAAAGAGCACGATATCAACTGTGTACAGAGTACAAGTGCAATGTTGAAAACGTTCCACATGACAGCACGGTTCTGCTAATCCCAGCGTATAGATGCAAGCATATACAACTTTGATGTCCATAATGGTTCAAGTCTATTAGGGGCAAGTAAATAAAGTGTGCCATCAAGTTCGTGAGAGCTTTACTAACTAGTTTTCACATAACAAAATACTTTTTAATTTGAAAGGTAGATGAAGCTTGAGAATTTGCTAGGAATAGCGAAAGGTACTAGGTAGATATGGTGGACACAAGTGGCATGGGTTCAAAGGATTTTGGAAACATGAGAAGTATGCCTTCTCAAAATAGGTTTTTGGCTAGCAAGGCTGGGTAGCAAGCAAGAGAGTTGAAAGAAACAAACAAACATACAAGTAATAAAGCCAAACATGCAATCTTCCTAGAAGACACAAAAGAATCTTAAATAAAGAATACTAAGCTTATGAGCCAACAAGAAAGTAAACAAATGATACCAAATACCTGTAAGCTTTTTCTTTCTTTCTTTTTCTTTCAAATTAATGCCACTGACCAGAACTCGGTTTGCCAAAACCAATTTAGATCCACTTGATGATCACAAAGTGGTGCCAATACTAAACAACAAGATCCATCATATAATAGAGATTGCAAACTAAAAATAAGAAGTGCAAAAAGTAAAAAATGAGACTTCTCATTAATATTCCAATAAAGGAACTCACACCAAGGGATACATAGATAATCAACTAAAGGAGAGATACTTCCACATGCAAACCAAAATATAAGATAACCCCTATACCACAGATATGAATCCACTAAAAAGGTAAAAGATAAAATATAATGGTGGTGATACCGCGACACTCCCCCAAGCTTGGAACAAGCCAAGGGGATGACAAACCTGATGACGAATTACTCCCTTGGTGGTGGTGGTGTTCTCTTGATAAGGTCTTCAAAAAGTTTCTTCAAATCCTCCATATCGAAGGCTAGAGTACGAATTAACTCCGAATTATGCTCAATGCAGCCCACGATCAACTCGAACCGAGGATACCAGTTCTTGTTATTCTTTCTCCATTCTTCCAAGTTAGAGCGTTTCTTCCCTGCACGGTTAGAACAAGGGGTACTAGAAGGAAGTGTGCGTGGAGCGAGGATATGACGCGGAGTTCTCCCTCCTATAGACATCTGTGATGTCTTCTTAAGCTTGGTAGGTCGTGTCACCAAACCAATGCTTGCGACGGTAGCACGAGTGTCCGGTTGCTTGTCCTTCTCCATGTCTCCTTCATAACCTACCAGAATCTCCTCCTCCTTGGGAACTTGAGGTTATTCTTCTTCGGGCTTCTTCCCTTTGTCATCGGCAGAGGCCATGGTGTTCTAAACTTGAGAAGATTTCCTGACAGAAACAGATCAAAACGAAAACACGAAGATAACACGATGCACTAACCTCGGGGGATCCGGGGGGTTATATATTACGAAGTTTCAATGCATAAGGAAGGTTTTGACACGGAAACGAGGCGGAGACGAAGTTCGAGGGTGGCAAACCCCCTCCAGGCGCGGCCAGGCTAGGCCCGTGCCTGGGGTGGATTTGTCCACCCCGGGCTCCGCTTCCTCTTCAGTTTCGTCTCATAACTTCCTTTATGTATTAAAAACATCAAAAATATAAAAAGATTGGAGTTTTACGAACTTTCTGTTTTCACCACTTTTACCTATTCAAAGACGAACTCTGCAGATTCCTTTCCTCTTTTTCCTGAGAATTCCCTTCATACAAAACCTTTGCACAAACTCAATGAAAACATTAGTGTAAGCAAAAACAATAAACCTTTGGTAAATATTTCAACTGAAAACCCATCAAAACAAAAGCTTATGTAAGAGGCAGATGCAAATGATGGCAGAAATCTGTCAAAACAGACCAGCAGGTAAAGATTGATTTTTCCGAAGACCTTCTGTTGCCCAAATCAAAAGGTGCAGAACTGATAAAAGTTGGGTAACAACCTGGAAAACAAGCTCAGAAAAATTCAGCTCCATCCGAAGTACTGAGGTTGCTCACGAATTTTTACAATGCAGCACAAAAATCTGTCCCAGGACAGCCACTTTTCACAACTCCTCTACTTCACAAAAGTAGTTGAACTTGACACAAAAACCAAAACAAAAAGGATAAGGAGCGGTTATTACAGAGGTAATAAATTTCAAGACTCGACAAAACTCTTGGGTTATCTCCCAACAAGTACTTCTCTTTAATGCCTTTAAGTTAGGCTTAAAACTTCCAAAGATGCTCACATAGGATATATATATCTGGAGTGAAAAGGAGCATCAAGAAGCAAATAGCCAACACACTTGAGTCTAACCCACTTCCTATGCGTGGGGGTATCATGAGAAAACAAATTGTTGAAACAAAAATCCACAAGCATAGGAAGACAAAACAGATGCAACTTTAAAGCTCTCAACATAAAACGGGGAAATTTAACATCATTGAGATGCATAAAACCATGTTTCCCTCTCTCAAAATAACTTTCAGTAGCACTTTGAATAAAGTTGAAAATATAACTGTCACTGGAAACAACTTTATCTTCAGAATAAGCATACTTACAGTCATCAAAAAGAGGTCCAAGGTCATAGACTGGATCAATAGAAGCAAGTTGTTCCATCCTGAAATCTTTATTAGGCAAGCTATTTTCACAAGGAGCTTTAGCAAATTTGGAAAAGTTAAACTCATAAGAATGCTCATCAAACTTAGTTAAAACCTTTTCCTTCTTACAATCAACAATAGCTCCACAAGTATTTAAGAAAGGTCTACCAAAAGTGATAGGACAAGTTTTGCTAGCTGCTGAATTAAGTACTAGAAAATCAGCAGGATATTTAATCTTACCACAAAGGACCTCCACATCTCTTACAATGCCAATGGGGAAAACTTGATCTCTATTAGCAAGGTGAATGACCACATCAATTTCCTCAAGCTCAAAAGGACCAATCTCATGCATAATTTCCATGTAAATCTCATAAGGAATAGCACTAGAACTAGCACCAATATCACATAACCCATAGTAGCAATGATCACCAATTTTAACAGAAAGCACAGGAACACTAGCTTTTCTAACTTTACCAAGATGAGAAATAATATTAGAAGCGTCTTCATAGAAGAAAATATGCTCATCCTCTATATTTCTAGTGATAGTGTCTTTCACAATATCTACCACAGGTTCATCACTCAAATGCTTACCAGGCTCCACAATTTTCATTGTACCTTTGTTATTTGCACTAATAATCATAGAATACTCCTTTACCTTAGCTGGTAAAGGCATTTTCTCAACATGGGGTTCAGGCACAATATGATTAGTAGAACAAACTTGAGTACTTCTAACGCGAGCATGACTAACACCATCTTTATAAGGAGCATGGTACTTATTCCACTTCTTCTTGGGAATTTCAAAGTAAGAGGCAAAGGCCTTAAAATAGCTGGCAATACTTTGGGAATCAAGACCAAACTCATTGCTAATATCACGGAAGCTATCAGTTCCCATAAAAGATTTAATGCATTCATAATCATAGTTTATACCTAACTTTCTTCCTTTGTCATTCTCCCAAGCTTCAATGTTCTCTTTAATACGGTCTAGTAGATCCCATTTAGCTTCTTCCTTCATACGTGTGAATGATCCATCACAAGAAGCATCTAGTAAATCTTTATCATGAAGAGAAAGCCTAGCATAAAAGTTATTGAGAATAATATTGTTGGGGAGTTCATGAATAGGACATTTAAGCATTAATAACTTCAATCTCCCCCAACCTTGAGTTGTACTCTCTCCATCAAGGGGCCAAAAGTTATATATAAGATTCCTATCCTTATGAATCTCACTGGGAGGATAAAATTTAGAGTAAAAGAGATATGACATCTCCTCCCATTCCATGGATTATCCATTCTTCAGCAGCTTATACCATTCTTCAGCTCTCCCTTTCAAGGATATGGAGAGTAACTTCTTCTTCACCTGTTCAGTTGTGATACCTGCACAATTAAACAACCCGCATAATTCATGGATAAAAAGCAAGTGATCACCAGGATGGATAGTTCCATCCCAAAAATAGTAATTATCCATAACACGATTAACAATACAAGTAGGTATATTAAAAGGATCTATCTCAACAGGATGTGGTTCATCTACTACCCTAGTGGTGGTAGTAGTTTTCCCAAATAGAAAACCATGTGGGTTATCCATATTGGAAACAAAGTAACAAGCAGTAACAAAAGAAATACTCATAGTGAAAGTTTCCCTTACCAGTTCCACTCTTCAATAGTGCTTCACTCCTCGGCAACGGCACCAGAAAATAGTCTTGATGACCCACAAGTATAGGGGATGTATCATAGTACTTTTGATAAATAGGAGTGTCGATCCAAACGAGGAGCAGAAGGTGCTGAACAGTGGTATGGAGCAGGAAATCCCTGTGAATACTTAGCAAACGGATTTTTACAGGTTTTCTGACAAGGCAACAAAACAAAGAGCAAGTAATAGAAGTAACGAACAAACAGTGCAAGTGGCCCAATCCTTTCTTAGCAAAGGACAAGCCGATGGAAATACTTATAAGGACCAAACATTCTCGAGGACACATGGGAATTATGTCAAGTGATTTTGCTTCAAATAGCTGAGTACTCTTCTCTGGTGTTTGTAAGTGTTGTGTGGGTGAACCTGTGCTAACATACCGCCCTTCCTAGGACTAATACATACTTGTGATTAAACCCTATGCAAACATCCGTAACTACAGGAAAGTAATTAAGATATAAATCTAACCACAGCCTTAAACTCTGAGATCCTACGCTCCCTTGTGCAAAGGTGTCCTAACGGGAGTTCAGGTTTCTGTCACTCCGGCAACCCCACGATTAGTAGCCAAATACACAATGCATTCCCCTAGGCCCATAAATGGTGAAGTATCATGTAGTCGACGTTCACATGCCACCACTAGAAGAATAGCACCACAACTTAAATACTAAACCATTGAATAATAACTCATCACAGATTCACTACTAACAACATGACTTCTTCCATGTCCTCAAGAACTAAACGAACTACTCACAAGACATCATATGGATCAAGATCAAAGATGATATGATAATAGATAACAATCTGAACATAAACAATAATCCAATGGTTCTACTCACAAGCATCAATTACAATAGTAATCAACACCGGGAAAGTTTCCCCTAAGAACTAAAGCAATATCCAACACAATTGTTACAGCGGGACGGAGTGGTGATGATGGTGCTGGTGGAGATGATGCTGTGGATGATGATGATGATCCCGATGAAGCCTAGCTTGATGACGGTATTGATGGCGACAGTCTCCCCTCTTCGGGAAGGAATTCCCCGGCAGAAATCTGTCTGCCGGAGAGATCTTTCTCTATCGGTGTTTTCCGCCACCAGAGATGGCGTAAATCTATCTGTGGTTGCTCCCTAAGGGTTAGGGTTTCGTAGGGAAGATATAGGCAAAGGGGGAGAGTCGGAGGCCGGGTAGGTGGGCCACACCTGCCCTAGGCGCGACCTTAGGTGGGCCCGCACCTAGGGGTGTGGGCCCCCTGTAGCCCAACTTCGCTCCTCCTTCTGGCTTCCTTCGTCCTCAGGTGAAATAATATGTTTCCATATTTTTCTAGTATTTGTCTGATCTTCGCGAAATTGCACCGAAACGCCTTCTTTTCCATCAGAATCCAGACTCCGGCAGTCCATCCTCCAGGAATCATCCAACATGCATAAACAGATGAAAATACATAAGTAATACCTCATAATAAGACAAATATCAATGAATAGAGGTAAATTATGATATAGAATGGTGATACAAATTGGGCATATCACATGACTTCTCCCATGTCCTCAAGAACTAAACGAACTACTCATGAGACATCATATGGATCAAGATCAAAGATGATATGGTGATGGATAACAATCTGAACATAAACAATAATCCAATGGTTCCACTCACAAGCATCAACTACAATAGTAATCAACACCGAGAAAGTTCCCCTAAGAACTATGCAAGATTCAACACAATTGTTACAGCGGGATGAGGTGGTGATGATGGTGCTGGTGGAGATGATGGTGTGGATAATGATGATGATCCCGATGAAGTCTAGCTTGTTGATGGTGTTGATGGCGATGATCTCCCCTCTCCGGGAAGGAATTTCCCGGGAAGAAATCTGTCTGCCGGAGAGCTCTTTCTCTCTCGGTGTTTTTTGCCCCGCAAAGGCGGCGGAATCTTTCTATGGCCGCTCTATCCTGTATTAGGGTTTCGAGGAGAATATATATGCGAGAGGGTGGAGCCAGAGGTGGGCCAGGTGGGCCACACCCCCTGTAGGCGTGGCCTAGGGGTGGCACGCGCCTGGGGGTGGGTGGGCCCGCTGTGGCCCATCTTCGCCTCCCCTTCTGACATTCTTCATCTTCGGGGAAAATAGGATTTTCCATAGTTTTTCTGGTATTTTTCTGATCTTCGCGAAATTGCATCAAAACACCGCTTTTTCCACTAGAATCTTGATTCCGACAGTTCATCATCCAAGAATCATCCAACATGCAAATATATCAATGAGTAGAGGCAAATTATGATATAGAATGGTGATGAAAATTGGACGTATCAATGCCCATAATGACCACCTATGTACTCGATGATATTTGTCATTGAACCCTAAACACTATGTCTTATTCCTTTTGTCTCTGCGATACTGTATTATCCGAGGTTTTGATCAAGTGACATCCCCATGTCAGTGTTCAACTCTGTTATCGATAATACCTTCTTTATTTGATCCGATAAGTGATATCCCCGTGACCTAGTCACACGCTGCGCAACTTATGGATATAACTTATCTGAGTGGTCCCAGAATATCTTCTGTCACGCAGATCGACAAATCCCGCTCTTGACGCAGTATCCTCAACCTGTTTTCTCCGGATACCAAATGACACCTTTATGATCACCATTTCACTGAGTGACGTTATGTGAAGCAACCTCGGGAGACAGTGATTTGATATGGTCTCACGGTCTAAGAAAAGAGTCACTATGTTTCCTAATTATCGTAACCTAAACTCCGTGACATGATTGTGATACGGTGCTATAGATAGGGTAATGTTCATCATCTCATTCCCCAATGAAATGAACTCATTGTCAATTAGGGACCGAGGAACCATCATGATCAGGAAACCTTTGATCATCTGTTGACCAATAAACCAATGACTATATTTTCACTAGGAACTACTTTTTGTTTGTATATCACACGTGTATTGATGTTTCCCTATCAATATAGTTATAACATGGTATAAAACTTAATCATAAACTTTATGAAATATGTCATCTAATATTTGACTCTAGGGCATATTCCCTCTAGTCTCCCACTTTCACTAGAGTACAAATAAACTAGTTGCATTCGTTATCCAATCATCAATACCATACTCCTTGGTGCTTCTGATTATGCTTGCTCATGGAAGAGTTCTAAGTCTAAGAAATGAACATTTAAATCCTTGTGTATCCTTTGCAACTTATTAATGTCATCCTACATGACACTAATACCTTTTATCATCTCAATGATAAATTATTATGCATGTATAATGTTTTGGAAATAGAATGGGGTTATTCAAGTTCCATGCTACATATTACAGGGTGGCCGTGGACCCTGAAAGTAGCACGATGGCGGCGGCGACGCTGAATGTTCTAGCAGGCCAGGGATCCTCCCGGTACAGTCTTCTTCTTCTTCTTCTTCTATGTCTACTTCTTATTCTTCGTCTTATTACTATGCTACATATTCTAGGGCGGCCGTGGACCCTGAAAGAAGCATGATGGCGGCGGCAGCGCTGATTGTTCCAGCAGGCCAGGGCTTCTCCCAATACAGTCTTCTTCTTCTATGTCTACTTCTTATTCTTCTTCTTATTACTATGCTACATATTTCAGGGCGACCGTGGACCCTGAAACCAGCACGATGGTGGCGGCGTTAAATGTTCCAGCAGGCCAGGGCTTCTCCTGGTACAGTCTTCTTCTTCTTATCTTTTTTCTTCTTCTTCTATGTCTAATTCTTATTCTTCTTCTTGTTACTCTCCTACATATTCTAGGGCGGTCGTGGATCCTGAAACCAGCACGATGGCGGCGGCATCGTAAGACCCGTTCAACCATGTTCCTGGCTCAGCGAGGTAGGAAATCCTGACATGCATTTGGTTTTATTTTTGAGATCCTAAATGTGGAAATATTCGCACGTGTCTTACCACAAGTATCCTCCAAGTAGGGACCACGCTCAATCTTCATAGACACATTGGGGTTTACGTGACTTGAAATATTGTGCTTCCCTAGAATATGTAGTACAATTTTAGAGTACCTATTTTAAATAACATGAATGATGCAACAAGCGAAGGACGATTGCCGTGACAAGGTGGTCGCGATCAATGCCAAGATAGACAACCAACTGCAGGGTGCACGCTCCCTAACCCAGGCTAATGATCGTCTTCGAAGGCGTTTGTCTCTGTAGAAGGAGATCACGCTTGATTTTTCACTTAACATCAAGAGGCTCGAAGCAGAACGCGACGAGCTGCAGAGGGTGATCGACAAGCTGCAGAAGTTGATCGCATATAGCTTGTACAAACAAGACCTGACCATCAAGTTAATTACGAATCTCTTGTGTGACAAGAAGAATCTCCAGAATAGATGCCTCCTCTTGCTGGACGAAGCCACCGAGACATGCAGAGAACGCATCATCGAAGCAAAGGTTGCCTTCAAAGCCTACAATGACAGGGACTGTTGCCTGGATGCATTGAGACGGATGAAGGAGGACATCGACTGAGGTCTCACCATGCCCAGGAGTCCAAACAAGGGGAACGAGGAGCTAACGTCAATTCCCAATTCAAATTCCAATTAGAGGAGGGCAGGAATCTCAGTTCATGCTCCGCTACTTTTATAATTTATATATGTCATGCAATTAAGGAATCTTGGAGCAACTCCTTATTTCTCCATTTATCTTACTTGCGTGTCAACTAAATTATGGGTTTGTGTTCTCATGAATGGTCATCATCCTTTCTTTCCATTATGTATATGAGCTTGGAATTAGATTATGACTATGCCACTACAATTTGGTTACATTGGAAAAACCCACATCACCCTTAGTTGGATATATCCCACGTTGCTTTGAAATTGAAATTAGGATTGTGCCACTACTTTATCCTATTGAATTGGGAAAAGCCTATATTGCTCTGACATTGAGATTAGGAATATTCCACTAGTTTATCATGCTGAATTGGGAAAAAGCCTATATTGCTCTGACATTGGAATTAGGACTGTGCCACTAGTTGATTCTGTTAAATATTGAACAATCCTTGATTTCTCTGTCCTTCAAATTATGACTTTGACACTAGTTAATTGTTTAAATTATGGAAACTAACCACATATTTTTGTTGCAGTAGAAGAGGCGAAAGCTCAACCCAGAACTGCCGACCTGGCTAAAGGACAAGATGGCCATCCAAATGGAGAAGCAGAATTTTCAGAAAGTGTCCCATGACCGCCTGAGAGAACAAGTCACGATCCTTTATGACAAGTGCCACAATCTAAAGGTAGACATCGCCGTCTGGAAGGAACTTCATGAGAAAGGTATCTCCTCGGCGCGTGCGAATGAGGAGATCATCAAGGATCTCATGGTGGAAAACCTTAAGCTTACTGATAAGCTTGTCGCTTCCCAGACGGAGCGCTTGAACCAGCTGGAGGCGCACGTCCAAGTACTGAGGGAGCAGGTAAAAACCAAAGCAGACATGATCGAATAAACCCTCGAACTAGAGATTCTCAGGAAGGAAAACGAGCATCTCCGCGCCAGGCTCAGTGCAAACTATAAGTTCATATGAAATTAGTTTGCAAACAATGTGTTCTGACGGACCAAATCGTGTTTTATCCATGTAGTAGTGATTTTGTAAACGTGGACCTCTCTCTATGCAAACTATGCTTTCTTCTGAAAGGTTATTTTGCTCAAGGATTGAGTTTGGATTAGTCAATATATCACAATTGCAAGTCTTACAATTAACTAGTTTCAGATATTGCCACGACACAAATTATTCATCTAAAATTTCCTTGATCGTCTGTAGCTTGTCCTTTTTCACCTCGCGCTCCTTCCTCAGATCCTTCAATTTGATCCGCAATGTAGTACTCTAGCTTCTTATTCTCTTCCATGAGCTTATCCCTCTCCTTTTCTGCCTTCTGAACCTTCCGTACAGCTCCCACCACCAAGATCCCATTGATTGTGCCATTTAGTTCTGACCGCAAATGCTTGATTTCCTATTCCAGCTCCTTATTTCCTACCAAGAGCTTGTAGTTTTTTGCAGCTACATCACGGGCATCTGTAAATCTCCCTGACCTTTCGAGCTCATACATATCCCACTACTGGGCCAAATATTTCTTAAGTGCATCTGGCCACTCAAGATCCACCCACTCCACTGCTTTACACACCGGGCCAACCTAAAAAAACACGGGGCCTAATTATCAACATAAAATTGCACAATTTTATTCATGTCTCCATTATACATAACAAAATAAAACCTGATTTGTACAACCCAAAAACCTTCTTCCAGTGTTACTGCCTTCAAATGCAACATATTTCCTCAATTTTAGCCCATGGTCACATGGTACTTCCCAATCAAGATCTAGACCCTCCCAATCGGAGTCGTAGATCGTGAGTGGTACCTATAAGGGAACAAAAAGCTAGAAATAAACACGATTTCATGCACATTTCAAGTCTTGGGTCAACGTAATTACCAATGCCTGACCATTGCTGAGAAAACAGAGGAAATCACATTAGGGAGGGAAGACTGGATGTCGGAGAGAAAGCTATCGTTGCTCGACTAGTCGTCCTCGTCGTTCCAGGGCAGCACAGTGGATGTGGCCGCAACGATGCGTCAGCGGCGGTGAGGATAGAGAGGAGGGTAGTGAGTGGAGAGAAGGACTGGGGAAAGTGAATTGCGTCAACATTGCAACATTGACTAAATTGTCATGCTACAATGGTTTAATTAATACAATGTCCCGTGGCTGGATTACTATCTCATATCTAATAGCTTTTCTCTTCCTTCATTTTAATTTGTAATATTAATCATGTACTTCCTCCTTCCCAATTTGTTTGACTTATAGCAACATACAAAATCTTATGTACCGAACAATATAGGATTAGGGTTTGTGGTTTAGGGTCTAATGAACTATTTAGTATAGTAACCCGTTAACCCTTATTCCTAAATCCTAGACATGTCTGTCCAATAGATCACTGTCTCCTACTTAGTAAGATTTTTTCCTAAACCATATGCTCATTCATCCATGATAGTACTTCCTTCTAAGTAACAGGTAGTTATCCAGCGATTAGTCAAATTACTGATCTCACTGAGCATTATAATAAATCATAATCATGTCAACTACAAGGTACTTATATATAACCTTGTTCAGTGATCGTTTCAATGAATGATATGTCCCAAAATCCCAACAGCTCACAACACATTATATTACAATCTCTCAACAATCATAATCTCATAAACAAATATATCACATCATCTCAGCAAACATAATCATGTCAACTACAATGTACTTGTGTCTTATTACAACAACGATGCTTTCATCGAGTGATATGTTAAAAATCTCAACAACTCACAGAACATAGGATTGCAATCTCTGAACAAACATGACCACATCAACACAGTTTCAAAGCAACAACAATCTTTGTTACAAATATAGACAGGGGAACCCTGCGGTCTATCTGACAAGCCTTGGGTAGCAGCTCTCATCAGATCTGATCAACGTCTATCGCCTCGTTCTATTCAGCCACAACATGGGCCTATGCATCCACTACAACCTGTCCAACAACATCAGAAATGGCAGCCAAGAAGAACACCTTCCTGGTTTGCTTCTTTCGTCGCATAATCTGTATCAGATCATCGGTATCCAAAACCTCTATGAATTCCTGCTTCTTATGATGCCACCACCTGAGTCATGCCATGTGTGCTTAGGGCCAATAATGATTTCCTTACCAATCATCTCTCTCAGTTCAACAAGAGTTATGTTTTTTGGAATTGACGGCTATCTCCACAGTACATGACGAAATTGGCTTATTAACTCTGCATTCAAGTTTTGCTGTGTATGAATCCACCTCTAGGTGTACATTGAACTTGGCTTGATCAGCATCTGGTGGTTCATAAACACGAGCAGCAGAAGCTCTGACAGCAAGATCTCCAGTATCTGCATACATATCATCAATCATTGCTTAAACTTTCACCTGACGATCAACCGCATAACACTCCAAAAGCATCCGAAGCTCATGGGAGTTCTCAATTTGCACATAAGTATCACTCATGTTACGCCACACCAATTTTTCCCTCTGTCTGGATCCCAAGGAATTCTAGAATGAAGCATATCTATCAGCTGCAAAACAGACACAACCTCTTTGTAGTTGACAAGCAGACGCACATCCTGCCAAACACAACCCTTTTGCAACCAAAATCTAGTTTTGCAGTGTACTGGCGGACATGAACCGTGAACTCATATAGGTCCGCTGCATCGAAGTTGTTCCTAATTTGATTAAAAAGGGGACCTTTCAGTTCATTCGACACTACTTTGCAGTAACTAATCTACTTGCAAGACAAGGCACAGAAAAGAAATTTCACCTCTCGCTCTTCTCTCGAGTGGTTTTCTTCGAGATCTGGGTTGCACGACCCTGCACTGCATCCGAACACTCCTCCGTCGGCCTAGCTTTTCTCTTCAACCCGCTGCTCATAGGTACCCTGTTAGCAGACTTTTGGCTGACCTCCTCTCGAACCTGGGCTACAGACCCCGCCGCTGCTTCGCTTGTCTAGCGCTGTGCCCGAGACACTGGCTCTGACGAAGCCGAATCATTCGCCGACGTAGCTACCACCTTGGCCTCGCTTTACATGCCGCCGCCGGATTCAGTGTGTGTGGGGGGGGAGGGGTGGGTGTGTGTGGGAGGGGGAGGCGGTGGGGAGAAAAATGACCATCGCCACCGCCAAACCGGATTTAGTGTAGGGGGAGAAAAAGGACCGCCACCGCCACCACCGGGTTCAGTGTCGGGGGTTAGGAAAGTACAAAAATGGATTTTCCCGTGCGTCACGTGGACGATGACTTAGAGGGGGCATAGAAGGGGCACGACAAGTACTAATATAACAGAATATCCTGACATAACTACTAAGATTTGAAAATATTTGGTTTGGTCACCATTCACTCGAAATGCCCCTCTCTGTAATTACCCCACCAAATTTTAGAATCACGGTGATTACACGCAACTTGTACCCCGCGATGCCTTCGCCTGTGAACTTTCGGGCCACAAAGTAACAAGCCCCACTGGCAGGTAGTACGGGCGGGCGGTACGGGCGCGCCTCAACCGTACCGCCGGTCGTTATGCGCACTGCACGCCTCCAATGAAAGAGGCTCCAACTAGGGATTTTCTTCTTTTGGTGTCATTAGCTCATAAATGCCATTAGATCTTCCATAAATGTTTATTACCTTAAAACTATCACAAGAATCCAAGGATTCGCTAATTGCGACATTAACATTAGTGGAAAAGGCAAGCTTCGGTGAAATCCGGCAATAAACAAGAGGAAAATCAATTGAAAAAGTCATGAAATTGGGAGCTATCAACTAACTTTGCCCTTTATTTGGTTCTTATTATGAAAATTTATCTTACAATTTCCAAGGACTCATTCGTAAATACTTTGGTTTTATCACATAAACCCAAAAGCTTTCATGAATTCTAGATGGCTTACTATATTCTAGGTCAGTGTTTGCCTTTTTATTCGATGGTCTTTTCTAACTCCACTAAGTACTATTTGGTTTATTGCCAGATGTCTTTCCCACATTATGCCGATTAGACACTTTACAAATGTTCATGTATTATAAATTAGTTTCTTAATTCAAATAATTTGAACATAATCGAAAATAACATATGAATATAATAGAAATCATTCATAAAAGTAGAACTACTGACTTTTTACAAACTTGTATGAACAACCGTCTTACAAAATGTAAGGCACACTATAAAAGATTCATATTCCACCAATTACAATAATTATTCAAAAAGTGTAAACTATATGATAAATCTTGAGGGAGTGTGTCGTTGGCCATCATCATCATGCTTGCCATCAACATGCAACATCACCTCCTCTCTCGTAATCAACTTTCATGCAGAAGGACCTCTTTTCATAAAACAGAATAAGTATCATATACTTCGTTGTTGCAACAAGTGTTTGCAAGATTATAACATTTATAAACTTTTGTATATTATATATACCTTCGCTATCAATGACTTCTCCAGCAATGTGTTCAATCTTCACATTTCTCAAGCATGATATGAAGTCATGGAAATTGTAAGTTTCCACTTCACCTCTCTTGATGCACCCCTTGGCATACTCCTGATAGCTCAGGGGTAGCGATCGTACAACTTACCCACATTTGCAAAAGCATCATCCATCCAATGGTCCATAAAGTAAACCATCCTCATATAAGCATCATGCATGCATATCAGGTGGCTTTCTAGGAAGGTATTCCCCCATCTGTATGGCAAGGAAATCTTCAACCAACTTGTGCCTCCACAGACGCATTTGGTCTTCGAACTATGATCTCGGCAGATCCACCATCTCATTTGGGTCAAGATCACCCATGAGTGGCTTCACCTCATCAACCATCCCATAGACCATAACCATGTGGATGAATAGTGACATGTCACGACAAAATAGCGGTATATCTGCTGCTGTCGGGTTTCCATGCCATCCTTTGGCGGCTCTAAATCCATACCGTAGAGTATATAGTATACCACGTCATGCTCGGCAAGGAGAGAGTTCAAACGCACTAGCCAATCTGGGAAGTTGGATCCATCTAACTTGAGTTTCTCGTCAACTACCAACTCATCAATATTAAAACTGGCTTTGCGATCAGCCTTGATCTACATTTAAAGTTTGTAAAGGTTTTAAGACTAACTTTATGAAAATATGAGTTCAAATAACTCCACTAAAAACATTATCCCTAACAAATGTGTTAGTGATTACACGATCCTTATTCACAACATCATCCCTGATCATCAAGGCCGACAATATAGTTGCTAAGGTGGACGCTTCACATTGATCACATCATTCATATGACCCGTGCTTGATCTTTCGACCATCTTGTGTTTCGAGGCCATGTCTGCACATTCTAGGATCGCCAACTTAAACTCGTGTGTATTGCAGTGTAACCCTTACACCCACTGTATGTGAACGTAGGTATGTCTGACACCCAATTTTCATGGCCTTCCTCATACCGAAGAACTTTCCTGGTGCTGCACACACAAGGGGAACACTATCATTTGAATTCAGTTGTTTAGGGAACATCTTAATGATGCTACCACCTAGTATCTAATACTTAGCACACAATAAGATACACACAACAATAATACATCAAATGTAAATGCGATGTGATATGGTCTTCACGTTGTGATCTCCATCTTGGTTCCTGATGTCTACAAGTGCACATATCGTTTGTAGCTAGTTTAGAAGTTAAGATATCGATCCCACAGGGAGCCCAAAGGAAAATGTTTATGAATGAAGTCTCTATCACACTCAAAGTTGGCATAGGTCTTCGAGTGAATTGACTGCAAGTGTTCAAATAAGAACAAAATTTGGATTAAACTGAATGTATTTAAATAAAACTAAAATGAAAACATTAGTAATAAAAATCATAAAAGTAAAGAACGATTTGATTGTTTGTTGTTTTCCGCAGATGACGAAGCAGGAGCTGGGAGATACAGTTCATGGTGATAGTGATTGTTCCAAGTGGATGAGTGATAAGTGTAACAATTATAATCTTATAAGTGTGTGTGTGTGTAGGCGAGCAACCCATAATTAATCGGAACTCCTCTTGGTAGATTTCATCCCAACTTCAATAATCCTACTAGTCTGTTACCAAAACCATGGTTAGTCACTAGGCAATTAAGATCCTTTAGGTTTCTTAGCAATTAAGCTCCTTGGATCGGACTAGTGCAATAGGCACAGTGGTTCCTCGTGCTCCTCGAGTTAAACTAGTTTTCCATTGATATCCATGTGTCAGTCGCGGGTCACTAGTCTACTAGAAAAAAAGATCTTATCTATGTAGAACAACGCATCATGTTGTCTGGGCCCTTAATTATACAACAAGCATTAGGCATCCCACAGATAGTCAAGCACACACAATATAGTAATTAAAATCAATCACAAATTAATGGAAAATATATAGGCACATCACATCTCACCAATCCCCTACATATCCCATGCCCAAGAGAACTTGCTCACACATGAGAGAAGAAAGCATCATCGATATAATTAAATAAGAGGAGTTCGTCTCAATATTACCGTGGAGATCCACAATAAGAATAAAAAATCAATCCAACACAACTCAAGATAAGGAAGAAACAATCTCAAACCCTAATCTTGCAAGGTGAAGATCTATCTCTAGTACAAGTAATGGATATGGGGGTGTTGTGGCTAGGAGGTTGAAGATCATGGAGTGAGATGGAGAACGCCTTCCCCTTCTTCTCCAGATCTCTTCTTTCTCCCTTCTAGATGGAACGCCGGTTGTTGTGTTCTGTTTTCGCGTATGCCTCCTTCATGAAAGTTGTTACTTTTGACAGGACGAAGGCGGCGGCAACTATACGGTCGGAAAAATATTCCCATCATATAGTTGGTCGTTAAACCTACCGGTTTCCATCCTCGATTGCTTCCAAAAATAGACTTGCTTGCTTTCTCTTGAATATTGTATTTTTGCTGTTGAAACCTTCTATTGATGTTCAGAACCTAAAACATACACTGAAACCAAGTTTTCTTTGCTACCGAAGTATTGGCATTAGGTAAAGCTAAAAAACCATCAAATCAAGACAAAAACCATCAACAAAAACCATTAAAAATGTATCAAATCTCACAACTATCAACTCCCCCAAGCTTAGATGTTTCTCGCCCTCGAGTGACAAGAAAACAGAGAAAGATAGCGGAGATTCGAAACTGAAATTGAGAGACTTACAAGTTCAAATTGGTACCAAATTCCTTTCTTCATAATTCCTGCAATCTTAAACATGATCATACAAGTATTCACAAGATTTCACTGAGTCCACTTTCTAACCATGTATATCTTGCTAGCAAATAAATTATATGCCCGAGCAAGTGTCAATAGTTTAGCTAGAAAAGCGAAACAAATTCTTTTGGTTTCTCTCTTTGTTGAGAGGTAAAAGAAATTTTGCTCTTGTTTCTTTGATCAATTAAGAGTACTTAAGTTAGCACCAAAAACATTCAATTTAAGAACAACTCATCTACTCCCATGTTAAAATTTCAAGACTATCAAAGCACCTTTTTCCTTTCCTTGATTTTCAAAAGTCTCAGCTCTTCCATAGAGAAATTATGCCAATGTTTTTAACATGTTAATTGGGACTATGTTGCGTACTCGTGACCATGCCAATAGATAACTGTTGAGCAATAATGGGCCAGAGCAGTACTACAACTTCACTTGGAACGTTACCCGATTCATAACTAGAGAGCTTCTCTGGTCCTTCACTAACCGGGGCTAAAAGCCCTGAAATCCAAAATTCCAAAATAGGAATAAGGCTTGCTATTATTAGAAATGTCCAAAAAATGTCATATTCGTGAAGCAGAAACATAATGTACTCCCATTAATGTGGAATAATGGAAAGATTATGAATTCAGTTAACGACGAGATTTAGTATCCTTTCTTGCATTTTCATAACTCGTGAAATGCCGAGTAGGCACGAATTCCCCCAATTTGCGACCTACCATAGGATTTGTTATGTAAATAGGTATATGTTCCTTTCCATTATGAATCGCGATTGTATGGCCAACCATTGTGGGTAGAATGCTAGATGCCCGAGACCACGTTACTATTGTTTCTTTCTCCTCCTTCATATTTACCTTTTCTATTTTTGCCAATAAATGATGAGCTGCAAAAGGATTCGTTTTTTTTTCGTGTCACAGCTGATTACTCCTTTTTTCCTTTTTAAAGAGTGGCATTCTATGTCCAATATCTCGATCAACCCCGAGAAAACTAAAACTTTTACTCGTTATAGCATTGCAGCTACATATGCTTAAATAACTCAATAGCCGAAATCAAGTGGTTTCCCATGCTTAGATCGTTCGTTGGTCAGCGGAGTTAGTAGTTCCTCATGGAGCACGATGGTGTTGTAATGACACGCGTAAAGCAATATCTTACTTTAATTACTAGAAAAACAGTGGCATAATCTCTAGTACTTCAAGGCGTCGATTTTATCAAACAATTTCATTCAGAAGTGTTATCAAGTCTATTACATTAAGCTCAATGGGGTTGAGTAGTTTCTAAAATCAAATCCTTTGGGCTAATTATGGACTCAAGTCATCTTTTGGATGCCTTTTCTTGTTGTAAAAATTTTGGAAATATTTTAACCAAGTTCATTGCTCATTATTTCAAAGCTTAAAAGGAGACACTAGCAAAGGAATAGAATTTATAAGATAACAAGCTAAGTGGGGAGTGACTCAAGTGAAGTGAGCAAATAGTTGTAGGTTCAATTTAAAATTGCATAAGAGGTGATGAAAGTACCTCATCTTACTTGCTTCGTTCTTGTATTTGAGTTGAACCCCGCTATATTTCCCATTTACAAGTCACCTGAAATTGAGCAATCTATGAGAGAGACAAAGAAACAAATTTGCAATAGAAGTTACAACTAATTTGTTTATGTTTTTGATTTAGGAATAGTAAACATGCAGTTTTTAAAGAAGTAAAAAAGATCAAAATAAGAATAAAAATATGAAATGCCAGGTTTTCAAACCTCCCCAAGCTTAGGCTGTTGCCAGGCTTAGTTGTTGCCGTCATTCGGCGGATGGTACGGGTACTGCTGGTAGTAGTTGGGGAAGTTGGTCATGAAGTGGATGAAGGTGTTACTGAGTGAACTAACATCTTCATCCACTCCCTGAAGAGTGTGGTCGATCTCCCCCACGTGCTGGTTAAGCTGCAGAAATTCTTGATAGGGGACGCCATTGAACCCCTGCTGCTGTTGCTGCTGATTGGGCCATGGGTCCCAGGGTCCTTCCTGTTGTTGCTGCTGTCCTTCCCAAGCAAGATTGTGTTGCTCCTATTGTCCGTACTTCTCTCCTTCTTCATCCTCTTTGGAGTCAGGCTGGATCTCAGCCATGATCTCCCTCACTTGGTCTTGGGTGAGGATCCAGTTGTCCTTCCCAATAATCGAGAAATCTTGTGGACAAGGCAGCGACACCTTCTCATCATGTGAGGCATCAAGATAACCAAACTGATATGCTCGGAGCTTTTTGTCAGCTTGCTAGATATCGAGGAAGCCACAAGTAGTTATATATTTGATGTCCATAAGTATGGAGGCGTCAACAGGTGGCATAAGAGGTAGTGGAATTTCACAGGCTTGGACAAGGTGGGTTACCAATCCACCAATGCGAACGTCACCTTTTCTTTTGTTGCTCTGGTGGCAGAGGTGTTGGAGGAGTAGAGCCGCAGGATTAGGACTCTACGGTGCATTGGGGAAGAGTGCCTTGGTGATCATGGTCATATCTGCATGGGCCATGGAATCAGTATCTCCTCTTCCCAACAGAGTGTTGGCGAGGAACAAGGTGAAGTAGCGGATTGTCGGGTTCTGAATGGTAGACATCTTCTTTTGGTAGAAGAGTCCTTGCCACCGTTAACAGAAATAACCTCCCAAGTTTCTTCGCTTGAGTCACCATATAAATTTGTAACAGTTGGTTCCCCATCATGAGGGAATCCAAAAGCATCACAAAATTGTTGGAAAGAAATTTGATATGGCTGCTGGTTTATGGTGAAGCTCACTGTGCACGCATTACCTTTCTCCCTGCAGTCATCGTAGAAGGAGGCAAGGAACTCAAAGGTGATTTCAGTGTAGGTATAGTGGCTTGAGTAGGCGAGGATCGATAACCCTACACTCGCACACATGTGGTCGAAATTCGATCTCAACCCTGCAGTGGTGAGAAATGCATCGTCGCCCCAACATGTGGGCATCACCCAACTTGATGAAACCATGGCGTACTTGTTGTCGAGCTCAGCCCGGAGTCCTGATCCCTCACCACGTTGGCGCTTGTTCTTGCGGAAAAGGCTACCAAGCTTGTTCATCTTGATGTACTGAAAAATTTCAACATAAAACCTTAGGCATATAGTTTCTACATGATATACGAGCGATTCTACGTGGAAAAATTTAATCCTAATGTGAGAAATAAAAAAACTTGAGTTCATCCACTAGATCAAAGTGAGAGTTTCAACCATGGAATTCTGAAAATAAAGCATGGATAGGGAGAGAAACATACCGATCTATTGATCCCCAACTCAAACGAATGAAATCCACGAAGAATCGAGAATTCTAGGTTGGTTTTGAGGAGTTTGGAGAGAGAATATGAGAGAAAAAGTGAGGAGGAGGAACCCTAGCTCTGTCGGTGCGTTTAAGTGGTCGCATGAACTATACGGCGAGAACTATATGGACGGGTTATGTATTTTCCGCTGTATAGTTGCGACAGCAGCAATAATTAGGGTTTCTTTTTGCCATATCCGAACTATACAGCCACAACTATACGGGCAGGAAAAATTTCTCGCCGTATAGTTGGTAGTTAAATGTTGTGTACTTTAATTTCGCTCCCATCGATAACTATACAGCCAATACTATACGGACGGGAAAACATCTCCCGCTATATAGTTGATCATTAATTGTTATGTACCTAGAGATACAATTCGTGAGAAGGGGTCGATAGCTATACTACCAAAACTATACGGCCAGCTCGCCGTATAGTTGGTCGTTAAATTCTCGGCAACATGCTTTTCATCCAAATTTTTCAGAGATACACTTTTTAATCTGAACAATATGTTTAGGCCAGTTTCTGCAGATAAAACTCAAACTTAAATTTTTACACTTAATATGCGCTTATTCAGTCGATAATTCTACTATCTTTTGACAACTGCATATTTACGGGCGCGCTTCCATAAGGATGTCTGTGAAAAAGTTGTAGGAAAACGATGAACATTTTATTCTTAACTATTTTATTAATGTGATGGGTTGACTCCTATCAAGCATTTTATTAAGAATGGTCAAATATTTCAACCATCTCTCTATTCTCGAATTCTTACCTTGGGTTGCCCCTTATCAATGGCACTTACCACTTCAAATCATTTTGCCGGTGGAATATACCTTTTTCCTGCTTCTAGCTTGTTTGGAAAATACCGGATGATTTCAGCATCATAAACATTGAAGATTATTTTTACCTTAGCACAATCAACTGAAGCTCCCGCAGTACTAAGAAAAGGTCTTCCAAGTATTATAGATAATTTTTCATCCTCTAACATTTTAAGAATAATAAAATCAATGGGAATAACATGCCCATCTATTCTAAGTAGAACATCCTCAATCATACCAATGGGTTATTTAGTGGATTTGTCAGCCATCTGTAAAGTGATAGAAGTAGGGGAATACTCCCCCAATCCTAACCTTTTGTAGAGGGAATATGACATTACACTAACTCCTGCACCTAAATCACACAAGGCATTGTGAATATCAGTTTTGCCAATTGAGCATGAAATAGTTGGTATTCCGGGATCTACCGACTTAGACAATAACTTCCCATTAGCAGGAAAACTAGTCACCATGGCAACGGTTTCAGTTATTACTTTCTTTCTATTACGAATATCACGGAGAAATTTAGTATAGATAGGAACTTTTATTGCATCCGCAAATGAAATTTCTTACGGAGAACACCAAGTGACTTTTTTGAAAGTCATAGGTTACCTAATCAGGTGCTTTCTTTTTGCGACATGGATATGGAAGTTTTTGCTCACCTTTCTTATTCTTGTCTTTTACCTTTTGTGGGGGATCAGGCTCTTTAGTTGTTTTCTTTTGTTGCTGCTTATCGCTTATCTTCTTTTCTATTGCAACAACTTCGTCTTTATTGCTTATCTCTTTTTATTCTCTTGGATCAACAGTCTCTGCATCATAGTCATATCGGTCATCTCGTGCATCATTTTGCTCCTCCAAGGTTTGGTCTTGTGTTACTTGAGCAGTTTCATCTTGAGGATCCACCAGTGTGTCATCTTCATGGCTTTCTTTGAGCAAGGCTTTTTCCCTTCGATCTTTTTCAGCTTCATACTCTGGTGGTCCTAATGGTCCTGTAACAACTGCACCTCCCCTTGTAACAACATTAGTAGAAACAGGAATATTTATATCATCTTGAAGCAAAATTTGATAACCAGATGCTATTTGTTCACATTGGGTTTCAATCATACTAAGGTACTTATGAAATAATTTTATTTATTGGCCAATCTCATCAAAACTTTTCGTGAGTTCTGTGAAAATATTCTTATGTCTTTGAAATTGCTTATGCAAGTTATTATGATAGTTGGCCTATCGATGTTTTAATTCTTGAAAAGCTTTCCTAGTTTCATCTTCTTCAGTAAAAATCTGTAACATATCTATATTGTTTTCCTTAACAAGTTAAGAAGGTATACCCTTTTCTTTCATTGTTTTGCGTACTTCAGGCATAAGATATGGGGTTATATGAAGTATTCCTTTTTCCAGCTTAGTACCAAAATTAGTATTATAAAGAGAATCATTCTTAGCCCTAGTGTACATCAATTCCAAACAAGCTTTAGCAGTTAAAGTATTTGTCGATCCTCCTGATGATAAATCAAGCAACTCTCTACATTGAGTATTAAGATCATGGTAAAATAAGTGGCAGACAGTTGATTCGAAATAGCCATGATTAGGACTACTATTCATCATTCCAAAAAATCTATCCCAAGCCTGTGGGTAGTTTTCTCCCATGTTCTGACTGAAGTGTTTCCTATATTCTTTCTAATTTCAGTTACCTTTTTAAAAGGATTAAATTTGTTTATGAATTTGAAAATACAGTTTCCCAGCAATTAATGTAATGACGAGGGAGAGAATATAACCAGTCTAGAGCCATGCCTTTTAGAGACCAATGGAATAATTTTATACGGGAGAAATCTCTAGGCAAACCTTTTGGTCCAATTGATGTTATCACATCATTGAACTCTCTAAGATGTCTTCCTGGGTCTTGATCTTCCCTTCTACTAAAATATTTTCCTTCAAAATTTTAATAATCTCACCATCAAATTGATATTTTCTAACTCTAGGATTAGGAAATTCTATTGGTTGTTTATGATAAGCAGGATTTGGAGCACTGTATGCTCTAAGAGTTTCCTTAGGTTTCTTGGCAGTTGTCCTGTGAATGGACATGATTTCCATAAAATCACTTAGGTTTTCAACTGCAATCTTATATTATTTCAAAAGTTTTTCAATAATTTCTTTGCGCCTATGAGCAGGCGTGCACTCAAAATAATTTGGTAGATAGATCCTACCAGAGCGTGTATACACTTGGTCTTCTTGGGATACCATTTGGTAGTAGTAACACCTGAAATGTCAAGAGACAAACACTTAGCGCTTAGCTCCCCGGCAACGGCGGCAAAAAATAGCTTGATGTCTACAGGTGCATGGATTGTTTGTAGCTAGTTTCGAAGTTAAGATATCGATCTCACAAGGAGCCCAAAGGAAATTTTTTATGAATGAACTCTTTGTCACACTCAAAGTTGTCACAGATCTTCGAGTGAATTGACTGCAAGTGTTGAAATAAGATTTTTTTGGATTAAACTAAATGTATTTAAATAAAACTAAAATGAAAACTTTAGTAATAAAAAGCATAAAAGTAAATAATGATTCGATTATTTGTTGTTTTCCGTAGATGACAAAGTAGGCGCGGGGAGATACAGGTCATGGTGATAGTGATTGTGCCAAGTAGATGAGTGATAAGTGTAACAATTATAATCTTATAAGTGTGTGTGTAGACAAGCAACCCATAATTAGCCGGAAATCCTCTTGGTAGATTTCATCCCAACTTGAATAATCCTACCAGTCTGTTATAAAAACCATGGTCAGTCACTAGGAAATTAAGATCCTTTAGGTTGCTTAGCAATTAAGCTCCTTGGATCAGACTAGTGCAATAGGAACAGTGGTTCCTCGTGCTCCTCGAGTTAAACTAGTTTTTCATTGATATCCCCGTGTCACTCGAGGGTCGCTGGCCTGCTAGAAAACAAGATCTTATCTATGTAGAACAAAGTATCATGTTGTTTGGACCCTTAATTGGACAACAAGCATTAGGCATCCCACAGATAGTCAAGCACACACAATATAGTAATTAAAATCAATCACAAATTAATGGAAAATATATAGGCACATCACATCTCACCAATCCCCTACATATCCCACGCCCAAGGGAACTTACTCACACATGAGAGAAGAAATCATCATCGATATAATTAAATAAGAGGAGTTCATCACAATATTACCATGAAGATCCACAATAAGAATAGAAAATCAATCCAACACAACTCAAGATAAGGAAGAAACAATCTCAAACCCTAATCTTGCAAGGTGAAGATCTCTCTCTCTAGTGCAAGTAATGGCTATGGGGGTGTTGTGGCTAGGAGGTTAAAGATCATGGAGCGATATGGAGAACGTCTTCCCCTTCTTCTCCGGATCTCTTCTTTCTCCCTTCTGGATGGAACGACGGCTGCTGTGTTCTGTTTTCGCGTATGCCTCCTTCACGAAAGTTGTTCCTTTTGACAAGACGAAAAAGGAGACAACTATATGGCCGGAAAAATATTCCCGCCGTATAGTTGGTCGTTGAACCTACTGGTTCCCGTCCTCAACTACTTCCAAAAGAGACTTTCTTGTTTTTGCTTAAATATTATATGTTTGGTGTTGAAACCTTCTATTGATGTTCAGAACCTGAAAGATACACTGAAAACCAAGTTTTCTTTGCTACCGAAGTATTAGCGTTAGGTAAATCTAGAAAACCATCAAATCAAGATGAAAACCATTAAGAAAAAACATTAAAAATGTACCAAATCTCAGAGCTATCAGTGCCTCGGATCTGGTGCCAGGGGAACGACACCCCAGGGTCCGGTGCCTAGGGCCGGCGCCTCCGATTCTTGTGCCATGGCCCTAGTGGCTCCTAACTCATAGTCCACCATCACGATGATGACCGTTACTACTACTGAGTAACAGAAAATAAACCATTTTACCTTGACTATAACCATATCACATCACAACGCCCCCTACAAAACAAAGTTAGACGCCTCTACTTTATCTTTTGCCATTTTTACGTGGTTGTATGGGATTTTTCATAAGAACCGTTTCTTACCTACAAACTTCAACCACAACGCCAATTAAATGATTGTCTCTAATAACCCCCTATCGGGGCTCTCCTTTGTAAATGCTATATCAACTATTGAAAGAGAGACAGACATCCCTAGCTACTTATACGGAACAAGCCATATGTTGAGCGTGGAACCAGTCTCACATAAGAGTAGCGTGAGGTTGATCCGGGCCGCTTCATCAATCAATACCGCAATATAAACAAGTACACGTGGGAGGGTAACAATCATAAATTCGACGCCCACACGTCACAACTTGTGTGTTCTACCCGTACTAGCATTACTACACATAGATCGGCTCTTATACCATAGTTGGAGTTCAGTATAGAAAATCAAAAAATTACTATGCAGCAAACCACGGAAGCCCAAGATCTATCTACTAGTAATGCAGTAACGGGAGGGGATACCGTATTTGTACCTTTGAAGACCGAGCGCGGTTAACGTACCGCGAGGAACGTGGATGAAGAAGACGCCCCGATGCTGACCTCAAGGTCACTATGTACTTGCGGCTCCACGATAACTCCTAGCACCAAAAGCACGGTGCCGCTAGAGGGAGTCACACACGTATGGTGCTTGACGACAACTCCTGCTTCTCTCCAATCCAGCCGAGATTGCAGAAATAGAACTCACGGCTCCGAATCCTGCAGCGTGACGGCGCTCCACGGTGAAGAACTCCTCCCTCACACAACCCTGGCAAGGGGGCCACGGTCGAGAGAGAGAGAGAGAGAGAGAGAGAGAGAGAGAGAGAGAGAGAGAGAGAGAGGCAACACAGGACTTTTTATTTATTTTTAGGTGGAAATTGGTGTATTTTAATTCTCCTATGGGCACATCTTTATATAGACGGAGGAGAGGGTCCTTTCACCTTTAGGTTCCCACGTGGGACTAATAAAACAAAAGAAAAAGGGGCAAACCAGCTGCCAGCCGGGTGGGCCACCTGCCCACCCGCGCCCGACCCAGCTGGCCAAAGGCGGTGGAAGGAGGAGGCCCTGGGTGGGCCGGCCAAGCGGCAGCCCACGGCGGCGGTGTCCAGCGCTTGACCCGGGTGGGACCGCCTGGCGGCCCACGTGCGCGCGGATCGTTTGCGCGGTAGCCAGCCATGGCGGTCCCGGGTTGGGCCGGTCGGATGCAGCCCACCAGCAGATGCAGTAGCAGCGTTGTGCGGCGTGCAATACCGGCCGCCCACGCGCGGCATGGACTATCCGCTGCCCACGTGGGATGTTTCAAAAATAGCTCCCTTTGCCTATTTTATGTCTAGTTCTTTTTAGGTAAAAACCCTCCAGAATTTTGCCTAACTTTTAGGGCACCTTTTTGAATATGTATTTAAATATTTCTTTTATAATATGTTATTTCGTATTAAATAAACATATTTAAATAATCATTTATCCGAAAACCCTCTCTGGTTCTTTTCCTTATTCTTTCTTCGAACACCTTCGGATCTCCCCAGAATTTTTCCGGTCTCTCTCCTCACTTCTTCAGTGATTCAAACTAGCCATTAACAATCTCCAAGCTTCGTCAAGGCCTTAAACGTTCTACCAAACAGTTCGAGAATACTACAGACACGGCCAAGACTCCTATATGACCAATGATCAACAACTGCACCTGGATGCCTATAATGACCACATGTGTACTGAACAATATTTGTCATTGAACCATAAACACTGTGTCTTATTCCTTTTGTTTTTGCGATACTATATTATCCGAGGTTTGATCAAGTAACATCCCCATGTCAGTGTTCAACCCCTTTACCGATAATACCTTCTTTACTCGATCCGATAAATGATATCCCCGTGACCTAGTCACACGCTGCACAGCTTATGGATATAACTTATCCGAGTGGGCCTGGACCAGAGTATCTTCCGTCATGCGGATGGAAAAATCCCGCTCTTGGCGCAGCCTCCTCAACTTGTTTCCTACGGATACCCAATGACACCTTTATGATCATCATTTCACCGAGTGACGTTATGTGCCATCAAAACTACCTCGAAAGACGGTGATTTAATATGGTCTCACGGTCTAAGAAAAGAGTCACTATGTTTCCTAATCATCATAACCTGAACTTGGTGACATAATCGTGATACGATGCTATAGATAGGGTATGTTCATCATCTCATTCCCCAATGAAATGACTTCATTGTCAATTAGGGGCCAAGGCACCATCATGATTAAGAAACCTTTGAGCATCCGTTGACCAATAAACCAGTGACTAGAGTTTCACCAGGAACTACTTTTTATTTGTATATCACACGTGTATTGATGTTTCCCTATCAATACAGTTATAGCATGATATAAAACTTAATCATAAACTTTATGAAATATGCCATCTAATATTTGACTCTAGGCATATTCCCTTCATCCGTGACGTGGCAAAGTTCCTCCACGAAGGGGAACCTTAGTGGCAATGCATCGTGTGACAAACTTATCCGGGGACAAATACTTGAGGAGATCAAGTTCCTTTTCCATGATCTATATATCATGAGGTTGTTTTACTACAAATTGGTTTTCAACCATCTTGTAGTCACTGAACTGCTCCATACCATATATTTCACCATTGGCATCAGCTGCACCGAACTTAGCATCCAGTGCATCTCACAGTTTCTTGGCATCAAGAATATGCATATATGCATGAATCAACTTGTCTCCAAGCACATTAAGTATGGAGGCCACAAATTTGTACAATGGCCTCCTTGAATTGCCTCTCTTCCTCAAGAGTAAGGGGGCCTCTAGGAGTGCCAGCCGCAACTCTTTCTGTACCCATAGCAGTGATCCATAAGAGGGTTTTCGTTTTCCATCTCTTAAAATAAGCGCAACAACAAAGACATATGACGAAAGTTTTGCTAAAGACATAAGGTTTTTGGATTGTTGGAATATTAAGAAATTTCCACATGATATTACTTACCGAAATAAACATCATGTAAGCACTAGCAGATCTAAACACATGCAGCTAGAAAGGTCATCACCAAAGCAGCACCATGGTCATTGTTGTTGTAGATGATGGTGTTGTCAAGGTCATCGCTTTCCCGGTCCATAGAGGAAAGAGAACACGAAAGAAGGCGAGCATTCGAACCGAGATGCTCCGCAAAAACCTTATCACCCGTCTCCCGGTGTAGGATCTCAACAGATGGGATTTCAGAGGCCTGCTCTTTCCAACAGCCATGCATGCAGTCATTGGGATCGAAAAGACTAGCGAACATCATAACAAAAGGAACAAGGGAGCAAGAGACAAACAAAGAACATGCAACGTCTAGATCTATTTTCTCTCTCTTGTCTAGCATATGAGGTGAACCGGCCAAGCCATAAGCGGTGGAAGACGTGGACACGCTTTGAACATGCACACTCATGTTGACACATACCCAAACAGTTGATGTGTCATGCAAAAATTTAATGTTCCAAAAAATGAGTCTCTAACTCGATTGACAAAACAAGTTGCACATGAGAGCGAGATGGACAACAAAGGAGGATGAGTGTGCGTGGACTGCTCTCTCTCACTCACTTAGTAGTAGTGGATCAACTCACCTTTAGAAGTTGCTCCAATTCTCTCCTAACTATAGCAGTGTGGGAATAAACTTTGTCTCCCACACAATCATAGATGAGTCTTGGAATTTCATGATTCATTAGGCTACATGAGCTGTACATATAAATCTAACATCCACCAATCCAACGTCTCGAGATCATATATATCTTTCACCAAGTTTAATAAAAAAAGAGACATAGCTCTTAGTCGTTAATTTGTACTAATATATGTTGCGACATTTTTGTGGTGATGTTTAAAACACAGTATAGCCATTAAAAAAAGGTTTCACTCGTTGAGCAGATGATCAAAACTTATTTACAGAGCTGGTGTTCTAGCACATATAATAAGCCGACCTATAGGACTTTTGTCCAAAAAAAAGAGACGTGGTCAGCGAAATTCTTCAAAGTGGTATTGGCAATACAATGGGTAGCACAAATAAAATTATATAAGCAAGGTCATGGTAGGCAAGTACGTACTACGTACGTAGCTATAGTAGCGCAGCTACACGCGACTTGTGCCACAAAACAAGATAAAACTATTTCGCATGAGTCAACACAGCCAAAGGAAAACGGACACGTACCTTTGGACAAAAGGGAAATTAAATAAGATGATTTGGACAGATTCAACTCCGGCCGTGACGACAGTGTTAGGCAAAAGGGTTTAAATTATCCGTTGACGTCAACATGATAATATGTAGAGGAATATCCTAGCGTTTGACGATAACATGTAGAGTCTGGGTTTTCCTTACCTAGTTTGTTTCGATCTGGCGAAGTTTTATGTGTGACGACCCGAATCCATGGCGTTGACAAATTTACATGCATGCATGCCTACGTGTGTAGTATATCTCCGCATCGACCGCAGTGCCAGCTGTGTGGCGCCTAGCTAGCTGAGCTCAGTGGCCAATCAGCTCGATGACGTGAACGCATCTCGTTCAAATTTGCACGTACGTACAATGTATCGGCTTTTTTTTTCCTTTCTAAGGAAATATGTCAACGATATCTTAGTTTAACAAGTCAACTGCGTAGGCATGTATCATGTCCAAGCTCTACCTTTTAATAGGCAATACTCTAAGGAGCGATACCCGAAGTTCCAGTTTGTTAGGCATGTCTGTGTGGAAAAAACAAAAGACAGTTCGTGTTTTTTTGGATAAACTTGATCTGATGTATGATTGGAAGGTAAAGTACGTATACAAGCAAGATTTGGTCAAAAGGTTCACGCATCTACCGTGTTTTTATTTCTCGTGGACCTTTTCTAAGGGCTAACGTATGGCCAAGGAAAACGGTTATAATGAGTACATCTAGTAGGCTTATGACAGTTATCCTCACATTACGGAAAATACCGTCACAAACCACAAGCGAAACCTTGTAGAAGTGAACCTTCACCACCCGTTTGGCCACCGTCGTATCGCCAGAGAAGAAACGAAGGCTTGGAGAGCTTTTTTTTTTTTGAATCGTACGAGAGCATTAACTTAAGCGTCCAATATATATATGTGCAGCAAGAGAAAAACACTAATTTAGTCTATGAAGTTGTCACGGGTGTGTGGTTTGGTCACAAACTTGCAAATCATAAATTTCGGATCATAAAATTGTCATGCACGTGCATTTTGGTCAGACTGTGATGGTCGTCGAAACGGCCGTTAAGACTGCACATGTGAGACGTCTTTGACTGTAATGTTGTGGAAAACCTCTTGATTTTTTTGGCGCATGGTTAAATTCAGTCATGTAGTGGATATTTGGAGCAGGTTTAAATTCAATTATGTAATGGATATTTCTCACAAGTTTAAATTCGGTTATATTTCAGTGTTCAATGTGTATTTCAAGCATTTTAAATTCAACGATGTAGCATATAAAAGTTTGTATGACCATATAAAAGTTTGTATGATCTACCAATAGATAGCAGCCTGTACATAGATATTTCAAACATTTGATAAATTTGATATACAACTCATTCAAGAAATATATATAGTAGTGTGCAAAATTTGATAAATTCATATGCGATGTCATCCACAAGTCACGTCGTCAAGTTATGTCGTCAAGTTATGGCATGGTTTTGACAGCGCGGTCACGGACTGACCAGAACGTACAGGCGAGGCCTGTCAATTTCATTATTCGGTGGCGTTTTTCTCAATGGAGGAATATTAGCTGTCGATACAACAGTCACTCGGCACGTACGACGTGTCATATACGGGGATTAAAAGCATCTCCACTCGCCTACTTAGGACGCCGTTCTGGACGCCAAAATTCAGTCCGGATGCCGAAAATCGGCCCAGTTGCGTATCCAGGGACCTGTTTTCGTCCGAATTTTGGCGTGTTTTGGTCCGGCCTACCCAGGCCGAACCCAGGTTCCCGGGTACGCCCTAGGGACGCCGGACGGTGCAAAAAAGGGCGTGGGCCAGCTCTGTCAGTCCCATTCCCACCCACTCCACTCGCCCAGACTGCCGCGAAGAGCTCTGTCGCCATGACTTCGCCGGCGGAGCTCCCCCGTGCCGAGACATGCCCACGCCTCTAGCTACGCTCGCCGTAGTTGCCGCCCACCTCCACGCCTTCTCCGCCGCCGCTTTCGCCGACCTAGCCTCGCCGTAGCTCTGCTTCGCTCCCTGCTCCCACCACCACGCCCGCCAAGTGGTCGACATTTGGCCGGATTCGGCCATGGACTCCGACGACGACGAGATACTATCCACTGACTATGACGAGGACGAGATACTCGCCATGGATTCCGATGACGAGGAGTTGCTCGCCGTACTCCTGGAGGAGGAGAGCGTCGAGGTCGCCGAAGGTGAAGAGCACTTGTAGATCCTCGCATCGCTCGCCCAGCTGTACATGCAGATGGCGAAGCCGAAGCACGGTGGTTCGGTGCCAGGTCGCATGAAGTGCAAGGCGAGACAGAGGATAGAGGGCTATTGCATGTTGTACGCCGACTACTTCGCCGACCAGCCACTCTATGGAGAGGACGTGTTTCGCCGCCGTTTCAGGATGAGCCGGAAGCTTTTCCTCAAGATCGTGCATGCCATCCGAGAGTTCGACCCATATTTCCTTTGCAAGAAGGACTGCACTGGCTTGGTTGGGTTTTCCTCGCTTCAGAAGTGCACCGTGGCAATGAGGTTGCTTGCATATGGAGCGCCGGCTGATGCTGCCGATGACTATCTCCGCATCGCCGAGTCCACCGCCCTTGATTGCTTGTACAGGTTCTGTAGGGCAGTGATTGCAGTGTTCGGGAAAGAGTACTGGAGATCACCCACTGCTGAAGACACTGCTCGGATCCTCGCAGTCAATGAAAATAGAGGATTTCCTGGTATGCTTGGAAGCATAGATTGCATGCATTGGGAGTGGAAGAACTGTCCATTTGAATGGCAAGGAATGTACAAAGGCCACAAAGAAGGATGCACTGTGATACTTGAGGCAGTTGCTACACATGATCTTTGGATCTGGCACTCCTTCTTTGGCATGGCAGGATCGAACAAGGACATCAAAGTACTCAACTGTCTTTTCCAAGCTTGTTGAGGGTCATGCTCCCCCTGTGGAATTTGAGATCAACGGGCATCACTACAACAAGGGATACTATCTAGCAGATGACATCTATCCAAGATGGCCAACATTTGTGAAGACTATCTCAAGCCCAATGCTTCCCAAGCATTCTCACTTTGCCAAGGAACAGGAAGCTTGCAGGAAGGACGTGGAGCGGGTATTTGGTGTGCTCCAGCAGAGGTTTGCAGTTGTCCGGTTCCTTGCTATGACCTGGTCGAAAGATCAGATGTGAGAAGTGAACTGTTGTGTGACCTTGCACAACATGATAATTGAGGATGAGAGGAAGGATCCAATGAGTTTGCTCGAGGAGGACGAGCCATACTACAGACAGGGTCCTCTTGCCGAGCCTGATCATTAGGTGCCTTCAACATGGGCTGCATTCATCGCAATGCGTCAGGAGATCCGAGATCCGGCGATGCATCAACAACTACAGGATGATCTTGTCGAGCACCTATGGATACGCAGGGGCAACACGACGTAGATGCTGAGCATGAACTGACCGAACTTGGACGAAATATGTTGTACTTTTATTACAGGCCGAACTATGTTTACATTTACGCCGAACTCTGTTTAAAATTTCGCCGAACTTTGGTCTTAAAGTGTTCTGTATTCATCGTACGACGAACTATGCCGAAATTTAGACGAACTTGAGCCGAATTTGAGCCAAATTTGAGCGAAAACAGGCGACCCGGGAACTCGGCCTGGGTAGGCGAGTGGAAAACTGGACGTACCCAGACCGAAAACTTGCGCAGTCCGGCCAAAGTTTGATCCGGATTTTGGCCTGAGTTCGGCCAAACGAGTGGGGATGCTCTAAACTGAATCGGCAGGGCACGTGCCCTGATCTGTGACTAGCGGTTGGGCTAGAATCGCTGGTGGGAGCCAACAGCTCAACGCACGGACACCAGCGATGGAAACAACCTGCACATGATGAAATCTCTGCCGGCAAGACCGACATGCCGGAGACCAAAACAGCACTAGCCAGACGACGATACAGAACAACTAGGGCCTCGTCGTCGATCACACCTTGATTGGACTGAAGCTAAGGTACCATAACTCAACGCAACACCACCACGACACCAAACCCTAACTACACAATGAACGATCAGAACCAAGGTTCATCCACCTCCAGCACTAGAGAAACAGATGGAGGGGAGGGGAACCACCGGACTCACTGGCTTGAGGTCGATATCATCTAGTATTCGCTTGTCTAGTCAATCGCCCGAAGAGAGCAGAGGTTGGGGGTTGCGTCTATGTTCTTTTTGTTTAGCCTTAGGTGTTTGCACTTCAAAGTAGAAAATCATGTCTTGTTTTCAAAAAAGAAACACTGTTGAAGGAGAGGAAACATCAAAAAAAAAAATTGAAACGAGGAAACATCAAATTTACACACGCCCAGCCCAAAATGAATCTGAGTCGCAGACTCTGACACCAGATTCTGGAAGCCTGTGTTGAGCCCACCGACCTAGTTTTGTTGGCCCAACCACCTAATAGGAGATACACTAACATATTTTTAGGGCAGATACACAAACTTTCAAACCGAGAGCAAGCAAAACGATATCTACCTGCCATCCCTAAAAAAAGGACATCTACCTGCCATGCTGTAAAAAAAAGGATATCTGCCTGCCATAACGTGCACCCCACAGTTCAAGCCGTCATCAATTCAGCACTACTATTATTGTCTAGCTTGGTACCGAACCAAACTACCAGTAGTTAGTACTCCAGCTAAGAAATGGAAAAGTGAAGTGGAGCATTTCCAAGTCATTCCGATGCAAAAGAGAGCAACCAAGTGACCATACAAATCACTAATAATGATTTAACCATATCATAACAAGAGAATTACAAAGTTATGAATCAATGTAGTACTAATATGGATGAAAAGGGTTTTCTTTTTTTATTAATTTATTCCTTTCTTGTTTTATATTAGAGAGTGACCTACTTATAGAGAGAAAAAAAATCAAAACGGACCAAACCGAATCCAGGCAAGTCTGTCCATGTCCCATGTTGTGGCCTTGACATTTGAGTCTACTCACTAGTAGAGAGATCGATCTTTAACTGCACCTTATTTAGGACATTGATGATTTGCCCTTAGTGACGTTGCAATGGACCGTTTGCCATGTATTTCTTTGCACTTTGATATTTTGTCATTTTACGACATGGCCCACATCTAATGACCAAAAGCCAAGTAAATTATAAAAAACTACTACCACATTTGAGAACAAGTCCGTACCTATTTTGGTGTTTTTTTTAATAAAATATCAAATAGGAGGCATGTAGTCACAAATTGTGCTGATGGCCCCTAGAGAGCATGTTGATAACAGTCATGACTGGTGGAGCCTATTTATCAGGGTAGAGTTGGCGGGGCATGTAGACACATCGGTGAGGTGGACAGATTAGTCAAAAAAGGCGAGGTGGACATGCGGCCCACCTATCATTCACTTCACTTCTTCATCTTGTTGGTCGTCTTCTTCTTCCTTGTTGAAGCAAGGAACGCATAGGAGGGGCACGGGCTAGGATGATGCCGACGACGCCCAACCCGGCGGTGCCTGCTGTTGACCGCTGATTGCTTGTTGTGCCACACTGCGCTCAGTGCGAAGGGGCTTGAGATCAGGGATATCGCAGGTTGCGGTGCTCAAAGAGGTTGGAATTTTGCCTAAAATAGTCTCGGCCCATTTATATAATGCCAAAATTTCTGAAATCCTCGAGACCTACTTGATCCATTCATGGAAGGCAAAAGGTGGGAAAAAAGTTTAGTCGCACATTGCTAGTTGAGTGGAAGTTGGACCATCTTATAAGGTGGACTCTTCTACCACTTGTACGAGCTTGAGAAGAGAATACATATACACATGCACTCCCCCCTCCTCCTCCTTGCTCGCCTTGTGGCGACGCGCGCGGGTTGTGGGAATCTCACCGAGTCGTCCTTTATTTTTTCACGCATGAATGAAAGATGAACAGTCTGCGCTACTGGATTTTTAACACGAACTCAGTGGAGAATGAATTCGAGTAGGGTTTTAATAGGCTTCGGTCGCTACCTGTTCGATTTATCTCCCGACTCCTCTTTTCGGCTCCAGGCGCAGCCCATTCGTCTCCCTTTCCTGTACCTATAAAAAAGAGGTCGCTCCTCTCGGCAATATATCACAACATCATCTACCTCTAGTTCCAACTTCTGAGAACCACCAAGTTCTCCCCATCCCTCCTTGCAGCGTGCACCGCGAGATACGACGGTAGGACTCCAAGACCCTGCCTGCTTCGTGTCCTATACGGGAGAAGGGCGATAAGTTTTTTGGGAAGCACTCACACGCAATTACTGTCTCCATCAAGGACTCCTTCATGGATAGTGATGGCATCTTCATCACAGACGCTATCGTGGACTCTTTGACAAGTTCTTCCACAACATTAATTCTTCTCAGACATGGACAGCCTCTTCCATGACATAGATGACAACTCCAACACCAACATCAACGGTTCCGCAGTACCTCATGCTACACAGTACGTCGATTATCTACTTCAGATCATACTTCAGATAATTGTTTTAGCAAATTGTTTAGACTTGTTGTCCACATACTGTTTGGTAAATTGCCTGACTATTTTAATTTCCTTTATATTAGTCATGTTTTATTCATTGTTTACTTGGATTAAATATTCTATTAAAATTCTTATATTTCCAACAATTCAAAAACTTCATTATAGGCATTTCAATGCAAGTGGCTTTGTTGCATATGTGAAGCCACCTACCTTTGGGGGTGTGTAGTACAAGAAATGGTTTGTGAGACAAGTCCAATGGTTCCAAAATATGGGCTTCTATAACGCCATCCAACGCAAACCTAAGGGATATCTTACGACTGTTTAAGAGGAATTTTATGAGAAATTGATACTATGTCCAAGGATTCTCTTTTGTCTGTTCTTGGGGAAACATTGTGAAACCCTATATGTCATTGACTAATGGCAAGGACACGCGAGCTACACTCAAGGCCAAGTTTGGGGTCTCAGATGATGGCAGTGAACTGTATGTCATGGAAGAATTCTATGACTATAAGATAGTTAATGATCGCTCGTTGTTGAGAAGGCTCATGAGATACGGTCTCTTGCCAAGAAGATTGAGAACTTCACTTTTGTGTTACCAAACAAGTTCGTTACCGGACGCATTATTTCCAAGCTTCCCCTTCATGGAGGAATTTTCTACTAATCTGAAACATAAAAGACAAGAGTTTTCCGTCATGGATCTCATTGGGACTCTTGATGTGGTAGAGAAGAAGAGAGCAAAAGACAAACTTGCTCGAGGTTTCGAGGGATGTTCTAGTGCTAACTTGGTACTGAAAAAAATTCAGTCCCACAAGTTCAAGAACAACAAGGGATAGTTTGATGCCAAAGGAAAATTTGGTGGAAAAAAGCAAAGCCTCACAATATACTAATTTCAAGAAGAATACTGATAAGAACAAAGGTGATTTTCATGTGTGCGGTGATCCTGAACACTACGGTCCTAGTTGCCCTAACCGCTTTGGCAATCATCATCATGGAAAGAGTGACAAAACCTCTAATGTTGTCATGGGGGCATTGAGATGAAGGATGCTAGGTATAGTATACTACCTACTATTCTTTTAGTATATCATTCTCCCGATTGGTGAATTGACACGCATAGAAATGTACATGTTTGTTCTGCTGTTTCCATGTTTTCTTCATATCAGGTCGTCGGAACTTCCTCCGTGCTAAAGGGGAATGTCTCACATGCTTATGTTCATGGTGTTTGTATAATCGATCTGAAGTTCACTTTGAGAAAGACCGTGCGGTTGAAGAACGTGCATCATGTTCCCCCTATATCTTGTTAGCGTATCTCTTTTGTGTCGTGATGGCTACAAGATTACTTTTGATTATAATACATTTGTATTGTCTAAGTTTGTAACTTTTATTGGTAAATGCTATGAGTGGGGAGGTTTGTTCCGCCGGTCATTGTCAGACGTTTGTAACAAAGTTGTGAATCATGTTTGTCATATTAACTTTGGTTGCATGACGTGGCTAGCTAAAATGAATTTACTCCATAAATTCACTATTGTCGAGGAATCAAAGTGCCAAGCTTGTGTGCAAGCAAAAAAAACCTCGCAAGTCACATACGACTGCGGAGGTGAGAGAATTGGAACCATTAGAGCTCATACATTCAGATCTTTGTGAGATAATTGGTGTGTTGACCAGAGGAAATAAATATTTCATGACATTGGTCGATGATTTCACTAGATATTGATATGTGTATCTTCTGAAATCAAAAGATGAGGCTTTAAATTTCTTCAAAATCTATGAAGCTGAAGCAAAAAACCAAATTGAATGAAAGATCAAGAGGCTTAGGTCTGTTCATGGTGGAGAGTATCCAACGAGTTTGATTATTTTTGTGCAAAACATGTTTTAATCCATGAGAGGACGCCTCCATACTCACCCCGGTCTAATAGGGTGGCCGAAAGAAAGAACCATACTCGTTAACACCATATGTTAGATACATCGGGTTTCTCTAAGGAATGGTGGGGGAGGAACGATTGACTGCGTGTCATGTCCTAAATAGAGTTCCCACAAGAATAACTCCATTTGATTAATGAGAGAGGAAACGGTTAAAACTTTCTTGCTTACAGACTTAGAGATGTATAACAAAGGTTCATGTGCCAATTCTGAAGAAGCGCAAGTTTGGACCCAAAACCGTTGATTGTGTTTTCTGGCTATGCTTTTCACAACATTGGTTATAGATTCTTGATAGTAAAATTTGGAGTACTGACATGTATGTTGGTACAACCATGGAGTCGAATGATGCGACTTTCTTTGAGGGTATCTTTCCTATGAAGGATATGCCCATGTCATCAAATGAGGAAATGCCTAGTTCATCTAGTCAGGAATTTGCTATAATTTTTAAACCTACCGTTCCAATAGAACACCTCGATAATCCTAAGGAAAATTATAATGAAATTCCTAAAAGGAGCAAGAGATAGAGGACTGCAAAGTATTTTGGTGATGATTTCATTGTGTACCTCGTGGATGATACTCCCACTTCTATTTCAGAATCCTATGGATCTCCTGGTGCTGACTACTAGAAGGAAGTCGTCCGTAGTGAGATGGATTTTATCTTAGATAATGGAACATGGGAGATCACTGATCGCCCTTATGGGTTCAAACCTGTAGGATGTAAGTGGGTGTTTAAGAAGAAACTTAGTCTTGACGGTACAATTGAAAAGTACAAGGTACAGCTTGTGGCCAAGGGTTACACTCAAAAAGAAAGTGCATACTTCTTTGATACTTACTCACCTGTTGTCATCGGATTGTCGACAAGTACGCCATAGGGGGTCCTATTGGCGTTGGAAGGATGGGGTGTGAGACGTCGGATGTTCCAGGAGCGGTAAGTTTACCCAGGTTCAGATCCGACTGCGTTGATCGGATCCTACTCCTGCTAGCAACCCAGTAATATATCGGCGTAAGGCGGCTGTTACAGCGGATTACAAGAGAGGTTCTCCTGTGCGAGTTGGTTGTGGTGTTATGATTGATTGGTTTCCCTAAAGGCTCCCATAGGGCCGGTTTATATAGTCATCGGAGCCTAGGTTTACAGTAGAGACCTATCCGGCTATGTTACAGAGTCGGTAACTATGTACAACTTGGACTACAAGTAATAATACAGGCCTACGTCGGTAACTCTTCTGGGCCTTGTCGTAGCCGGAACTGGCTCCTCCTCTTTCTCTGACTGGGCCGCCCGTGAAGCAAAGCTCTAACCCGTTGGTGGGCCACCCTAGTCAGCGAGTCCTGTGGGTATACCCGGAAAGTATATCCCGAACAGTAGCCCCCGAAAGTCTCCAAGATCCAAAGTTGGATAAATCGTCTAGCTGGATGGTTTCTTCGTCTTGAGAATCTTGAAGGGTTCTCGAAAAATTCATTCAGTAATGTAGGATTCCGAGTCAATCGAGTCGGATATATTTTGCTCTGACCTTAGTCTTTCCCCTGCTTGGTTTGAAACATAAGCCGGATTTTTCAGCGGCGTGCGGACTGACAACTTTTCAGACCAGGTCCTGTCACTGACAGGATTGTCATCAGCACGACCGTTGGTGGGCCCGTTCTTTACGAAACAGAACACCGTTTCTATGCCTGCATGAAAATCGAGGGGGCGGAAGAGTTGCGAGGAAGCTAACTCCCCCTCTCCTATACGACTGGCGATAATCGCGCGTGTCATCGCACGAATCTTGACGTAGAGACAAATAAAGAGGGGAGAAAACCCTTTCTCTCAGATTCACCTCTCCATCGATTCATTCAATTCTTCCTCATACTCCTCGAGCACTTCGCACCAATTCCCATCTACGTACCGTGAGAAAAAATCTCTCCTTCCTCCACCAGTCCTTTTCTTCCAAGATCCATGGCTTCTGCCTCGACCTCAGGAGCGGCGGCGGCGGGTTCGCCGGCGGCGGAAGAAAGGAAGATGCGGGGTCTTTGGATCCCCAGTATCATGGACAACGCGGAACTCCAATTGATGGAGGACTAAGGATACATTGTCGCCGGTGCGTGGCGGAGCGCCTCAGGGCACGCTGATACCGCCCCGCTTGACGGCGAAAGGGTGTTGTTCGGCACTCGCATTGATCGTGGCATCAGCTTGACACCGTCGGACTTCCTCGTCGAGGTCCTCAACTACTATGGCGTGCAACTCCATAATCTTCCTCCCAACTACCTGCTTGAGCTTAGTACTCATCCGACTTTGTGCGAGGGGTTTCTTGGCATTAGGCCCAGTCTCACCCTTTTCTGGTACTACTATGGTACTCGGAAGAATTCCATCAGTGCCAGTGTGCCTTATGTCACCGGCTCTCTTAGCTTAGTCCTTAGGAGAAACCGAGTCTATCCTAATATTAATGCTAGTGAGTCCGTCAAACGTTGGGCCGGAACTTTCTTCTATCACAAGGATATTCCGGCTTCTAGAAAGGCAGAAGGTCTTCTGGCGTTTGTCGACGGCGCCGCTCCCCACCAAAATTCATGGGACGCGGAGGCGCTAGAGCTGTCGGATATTTTGATCCATGCCAAGAGGCGGATCGAGTTTTTGATGAAGCATGAGGGTCTCCGTGGATCCGCCGGATTTAGCCTCTCCAGCACCATGGAGATCGCCTCATGCACCAGATCACGAGCGACAAGAAGGACAAGATGCGGGTCAGTTCAAGTCGGCTTGCGGCGAAGGACTACAAGACCCTCATGCAATATTTTATCAAGGAAAAAGTGGAACGAAAAGTTCCGGAAGTTTCCATGAAGATGTATACGACCAACCGTCCTCTGACTCTGGTAAATATTTCGACTCTACTTTCGCGTTTCGTCGTTCTTTTCTGTTCTTTCTCCGACTCTATTTTTATCGATGCTTTTTGACTTTGTCAGCTTGATAAACTCTCCGAGTCCGAGCTAGCTCCACTAGAGGGCTATGCTTCGGACGATCCGGAGGCGACATAGGATGATCAGGTGCAAGATGTTGCCGCCCTTGCCTCCAAGAAGCATAAGGCGAAAGAAGTTGTTGTTGCTGCTGGTAGCCAAGTGCTGCCAGTAATTAAAAAGTAAGCACCCTATCTTTTGTTTTCAGTACTTTTGTACCTTTACTCCTTTCTAGAGCACACCTGATATTTAGGATTTTCGTGTTCTAGAGCTAAATCAAGGTTGAAGAGTAAGATCAAGCCGGACAGCAAGCCGAGCAAGCAGATCCGATAGCAGAAGCTTGTTATCTCCCTAGTTGTACCGCCATCGACTCCATCTAGTACTCCATCAGCACAGGGAGCTTCTGCCTCCCCTGATGCTGGCAAAATCTCGAAAGCCCTAGTCACCGTTGATGACCAGGAAACTAACAAGGGTGAACTCATCAAGGGTAATGATCCCATGGTAATATCCACAAGAACAATGGATAAGGTGGCCAGCTTTGCTGTCTCTGGCCTAAAGAGGAAAGAGAAGGAAGAGATCCTCAGACTAGCTCAATCCAGTCTTGAGAAGCAAACCTTGACTCCAGAGGCAGCGAGCCAAGAGGAGGAGGACATCAAGCTGGTCAGCCTCCTGGACCAAATTTTGGTCCGGGACGCTAAAGTCGCATCTGGCGAACTTCCAGCGACGGATGTTCCTTCCCTCACCCTTATCGAGAAGGTGTTTCACAGCACCAAACTCGGATTTGAAAAGATGCACCTGGAACACATTGTAAGTTTCTGATGCTTATTTACATTTATCATCATATGCTCTATCCCCTAAGCATAAAGTCGGATAAACATTGTTGGATCCGAGTTGATGCTTTTAGGTTGCGAAAGAACGATGTAGTGTAGCCACCAAGGCTCGTGCTGTGATTTTACTTAGTTAAACTTGCAGCTCGAGTCTTAGTAGCCGTCTAACGGTATTCTGTCTCTAAACTTACAGAAAATTGCATTTTCCAACCAGGAATTGCTCAAGAATATTAGCAATAAGCGCAAAGAAATCAAGGCTTTGCGCTTTGAGAATTCAAAGTTGAAAGTTGAGAAAGATGAAGCAGAAGGTAATCTTTTCCGACTTCTTCTTTGTTAATTATCTTTTTTTTCATAGCCAAACTTTATTTTGTCCGACTGATATTGTGTCTTTGCAGAACTGTTGTGTCAGTCTAGCAAGATGGTGGAGCAAGCCGAAAACTTCAAGGTCTTGGAGATAGAGAATGCTGAACTCTGGGACAAGCTTGAGAAGCTAACTTTGGAATCGGAGAAATCTGTAGCTGTAGTCCTAGAGTCAAGCAATCACGAGACCGTGAGGCTCGAGAAGCTCCTAGCCCTTAGAGACAAAGAACTAGCTGATCTCAAGAAGGACTTCGATATTCAGAGGGATCTTGCCCAGGCCACAACTAGTGAACTAAGCAGTCTTCGTAAGGAGCATGCTCAATGGAATCACTCTGTGCTAGGTAAGATTTCTGAATCTTTACTTTTGTTGTTGATTTTTCGACTTTCTTTTCAGCCGAATTTTGATTTTTTGGTTCTTTCCCAGCCCCCAAGAATCTTTCCGACTCTCCTACCTCCGAACCTCGCCTCGAGCACATTAAGCTTGTCGGAGATGTCTTGTATGACTTCCGCCAAACTCTGCAAGAGTCTGGCGAAGCCGTCAAGCTTTCTGACTTGCACACAATGTCAGTGCACGAGGTGAGGTACAAGGTCAAGGAGATCCCAAAGCTTATAGAAGAATGGAAGATCTCCTACACTCGGACTGCTGCTCAGACAGCTCTGACCATGGTGATGATCCACCACAGTGAGATGGAAATCTGGCACGTCACCAAGGGCATTGCCGAGGAGGACGATGAGGTTAACTCACAAGACATCAATGCCATTCAAGAGTCTTGTGCAGGTTATGCTTATCGCGTGGCGGAGATGACCAACTACACGACGCCATTCTTTGAATTCGTCGTCGTGCCTCCCTCGCCCCAAGAGCCAGAAGCCAACAATGCTTCCAAGTCTGAGATTGAGGGCGACCATGCAGTTGACTCTAATGCTCCACCTGCTTCATCACCACCGCCTGATTCTGTAGCATAGATAATATTTATGCATTATTCTGAACTTGTGGCAATATAATGATGAAAACAATGTTTTATTTGTGCCGGTCTTGTAAAAACTGATTCTTTTACTATCGTAGCACTTTTTCTTATATATTTTTTATGCATGTGCTTCGAAATTTTCTGAAGCACTTTGTATTTTTTATTATGCCTATAATTGTTGTTTTATCTAGCTCTCTGCCTCTTCCCTTTCATGGGTCGGCCAACCTTTAGCTCGGAAACTTTGCCGAGCAATGGAGCACAATTGCTAAACCAGCTTAAACTCAGAAACAAAGACGTATTCCAGTACCAACAACTCATTACTCGCAAAATATCCGTGTCTAAGCAATCAGATTAAAAACAAAAGTACAGACAATAAATTAAACTTTATACCCTAAGGTAACATTTTTAGATGTTCAAAAATCTTAACCAGAATGAACATGAGTATAAAGTACTTTCAAGCATTCTGGGATATTCGAAAAAAAAGTACATGCTCTTTTGGAAATAAGATGGCAAAAACTTCTCAAAGATAAAGTATGAGGAAACCAACACTTTATTTCACTATAAACATGTACATATATGATTACAAGGAAATATAACTAATAATAGAAGGGACGTAGTTGTGCAATATTCCATGGACGGTCTATTTCATCCAGGTCTGTGTTGCCACCAGCTCTCTTTCTCTTCCGAGTATCTCGTCTTTCCTTGACTGGTCTCATATCGGTTAAATAATATGACCCATTATGCAGAACTCTGCTAACCATAAAAGTTCCTTCCCAAATTGGGGAAAGTTTGTTCTTTCTCTTTTACACGAGTCGGAGAACCAAATCGCCTTTTCTGAAAGAACGGGTTTGCACTCTCTGACTATGATACTTGCGCAACTTCTGCTGATAGGCTATAGATCTCTGCTCAGCAATGACACGTACTTCTTCGATTATATCGAGATCATCCTGTCGAGAAACTTCTGCATCTTCTTCGATATACACTTTTACTCATGGAGCCTGATGAATCAGATCACTTGGAAGAACTTCTTCTTCACCATAGACCAAGAAGAAAGGAGTATAGCCGGTTGATCTTTTAGGAGTTGTTTGTAAGCTCCATATAACAGACGATAATTCTTCCGCCCAAGCCCCCGTAGCCCGACGAAGCGGTGCCTCGAGGCGAGGTCAGATTCCTTGTAAAATAAGGCCATTAGTTCTTTCGACTTGTCGATTAGCTTGTGGATGTGCGACTGATGCAATATCGAGTCAGATCCCTTGTTCCTCGCAGAATTCGGCAAGTTCACCCATGGAAAAGTTGCTCCCATTGTCAGTAATTATACTGTGCGGATATCCGAATCTGATGATTACGTCCGAGACGAACTTTCTGGTTATGGCTCCATCGCAACTTGTTACTGGTTTAGCCTCAATCCACTTTGTAAATTTATCCACCATCACTACTAGGTGAGTAAATCCACATTTTTCCGTGCGAAACGGCCCTACCATATCAAGCCCCCAGACCACAAACGACCATGTAATAGGGATTGTTCGCGGCTATTCAGCCGGAACATGTGCCTGATGAGTATACTTTTGGCAGCTTTTGCATGTTTTGACTAGTTTATCGGCATCTTCCTTAGCTGTAAGCAAAAAAGAATCTATGTCAAAAAGCTTTTGCCACTAAGGATCTGGCTGCAACGTGATGACCACACTCGCCTTCGTGGATTTCTCTTAAGATTTCCAATCCTTATTCCGAAGAAATACATCTTTGAAACACGCTAGAAGCACTCCGTTTATAGATATCACCATTTATTATAGTGTAGGCTTTTGCTCATCGGAAAATCTGTCGGCTCAAGACTTCGTCTTCAGGTAGTTTTCCGTCTATCAGGAAATCCAGATAGGGTTTTGTCTAGCTGGGAATTACAGCCATAACTGCTATTAAAGGTGAGTCAGATTTCGTCGGATAGTCCTCATTAACTCCAACTATGGAGGGGACCCTTAAATGCTCTAAAAAAGCGCCATTCGTTACTTGTTTCCGCGTAGAGCCTATTCTTGATAGAGCATCTGCTTCCTCATTTTCTGCTCGAGGGATGTGTTGAACCTCAAAACCCTCAAACGATTTAGATAGTTCATCCACAACAGCTTTGTATGCTGCCATGTGCTTGTTTGCGTTGCAGATATCGGATACTTGATGAGAAACTAAATCCGAGTCTCCGTAACACATGAGTCTTGATATGCCAATATTTTTGTCCATGCAGCAGTGCTTCATACTCGGCAATATTATTGGTTGACGTGAAGTGTATTTGCAACACATAGAACAACTTATATCCTTGGGGTGATTTGAGCACCACGCCAGCCCCCGATCCTCCTCGTGCTTTTGATCGGTTGAAGTGAAGGGTCCAAAATTCCGAGTCTAGAAGTCCTGTGTTTTCTGCCGTTTCTGTCCAATCAATAACAAAGTCAGCAAGAATTTGGGACTTGATTGCTGTACGCGGTTTGTACTCAATGTCGAAAGTTGCAAGCTCTATTCCCCACTTTGCGGCATGTCATGTGGCATCGCGGTTATTGATTATATCTCGCAGGGGAGCGGTGCTCACCACTGTGATCTTGTGCTCTTGAAAATAGTGGCGTAGCTTTCTGGATGCAAAGAACACTCCATAGGCTAGCTTTTGGTAATGTGGATACCGTTGTTTTGATTTTGTCAGGGCCAAACTTAGATAATAAGTTGGTCATTGTACCTTATGCTTGTGGCCTTCTTCCTCACACTCAACTAATGTTACCACACTTATGACCTTGTTGGTCGCCACAATGTAGAGTAACATAGGTTCCTGAGGTTCTGGCGCTACGAGAACTGGTGGATTTGAAAGTAGATCTTTCAAACTTTGCAAGGCAGTTTCAGCTTCCTGAGTCCAAACAAATTTGTCGGTTTTCTTCAAGAGTTTGTATAAAGGTGCGGCTCTTTCGCCGAGCCGGCTGACGAACCGACTCACCGCTGCAATGCAACCAGTGAGACGATGTACGTCCTTCAGGTGAGTCAGCCTGATAATGTTTAAGATAGCCTTGATTTTGTGTCGGTTCACCTCTATGCCTCTCTCGGAGAAGATGAAACCTAAAAATTTTCCGGCTGGAATTCCAAAGAAACACTTCTTCGGATTTATCATCATATTAAATTTTCGTAGACTAGCAAACGTTTCATCCAAGTCATAAATTAAAGTCTCCTTCTTTTTGGACATAACTGCTATGTCGTCTATGTATACATGGACGTTGCGTCCGATTTGGTCGTTGAGACAACGTTGCATAGTATGTTGATATGTTGTTCCTGCATTCTTTAAGCCAAAAGGCATAGTTTTGTAGCAGAAGGTTCCAAAAGGAGTGATGAAAGACGTCTTAATTTGATCCGGCTTTTTCATCGGTATCTGGTGATATCTGATGACTCCTTGTGGCACCAGAGAACTTGGTGCTTGATGTGGAGTCTTGTTGGGAACCCCAAGAGCAAGGTGTGAAGCAACACAGCATCAAGTTTTCCCTTAGTAGAGACCGAGGTTATCGAACCAGAAGGAGGAAGGAAACGTCACACAGGTGTTCCAAGCAACGTGGAGACCTGCACAACACAAACTCAAGACTTTGCCCCAACGAATCAGTGAGGTTGTCAAGCTCACCGGTTTGCTGTAACAAAGGATTAAATGTATGGTGTGGAAGGTAATGGTTTGCATCAAGTAAACAAGTAATAGTGGAAGTTGTATCCATGGTAAAGATTGGACCGGGGTCCATAGTTCACTAGAGGTGCTCTCCTTAGATAAATAACATGGCATGAAGGGTAAACAAATTACAACAGGGCAATTGACAGGAACTGAGCAAGGCATAACAATGCAATTACTAGTCAGAAAGATCCTATGAGGTTGATTGGGCAATACAACAATATACGTAGTGTAGGGGTTCGTAGCATGGAAAACAAAAAAATTCTACCGCATGCACACAAACAAGCCAAGATCTATCTACTAGATTGTAGCAACGAGTCGATAGAAGCACTCACCCTCAAAGATTCCAAAGCGGTTAACGAGAGCAGATTCTCGTGGGTGATGTAGTCGTACACTTGCCGATTTCAAGATCGCGTAGACGATCCTTCCGGCGCTGCGTTCCGGCAGCGCTTTCGCAGTCGGTCACACGTTCGGTACTTGATGAAGACCTTCCTCTCCCTTGTTCCAGCAGGCAGCGGAGGTTGGAGTTCTCTCCTCACGATTACGGCAGCACGACGGTGAGGTGTCAGAAGTAGAGGAAAGATCCCGCAGGGCTTTGCCTAAGCCGGTGCGAGTTATGGTGGATCTAGGGTTTCCCGACGATCTAGGGTTTAGAAGGCCGGGAGGAGGAGGTGTCGGCGGCGGCTTGGCGGCACGGGTGGAGGGATGGTTCTTCTGTGCTTGGGGCAACCCTCCCCCTCTGGTTATGAGAGGGGGGCAGCCTTGGGAGTGGTGGGTTTGAATCCAAACCCAAACCCAAGTTGGATTGAGAGAAAGACTCCTTCCTTCTTCCACTAGGAAACCATTGTTCCAGTTTGACTTTTCAAACTTCCCGTTTGACTTTCAATTTAGAGCTTTAATTCTCTCTTGCAAATGTCCACACCAAGTGACCTAAGATATGATCCAATCATTCCACTTACCCATGACACATTCATGGACCATTCCCCTTCCGGACCGGTGAACCTTCTAGAACCTCTTCGATGAAAACATTGGAATCTTTCCTAAACTCCGGAATCGGACTTTCCTTATATGAATCTTATTCTCCAGACCATTCCGGATCTCCTCGTGATATCCCGGATCCCATCCAAGACTCCGAACAACATTCGGTATCCCTACTAACATTCCATATCTACTAAACAACATCGAATCCTTAAGTGTGTCTCCCTACGGTTCGTGAGTTATGCGGACATGACCGAGACACTTCTCTGATCAATAACCAATAGAGGAATCTAGAAATTGAAATGACTCCCACATATTTCTACGATTACTTTGCGATCGAATGAACCACTTACATACTATACCAATTTCCCTTTGTCTCATGATAGTTTACTTATCCGAGGTTTGATCGTCGGTATCTCTGCATACCTAGTTCAACCTCGTTACCGATAAGTACTCTTTTATCGTTCCCGTGATATGTGATCCCTTGTGAGCCAGTCACATGCTTGCAAGCTAATTGGATGACATTCCACCGAGAGGGCCCAGAGTATATCTATCTGTCATATGGATGGACAAATCCCACTCTTGATCCATGTGCCTCAACATACTTTCCGAACACTCAATGCCACCTTTATAGCCACCCAGTTACGGTGTGGCGTTTGATGTCATCAAAGTATCCTTCTGGTGATGGTGATTAGCATGATCTCATGGTCGAAGGAATTAGGTTACTATGTATCAGAAAGCTTATAGCAAATGAACTATTGAAATGACTTGATCTTTATGCTACGCTTATCTATAGGAGTATGTCCATCATACCATTCTCCTAATGATATGATCTCGTTGCTAACAACATCTCAATGTTCATGATCAGGAAACCATGATCATCTATTAACCAACAAGCTAGTATTACAAAGAGGCTTTACTAGGGACTCTAATTTAGTTTACAAATCACACAAGTATTAAAGTTTCTGGTTAGTACTGTTATAGCATGAATTTAAACATTTATCATAAACACAAAGATATAATAATAACCACTTTTATTATTGCCTCTAGGGCATATCTCCAACAGTCTCCCACTTGAACTAGAGTCAACTAATCTAGATTACATGGTAATATACCGAAAACCCATGGCGGTTTGGTGCTGGTCATGTTTTGCCCAAGGGAGAGGTTTAGTCAACGGATCCGCCACATTCAGTTATTTGTGTACTTTGCAAATCTTTATGTCACCATCTTGGACATGCTCTCGAATAGCGTGGAAACGTAGCTTGATGTGCTTCCGCTTCTTGTGTGACCTTGGTTCTTGCGCATTGGCTATGGCGCCCATGTTATCGCAGTAGATAGACATTGGGTCCAGCGCACTTGGAACCACACCAAGCTCTGTAATGAACTCCTTCATCCATATCGCCTCTTGTGAAGGCTCCAAAGCAGCTATGTATTCCGATTCAGTTGAAGATCTCGCCACAGCGCTTTGCTTTGCACTCCTCTAGCTAACTGCTGCACCATTCAAAGTAAATACGTATCCAGATTGAGATTTAGAATCATCCGGATCGGTGTTCCAACTAGCATCGGTGTAACCATTAACAACGAGTTGTTCATCACCTCCATAAGAAAGAACCATATCCTTAGTTCTTCTCAAGTACTTCAGGATGTTTTTGACCGCTGTCCAATGATCCACTCCTGGGTCACTTTGATATCTGCTAGTCAAACTAACAGCATATACAATGTCGGGTCTAGTACATAGCATGGCATACATAATAGATCCTATGGCTGAGGCATAGGGAGTCTTACTCATCCTTTCTCTATCTTCTGTCGTTGCAGGACTTTGAGTTTTACTCAAGGTCGTATTGGGCAACATGGGCAAGAACCCTTTCTTGCTATCTTCCATTCCAAACCTGTTTAGAACTTTGTCCAAATACGTACTCTGTGACAATGATATTAGGCGTCTCGATCTATCTCTATAAATCTTTATGCCTAATATGTAAGCTGCTTCGCCAAGATCTTTCATTGAAAAACTATTATTCAAATAATCCTTGACACTATTAAGAAGGTCTACATCATTCCCAATCAACAATATGTCATCCACATATAATTAAGAATGCTACAGTGCTTCCACTCACTTTCTTGTAAATACAAGCTTCTCCATAAGTTTGTATAAATCCAAAGCTTTTGATTACCTTATCAAAACGTTGATTCCAACTTCGGGATGCTTGCTTCAATCCATAAATGGATCGTTGAAGTTTGCATACCTTTTTAGCATCTTTAGGATCGACAAAACCTTTGGGTTGCATCATATACAACTCTTCATCAATGTCTCCATTGAGGAACGCCGTTTTGACATCCATCTGCCATATCTCATAATCATAATATGCAACGATTGCTAACAAAATCCTCACAGACTTTAGCTTCGCTACCGGTGAGAAAGTCTCATCGTAGTCAACTCCTTGAATTTGTCGAAACCCTTTTGCGACAAGTCGAGCTTTATAGACAGTGACATTACCATCAGCATTTGTTTTCTTCTTGAAGATCCATTTGTTCTCGACAGCCTTCCAGCCATCCGGTAAGTCCACCAAAGTCCATACTTGGTTTTCGTACATGGATCCAATATCGGATTTCATGGCTTCTTGCCATTTACTGGAATCTGGTCTCATCATCGCTTCCTCATATGTCGCAGGGTCATCGGTGTTGTCCACCAACATGACACTCATAACGGGATCATACCAATCAGGAGTGGTACGAGTTCTCGTTGACCTGCGAGGTTCCGTAGTAACTTCAAACCAAAGTTTCATGATCAACATCTTTAGATTCCTCTCTTATTGGTGTAGGCACCATAGGAACTACTTCTAGTGCTGCGCTACTCGCAAGTTCGAGAGAAGGTTCAACAACCTCGTCAAGTTCTACTTTCCTTCCAGTCACTTCTTTCGAGAGAAACTCCTTCTCTAGAAAGGATCCATTCTTGGCAACAAAGATTTTGCCCTCAGATCTATGATAGAAAGTATACCTAATAGTTTCCTTCGGGTATCCTATGAAGACGCATTTTCCGCTTTGGGTTCAAGCTTTTCGGTCTGTAACTTCTTTACATAAGCTTTGCAACCCCAAACTTTAAGGAACGATAATTTAGGTTTCTTCCAAAACCACAATTCATACGGTGTCGTTTCAACGGATTTAGATGGTGCCCTATTTAAAGTGAATGCGGCTATTTCTAATGCATAACCCCAAAACGATAGCGGTAAATCTGTAAGTGACATCATAGAACGAACCATATCTAAGAGAGTTCGATTACGACGTTCAGACACACCATTAGGTTGTGGTGTTCCCGGCGGTGTCAATTGTGAAAGTATTCCACATTTCTTCAAATGCTCGCCAAACTCGTAACTTAGATATTCACCTCCATGATCAGATCATAAAAATTTAATCTTCTTATTACATTGATTCTCTACCTCACTTTGAAATTCCTTAAACTTCTCGAAAGTCTCGGACTTATGTTTCATGAAATAGATATACCCATATCTACTCAAGTCATCCGTGAAGGTAAGAACATAGCGATAACCACCGCGCGATGCTACACTCATTGCACCACACACATCGGTATGTATGATTTCTAATAAGTCCGTAGCTCGCTCCATCATACCAGAAAATGGAGTCTTAGTCATTTTACCCATCAGACATGCTTCGCATATTTCAAGTGATTCGAAATCAAGTGATCCAAGAAGTCCATCGGAATGGAGTTTCTTTATACGCTTCACTCCAATGTGACCAAGACGACAGTGCCACATATAGGTCGAGTTATCGCTCAATTTCAAACGTTTAGCTCAATGTTATTAATATGTGTATTTCCACAATCGAGATTCAATAAGAATAGACCATCTAACAAAGGTGCATGTGCATAAAACATATTACTCATATAAATTTAACAACCATTATTCTCGGACTTAAACAAGTAACCTTCTCGCAATAAACATGATCCGGATATAATGTTCATGCTCAACGCAGGCACCAAATAACAATTATTTAAGTATAAAACTAATCCCGATGGTAGATGAAGAGGTAGCGTGCCGACCGCGATCACATCAACCTTTGATCCATTTCCAACGCGCATCATCACCTCGTTCTTCTCCAGTTTCCGTCTATTATGCAGCACCTGATTCGAGTTACAAATATGAGCAATCGAACCAGTATCAAATACCCAGGCACTACTACGAGTACTAGTGAGATACACATCAATAACATGTATATCGGATATACCTTTCTTCTTGATGTTGCTGTTCTTCAAATCCGCCAAGTACTTAGGGAAATTCTGCTTACAGTGACCTTCTCCCTTGCAGTAAAAGCACTCAGTATCAGGTTTAGGCCCAGCCTTGGTCTTCTTCGCCGGCGCGGTAACTTTCTTACCGCCCTTCTTGAAGTGTCCCTTTTTCTTAGACTTGCCTTGCTTCTTGAATTTGGTGGTCTTGGTGCTCCTTTTTTGATCTCCACTTCCACAGACTAAGAGTTTAGGCAACGACTTGTCCATGTTTTGCATATTGTAGTTCATCACAAAGTTCTTGTAACTTGGTGGTAGTGATTGGAAAACACGGTGAATCCGCAAAGCATTAGGAATCACAATACCCAAGCTTTGAAGCTTGCTTGCGTGCCTAGACATCTTAAGCACGTGCTCACTGACGGAGATGCCCTCTTCCATCTTGCAGTTAAAGAACTTTTCAGAAGCCTCATAACTCTCAACTGCCGCGTGAGCCTCAAATATCATTTTGAGTTCACAGACAATATCATGTGGGTCATGGTTCTCAAACCTTTTTTGAAGCTCCGGTTCCAAACCATACAAGATAGCACATTGAACTGTGGAGTACTTATTCTTCCGAGCGAGGAAAACATTCTTTATCTCATCGGTAGCATCAGCTACAGGCGGGTCACCCAGCAGTGCATCCAGCACATAGGTCAAATTACCAGCATTGAGGAAAATCCTCAAATTGCGGAACCAATCCGCGAAGTTGCTTCCATTGTTTTTCAACATTTCTTTCTTTAGGAACACATTAAAATTGATGGTAGGGGGCGCCATTGATCTACAGCATATTTGCAATAGTTTAGACTAAGTTTATGAAAAAATGAGTTCTAATTAATAATTAAATTAATCTAGGTGAACTCCCACTCAAAACAATATCCCTCACATTGTTTTAGTGATCACACGAACCAAATCCACCACATCAAAACCGATCATCACGAGAGTTGATGTAGCTTCAATGGCGAACAATCAACATGTTCATCATATCTGCTATATGACTCATGCTTTACCTTTCGGTGATCCGTGTTCCGAGACCATGTCTGTATATGCTAGGCTCGTCAATATCAAACCTTAGCTTCCGCACGAGCAAATATGGCTTTCTCATGTTGTATACACTCGAAGAATCTAACACACCCGATCATCACGTGGTGCTTCGAAACAACGAGCTTTAGCAATGGTGCTCACTAAGGATGAACACTTTATGACTTGACATTTTGTGCTTGAGGGATCATCTTATAATGCTACCATTGCGAACTAAGCAATATAAGATGCATAAAAGGATTGACATCACATGCAATTCATAATATGTGTGTAGAGGGAGTGTCCCAACCTTTACTAACATAAGGTGGTGTCCCCTGTGTTTACAATGCTAGTCCCTGGATCAATAGCTAGCATCCACAGTTTAGATGTAATATCAAGAAACAAGGGTCATAATATAACTTTATAACCAGGAATAACATAATTTTATTACATCTTTACATAGCTCATTTGGCTATTACAATACATTGCAGCGGAATAACTATAAGCATGGGGTCCTTCATCTTCAAAGTGCCACAGGCAGACATGTTGGTTGTAGACTTTGTAATCCTAATCAATCAATCTTCACTAAAAACAATCAAACCTGCAACATACAAGTTACAGCCACAAGGGTCAATACATTTGAATTGTATTGGCAAGTGATACTATGGTAGTATGGTGGAGTCTATCATCTATATGCATTTGGCTAAGTGGAGTTGAGGCTTGCATTGCTCAAAATAGATTTTCCTTATCATTTTGAAAACACTAGGTTTTGCTTGACAAAAACATTTTTCTCAATCAAAGATTGAAGATCCTTTAACCCTTGTTCAAACCACAAGTTTTAACTTAGAAATTTGAATGATGAGATTCTTGATTGCTTCCATGTCTTGATGCTCAAATTCTCCTTTACCAGGGACATGGCTAAGTACTTAGATTTTACACTCTGCAGAGGTGGTGCACTTTCCCCACAAGACTTGGTTTCCCAAGACAAGACCTTTCAGAAGCCTTCCCTTAGACCAAAATGGACGCGTTCCAACCTATCAAAAACTACCACCCACTGTCCATATGGCTAAGTTCTTGCAACCTATATGATCTAGTCAGAGCCCATAATGCCAAGTGGCTGCACTTTAAGCTTCTCAACATTTGACATCTCAAATCTCTTTGTTCCTGGGTGGCCATCCACAAGTGAGATACACAAGGTAAACCATAGACATGGGCCTTGTGAACCACTCAACCAAAATCCACCAAGCAATTACCATTCCACCCAGGTGATTCATTAACTTAGTTGTTTTATTAAACAAAAATACAAGTCCTCAGACTTTGAAATTTTTCCATAGTGTGAATATATATTCCACCCTTGTTTTCTATTAGCTAGGCTAAGCTTGATAGTAGTAGGAATCTTAACTTAGGAAAAATCCTACTAAGGATTCATCTACTAGGTTTTCCTATAGCAAGGTTTATACTTAGCAAAATTCCATGCAAGTTTTACTTAGAGAAAATCACTAATGCATAGTGAAAGTAATGGGACAAAAAGTATGAAGCATCACTTGCCTTTTTGGTAGAGTATAGGTTCACTCCTTGTCCTTGCAAAAATCACACTCTTCAAGTCACTACAAATCAATCAAGCAAGGCACAAACTCAATCTACCAATCAAACAAAACATCACATAAAATGACAAAGTCAAAGTAATGCATGCAAGCATGCCAAGCTTTGTTTTGTTTGAAAAAGTGGTTCCTAATGGGTCATAAACATTTGAAAACACCTAATGGTCATTTTATAAAGTGGCAAAGTCATTTGCAAAAGGTTTCACTTCCTAAACCATTTTCAAAACAAAGTATCATTTTATGTGGTGTAGAAATATTTCTACTAAGGCATTAATCTATAGGGTTCACCAAATATGTTTTAAAACCATAAAACTTGGTGTTTAGGGTCAGAGAGTTTAAAACAAAACATTTTCCAAAAGTTTTCTTCCAAAACCATTTTTAATAAATAAACCACATTTCTATTTGACTAGAAAAGGTTTTAAATCAAAGAATCATTATTTTGTTTCACCAAATTCATTTTTGAATCCACAAAGTGTTTCCTAATGTTAGTAGGTTCAAATCACACCATTTGCCAAAGATTTTATCCCCAAATTCATTTTTAAACAATTTTTACATCCTTAACAAGAATACAAATGTTTCTGCAAAAACAACCATTTTACCAGAGGCTTTTTATTAAACAAAAGGCATGGTTGGCTAGGGCTTGTCTTGCTGATTCCATTGGTATAAAATTTGTAATTTTTGGACGTGTGGTTTGAAAGTTACAGATTTTTCAAAATGGCATCTAAATCTGATTTCAAATTCTATTTTAAATCGTCTGGTGCCACACATCCTATTCTCATTCGTCGGTACCGCTTCACTCGGATCGGCTATTCTGGCGCGTTGGATCAAGTTGAATCATGTGGCTCAGAAGCGTGCGTACCCATTCGCTTACTTTCTATCCTATCCACCAGATCGAGATCGGACGGCCGTTGTGAGCTCGACCCTAAACGAGCGGCGCTGCGGCGGTGGCTGGCGGCGGAGCGGCCAGACGGTGGCGGCGCCAGCGATACAGGAAGCAAGGGTGGCTGGGGAGGTACTCACAGCGTTCGCAGAGGCCTGGGGAAGCTCAAGGTGATGCCTTCTTGTCGAGGGGCGCACTGGAGTGGGCTTGATTGCTCGCCGGAGATGAGTTGGGCCTCGGGCGGCTCTGGAGGTCGTCGAGGGCGAGGATAGGGGGCACCCTAGGACGAAAGGGAGACACCGTTCGGTTCGCAAGAGCATGGCGATCATCATCGTGTCCACGGGGAAGAGAGGGGAGGTCTGGTTTACCTGGGAGACGTCGCCCCAGTTGAAGACAGACGGCGGCGCTGGCTCGGGGTGACGCTGTCGAGCTTGCAGAGCTCGTGCGGGTGAGCTGGCGATGCCCAAAGGTGCGCCAGGGCTTGGGGTGTTTGCGAGTGTGGTCAAGGAGACGAGGGGTGGCAAGACACGGCCGGAATCGTGGGAAAAGCTCATCGGTGGCAGTGAGGTTCGGAGAAGAAACAGGACGGCCTGGGGGCATGCTAATGCGGGGTGACAGAGGGGAAATGGAGAGGAGAGGTACGCGTTTAAGCTTGCGTGATCAAAGCGAGTAAATGTGGTCGCATTAAGACGAATTAAGCCTGAGGAATCAACGACAGGAGCGGGGAAGAACAGGTCGCTGCGGGTGAGGACGATGAGCGGGAGGGGTGGGGTCGGCTGGTCAGTGAGAAAAGGAGTGAGGGGGAGGTCCACCGGTCAGCTTCTGTGCGGGTCAGTAAGTTGGTGCCAAGCGTTTTCTTCGGGAGGGGGAGCTGGGCTGGTTTGCTGGGCCTAGTTGGGCTGCTGGGTTGGGTCGACCACATTCTATTTTTTCTGTCTGAAACCTTTTTCTTTTTCCCAAATCAATTTCTGTTTTGAATTTCAATCAACTATTCCAACATTCACACAATTCAACAATCACTAAACTTTGTATTGTGTTAGTTCTATTTTAACCACACAAAACCAAAGTCCAATACTAAAATAATATTTTTATTTTAGAGTCTATTTATAATTAAATAAAATGGACACTAGTTAATAAATCAAATGGGTTTTTATTTATTGTAAAACTCCATTTGAAATCTAAATATTTTCAAAACCAAATCAGTAGGTTTTATTTGAAAATAGAAGATATTTGGAAAACTTGTTTAAAATAAAATAACATTTTATTTTAGGGTCCATTAATCATTAAAAATGGACCTTAGTTATTAAATCAAATAGGATTTGTTTTATTAAAATATTTATTTTGAAATCTAAAATAAAACCAAAACACTTCAGTAGGTTTTATTTAAGGAAATAAAATACTTAGAAAACTTATTTAAAATAAATAAATAAGTTTTAGTGTTTATTTAAAATGGGAAAAGTCTTTACTTAAATAAAATTGGATATTAAATCCTTATTATTTTATTTAAATAAACCTTTACTATTTTTAATCAAAACAAAACATTTTATTTCAAAATATTGGCCAAGGTTTAATTTGGCTTTATAAAATAATCTTTATTTATAAATTTATTCTTTTTCATTTGAAAACCAAATCTTTTTATTAAAAGATCCAAAATAGTAGTTTCACTTATTCAAAATATTTTCTATATTAAGTGTTTAACTTTTCAAATCCCTTTAGGATTTGTTTGATCAAAAGGGTTTGAAGATTTCCAATTGGAATCAAAAAGTTTCTTCTCACCCTGAAAATCAACAAAGTTTTATTTTATTCAATTATTTTTCACATTACAAGATTTGGAAAATCTTGGGATGTGACAATGTGATATGATATGGCTTTTCTTCTTGTGCTTCTGATCTCCATCTTCAAGCACGAACATGATCTCCATCATCACCGGTATGGCGTCAAGGTCAATGGAGCCACTTCATGGTTGTCGTCCACCAGCATCAACTATTACAACTACTTTGAATAGAAACGCAGGTCTTAACGGAATTAAAATACAACCATATGGCTCCTGCCGGTTGCCGACTTACAATAAGGAACATTGCATACATCATATATAATCACAATCATGGCCATATCACATCACAACACACCCCTGCAAAACAAAGTTAGACACCTCTAATTTTCTTTGCATGTTTTACGTTGTTTGGGGCTTTCAATAAGTGTCGTTCTAACTTACGAACAAGAACCACAACGTTGATGTTTGAACTATCAAGTGCCCGTTGTACATTGAATATATACTATGATGGGAGAGACAAACACCCGCAAAGCCACTTATGCAATACAAGTTGCATGTTAAGCATGGAGCAAGTCTCATGAACGATGTCATGTAAGGTTAGCCCAGGCCGCTTCATCCCATCATACCGCAAGATGCAAAGTACACAAAAAGCAATTGATAATAAAAGCACCACCGCCCAAAATGACCATTGTGTTCTACTCATGCAACAGATCTACATATAGACACGGCCCTGATACCACTATAGGGGTTCGTAGCATGGAAAACAAAAAAATTCTACCGCATGCACACAAACAACCCAAGATCTATCTACTAGATTGTAGCAACGAGTTGATAGAAGCACTCACCCTCGAAGATTCCAAAGCGGTTAACAAGAGCAGATTCTCACGGGTGATGTAGTCGTACACTTGCCGATCTCAAGATCGCGTAGACGATCCTTCTAGCGCTGTGTTCCGGCAGATTCTCCTAATGATATGATCTCGTTGCTAACAACATCTCAATGTTCATGATCGGGAAACCATGATCATCTATTAACCATCAAGCTAGTATTACAAAGAGGCTTTACTAGGGACTCTAATTTTGTTTACAAATCACACAAGTATTAAAGTTTCTGGTTAATACTGTTATAGCATGAATGTAAATATTTATCATAAACACAAAGATATAATAATAACCACTTTTATTATTGCCTCTAGGGCATATCTCCAACACATAGACCGCCATCCAACTGCATCTATGACTAGAAGTCCACCTTCAGGTTATCATCCGAACCCCCTCTAGTATTAAGTTGCAAGCAACAGACAACTGCTTTAAGTAAAGTGTGTAAGGTAAACAATCCACATGTTCCATGAACAAGAGACCGTTGTTTTCTCCCTAGTAGCAACATCACATCTACAACCGAAGAGATTATTGTCACTTCCCTTGGAAACTAGAGGCATGAACCCACTATCGAGCATAAATACCCCCTCTTGGAGTCACTAGCAACTACTTGGCCAAGATAGCTACTAACAACGGAGAGCATGCAAGATCACAAAAACACAGACATAATAGAATCATAAAGACAAAACCACTAATCAAACCAACATAATTATCTCAATATCCATCGGATCCCCGCAAACACAACATGCGTGATTACAAATAGATTAGATCTTGATCATGAACGGAGCTCACAAGATCTATACATGAAAGCACAAAGGAGGAGATACAACCATCTAGCTACTACATGGACCCATAGTCCAAGGTGGAACTACTCATGCATCATACCGGAGAGAAGGCCTCCGGGATGATCTCCCCTCCAGCAGGGTGCCGGAAGAACTTCAGATCCCCCCGATCTAGGGACGATGGTGGCGGCGGCTACAGACGGTTTCGTGGATTTCTGATCGGGTACTCAGGGTTTCTGCATCGGGGGATTCATATAGGCGAAGGGGGAGACCGAGGTGGCCGCCAGGGCGACCAAACCCTAGCCAGGCACGGGGTGGGGCCCACCCGCCTCTGGGGTGGGTCTGGCCCCTCTGGCCGGCCCCTCGGGCTCTCCTCTGGACTTCTTGTTCCCCACGGAAAGTAATTGACTTTGTCCTTTGTCCTGTCCAATTCCGAGAATATCTCTTTACTAATTTTTCTAAAACCAAAAACAGCAGAAAACAGGCATCTGGCACTGTTGCAACTTGTTAGTAGGTTAGTACCAGAAAACATGTAAAAAGCACCTCAAAGTGTGGACAAGTAAAGCAAAGTAGATACTAAACAAGCATGGAGCATGAAAAATTATAGATACGTTTCCGACGTATCAACATCCCCATGCTTAACTCCTGATCGTCCTCGAGTAGGTAAGTGATAAAAAGAATAATTTTTAGGTGACATGCACCCTCACAAAGATCCAACCATTTGCAAGCATTGAAAGCTGGGATCAAAGAACTCTAAACATGCGCTTGAAAGATGGAGTTCTAACAGTAGGACATAGTAACTATGCATGCACCATGGCAGGCTACAAACAAAGATCATGAATAACATGCATTGAAAAACGTTTGTTTATTTGACATGCAGAAAACATAGCATAGTGGCAATCAGCTTGTCCCTCATAGAGTAGCAATAAAATGCATATAACACCTTCAAAGTTCACAAGGGTGACTAGAAACAAGTAGCACAAGAACAAGTAATAACACAATATGCATCAATTAATAAGCTTTGGAACACTGCACACAGAATGACAACTATGCTCTCTTAATGGTGCCTAAAGGTAGAAGGTGGAGACTCAATAATGGTGGAAGAAAGGCCTTTTTGTAAAGGAAGCAGGGATTACAAGTTTCAAAAAGAGCTTCCAAAAATTATGTTACTTGTTAGCTTTCAGCCCTCATTCCCCCTATCATAAGCATCTTGAAGTGGTTAAGGTTAAAGTGCCAAACTGGAGTATATGCTTGACGAAGTATAAGTTGGCAATCTTATGCCCCTTGAATATGAGGGCCACACCTCATGCATACTAAACTTTTTGTCTAGGAAAGTTCTTGTCACTGTAAGTATTTTCATATCATTGAGAACGGCCAATGGGGTACCCCTTGCACATGGTATAGGAGCTTTCCCATAACCAAAATGACAAGGCAAGTAGACAATGAGCATCTCAGCAATCTTTTTTATTTACCATATGCATAGATTTTTATTGAGGATGCTTCATAGATAGCTCACTATGGTGATCCTGCAAGTTTCCACCATGATTAGGCATGGCTTAGGCTAGCAGCTCAGGCATTTCTCTAACACAGGATACAAACTCCATGGACTTACAAGTTCCCTCTTTATTTCACATCGGTGACATCCATAGACAAAAGAACATGATATCAACTGAGTACAACAAGGTACAAGTGCAATGTTGAAAACGTTCCCACTGACAGCACGGTTCTGCTAATTCCAACTTATAAGTGCAAGCATATACAACAAAGTTGTCAAAATGGTTCAAGTTTATTAGGGGCAAAGAATAAAGTGTGCCATCAAGTTCGTGAGGGCTTTAATCACTAAGTTTTCACATAACAAAATAGTTTTTAATTGGAAGATAGCTGAAAACAAGAATATACATGGAATGGTGTAACACACCATGCATAGGAGTTTATAGTTGACACTCTGGAATAACTTGGTTTCTTGGGAGTTGGAGGCATGAGTAGAACTTAATCATACAAGTGGAGGCTAGCAAAAGACTGGGAGCAACCAACTAAGAGAGCAATAATGGCCATAATCATGCAGTGCAACAAAGAATACTAATCAAAGCAAAGAGTGGTACTACAAGTCAAGGACTAAATGATCATAGAGGCTAATGGTGACTTGTCATAGTCATAACATGGTGTGAGCATGTGCCAAGTCAACCCAAGCAAAGTATCAAAGGAGAATACCACAATACTATGCTTTTGCATGCAAAAACAACGCATAATTTCTTCAAGGCACACTAAGCAATCCCAATTGTTCAAGACATGCTACAGCAATAATCACTAAGCATAATGCTAAAATAACACCTAGCATGTCATGCTAAAGTCTAAGTCACAGTCAATGCAAGCTCTTCTTGCACTTCAAGCAAGAACTTACTACTCCTTTCCAATCACCAAGCAAACTTATTTGAAAAACAACACAACAAGAATGGGGGTCCAAAGTACTTTATTCAAGTAAACTAAACAACCTAAGCAAATCAAACGAAAACTAAGACGCTCCAAGAACAACACAACTGTGCATGAAAAAATGAAGTGTCTAGAGAGACCTAAGCTTTTTATTGATGAAGAAGGGGATGCCTTGGGCATCCCCAAGCTTTGCCACTTGTACCTCTTGGATATTTCTTGGGTTGACACCATGGTGGCATCCCCAAGCTTGAGCTTTTGTCCATTCTTCATCTCATTGCATCATTCTTTCTTTACACCTGAAATTTTTCCTTCGTACAAAACTTCACACAATGTTCATTAGCAACATTAGCTTATTCAAAAGATATTAGACCTCTGGCAAAGCTTTGGAACAGCAAGGCTTTTCACTAAAAATACAAGCTACTGTAGTAACTCCTTCAAAAAGCTCAATTCACCTAAAGAGAACTCAAAAAGGAATCAATAAGAAGGAAAAAAACAAATAATGGCAGAAATCTGTCAAAATAGACCAGCAAGTAGAAACCTATTTTTTCGAACATCGTATGTTGCTCAAATAAAAAAGTACTGAACTAAAGAAAGTTAGATAACATACTAGGGGATTTATTCGTAAATTGTGAGATCAATCCGAGTTACATAGACTCCTCACTAATTTGTTTGGTGGAGGACAGATATCTGTTTCAGGACAGCAACTCCCCAAATCTTACTTCCCTCTCATTAGAGGTTATTATTGGCACACAAAGCAAACAAAAAGGATAAGGAGAGGTCATTACTGAAGTAATAACTTTCAAGACTCAAGGAAACTCTTGGGTTATCTCCCAACAAGTACTTTTCTTTAACGCCTTTAAGTTAGGCATGATAGCTTGAGAAGATGCTCACATAAGAAATATGAATTGAAGTCAAAGAGAGCATCAAGAAGAAAATTCAAAACACATTTAAGACTAACCCTCTTCCTATGCATCAGAATCTTGTACACAAATAAATTCACAAAGAACAAAGTGGCAATCATAGGAAGATAAAACAAGAGTAACTTCAAAACTTTCAGCACAAAGAGAGGTGTTTTAGTACCATGAAAATTTCTACAACCATACTTTCCTCTCTCATAATAATTTTTAGTAGCATCATGAATAAACTCAAAAATATAGCTATCACATAAAGCATGATTTTCATGATCTACAAACACATAATTTCTATCAAGCTCAAAAATAGTGGGATTAAAACCTTCACAGGTTTTACCCAAAGTAGATATTTCAAAAGGATCCACGGGAACATAGCATTCATCCTCCTTTGGTAGGCATGAGGGACAATCAAATAATATAAGGGATAAAGAGTTATTCTGAATGGAAGGTAGGCATGGGTAGATCCATTCTTCCTCCTTTTGTTCATCACTCTCCCCCTCTTTTTCATCTAATGAGCTTCCAGTTTCAATAATTTCTTCTTCCATAGGCTCCTGCAAGGCATTAGTCTCTTCCATTTGTGGAAAACGCCTATTAAAATATTCAAGAATATAGCCATTTTCTTCCTTTTAATTATCAAAGCAAAATTTAAGTATCTCATAAACCTCACATTCATAAGGTGCATCATTAGTATTTTCAAGCAAACTAGCAAGTTCAAATGCATCCTTGAAGGCAATAAATTCTTCAATTTGTTCCACATCATAAAATTCATAATTTCCCTTAACATAAGAAGATATGGTAACATTATCATTATACTCATACATTGAAAAGGCAGGTGTTTATACCTCCTACAGCAGCAGGACTTATCAAAGCAATAAGTAACATTATAAGTAGAGCACACGTCTCTAGCAATAGTATTCAACTTATCAATTTGTTCCCATAAGTGTTTTCCTTTTTGTGACAAACGGTGTTCCTTATAATAATACTTTTGTTCTTCCGTGAACCCACCTTGCCAATAAGCACTAGTTTCAAAGAAACCATCCATTGATAGAAAGCATGACCAAGCAAGGCAATAACAGACCACCAACTAGAGTAGGAACTAATTTTTTTTGTGTTTTTGAATAAGGCAAGCAAACCAAACTAGACTAATTTTTTTTGGGTTTTTTGGAAAGAGGCAAACAAAACCAAGCAAAAGAAACAAAGCAAACTAAAAACAAAGTAAAGAGAAAGGAAGTGAAGGACTCCCCTTGTGAAGACGTCCTTAGCCTCCCCAGCAACGGCGCCATAAAACTTGTTGATGACTCCTTGTGGTGCTAGAGAACTTGGTTCTTCTTGTGGAGTCTTGTTGGGAACCCCAAGAGAAAGGTGTGAAGTAGAACAATAGCAAGTTTTCCCTCAGTAGAGACTGAGGTTATCAAACCAGAAGGAGGAAGGAAACATCACACAGGTGTTGCAAGCAACGCGGAGACCTGCACAACACAAACTCAAGACTTTGCCCCAACGAATCAGTGAGGTTGTCAAGCTCACCCGTTTGATGTAACAAAGGATTAAATGTATGGTGTGGAATGTAATGGTTTGCAGCAAGTAAACAAGTAACAGTGGAATATGTATCGATGGTAAAGATTGGACCGGGGTGCATAGTTCACTAGAGGTGCTCTCCTTAGATAAACAACATGGCAGGAAGGGTAAACAAATTACAGCAGGGCAATTGACAGGAACTAAGCAAGGCATAACAATGCAATTACTAGTCAGAAAGATCCTATAAGGTTGATTGGGCAATACAACAATATACAAATACCGCCATCCAACTGCATCTATGACTAGAAGTCCACCTTCAGGTTACCATCCGAACCCCCTCCAGTATTAAGTTGCAAGCAACAGACAACTGCTTTCAGCAAAGTGTGTAAGGTAAACAGTCCACATGTTCCATGGACAAGAGACCGTTGTTTTATCCTTAGTATCAACAGCACATCTACAACCGAAGAGATTATTATCACTTCCCTTGGAAACTAGAGGCATGAACCCACTATCGAGCATAAATACCCCCTCTTGGAGTCACTAGCAAGTACTTGGCCAAGATAGCTACTAACAACGGAGAGCATGCAAGATAACAAACAACACATACATGATAGAATCATAAAGACAAAACCATTAATCAAACCAACATAATAATCTCAATATCCATCGGATCCCCGCAAACACAACATGCATGATTACAAAGAGATTAGATCTTGATCATGAACGGAGCTCACAAGATCTATACATGAAAGCACAAAGGAGGAGATACAACCATCTAGCTACTACATGGACCCATAGTCCAAGGTGGAACTACTCACGCATCATACCGGAGAGAAGGCCTCCAGGATGATCTCCCCTCCGGCAGGGTGCCGGGAAGAACTTCAGATCCCCCCGATCTAGGGATGATGGTGGAAGCGGCTATAGATGGTTTTGTGGATTTCTGATCGGGTACTCGGGATTTCTGCATCAGGGGATTCTTATAGGCGAAGAGGGAGACCGAGGAGGCCACCAGGGCGACCAAACCCTAGCCAGGCGTGGGGTGGGGCCCACCTACGCCTGGGGTGGGTCTGGCCCCTCTGGCCGGCCCCTCGGGCTCTCCTCTGGACTTCTTGTTCCCCATGGAAAGTAACTGACTTTGTCCTTTGTCCCATCTAATTCCGAGAATATTTCTTTACTAACTTTTCTGAAACCAAAAACAACAGAAAACAGGCATCTGGCACTGTTGCAACTTGTTAGTAGGTTAGTACCAGAAAACATGTAAAAAACACCTCAAAGTGTGGACAAGTAAAGCAAAGTAGATACTAAACAAGCATGGAGCATCAAAAATTATAGATACGTTTCCGACGTATCAATATCTGGAATATGCGTCGAGAAAACATAGTAGTTCTGACCCTGCCGTTGAGTCGATAACTTGATCGATTCTTGGTAAAGGGAACAAATCTTTTGGGCATGCCTTGTTCAAAGCGGTATAATCAACACACATCCTTAAATCAATGGTGTCCTTTTTAGGGATGAGTATAGGATTTGCCACCCAATCTGTATGGATGAACTCTGTTATAAAATCCACTAATTCTAGGGGGGGGGCTAATTCCTTGGCTATTGCTTTGCGCTTTTCATCACCATACCTTCGTAAGGATTGTTTGACGGGTTTAGCATCAGGGTACACATTAAGAGAGTGCTCGGCAAGTTCCCTAGGTACTCGGGTCATGTCAGGGCTGCCATGCGAAGATATCACTGTTACCTTTGAGGAACTCGACGAGCGTGCTTTCCTATGCATGGCCTAAACCTACCCATATGTTTGTCGTCTTGGAGGGATCGTCTTCCTTTAGCAACATTTTCTTCTCTCTTCCGACGCCTTGAACTGCAAACTTGGCTTCAGCACCTCGTTCTTCATAGCGGGCATCTCGGACGGATTGATGGTCTTCTTGATCTCCTGGTACTCCTGGGCGTGCAACACGGCTTCGGCGAAGGCAGCATATCCTTCGTCGCACTCTCGCACCTTCCTCGGATTTCCTCGTACGATGATTATGCCCTTTGGACCTGGAAGTTTGATCATGTTGTAGATGTAGCAGGGACGAGCCATGAACGCCTAGTAAGCCGGACGTCCGAAGATGGCGTGGTAAGCACTTTTGAATGGTACCACCTCAAAAGAGAGTGGCTCGGTCCGGTAATGGTCTCGGGTTCCGAATGTCACGTCCAGAGTAATCTCACCCAGAGAATCCACCTATCTCCCTGGTACAATGCCATGGAAAGTTAAACTGCTGTAACTCAACTGGCTCTCGTGTAGCTTCATGCGGTGGAGCGTCTCGATGTGGAGGATGTTGATGCTGCTTCCACCGTCCATGAGTGTTTTAGAGAATTCATAGCCATCAATAAGAGGATTGACGACCAGAGGGTACTTTCCCCGACGATGTGTTTTCATCGGGTGATCTGAACGATCAAAGGTCATGGTTACCTCTGACCAGTCCAGGAACTATGGGACAGCCAGAACCGTGGCATTGAGCTCACGAAGAACCGCCTTTTGTCTTTAGCACGTTGGGATCCAAGGAAGCAGACGTATGCGTCTTTCTTAGTCGGATAAGTTTTCTTTCCATCCGACTTGGGCTCTGCGGCAGCTTCTGCTTCTTCCATGTCAGAATCTTCCTTGGGTTCCTTTCCTTTATCGGAATTTTTCTTTCCTTTTCTTCGCTTGGCTCTATAGCCAGCAGATTCGTCTTTCTTGATGTCTTCATTGAAATGACACTCGGCATTTGTGTGGGTAGATCCTTCGTTACTATCCAAGTGGTGGACACAGGGATTATATGCAATGTCAGCCCAGGTATAGGTTCTTCCGGGTTGCTGGTATCCTCTGCCCTGGATTAGGGAAGTTCCATGACCTCTACCCCGGCCGCATCCGCGCCCTCCTCGTCCTCCGAATCCGAACGTTGTGTTGTCCGGAGCCGGCTTTTCGTCCGAGGTGTTCTTGCGCTTCTGAGTTTGTTTTGGCTGTTTGGCCGCATTGGGATTGGCCAGAATATTTAGCAGCCCTTCTGAATCATCATCGACATCAGCATATTTGCTTCTCGTCTCTATCATTTCTCCCAAATCTGTGACGTGGTCATGCTTCAGTCTCTGACGTAGAAGTCCGACTGGTAATCCTGCAATAAAAGCTTCTATCGCAGTTTGTTCGTTTACTCCTCCAAAGGAGTTCTTCGTGTATATCCATCATCCGAGGTTTCTCTGGGTCTTTGTGTGCAACACTGCAAGTCACCGACTATGCAAGGCCTCCTGTATGTTTCCTCGAAGTTTGAAAAGAACTCTGTCGTGGTATTGCCGATGAGTATGCCATGGAGGGGTCCTTACAGTGCGTGTTTAGAGACGTGGGGTAAGACGGACGGTTGACGGGTACGAGGTGACACAGCTTACCCAGGTTCAGATCCCACAATGGTGGCAGAATCCTACTCCTGCTATAAATCACTATAAGGGCAATACACCGAGTTACAGGGATTGGTTCGATGTGCGAGGTGACTAGAGAGTCTAAGTTATCATTTTCCTAAAGGCTCCCATAGGCCCGACGTATATAGTCGCCAGGTCCTAGGGTTACAGGGAAAGTCCTAGCCGGACAGGTTACAGAGTACTACACTACTTACATCTAGTCTAGTGTGTCTTGCACTCCAAGGCTTCGGGTACGTCGGTGACTCCTCCATAGCCTTCCTTTATCCGGCATGGGCCTCCCTTCTGGATCCATCTAACCGGGCTGCCCAGCAGGCCATGGGCCATGCTACCAACCGTGGTCCACCCGGGTTATCCGGATAAGAGACATGCTATGAGGATACCCATATAGCATATACCCAACAGTAACCCCCAGAGAACTCCGAGATCTTGCGCCGTCTTGCCTCTTCAGGTTGAATGCTCCATCTAGATGGATGTCGGCAAATCGTCAAGCAATATCTTGTAGTCCTCCCAAGAACCCTGCAAGGTTTTCTCCGTCTTCAACTTGTAAGCCGGAGAATTGCTGAATCTTCTATCATACTCTTCCGTAGCCAGACTGGATCCGTCCATGCCGGAATATTCTGATGTGATGATTCACCTGCTAGTGACATCTAGGGCGACGTAGACGTAGGTCAGCAACGCCTCGTAACTCACACATGTAGAGAACACAATCATGTCCTTTTTTCCCGCGGGAGCGATACGAACCGTTGGAGGCGATGGTTGGAAACATGGCGAAATTTCCGCGCACGCGCCCGCACACGTCGTCCATGCGTCAACCATTCGATCATCTTGCACAAATCTTGACGCCAGGGGTTATAAATTGTAACTGCGGTGGATTTTTACTTTTAACCTAATTCTCCTCATGCGTCGTATTCTTCCTCCAGAAAGCGCCACCTCGAGCTCTCCACGCGTTTCGTGAAAAACCCTAGCCCTTCAATCCTTCCAATCACCAGCTCCCCCCTTCCAATGGCAAGCAGCAGCTCTGCTCCCTCCATGGCGGCGTCAGGCGATGCTGCGGCGAAGCCGGCGAGCACCATTATCGTGCCTCCAGAGGGCCTGGTGATCCCCAAGTCCATGGTAGTCGAATCCACCGGTGGCGACCACAATCCAGCGGCGTTGGAGTTGCTGGAAGAGGAAAGCGATTCCAACAAAGGGGACTAGCACGGCTTGGACATCACAGACAGTGACATCAAGTAGCTGCTAATTGAGGGCTACCTCCCTGCGGCAGATGGTCTTGCTTGGCGGGCGGCGCCGGTCGGCGAGGTCATCCCTTCTCCCCAAGCCGGAGAGAAGGTGTACCTCAAAGCCCAATTGGTACGCTGTGTTTCCTTGCCCATCTCCAATTTCTTCCTAGTCGTCCTTAGCCATTACCGAGTACAGCCTCAGAACCTCTTCCCCAATAGCATCCCCGCGCTTAGAAACTACGCGGCGCTCTGTGAGGGTTACTTAGGGATTAGGCCTAGGCTAGATCTCTTTATTTACTTCTTCACCGTCAAGCGGGAAGCCGGAGTCGGCAAGGAAGAGCTTAGGAACTGCGAGACAATTAGCTTTAAGATCCGGCCTGGCCGGCGGTTCTCCGACATCATTGGCCATGAGTCCTGCAAGAACTGGCAACAGACGTACTTCTATGGCCCAGACATCCCTCTGGCTGGCCGAGAGGAAACATATCCGGACTTTGTCGACGGAGCCGCCACTGAAGCCCTAACATGGAGGTCCCAATCCACCCTTCCCTCCGACAACGAAGCCTCCCGTGCCATAAGGCGGATAGAGTGGTTCGTAGACACTGGTTTGACCGGGTTGGACCTAGCCATGTGCTGGTTCATCAGACGGATCCAGCCTCTGCAGCACCACTCGAAGCTGATGCATGAGTACACCAAGGATAGGAAGGATAGCCTCCGCGTCTCCGAGGACAATTTCTCGAGTGACTCTGTCAAGCTTCGACTCAAGGACATCGTCAAGGTGAAGGATAGGAAGCGAGGCTTCACCATCACCTATGACATGTTCGTTGATGGCACGTGCCCACAGGTATGATATTTATTTTCCATATACCACATATACTCCAGTTCTTCCGTCTAACCATTACCATCTTATCTAACACTTTTGGGATTTCACTTAACATCTCAGCAGTCTAGAGGAGGATAGCATGGCTGTCCAAATCTATGACCCAAAGATGAAGGAAGTCACCGTCGTGTCCGATGACGATGTCCCGTTGGCGCGAAAGCGGAAGAGCTCCACCTCTGACGCTGCCGATGGAGGCAAGAAGAAGAATACAGAGAGTGGAGTCTCTTAGAAATCCACTGCCTCCCTGGAGGCGGAGAAAAGAAAGGTTACCAGGATCCCCTTTGCCAAAGCACCCCCTGTTGTGTAAGCCTCTTTTTCTCCGACATTTTTCCATTGCTCGTCTTCTTCCTGTACTTATACTATTTTGCACGTTTTAGGAAGAAGGCCACTACTAGTTTGAAGAAGACCTCCAAAACTTTGGGGGCTTCTAGAAATACTAAAGATATGTTGCATTGTGACGTGTATCCCTACGTATCCCCCGCCATCTCCCCTGTCACTCCCAGCATCCAGCCTACACCTGCCCTGACAAGCTCACTGGCCAAAGATACATCTGGCCCTTCCGCTATGGAAGTGGACTCAGGTGCCTCTGCGGAACTTGTCGTTGCCGGCGAACAGGCGACGCAAGAAAGTACCGCTACCCAAATGGCTGAAGCTCCGGCTAAGGATGCCATCGGTAGCGGTAAGGCGGTGGTGGTGGGTGGAACGTCTGCCGAAGGCGACGCCTCCATACCCAGGACAACTGTAGAATTCCCGAAGATAGTCTACCCGGCACATACGCCGAGTAGCTCCACTTTGGTTCCTAGTGCAGCTCCGACATCTCCAACTTGTGGTCTTGAGGAGCTTCTTCGACAAGAAGATATCTTGCAAGGAAATAGCCTTTCCTTCGGCAAGTTGCTTGCTGAGAGCGCTACTAACCTCAAGATCATTGCGCTTGTAAGTTTCATTTGCCTTTTGCATTTTATATGAGTATCCCGCTATAGCCCCCGAGGATTTAGACGAAAAACCATAGGTCTTTGCATCTGAATGCTCTAAGAGTGACTAAGCTAGAAAATCTCTCACTGTATCCCCCAAGTATTTAGTTTGAATGAGTTATTCCGACTAGATACTTTCAGAGTAGCATACATAGTGTTTGTAAATTTCAATACTGTAGCTCCCCAATTCTCTAGTTGTAACTAAATTAGTTCTGACTAGATACTTAAAGAAAGACTAAGCATATGACTGAGTTTAAAAACTTTATACTGTAGCCCCAAGCTTCTAGTGGAAAACTGAATCAGTTCCGACTAGATGCTTAAAGAAGTACTAAGCATATTGCCAAGTGAAAAAACTCTCACTATAGCCCCCAAGCCTCTAGGTGGATAGTTATCCGGCTAGATGCTCCAAGTAGACTAAACAGGTTTAATTTTCTTTTCACGGAATAAGAATGCTCGGAGAGGCGTGGCCAATGAGAAGTTCTAGAAGATGCGTGCGGACTTGGAAGCCGAAAAGGGTAAAACTGCCTTCTTGAAGGAACAAATCATCAAGAGCAAGAGTCTGTTTTTCCTTTCGTTTTTGTATTCCGGCTTGGTCTTGTGCCAACATTCTCTGAGTACTCATTGTGTACTATTCTTTCTCCGACTTGAATAAGCCATTGACAAGGCCAAGGATATTGTGGATCAATCCAAGCATATTCAGCAGCTGGATAGCAAAAACAAGATCCTTAAGCAGGAGAGGAAGGATATGTTGAAGATGCACGAGGACTCCATGAAAGTCTTGCAAGAGTCCGCCAACACGGAGATGAATCGCTTGAAGGAGGAGATCGCGATGCTGAAAGAGTAGAAGAAAGCTGCCTATGAGAAAAATTAGCGCAATCTCGAAGCATACAAGATCCTCCGACAAGAATGGGACTCCATGGCGGAAACTCTCCAGCAGGCTGAGATTAGCATCTTCAGTAAGTGATTCTCCGCCTTGTACTTCTGTAAGCTAGATACTTTGAACTTTTTGTGTTATGGAACTCATGCGTTCCTTTGTCGGAATTTGTAGCTCCTATTGGGTTGACCCAGTCGCCTCCTCCGCCAAAAGAATGCATGGTCCTTACCGACAACTTTATCAACACCGCCATCAAGCAGACCAAGGAGATAGCCAAGCCCCTCCAGATTAACATCAAAGCGGTGGATTCCGTGATGAAGTTCTTGGAGATCTTACGCCGAGCCCCCGAGCGTATTCTAAGATGGAAAGCTTCATGTACCCGGGTCGGCGCGAGGATGGCAATGTCAATGTTCAAGGCGCACTACGAGAACGCCGACATCGACACGGTGACCTCCGGTATCCCCGACGTAGACGATGATGGCCAAAAAATAAATCACAAAGCTATCTTGGCGTCGCTCGCGGGTTTTGATACCAGAGTCACCGAGTTGGTCGATCCTAACGTCTTCGTGCCCATGGAGACTATTAACAACGACAACCAAAGTTCCTCCGGGCCCCTCAACACCGCTGACTTCGAGGAGGATGACTCTCCTGCCGCTGACGATGCCACATCCAAGTCGCCTACGCCAGAGGAATGAAAAACAATATGTAATATTCGTTTCCTCTGGAATTTGTATGCGGAAAAAACTACTTGTTAACTTAAGGCAGAAAACAATGGTTGTTATTTCCTGCTACTCAAGAACTGGTTCCAGCATGTACATATTTTTTAAGCAAGTGCTGGCTTATCCGTTACTCTGGTTTTTATGCTTGACTCTTTGTGAGCCGGAAGACTCGTTGTTGGAACTATGCGCTCGAGCGATGATGCCCAATGGCACCGTCAATAACCTAAGCACAAAATCGCCAACAATAAGTGCCAAAAGTCACTACTCAAGAATCCACATAAAAACAACAAAGAATATGTAGACCAGAAAACTTAAGCTAACGCCCGTAGGCGGAATTTACACAAGTGCAATCACAAAAGTTGTGCATAAAGGTTTTATATGATCCAAAAATGAACACTAAAGGAGGTAAAAGACTCAGAAATATGAGTGAACCAGAGAGCTTTATTTTATTGATCATATAAGAGGTACACAATCGATAAAAAATGTTAAGTGTAGAAAGGACGTAGCTGTGCTATGTTCCATGGCCGATCAAGCTCCGGGTAGTCATCATCCCGGTCTCGTCGCTTACGCTTATGATCCTCATTGGGTCTATCCTTCAGTTCACGATTGTCAACGAGGTAGTAAGACCCATTGAGTAGCGCCTTGCTTATGATGAACGGTCCTTCCCATGGCGGGGATAATTTGTGTGACTTCTTCTGCTTAAGTCGGAGCACCAGGTCCCCCTCTTTAAAGGAGCGATGCCGAACGCGGCGACTATGGTAGCTGCATAGCTTCTGATGGTAGATGGCGGATCTTTGGCATGCCAATACGCGCTCTTCCTCAAGAAGATCCACATCTAGGCGTCTGGATTCTTCAGCGTCATCTTCGTCGTAGGCGTCATCTTCGTCGTAGGCGGCATGCCAATCGTGAAGGATGTCGGAAGGAAGGAAGGATGGCTTCTGCTCCATATACCATGAAGTAAGGGGTGTAGCCGGTGGATATTTTGGGTGTAGTTCGTAAACTCCACAGCACAGATGGTAATTCCTCCGCCTAGGCTCCAACTGATCTATGCAATGGTGCTTCTAGACGTGGCTTGATTCCCTGCAGAATTAATCCATTGGATCGCTCAACCTGACCATTGGACTATGGATGTGCCACAGATGCAAGGTCAAGTCGGATGCCCTTCTCCCAACAATAAGTTTCCACTTCTCCAAGTGACAAGTTTTTGTCGTTGTCGGTGATAATGCTATGTGGGAGACCAAATCTCACCACTACATCCCGGACAAACCTAAGGGCAGTTGCCCCATCGAGCTTTCTAATGGGTTTAGCTTCTATACATTTGGTGAATTTATCAACTGCTACTAGCAGATGCGTAAACCCACATGGTGCCGTCTACAATGGACCAACCATGTCTAGCCCCCATACGGCAAACGGCCAAGTTATTGGTATTGTTTGCAATTCTTCAGTAGGAACATGTGGTTGTCGGGCATAATACTGGCATCCCATGCATGTCTCAACTAGATTGTCGGTGTCCGCCTTCGCGGTCAGCCAGTAGAATCCTTGCTGGTAGGCTTTAGCTACCAACGATCGAGGAGCGGCGTGATGCCCGCAATCTTCGAGATGGATTTCGCTGAGGATTTCAATACCTTCTTGCTAGAAACACACTTAACGTATACACCAGTGGTGCTTCTTTTGTAGAGATATCCATTGATTATGGTATAGCCCTTTGCTCGACGTACTATTTGCCGTCTTTCGACTTTGTCGTCGGGCAAAGTTCCGTGTACGAGATATTCCATGAACGGTTTTTTCCAAGCCGGAGGGACATTTGTCACCATGTGAACAAAAGAGTCAACTCTGTCTGGGTTGTCCACATCAGCCCCCTTCACTAATGGTGTCCGTAGATGTTCCAAGAAAACGCCAGGCAGAATTCGTTTGCGCCCTGGTCCAAGCTTAGACAGCAGATCAGCCGCCTTGTTTTGCTCCCTAGGTACATACTTGACCTCGTAGCCCAAGAATCTCTTGGCTATCTCTTCCACTTCGTCTCGATATGCCGCCATCATAGGGTTTCGCGTGTTCCAGGTGCCAGCCACCTGCTGGGCAACCAAGTCGGAATCTCGACTGCAAACTATGCGCTTGATGTCAATATTCTTGGCTACGCGTAGTCCATGAATGAGTGCTTCATACTCCGCCATGTTGTTCGTAGACTCAAAGTGGATCTGAAGAACATAGTGTAGCTTGTCCCCAGTTGGTGACTGTAGCAGTACACCAGCCCCCGATTCGTTGAGTAGCTTTGATCCTTCAAAGTGCATCACCCAATATTTTGGCTCTGGCATTGGGGTAGCATCTGGAATCTCCGTCCAGTCTGCGATAAAATCCGCCAAGGCTTGTGACTTAATAGCGTCGCGTCTCTGGTAGGTGATCTCGAAGGCGGCAAGTTCGATTCCCCACTTCGCGACCCTACCTGTAGCGTCGCTGTTGTTGATAATGTCGCGCAGTGGAGTCTTTCTCACCACTGTGATAGGGTGCTCCTGGAAGTAGTGCCTCAGCTTCCGAGAAGCGAGGAACACTCCGTAAGCTATATTTTGGTAGTGCGGGTAACGCTTCTTGGACTCCGTCAAGACCTCACTTACATAATAAACTGGTCATCACTACTAGAGAAAAGCTTATGCGAGGCGCACCTAAAAGCTTATGCGAGGCGCATATCATATGCGCCTCTACCTTTGAGCGTCGGCTATTTTTTATGCGAGGCGCATATGATATGCGCCTCCTATACTTCACATATGCGAGGCGCATATCGATATGCATATGTGAATTATAGGAGGCGCATATCGATATGCGCCTCGCATATGTGAAGTATAGGAGGCACATATAATATGCGCCTCGCATATGTTTCACAATGCGCCTCGTATATTTATAGTATATGCGCCTCCTATAGTGTCCTATATGCGCCTCTGGTAATATTTTTGAAATTCAAGTTTTACAGACCACTATAAATAATAATATACAGATATTCAAATATACAATATAGTCCAGAATACAGTATAAAGAGCACATAATTTTTCAGAAACTTGCAATTTGCCAAAGCATAATAGAACCAACATGAATACAATACATTACACATCAATCATGACATACAAGTTCATACATCAAGTGTTTGTGCCACAAGTTCACACCTCCGAGTACAAGTTCACAATCACATTACACCTCCGATTACAAGTTCACAATCACATTACAACTCCAACGACGTAGCTCTACCTAGATGAAGTAGAACACATAACCTACCATGAATAGCAACAAGGTGGTGATCACGAGGAAGTTCCTCCACTTCTTCCTTCCATACCTCCTCCACTTCTCTTCCGCCACCTCTCTACTCTCATAGCCTTGGTAGTTGTTGCCCGAGAAGTTGTTCACTTGCTTCTGGCAGTCTTTCCACTCCTCGTACACACCTGGAACCCGACCGATGTACACGACATAACACCTCCTCGCCATCTCCTACACATAATAAAGATGATATTACTTCTGTCAGTGGAAAGCAATAGCTAGCAGTTCACAAGATAGAATCATGCATATATATGTCAGTGGAAAGCAGTGCCCATAATTGCCATCACCACCATCCTAAACACACAGAAAAAAATGCAGCAGCATCAAGGAAAAGATTTTATGCTAGTGTGTAGCATAGGGCATGAAACTGGGCAGAATCAAACTTGAGAAGAGTATAAATAATAGCTGAAAAATCATATAACCAAGAGAACTCTATACATGGAAGAATTGGGTATAACAAATAATAGCTCAAAAAATATATTAGTAATACCTATAAATGGGTATATGTAGTGATTGCTGCTTATATATGTGGTGCTACAATTATTCAGCAATTGAAAAAAAATCTTGCCAAAGGAAATCAACATTCATCCACTTAACATGTTATCAATGTTTCTAAAATCTCAGATGCCAACTAAGCAAGAGAGTAATCCAGCTACACACAATAACTAAATAGTCAGAGAACTTTCAGATCCTATAGTGAACATTGCAAGCGTGAAGAATTTTCAATGAAAGATTTATGATCCTAAAGTGAAATGTTTTTCAACATTGAGCAAGAAAGTTACACTCAAAACCAATTGAATCAGAATAAAAGAGTGCATGCATTGAACAAACAGTAGCAATGTAGAGTTCCCAAGCAACCACATAGCAGTACATAGCATGTCATCTGCAATTAATAAGTATTTTCAGCAAACTATTGAGTAAGGGAACACCACACACATAAAATGGAAAGCAAGACAACCTTTCGGCTGCTTCAAGATGCTCGTTGACAGCCTCCTGAATCTGTACTGGACATGTGCTCAAATGTCAATCTCGACCTGCTGCAGCTCCTCCCGCTACTTTTGCAAGCTGAGACCACTGCTCCCAACAATGGTGATGGAGCAGAAGTCCACCCGTCTCGTCCTGCACCAAGAACCACTTGAATTGTATTCCCGGCCAGAGGAAAAGGCTAAAATATATAGTGCCACTGCTACATATATATGCAATGCTATTGCTGCTCATACATGTAGTGCTACTAGCATTCAACAATTCAAAAACTTAATCTTGCCAAAGAATCAGATTTTAGCCAACATAAGAAAAAAGCCGCTGATCAATTTGATTGAACGAATAAAATAATGTAAAGTGCCAAATATGTGTACCAACAAATTTACATGACAGGTTTCCAATGATTTGAACAGAAAGAATGGAGAACAAAGACGAAAGAATATGCCTTTCTGATAAAATAAGGCATGTATGCATCAAGAATATTTGATTATGATATTGAATCAATGCAAAAGCAGAGAAGCTCATTACTTCTTCCTTGGTTGCTAGCTAGTATTGGCCATGTATCTACCTACCTAGCAGCAGTGTATACGTATCTATAGATTCTGCAGGTACCAGCCGGCGAAACCACAAGCAAACGACACATGTCTATGTTTAGACCGAGACAACTACACCAACGCACAATCAGAGTAATAGGACTATTAACTAACACACACGACTGCAAGAGACCATCATATTCAGGGCACGAATATTAGGAGACGAAACACTAGATAGAAGTTGATGAACCGATTTAATAACAGAGAAAAAGAAGGCGGCAGACATGAGTCACCTAGCAGACATCGGTAGCCGTTCTCGTTGTCCCCTATGGTGTCTGAGTGGAGCAAGAGCAAATCGTCGGTTTTGAACCCTGGCCACCCGTCACCGCCACTGCCGCCTTGGACTACACCACCGTCCATCCTAATCTGCTATGGATTATTTCCGCCACACCCACTGTCACACACGTAGAGAAAGGGGAAAACGCAGCACCGTCAGCGACAGGAGAGGGAGCAGGACGTGAGATCGAGGGAGGACGCGGCGTCGTGCGTGCTCACCGGAGGCGTGTGGAGGCGGAGGCGGGGTCATGAGCGGCAGTAGCAGCAGCAGGTCGGCATCCTTGTCCTGGCGGCGGCAGCGCATCTGGAGGAGGAACCGGTCGCCGTCCTTGTCCAAGACGGGCACTTGAGGTAGGATCGTACCAGAGACGACGGCGGCGGGATTGGAGCGGGAGGTGGCTCGGCTGTGGCAGCAAGTGGTGGGGCTTGGGAGGCCAGAGAGAGACGCGGGGCTAGGTGGCCGGCGGCGGGATGGAGAAAGGGGATCGAAGGAGGAGGATGGTACTTCATTTTATCTGTGTCCCACCCATTCTAGTACTATAGAAGGCGCATATAGCAATATGCGCCTCGCATATGCGGCCACCTACCTCCGGCCGGGCCCGCAGGAGTTACTTGAGGCACATATGACCATATGCGCCTCGCATATTATCAAATATAGGAGGCGCATATAACCATATGCGCCTCGCATATTCGTGCACCTACCAACACGCGGGCCCACACAGATTATGCGAGGCACATTCTGCCCATATGCGCCTCGCCTATCTAATATATAGGAGGCGCATATGACTGGAATGCGCCTCGCATAATATGGGGCTGCTAGATTTAGTCCGTACAGGGATTATAGGAGGCGCATTCTTATCATATGTGCCTCGCCTATTTTTATACTAGAGGCGCATGGAGAAGGAGTGTGTCTCGCCTATTTTATAGGAGGCGCATATGGTCTAAATGTGCCTCGCATAAGCATGTCTCCTATAGCCTTTTCTCTAGTAGTGCATTGAACTCCGTACTCATCGCCCTGTTCCTTCCGCTCTACCACGATGACGATGCTGATTACCCGGTTGGTAGCCGCCATGTAGATTAACATGGGCTCTCCAGGCTCGGGTGCTGCAAGGATAGGCGCTGAGGAAAGTATCTCCTTGAGCTGCTTCAATGTTGCATCTGTCTCATCGGTCCACGTGAATTTGTCCGCCTTCTTCAGCAACTTGTACAGTGGCAGAGCCTTCTCTCCAAGTCGGCTGACAAACCGACTAACTACTGCAACGCAACCTGTTAGCCGTTGTATGTATTTTAGACATGTCCGACAATTTATGTTTAAGATGGCCTTGATTTTCTCTGGGTTGACCTTGATGCCACGCTGGGAAACGATAAAGCCCAACAATTTGCCGGCTGGAACCCCGAAGACGCACTTCTTAGGGTTAAGCATCATGTTGTATTTCCGGAGATTGTCAAAGGTTTCTTTTAAGTCGGAGATTAAGTCGTTTTACTTTTTAGACATCACCGCTATATCGTCCACATATGCGTGAACGTTTCGACCAATTTGATCGTCAAGGAAACGCGTACGTAGCACCTGCGTTTTTTATCCCAAAGGGAATAGTGACATAGCAGAACGTGTCGTAGGGTGTAGTGAACTAAGTGGCCACTTGGTCCGACTTCCTCATCTTGATCTGGTGGTATCCTGAGTATGCATCAAGAAAACACAAAAGCTCTGAGCTAGACGTCGAGTCAATGACTTGGTCAATGCGAGGCAAAGCAAACGGATCTTTGGTACATTCTTTGTTCAAGCCGGTGTAATCAACGCACATTCTTAATTATTTGGTTCCCTTTTTGGGGACAAGTACAGGATTGGCCACCCATCGGGTTGAAGGACTTCTCAGATAAAACTAGCCTTAAGTAACCTAGCTATCTCTTTGCCTATGGCGCGTCTCTTCTCGTTTCCAAAGTGTCGTAGAGGTTGTTTCACTAGTTTACATTTTGGATCAATATTCAAGATGTGCTCGGCAAGTTCCCTAGGTACACCTTTCATGTCGGCAGGTTTCCAGGCAAAGATGTCCCTATTCTCATAGAGGAACTCGACGAGCGCGCTTTCCTATTTAGGGTCCAGGTTCGTCCCAATGGCGGTGGTCTTGGAGGCATCGCCTACCACAAGTTCCACCGGCTTGGTCTCGATGGCGACCTTGAATGTTGGGTCGGAGTCAGAAATCTGTTTCTTCGACGCGGGCATCTCCGAGGCATCGACCTTGCTCTGGATCTCCTTGAATTCTTCGCTCTAGAGGACAGCTTCCGCAAAGGCTGCTTCTCCAATCTTGCAGTCCCTTGCCTTGGTAAAGCTTCCGGATACGGTGATGACACCGTTTGGTCCGGGTATCTTGAGCTTGTTGTAGACGAAGCATGGCTTGGCCATGAAGGTGTGGAAGATGTCGCGACCGAATATGACATGGTACACACTCTTGAAGGGGACCACCTCAAAGGTCATGCACTCTTGGCGGTAATTATTGACATCGCCAAAAGCGACCTGAAGTGTGATGCACCCAAGGGACCGAGCCTCCCGACCAGGAACTACACCATGGAAGATGGTGCTGGTCCGCCTTAGGTTTGCCTCCGTCAACTTCATCTTGTGCAGTGTATCCAGGTACATGATGTTGATGTTGCTTCCACTATCCACCATACATTTGGTGAACTCGTTGCCGTCAATCAGGGGGTTGATGATCATGGCGTATTGGTCCTCCGTAGGGATGAGGTCTGGGTGATCCTTCCATTGGGGAACTGGGGGTAGAGTGGTCATCAGTATCCTCATGGAGGTCTTCTGTTGTCGGATGGTGGGGGTGCCAAGGAAAGTGTGGAAAACTGTCGCCTTCTTCTCGAAGGGTTTTTTCCCTTGCCGTCGCTATTGGAGGCATGCTTGGGGTCAACGTCCTCATCCATGTCACTTGAATCCTTGGAGTCCTCCTCCTTCTATTTCCCCTTGCCCTTGCCTCGCGGTCTGTTCTTACGACTTTGCTTGTAGCCAGACTCCGGGTCCTCCTTAAGGTCATTGACGAACTTGCAGTGGCGATTGGTGTGGGTGACTTTGCCGTTGGCATCGAGGTGTACAAGGCACGGCATATCGCGGTACTCCTCGTAGGTTTTGGGAAAGCGGAGCACTGCCGAGGTAGTTTCACTGCCTCGCTGCTTCCCACAACCAGCTCCCCGTCCTCGGCCACGTTGTCCGCCATCACCTCGTCCTGCAAAGGTCATAGCGACCATGTGGGAGGTTTGCTTTTCTTTTGGCGGGTTCTTCCGCTTGGTGTTGCTGTTCATCCGAGCTTGAGTTGGAACGGCTATTGCCGGCAGGGAGCCGTGAGCATCGTCGTCGACAGCCGCGAACACATTGGCCAACTGAATCACCTGGTTCAGATCTAGCTGGTGATTGTCCTACAGGTGCTTCAGCTTATGTTGGAGCAACATGCCCCTTTCCAACCCATCGATGAAGGTGGCCATGGCAGTCTGAGCGTGCACTCCTGCGCAGGAATTCTTCATATCCAGCCAGCGAGAGAGGTAGGCGCGAGATGTCTCGTCTTTATCTTGCACGCATCGCTGTAGATCGCCAACAGTGCAGGGACGTTTGTACGTACCCTCGAAGTTCTTGGTGAACGCTTCTTGCATGTCCAACCAATTGCAGATGGATCTTTCCAGCAAGTCATCAATCCATTGGCGGGCCGTGCCTGCCAACATCAATGCGAGGTACTTGACGGCGACGTTGGGGTTACCCTCGGCGATTTCCACCGTGTTGTCGTAGTCCTGCAACCAAGTGGTTGGCTTGGCGGTGCTGTCATAGGGCTTGATGGTCTTGTTAATCCGGAAACCTTTGGGGTAAGTTGCGGACCATATCACAGGTCCAAAGGAACATGGTCCCAAGTATGGTCCTTCCCAGGCTTCGTGGATCTTGTCCAGACGCAAACGTGCATCGTATGGCTCCGGGCTTCTTTTCTTCTTCTTGCCATCAGGGGATGGGCTACATGAACGACGCGGGCCTCCTCCGCCATGGTGGCTGCTAGGTGGCGACGAAGGTGGAGGTGGCGGTGGGTTAGCCTTCTTGTTGTTACCTTCCTGCGACACCTCGCGCTTGTCGCGGTTGCTTGTCGGACGCGGAGGATCATGGCGCGACCTGCTCTTGTGTCCTTGGTTGCACTCTCCATCATGACGGGTCTGCTCCGCGTTGTCGCGGATGACGATGCCGCTCTGCCTTGGCGGGGGCATATCCGTACGACGGTCAGCCGTGGTATCTTCGTGATGTCGGGGGGAGCAGGGCGGTGGAGATGGGCGACGAGGTTGGGCCTTGCCTCCATGGTTGGAGGATATGGGGATAGCATCCTTCCTGTTGCGTGCATCCCTCCATCTTCGTTTTGACGAACCCGTCTGGGACCCGACATCAAGAGGAGATTTGTCCCTTGGCGGCTTATGCTGGCTAGACTGGCAAAACGCTGGGTCAGACTCAAGCCTCTGAGAGGTGGCCTTTTCCTGCTGTTTCACCGCCTTGGCCACTAGGTCATAGACCTGGTTCACCGCTTCGGGTGATCTATCCTGCTCCATAAGGGTCTTGGCAACGGCGAGGTTGATGAGAGGAGTGGGCATCATCTGCCTGCCTTCACTATCAATGTATGGCTTAGCCTGTGCCGGCTTCGAGGGAGCCCATCCTAGGCTTTGCCATACAACAGGATCGTTGATGACGCGAGCCGGAGCTTTTTTAGCCTTCTGCTGTTGCAACAGAGTCTTGTACTCAGCATCCATTGCTCTAGCTTTCTCTATTGATTTCTGCATGTTGGCCATATCTCGATCTAGCTTTACACCTTGCTCCGCGATGGCCTGCGCTTCCTCCAACAGCTGCTGGCGCTTCTCGTCAAGCTGGACTACATTGCGAATATGAGCCACGGTCATAGGCTCAACGAGGATATTGCCGCACCTCACTCTATCAGCGGGAGTGACTTGGGCGGCAGTAGACGTAGATGCCGGAGGCGGCGGCTTTGTGGTGTTGTTGTTGCTCGGACCGGTGCCGAGTTCCTATGGCTGCTGCACTGGGTTAGGCGGAGTGGCATGACCTTTGCATGATCATTGTCGGCAGCAACAGGTGGTCCCTTCCCTTTGTCCAGCGTTGTAGGTGTTGCTCGTCCGGGCTGATGTTCATCCATCGCCGTCCCAATGGTGACGAACACCTCTCGGGACGTGACGACATTGTTGGCCTTCTCGTCGCGTTTGTAATCCTCCTCCATCTCTTGCATGGTGGAGTCTAGCTCCTATGTACTGAAGTCTATCTCCTCAGAATCCGTGCTGATGTCGGTGTAGAGCGCATCAAGCATGGAGTCAGAGGGTGCTGTGGCTTCCTCGAGGGCGGGAGCTGGAGGTGCAACAACAGCGACGATGACTGGAGGTGGTGGCGCAGCTGCGGCGATGACGACCGAAGGCGGTGGCTGAGGCGGAGGGGCTCCGTCAAGGAGCACGAGGGCTGTCTGAGCTGCCTCCTCAGCCTCCGCGTAGTTGTTGACAGTGTTCACCATGCTTCCAAAGGTGAGGCGTCCTGAAGCCTGCTGCCGCCTTAGCATATGCCGGAGAAGCGTACCTTGGTCCATTCGTTGCACAAAGTGATACATAGCATCATCATTGGGGTAATGTGCCAGATCGGCCCGTATACGGAGCCACCTAGCAAGGTAATCGCGGGGGTTTTCGCCTTCTCTCTGAATGCAACGCGCCAGATCTAAGATGGTCACCACTCCGACGAACTTGGATCTCTGCTGTCCAGACGCACGGGCAAAGACGGCGGACTTGCAGTGATATTCCACCGTTATATCCTGCACAGGGGAGGTTGGGTGGGCCTTGAATTTTTTCGATCATTGCCGACAAACTCCAAGGAGAGATCCCACCTTGATCCTTCCGCGAACGTATCCTGCCCATAGGTGGTCTGTGCGGGTCTTGATGCTCCTCCAACTCCCAGGGAACTAGTGCCCGAGTCGGTTTCGCCGATGAAGAGGTGGATATCTCTGATGGGGACGATCGAGAATCGCGTAGGGTTCGTCTTTGCCGGGATCCAGAACTCGTCGGGAGGGACGATCAGAATGTTGCCGGAGAAGAGAATGCGAATATCTTGGTCCTCGCCCGCTGAAGAGACTGAAGCGCCTCTTGCCCCATGGTGGGCGCCAACTGTCGTGGTATTGCCGACGAGTACGCCATGGAGGGGTCCTCACAGTGCATGTTTAGAGACGTGGGGTAAGGCAAACAGTTGACGGGTACGAGGTTACACAGCTTACCCATGTTCAGATCCCACAATGGTGGCGGAATCCCACTCCTGCTATAAATCACTATAAGGGCAATACGCCGAGTTACAGGGATTGGTTCGCTGTGCGAGGTGACTAGAGAGTCTAAGTTATCGTTGCCCTAAAGGCTCCCATAGGACCGACTTATATAGTCGTCAGGTCCTAAGGTTACACGGAAAAGTCCTATCCGGACAGGTTACAGAGTTCTACACTACTTACATCTAGTCTAGCGTGTCTTGCACTCCAAGGCTCCGGGTACGTCGGTGACTCCTCTGTAGCCTTCCTTTATCCGGCATGGGTCTCCCTTCTGGATCCATCTAACTGGGCCGCCCAGCAGGCCATGGGCCATGCCACCAACTATGGGTCACCCGGGTTATCCGGATAAGAGACATGCTATGAGGATACCCATATAGCATATCCCCAACAAACGCACTTTGCATATTATACCAGTTGTGAATTGAATTTTCTGACAGTTCATTGAGCCATGATTGAGTTGTCTTCCTCAACATGAGTGGGAGATATCGGACTGCAACCAGGCTGTTTCCTCCTTTAGCGATGCAGCAGGCCTAGAAGAAATCCTGGAGCCAGGTATCTGGCCGAGCCGCGCCGTCGTAGGGCTGAATGTGTTCGGCAATACCAAAGTCAACCGGAAATTTGGTCTGACGTATGCGTGGTCCAAAGCACTTGGGTCCCACGTATACGTCCTCTTCCTCGTACCGCCGCACTTCTATGTTTGATTCAATGCGATGGCGAGCGTCGTTTGGCGAGAGAGATCTGCGCCTTGGAGGCTCGTGGCTTCTGCGCGGTGGAGTCGGATTTCTGCTTCTCCTCTCACCATTGCTGCCTCCACCCCTGCGGTTTCCATGGCTATGAAGTGATCCTTCATGGTCACTGCTGGGGGCGATGGTGGCCCTGGTGGATTATTTCCGGCTGGGTTACGTGGTGGTGGCGGTGGAGCCTCATTATGCTGAGTCTGATGCCTGTTTCTTCGGGCATCATCCCTACTTCATTCAGGACGATCCGGATCGTCTCTTCGTCCGACATTGCTAGCCGGATGGCTTGGTGGTGGCATCCTTAGCCGATCTTGCTCCTCTCGCTGGCGGCGTGTTTCCGGGTCTTCTCTATAGCGGTTGTTTTGCCGATGATGATCCTGATGAGGGACCATTGCCCTGATGGCGTCTTCAGACACAACCAGAATAACTTTTGCCCAGACTCGTGCCGGCCTGCGAGAGTGGTCGTTTGAGCTGGTTGTTCAATTCTCTTCTTCTCCATAGGACTGTAGCGTTGAGTCATATCCCTGCGAAGCCTTACGTCAGCGCTTTGGTCAGCGCCAGTGTGGCAAAACTCGGACTTTGAGGCCAGTTTTCCACTAAATGACGCAGCCGTTTTCTGCTGCTTTAATCCTTTGTCCAGCAACACGACGCACTATTGGACCTGCTGTGGAGACAGATTATTGGCGAGGATGGCTCGAGCTGCAGCATTTTCTAACGGCGTGCTGTAGACTCGGATCTTTTCTCCATCTTTTCCGTTAAATAGATCTTTGTGGATATCCGGATTCTTGTTTGGATGTCGCTTGAAATCTGACTGATATTTGGCAGGATCGTTGTCTAACAACTGTCTTATCTCGACGAGGCGCGCGGCCTCTTCAAGTAGAAACAAGCTGTGCTTTTCCAGGTCCTCAGCCCTTTTCTCCAGCGCTTTCGGTGTAAGATCTGAAGCCATTGGGATTGGAATCATGAGAGCATCTCTGTAAATTTCACGTGCACCCTTGGTGACAACGTGTCCATCCACTGGAGGGTCGGTCAGGGTGGTATTAATCGGATCTCCATCCTAATTCTCCATCTCGATCTCTTCATCAACTTTTTCTTCGTTGGTTTCCTCGACGTATGGCTCTGCCGGTGTCGGATTCTTGTTCTTGTTGTTCTTCTTCTTTGACCGCCTAGTAGCCTTAACGTGCGTACCAGTGGAAAAGATGGCTTTCGGTCTGATACTGGGGGATAAACTTCTAACGGTACTTTCCAACATGGTTGGCTTGTCGACCTCGGAGGAATCTCCGGTGTCCATATCATCCTGCGAGGTGTAGCTTTCATCCATGCTATCATATGGACTAGGAGGATTTTCCGGCTCACCTTGCGTTTGCTTGGAGACGTGCTCTTGTTCATACTCCTCGATCTCTTTGTCGAAATCTCGAAGTTCCTGCGACGTGATTGACTCCTGAGGGGAGCCAGGTGAGTCGGTGTTTTCTTCGATTGCGTCTAGAACCGAATCGCTACCAGCTCCAGCATCGACATAGTCAGATCCAGTGCTTATGTGGTACACGAAACAGTGCTTCTTCTTGTTCATGTTCTTGAGGTATTTGTGTAACTTGGTTTCCGCTTCAATGTCAGCATAGCTGGATCCGTAGCGGATAGGGATGGCACCCGCCGGGTTCGGGTCAGGGTCAAGGCCCCCCATAACCGCACCCGCCCCATTTTACCCGCCCCGCGACCCGCCCCGCCACCGGGTCTGGAAATCCACTAGACCCGCGACCCGGCCGTGTATGGGGACCCGATGGGTACCCGCAAAATCACAGGCGATGGTTCGATCTGGACGACGCTGGTGGTCGTTGGAGCTCCCTGGCGCGTGCTGGATATGGGGCTTTGCCGCTTCAGTGTGTCCTTGTAGCACCCCGGGTAAAATCTCTAGTAGAAAATCGATGTTGTTTATACTTTTTGCATCATCATGACATTAACATGCATTTTCTTGTCTAAAACTATTTTACTAAAAGCCTTATTTTGTTTTCTACATTAATCCCTTCCCTTTTATTTCAAAACAAAAACCCGATCGATCCGGATATTTAGCTTGTCTAAAATCTAATTGTAAAGTATTTTGTTTTAAATAATTAAGTAATAAAAACATTTTTTTAATCTAGAGGGAGGCAGCCCGCCAGGCCCAAAAGCCCGGCTAGCCAGTATACTACCCCCGAAAAAAAAAACTAGATCCCAAACCCTAATACCCGACCTACTCCTACCCATCCAGCCGCCACCACCCCATTTCCCCTCCCCGCCGCCAGGCACACAAACACACGCACCCCACCCCTCCCCCTCGGTCAACTACCAGCCCGGCCCCACTCCCTTGACACGCGACCCCGCTCCCACCTAACCTGTTCCCCGTCGTTCCTCCTCTGCCTCTTTTCCCTCCTCTCCCCGTGAGCGCCGCCGACCTTAGGCCCTCCCCCGCCAGCGCACCCTTGCGGCCCTTCCTCCCTCTCTGGCCGCGGTCCCCGCCTCCGAGCGCCGCCCGCACCCTCCCTAGCGAGCTTCTCTGCACCAACCACCGTCGCCACCATGAGGCACCCCGCGCCGAACAGACCTCTCTGCAAGATCCTCTCCGCTGCGGGCCATCGCACGCCTCCATCGCCGGGCCCCACCGCCGCCGTGTCCTTCCCCACCTCCCCTACCCGCGAGCCTCCCCGCGAAGCCCGTGCGCGCCTCCGCCACAGGCCTCCGTCGGCCCCTGTAGGCCTCGACCCTGTTCGCCTCCTCTGGCCGACCTCGCGCCCGCCGTCGCCCTCCCTTCCCCTAGCGAGCCTGCGCTCCGGTCGCAGCCCTGCTGCCCTGAGTACCTCTGGCCTCCCCTGCAGTGGCCATGGCTTCGCCCTCCACCGCCGGTAATGGGTGGCGCTGTTGTCCCATGCTCGTCTCCCGGCCCGGACGCATCCTTCTGGCAGGAGGCCCTACTGCCTTGTGCAAGTACACGGGATGTCTGCTTCTTTTCTTTTGGTCATGTACCTACCTCTGGACAACGCATGCCTTGGTGCTCGACGCCAAAACCAAGCGAAGCTGCTCATTTGGGGTTCATCGAAAGCCAAATTTTGCCTCGAGGAGTCTAACTCAAGTCCGTCTTCGACACCTGAACTCAGATCGCCAAGGTCGCCAACACGGAACTCCAAGTACTCCTACTCGGACATCGAGACCCCGAAGTCCCGATCCCGCCGAGACCGATCCCGAACCCCCAGAACCAAGTTCGTCGAGCCTCAATGTGTGACCCCTTCTTGAGCCCTATTTTATAAATTGTCATATAATATATCTTGATGCATATTAATTGTTCAAACTCGCATGCATATCATGTGGGTTTGGGGCTTTTATCGACACACCTAATAATTAAATATGGAGTCCATATGTGGGCTTTTCTAGTCTTCAATTGGCTTGTGTAGTGAACCGATGCCATGTTTCGACTTGTTAAGACAACATTTAAAATGTGGGGTATCTAGAACAACTATAACCATATACTTAATTGTCGGGACCCCGGTTCCGCTTAATGTGGCCTAGTTGCATCGCACATTTGCCATGTCATACATCATACATGCATCATGCCGATCTTTTGCCGTAGTATTAAATAGTGCATCCAGTGTTTCTTCTAGTGCTTTGCTTCTTCACGGGCTAGGCCGATGAGTTGATGCGAGTGTCGACCCGATCTTCAGATGAACCTTCGAAAAGGTTTCAGGCGAGCATTCTCCCCCTTTCTACCTATCTTACTTTTATAGTCTTTATTTCCTCCTGTTGATCTATTGCTATCTGTGATGCGATGCTCTAGTTTTTGTACCCGTGATATCCCTTGCAGCCATTAAATTGCCTTGGACACATCCTATTACCTGTTGTTTGGTAGATAGTCAGCCTTACGAGTCGTAGTTGCTTCCGCAGGTGTTGCGTTGCACCGTCGATGTTCCCCAGTTGTTGGAGTAATGCTGCATGTTTATTGTTGGAGATGATTATAACTTTAATTACTGTTTAATATCTAAAATTGAAGTAGGTAAATAATGCAGAGGCACAGGTGGGCAATAGATGTTATTTGGTTTTTAACCGTCCACTTGTATCCCGTAGGACCCCGAGTACTTGATACATGTTATTTGAACATTCGCACTATCCGTATGTGGGACCATGAATCCCCCTAGCCAGAGCTTGAGTCATATTTATTTCTTGGGGCCACAAAGTAGTTTGGGGCTTTATTACTATCATGTACTTATGCCATGCTTTACTCCTTTATTTTTGATTGCGCGTGGAGCGCCTGTACTATTTTGGAACCCCGTGCCACGTTTTCGCGGTATCGACAAGCCCAGTCAGACTTTCGGGTTCCCAGTTGTTTTACAGCCGTCGTCACAAACCTCTGGTCCGTCTCGGAGCCGGCCAACTTCGTCGCGGGTAGCTTGGTGGGGTGGCCCCTGAAATTTATATGAATCTTGCAATTGCTCTGTCGTGATGCCTCGTTGGGTTTTTATTTGGTTTTTCCCGAGGTTGATCGTGCGTGTGTTGCTATTTGTGCCCCCTGTAGGGTAAAACTTTCTAAAAGTCGTGTCCGCGGTTATGGACGACTTGGAGCACAGTATCTCGATCATAGACAACTATAACTAAAGTAGTGCTATAAATTTGACTTTATAATGACTAGTAATCAGCTTCACTATAATGGAATGGCTAAATAAAAGTGCCAACAATTGCTGGTTTGGGTTGTCACCTGTTACCATTGTATCTGACTAGTAAGTATTGCAGCTACAACGGAATGGCTAAATAAAAGTACCAACAACTGCTGGGTTTTGGGATGCCTCATGCTATATGTATCTGACTAGTAAGTACTACAACTACAACGGAATGGTTAACTAAAACTGCCCACTACTTATTATATCAGGATGACTCATGCTATCTATATCTGACTAGTAATTGCCACAACTATAACGGAATGAATAAAACTGCCAACTGTGTGAGTTCCTCGGTTGACTTCCTTGTTTGGTCTCAAGGGGGAAATACCAGGATGGGTATGCTTGGTGATAGTTTCAGGCTGGATCCGCATAGGTCTTTCTTATCCATATCTGATAGCCGCCAGTTGTATTGAGTCTCTATAGGTTATTTAGTGCATGCTGCGCTTCCGCCTCAGTCCACCATACCTATGTAGGCGAGGACCGCCGAATTCTAGTCTCGCCGTGTACTGGCCTCAGTACTGACCGCTCTCTTTTTTTCCTTTGCCCTTTGTCGGCACCCCTTTTGTTTAAGCAGGTTTTGAGATCGATGTCGTTAGCATGGTTACCCTTCCGGCTTGGCCTGTGCAAGGTTATAGACGCCATTGGTTATTCTTCAGGGATCTTAGATCAATTTGCATCTTGTCCGTACTCGGACGCTGTATCGTTTTCAAGGTGATTTGGATCTTTGTACTGTATATTGTATTCTTGACTCATGGAGTCGTTGTTGTATATATCTGTCATGTGGGTTCCATCATGGACTATTGTGTAATGGTATTACTTCGTTTTCCACCCGCACGAAAGTGCCTGGTGGGCACCTTTGAATCGTTTCTATGCGGGTTTGGCGGGAATCGCTAAAACTTGCATAGGGGTGATTCTGAGGGTGTTACAGGTGGTATCAGAGCTCAGTAGTTATGATACCCCACTGGTCCAGCCTGTAGGATAACCTAGCTAACGGACGTCATAGAGTGTCAAAACTATTTTGGAAAATCGGTTGGGTAGATCTGATTAGGTCTGCTTTTACTTCTTACCCCTCTGCTATTCTCCTCTTATCTCGACGTGTTTTGAATCTGCTCTCTTATCTTTCCTTCGAGTATAGGATTTCTCTTGGTTGGGTTTCCGTCGTACCTTTAGGGTTTCGCTTCCATCCTCTTGTAACAGTGCTTCAACATCCGACATTCATGCTATCTGATGAATCTTTCATCTGTTGTACCTTTCAGTGGACCAAAAATTCACTAAAAAATTTCTTTCCATCCTCCGGTGTTTTCCGATACGATGAAGTCATCTACATCAGATCTGATGAGAATCTCCATCCCTCCTTAGTTTCCGAACCTTTCTTGTTGAGATCTTTAGTCCGATTCCGAGAGTTGGTTGCTTAATTCTCCTATTCATGTGCAGAGTAATGCTTTGGGTGCGTGGTGGACTGATCACCATCCGACAACTCTTATCATTTTCTCTTGTGCATTGAAGCAGTGGATTAAGCAATTTTACTCCTTCCACAGAAGTTAGAGGTTGCCTTATCTTTTGATACCTCTACCTTCGTCCTTTGTTTCTCCGGAGTGTTCTCTCGATGGACATGAGCCCCGACCCTTGTTGGTGGTGTCGCCAATTTCAAGATGAAGAAGGAACCCTCGTTAGTGGTGTCGCAAGGATCTACACGAAGCGAGAAGATTCAGACCGTCGGTCTTCTTCCCCGTACCATGAGGCGGATCTCGAGGGCGAGATCCATTGTTAGTGGTGTCGAATTGTAGCACCCCGGGTAAAATCTCTAGTAGAAAATCGATGTTGTTTATACTTTTTGCATCATCATGACATTAGCATGCATTTTTTGTCTAAAACTATTTTACTAAAAGCCTTATTTTGTTTTCTACATTAATCCCTTCCCTTTTATTTCAAAACAAAAACCCGATCGATCCGGATATTTAGCTTGTCTAAAATCTAATTGTAAAGTATTTTGTTTTAAATAATTAAGTAATAAAAACCTTTTTTTAATCTAGAGGGAGGCAGCCCGCCAGGCCCAAAAGCCCGGCTAGCCAGCCTACTACCCCCCAAAAAAAAACCTAGATCCCAAACCCTAATACCTGACCTACTCCTACCCATCCAGCCGCCACCACCCCATTTCCCCTCCCCGCAGCCAGGCACACAAACACAAACACACGCACCCCACCCCTCCCCCTCGGTCAACTGCCAGCCCGGCCCCACTCCCTTGACACGCGATCCCGCTCCCACCTACCATGTTCCCCGTCGTTCCTCCTCTGCCTCTTTTCCCTCCTCTCCCTGTGAGCGTCGCCGACCTCAGGCCCTCCCCCTGCCAGCACGCCCCTGCGGCCCTTCCTCCCTCTCTGGCCGCGGTCCTCGCCTCCGAGCGCCGCCCGCACCCTCCTTGTCGAGCTTCTCTGCACCAACCACCGTCGCCGCCATGAGGCACCCCGCGCCGAAGAGACCTCTCTGCAAGATCCTCTCCGCTGCGGGCCATCGCACGCCTCCATCGCCGGGCCCCACCGCCGCCGTGTCCTTCCCCACCTCCCCTACCCGCGAGCCTCCCCGCGAAGCCCGTGCGCGCCTCCGCCACAGGCCTCCGTCGGCCCCTGTAGGCCTCGACCCCGTTCGCCTCCTCTGGCCGACCTCGCGCCCGCCGTCGCCCTCCCTTCCCCTAGCGAGCCTGCGCTCCGGTCGCAGCCCTGCTGCCCTGAGTACCTCTGGCCTCCCCTGCAGTGGCCATGGCTTCGCCCTCCACCGCCGGTAACGGGTGGCGCTGTTGTCCCATGCTTGTCTCCCGGCCCGGACGCATCCTTCTGGCAGGAGGCCTCGCTGCCTTGTGCAAGTACACGGGATGTCTGCTTCTTTTCTTTTGGTCATGTACCTACCTCTGGACAACGCATGCCTTGGTGCTCGACGCCAAAACCAAGCGAAGCTGTTCGTTTGGGGTTCATCGAAAGCCAAATTTTGCCTCGAGGAGTCTAACTCAAGTCCGTCATCGACACCCGAACTCGGATCGCCAAGGTCGCCAACATGGAACTCCAAGTACTCCTACTCAGACATCGAGACCACGAAGTCCCGATCCCGCCGAGACCAATCCCGAACCCCCAGAACCAAGTTCGTCGAGCCCCAATGTGTGAACCCTTCTCGAGCCCTATTTTATAAATTATCATATAATATATCTTGTGCATATTAATTGTTCAAACTCGCATGCATATCATGTGGGTTGGGGGCTTTTATCGACACACCGAATACTTAAATATGGAGTCCATATGTGGGCTTTTCTAGTCTTCAATTGGCTCCATTTAAATTTGTGTAGTGAACCGATGCCATGTTTCGACTTGTTAAGACAACATTTAAATTGCGGGGTATCTAGAACAACTATAACCATATACTTAATTGTCGGGACCCCGGTTCCGCTTAATGTGGCCTAGTTGCATCGCACATTTGCCATGTCATACATCATACATGCATCATGCCGATCTTTTGCCGTAGTATTAAATAGTGCATCCGGTGTTTCTTCTAGTGCTTTGCTTCTTCACGGGCTAGGCCGATGAGTTGATGCGAGTGTTGACCCGATCTTCGGATGAACCTTCGAAAAGGTTTCAGGCGAACATTCTCCCCCTTTCTACCTATCTTACTTTTATAGTCTTTATTTCCTCCTGTTGATCTATTGCTATCTGTGATGCGATGCTCTAGTTTTCGTACCCGTGATATCCCTTGCAGCCATTAAATTGCCTTGGACACATCCTATTACCTGTTGTTTGGTAGATAGTCAGCCTTGCGAGTCGTAGTTGCTTCCGCAGGTGTTGCGTCGCGCCGTCGATGTTCCCCAGTGGTTGGAGTAATGCTGCATGTTTATTGTTGGAGATGATTATAACTTTAATTACCGTTTAATATCTAAAATTAAAGTAGGTAAATAATGCAGAGGCACAGGTGAGCAATAGATGTTATTTGGTTTTTAACCGTCCACTTGTGTCCCGTAGGACCCCGAGTACTTGATACCTGTTCTTTGAATATTCGCACTATCCGCATGTGGGACCATGAATCCCCCTAGCCACAGCTTGAGTCATATTTATTTCTTGGGGCCACAAAGTAGTTTGGGGCTTTATTACTATCATGTACTTATGCCATGCTTTACTGCTTTATTTTCGATTGTGCGTGGAGCGCCTGTACTGTTTTGGAACCCCGTGCCACGTTTTCACGGTATCGACAAGCCCAGTCACACTTTCGGGTTCCCAGTCGTTTACAGCCATCGTCACAAACCTCTGGGTCCGTCTCGGAGCCGGCCAACTTCGTCGCGGGTAGCTTGGTGGGGTGGCCCCCTGAAATTTATATGAATCTTGCAATTGCTCTGTCGTGATGCCTCGTTGGGTTTTTATTTGGTTTTTCCCGAGGTTGATCGTGTGTGTGTTGCTATTTGTGCCCCCCTGCAGGGTAAAACTTTCTGAAAGCCGTGTTCGCGGTTATGGACGACTTGGAGCACAGTATCTCGATCATAGACAACTATAACTAAAGTAGTGCTATAAATTTGACTTTATAATGACTAGTAATCAGCTTCACTATAATGGAATGGCTAAATAAAAGTGCCAACAATTGCTGGTTTGGGTTGTCACCTGTTACCATTGTATCTGACTAGTAAGTATTGCAACTACAACGGAATGGCTAAATAAAAGTACCAACAACTGCTGGGTTTTGGGATGCCTCATGCTATATGTATCTGACTAGTAAGTACTACAACTACAACGGAATGGTTAACTAAAACTGCCCACTGCTTATTATATCAGGATGACTCATGCTATCTATATCTGACTAGTAATTGCCGCAACTATAACGGAATGAATAAAACTACCAACTGTGTGAGTTCCTCGGTTGACTTCCTCGTTTGGTCTCGAGGGGGAAATACCAGGATGGGTATGCTTGGTGATAGTTTCAGGTTGGATCCGAATAGGTCTTTCTTATCCCTATCTGATAGCCTCCAATTGTATTGAGTCTCTATAGGTTTTTTAGTGCATGCTGCGCTGCCGCCTCAGTCCACCATACCTATGTAGGCGAGGACCGCCGAATTCTAGTCTCGCCGTGTACTGGCCTCAGTACTGACCGCTCTCTTTTTTTCCTTTGCCCTTTGTCGGCACCCCTTTTGTTTAAGCAGGTTTTGAGATCGACGTCGTTAGCAGGGTTACCCTTCCGGCTTGGCCTGGGCAGGGTTATGGACGCCATTGGTTATTCTTCAGGGCTCTTAGCTCAATTTGCATCTTGTCCGTACTCGGACGTTGTATCGTTTTCAAGATGATTTGGATCTTTGTACTTTATATTGTATTCTTGACTCATGGAGTCGTTGTTGTATATATCTGTTCTGTGGGTTCCATCGTGGACTATTGTGTAATGGTATTACTTCGTTTTCCACCCGCACGAAAGTGCCTGGTGGGCACCTTTGAATCGTTTCTATGCGGGTTTGGCGGGAATCGCTAAAACTTGCATAGGGGTGATTCTGAGGGTGTTACAGTACCCTCCAGGCAGCTGTGTCGATGAGGGCTCAGACGAGATCCCCTCGTCGAGCTCGAGCGGCCCAGCCTCCAAGGAGAAGGTGCTTTGGCGGCAGGCGCCGTAGGTGGTGGCGCTGGAATTGAGCGGCAGTGGTAGCACAGGGAGGTGCGGCGGCGTGGCAAGATAAGGTGCGGGCGAGCGATGGCGGCGCAAGAGAAGGTGCGGGAGTGCGGCGGCGGTGCAGCGACCTCGCGTGGAAGGAGATGAACGGGGGTAGGTGGGGAATAAGATGGGTTGGTTAGATGCATGTGGAACCTTGATGGCGGCCGTTGGCGCCGCGATGGAGGGCGCCAGATGCAGGAGGGGGACCACGATACGGGAGCGGGACTGCGGGAAGGCAGTGGAAGCGCGCGATCGTGGCCTTGCGGGGGTCGGGGTATCAGCAGGAACGGGAGGAGTGGCTGAGCGGAGAGTTTAGGGTTTCCTCTCTGCACACTTACATGTGGGGTCCCCATGTCATGGAGGGTATGTGGGTATACTAGTCTGGGTCTGGCACCTCCATACCCGCCTCCGCCAGACCTGATGCGTATGAGATTTTACCAATAATTAGACCCGTGGGTATTATTTTTTACCAGACCCTCCCCATTTATAGCGGGGCCCCATCGGGTTAGCGGGTATGGGGTACCCATTGCCATCCCTAGTAGCGGATGTACTCCTCGTCTATGTATCCGATCTCGCTGGAGAGATCAGATCTAGATTCTTTTTCCACCTCTTCTTCCACTACAGGAGTGGGATGGGTGGGTTTGATTTTCTCTGGGACCCTAAACTCTTCCGCCTCTATGGACAAAGTAGATCCGGATTTTTCATCCGCCATGGTCATCACCTTAAGGGTGGGTTGGGCGGGTTCAGCAAAACCGAGATAAATATCGATCTCGCCGATTGACATGATCGTGTAGGTTGTCATGGGTTTCGAAGATGGAATCCAAGTCTCGTCGAGGAGGACGAGAGGGTCATCACTGGCATAGACCATGCGACCCATGGCTATTGTTTTGCCAATTCCTGCACGCGCAGATTCCGCCTGGAACGATGCTCCAAAGGTCACCAGCCCCACGGTGGGCACCAACTGTCGTCGGATTGTCGACAGTTACGCCATAGGGGGTCCTAGTGCCGTTGTAAGGATGGGGTGTGAAACGTCGGATGTTCCAGGAGCGGTGAGCACAAGTTTACCCAGGTTCATATCCGACTGCGTTGATCGGATCCTACTCCTTCTAGCAACCTAGTAATATATCAGTGTAAGTCGGATGTAACAGCGGATTACAAGATAGGTTCGCCTGTGTGAGTTGGTTGTGGTGTTACGATTGATTGGTTGCCCTAAAGGCTCCCATAGGGCCAGTTTATATAGTCACATGGGCCTAGGGTTACAGGAGAGACCTATCCGGCTATGTTACAGAGTCGGTAACTATGTACAGCTTGGACTACAAGTAATACTACAGGCCTAAGTCGGTAACTCTTCTGGGCCTTGTCGTAGACAAAACTGGCTCGTCCTCTTTCTCTAACTAGGACACCCGTGAAGCAAAGATCTAACCCGTTGGTGGGCCACCCTGGTCAGCGAGTCCTGTGGGTATACCCGGAAAGTATATCCCCAACACATGTTGCTAGATTGACCACCATTTGAGTACTACTTTCATTGGTTACCTCACATAGTCTTCTTGTTCATCAAATGGATGTTAAGACAATTTTAATAAATGGAGAGTTAGATGAGGAAATTTACATGGATCAACTAGATGATTTTGTAGTAAGTGGTCAAGAAGGAATGGTGTACAAATTGTTGGACTCTTTATATGGCCTTACACAAACCCCTAAGAAGTGGCATGACAAGTTTGAATGAACATAACTGATGCAGGATTTGTTGTGAATTAAGACGATAGGTGTGTGTACTATCGCCATGGTGGAGGCAAGGGACTCATCCTTTGTTTGTATGTCAATGACATACTGATTTTCGGAACCAACCTTAATGATATTAAGGAGCTTAAGGACATCTTATCTCAGGTCTACGAGTAGCTGATGTTATCCTGAACATCAAGTTGTTGAAATATGATGATGGTGGGATTATAGTGCTTCAATCTCACTATGTGGAAAAGGTCTTGAGTTGTTTCGGGTATAGCGATTGCATGTCTTGTGCAACACTGGATGTTGCTTCCAAAGAATCGAGGGACTGCTATAAATCAACTAAGATACTTTCAAATTATTGGTTCACTTATGTATTTAGCTAGCGCTACAAGGCCTAACATCGATTTTGTTGTAAGCAAAATCAGTCGATTTGTTTCAAATACGGGAGATGATCATTAGCATACCGTTGATAGAGTTATGCACTATCTAAAAGGCACTGCAAGCTATGGCATTCACTATACTGGGTATCCGATGGTACTGGAAGGTTATAGTGATTCAAATTGGAAATCTAATGCTGATAAGATAAATGCCACAAGTGGATATGTATTTACACTTGGTGGTTGCGCTATTTCTTGGAAGTCTTGCAAAAATACCATCTTAACAAGGTTAACTATGAAAGCAGAACTCACCACATTAGACGCAGCCGCTGTTGAGGAATAGTAGCTTTGTGAACTATTGATGGACTTACCTATGGTTGAAAAAACTAACACCAGCAATCCTAATGAACTATGATAATCAAAATGTAATTATTAAAGTGAACGGTTCTAAGGGTAATATGAATTCATCAAGACATTTGAAGAGGAGACTGATATTTGTCATAAAAAAGAGAAACTACGAAGTTATTGCGTTAGATTATATCCAAACATCTAAAAACCTGGCACATTCACAAAGGGACTATCACGTAATGTGATAGATAATGTGTCGAGGGAGATGGGTATGTGATCCACTATTTAAGCTGCCCACAATGGTAACCCAATCTATGTAATCAGAGTTCCCGTGAAGTAGAATTAAGAGACAAGTTGTTGGTCAATTAAGAGGAGAGTATCCTTAATTTTGTATAATACCACTTCATAAAGATGCAATACTCTTATGTTATGCATGGCATGATGATTTTATCTAAATGAGTAATGATTGTCTTATTTCTTAAGGAGAGATGTCGTCCTGTAGAAAATCTTTTAAAGAAAACACCTATATGAATTTGACTATTAAACATCATAGTTAATGAGAGTCGGTGTAGCACCCCAGGAAAACCCTAAATATAATCATGCTTGTTGTTTTATTTATATGCATCATCATGACATCATCACGCATGTTTTTGTCTATAAAATTATTTTAATAAAACCCTATTTTATGTTTGCTAAATATATTTCTTCCTCCTTTAAAATCTGTAACTTATTTTATTATTTTATTTTATCTGCTCAAACTATTTAAGAAAAAGGCTTTGTACAAATAAATAAAGTTACTTATTTAGGGGGTGGCAGCCAAACTGGTCCAATCATCCAGACCCAGCCGGCCACCACAACCCCACCTAACTAACCAAACCCTCTCACCCCAAGCACTAACCCTAGACTACACCACAACCCGCCAAACCATCCCAACACAACGCGTGCAGCAGACCCACCCCGCGGCAGCAACCCCCGCTCGCACGTGAAGCCCGGGCACGCCTCCCGCACGCACGAAAGCGTGCACAACAATTGAACCACTCGCGCGTGAGCTGACCGCCCTAATCATCCCGCGTACATGGCCTCCACCTACCTCTAACCCTACCCCATTGCGTGCACCCCCCCTCCGCTCCCAGTGTTCGCTTCCTCTCTACCTACCGCTACTCGACACCCCTCCCTCGTCTCTCCCACCAAATCCACCGCCGCCATGGGATCCCCTCCAGGTGTCCTCGCTTGTCGTTGCGTGGCACCCGCTTCACCGGACCCCTCCTCGCCTCCTTACCATCGTGAGCAAGCTCGGGCCATCTCGCCGCCCTTGCGCCTCTGTCATCTACCTCTGGAGGCACCGCCCGCCTCCGCCGTCTCGAACCCCCGTGGTGCCTCGTCTCCATCGTTGCTCTCTCCTCCCTACGCCGGTCGGCTGTGCCGCCTATCCGTCACCACCCTATCGCTGGACCTCGTGATGCGACTTATATCATTGTAGAGCTTTCGTTGGGAAACCCAAAGAGGAAGGTATGATGAGCACAGCAGTAAGTCTTCCCTCAGTATGAAACCAAGGTTATCGAGCCAGTAGGAGGAACGAAACGACCCCAAGGTGTTGCTAACAACTTGGATCCTCCACAACACAAACTCAAGACTTTTCCCCAACGAACAGTGAGGTTGTCAATCTCACCGTTTGCTGAAAACAAAAGATTAAACGTATGGTGTGGAAGGTAATGATTGCTTGCAGAAAATAAACAATAACAGTGGATGATGTACCAATGGTAAATATTGGACCGGGGTCCATAGTTCACTAGAGGTGTTCTTCTTAATATAAATAACATAACATGCTCGGTAAATAAATTATAGCGGGGCAATTGACAGGACTGAGCAAGGCATAATAATGCAATACGAGACATTCATGATCCTATGAGATTTGATTGGGCATTACAACAATATACATGTATCGCCATCCAACTGCATCTGTGGCTAGTAATCCACCTTCAGGTTATCATCCGAACCCCCTCTAGTATTAAGTTGCAAGCAACGGATAACTGCTTTAATCAAAGTGTATAAAGTAAACAATATAGTTGTTCCATGAACAAAAGATTGTTGTTTTCTCCCTAGTAGCAACAACACGTCTACAACCTTAGAGATTTCTCTCACTTTCCCAGATTCAATAGAGGAATGAACCCACTATCGAGCATAAATACTCCCTCTTGGAGTCACTAGCATCTACTTGGCCAAGATAGCTACTAGAAATGGAGAGCATGCAAGATCTCAAACAACACAGACATGATAGAATCATTAAGATAGAATCATTAATCAATATGACATAGTAATCTCAATATCCATTGGATCCCCGCAAACACAACATGCATGATTACAAATAGATGATCTTGATCATGAACGGAGCTCATAAGATAAGGACATGATAACACAAAGGAGTATAAACAACCATCTAGCTACTGTATGGACCCGTAGTCCAAGATGGAACTACTCATGCATCATATCGGAGGATGGCATGGTGATGAAGGAGGGCTCTGGGATGATCTCTCCCCTCCGGTAGGGTGCCGGGAAGAGCTTAAGATCCCCCCGATCAAGGGACGATAGTGGCGGCGGCTACGGACTGCTTCGTGGAGATCTGATCGGATACTCAGGGTTTTGTCATCGGGGCTTTATATAGGCGAAGAGGCGAGGAAGGAGGGAGGCCAGGGGGGCCACACCCTGCCTAGGCGCGGCCCAGGATGGGCCCTCCCGTTGTGGGTGTGTGGCCACCCTATGGCTCCCCTACGGTTGCCCTTTGGTCTCTGTGTTCTCCTCGGTGAAATATTGACTTTGGCTTTTGTCCCATCCAATTGCAAGACTATTTCCTTACTAGCTTTTCTGAACCCAAAAACAGCAGAAAACAGGCAACTAGCACCATGGAATCTTGTTAATAGGTTAGTCCCAGAAAATGTATGAAAATACCTCAAAGTGTAGACAAAGCATAGCAAAGTGGATACTAAACAGGCATGGAACATCAAAAATTATAGATACGTTTACGACATATCAAGCATCCCCAAGCTTAACTCTTGCTCGTCCTCGAGTAGGCAAGTGATAAAAATAATAATTTTTGAGGTGACATGCACCATCACGATCATGATCAAACCATTTGAAAGCATTGAAAGCTAGGATCAAAGTACTCTAAACATAAGCATGAAAAATGAAGTTCTAACAATAAGACATAGCAACTATGTTGCAACATGAAAGGATACAAACAAAGATTCATGAATAACAATGCATTGAGAGACGTTTGTTTGTTTCACATATAGAAAACATAGCATAGTGGCATTTAGCTTGTCCCTCATGGAGTAGCAAAACATAAATGCATAGGACACTTTCAAAGTTCATAAGGGTGACTAGATACAAATAGTTCAAGAAAAGGTAATATCAACATTATGAATCAATCAATAAGTTTTGGGACAATGCACATGGAACTAAGAATGACAACTATGCTCTCTTAATTGGTGACTAATGATAGAAGGTGGAGACTCAATATAAAAGTGGAAGAAATGCCCTTCAAAGGGAAGAGGGATTTCAAGTTTCATAAAGAGCTTCTAAAAATTATGGTACTTGTTAGCTTTCAGCTCTCATTTCCCCTATCATAAGCATCTTGAAGTGATTAAGGTTAAAGTGAACAAAATATGGAGTATATGCTTGACAAAGTATAAGTTGGCAATCTCATGTCCCTTTAGTACGAGGGTCGTTCCTCATGCTACTCAACTTTAGTTACCGGTAAGTTATTGTCATAGTAAGTACATGTGTATCATAAAGAACCACCAACGGGGTACCCCTTGCCCCATGACATAGGAGCTATCCCATATCAAAATGACATGGCAAGCAGACAATGAGCATCTCAACAATATTCTTATTTACCATGGGAAAATGATGCTTTTTTCTCCCTTTCCTCTTTTCTCATCTGTTTCTTTTTTTATAAGAAGAAAGCTTCATAGATTTCTCACTATGGTGTTGCTGCAAGTTTCCACCGTGATTAGGCATGGCTTAGGCTAGTGTCCCAGGCATTTCTCTAACACATATACATAACTCCATGGACTTACAAGATCCCCTTTTATTTCACACCGCAGACATCCATAAACAAATGAGCATGATATCAACTGGGTAGATATTTACTAGTGTTGAAAGCGTTCCCCATGACAGCACGGTTCTGCTAATTCCCAACTTATAAGTGCAAGCATATAAAACATAGATGACACAATGGTTCCAGTTTATTAGGGGCAAGAAAAATAAAGTGTGCCATAAAGTTTGTGAGAGCTTTAATCACTAATTTTCTCATAACAAGTTTAATTTGGAAGATAGATAAAACAGGAATATACTTGGATTGGTGTAACACACCATGCATAAGAATTTATAGTGGACACTTTGGAATAACTTGGTTTATTGGGAGTTGGATGCATGAGTAGAGCTTACTCAATACAAGTGAAGGCTAGCAAAATACAGGGAGGGACCAACTAAGAGAGCAATAATAGCTATAATCATGCAGAGCGACAAAACATTATCAATCAAAGCATAAATTGGTACCACAAGTCAAAAACAAAATGATCATATAGGCTAAGGTGACTGGTTCATAGTCATAATACGGTGTGAGCATGTGCCAAGTTAACCCAAACAAAGCATCAAAGGAGAATACTACAATACTATGCTTTTGTATGCTAAAACAACGTATGATTCTTGCAAGGCACATTAAGCAATCTCAATTGTTTGGAACAAGTCATGCTACAGCAATAATCACTAAGCATAAGGTCAAAACAACATCTAGCATGACATTTTAAAGTCTAGGCCACAGTCAAAACAAGCTCCCTCTTGTACCACTATAAGCACGAAACTTTCTACTCCTTTCCAACACCAATCAACTTATTTTAAACAACACAACAAAAGCGGGGGTCAAACTACTTTATTCAAGCAAAATAAGCAAATGAAAACCAAAAACTAAAACTAATACGCTCCAATAATAAAACAACAGTGCATGAAACAATAAAAACGAAGTGTCTATAAAGACCTGAGATTTTTATTAATAAAGAAGGGGATGCCTTGGGCATCCCCAAGCTTTGACGCTTGTACCTCTTGAATATTTATTGGGGTGACATGGGGTGGCATCCCAAAGCTTGAGATTTTGTTCATTCTTCATCTCATTACATCATTATTTCCTTACACCTGAAATTTTTTCCTTCATATAAAACTTCACACAATCTTCATTAGCAACATTAGTGCATTCAAAAGATAATAAACCTTTGGGGTTTAGTTTTAAAATAGAAAAACTTTCATTAAAAACACAAGCTACTATATAAATTCCTTCAAAAATCTCAATTTACCAAAGAGAACCAAAAATAAATTGATAAAGAGGCAAATGCAAATAATGGCAGAAATCTGTCAAAACAGACCAGCAGGTGAAAACCTATTTTTTAGAAGACCTTATGTTGCTCAAATAAAAAAGTGTTGGACTAAAGAAAGTTATCTAACAACCTGCAGGATTTATTCAGAAAATTACATCTCAATCCGACTTACAGAGATGTTTCACGAATTTTTACAGTGGAGCACAAACATCTGTTTCGGGACAGCACTTCCCCAAATCTTACTTCCCTCTCATTAGAGGTTATTCTTGGCCCAAAAATCAAACAAAAAGGATAAGGAGAGGTTATTACAGAAGTAATAACTTCCAAGACTCAAGAAAACTATTGGGTTATCTCCCAAGAAGTACTTTTCTTTAACGCCTTTAACTTAGGCACAAGAAGCAAGAATCAAGTATTTTCAAATGAAGAAGAATTAAGATCAATACTCGAAATTTCTTCAACTAGGAAAGGTATCTCATCCAAATGAGTTGTAGAGGACCCTCTCTCAGTACTCTTGGGTTCACTACTTTCATCAAACAGGTTTTTAGGAACAGTCCAATCAAAATTCTTTTCTAGGGCTTCATGCATTCCTACAAGTTTAAAAGGTATGAGTATTTTAATTTCCTCTCCATTGGGTTTGGTTTTATCTAACTTTTTTAATGTACCCATAACATCTACACATGATCCTAGCATATTAAAACGATCAAATACCTTTTTGGCTTCTTTAGCAACATCATTGAACTCCTTTAGCAAGGTTTCTAGAATAAAATCTCTCTTTTCAGTATCCTCCACTTATTTTAGTTTAAGAAATATTATTTGCATCATGGGGTTAAGGTTAACAAACCTAGCCTCCAACATGTGAACTAAAGAAGCTACAGCAATTTCATAATTAGGAGCAAGTTCTGCTAAGGATTTATCCTCGATATTCTCATGTTTGCTAATATGATTAAAGAATTCTTCAATATTTTCTTTCCCAATTATAGATCCACTACCTATTGAAAGGTATTTTAAGGTGAACTTAGGTATCAACATGGTGAGCTAGAACAAGGTGACAACTATAGGAAGAACTAATTTTTTGTGTTTTTGATAAGAAAAGGCAAACAAAACCAAACTAATTTTTTGGAATTTTTGATAAAAAGAAGCAAGCAAAACAAAGAAAAAGAAACTAAGCAAAACAACAAAAGTAAAGAGAAATATTGTGAAGGACTCCCCTTGTGAAGCCGTCCTTAACTCCCTGGCAACGGCGCTAGAAGAAGTCTGATGCGGCTCAGATCACTGTAGAGATTCATTGGGAAACCCGAAGAGGAAGGTATGATGAGCAAAGCAGTAAGTCTTCCCTCAGTATGAAACTAAGGTTATCGAACCAGTAGGAGGAAGGAAATGACCCCAAGGTGTTGCTAACAACTTGGAGCCTGCACAACACAAACTCAAGACTTTGCCCCAACAAATAGTGAGGTTGTCAATCTCACTGGTTTGGTGAAAACAAAGGATTAAACGTATGGTGTGGAAGGTAATGATTGCTTGCAGAAAGTAAACAGTAACAATGGATGATGTATCAATGGTAAATATTGGACCGGGGTCCACAGTTCACTAGAGGTGTTCTCCATAAGATAAATAACACAACATGCTGGGTAAAAAAATTACAGCAGGGCAATTGACAGGACTGAGCAAGGCATAATAATGCAATACTAGACATTCATGATCCTATGAGATTTGATTGGGCATTACAACAATATACATAGACCACCATCCAACTGCATCTATGACTAGTAATCCACCTTTAGGTTATCATCCGAACCCCCTCGAGTATTAAGTTGCAAACAACGGATAACTGTTTTAAGCAAAGTGTGTAAAGTAAACAATACAATTGTTCCATGAACAAAAGATTGTTGTTTTCTCCCTAGTAGCAATATCACATCTACAACCTTAGAGATTTCTATCACTTCCCTAGATTCAATAGAGGCATGAACCCAGTATCGAGCATAAATACTCCCTCTTGGAGTCACTAGCATCTACTTGGCCAACATAGCTACTAGAAACAGAGAGCATGCAAGATCTCAAATAACACAGACATGATAGAATCAATAAGATAAAATCATTAATCAGTCTGACATAGTAATCTCAATATCCATCGGATCCCCGCAAACACAACATGCATGATTATAAATAGATGATCTTGATCATGAACGGAGCACACAAGATCTAGACATGATAGCACAAAGGAGGAGCAACAACCATCTAGCTACTGTATGGACCCGTAGTCCAAGGTGGAACTACTCACGCATCATACCAGAGGCTAGCATGGTGATGAAGGAGGCCTCCGGTATGATCTCTCCCCTCCGGTGGGGTGCCGGGAAGAGCTTTAGATCCCCCCGATCTAGGGACGATTGTGTCGGCGGATACGAACTGTTTCATGGAGATCTGATCGGGTACTAAGGGTTTTGGCATCAGGGGATTTATATAGGCGAAAAGGCGAGGCAGGAGGGCAGCTAGGGGGCCCACACCCTGCCTATGTGCAGCCCAGGGTAGGCCGCACGTGGGGGGTGTGGCCACCCTGTGGCTCCCCTCCGGTCGCCCTTTGGTCTTTGTGTTCTCCTCGGTGAAATATTGACTTTGGCTTTTGTCCCTTCCAATTCCAAGAATATTTCCTTACTAGCTTTTATAAAACCAAAAACAGCAGAAAACAGGCAATTGGCACTGTGGCATCTTGTTAATAGGTTAGTCCCAGAAAATGTATAAAAATACCTCAAAGTGTAGACAAAGCATAGAAAAGTGGATACTAAACAAGCATGGAACATCAAAAATTATAGATACGTTTACGACGTATCACCTCGTAGCACCGCGCCTACCCACGTGTCCCCGACCAAGCCTCGCGCTCTCGCTGCGTCGTCGTTCCTCACCTCTGTATGCCCCACCACTGCACCACCTCGTGACCTCCTTCTGGCCTTGCCCACGCCAGGTCCCCGTCATTGGCCCGCTCACGCACCCTCCCTCCTCCTGCAAGCTCGACATCGCGCCATGGAGTCGACCTGTACTCCGTTCTTCTGTGACCATCCTCTACTGCGGCCATGAGTGCGAGCCACTGCTCCTCTCTTTCGGTCGTTCTGCACTTCTTGGTGTAGCGGTACTGTGTTATGGTAATAGTTGGCATTCTGGTGATGGTTTGGTGAAAGAAAAGTGGTGATGTTGTTAGTTGCATGTCGGTACCTAGATGGTGTCTATGCTAGAGCCATGTTCCATGCAAGGCTAAGTCCAGTACAACAAGATCTTCCCGTTGACAAGGCCACCGGTGCCGAGAAAAGTTCACCTTCAACAATCGAAGACGGAGACCCCAAGTTCTCTGTCATGGATCCAAGAGACCAAACCTGGAGGCACCCGAAGGACCACATACGAGAACCGCCCCATGGACAAGATCTACCACATAGATTCCAAAGACCGATCCCGTCGAACCCCGAGACCCCCGGTTTCGAACACCATGTGTGTCCCCTTTTTTGGAGACCCCTTTTTTATAATATATGACATATACTTGTTGCATGTCCATCGTTCATGATTACATACATACTTTGTTCGTGACTCACCTAATAATTAAATATGGAGGCTATATGGGGATATTCTAGTCTTATATTGGCTCCATTTAAATTTGTGTAGCAAACCGATGACATGTTTTTCCTTATTAATACAACGTATAAATTGCATGGTACCAAAATAACATGAACCTTCTAATTAATTGTCGGGATCCTGATTTCGTTTAATATTGCCTAATTGCATCGCACCTTTGCCATGTCATGCATCATGCAACATCATGTCCAATATTCTGCCATAGTATTAAATAGTGCATCCAATGTTTCTTCTAGTGTTTTTCTTCTTCACGGATTAGGCCGATGAGTTGATGCAATTGTTGACCCAAACTTCGTATAAACCTTTGGCAGTGTTTCCCAGGTGAGCAATCTCCCTCTTTCTACCTATTTTACATTTATAGTCTTTACTTCCTCCCGTTGATATGTTGCTATCTGTGTCGTGATGCTTTACTTTTTGTACCTATTATATTCCTTGCAGCCTATATTGCCTTGGACACCTCCTATTACCTTTTGTTTGATAGACAGTTGGACTTGCGAGTAGTAGTTGCTTGCTCAAGTGTTGCTTCGCGTCGTGGATGTTTCATCATTGTTGGGTGGTTGGCACATGCTTAATATTGGAGATAATCATGGATCTACTTATAGCTTTTTAAATTAAATTTTGGTGGTAGATATAACTAATGTAGAGGCACTGGTGGATAATAGTTTAATATTTGGTTTTTAACTGCCCCTTGTGTCCACCTAGGACCCGAGTTCTTAACACCGATTTCGAGATCGAGCGTGCTAACCACATGTGGGGTGTATGGGAATCCCCATGGGCTTACTACCTAGTTTTAAAGTGAACTAGAGGCCACAAACTAGTTTGGGGCGTTATTACTATTCTGTACTTATGCCATGCTTTACTGCTTTATTTACTATTGTTGTTTGCCAGAGCGTTTACTTACTGTATTGTTTATAAACCAATGTGGAATGTTTTCGCAGTATCGATAAGCCCAGACACACTTTCGGGTTCTTAGTCGTTTACAACCATTGACGCAAACCCTGGGTCCATCTCGGAACCGGCCAACTTTGTTGTGGGTAGTTTAGTGGGTGTCCCCCATGTACTTACTTTGGGTCTGGAAAACATCGTGTCCGAAACCCCACCAACATACTGTTGGATGTATGTTTCATGATATTGCACCTACCTGATCTGGCAACAAGGATGTATGTGCGTGTGGAAACTTTGGTGCACCCCTACAGGGTTAAATCTTTTCGAAAATCCGTGTCTGCGGTTATGGACGACTTGGAGCACAGTTTCTCGATCATAGACAAATTACACTAAAGAGTTACTGTTATAAATTGACTTGTACGAGATATGACTAGTAATTTGGATAACCATCATGGAATGAATGAATAAAACTGCTAATTGTGTGAGTTTACTCGGGATGACTTTCTTGTTTGGTCTCGAGAGGGAAATACCAGGATGGGTATGTTTGGTGATACTATCAGGTTGGTTCTGAACAGGTCTTCTTTATCCCTCTCTGATAGCCGATAGTTGTAACGAGTCTCTATGGGTTGTTTAGTGCATGTTTCGCTGCCGCTTTAGTCCACCATAACTATGTAGGCGAGAGCCGCCAAATTCTAAGACTCGTCGTGTACTGTCCTCAGTACTGACTGTGCCCTTTTTTTGCCCTTTGTCGGCACCCCTTTTATTTTGAAAGGTTTAAGTTTGACGACGTTAGCAAGGTTACCTTTCTGGCTTGGCCTGAGCAGGGTTATGGATGCCATTGGTTATTCTTCAGGGCTCTTAGCCCCATTTACATCTTATCTGTACTCAGATGTTGTATCATTTCAAGGTGATTTGGATCGTTCTAGTGTATATATGTATTCTTAACTCATTGAGTCGTTGTTGTAAATATATGTTTATGTGGGTTCCATCATGGACTATTCTGTAATGGTATTACTTTATTTTCCACCCATACGCAAGTGTCTGGTGGGCATCTTTGAATTGTTTCTATGTGATTTTGGCGGGAAACGCTGAAACTTGCATAGGCCGATTCGAGGGTGTTACAGTCGGGTTCGCTCTAGTAAAATCATGAAGGGCCACGGAGTATGACACATAAACTCCACCTGAGGGGAGGTTCTTCGTTGCCTAATATCAGTCAAGGCTTTATGTGAAACTAGATTCATAGCAAACTTGCAATTAAAGACATAGTCGACTATACAAGTTGCAATCTAGTATAGCATAAAGTCTAGGTGGAAGTTCAACTTAACAGTCTCCACTATAGTGCCGGTATAAAACAATGCGTTGAAACCATAGTCAAAAAAATTGTGCCTCTGGATCTGGTGGGGAATTGTTGGAATTTTTCCTAAAATAGGCCTAGCCCATTTATATTGCTGAAATCCTAAAGGCCCACTAGGCCATTCATGTAAGGCAAGAGGTGGGCTAAAAGTTTAGTACCCCATATTACTAGTTGAGTGAAAGTTCGACCAACTTATAAGATAAGCTATTCGACCACTTGTACGAGCTTGAGAAGAGAAGACATATACACACACGCTCCTCCTTGCTCGTCTTGCCATGCCACGCCTCGCAGGAATCTCGCCGAGCCGAGCTTTATTATACCACGCATGAATGAAAGATGAATAGTCTGCCTAGCAGATTTTTAACACGAACTTAGTGGAGAATGAATTCGAGTGGGGTTCATCCCCCGAATCCTCTTTTTGTCTCCTGGCGCAGCCCCCGTTCGTCTCCCTCTCTTGTGCCTATAAAAGACAGGTCGCTTCTCTCGGCAATATAACACAACATCAACTGCCTGCAGTTTTAGAGCTTCTAAGCAACCACCAAGTTCTTCCCATCCCGCCTTGCGGCGTGCACCGGGAGCCATGACACTAGGCCTCTAAGACCCCGTTGCTTTGAGTACTGTACGGGAGAAGGATGATAGTTTTTTGGGAGAAGTGTTGGGCCATGTAGAGATAAAACAAAACTTTTCCCCTCTAACGTGGTGATCCCAAGATCTAGCTGAGGTAGAAGACCATGAGGTTTACCACTAGACGCGCAGTTGCGGATTACTGATGAAGCGCGTCAGTTGATGCAGTGCAGTCCTTTGTGATCCGATCGTCCTGGTGCTGATCGTACATCACCTCTGCTAGTATCCACACGCACAAGGAGGAGCACCAGCGGCGAACTGCTAGGTTCTTTACGACGGCAGGACTGCTGTGGAGCTAGGGTTTCCAGCACATGGAATGACCTAACCGATCAACGATTAACCCTTCTGGGTTACTGTGCTCCACTATATATAGGAAGTGAACATGGACTCCTCATGTGGCCCATTCACTAACGCCCATATAACACTAGTCACCGTGAGTCCGACTCACTGACTCAGTCCTAATCCGGCTTGGGTCCAACCCAACCAGATTTCCGGTTCAGATCCAATCCGAACTTGCTCCCACTCTTAAATGTGTGACCCCGCAAGCTCATGGATACTTGGACACGATTGGAGTCCGACTCTCAATCGATCAGTCAGCAGCGGCTCCTAGCAGAACATGCCGACTCCCAAGTATCAAAGAGTCATGACGACTTTCCTTTCCAATGCGACTTACGTTCGAGTCCCTTTTGCCTCACGATATACCTTGTCAGAATATAGGCGAATATTTTTTCATCTCTTAAATAGTCTGACTCTCTTCTCGATCCGAGATAAGTGATTCACCCGACTAACTCTTAGTCGATCGCCTCGGTTAACACTTAACTAAGTCGTGCATGGCCATGCTCTCCGAATCATATCATCCGAGAGGGCCCAGAGAATATCTCTCCAAGTGGAGGGGCAAAATCCCATCTTGGTTATTCACATCACGCATCTTGATTCTCAGTCGACCCGAACTCTGCCTTTATAACTGCCCAGTTACGAATCAGCATTTGACAGAACCTAAGTCGGTGATCCTCAACTCGGACTATGCAACAATCTCAGGTCTAAGGATTACATTGATTGAGATGTACAAATGACAACTTGTTCGTTGTACCTCAATATGGGTCAATCCAACTCGCTAAACTCTTTAATCGAATCTGTGTAAGTCGGAATAGCATCACCGTGCCCATGACAAGTGGAACCGAGTCATCAAGCCAACTTTCACATTGGTCTAAGTTGTGTGCCCAGCACAACCTCAATGACCAAGGACATTTAGTACAAACAACATGAATGTATAGTTCCACAATCGAATCACATATTCAATTATATACATCAGATGCTCATACAAGGATAGCTTAATAACTTTATGAATACAATGGAAATATCATCATATATGATTGCCTCTAGGGCATATTCCCAACAAGAAGACATCTTCATCACGGACATTGCCGCAGACTCTGATGACTTCTTCCCCAATGACGACTTATTTCCGGATATCGACAACCTCTTCCACGACATGGGTGACAACTCCAACACCAACAACAATGATTTTGCAGCACCTCGTGCTGCACAGTAGGTTAATTATCTACTTCGGATTATACTTGAGATAATTGTTTTAGCAAACTTTTTAAACTTGTTGTCCACATACTGTTTGGTAAATTTCCTAACTAGTTTAATTTCCTTTATTTTAGTCATGTTTTATTCACTATTTACTTGGATGAAATCTTCTGTTAAATTGCTTATATTTTCAACAATAGACCTCCAAGGTCCATCCATGGCTGTACTCTTGGGATCAGCCACTACAAGATATTCAAGCTCAAATAGAATGTCGGTGTCGGCTTATTAGGTGGTTGTGATGCTCCTGGTGCAATGAATCTTTTTTTCGAAATGGAGGGTGCGACACCCGGCCTCTGCATCAAAAAGATGCATACGGCCTTTATTGTTTTTTATTGAACGATAAACAAAGAAACAACAAAGAACATACATCACCAAACCCGAAGCCACCATACAACACCTACAAACTCGACAATGGAGAAAATTCGTGTCAACGGGGCCGCTTTGTGCCTGGAAAGACTATGAAGACACTCCACCAGCTAGGAACCATGAACAATTGCATACCCAGAAGCGCCCTCTAGGCAATACGAGAGCGTACATCCGTATTAGCTAACTCTTAGCGAGCACCTTGTGTGCATGCCACAGAAGCCGTCACCGCCATCGAACCTCTGAGCAGTCTTCACGGTTAAGATCCGCATGAACTTTGCCGGTCCTGCCGCCGACGCCACCACAACGCCAAAATGCACCTCCACCCTGCGCGAGGACATTAGCATGCCTGCCACCGAGACCCCGTCGCACCATGCAACCGAGACTCACTGCACCACGAAAAGACCTGCTCCAGGCATCTCGAGCTCCAAAACAATGCCCTCAAGAGGGTGAATGACACCGAAGTGCCATCATCGACCGATCCAGGACATCTCAGATCTAAGGTTTCCCCGGAGCCTTAGGCATGAGGCGAAATTCGTAGCAACAATGCCCTCATCAAGGTAAACGACGTCCGAGAACACTGCCATCGTCGGCTCCGAACCGGAGCCCGGATTTCACCGGCCAACCGCCTCGCTCCAACCCGCCCGCCGTAGCCAAGGGCCAAGCCACGGGAGAGGAAGGCCGACACCGCCATCCGCCTTCGATCTGCCGGAGAAGAGGCCGCCATCCACCGCACCATGAGGCCCGGCAACGCCACGTCCTTGGCCTTTAGCCAGCCGGCTTCGACAGAGAGAGGCAAGGAGGCGAGGGAGTCCCTGTCGCCACCGGTGCCGGCTAGGATTTGCCCAGCTGCACCCTCTGGCGGCGGCAGGAATGGAGGAGGGGAGATAGGCGGCGACGGTAGGGTTTCCCCTCGGTAGCCAGGCAGGGGCGACGTGAGGGGGTTTCCGTTCCGTGAGGCGTGATACTGTAACCCGGGCCTCCAAAATCCAGATTTTCAAGAGGGAGGATTTCACTTCCCATGCCTCTGCACCAACTAGGGATGTACACAACCATTAATTATGAGTACCAGGACTTTTAAACTTGGTTAAACATCAAACCTAATTCTCAAGATAAATTGCACGAGTATCAGGATAGTCTGGTCCTTAAATATAAATAGGAACCTAAATTAGCATCCGCGAGGATTTGAACCCAGATGTTAGATTAGTGCACGAGGTCGGCCTGGTTAGCTCGCCACAGCCATGAGCTTGCCAATGCCGATTTACACCGAGATTATAGAAGGAGGCCTCCATGGATAAATTGCTAGGCAGGATGGTAAAAGATAGCAAAGTATGAGCTTAGCACGGTTAGAGAGACTCGAGGTGCTAGCTGGTGCGGTGGGCGCGAGGAGGATCGAGCCATCGACTGATATGCCCGCTGATATGCCCGGGGATGCACGAGGGAGGTGAAGGATAAGCCAGGGTCATGGCGTGTGGGGGCTCGTGAGAGAAAATGAGAAAGAAGTAGAAAATGGATAGGTGCCATATGCTCCCACATCCACCTTAGCTCCATGTCCACATGTGCTGCCAAAGTGAGCCCCACATGCCAAAACTGACATCAATACTTTCAAACGTCTATGAGAACAATCTGTTACCTGTGCCTTAAACTTTAGTAGCTTGTTCAAAAAAAATTATTGAAAAATTGTTCAAAAAAAACTTTAGTAGCTTGACTTTTTAAAAAAAAAGCCTTAAGCTCTATGAAAAAGGAAGTACTTCCTCCGTTTTAAAATATAAGATGTTTTAGATTTGTGAATAGAATTTTTTAGTATTTAGATTTATTCTAAACCTGAGTGAACCTAGATAAATAAAAGTCTAGATACATTTATCTTATAAAGCTAAAACGTCTTATATTTTAAAATGGAGGGAGTATTTTCTTTGGGGTCGTACATATATCCTACTATAAAAAAGGCACTTGTATAGTACGAAGAAATGTTTTGCCACAAAATTTCTCAAAGAACACCACATAAATTTCTCACTTCTTCACAAACATTTTGCCGATTGCTACACCCCTCTTTGTCTCTAGGTGGCTCTAAACTTACATGTATATAACTTGGTTTACTAGGAAATCTATATACCGAAAGATCCTGAATTTGAGACTTTCTACACCAATTTTTTTCTTTTAAACAAGGGTATTCATGCTTAGATGGCAATTCAGGATCAGCCTCACAGAAATCTTAAATTCCATGAGAGGCACACATTAATTATATATGATGATTCTAAGTAAATAGGCAGTCGTAATAAATTGGCTGTATGCATCAGTTGATGCAGAGGCTGGAGCAGAGCTCCCTATTTTTTTAAAAAAGTAAACGGGCAGTGACTTATCAACAAAAGTCATTATTGTTACACCAACCGCTATAACTTGAGGATTTTCGAGGGATGTTTTCTATGTACATTCATGTCTCTCACACTCACGTTCACTGGATCACGGTAGGGCTCTTTTGACTTTTTTCGCCTAAGTCTCGCATTCCCAATGACCAGCGAACATACACATATGACTTACCCACAAAGGGTGTCCCTATAAGCTGGTCCGCGTGCAGGGAGGACAACTCAGAAAGAGCCACGGCGAGATGAGCCTCTCCTCTCGTCACCGTTGGACGTCTGGAAAAGGAACGCCCGATCGTTAGGGGTATGTATGCTATGTGATCGGGCACATCATCGGACTGCCACAACTCGCCCATGCGAATTGCGTCGCGTGTCACGCAACTCTTGTATCAACTGATCCACTTTTTTCCCTCACCAGCCGGCTACCGCGCCGTCCTGTCTAGTCATCCGCTCCGCCTCCCTTTCGTCCCCTCAGCTTCCCTTCTACTTGGCCTGGTGGCCACCACACTGTCGTCTATGTGGCTGCTCCTCCTAATGGGGAACTTCTTGCTCCTCCTCTTGGTCCTCATCCTCCTCCGGAATATCCTCCTAGGGTTGGTTTTTCTCAACCTGCAAGTCATAAAGCACACGTCCTTCCTTGATAGAGAAAAGGCCATTAGGCAAAGGAGCGGGGTACAGACGCCCAACTCCAGCAATATGCAGATAATAAACACCAGCTCTCCTAGTGAGCATTCCACAAGCCCTCAAGGTAGAGAAACCAACACGTCGCTCACCTAGCACCATGTAACTCACCTAGGTCGATGCCCAATGCATTGGCAAGCACGGTGATGATGCCTCCACAAGTGATAGGTCCTTGGCTTTGGTGGGATTGGTACTCCAAGTAGCTCACAAGAATTGCGCCCAAGTGAAGTGACAAGTTGTCATAGTTGAAAGCAGCTTTTGTAAGGACTAAGATGTCCTCCTCATTGAGTCTTGTAAACTCATTACACATCTGCAAGGTGTTAGCAATAACATAGAACAAATAGCAAATAGCAGGATGTTGAATATTCTTCCCTCTGCTGAGTCTAGAAGTAAAGCTCATTCTATTATAACAGAGTTCAGGGGAAGGTTCCATGTCGGTAAAAGCTGCACGCAGAGCATTAGGATCATTGTTGGGTAAACCAAAACAATTGCACCATTCATCAAGTGATAAAGAGTAATTATTGTTCATGAGTCAGAAAAAATTCTATCCTCCCCATGCCATGTCTTAACGGTGCTTTTCAAAGAGCTAAGAAATTTAATGGTTAACCGGCGATAGGTTGGTGCATCCCGAAATACAAAGTTTTGCAAGCCAACCCTATCGCAAAGTAAATTAAAGTCATTAGAAATACTGAGTTGGTTCAATATGATGGGCAAGCCCACTTGGTTCCCTTGACTTCTCGATTTTTGATCATGTCAAAACGATCACGGTCGAACTCGTCTTGAATCGAATCCCCATGCGTTCCTAAGCTGCAGCCTGAGAAGAACTAGCGGCGACAAGAGCACGTGTCTGGCTCCTCGTGTTCATCTTCTTTATTTCACATGGGTTGCCTCCCATGCAACGCTATTTTATGGTCAATAGCTTGACCTTGATATTGCTCACTTAGGCCATATGAGTGGAACACCCACTCCAAAGTAATTGGCCTTCAAAGTGATGGTCTCCTTATCATCTTGCTTGACTTTCTTTTTCCTAGGAAAATGAATAATAAAAGTATCCCGCTAAGGCAACCGGATCTTCACGTTCCCTTCATGCAAATTGATTAAAGCCTTAATAGTTCTTCAAAAAGAACGACCTAATATGATAGGAGCGGTAGCATCTTAAAGCATGTCAACAATAACAAAATCAATAAGAGCAGGACATCCTTTAATGTATACTAAGGTATTTTCTTTAATGCCTACTGCTTGTTTGTAAGTAGAATCTGCTAGATGTAATTTTAGTTCAGTGATTCCAAAAGAGCCCAGATTTAACTTGTTAAAAAGACTCTTTGAAATTGTTGAAACACTTGCACCTAGATCACACAGTGCAGCTATTTCATTAGTCCCGGTTTCAATCTTAATATTAGGCTCAAATATATCATCTAGCTTAATAGACAATTTTTCAGCAATTTTCTTATATTCTTCTTCAAGATCACGTACCTTTATTGCTACCTAATTAAAGAAGTGTTGATACATGGCTTCCTCATTTCCTTCACTTATCGGAATCTTGACATTGATCCTTTTTACAAGATCTTCAACTATGTAGTTCGATGAAGGAGCATTACTATAATCAAGTTCTTCGGGCTCCTCCCTATGGATTCTTATCATCTTGAGGTCTTCTACTGGATTGGGCTCAGCTTTACCTGCAAATTTAGCTAGAATGAGAGTTTCACTCTCGGTTATCTTACCTAGTTGTGCCTCAACAATCTGTGGTCTTTCTTGTAGGGCCTACAAATCATTCCTCAAACTAACAGCTTGGTTAGATAATTTACCAAGCATAGCATCATGGTTCTCCATAATTTTAACTAGAATATTGCTTTGCTCATTTTGTGAGTCCATAAAAGATTTAAGCGTTTCTTGGAGACTACTATTACTTGATGCAATATTATTATTAGAGTTACCTGCTGTACTAGAATAATGTTTCTAGAAATTTGGATTATAATTTTATTCCAAGCAGGGTTATAATCACTACGAGCTATGAAGTCTATTTCTTCAATAGTTGGTTCAGGAGTAGCTCTTACCTGGGTTTCCTTACCTTTAACGGCTAATATGAGCTCATCCAACTTAGCATTGAGTTCTTCATTTTATTGAGGTGTAACGGAGTTCACCTTCTTCATGTTTGATCTTTCCACATGCCATTGGGCATGGTTGTCTTGTATATTGTCTAGCAGCTGCTTTGCTTCGGTAATTTGCTTACCCATAAATGTTCCTCCAGTGGCAGTATCTAGCATAGACTTAGACACAGGGTTAAGAGCATTATAAAATAAATGTAGAATTAACCAATCTTCCATCCCATGGCTAGGACAGTTTCTCATGCATTCTTTCATTCTCTCTCATGCAAGCGCTAGTGGCTCACGCTCTTGATACGTTGGAAACGTATCTATAATTTTTGATGCTCCATGCTTGTTTAGTATCTACTTTGCTTTACTTGTCCACACTTTGAGGTGCTTTTTACATGTTTTCTAGTACTAACCTACTAACAAGTTGCAAAAGTGCCAGATGCCTGTTTCCTGCTATTTTTGGTTTCAGAAAAGTTAGTAAAGAAATATTCTCGGAATTGGACGGGACAAACGTCAAAGTCAATTACTTTCCGTGGGGAACAAGAAGTCTAGAGGAGAGCCAGAGGGGCCAGCCAGGGGGTCCAGACCCACCCCAGGCGCGGGTGGGCCCAGCCCCACGCCTGGCTAGGGTTTGCCTGCCCTGGCGGCCGCCTCGGTCTCCCCCTTCGCCTATAAGAAGTCCCCGATGCAGAAATCCTGAGCACCCGATCAAATCTCCATGAAACCGTCTGTAGCCGCTGCCACCATCGTCCCTAGATCAGGGGGATCTAAAGTTCTTCCCGGCACCCTGTCGGAGGGGAGATCATCCTGGAGGCCTTCTCTCCGGTATGATGCGTGAGTAGTTCCATCTTGGACTATGGGTCCATGTAGTTGCTAGATTGTTGTATCTCCTCCTTTGTGCTTTCATGTATAGATCTTGTGAGCTCCGTTCATGATCAAGATCTAATCTATTTGTAATCATGCATATTGTGTTTACGGGGATCTGATGGATATTGAGATTATTATGTTGGTTTGATTAATGGTTTTGTCTTTATGATTCTATCATGTCTGTGTTGTTTGTGATCTTACATGCTCTCTGTTGTTAGTAGCTATCTTGGCCATGTAGTTGCTAGTGACTCCAAGAGGGGGTATTTATGCTCGATAGTGGGTTCATGCCTCTAGTTTCCAAGAGAAGTGACAATAATATCTTCGGTTGTAGTTGTGATGTTTCTACTAGGGAGAAAACAACGATCTCTTGTTCATGGAACATGTGGACTGTTTACCTTACACACTTTGCTTAAAGTAGTTGTCTGTTGCTTGCAATTTAATACTGGAGGGGGTTCGGATGATAACCTGAAGGTGGACTTCTAGTCATAGATGTAGTTGGATGGCGGTCTATGCATCTTGTTGTATTGCCCAATCAACCTCATAGGATCTTTCTGACTAGTAATTGCGTTGTTATGCTTGCTCAGTTCCTGTCAATTACCCTGCGGCAATTTTTTTACGCTTCATGCCATGTTGTTTATCTAAGGAGAGCACCTCTAGTGAACTATGGACCCCGGTCCAATCTTTACCATTGATACATCTTCTACTGTTACTTGTTTACTTGCTGCAAATATTACCTTCCACACCATACGTTTAATCCTTTGTTACAGCAAACCGGTGAGCTTGACAACCTCACTGTTCGTTGGGGCAAAGTATTGAGTTTGTGTTATGCAGGTCTCCGCGTTGTTTGCAACACCTGTGTGACATTTCCTTCCTCCTTCTGGTTCGATAACATCGGTCTCAACTAAGGGAAAACTTACCGCTTGCTCTTCACACCCTGCGCTTGGGGTTACCAACAAAGTGCCACGTCGAGCACCATCAAGTCTTTCTGGCATCATTGCCGGGAGGATAAGGACGTCTTCACTAGGAGAGTCCTTCACTTTCTTTCTCTTTACTTTGTTTTTATTTTGCTTTCTTTATTTTGCTTGGTTTTGTTTGCCTCTTTCCAAACCCCCCCCCCCCCCCCCCAAAAAAAATAGTCTAGTTTGGTTTGCTTGCTTTATCCAAAAACACACAAAAATTAGTTCCTGCTCTAGCTCACCATGTTGCTCCCCAAGTTCGCCCTGAAAGATCTTGCAATAGGTAGTGGCTCCATAATTGGGAAAGATAATATTGAAGAATTCTTTAATTATGTTAGCAAGCATGAGGATATTGAGGATAAATCTATAGCAGAGCTTGCTCCTAATTATGAGATTCCTGCAGCTTCTTTAGTTCATATGTTGGAGGCTAGGTTTGTTAGCCTTAACCCCTTCATACAGTTCTTGTTTCTAAAACTAAAACAATAGAAGAATGCTGAAAAGAGGGAATTCATCCTTGAAACTTTATCAAAAGAATTCCATGATGTTGCTAGGGAAGCCAAAAAGGTTTTTGAGCGTTTAAATATGCTAGGCTCAAGTGTAGATGTTGTGGGTATTTCTGATAAAACTAAGCCTAGAGAGGAATTCAATATACCCATACCCTTCAAGCTAGTTGGAATGCATGAAGCCTTTGAAAAGAACTTTGATTGGATTGCTCCTGAAAATCTTTTTGATGAAAGTAGTAGACCAAAGAGAGATAACAAGGGATACTCCAAAACCCATTTGGATGAGATACCTTTCGTAGTTGAAGAATTTTCAAGTATGAATGCTAATGCTTCTTCATTTGAAAATACTTGATTCTTCTTGCTTCTTGTGCCTAACTTAAAGGCGTTAAAGAAAAGTACTTGTTGGGATATAACCCAAGAGTTTCCTTGAGTCTTGGAAATTATTAATTCAGTAATGACCTCTCCTTATCCTTTTTGTTTGCTTTTTGGGCCAAGAATGACCTCTAATGAGAGGTAAGTAAGATTTGGGGAGTTATTGTCTCGAAACAGATTTCTGTCCTCTACCAAAAATATTCGTGAGGAGGCTCTGTAACTCGGATTGATCTCAAAATTTATGAATAAATCCCACAGTATGTTAGCTAACTTTTGTTAGTTCAACACTTCTTGATTTGAGCAATAGAAGATGTTTGAAAAAAAATCGGTTTCTACCTGCTGGTCTGTTTTGACAGATTTCTGCCATTATTTGCATTTGCTTCTTATTGATTCCTTTTTGAGTTCTTTTCAGGTAAATTGAGCTTTTTGAAGGAGTTACTACAGTATCTTGTGTTTTTAGTGAAAAGCCTTGCTGTTCCAAAGCTTTGCCAGTGGTCTAATATCTTTTGAATACACTAATGTTGCTAATGAAGATTGTGTGAAGTTTTGTATGAAGGAAAAATTTCAGGTGTAGAGAGATAATGATGCAATAAGATGAAGAATGGACAAAATCTCAAGCTTGGGGATGCCACCATGGTGTCACCCCAATAAATATCCAAGAGGTACAACCGTCAAAGCTTGGGGATGCCCAAGACATCCCCTTCTTCATCAATAAAAAGCTCAGGTCTGTCTAGACACTTCGTTTTTATTGTTTCATGCACAGTTGTGTTGTTCTTGGAGCATCTTAGTTTTTGTTTGCTTTGCTTAGGTTTTTTAGTTTGCTTGAATAAAGAAGTTTGGACCCCCGTTCTTGCTATGTTGTTTTGCAAATAAGGTTGCTTGGTGTTGGAAAGGAGTAGTAAGTTCTTGCTTGTAAGTGCAAGAGGAGCTTGCATTGACTGTGACTTAGACTTTAGCATGACATGCTAGGTGTTATTTTAGCATTATGCTTAGTAATTATTGCTGTAGCATGTCTTGTTCCAAACAATTGGGATTGCTTAGTGTGCCTTGAAGAAATTGTGTGTTCTTTTAGCATGCAAAAGCATAGTATTGTGGTATTCTCCTTTGATGATTTGCTTGGGTTGACTTGGCACATGCTCACACCATGTTATGACTATGACAAGTCACCATTAGCCTCTATGATAATTTAGTCCTTGACTTGTAGTATAACTCTTTGTTTTGATTAGTTTGCTTTGTTGCACTGCATGATTTTGGCCATTATTGCTCTCTTAGTTGGTTGCTCTCAGTCTTTTGCTAGCCTCCACTTGTATGAGTAAGTTCTACTCATGCCTACAACTCCCAAGAAACCAAGTCATTCCAAAGTGTCCACTATAAATTCATATGCATGGTGTGTTACACCATTGCAAGTATATTCTTGTTTTCAACTATCTTCGAATTAAAAACTATTTTGTTATGTGAAAACTTAGTGATTAAATCCCTCACGAACTTGATGGCACACTTTATTCTTTGCCCCTAATAAACTTGAACCTTTGTGACTGCTTTGTTGTATATGCTTGCACTTATAAGTTGGAGTTAGAAGAACCGTGTTGTCACGAGGAACATTTTCAACATTACACATGTACCTTGTTGTACTCGTTTGATATCATGTTCTTTTGTCTATGGATGTCTAGTGTGAAATAAAGAGGGGACTTCTAAGTCCATGGAGTTTGTATTCTGTATTAGAGAAACGCCTAAACCGCTAGCCTAAGCCATGCCTAATCATGGTGGAAACTTGCAGCATCACCATAATGAGCTATCTATGAAGCATCCTCAATAAAAAGCTATGCATATGGTAAATAAAAAGATTGCTAAGATGCTCATTGTCTACTTGCCTTGTCATTTTGGTTATGGGAAAGCTCATGTACCATGTGCAAGGGGTACCCCGTTGGAGGTTCTCAATGATATGCAAATACTTACAGTGATAAGAACTTACATGGACCCAAAGTTGGGTATGCATGAGGTGTGGCCCTCGTATTCAAGGGACTTGAGATTGCCAGCTTATACTTCGTCAAGCATATACTCCAGCTTTGCCACTTTAACCTTAACCACTTCAAGATGCTTATGCTAGGGGCAATGAGGGATGAAAGCTAACAAGTACCATAATTTTTGGAAGCTCTTTTTAAAACCTGTAATCCCTGCTTCCTTTACAAAAGGCCTTTCTTCCACCACTATTGAGTCTCCACCTTCTAACTTTAGGCACCATTAAGAGAGCATAGTTGTCATTCTGTGTGTAGTGTTCCAAAGCTTATTAATTTATGCATATTGTGTTATTACTTGCTCTTGTGCTACTTGTTTCTAGTCACCCTTGTGAACTTTACAGGTATCCTATGCATCTATTTGCTAATCTATGAGGGACAAGTTGGATGCCATTATGCTATGTTTTCTTCATGTGAAACAAACGTTTTTCAATGCATGTTATTCATGATCTTTGTTTGTTGCTTGTCATGTTGCATTCATAGTTACTATGTCCTATTGTTAGAACTCCATATTTCATGCACATGTTTAGAGTTCTTTGATCCCAGCTTTCAATGCTTGCAAATGGTTGGATCTTTATTGTGAAGGTGCATGTCACCTCAAAAATTATTATGTTTATCACTTACCTACTCGAGGACGAGCAGGAGTTAAGCTTGGGGATGTTGATACGTTGGAAACGTATCTTTAATTTTTGATGCTCCATGCTTGTTTAGTATCTACTTTGCTTTACTTGTCCACACTTTGAGGTGCTTTTTACATGTTTTCTGGTACTAACCTACTAACAAGTTGCAACAGTGCCAGATGCCCGTTTCCTGCTGTTTTTGGTTTCAGAAAAGTTAGTGAAGAAATATTGTCGGAATTGGATAGGACACGTCAAAGTCAATTACTTTCTGTGGGGAACAAGAAATCCAGAGGATAGCCAGAGGGGCCAGCCAGGGGGGCCAGAACCACCCCAGGTGCGGGTGGGCCTAGCCCCATGCCTGGCTAGGGTTTGCTTGCCCTGGCGGCCGCCTCGGTCTCCCCCTTCGCCTATAAGAAGCCCCCGATGTAGAAAACCTGAGCACCCGATCAAATCTCCACAAAACCGTCTATAGCCGTCGCCACCATCGTCCCTAGATCGGGGGGATCTGAAGTTCTTCCCGACACCCTGCCGGAGGGGAGATCATCCCGGAGGCCTTCTCTCCGGTATGATGCGTGAGTAGTTCCACCTTGGACTATGGGTCCATGTAGTAGCTAGATGGTTGTATCTCCTCCTTTGTGCTTTCATGTATAGATCTTATGAGCTCTGTTCATGATCAAGATCTAATCTTTTTGTAATCATGCATGTTGTGCTTGCGGGGATCCAATGGATATTGAGATTATTATGTTGGTTTGATTAATGGTTTTGTCTTTATGATTCTATCATGTTTGTGTTGTTTGTGATCTTGCATTCTCTCTGTTTTTAGTAGCTATCTGGGCCAAGTAGTTGCTAGTGACTCCAAGAGAGGGTATTTATGCTCGATAGTGGGTTCATGCCTCTAGTTTCCAAGGGAAGTGACAATAATCTCTTCGGTTGTAGATGTGTTGTTGCTACTAGGGAGAAAACAATGGTCTCTTGTTCATGGAACATGTGGACTGTTTACCTTATACACTTTGCTTAAAGCAGTTGTCTGTTGCTTGCAACTTAATACTGGAGGGGGTTCGGATGATAACCTGAAGGTGGACTTCTAGTCATAGATGCAGTTGGATGGCGGTCTATGTATATTATTGTTACAGCAAACCGGTGAGCTTGACAACCTCACTGTTCATTGGGGCAAAGTCTTGAGTTTGTGTTGTGCAGGTCTCCACGTTGTTTGCAACACATGTGTGACGTTTCCTTCCTCCTTCTGGTTTGATAACCTCGGTCTCAACTGAGGGAAAACTTGATGCTTGCTCTTCACATCCTGCGCTTGGGGTTACCAACAAAGTGCCACGTCGAGCACCATCATCTCTTCCTGTCTAAAACTAGTAATATTATATCTGAGTTGCATAATCTTTGCAGATGGAAAGAATTTAGTCATAAATAAAGAAGTACATTCCATCCATGATGCAATATTATTTCTAGGCAAAGATAGCAACCATTCTTTTGCTCTTCCTCTAAGAGAGAAAGGAAGTAAGCGCAATTTAACCGCATCGGGGTTAACATTTTTAATGCGCATCATATCACATATTTTAGTGAAAGTATTTAAATGCATACCTGCATCTTCAACAACAGAGCCTCCAAATTGATTTTGTTGAACCAAACTTAAATAGTGGGGCTTAATTTCATAGTCTTCAGTAGCAATTGCTGGCTGAGTAATAGGAGTACGCAAATAATCATTGTTGGGAGTTGCAAACTCCCCTAGTTTCTTTTTAGCCATACTTCCTATGTTTTGGGATTTTCTTAAACAAGTACTAATGATAAAAACAAGAATTAAAAGGCTAACTAATTTTTTTGGTTTTTCAAATAAAGACTGAAAACAAACTAAAAATTAAAAACGAGAATTGAAACTAGCAAGGTTCCTACTAACCTCACCAGGGTAGCTATTGCTTCCCCGACAACAACGCTAGAAAAAGGGTTCATACCTTCGATCCGGATTATGGATGTAGTATAGTTTTTTTCCCTTGTAGACCTAGGTTTATCGAATCCTCGGGAAGCAGGAAGCAAAGTGAGATTACTTAAATGGACCTTCGAGAGTTTTAGAATTCCTATTGTGTTTTCACCGGACCAAGAGTTTGCGATCTTTTTGTTGTTGTTGACGATGGAGAGAGAGAGGGCCTAGGGTCTTCGGTTTTCACTAGTAGCTATGCAAAACATCTGATGGGAATAATAGATAATAATAAAGTATGCATGTAATCGTTAGAGGAAGATAATTATATCTGGGCAGTGCATCCATAAATGTTATCGCCTCCGCAACCGCTTATAGCAATAACCTACTAGTCTCATCCATAGAAGAAATAGAACTAATGATATGCATCATGATGTCACTATTAATCCCAAGTAAATTCCTCACATACAGCCGTACTACCCCTTCTGTCACTAGGGTTCCCATCCTACAGATCAGTCATTACTCACACTCCCTTTACCTGGATCAATCCTCGGGGTCTTGGGTACCTGACAAGTCCTTAGACTAAGGCAAGAGAGGGTACTATAATCATCATGTCATACAGACTAATACATGATCCTATCTATGATAAATAACATGCACAAAAGCTACATGGCTAGGCCGAAGCCCTTAGCCCAAGGAGAATTACTCACACATAGAGATGAAATTGACAATAATAAACATTGTAATCGAGATCATAAGGTTGATAGCAAATAGTCTTACAATGTCGTCAATTGGAGAAGAGATCTACTATTACAAGTGGTCGAAGATGGCTATGGTGGTGGAGAAGGGTTTAGAGGTTTAGATCTAGATCTATTCCGCTGGCGTGGCGGCTTCTGGTGGCAGGAAGAGTTGAGGTCGAAAAGAAGAGTTGTTTCCCGTCACCTGAAGCCTCTTTATATAGGGGTCTCTTCACGATAGTTGTTCTGTTTGACCTAATAAAGTTGGTGCAAACTATACGGTCAGAACTATATGGCCAGAATTTTATTCTCACCGTATAGTTGGTCGTTAAAGCTTCTGTGTCCACTTCACGGTTCCAGGTTTCTTTGACGTGTTGGAAATCTTGTATCTTTGGCATTTATATAGTGATTCCCATCATCATACGTTATTATCTGCGCAGGAAAAAATAGAAAGAAAGGATTGCATACCCCTTTGATCATTAGGTATTAGTGGCAGGTTTTAGAGAAATATTTTATCAAATATATGAATAATATCTAGTTTAAATGTGGACGTGGATGGCTATATTTCATAGACATCAACCAACGATGAACAGTAAAAGATGCTCGCAAGTTGTGTATCTGTTGTAATATCGGAATGGACTCCATAAATGCTGAAATTGTAATGGGCGACCCACAGGAGAGTGTAGTAATAGTAACAAGCCATAACAGTGACAGGCCAAAACAGTATCAGGCCAAAATAGTAATAGCCCAAAAGCAGTAACACACTAGAACAGTAAAAGGGCCAGAAACTTAAAAGATCAAACATTAACGGGCCAAAACAGTAGCAGGTTAGAATAGTAACAGGCCGAATTTGCACCAGACCAGAACAATAACAAGCCAAATTTTCACCATACCAGAACAGTAACATGCCGAGAAACCTACCAGGACAGAATAGTAATAGGACAGAATATATGTAGGCCGTTTGTGGGCCTGAACAGTAACGGGCGCAAAAGTTTATGCACCACAACGGGTTACATAATCGGGCTCATTTTAAAAATTGCATGAATGTATAGTAATGGGCCTAGAAATTTAAGGGCCAAAGTGGGCTGGCCAAATGGGGCCGTTTCAAACAGTGGAGGACTATACAGTAACGGGCCAAAGAGGGCTGGTCAAATGGGCCCGTTTCAGACAAAACATGACGAAATAGTAACGTGCCCGATAGTTTACGAGCCAACCAAATGGGTCCGTCTCAAACAAGCGAGCAACACAAGTGGGCCCAATTCAAACAGTACAGAAAGAAACAGTAACGGTTATAATACTATTGAGCTCTCTTAATGGGTCGGCATACTTAGTAATTATCAGGTCTTGGTTGGGTCTGGCTTCTACCATGGTTTTATTGACAATTAATACGCTAACTGGCAGTTAACGGTGTTTGCCATATGGCAGTTTGCATGATGTCGACAGTCAACGCGCCTGGTAAACAGATCTACAATAGAACAACTTTTTGTGGGTGAAGGGTGCGATCCGCCATGGTCAATAAACCGTGGTAGATTAATTTGTGACAGGGATTTTACCACGAAAGGTATTCGTCGTAAAAGGCTTTTCAACCATGAAAAACGGACCTTCAACCACGAAAACCGTCTGTTGTAAAAGGACATTTTTCTTGTAGTGACTATTTCATGTAGGGTGACCACCCCATCTAGGATGTTTCAAACTTTCATGAAAACCGTCCGAGACGGAAGAATCACATGATCATCTATAGAGTTAAGTTTGATTGTTGCAACTTTAGTGAAAATTTTAAAAACTAACATTAAAAAGTCATATCAGCGTATATTGCTCGTTTCGTTCACCTTAGGTAATAAAATTATTTCACCAAAATTCAGACGAAACAATTCTAGTTGTCTAGTATGAAGAGCACTGAACCGTTCTAGATCTGTCTTGATATTTGATTATATCCCCCAAAAAATTGGTAGAATTCAGCCAGAAAACCATCAGGGCTAGGAGCTTTGTTGTGTTCTATTTGGAAAACAACCTTCTTCACGTCCTCCTCGGTATGGAGCTATGAGTAGGTTGTTTTCCAAATCAGAAACTTGGGGTATGTAATCTATTCGGGATTCATCCAATGAGAAGATACCTTATTTCGAGGCCGCGAATAGGTTTTTCTAGTAATTTGTAATGTATGACTTAAGTTGTTCATGTGCCTCTATTAGCCCTTCATCTTGAATAAGATTCTGAATATGTTTCTTCCCGTGTCTACTATTAGCGACACTGGAAATATCTTGTATTCACATCTCCTTTCAAAATAAATTAGGCTTTGGACCGTTGATACCATTTGAGCTCTTCCTCACGCAAAAGTTTCACTAGTTGTTCATCGTATTGGCTTTTAAACTCAATTTCATTTACAGTCAGCGAATGAACTTCTGTGATTGCCTCAAGGCCATCAATAATGGACGAAAGCAGTTGCTTCTCATTCTTAAGAATACTTGTAATATGGTGTGTCCATCCAACTAGGTGTTTGCGTATTGCACGTATTTCGTTATTCCACCTCTCGATGAGACTACAACTAAGAACAGGTCTTTCCCAAACTGGTTTCACCATATGCACTTGATCTTCCAAAATTAGCGTTCTTCTTGGCAACTTTTTGGATGCATGGAGTTTTCTTTCATAAAACTTGATTTTCCTTAAGTTCATATATCATATAACGAAAGGTCAGTTCTATCTTTAGCTTTTTGACGCCCCCTCCATTCCGCCATTTTAATAATTTGTTTACAAGCCTCATTTCAGATCACTCATGTCAAGATTTGTTCTTGTAGTATGATATATATAGGATGCATGATCTAAGGGAGAGTTGAGCCTTGTACTCCGTTGAACAGAAATGTAGTTCTAAAACTACGATCTTTACAACAAAAAAAGGTTAACAGAGTTAGTTGTGATAGGAGTAGTAGTACGATCAAAACCTGTTTAGCTAACTGACTAGGCGGCTACCATCGATCCGTCCCTCGACCTCCTGTGAATTCCCTCCCTCTGTCGCCGCTGGCAACGTCACCGGGCAAAGTCCCTGCGGCACGGCGGCGACAGACCTCCTTGGTCATCATTGGTTCTAAGGCGGGGGTGGTATAGATCTTGGTACTCTGGTGGTGGTGGAGGGCAATGGCAGCCGGGGCATGTCGGTGGGTGGAACTGGTAGGCGAGATCGAACTGGGCCCTTTTGGTCCAGGTGTGATGTGGCCATCCTTCTCATAAACCTGCTGCCTCTCATTGACTTTGGTGGAATATCACAAAGGTACTCCGGCTTTTCCACGCATCATGAGCATTATGGAGGTGGCGATATCCTCCTCCGTTGGAGGTGGTCGGACGGTTTGAGGCTAGTTTGGCACATCCCGAGATCCGTCATCTAGTCCCAACTACGAGTTGGGGAGGCATAATCGCCGGTGAAAACCGAGCTATGACTTTGGTCATGGTAGGGGATGGTTGTGTTTATGCATCGTTACCTTCACTATTAGGAAACCAGCTATAGATAAACAAATCTTCTGTGGCGTATATGTGTGACCATGCGTCATAGATAAACTCCAGTGGCGCATTTCAGGCAATGCGCCACAGAAATCTTCACTCTTCTGTGGCGCATATAGAAAAATAATGTGTCACAGAAGTTTGGTGGACCCGCCACCGGGGTTGGGCTCCCTCACTTTCTATGGCGCATATGCGCCACAGAAGTTTCGCATACGACCATATGCGCCACAGAAAGTGAGGGTAGGCCCCACCACAGAATTTAGTTGACCAAAGTTCTGTGGCGCATACCTATATATGCGCCATAGAAGTTACCACCCCCCCCCCCCCCCCCCCGCCGTGGATCGCCTTTCAACTTTTGTAAAAAAATGAAAATGGTAAAAAATTCCAAAAAAATAATTCCTTTGAGATGTAGTTATATTTTGGGGTATAGTTGTAGGGAAAATTGAAAAACATGAATTTCGATGTATTTTGCAAAAAAGGTCATGGGACAGCAAAATAGTCATAACTTTTGCATGCGATGTCAGAAAAAAAAGTTTAATATACCAAAATGATTGTCTCAAAATTTCCTACTTGATTTCAACCTCCGAAGGCTGTTGAAGTTTTACAGCTTCCCCAAATTCAAAAACAAGAAAAAATTATGGCAAAAAGAAGATTTTTTCCTGAAAAAATAAAAAGGGGGAGAAACTTCTGTGGCACATTTCTCCCATATGCGCCACAGAAGTCCGCCGCCCCTTCTCCTTCTCTTGTCCTCTTCCACTCCTCCACCCTTCTCCTCATCCACCATTTTCCTCCTCCACCATTCTTCTCCTCCCCTTCTTCCTCACCTTCTCCTCCCCTTCTTCCTCACCTTCTCCTCCTCTTCTCTCATCCTCCACCCCGGTGAGCTCCTCCTCCTCCCTCTTCCATCCCGGTGAGCTCCTCCTCCCTCCTTCCTCCTCCACCCCGGTGAGCTCCTCCTCCTCCCACCTCCCTCCTCTTACACCCCGGTGAGCTCCTCCTCTGGCAAACTCCTCCTCCTCCGGCGGCCTCCTCCTCTCCTCCACCAGCGACCTCCACCTCCTCCTTCGGAGAGCCCCTCCTCCACCGGCGGCCTTCTCCTCCTCTCCTCCACTGACGACCTCCTCCTACTACTACTACTACGGCCACCATCGGCCTCCTTTTCCTCCTCCGGTGACCCCCAGATTTGGCCGGGTTTTGTTTTTGAATTTTGAAAAAAAAATCAGTGGCGCATATTGGCAATATGCGCCACAGAAGTTTTTGAGACTTCTGTGGCGCATTTCAATATGCGCCACAAAACTTCACTTTAGTGGCGTGATAACAGTGGCGCATCCCATATGCGCCACAGAAGTTGAAAAATGGTGCGCCACTGATGAGCTTTTTCCTAGTAGTGCTTGGTGAAGGCATCACTGTGCAGCTATTGTCAACCCACTCATCCTACTCTAGGCGAAATACTAGGATCTGCTCTTTCGGGTCACATGATGGCAGCAATGTGGTGTCACTTTCTCTCTTGAGGGCATCGTTCGTGGAGTAGTGCTTGATGGAAGAGGCAAACACTGGAACAGTGTCGCACCTACTACATTGACCACGATAGGAATCAGTTTCGTGGCTCAATAGGGACTTGGTGACGAACATGTCTCGATGGATTCACGCAGGGCGGGGGCGCTATATGTCACCGTGACAGCAGGCCTGGCAAGGTCAATGCCTAGATCCCTATCTCGAAGATGGGTAGTCATAAGATTGCGACAACGACTTCTAGAGCATGTGCGAGATAGTGCACATTGAGGTTCTTCCCAACTGGTTTGTGCCCCTACCTGGCTGTTGGGCGGTCGGGTGAGGCATCCAATTTTGTGATATGTGTGTAGTTGTGAGGTCAGGCCGCCAGGGTGCTCTCTCCGACACGGCCGCCCCCTCCTTGATCTATGTATTCTCTTTTTAAGGCTTTGTTGAATAATAAGGGTCTATCTAGGAGAGCTCTACTCCACTCCACTCCACTCCCCCCTCAACTCCACTCCACTAACAGGCTCCAGAGCGGGGGAAATGCGTTGGGATCATGTGGTAGCTCCAAATTCTGATTAGCGAGGGGGCTATTGGAAATTACTATGGTATCCTCTTATTTTCTTCCTTTTCCCAAACGATATGTGCTGCATGTGAGTTGTCTCGGTGGGTGTGAAGGGATTGCATGTGTGATCGCGCGTGTCAAGTAACTCGTTTAGTTTTTATTTCTTTTTTGTTTCAGTGCTCTTGTGGGTGAAGGGTGCCAACACGGCGCATTTACATGTGTTTCAATCATGTGGTTCTACCAGGTGTGCATGTGTTTTTGTCTGAGTTTGTAGGAGTACTGGTTGGGTTCCCTACATGTTCTTGGTTCACAACGTATAGATAGATATTATCGCTTAGTTGCACCTGGAATTTTCGGGATGATCTATTAGTTACAACTTCTAACCTGGAATGTATTTATAGCATGCTGGCTGGTTTAATACATTGGGCAGGCCATGGATAGCGTGGTTTCTAGTACCTTGATCTGATGTAAGAAAAGAACTTTCATGGAAAAATATGCCCAAGCATATTTAAAAATTTGAAAGCCAGCATTGCTAGAACATAGTTCATGGAAGTCATGTGGAATGGGAAAGATGGCTTTGCAATGAAGCTACTAATAGGAAGAAAAAGGCAATACACTGGCAGTCTTGAGAAGATAACCTGCTCTTTTGGATATTTCTAGCTTTCAAGTCTGTATTGTTCTCATGCAATTACAACAATCTACAAGAGTAAGCAAAAAGTGCAAGATTTTATTGATCCTGTTACTCAGTTGAAGTGTTCAGTAGAATCTATGACCACTGTATACAACTAGTGGAAGCTGAAGAAATATGGTCAATTTTTGTAAACCCAAGGCCACAAGCTCTAGGATATGTCAAGATGCCAGGTAGTCCTAAAAATGGTAGGAAGAGGGAAGTCCACAAGCTACATGATATGTCACTTGGAGGCTTATCCTATTGAGCGAAGAATCCCAAAAGAGGAGCGTTTGCAAGAGGTCAACATGAGGAGTTTCAATGGTTTTGACAATGGGATTATGTTTCTTTAGGTCTTTTAAAATAACTAGAATTTCTTTGAATTTGGTTATCATGGATGATTCCAATTGCGTGAGATCGCCCATGGTGGCCAAATCCTTCGGGACAGTTTCACCATCACCAACCTCTGGATCAACCATATTATCTTAGAAGGTTAAGCCCGAAATAAGAGCCGAGGCTCTGATACGAATTAAAATGGCCAAATAGGTTGACTAGAGGGGGTGAATAGGTGACTACCAATTTTTTATTTTATTTTCAATTAATGCTTGACAAGAAAGTAGATTGACTAGATATGCAACTAGGTGACAATCCTATATGATATCAATAAAACAATCAAATAGAAACAAGGTAACAGAAAGTAGTAAAGGAGAGAAAACGAGGTAACCGGCGAGTAGACATGGAGATGTAATTCTCATAGTTCTTTCCTTTTGAGAGGGAAGTATGTCTACCTTAGAGAGGTGTTGGTGCCACACAAGGTCTCCCAAGCGCCACGAAGTCCTCACATTATACTACCATGATCTCACCACAAAGGTCTACTCACAATCCACTAACCAGTGGCCTTAAAGGTGGTGACCGAAACCTTTACAACATGGTTGAGGGATATCTCCACAACTCAATTGGAGGACTCCCCCCTCAACAACTCCACGAAGCTTTAAAAAAATGCCACGAGCTCCGACGAAGTCCTACACTGTCTAGGGTTCCAAGAATCAAAGAGTAACAAGATCCACAATGGATGGATGGGGAAATCAAATTTGCTTTTTTAGAAATGTAGATCTAGGTCAAATATCCCAATCTTCAAAAGATCAAGAAATTTGGGTGGCTAGGGAGAGAGATCTTGGGAGTTTGAGGTCTTGTATTAATGGAGGAGAGAGTGTGCAAGAGGTACTTCCACCATCCAAAAATATAAGATGTTTTAGCTTTTTATGAAATGCGTGTATCTAGACGTCTTTTAGTGTATAGATTCAAAGCAAAATGAGTGAATATACAAACTAAAAGGCATGTAGATGCATGAGTTTTATAAAAGGATAAATAATCTGATATTTTAAAACAGAGGGAGTAGGTAGGAAGGACAAAGAAGGCCTCATTTTAAAGGGGCTCCAAAATCTAGCTGTTTGATACTTGTCTCCGCAGACCCGATAGTACAGCAGATCGGCGGTACTACCGCCAGTCACCCACCAATAGCTCAAACTAGGTGGAGTGAGGGAGTTGTATCGCGCCAGTACTATCGCCTCATTATCTCCCTACTTCCAGTAAGAGAACCGGCCAAATGGGGGCAATACTGTAGGTTGCCATAAAGTTCACTGAACCACTGGCTTGCTTTAAGTGGATTAAAGGGGGAAGTGAGAGGCTAGTATCTCACGGTACTACCACCCGGGGTGGGGCAAAACCACATAATGGTACTACCGCCTCACTTCCGGTTACTTCCAGTGAGAGACGAAAGCCAAACATAGGCATACTGTAAGTTGGCACATCCGCAATGGTACTGACCTAGAACTTGACCCGGTAGTACCGGTACCAAACCAACCGTTGGCGGTACTACCTTCACACTGAGGTACTACCGCTAGGTTGCTGGCAACATGGAAAACAACTTATTATCACAGGCCCCATGAGAGGTGGCGGAACTACTGGTTGTTTTCCGTTACTACCGACAAGTGCAAACAAATCTCAAACATCTCAAATTCCTAGAGAAGAACAAAAGTTGAGATAGCTCTAGGGGTGCAAGAAGGTTAGTGCAAGTGTCCCCAATTCCCCCAAAACTTCCAAGGTGGATCCCCTCTTGATAGTATGGGTTCCCTAACACATGCAAAACAAAAATAGAAGCACTGAGAACTCCATATTCAAAACTTCAAGAGAGGAATCCTTCTTCCCATAAATGTTTGAAGGCAAACTTACACACTTCATGCACACAATCAGTCCACACATGGAGTTGTCATCTACATCAAAAAACATAGAGAGATTCGTGCCCTTTCACCTGGGTCTGGGGTTTCCCCCCGGAGTAGCGCGAGTAAGTAGACGATAGCTGCATTAGCGATGTCTTCAACAAGATAACAACATGAAGACGCCGCCATCACCTTCCATGACCGAAGTCAAAGCATGGTTTTCACTAGCAGTCGTGCCTCCTCACTCGCCTCTAGGACTAGATGTGGGATCAAGGCCACCACAATCAGCCGTCCAACCACCTTCAATGAAAGAGGAGGCCACCACCACCATGCACGACGCCGAAGCCCCGACTTCCTCGTGTTGCAGGGCTAGACCACAAGCCGCGTGCCCGTCGACACGGTCGACGATATGCAATAGGGCAGCAGCATGTCGCGGCCCCTTGTAGCCCATCTAGGCCCAAATCGGGCCCTGTCCACCGCCGCCGCCTCTGGACATCATTTCATTCTGCACGGCGGTGGGAGGATAGAGCCTATGGAAGAGGTCTGGAGGCGACCGATGGGGGAGCCCCGGTGCGGTGCCGCTGCACGGAGGTCAGGGACAGGTTAGGGGAGGGTCACAGGTACATTTTTAGATGTGGTGATGTCCATCTTGTAAAGAGAAAATTGGGATTTTGGGTATTGGAGAATTCATGTTGTTAGGGCATATCTAACCGATCCCCTAAACTTTAGAGGAGTAAACGGATGAGTAAAACTATACTCCTCTAAAGGTAGGTGGTTCCTAACCGAAACCCTATATTTATAGGAGTAAATTTTTTTGTCCCATTTCTTTCTAGCACTTCACATATGCATTCATACATCTCAAATAGAGTTCATACAAGCAATTCAAACATATGGACAATTTGAAATAAAACATGCATAGAGTTCATCCAAAAGTAGACTCCATCACCACATCGATCAATGTCACCCAAAAAATAAGCATATTGACCTTTTTTATCCAAAAAACCACCAAAATATCACCTCATATGTTTTGGACCATCTCCGAAGATCTCAAAGACCTCTCCAAAAAAACTCATCTACACCTCCGAAGAGCTCAAAGACCATATGTTGTGTTTCCTCCACCTCTTGTTGCCCGGAGACCTCGACCTCAGCCTCTTCCTCCTCCATCTCTTGTTGCTCGGTGGCGTCAACCTCTTCATCGTTGAAGTGGAGGTCGCCGATCCCGGCGGCGTGGCTACCTTCCAATTGTATCATGAAGTCAGCCACTTCCTTCTCCACACTACGAATCATCACAACAAAATCACTATGTGTCTACAACCATCACCGAATCCACCTTCGAGGAGAAAACAAAAATCATACCTTGTCAGTGTTCCATTGAACACCTCGTGGTCATCAACGTTGACGATGGTCAGACATGCAGTTCGGCCTCGAGGAGGGTTTGCTATCGAGGCCTTGCGAGACGGAGGGGTCGGTGTAGCCTGTCGAAAGCTCCACCTCCTCCTTCTTCCTCTTCTTGTTGGCCACCACCTCAGCGAGAGCCACTTTTGACAGAGTTGGCTTGCTCTGCTGCCGGCCGGCCACCAAAGCTAGCGGAGGACGAGGCACCGCCTCCGGATCCTCCACGCGCTTGCCTCATGCCTTGCCAGAGGGCTTCGCGGCTGGACGGACCACGTTGTTGGCCCCAACCTCTTCCTCCCTGCGGTCGTGGCAGATATGTTCGATTGCGGCAGCGTCGGGGTGTCGGAGACGCCGGGGATGGCCATCGAAGGTGCGATCGAGAATTGCGTGTCGATTTCGGGTGGTGGCGGCGACATCAGTGCTGGCGGGGAGGTGGGCGGGCAAGAACGGCGGAGGATGGGAACCGACGGAGGGGAGACGAGATTTTTTCTCTAAAGTGGCATCCGACTCCTAAATTTACTCCTTCACGGCCAAGTTTACTCCTCCGATTCCCAAATATTTACTCCTCTAACCGTTTTGTGAATCGGTTAGGTGCGTCTCTTACCGATTTTTACTCCTCTAACTGTTTTTAGGAAATCAGTTAGAGATGCCGTTACCCTGGTTTTAGCTGCCAAAATTCCAACAAAATCATGCTCCTTGATGATTTTTCTTTTGACACGTCGAATGCAGTTTGCAGTGCCTGATTTGATTTTGGTGCTGAACATCCTTTCCCTTCTGCCACTGCACTGCAACGGTGATGGACACCATGAAGAAGGGTTGGACTTATGCTGTTATGCAGCCAAAGCGTGCCCCATCTCCTGTTTTTGTGTCCCCTCCTCTATTGGCAGGAATCCATTTGAAAAACAATTGTGTGCAATTCGCATACACCTCAGCGTGCTATATGCTATGTACATCATGTTTGGATGGTTGAAATGTGTGACTGTGTCTACTTACTTCTCCGCTAAAAACCGAGATAACTTTAAAACTGGTGCCTACTGCTAGCTATTTCCTCCGTTCTATAATATAAGATGTTTTACGTTTGTAAAACTAGCACATTAAAAATATCTAAATATACTCATTTTATAAAGCTAAAATATTTTATATTATAAAACAGAGGAAGTAGTATGGGATTTCGTTGGTTCATATCCAAGACCAAGAGAACCTGATCTTGCAAATACTATCTTAATTGCGCAGGAAATGAAGGGACGTCTTTCTGTTGCTACCTGTCACATCCACCTCGACGCAAACAAAAGAAGACTACAGTCAAAAGCTGGAAGGAATCGGCCGAAGTAGCCGACTCGGCCTTGCAAGCATAAGCGCTTTGTTTTGATGATGTTCCATCGATTAAGGAAAGCCCAGCCGCCCAGCTAGGTGCTTGAGGCCATGGGCGGGCACAAAGAGATTCATGGGTATTCAGCTGAATACCCATTATTTTTGCAAAAAAATCATATGTATATCATATGTACGTGTACAGTAGGTACCCAGCCCACGTAGCAAACAAAAACCACTAACGTGTCTGGCCCATTACAACTACACCGAATAGGCCAAGGTCCAAATGTCAATAGCAGTTCTGCTCCCCTTTATCCATCCCTGAACTGCTCCAGCGACACACGATCTAGCTGCAGCGAGGCGGAAGCGGCGGGCGAATTCGCGGCGGCTGCTGGTCGCCGACGCCATGACGCGATTAGGGAGCGGAGGGATCCCGGAGGCCGGAGCAAGCAGGAGATGATACTACAGAAACAGAGACGGATACGCTGAATTTTTGACCACACACTGCAGGTTAGGGTTCTAAATCCTCACCAATTTCTTTTCAATTTCTAAACTGGTAAGTCAGTAATATTGCTCTTCCAGTTTACATTAGTTAATGACCGATTGGTTAATTGTCGATCCGATGATGATGTAGGTCGTAGCTGTACTGAATTTTTCTTAGATTGCACTGATAGACCATGAGATGATTTTAGAGAAGTTGACAAGGTGGTTCTAAACAATGGTCCGCAAAAATGTAAAATGATAGACCATCAGATGATGTTGTTGTTATAGAAAATATATATGTGAACCTATCTGTTTGATATTAAACAATTTCCATGCAATTTCTCTACTATGCTTTGATGATGTCATGAACCATGCTATTTATATTGAACAGTTTGCAGATCTTTGCGCATGTACTTCTGTACTGATTTTTTTTAAAACCTTCATGTTTTGCATTGTGTTTTTACTCTGAATACCCATTAAAAATACCCTGTGCCCGCCCATGCTTGAGGCAGAAGGGGCCCATCAAGTCGTACGCTCTGGGCCGTCTGCCTGCTCAAGGTGCATTAGCCGAGAAGGTGCTTGCTGCTAGCTGCGCCCTCCTCTAAAGTTTCGAATTGCCATTTTGAGCGGTAAAGAGTACTGTCGGATTTTTAATCCCTTGGTGAAAATTAAAAACTCATACTGTTTTCATTTAGTGTATTTGGAACTTGAAAGTGTTCCTAGCTAGTAACTACTTTGGTTCAAAACAAAATTTTGCACATAAAATAATAAGTGCTTTTGTTCACATGTACACACGGCGATCGACATGCATGCAGCATGCAGCCACACGCGGATAGAACAAGTCATCTTCCATCTTTTTGAATTAACACATGTGTATCTGCAGGTAAGCGGTAACAAGCGATTGACGTAAGAAAAGTTACGTGGTTGTCAAAAGAACGAAGTAATTCTGTTTGAACTTCGGAACAAACAAAGTAGAAAAAAAGGGAAAGCAGCATGCAGGTATTATTCGAGGTAGTTTTACCTATATATACACCGACTGTTCTTTTGGCATTACCGGTGCCATTTCCCGAACTGGCCGATGAATTGCTTGCTGCGAGCTGCGCCAGTCATTCCACAGCTTCTTCCTCCCCAGAGTACTCTCCTCCCCAATATCAGAACTGCGGTGAGCTCTGCAACCCTGCGCCGCTCTTTGAGTGTTTTTGACTCGCTTCTGCAGCCCTGATCTAGCTGGTAAAAAGCTCATCGGTTGGGATCGCCGGGAGGTGGCTCCGCCCGTCCCCTCTTCTCTTCCGTACCATATCTGCGGTGAGCTCTGCAACCCCGTCCGCTTATTCTGTCCAGCGAGACCCTGAATTCGATCGGACGATCTGACTTCCGATCGCCCTGCTTCCACAGGTCTTGCGGGCACCTCTTTGAGTGTTTTTGACTCTGCTTCTGCAGCCCTGATCTAGGTAACAAGCTCATCGGTTGGGGTCGCCGGGAGGTGGCTCGCGTCTTCACTAGTAGGAAAATGACTTTTTGTACCGGTTTCAGAGGGGTTTTGGTACCGGTTTGGCAACCGGTACCAATTAATCGGGACTAAATCATTCCCCCCTTTGGTACCGGTTCCTTACGAACCGGTATTAAAAGTGCCTCCACGTGGGCACGCAGGAGCCAGCGGGGCTGGAGTCTTTGGTACCGGTTTGTAACACGAACCGGTACCAAACGTGGGGACGTGGCAGAGATTTGGCAGAGAATTCAGGGTTTAGGGTTTAGGGGTATCGGACCATTTTATCGTACGAGGATCGCGTCGATGTGCCAGAAACGCGTTTGGGTTTAGGTAGTACATGAAGATCAAGGTGATGCATATCAACTTGGTGCATATATATAAAATGTGTAATTGCATAAGATCGCAAAATTAAGTAGTACATGCATAGTGGTACTCTTCGGAGCATACTATATATTACATGTAGCATAGTGGTACTCTCTGAGGCAAACTATATATTACATGTAGTACATGTATGAAGATCGATCTTCATGCATAGTGGTACTCTCCGAAATTAGCTATGACGTCCTGAAGGAAAAATCCCGTCAATTTCTCGCCAATTGCTTTGAAGCGGTGCTCGATTGAGAGTGTGTCCCGCTTTCTTGCCAACTGTAAAAGAATGAGATACAAATAAATACATGAGTTATGTGTGTATATATATCAAATCATAATCAAACAATTATGACTAAAACTTAGCACAACTGATGGTAACAAAATAAATTTGTGAATATTGTTTACGTACATCTTTATTTCTTTTATTATTCATTCTCTCGCTGACAATCTTTTGAATGTACTTGCAAACATAGTATCCACATAGATTTGTCCCCAGTGGTTGTTTCGCGCATTTCTATACAAGAATATAATTCAATCAAACAATAATCAAGTATGATAAAGGTGTGTGGACTTAGGTAGTACTACTTACTTTGTTCGAACGCCATATCAGCTTCGGTTTCCATCCATCGGTCGGATCTTCCTCGAAGAACGTTTTCCATACGCTGCCTGACAAAGAAAATGCATAAAAGAGTTATCAATTTGTTGATATCAGGAAATTAACGAAAAATCAATAAGAATTAAAATTACTTTTTGAGCATATCAAAAGCCGTCTTGTATAGTATAGGCTCTTTGCTTAGTGAGTCAAAGACTTCAACTTCTCCATCGTACATTTTAATGACGATAAGAATAAAGTGGAACCTACGCACGTTTAAATATGCAGTGTCATAGATATAACTCATCAGTTAAAATTTTAACATCTGGTGAGCAAAAAGAATGTGTTAGAAGACAGTAACACTTACTTAAAGTTGTAAGGCCAAAGTATTATTTTTTTGTCACGTTATCGCTTCAAAAACCTTAGCAAAGTCTTCGGTGTATCCTTGTTATACATGGGATCTTCTATGGTTTTTACATGCATTATATCCGGGTCAATGAACCCAATGTCCTTGATTTCATCCCTTTTGCATTCGAGCTTCTTCGATCTGCATAATATAGCGCACAAAACATTAAATTGAGTATAATTGCAGACAATGAACGAGCTGAGCTAAATACTTCTCAAATTACATAAATAAATCACTTATAGACAATAGCAACTGATGATAGATTTGTCGAGGGCCCGAAGATTGTATAACTGAAAAAGTTCGCAGAATTCAACGCTCACACTGTATTCTTGGAAGTAGTGCTCATCCTTAACTCGCACCATGATAGCCTCGATCCCTCTCTTTGTGGCATTAGTGTACCATATATACAAATTACACATACTTGTTGGTAGCAACCTGACATTCTCGACCAAATCTTCCCCTTGAACAAATTTATATGCTACTTCAGCGATGGGGTAATCGGTTGTGTTTTGTCGAGAACTTTGAACGGTCTTCTTGTCAAACACCTTGAGAGGGGGGGCCGATTGATCAGGTTGTTCTCCGAGCTGGTGCACTTGTTTTCCTTTTTTTTCCTGGACCACCGATTGATCGGGTTTTTTAGCCAGGACCATCTTGTCATATGACCTTTCAATAAAATGCCTATAGTCAGATGGCGGCGATGGTACAGGGTCATATAGATTCTCAACGGTACGCACAACTTTCACCGGATCTAGTGTCTTCTCAAAAGATATCTCTGGCACTTTCTTAGCAAAATGGGCTTCCACCTCGGACTTAGAGATTACGGTGCATTCCTCGATAGTTCTTTCCCAAGGTAACTTCTGAATAGGCGGCTGTGCTTTCTCCTTTCTAAGTCTCTTCCTAGTCGGCGAACCATTCCGCTTAACGGGCGCTTTCTTACGCGGAGGATATCGAGATGGTGGACTCGCGCTGGGGTCCCTCTCAAGTAGGTGTGGACTTTGCTGCTCATGTGGACTGCTACCAGGAGGAGTCGATGGCATTTGCTGCTCATGTGGACTGCTACGAGGAGGAGTTGGTGGCCTTGGCGAAAAGATGATGTATTTCTTGTTCCATAGGGCGAAACTGCGCTTGACATCGCCCATTGTCTTCTCATCGTCACCTCCAGGAAAATCAAGATCCATTGTTTCATAACCCGTCACAACGTCGTCTACCCCGACACGAGCATAGCCAGCCGGAATGGGCATATTATGGTGCGTTGCTCCATCTTCATTTGGGTAAACATAGCCGACCGCCACCTTAATAGACATGTTCTTCATTGGCACATGTAGCTCACAATCTGTCTTCTCCGTGACATAATCCACGGGGTAGCTTGCTCCACATCCTTCAAGATGCGAGGAACCCATGCTGCTTCTTGGCTGAGATGGGGCGACATCGGCTTGAGTATCTTGTAGAAACAGTTGCTGATCAGGTGCCCTCTGCCGACTAGTTGAGTCTATTTGATTTTTCTCAAGCAGCTGCACCTTACGTTCCAATTCCGATAACCGGTCTAAGTCCTGCTTCTTCTTTCTTGCACGACTTCTATAACTGTCAGCGCACTCCGGCCACGCTTCCTTCATGGTGACACCTAGGAGGGCTCGTATTCGTCCAAAGTGTTCAGGATTCCCCAGAGCGAGTGTCAACTCGTCATTCTCTCTATCGGTAATGTAATCTCCCTTTTTAACATTTTCTATTGCATCTACAAGCAGCGTTGTGACTTTTGCAATTTTTTCCTTCCATTTTCCCTTTGCAACGATCCGCCCTGTTTTTGGTTCCAACCCTGCCCCATGTGCGAACAACCAGAACTTGGACCGGTTGGGCCAGTCCCTTGTCTATGGAACGATCTTTGAATTTATCAGTTTATCTTCAAATGCTATCCACTTTGGAATGGCAGTCTTGTAGCCACCTGACCCCAATTTATGGAAATATTTCTTCTTTGCAGCATTTTTTGTACCCGTGACTAATCGGGACACGACAGTAGACAATTGCTTATACGCCTTAAATGCGGGCCAGTGCGCTTCTATCTTCACTAGACTTCCAGTGAATATTGGATCTTCATCTTCATATTTGGCCCATAATTTTTTCTTCCAGGTCTGGAATTGTGTGGCCATCTTCTTAAGAGTCCATTTCTTTACTTTTGTCTTCTGGCATTCCATCAAGTTTTCCGGTAGGTTGAAGTGTGTCAGTAGACTGTCTCAAAGAAAAAAAATTAGAGTATTGTTGACATAACTAGCTTCATCCCCCGCGTTCTTCGGCTTATGCCACTCTACAATGCTGATCGGTACATGGTCCCTAACAAATACTCCAGCTTGATTTATAAATTTACGGCGGTACTCTTTGGGTTCCACCGGTTCACCACTATCCTTAAATGCGGTGAGGGTTAACCTACCCTCGCCCGATAGACGATGCGTCGGGCCTCGTTCACCACTATCTCCTTCTCTTCTTTGGTAAGAGCGTAGCAGGCAGTACCTTGATACTTCTCTGGATTCAGGTTGTTTCCTTCGTGGATACATTGCTGGTCCTGCCGTGCATCCGGTGTATCTTTTATTTTCCCATACACGGCCAAGAAGTTTAGCAGGTTCACACAAAGATTTTTCGTCACGTGCATCACGTCGATTGCAGAGTGAACCTCTAGGATTTTTCAATAGGGTAGCTCCCAAAATATAGACATCTTCTTCCACATGGGTACGTATCCGTCAACATCATTCGGAATAGATTTTCCGCCAAGACCCTTTCGAAATATCACTTGTAAATCCTTGACCATATCATATATAACATCCCCAGTAGGGCGGGTAGGCTTTGTTCGGTTATTTGTCTCACCTCTGAAATGCTTTCCTCTCTTTCTTACGTGATGTTGTTTTGGAAGAAATCGACGATGCCCCAGGTACACATTCTTGTTTCACAAATATATATTGTCAGTCTCACCTAAACAGTGTGTGCATGCATTGTATCCCTTGTTTGACTGTCCTGAAATGTTACTAAGAGCAGGCCAATTATTGATGGTTACAAACAACAACGCTCGTAGATTAAATTCCTTTTGTTCGTGCTCATCCCACACAGGTACACCTTCTTCACGCCACAACTGTAAAAGTTCTTCAACCAATGGCCTCAGATACACATCAATGCCATTGCCGGGTTGCCTCAGGCCTTGGATGAGCACTGACATCATACTGAACTTCCACTTCATGCACAACTAAGGAGGAAGATTATAGATACATAGAGTCACTGGCTAGGTGCTATGACTAGAGCTCTGCTCCCCGAAAGGATTAAAGCCATCTGTACTTAGACCAAATCTTAAGTTCCTTGCGTCCTCTGAAAATGACTTGAACTCTCTGTCGATTTTTCTCCACTGCGACCTGTCAGCAGGGTGTCTCAGCATCACATCTTTTTTACGGTCCTCTTTGTGCCATCGCAACAACTTGACATGCTCTTTATTTTGGAACAAACATTTCAACCGTGGTATTATAGGAACATACCACATCACCTTGGCAGGCCTCTTCCTGGGGCACGACTCGTCCTCAACATCACCAGGATCATCTCGCCTGATCTTATACCGCAATGCACCACATATCGGGCATGCATTCAAATTCTCGTACTCCTCACCGCGGTAGAGTATGCAGTCATTGATGCATGCATGTATCTTCTGCACCTCTAATCCTAGAGGGAAGGCAACCTTCTTTGCTTCGTATGTACTAGGGGGCAATACGTTCTTCCCTGAAAGCATCTTCTTTATTATTTTCAGCAACTTTTCAAATCCCTTGTCAGAAGTATCATTCTCTGCCTTCCATTGCAGCAATTCCATTGTGGTACCCAGCTTTTTCTGGCCATATTCGCAATTTGGGTACAACAGTTTGTTGTGATCCTCTAACATTTTGTTCAACTTCAACCTCTCGTTTTCACTTCCACAGTTTATCTTCGCATCAAGAATGGCCCGACCCAAATCATCATCGGGCTCATAAAAAATGGGCTCATCAAAAATGGGCTCTTCTTCAAATTTGTCTCCCCCATTCTACTATCACCGTCTTCAGTGAACATAAGATAGTTGTCATTATCCTCTTCTTCTTCGTTGTCTTCCATTATAACCCCTCTTTCTCCGTGCTTGGTCCAACAATTATAGCCGGACATGAAACCGTTCTCAAGCAGGTGGACGTGAAGGGTTTTTGAAGTAGAGTAATCCTTCTATTCTTACAAGAACTACATGGACAACAAATGAAACCATTTGACCGCATGTTTGCCTCAGCCGCGTTGAGAAAATAATGCATGCCAGTAATGAACTCGGGATGGCATCGGTCACCGTACATCCATTGTCGATTCATCTGCATTATATAAGTATATAAAAAATCATTAATTACACAACATCATGAATATATGAGTGACCAAATTAATTAATATTCAAGTTTATCATCATATAAAACTAAGTGTTTTTATAAAAAAAAGAGACTCACCGAGGTTGTGCCGGCTAGGGGACGACGCTGGCGATCGACGGCGATGAGGACGGGGACGATACTAAAACCAAAAAATCATACTTCAATTTGAACTCAAATTGCATATAAAAAGAATGAAATCCCTAACTTAGGCATTTCATCGAACACCTTGCTAGCACTAGAAAAATGATACGAGTTAGACTAGCAAAGAAATAAGCTAAATTAGGATGATATTGCTAACCCTTGGATAGACGGCCGATGCCGTCAATCTTGACAAAATGGTGGAGAAAAATGGAGATTTGTTGGAGTGTGAGAGGAGAGAAATATTTAGAAACGTGAGAGGAGAAGCAAAAATGGAGCTGGCTCGGGTGGCTCGCGTGAAGAAATAGATCTGGAGACCCTTTAGTACCGGTTCTTTATATGAACCGATACTAAAGGTGCAACGCTGGACCCACCTCTGCCTCAAATTGGCGCGAAACCCTTCGTACCGGTACGTAACACGAACCGGTACTATACAGCCTAAACGAACCGGTACTAAGGTTTACCTGTGACCTGAGCAATTAAACCGGTACTAATGCAGCCATTAGTATCGGTTCTTAAGAAACCGGTACTAAAGGTCAAATCCTTTGGCTAGTTTTCTACTAGTGCTTCTTATGTCCAGCGATATATAAGAATAGCACTTTTGCAGCTGCATTTTTCTGACCGGTAAGTATTCCTTGTTGTACATCACATAATAAATATACTATGTGCATCTAACAAAAATATAGACTAAATTTATAGCTTGCTACAAGTCATATGGATGGAAGGTTTGGCACCTTGGAATAAAGAGGCATGTGGTAGAACATCTGACATTCATCCCTCAAAAAAAAGAACATCTGACATTCAACATGTAAAACATGTATATCTACATCGAGAATCTCACTTGGAGGGGAAAGAGTGACAAATCTAGCTACGGGTTGGTGGTGTACTTCATCGCCATTATCTAAACAATTAATTGATGCATTGCCAGATTTATCCAACAAATTACAACACAGCCTATAATGCATATAGAAGATAATCTGAGTTCACGAAAGGGGGAAATCTGTTGGATGTTCGTTACCTTGTCTATAGGAATTTTGGACAGTACAAAACTTCATAAAAAGCTATTTCAGATCTGCTTTAGGAAACCTGATGCCATCTTGTACCAGTGGACCTGAAACAGAGACAAGTTTCATCTTAGTAAATTTGTCAAACACGTACCTGTATGTATATTGGATGGAATGAAACAGTGATCAAGCCTATAGATGTCGCCATGTGTGAACCATACGTGAAGTGTGTTCTTGACGAAGGAGAGGCAGAGTTCGACGGTCACGGCCGCTGGAGCGTCGTGATCGATGGTTCAGGTGAGGACTGTTGTAGTGTATAAGTGGATTGCACTAGTCTTTTCCATCAGTTCGTATTTTTGGTTGCGTTGGCTAGTGCATGAAGTTTGACATGGTATCAGAGCCTAAGGTCTCGAGTTCGAGTCCTGGCTTTCGCAATTTATTCTAAAATTGTTGTAGACCCCTCTGTGTCCACGTATAGGCCTCTTGAGTCATACGTGAGTTTCGCGCGCCGTCGCTCTCTCTCGGTTACACGTGATGACTTCTCTCCGTCACACGTGAGAGGGGGTGTTGTAGTGTATAAGTGGATTGCACTAGTCTTTTCCATCAGTTCGTATTTTTGGTTGCGTTGGCTAGTGCATGAAGCTTGACATGGTATCAGAGCCTAAGGTCTCGAGTTCGAGTCCTGGCTTTCGCAATTTATTCTAAAATTGTTGTAGACCCCTCTGTGTCCACGTATAGGCCTCTTGAGTCATACGTGAGTTTCGCGCACCGTCGCTCTCTCTCGATTACACGTGATGACTTCTCCCCGTCACACGTGAGAGGGGGTGTTGTAGTGTATAAGTGGATTGCACTAGTCTTTTCCATCAGTTCGGACTTTTGGTTGCGTTGGCTAGTGCATGAAGCTTGACATGGTATCAGAGCCTAAGGTCTCGAGTTCGAGTCCTGGCTCTCGCAATTTATCCTAAAATTGCTGTAGACCCCTCTGTGTCTACGTATAGGCCTCTTGAGTCATACGTGAGTTTCACGCGCTGTCGCTCTCTTCCGAATGCACGTGCTGACTTCTTCCCGTCACACGTGAGAGGGGGTGTTGAAGTGTATAAGTGGATTGCACTAGCCATTTCCATCAGTTCGGATTTTTGGTTGCGTTGGCTAGTGCATGAAGCTTGACAAGGACAGAGTGCTGCCTCCTGACTTGGGCTTCCGTGTATAGAGAGAGAGGATGGAGATCAACGAGGTTGTGGCAAGAACACTGCTGGTGTGAACTGGCGATGTTGGGAGAGATGACGGCGGCGAGAGGAAGAGCATAGGAAGAGGGGCTTCGGGGAAAGTCTCTGCAGATCAGCGGCGTAAAGAGATCGCCAAGCGCGGGGGGATAGGAACCGGAGGTGGCAGTATGTTTGCCTGTCTCATATCTCATCGGGTGAGAGGAGGCATCAGTTTTGATTTTATAATTTACCACGTTTTACTCAGGACCTTTATAATTTGCCACACATTAATTGTCCTTCTATGATTTGCCACATATTATACCAATTCCTTGCTAATTTGCCCTGTTTCAACTTATACAGATTTATTAATTTTTCTAACTCCAACTACATTGTGAAATACAGTAATTTAATACTCATGTGACAAATAGCAACTAGCTTTACCGAACCAGGTCAGATCGATCAACCAAAGAGCTAGTTTTGGAAAAAAATTGTTGGCCCATCTTTGTTCGTGGGAAGGAGAAGACGGGAGCGCCGCCACGGCCAGTCGGGCACCACGGACAGTCCAGGCGCACACCTAGCACGAACGACGGAGGAGGTGCAGAGTTAGCTGCCCGCCGGCAACACCAACCGGACAAGGTCGGAAGCCCTCCTCGAGGCAGCGCCTCCTGCTGCTAGAGGTGGGCGTCGTGGATTGCAGGTTTGGCACTGTTGCGCAAACGCGGATTGAAGATTGCAAAGATTCATGAAGAATTTTGTGTGACAATGTTTCCAACCAAACTAGTGGTTGGATTCAGAAGAAGGGGATCTCCTAAAGAAGAGAAGGGCTCCATGACTTCCTCAAATGCAGGGCTTCAGCTTAGACGATGTACACGTTTGGCCAAAGTTTCAGTTGCTGCCGTACAAAATGAACTGTACGAAGTGACCCCAATGATCTGCAGGGTTTTGCTCATAATATCAAATCCATAATATCCAAGTGTCGTCAGTTGTCACGACAAACAATAAATCTGTAGAAACTGAGCAAGATGAGCAAACAGGATGGGAGGAAAGAGCGGATGTCAGGAGAGAGGAATCGTGGTTGCTGTTGATGGTCGCCGGCCATGGTTGGGCGTCCCGTGGTCCGGCCGATGCCGGTGGCGGCACTCCTGACCCCGCTGCTCTATTTCTTCTCTTGTGAAACAGGGGAACGAGGGAGGCGGTTGAGGAATCAATCGACCAGACATGGTCTGCCTACTGTATTTCTCTACGTATTTTGGAGTTAAATAGATAAATAAGTGTGTAAAAAGAAAAATATGGCAAATTAGCAAGGAACCAAAGTAATGTGTGGCAAATGATAAAAAACCAAATAATGTGTGGCAAATTATAAAGGTCCTAAGTAAAATGTGGCAAATTATAAATTCTCCCAAAATTTATTTTTAATAATGATTATTCTAAATAGTCAAACTATTAAACATTTTCCCCTTTTCTATTTAAATTGCATTAAATTATATATTTTAAATTGTAATTTAAAATGAAACAAATGATATGTCTAAATTGATCGGAAAAATGAGGCGAATCTAAACCTGCCATACATATATTCTTTTGCAGCATGCATCATTCCTTTTTAAATGTTATGCAAGCAAAACCCTAAGTAAATGTGGCCATTTAATTTTATATTGCCATGTTTTTGTTTGTTGGCCACTTAAACTTGATACATTAATCATCTTGCACCATGATATTATGCCATTGATCACTCTTGATTGCATTGCACTTTGACATGTGTTGATTGTGTTCTTCTCTTGCTATATGTGTGTTTGATTCTTCCCGATAGAGGACAAGTCTAAGCTTTTGCCGATGGAGATCCTCTTCGATTCTCCGGACGTTACGATTCTACCTCGCTTCGTTTGAGTGTCACTGTGAGAATTTCTTCCCCCGCTATCTATTTTGCATTTATTGTTTTCTCATGTCTCTCTATTTCTATCCTTATGTCGATGCTTTAGATTATGTAGCATTATTGTTTCTTGTAGTTTATATTGCCTTGGTTATCCCGTTGTCTTGTTTAAGTAGATATGTTGAACTTACAAGTTGTAGCACATGCTTAGCCTCTCTCATATAGGTGAACCTCCGTAGTTGTTTTCTATTTACTACTAGGCTAACTAACTTTGATGATTAAACTACTAAATTGATAAGGAACGTGTAGGGCTCCATGCTTTGCATTGGTTTTGCGTTCTGCTCACTTGTGTTACGTAGGACCCATAGTTCTAATCATCTGTCCTAAGACTATCACGCTAACTGCAGGTAGGACCATAGGGAATTCCCTTGAGTACTACCAGAGCTATTCTTATATCCAGATGCCACAACTTAGTCAAACGAGTATATGCATGATGATATAATTGTGACAGATGATGAGATGTGATATGATATTTTGGTGTCCGCGTGCATACATACATAAACGTGGTAGTTTTGCTAAGGGGTCATCTCCCTATGTGGAGCCCCGGACGCTTGTGACTTCCTGGATATTCGGCTAGACTCCTTGTTGGATAAAACTGAAGTAGGTGGCTATCTAGATATTTGTCTATCTTTGGGACAATTTTCTTGTTAGAATATCTAGAAGGCATGTAATACCCCGGACTCTCTGTGCTCGGACTGTCACTCCTGGTAGCTTACTAAGATCTCTAGACTAGCCTTACGGATTAACAATAGTCTTTTCTCGCACTTTGTTCTTAATCGTATGTATTCGAGATCCACTTCCCGGTCGGACACCCATCCTTAAATTGCTCTAGGCCAAACATGCTTAACCTTAGATTTCTTTTTTGATGAGCTTCCGGAAAATAAGTTGTTACTTGTTAATATGAGTATCCTATCAGTCTCATTAAGCCATGTATCAGGATCTCGCATACACCCACCCTTAGAAGATCGGTGCCCTCGTCGATCAACCTCAGGCAAAGAACGTCCCCTCTTGTACACGTATGTTCATCTAGTGCCGGCACATGTGCCATATCGTGTCCACTCTAGGACACACGCGTTATGCTCCGCATGTCCGCCATTGACCCGCATACGCCCGTGTAATCACGATGATCAGCTCTAATACCACTTGTAACACCCCGGACTCTTTGTGCCCGGGCTGTCACTCCTGGCAGCTTATTAGGATCTCTAGACTGCCACTATAGACCAATACTAGTCTTTTCTACGCACTTTTTCCTCACTCGAGTGCGTACCCGAGACCCACTTCCTGATCGGTCATCCATTATCAAATTGCTCTAGGCCAAACACGCGAACCTCAGAGTTATTTTTGGATGAGATTTTGGAAAATAAGTTATAACTTATTGATATAGGTATTCTATTAATCCAATTAAGCCATGTTCCGGGATCTCACAAGGCACGTGTAATATGTTGTCGGAAGAGTTGAACATGCGTGTACGGGTACAGTAGTGCACCCCTGCAGAGTAAATATTTTCAAAAAATTGTCTCCACGATTATGGGCTACTCAAGAGCACTATGTCATGATCATAGACAAATTACACTAAATATTTGCTATTTGTAACTTGACTACTAATTAGCCTTACAAACTAAACAAACAAATAATAAGAAAACTGTCAAAGTGTGAGTTTTTTGGATGATCTCCTCGTCTATGGATTTTGAGGGGAAACTCACTGGATGGATTATGTTTGATGTTAGTTATATCTTGTTCTTGGATAGATCTCTCTTATCCCTATCTAATAGCCGCAATTGTAGTGTGTCTCTATAAGTTAGATAGTGCAAGCTTTGTTGTCACTTAACCTGCACGATACCTTAAGCGAGCATAGCCGAATTCTAGTTCTCGCTAGTACATGTCTTTGGTACCGACGCTCTTTATTTTATTCTTTTTGTTTGTGTTCATTCCCACTGTAGATACAAGGACGTGTAGGTTCATTCCTCTGAGTTGTTTGCAATCACTAGACAGGTGCTCCTACCAGAATTACTGAGCCGTGTGGATGTGGTGTTCACTTATTTATATTCTTGGCATCTTATGTCTATTTGTATTTTGATCCATACTCGGATCCTATATTTGCTTCCGCTTGTTTTGAATGTTGTAATGTTGGGACACATGTCCTCTAAGTGCTCTATCTATATAATTTGGATATTGTCTATTGACTTTGCAATATATTTCTGGGTGCTTCTATATGGACGTGTTTTGATATACTCTTGTACGGTCACCCATGTGCACGCTCACATGTGTACGGGTTGTGTGCGAATACTCGACGGGTCGTGTTCTTATACTAAAAACTATAACTATGTTGTGGAGTTATAGCGGCTAGTGGCTTAAAACTTGATGGCTAGGTTATATTTTAACGAAACTTGATACAACTTAAACGTTAGTGTACTGTATTTCTCTCGATTTTCTTATATACTCTCCCCGTTTACTAATATAAAACATTTAAGCTTTTCTCTAACATGTATCACTACGGGAATAACTAAATAGGCCGACGGCCTTTTTATACGCCGACGGCAAAATGTCGGAGCCGTCGGCGTAGATTGACGGGTCGTCGGCCCAGTTTTGTCGTCGGTGTAGAATAAATAGGCCGACGGCCGCCGTCGGCGTAAATATGACCGTCGGCGTAGTCCATTGGGCTAACGGCAAAGCAACGGCGTCAAGTCTACGCGGACGGCAAGCCGTCGGCGTAGGTTTCAGACCTATGCCGACGGCTTTGCTGTCGGCGTAGCTATTTTTCTTTTTTTGCCATATTAATCTTAGAAAAATCATAACTAAATCATTTAAATTCAGAAAAATACATATAATATATCAAAATTTGTAGAAAAATAAGATATATCTATATAAACTCAAATATTATATATTTTTATTCAAAAAAATACATAAAAAATATAAATACTTTCGTATAACATATTTTTCATTTTTCAAGTGCAAAAAACGGGGTGTTTTGTGAAGCAACCACCAAAAGAAAGTTTCAAAATGATAATACCATATTTTTCAAAAATACTAGACCATATTGAATGGACAATTTCCCAACCTAGGAATCTCAAACCTTTCCATTCACCTCTCGTGAAAAAGACAAATTCCTGCTGAATCGGTAGGAAATGAGTTAGATTTGAACTACAGGTACATGATATATTGCTCATGATTTTTTGTAAAAATCATTTTTAGGTTCACAATATGCTATTTCATCAGAGATCTAATGCAAGTTTAGTGAGACTCGTCCCCGAGCTAAGAATCATCATGCCCCTCGATTTAGGAAGTTTAATGATAGTTTGAAACGGGCATAAAAAATTAAAAAACGATCGAAACAATGCAAAACCTTCGCGTGGTGTCATATTATATGACATAGTTCCATGGAAAAATACCAGACTTGGTATATTCATTGAGTCTTAAAAAAACCTTCACAAAATGGCCTATCTCAATCGATGTTTTCTGGATTTCAGGTCAAATGACCAATGTTATTGCTATAATCGTGGTATAGTTTGAGATAATGTGTCCATATTGTGCACACATGTGTATCATGGGATGGTGAACAATGTTGCAGGAGAAAGTTTTCATTTTTGTCGCACCGAAAAGCCATTTTTCATTTTTTGAGTGCAAAAAACGGGGTGTTTTTGTGAAGCAACCACCAAATGAAAGTTTCAAAATGATAATACCACATTTTTCAAAAATACTAGACCATATTGAATGGACAATTTCCCAACCTAGGAATCTCAAACCTTTCCGTTCACCTCTCGTGAAAAAGAAAAATTCCTGCTGAATCGGTAGGAAATGAGTTAGATTTGAACTACAGGTACATGATATATTGCTCATGATTTTTTGTAAAAATCATTTTTAGGTTCACAATATGCTATTTCATCAGAGATCTAATGCAAGTTTAGTGAGACTCGTCCCCGAGCTAAGAATCACCATGCCCCTCGATTTAGGAAGTTTAATGATAGTTTGAAACAGGCATAAAAAATTAAAAAACGATCGAAACAATGCAAAACCTTCACGTGGTGTCATATTATATGACATAGTTCCATGGAAAAATACCAGACTTGGTATATTCATTGAGTCTTAAAAAAAACTTCACAAAATGGCCTATCTCAATCGAGGTTTTCTGGATTTCAGGTCAAATGACCAATGTTATTGCTATAGTCATGGTATAGTTTGAGATAATGTGTCCATATTGTGCACACATGTATATCATGGGATGGTGAAAAATGTTGCAGGAGGGAGTTTTCCTTTTCGTCGCACCGAAAAGCCATTTTTCATTTTCCGAGTGCAAAAAACGGGGTGTTTTTGTGAAGCAACCACCAAATGAAAGTTTCAAAATGATAATACCACATTTTAAAAAAATACTAGACCATATTGAATGGACAATTTCCCAACCTAGGAATCTCAAACCTTTCCGTTCATCTCTCGTGAAAAAGACAAATTCCTGCTGAATCAGTAGGAAATGAGTTAGATTTGAACTACAGGTACATGATATATTGTTCATGATTTTTTGTAAAAATCATTTTTAGGTTCACAATATGCTATTTCATCAGAGATCTAATGCAAGTTTAGTGAGACTCGTCCCTGAGCTAAGAATCATCATGCCCCTCGATTTAGGAAGTTTAATGATAGTTTGAAACGGGCATAAAAAATTAAAAAACGATCGAAACAATGCAAAACCTTCACGTGGTGTCATATTATATGACATAGTTCCATGGAAAAAATACCAGACTTGGTATATTCATTGAGTCCTAAAAAAAACTTCACAAAATGGCCTATCTCAATCGAGGTTTTCTGGATTTCAGGTCAAATGACCAATGTTATTGCTATAGGCATGGTATAGTTTGAGATAATATGTCCATATTGTGCACACATGTATATCATGGGATGGTGAAAAATGTTGCAGGAGGGAGTTTTCCTTTTCGTCGCAACGAAAAGCCATTTTTCATTTTCCGAGTGCAAAAAACGGGGTGTTTTTGTGAAGCAACCACCAAATGAAAGTTTCAAAATGATAATACCACATTTTTAAAAAATACTAGACCATATTGAATGGACAATTTCCCAACCTAGGAATCTCAAACCTTTTTGTTCACCTCTCGTGAAAAAGACAAATTCCTGCTGAATCGGTAGGAAATGAGTTAGATTTGAACTACAGGTACATGATATATTGCTCATGATTTTTTGTAAAAATCATTTTTAGGTTCACAATATGCCATTTCATCATAGATCTAATGCAAGTTTAGTGAGACTCGTCCCCGAGCTAAGAATCATCATGCCCCTCGATTTAGGAAATTCGACGATAGTTTGAAACGGGCATAAAAAAATAAAAAACGATCGAAACAATGCAAAACCTTCGCGTGGTGTCATATTATATGACATAGTTGCATGGAAAAATATAAAACTTGATATATTGATCGTGTCTCAAAAAACCCTTCACAAAATGACCTATCTCAATCGAGGTTTTCTGGATTTCAGGTCAAGTGACCAATGTTATTGCTAGAATCGCGATATAGTTTGTGCTAATGTGTCCATATTATGCACTCGTGTATATCATGGGATGGCGAACAATGTTGCAGGAGAAATTTTTCCTTTTCGTCGCACCAAAAAGCCATTTTTTATTTTTCGAGTGCCAAAAGCGGGGTGTTTCATAAATCTTGACATAGTTTCAGTTGGTATAATATTTAAAATTTATGATATATAATTAAATAGATGATAGGAATGTCATATTTGGATTCCTCTCATTTTTCTGATCGATTTGGATATATTATTTGTCGAATTGTGATTTACAGATTTGTAGATATGAATTATTCAAATTTAAATAAAAAAAGCAAAATAAATAAAATTTATTTTATTTTTATTTGAATTCAAGATTATTATTACTTATTTATTGTTGTTTACTCAAAAAATTGTATGAAATGTAAAAAAACAAATATGTCTAACAATATAGTGTAATGGTTAATAGGTTTGATATGATAATATTCACAAAAAGTTCTAGTTTGTTTGTCGGAAGCTCATGTGGAAGGAACGAAGAAGTTAAGCGTGCTGGGGCTGAAGTAGTATTAGGATGGATGACCGGTTGGGAAGTTTGACTAATTGTGCAATTTGACTTGAGACTAAATATACTTAGAATTAAAAATGTCCATGTGAGATTAACAAGTTAAACAATACAAAAATGTTAAAAAAGTTGAAAAAAAATTTGAAAAAAAATTTTGAAAAAAAAAATTGAAAAAAAAATTGGAAAAAAAAATTGAAAAAATCTAGGCCGACGATAAAGCCGTCGGCGTAGCCAAATGGCCGTTAGTCATCTAGGTGGCCCCAATATGGTCTACGCCGACGGCTTGCCGTCGGCGTAGCTATATACGCCGACGGGTTTTCTACGCCGACGGGAGAAGAGGCTACGCCTACAGGGCAGTACGCCGACGGCAGCCGTCGGGCCAGCCTACGCCGACGGCGTTTAGGGCCTACGCCGACGGGACCCGGCCGTCGGCGTATTCAGCTTCTCCCGTAGTGTATGTATATGGACATGTTTTAGTGCATAGATTCACTTATTTTAGAATAAATCTAATATACTTTAAAATAACTAAAATGTTTTATATTAATGAACAGAGAGAGTACATGTATTGGATGACTTTTTTCCTAATTAGTCCGGAGCGGATTGACAATAGAGGAGACTGTCATGGCATTAACTGCTGCTGCACCACTTATCCTCCACCTCAGCCTGCTGCTACTGCACTTCTCCTTGCCGTCTACAGCTCAGCCAGGTATACAAATACTTTCTTTACTTCCTTTTTATATGGCAGTTTTTTTTTTGCGGGGGCTTTTTATACCGCAGCTTACAGTTCGGTTTCATATGGCAACTTGGCACGTTGCAAGAAAAACAAGGAAATGATCGCAAAAAAAAAACAAGGAAATGAGAGCTTTGGTTTGGGGGCTTGGGCCACCTTATTTTTGAGAGCTTGGGTTTGGGGGCTTGGCAAAAAAATACTCGATTTTACTTCCTTGATCTGTTTCTTTGTTGATCATATTGAAACAATGTCTATTAAAATAATCCATACATACTAGACATATATATGTACTCATATATTAATGTTCATTTTTTAGTTTTAGTTTTAGTTCTAATTTTTAACAGAGCTCCAAGGAGCCTACCTGGGCCATTTCCTTCTTGCATTGCCCACATCTAACCTAGCTATGATGTGACCATCACATGCACGAGCCCCTGTGTGTGTGGGGTGAGAGGGGGGGGGGGATAGATCACGGATTTGGGGTTCGGGGGTACTGGCTTCCATCCGTGCCCCCATAAAATAAATTAAACATTCCAAATCTGTAAAAATTATGAAATTAACGATTCCATACATAGTTTAAACAGATTTATACACAGTTTTAGGGGGGAGGGGAGGGGCACCGGCTCCCATCTGTGCCCCCCCCAATAAAAAATTCAAACATTCCAAATCTGTAAAAAAAATTACAAATTTAAAGGTGATTCCATTGATAGTTCAAACATGTTTATACAATACGGGTGCATCCCGTGGGCAAATTTACATAAAAACGGCAAGAACTAAAACTAAGCCCCCCAGCCGCGGGAGGCGCTGCTCTCGCCAGGAGGGTGCTATCGACACCCCATAGGTCAAACAACGAGTTGTACCTGCCAACAGTGTGTCTTCCTCCTCCTTAGCTCAGTCTCAGCGGGCATGCAAGTTCGTGTCGCCGGGGTATCTGAGCGACGCAAGGACCAGACACGTGGGGACATCGTCGAGATGTTGCAGCCGGAGGTGCTCTGGCAGGAAAACATGGTTCCTCCGGCTCCTCGAAATTGGCGTCAGAGTCGTCAGAGGGACCTCTTTCTTAGAGTTGGTGTGGTTGGGCCATGGAGAGGTGCCTCCGGCTCTCCTGCGGGTGGTGCACGAGGTGGAGGAAGATGACGGCCAGGCATGGTTTGCGCCGCTCCTACTGGCGAAAGCAGCACCTCTGGCTACCTCCCAGATATAGCGGGAGAGAGTGTGAGGTGTGGGCATGGTGTGATAGTGTAAATCTGCAATGGTGATGGCCGCCGCATCTACGTATAGCGAGAAAAGACAGAAAGGGCATGGGGGGAGAACTTGGTGGCAAGCAATTTTGTCGCCGCGTGGCCGTCGACGGGACGCCGTTCGCGAGACGAGACGTCTATCTCACTACCAGGGCTATCCCGCATCGTCTTATCCTCCATCTGACGCCCCCGCTAGCCACCCCCCCGCCGTGGGTTGGGTTCGTCCTGGGGGCACCGCATAACTGGTTGGGCCACACCGACGCCAAAGCCAAATTGGGGGGGGGGGGGGTGCGGCTGGGCGTGTTTTTTTTGCGCCGCCACCCCAATAGCCCTTGGGTGGGGGTGGGTAGGATAGGGGGGGGGGGGCGCTTTAGGGTGGGCTTGTGTGCTTGATTCTTAGAAGCAGAGGATTTGTCCATTTTTGAACAGACACTGCCTTATACTTATGTTAGATATAGATATGAACTCGTGACATATCCAAATCATACATATTCATTTTTTTGGAAATAAACTATTTATCCTTTTGCAAAGTTTCCAATATCTGTTGCATCTGATTTTGATTTGCAGTTTAAACCTAATCAAAGAAATTAATACTTTCCTGTCCTTTGTGCGATGCAGGTTTTCTTAGCTTAGACTGTGGCAGTGAGGCTGGAGACTACACTGACAGGACTGGGATTAAGTGGAGCTCCGACTCCAAATTTATCTCCAGTGGCCAGACGGCAACTGTACCTGTGCAAGATGAACTACAAAAGCAGTATAGCACTCTTCGATACTTTCCGGCAGACGGCAGAAAGTATTGCTATACCATCCATGCAAAGGAGCAAATGAGATACCTAGTGAGGGCTACTTTTTTCTACGGAAACTTTGACAAGAACCCGGTCTACCCAAAGTTCGAGATCTCCCTCGGAGATAGTCCTTGGTCCACTATCACGATTAGCGATGCAAACACCACAACGATTGAGGAGGCTATAATTCTTGTTTCTACTAGTGAGCTCCGTGTCTGTCTCTCAGAAGCGACCGCAGGACAACCTTTCATTTCAACACTAGAAGTCCGGATGCTCAGTGGTTCGATATATTCCACTCCATATGAGACTCAGTTCTTCCTCAGTCTATGTGCAAGAATCAACTTCGGGGCAGAAACCAATGAATCAGTCAGGTAAAATTCATGTCCATTTGAATTGGTAGTGGTGTTTTTTAATACTATACTGTAGTTTTTTTTTCACATAAACCAGTGGGTTTTATTAACTTACTGATACAGCAAAATCGCTGGCCAGGGTAGATCTTACAATGTACATCAGTCCCAACACATAGTGCCACCTGGGGCCAAACATGCTCCATGGGCTCCTAGACCACGAGCGACAGAGTTACACGCACTATCACATGACACAATCCTAAACTCGATGAAATTAGTGAGTAAAAGGATCTTGGCCTCCTGAAAGAGGACACCATGGCGAGAAAGATCAAGTTCTCGAGTTGTGAGAGCATTCTTTAGATCATATACATCAGTTTCAATAATAATTCGCTCCATCCCCACACCGGCCGCAAATAGAACTGCCTTCATGCATGCAATAGAAAATTTGGAGTCCATGCCAGCCCCTTGAACTGAACCATCACAGTCATGTATGCAAAAGTCCCATCCACCTGATTCAGCTGATGCCCTGAAAGCCCCATTGGCATTAATCTTCAGAACATTTGGCAGTGAAGGGGACTATGTTTCAGTGGAAGTGATACGGGCTCATGGCTTAATTTACGAGGTAGAGAAATCTGTGAGTTGGCGAACCCAGTTTGAGATGACCGCTTCAGGTTCGGTTCTTTACATGCCGGCAATGACTGTTCCTGGAGCTCCAGATGTTCCATAGAGGAGTAACAACAGAAAGGCACACTTCTGTAGGCACATTGTAGATCAAAAGGTTACCTTCATAGCGTTTGTATAGCCTGAAAGCTGAATCCTAGTATCCTCCATGTTAGCCTGATGCCAGCACGCCCGGGCGAATTTGCGCTGCAGGAAGGCATGGTCACTGTCTTCATCAAGGCAGTTGCAGAGGGGACAAATCTATCGATATCTAATTACCGGCGTCTGAGATTCATGCGGAGAGGTGAGATATTATGTGCAAAACGCCGAAAGAACACACATATCTTCCGTGGCAGACTTAGCTGCCATTTTGCTCCATGGTGCTGAAATTCAGGTTGTTGGAATTGTTACAGTGGTGGAGCTAGGCTGACCAGCAGAAATAGTCAACAGATTAAGCCACAGTTTGTAAGCAGATTTCACTAAGAAGACACCTCCTTGATCTAGATGCTAGGCAGTGTGATCTTCAAAGCCTTCCATATGGGATTGCTAAGGATGTGTGCAACATCATCAGCATGAAAGCATTGTTTGACTATCTCTGAGTCCAAAGTTCCTGTGACAGGGTTAATGAGATCCCTCACCCGACAAATCGGATATTCTCTTTAATGAGTACAAGGTCGTCTCGAGACACCGGCAGACGGCGGTATCCATGGTTCTTGCCAAACTCGTATGTTGTTTCCATCTCCGACGAGCCAAATTATACCATCTTTAAGCAGCTCAATGCCTTTTAGATGACTTCGCCAAGTATAGAAAATAGCACTTGACAGAGTTGCAGACAAGGCGTCATCATCAGGGAAATACCATGCTTTTAGTAATCTAGCGCAAAGGGACTCTGGATTCTGAAAGGATTCTCCAGCCATGTCGTGCTAACATGGCAACATTAATACTGTATAAATTTCAGAAACCGAGTACCCCCTCTTTTTTTTTTGGTTGCGCCAATTTGCTCCACAATAACCAAAGAATCTTAGTATCTTGAATTCTTGATCCATGTGACCCCACCAGAACCTGTAGATCATTACCATCAGCTCATCACATAGACCCTTTGGACATTGCATATGTGGGTATAGGCTGGTGGTGATCTCAGGCAATTGATCTCCAATCGATACATGGAGTACCTCAGATCATCTGACTTTGTAACCCACAATCCCCCAGGATTTCTTATAAAATATTGCCGGGCATACCATCTGGGCCTGGAGCCTTTAGATCACCTATGCCATTAAGTGCTTCCCGTTCTTCATTCCCAGTGAAGACCGAGGACAACGATTCACCCATATGAGGTGTCACCCGAGGCTGGACATGCTCAAGAAGTTGCTCCAAATCTGTTGTGGCAAGAGAGGTAAACAACTCCCTGTACTGATCAGAGATGTACTCTTTGAGAGTTGTCTGCTCCTCAATGCAACAACCATCAACTCCTTTCAGTCTCACAATCTTGTACCTACGCTTTCTTTCAGAGCAGCAAGTGTAGCAGAACAGCAGAAGTTGGGTATCCCGATCACCGTTCTTTAACCAATCGACATGGGCACGTTGCCTGTCTTTCTGTTCTTCAAATCTCTCGAGCACACTTAACACAAATCGATTCTTACTTGCAAACACCAAACCGAAGATCAAACCGAAAGAGGAGCGAATCGAGCATGACCTTTTCTGGGATTTTGAGGCGCACCTGCGACACCAAACACCTCGACCCTCTGGCATGGCCTGGTGCCTGTCAACTGCAGCCAGCTGCTGCTCGCCAAACCGCATCCATCTGCTTCTATTCGGCATTTTGTGCCTCCTCCCTTTGGACAGAGTATGGCAGCAGCAGCAGCAGCTGTTGTGTGTCCCTAATCCCTATGCGGTGGCGCCCCAGCGACGGGACGACAGAGCGTCGGAGCCGTACACGATTGCTGGAGGCCTAAGGCGAACGAGGTCTCGAGGGAGAGGGCGTGGATCCGAGTCGGGAGAGGGAGAGGAGGGGGTTCGCAGCTAGGATCGGGGGACGCGGCGGCGCGCGCCGAGGCAGAGGACGCGGCGGCTCCGTGAATCCGAGCACTGATGGTGAGTTTAGTGGGCTATGCGGGCATCGCGGGCCTGCCCACAAAATTGGAACAGTTGCGCATCGTGCGTGCACGTACGAGTGGGAGGCGGCCCGTATAGGCCCAGTTTGAGATCTTTTCGAACCCGCAAGAGAAAGTCATTTGAGCCCACAATGGGGCGGTTTGGTCGCACGGGGCGAAGAGCGGATCTTTTTTTTTTTGACAAACATGTGGATTGGGGGTTGCAGAGTCTGCCGCCTTGTCCTGCCCATCTCCTCCGCATCTCCAATTCCATGGGCACCTCCTGCGGCACCTTCAGCTGCGGCAGCGCTGTAACATGGTTGCTACCGGACGTGGCGAGCACGGAAAAGAGAAGCAGCGGCTGGCTTCCCTCTTGCCCCGACGCCGGGGGCGCGTAGATTTACCAATTAACAGAGTCCGCTCTCCCCATTCCTAATTTCCCCGCCAATTGACGGCCACCGCGCGCGAGCAGCTAAGCTAATAGGTTACGGTACACACATGATCTGCTCCCTACAGGTTTCCCCTGGTCACCACAGGTGTGGAAGGCATTTTTTTTTTGATCTACAATTCTACATGGCCAGGTTTTGATCTACATGGACAGTTAGTTCTAGCTTTCTGTGTGGCAATGGGGATACCTAGATGCAAATTATGAAACGAGTGATTAGTTTCTCTAAGAAAACTATGCTTCCGTATTCGATAAGTTCACAGGTGCAGTTCTACAATTTGGGTAGAAATAATTTATATTCATCAATTGATTCATCTAGAGCGAAATATAGTTTGATTTATTCTGATGATACTACATTGGTGCTTGGGGGTTGGTTTTCTAACCATTCCGGGTCCCAGGTGATCACTAATGTAATTTTCTCATTTGGATGTGCTTTGTTGCCGTAATATAGCTGCTATCTCTCCTTTTTTATTAAATGATTGAAGTGTCATCAAATTATCTATTGTTGGCTGAATTGTGTTCTCTTATTTTATTTTCAGGTACCCCGATGACCCACTTGACAGAATATGGGAATCTGATCTAGTGAGGACGGACCCTTATATTGCTCTAGGTACCAAACGGATTTCAACCGCAAAACCTGTTTTTGTCGGTATTCAGGAAGAGCCACCTTCAAAGGTTATGCAATGGTTGGCGAAAATGGGTATTTAAACTACCGGATCAATTTGAAGGACTCCATTCAAAATGCATGGGTATTTGCATATTTTGCGGAAATTGAAGATTTGGCTCCTAATGACAATAGGACATTTCGGTGGGAGATTCTAGGCTGGCCAGTGTACAGTGGCGCACTTATTAATCCAACAGAGGATGCTCGAGGGAAGTATCGGTTGTATGAACTAGGATTGAAGAGTTTGTCCTTTCCTCGCCCTCTTTATCTTGGGTCACGGAAGGCCAATGATTCGTCAAAGGGACCTATGATGAATGCATTGGAGATCTACAACTACATGCATATTGCTACAGGATCTCAGGATGGTAAACAATTATCTCATATGTCTTCGTTGTAGAATAACTAATAGTTAAGATAATCAATTACATTCAAGTTGTACTGTTGTGTGGACAGATCACAAGAAGGGACACAGACATGCAATTATTATTGCTACATCTACTGCATCTGGAGCAATACTGCTATTTGTTATTGCTATTGGATGCTGCTACTTCTTTGCACGGAAGAAAAACCCTTCAACTGGTGCGTGTCCTTTAACATTTCTTTTAGAAAATAGGCATTTAGGTCAAACTTAATCGAAGTTAAGTCCTGACATTTACTTAACCAGAGCTAGGCTTGAGCAACGCTGCTACAACCAGATTTAAATTGTCAGATATTGAAGCTGCTACCAACAGATTTGAGCGAACAGTAGGGTCCGGAGGGACTGCCACAGTATACCACGGAAGGCTGGCAAATGGGAGAGAAATCGCAGCCAAATTTCTAAAAAGCAACTCCAGTCGGGATAGCAACGATTTTTTGAAGGAGGTAAGCTTCGTGTATATGGTTTCTTTCGAGTTCTTCAGAGAGCATGATATGATTATCATGATCAGTTAATTAATTAACTGTTTGTATTTCTAGATAGCTTTAATTTCCAGGATACACCATCGACACTTGGTGACTTTCCTTGGTTATTGTCAGCAAGCTAGAAAGAACATACTCATATATGAGTTCATGCAAAACGGCACATTAGAACAGCATATTCGTGGTAAGTTCCCTCCTAAATAATGCAACATCTAGTTTATATAATTTACAACAGAATACGTAGCTAATGATAATTATAAGCAACGCGGAAGGGAGAGGGTTGTGTGGACGACGCAGTATGATATCTCACATTGGGAGCCAACTTCAAACTAGGGCTGGAGGGGAGTGATGCTTGTACCGGGACTTGATGGTTTTTTAAGACATTCGTGAAGTAGTGGCTTTATTATATTGAGACGGCAGCAGTGCCTTTTTTATGAAGGTCGCTTTCATTATATTGAATATAAGAATAAAGTCTTAATAAATTAAAATACACTGAAAGGAAAATAAGGGGACACCAAAACATTTCTCCACAGTCTTCACCAAACAAACATGACAATGCAGAACCATTTCTTAGGCTGTTCGTCATTCATTCCGTGAACACTATCAACCCCCCGGACATCTGTAACAGTACCAGAGGTACCAAGTCTTGCCTGTGGTTCAGCATGTGCAGAGTTGTGGACCAGATTTGTGTTGCATGTGGCCACTAGATGAGTAGTAGTCTCAAGATGGATATGCCGTAGAGAGAAAACACGGCCCACCACTCTTGGCAAGGATCTGCAGTAAGGCATTTGTTTCGGATGGCAAGCCATGCATAAAACTGGATTTTCGGTGTAATCTTGATCTCCCAATTGAGCTACTTGAAGTTAGTTCGAATCTGTCCTTGAAATAGGATCTGACAAACAGATCAAGCTCAATAAAATCAGTTGCTTGTCAGGGGATTGCATCGGGCAGGGATGGTGGAGGTCAAAGTTCTGTAACTACTGATATAGTTCAATATATTCCTGTAGAAACACCTCTGTTTTCTACTTTTATTTTCCATGTTTCCTCTGCTCCTTCTCTCCTCCCAAATGTAAAAAAGCACGGCAAATAGAATATAGCATTCTCATTTTCTAGTCCTCCACAGTTAGCAGACACAAGGAAAAACAGTTCAAGTATTACATATTTCTGTATTGCTTTTCACCTCCCACCTAAACAACGTATAACTCCAGGCTTCGATAGCACCACTGCACTATTGCTTTATTCGACATGGCCACAACCTATCATTAGTTGCCCCCCTTATACTTTTTTGCAGGAACAAGAGAACTTTATTGATTACTCATGATCAGAGTTACAATCACGAGCAACCAATTGCTCTAAACAAGTAGGGGATGCAAAGTGCCATACTGTACTATGCATCCTTCGTTTAGTAACTTTGCGAGCTCATGTGCCACCATATTTTGTTCTCTCCTTGCATGCTGAAAATCCAACTCGGATAGGATCATAGAACCTCTTGGAAGTGCCATAATTCCCTAAGAATAAAAGCATCTTTAGAGAAGGGTACCTGAGAGCTTTTGAGGCAATTCACAGTTGACAGAAGACAATCCGGTTCTATGGCTATTTGAGTCCACTCGGCCACGAGGCAAAGACCCTCTCCGCAGGTTAGCGCCTCGACCTGCTCAGGATGGGTAGCTGGTCTGATCCGAGACCATGTACTTAGCACTACTGCACCCTGATGATCCCTGACCACAATTTCTACACCACCCATTCCGCTATCTCTGTCAACACACTGTTCATGTTAATTTTAAGCCAACCCACTTGAGGTCGAGACCATAGTTGCCTTGGCTTTGGTTCAGAACACTTCAGAGTATGTAGGCTCATACCGGACGGCTGTTTTCCTTTCTTTTCCTCCTGTTGTTGAGCTGCGACCCAGGGATTATAGAGGACCCATAACCCAACAAGAATTTAACTGAGCCATCAATTCATACTGAACCAGAGGCATGCATAATGGCGTTACTGACCAGGTAACCAGAAGAGGAGCAGCAAGCAAATTCGTTCTTCTGCTTCTAGGTTAGCTAGCAGCAGCAGAAACCAGTCTGTACCATTGTGATGGAATAAATCCTCTGCTGGATTGGCCAGTATTGCCTCATAGCCTGCCTCAGAGCTACAGCATGAGGTGTCAGGCCTTAACCTGAATCTGCACATATCTGCACCTTCCTATTCTACTTATCTGAACATAAAAGAGGTACGCAGCAACAGCAAGCGCTGGATGAAGATCCAACGGCTACTCTTCAGTGAGCTTCTTCCAGGGTTTTCACTCACCTGCAGGGTCTCAAGAGCTCGCCAACCCGACCCCCTTTGAATTGACCGCATATGTGTTGCAAGGTCATGGGCACTCCACCCTGAAAATACTCTAGATCGCTCCCAGTGCCACACGATGAAATCTGCATCTCCAACAGCTGAAGGCCGTATACCCAAGACAATGTCAGCGTCATATGAATGAAAAATTCGTCTTACCAGCTGATCATTCCATGTCTGGGAATCTGGATGGAATAGCTACGCATGCTTGGCCGTCCCAGCCACCCACACTGGCTGGCTGACCGGGAGTCTTCAGGTTGCTCCTTCTGGAGCAAGCTTCTTCACCACATCCATGAACCTACCCGCTGACCGCGCATAGCCTGTGCTCCTGAACGCGTACGGAACGCAGCCATAAGCCACCAAACAACTCCATTAGTGCTTCACAAGTTTCTCTACTACAACAGCTGGGTCATTCATTGGGCACAACAAGGCGTTGTCATGAAGACCGCCACCCCGCGTTGTACATCCAGCCTCCCACTGACGCCATCCTGATAATCAGAGCTGGATCCTGGAAGGAGTGCTTCTCACGACTACATTTCGTCGTCGATTTCAGTTCCACCTTCAAGATATGGCTACATCTGCCCAAACTGACAGCCACACTATGTCCTCCTCAGCAGAGGGTCCAGATGCAGGCAAACTCCTTTGTCACGCGAACACCTGAGCCTCCGGACAGGGGCGTCCTGCTGCTTCAGCCTTACCCTCTGCCTCCGCCTATTCTCCTCGCCGTGCTCCTCCTCAATCAGTGCCAGTGGTTGGAGCGGCACCAAGTTGCAAGAGAGACCAAATCTCCCAATGGTGAGAGAGCGCCGACCGCCGAGAAGTAGGCGAGCTGGGGCCGGCGAGCAGCGGCTAGTGTGGCTGAGTAGAGGGCTTGGCCTTGGGGTTTTTTCTTTCTCTTTTTATGCTCAGCCATGGCGACTGATGAGTACACAGGCTTTTGAGTTTTAACACACTGTCAGACCGTTTCAAATCAATCGTTCAAGCCCACACCAACCAAGAAGGGCTAAACCACTGCCAGGCTGCTCTTAACCCATGACCTCGGGCCGCTCCAAATTAGAGTGTTTAAGCCCACACCAACCAATCAAGCCTACACATGGGCTTCTAATCAACTCTAATGATAGCATGATACTCTCATCTGACGCATTAGCCTAATCTAAAAAAAAGAACTGAAACATTAGTCTTCCCTCAAAATAGAAACTGACACATTGGCCCTGCTAAAAGAGTAAATGAGTTCTGACATTTTTAACTTACACTTTAGTCATTTTATTTGTGCAGTTGTGTTTTACAATATTTGGAAATGCAAAGAACTAGAGCATCCTTAGTAGGTTGAAGTCAAACTTGTGCTCTTGTGGGATTTTTAAAGGATATATCAGCTTTTGTTCTATGCTTAATTACAGTTGTACCATTAGATCAAAACTTGATGTGCTCCATTAAGAAATCTCAGTATACACAAATGAAGGTCTAGCTGTTCTTTTGTTAATTATTATCTCTAGATTGATATTTATTTTGAATATTAAACCTTATGATCAACATGAGCTATTAAATGAAGGTACTCCTTAGAGCTATATATAACACCGTAGTCCATTTTTCACAGGAGGACCTGATGATGTGAAAATAACTAGCTGGGGGCAGCGTCTCCAGATAGCAGAAGATGCTGCAAAAGGTCTCTCTTTTTTTCGTCCATTTGTCTACTAGAATGTAGTTGAAAGATTATTAATTCTTACTTAATTTCAGGTATAGAGTATCTCCATACAGGATGTACGCCAACAATCATTCATAGAGATATCAAGACAAGCAACATCCTTCTCGACAACAATATGAGAGCAAGGGTTGCAGATTTCGGCCTCTTAAAGCCTATAGTTGATGGAGCTCAAGGGTTGCCGAGTGGAGCCTGTGGGACGTTTCCGTATATTGATCCAGAGTAAGTCCTTTCTCTCTATCTCCTGGGGTTCATACATTCTGCTTTGTTTTGTTTAGGAAATTGAATGGCTGAAGTGTCTCGTATCTTTATAGAATCTGATGTACATTATTTTTTGTTCTTTTTATGAATAGGTACCGGCAGTTTGGGCAGCTAAGTGAGAAGAGTGATGTCTACAGTTTTGGTGTCGTTCTGCTTGAGCTCGTCTCTGGTGAACCCCCAATGCCCGCTGACAACTCTAGGCTCACCGGCCATCTTAACATAGTCACATGGGCCAGTCTTGGAGATGCATTTCTTGATTAGTTGGATATTACTAGGCCTCAACATTTGCCATTGACTAATAAACTTGAATGGAACAGGCTAGATCACATTTGCAGAGCATCCAGGGCGGGAATGTCAACCCAATCGTGGATGGATCATTGGATGTGGGGTACAACCCAGGGTCAGCGCAAAAGATTGCTGAGGTGGCTATCAGGAGTGTGGGGGCACAGGCCGCGCAGAGGCCATCCATCTCAGAGGTACTTAGAGAGATCCAGGACGCGATTTGGATGGAGGTGCAGTTGGAGGCGCCCAACAATCAGCAACCACCAGCTGCCGATGATGAAATTTTTGAGGAGGATCAGTTTGATGTGAACCAAGAATTCAGCGAGACACTCCACCAGGCGAATCAGGCAGCGAGACTGATCAACCAGGCGAATTAGATAGGTACGAATGCCAAAAATCTTTGTTTATTGCACTTCACATATAATTCGTATCAATTTTGACATAAAAAATCTGTGACATCTGTAGGATGAAGTCCAAAATGGCAGGCATCCTCACGATGGGGGCATGGTGGATTATATTCAAAGGAATCCTCATGGGGCATGGTGGAAATAGTTCTTGTTCTTAGTGTGTGGTCAGAGTTTCCATTGGTGACCCTTATGTCTAGGTTGCAATTGTTTCTGTCGTTGTCTAGGTTGCAATTGTTTCTGTCGTTGTCTTCTGTAAATGAGTGAAGTCAGTTAGTATGAGAATCCATTAGCAATTTACCAACTCGGCAATTGAATCAAAGAAGTAATAAGACTATATCATTCAATTCCATACTCATTGGGAGGTTAGAACCATGTTGTATGGCCTCATCTTTCTCGGCCTTGAGAAAGTGGATGGTATCGGTACCAGTATCAAATCTACTTTCAACTGCATATCCTTTTAGAACTTGTGTAACTTACGGCTACCCTAACCCAACGAGTGCTATAGATCCCACATGCCGAATGATGAGCCAAAGCTCCTGGTTTAGATAAACCATTGATTCACCATAATAAGAATCATTGATTCTCATTGCTCTCAAGAAAAGAAATAAAGATCAACAATCTATCGTGTGCCAAGAAATACAAACAAGAGACAACTACCTAGTGTATATTCTGGCAACCCTGAAGAACTGCGGCACAAAATGTACAGCAAGTTGTTGATGACAGCAACATTAATTTGGGGCAGAGAGAAGGCACCCCAGAATTATACACATAGCGCTGAAGTGCAAACAGCAACGTAGGCTAAGTACTGGAGGACCTCTTGTAACTTGCTGACAGCACTGGTCTGATAGGATTTGAGATGGAGCTTTCTCTTGTACCGACTGATATGGTACATCAACCTGCTTGTCTGCAAGAGCCTTTTGTATCGCCGTTGCATAAGCTTCAGCAACACCCGAGATTCCTAAAATAGAACGAGAGCTCGTTTGGCACCATACATTATACTGTATTTCATTTAGTAGACTGAAAATCATGTTTGCGGTCACAAGGATTTATGAACTGAAACGATTTCTAGAAGAATGACATGGTTGGGGAGGGACAGATAACATACAGTACCAATTCCTGGATTTTTCAATTGAAATGACAGTAAGCCTTACATGACAGCTGAACACGTTGGGTATGAAACGTTGATTGAATTCCACGATTCCGGCATATATGCTTGAGATTTAAGCATACACGTTTGAAAGTACCGACTTTGAATCGACTAGAGGGGAGAGGGTCGGGGGGAGGGGGGGGAGGGTGAATAGGCGACTATCATTTTTAATTTGTTACTCAATTTTAGGCTTGGCAAGAAGATAGTTCTCTAGATATGCAACTAGGTGAACAACCTATATGCTATATAGAGTGGCTCTAGGACCTCAGGAGCAGAAGCCTAGGCGTCATGAACACGCCAACCATTTGCACCCTTTCAAGGCAAGATGGGATAGCGAAGGAGCGCCCCAAACTTAGACCATGTGGCGGATAACTGCAGATCCTTAGTCATCCACTTCAAGGTGACATCAATAGGATTCATCTTCATATGAAGAGTGGAGTAGAACTGAGCAATATCGGGCTCATAAAAGTTCTCACGGTGCTCCATGATAGGAATCAGCCCAAACTTCCTGCATATCTCAAGAGCTTCGCCAAAGTACTCAAACTTGCTTTCCATATGAGCCACATTGATGTATTTCTGAGGAGCTACAACGAACTTGGTCCTGGTGGCATAGATCTCTGCAAAAATCTGCTCTTGGCGACAATTGTGGAATAGAGGATCCAAGCAAAGACGGTCACGCGGGACAAGATAGGGATCCACACGGCGAAACGCTGAATAGGCCTTCTGAGGCCACTTGGAGATCTTGAGCTTGGAGGAATCAGGCCCAGCAGCAATGGCCTTTTGAGAAGCAAGAGCAGGCCGCTTCCCTTTAGCAGCAGCAGCACATCGAGCAGCAGCAACAGACTTCTGACGGGCAGTCTGAGTAGAAGGTCGCACAACCTCAAGATCTTCTTCATCAATCTCGGGAGGAGGACCGGTAGGAATACGGGTGCGCTTGCATCTACGGGAACCACCTTTCCCTGAGAAGAAAGCAAAGAATAGGGAGGGATGGTGGGGTAAGTGCACAAGTTCGAAAGAAGAAACAAAGATAGATTGAAAAAATACAAACAGTGAATCAAATATAGTGCACCGGAACTTCCGCTGAACCATCGCAACTTCCGGTGAAAAAGTCACCACCGGAAGTTCCGATCGTGACTCACCGAAAGTTACGGTGAGGCCACGAACAGAATGGTTCAACAGGAAAATCCAATGGATCCAAGATATAGAGTGCACACGTACGGATTCACACAAATGTATTGGTTTAATCTACCCTAGCAAGGTTTCCTAGGCCTACCAAGACCTCCCAACAAGTTCTAGCCAAAGAACTAGCCTAGACATGGTGAGCCCTAACTCAAGCAATGGAGTGAGCAAGATCTCCATTAATGGAGGGAGTTGAGGGCAAATACCGGAGTCCATGGCAGGAGATCGAGGTGGTGAAGGTTCCCAAAGAGCAGATATGAGAATGGTTGGCCGGAGACGGAGGGGCCGGAGCACCTCCGCGGAGAAGATGTCACCGGCGGCTGCTCCAAATAAAAGGTGGGTCTTGGGGAAAACTGGGAGAAGATCCCGTTTTTTCCAGGGCCCACTTTATATAGGACAAAGAGCCTCACCGGAAGTTCTGATGAACCGAAGTTCCGAGCATAGGCACAAGTAGCCAGGTCAGCAAGAAGTTCCGAAGAACTACGCACTGACCGGTACTTCCGGCAGCTGGCCGGAAGTTCCAGTGACTCCAGAAACACTTCCCAGGATAGGAAACCAAGGGAGAACTTGTGCATGGAATAGAAGGGGCTTGAGGAAAGTAAAGGCTTGGGATAGAGAGCTCAAAATGTGAAGAACCAAAACAACAAAAGACACCAAGAAAACACAAGAACAACCAAGCACAAAAACACAAGGAAAACCAAATAAGAAGCACAAAAGGGTCGGTGGCCGAGGCCACCTTATATACGAGTAAATGGCTTGACCGTGAAGATATATCTTGGGTTCATTACCAACACTCATCATAAATCTCAAATGGTCTCCTTAAGAGACTATAGAGTATGAAAACTTTAATGTGCACATAATAGGGATAGTGTTCGTTCATAAGAGGAACTACACTCCCCCTAAATCCATGCCTACATCCAAACAAAGATACACATTGAGACATGGGTAGGTGTGCAAGCCACATTTCTCGAATCTATGATATTTAGCTCATGCCTCAACTCTCGGAACCATGCTTCATCTAGAGGCTTCGTGAAAAGATCCGCAAGATTTGCCTTGGTGGGAACATACTCCAAAGAAATGTCTCCTCTTGCAACATGGTCCCGAATGAAATGATGACGAATCTCAATGTGCTTAGTCCGGTTGTGTTGCATGGGGTTGTGAGCAATGGCAATGACACTCTCATTGTCACAAAGAAGAGGCACCTTGTCAAAATAAAGTCCAAGATCCTTCAAGGTTTGCTTCATCCATAGCAATTGAGCACAACAACTTGCGACGGAGATGTACTCAGCTTCGGCAGTGGACATAGACACATAGTTTTGCTTATTCGAGGACCAACATGCCAAGGATATTCCAAGAAATTGACAAGCTCCGGAGGTTGACTTCCTTCCCACTTTGTCTCTAGCCCAATCTGAGTCCGTGTATCCAATGAGGTCAAAGCTGGCTCCCTTGGGGTACCACAGTCAAAAGTTTGGGGTATGAGCCAAATATTGAAAGATTCTCTTGACCACCACCATGTGACTTTCTTTTGGTGCGGCTTGGAATCTTGCACACATACCCACACTCAACATAATATCCGGTCGGGATGCACAAAGATAGAGCAAAGAACCAATCATAGAGAGATAAAGTTTTTGATCCACATCCTTACCCTTATGATCGAGATCAAGATTAAACTTAGTTGGCATGGGAGTCTTGGCACCTTTGACTTGATCAAATTTTAACTTCTTGAGCATGTCTTGAATGTATTTGTCTTGGTTGATGAAAGTACCCTTCCTCAATTGCTTGACTTCAAATCCAAGGAAGAACTCCAACTATCCCATCATGGACATCTCGAAGCGATCAGTCATGAGCTTGGTAAAATCCTCATTGAAAACTTTGTTAATAGACCCAAAGATAATGTCATCAACATAGATTTGGAAAACGAACAAGTGGCCTCCGACTTTATTAGTAAAAAGAGTGGGATCAATGAGGCCCACTTCGAAACCACAGTCTAACAAGATCTCTCTAAGGTAATCATACCACGCACGTGGGCCTTGTTTGAGACCATAGAGTGCCTTATTGAGCTTGTAGACATGGTTAAGGAAAAGTGGATCCTCAAAGCCCGGAGGTTGCTTGACGTATACCAACTCTTTCGAAGGACCATTAAGGAATGCACTTTTAACATCCATTTGATGCAACTTGAAGTTATGATGAGTAGCAAAAGAAAGAAGCATACGAATGGATTCAAGGCGAGCAATAGGGGCATAAGTCTCGCCGTAGTAGATGCCCTCAACTTGTGAGTATCCTTGGGAAACTAACCTTGCCTTATTGCGCACCACTATCCCATTTGCATCACACTTGTTCTTGAAGACCCACTTGGTTTCGATGACGTTTTGACAATCTTTAGGCCGCTCAACCAAAGTCTATACTTTGTTCCTCTTGAAGTTGTGAAGTTCTTCATTCATAGTGTCGAGCCTATCATCATCTTCAAGAGCCTCGAAGACTTTCTGTGGTTCCACATGAGAGATAAAAGCATGGTGAGAGCTAAAAGAGGCTAATTGCCTCCTAGTAGTGGAACCTCTATTGAAATCTCCATAAACATTATTAAGGATATGGACATCTCGGACGAGCTTGGTGAGACGATAGGCTCGACGGCGGGCTTGATATTCAATACGATATTCTTGAGCAACCACTTGGTCATTGCCACCATTTGAGTCCCCACCTTGACTATAAGCATGAACACGAGGATCATATTCATCAATTTCCACCTCGGGAGTCATCATTTGGATTAGAGCCTTGATCAACATTAGCTTGCCCTTGTTCTTGACGAGCTTGACCTTGTTCATGACTATCTTGACCTTGGGAGATGTCTTGAGAAGGAGCCCCATCTTGGGGAGGTAGATGTTGTTGATAAATAGCTTGAGTACCGGGGCTAGAAGAGTCATGACCACGAGGAGGTTCGGAGGAGCTTGAGGGAGCTTGTGCCAATATAGTGGGTCCGTGAGGGGAAAGATGATCTTGAGAAATTGAGGGCTCCACTTGAGTAGAGCTTGGTCCTTCTCCTTAGGCCACAAGGGGATCCTCAATGGGGAGGTGGAAACCCACACCCATTCTTCTTATGGCCTTAGGAGGAATTTCATCACTTGGATCATGAACACCATATTGCCTAAGAAGGGACTCATGGTCTTCATCAAACTTCACATTGCTCGTCTCTTCAACTCTTCCATTGGCTTTGTTGTAGACTCTATAAGCATGGGACTAATTTGAGTATCCAACAAAAATTCCTTCTTGTGCCTTGGATTCAAACTTGGACAAACGAACTCCTTTCTTGAGAATATAGCACTTGCAACCAAACACTCGAAAGTAGCTAACATTGGGATTTTTCCCGGTGAGCAGCTCATAAGGGGTCTTGTTATTTTTATTGCGAAGGTAGAGCCGATTGTTGCATGACAAGCGGTGGAGATGGCCTCGGCCCAAAAGTTGTATGGAGACTTGAATTCAGCTAGCATAGACTGAGCCGCATCCATCAAAGTGCGATTCTTCCTTTCGGAAACACCATTTTGTTGAGGGGTATAAGGAGTGGAGTATTGATGCTTGATGCCTTCATCACTAAGAAACTCATCCAAGGTGTAGTTATTAAACTCGGTGCCATTGTCACTTCGGACAGAGAGAATGGTTGCATTGTGTTTCCGTTGAGCTTCATTTGCAAAGTCGATGACGGTTTGTTGAGTCTCACTCTTGTACTTGAAGAAGAACACCCAAGTGTATCTTGAGAAATCATCCACAATGACCAAACAATACTTCTTGCCTCCAAGACTATCATGATAAGGAGGGCCAAAGAGATCCATGTGCAAGATCTCCAAGCATCTTTCCGTGGTGATTTTATTGAGAACTTTGTGAGGAGTTTCATGCATATTTACTTCAATACAAGCCCTACAAACACGATCTTTGGCAAAAGAAACATCGTTAAGACCAAGGATGTGGCCCTCGGAGTGAAGTCTTTGCAAAATTCTCATGTTAACATGGGCTAGGCGGCGATGCCACAACCAACCCTTGTCGGCTTTAGCATAGAGACATGAGCATGAGGAGTGGTGGTACCCGAAAAGTCCACCACATACAAGTCATGCTCTATATATCCTACAAAAGCCACATTGAGAGACTTGATCCACATGAGGACCACAGAATGCTCATTGAAGAAAGAAGAGAGACCCATAATGGCAAGAGCACGAACTGAAAGTAAATTGTAACCAAGGGTTTTGACAAGCATGACGTCAACCAAGGATACATCCGGGGTTACCACCACTTTGCCAAAACCCAATACCTGAGAACTTGTTTTATCACCATAGGAGACCATAGTGTTGGGAATATTTGGCCTTATCTCCTTCATGATAGACTTGCTTCTGGTCATATGACTTGTGGCGCCGCTATCAAGCACCCATTTTGCTCCACCGGAAGCATAGTCCTACAAGAAAATCAAGCTTTGGTTTTAGGTAACCATTTTGCAATGGGTCCTCTTTTGTTAGTAACAAGAGTCTTTGGCACCCAAATGGCCCAATGATAATCATGCGTGTAAGAAGTTCCGACATATCTAGCATATACATGACCATCATAGGACTTGCAAAGAATATAAGAGGGATTGTTCTTTCTAGAAAAGTTGTCACTTTGCAAGATGGTTGGACCATTAGAAGGTCCTTGAGCCATGCCCTTGCTCTTTCTCTTCTTCTTTTTCTTCTTCTTCTTAGCCTTGGCAAGTTGATCCTTCAACACCTTGTTCTCCTCAATGAGATTCTCATGCTTGCAACAAGGGTTAGAAGGACTAGACAAGTCTATAATTTGCATAGCGGAAGGCTTAGAAAGTTCACAAGTTAGTTGAGTTTGAATTTGTTCATGGGCTTCAAAAAGACTTGAGAATTTGCTCTCCAAGGCTTTTTGTTCCTCTTTGAGTTTCTCAAGGTCTTCTCGAGTCCTATCATGACCAACACCAAACTCAACTTTCTCTTTCTTAAGTACCTTCACCAAAGCTAGAGCATGATCACGTTCTTTAGTGAGAGAGCACATGGTGTTGTTATGGTCACTCTACAATCTTAGACACATTTTCTTCAAGATTAATTCTCATATTTTATTCATCCTCAAGACTTTGAGTGAGAGAAGCAATTTCATTGGCAGCATCCCTTTCATTTCTACTTAGCAAGTCAAGAAGTTCTTCCTTTTCATCTAAAGAATCCCTAGCATTGTCAAGTTGTGCAAGCAAGGAATCAAAGCAAGTTTTAGTTTCTTCATCCAAGGTAGCAATAAACTCACACATGTCTATCATCTCTTTCTTTATCTCTAGACCTTCAAGATCAAGAGAAGAAGGATCACTAGAGATGGGTTGAGGAGTGGGTTTAGATGTTACCTCGGTGGCCTTGTCCATGAGACACTTTTGGTTGGAGGAGATTACATTCTCATTTGGTGAGTCGAAGAGGGACAATCATGGAGTAGAGGTAGTGGCAATAGCAGCAACTCCCACAATTTCTCTGCCTTGGACTTCATCATCTTCATCCGTGCCCGAAGGGTATTCTTCATGGACCACAATAGCCCCTTCCTTGTTGGCGAAATTCTTGACGGCGTAGTTCTTGTTCGGAGAATGAGGAGGCCTTGACTTGATCTTGCAAATGAGACGACCACCATTGTCTTCACGGTTCTCAAAGGGACACTTGGACACAAAGTGACTCATGTCATTGCAATTGTAGCATGATCTCCCCTTGGGAGACTTGTTCGATGAGTTGAATCTTGGGTTGTCCCTTGACCTTGACTTGATGCCGGGCTTGTTCCAAAAGGCTCTTGAAGCGAGAGCAAGATGTTCGTTGAAGGCACACTTGAGGTCTTCTTGAGACCACTCACTTGATGTATCATCATCATCAACTTCAATAGCCTTGGCCTTCAATGCAAGATTCACTTTTGTTGATCCAATCGCCCTAGCACAAGCGGACTCCGCATTCTTCTTGGCAATGGTCATGGCAATCACTTCACTCAAGACTTCTTGGGATGTCATCTAGTGAAAGTTGGTTCTTCCCTTAATGGAGTTGAGCTTTTGTTCTTCAAATGGAAGGATAGCTTCAATGAACTTCCTCTTCATGAACTTGTCATCAGCATATGTGGCACCGAGATCCCTCATAGTGCAACAAAGGGCCTTGAGCCGCCTATACATGTCTTTGGGAGTCTCATCATCTTGCATAGCAAAACCATCGCACTCATTGTTGACTTCATCAAACTTGGAGCTTTGAATGCTTGCATTCCCAACAAATAGCTTGGTGAGATGATCCCATGCTTCCTTGGCGGTGTTGAATTAGCGAATATGAGCAAAGTCCTTGGGAGTCAAAGCCTTTTGAATTATGCCCAAAGCCGTGGCATTGAGTTTCTTGTCCACCACTTCACCTCGAGTCAACTTCATTGGGTCATATGGAGAGAACCCATCCTCCACAATCCTCATTAACTCAATAGAAGAGCTGGAAATATGTGAGAGCATTATATATTGCCAATTGGCAAAATTTGAAGTATCTAACATAGGTGGTGCTCCTTGAGGAATGATGTGTGGCATGGGAATGGGTGGATCCGGAGTATACTTCAGCGATGGGAGCACCGCCGAGTAGTCCTTTCCTCCACTTTCCTCTTTGGAAGTTGAGTCTTCGAGCCCCTCGGTGTTCTCGCTTGGAACCTTGGTAGATGTTTGAGCAACAAAACCAAGTCCCATGTGAGTGGTGACAGCCGCGGGATTCACCCTTGGGGCGGTCACAGGAACGGTGGGAGGAAGCTCAGTGGTTTGGGGTGTGGCAAGTGGAACCATGGGGTTTGGCTTGAGAGACTGCAAAATATTCATCATTTCCTCAAACTTAGACATAATGGATGACTCCAATAGCTTGAGGTCATCCATGGTGGCCAAGTTCTTGGAGTTGTCATTTTCACTACCCCCTTCGTCGGCCATCATCTCTTAGGCGGTAAAGCCCGAAATAAGATCCTTGTCTCTGATACCAATTGAAAGTACCGACTTTGAATCGACTAGAGGGGGGGTGAATAGGCGACTACCAATTTTTAATTTGTTACTCAATTATAGGCTTGGAAAGAAGATAAGTTCTCCAGATATGCAACTAGGTGAACAACCTATATGCTAGAGGAGAACTAACAACAAGCACAAGAACGGTAAAGAGAAAGTAGTAAAGGTAAGGAATGAGATAACCGGAGCGGGGACACGGAGATGTAATTCCCGTAGTTCACTTCCAAGGAAGCTACGTCTACATTGGAGAGGTGAGGGGGCCACACAAGGTCACTCGAGCGCCACAAAGGCCTCACCTTCTTCTCTGGTGAGCTCCCCCACAAAGGAGGACTCACAATCCACTAACCAGTGACCTTGAAGGCGTCAACCGAAACCTTTACAACAAGGTTGAGGGGGAAGCTATACAACTCAATTGGAGGCCCTCAACAACACCACAGAGCTTTACAACACATGCCCTTAGCTTCGAGGATGCCCTACACCGTCTAGGGTTCCAAGAAACCCAAGAGTAACAAGATCCACAAAGGATAGGTGGGGGGAATCAAATCTTCTTTGGTGGAAGTGTAGATCTAGGTCGTAATCCTTGATGAGTTCTAGCCACCTTCTTTGCCTCATGTTGAGTTCCTTCTAGGTGAATATATATTTCAAACTTTTGTGATCTATGAACACTTCACAACGCTTTCCCAAAAGATAGTGTCTCCATGTTTTGAGTGCATGGAAAACAGAGGCCAACTCTAAGTCATGTGTAGGGTAATTTAATTCATAAGTCTTGAGTTGTCTCGAAGCATAAGCCACAACTATTCCTTCTTGCATCAATACTCCACCCAATCCTTGGTGAGATGCATCACAGTACACTTGGAAGTCTTTCTCTAGATCTGGTAGACATAATACTGGTGCTGACACTAGTCTTTTCTTCAACTCTTGAAAACTGGTTTCACATCCTTCAGTCCAATCAAACTTCTTCTCTTTCTTTAGCAGCTCTGTCATTGGCTTAGCTACTTTCGAGAAATTCTCGATGAACCTTCTATAGTACCCGACCAAGCCTAGGAAACTATTAACTTCTTTAACTGACTTGGGAGATTCCCACTCAGTCACAACTAACACCTTTGTGGGATCGACAACTATACCATCCCCAGACACAATATGTCCAAGAAAACCAACTTCATTCAGCCAAAACTCACATTTGCTGAATTTGGCATACAGATTGTGCTCTCTGAGTCTCTCAAGAATCAAACACAAATGTTCTTCATGTTCTTTGTCGCTCTTGGAATAAATCAATATGTCATCAATGAATACCACAACAAACTTGTCAAGAAACTCCAAGAACACCTTGTTCATCATGTTCATGAAATAAGCTAGTGCATTTGTTAGCCCAAATGGCATCACAGTATACTCATACAAATCATACCTAGTGGTAAAAGCAGTCTTTGGTATATCTTGTTCTCTAATCTTTAGCTGAAAGTAGCCTAATCGAAGATCAATTTTTGAGAACACACGAGCTCATTCTAGCTGATCAAAGAGATCATTGATTCTAGGTAAGGGATACTTATTCTTTATGGTCACTTTGTTGAGTGAACGATAATCTATGCATAGCCTAAAACTCCACATCCCTATCTGGTGGCATTCCCGGTAATTCCTCCGGAAACACATAAGGATACTCCTTCACTAATGGTACATTGTCTAGGCTAACCCCCTTAAGATAATTTAGCTTACTCCCTTTTGGTTCAAAGTTATACTTGAACCTAATCCGTTTCTTATCCGGAGTTGTGAGTGTAACAGTACGATTGGCACAATCTATTACCCCCTCATATCTAGTCATCCAATCCATGCCCAATATTACATCCAATCCTTGGGATTCTAGGATTATTAGACTAACTGGAAACTTGTTCTTTCCAAATTCTAAGACTAGATCTTGGCATCCAAAATTTACTATCGTCTCTCCACCTGGGGAGCTTACTTTAATAGGACATCCAATAGTTTCAGTTGGAAGTCCATTTTGGTCTACAAATGCTCTTGAAATGAATGAATGCGATGCGCCGGTATAAAAAAAGGATAAGTGCTGGAAAGGAATTAATCTTGAACTTACCAATCACAGCATCAACCTCATCATGTATTTCCTCCACATTGATGTGGTTCACATGGCCCTTCTGAAAAGGGTTTGGCTTGTTGGCTCCATCAGTCTTCTTTTCTGGGCATTCATTTGCATAGTGCCTAGTTTTCTTGCACTTGAAGCATTCAACCTGACTAATGTCCCTTTTTGCTGGCTGACTTCCATTGCCATTTCCACCATGGTGACTCTTGTACCCACTCTTGTTGTTTCGGTGATCCCCATTATTGTGCCCATGATGTTTATTGCTATCGTGGTGACGGTTACTGTTGTGGTGGTTGTTATGATTCCCGTGTTTGTGGGATCCAGAACCTCCACTTCCTTCACCAAAAGAACGCTTGTGAGATGATCCAGATCCATGCTTATCAAAATGATGCTTCCTCTTCCTATTCTCCACTTGCTTCATCTTGCTTTCCAAGATGGTAGCTTTATCACATAGAGATTGATAGGTTGGAACATATGCAACAGATAGTTGCATGCACATCTCATCATTCAGTCCTTCAAGGAACTTTTCCTTCCTTTTTGCATCAGTGTCAACATCATCCGGTGCATAGCGTGCCAGATTGTTGAACTCTTCAATATATTCTGCAACACTGCGGTGGCGTTGTTTGATGTTGTGAAATTCCTTCTTCTTCAACCCCATCACTCCTGAAGAGATATGAGAAGTGCGGAATCCATCCTCAAATATTGCCCAAGTCACTTCTTCAATAGGAGTAGTGATTTGGAAGTTCTCCCACCAAGTAGCGGCTGGTCCTTCTAGCAGGTGTGCTACAAATATGACTTTCTCCTCATCAGTGCAACCAACTGTGACCAAGTCCTTGTTCACAGAACATAGCCAATTATTTGCTACCATAGGATCAGTGGTTCCTAAAAACTTTGCAGGCCTCAATCTTAGAAACCTTGTGAGCGTATCAAAAGCTGGTGGGTTGTTTTGGTTGTTATTATTATTGTTGTTGTTGTTGTTGTTATTGTTGTTGTTGTTGTTGTTGTTGTTGTTGTTGTTGTTGTTGTTGTTGTTGTTGTTGTTGTTGTTGTTGTTGCTGCTGCTGCTGCTGCTGCTGCTGCTGCTGCTGCTGCTGTTGTTGTTGTTGTTGTTGTTGTTGTTGTTGTTGTTGTTGTTGTTGTTGTTGTTGTTGTTGTTGTTGTTGTTGTTGTTGTTGTTGTTGTTGTTGTTGTTGTTGTTGTTGTTGTTGTTGTTGTTGTTGTTGTTGTTGTTGTTGTTGTTGTTTTGATTCTGATTCTGATTGGCCATAAACTGAGTCATCATCTGCATCAACTAAGTCTGTGCAGTCATCAGCTGCTGCATCTCATTGCCATTGTTGTTATTGTTGGGATTGGCATGACGGGGAGGCATCTGTAGTTTCAATAAGGATAAGTAATGAGATATAACTCATAGATTCTAACATGCACAATACAATATATAACAACAATCACAACCAGGCAAGCACTTGATAAACTTTAGGATTCAAAACGAACAACATTTTTTGTGAAGTAAACACACTAGCATAGTCATACACATGTTGGACGATCAATGCGACTTGATAAAAAAATGACGATAGATGGATAGATAGCCAAGTAGTCGACACTACTCGTCCATATCGACTTCCTCCTCCACTAGAGCAAGTCCTGCTGCGTCAAAACCTGCCTTGTAATCCTCCACGCTGGTGGTCAAAGCATTGAGCTTCGCCTGAAGCCCTCTCTTCTACGAACACAACCTCTCTATCACCTCCTGTTGTGTCTCTAGCTCAAGATCCTTGAGCTCCATCTCAGCCTTCATCTCATTGATCTTCTTGTTCCTATCCTGGACTCTCTTCTCTTAGTTCTTGAACCTCTTGTCTTGCTTCTCGAACCTAGTCTCCATCTCCTTGATGCTCTCCTCCTGCTCCTCGAAGGCCCTATCCTTATCCCTCAACTAGACACATAGCTCGTCATTGCTAAGCACGACGTTGGTCCTATCAGTACCGAGGTTCCTTAGGAGGCTCTCTAGGTCCTGGAGATAGTGGCGTACAGGCTCAATGGTCTCCCTAGTGGCCTCGTCCAACACTATAGCTTCTCCCTCCTCGTCGCGTCTCCCAAAGGGATGGAAGTAGAGGCCCTTGAGCTCGGCGAAGTGACGTCCACATAGGCGTCCAATCAGCTCCTGCATGGCGACGTCGAGGCCCTTCTCCTTGTCATCATGGAGTATCTTGAAGGTAATGTCCTCGGTGGGAGGCTCTGACTGGCGTCCTGGCTAAGAGACTCGAAATCCCCACAAGTCCTTCCTCTCAAACTTCCTAAGTTGAAGTCCCTTAATGTTAGGGATGGGAAGATTGAGCACACTGATGAGCTCCATGATACAGGATCCAAAACGAGTTCCCTTGAACTCCTCAGTGGTGATGAAAACAAAGCTATCTATTGCATAGGATAGAGAAAATTAGAAACAACACAATTAAAGAGAAGAATGCAAAGTAGTAAGACAAAAGCCAATAACAAACATTCAAATCATTAAATCACACAAGTCATGGCATACAATATTCAAACACAACTTAGACTCATCTTTGGCATACCACATAGGTTGGTATGATCAAAATTATTAACACGAGAAAACGACAAGTGTGGTGGTCCAACTATTGGAATACGTCACAACTCTCACTCACTAGTCAAGGTAGCTATCTGAGCATCCTTGGTTGCAATATTCTTGTCTTGATCACAAGACTCACATGCCAAGTCTATAATATCTTCCCTTAGACGTTTTATGGTAGTCTCTAAGTCTTGGGTATGCTTCCTCTCCTCTCTAAGATCATTCTGAGTGTTGAGCATTCTACACTTGAGTCTTTCTCCAAGTTCTTCTATGGCATTCCAAGCTGCATTTCTTGCGGAGTCAAAGAATGACATATGCATTTCAGAGTTGGTGACCATGCAGAATCCTGACTCATTGTGGTTATCCTCCTCATTTTTATACAAGTGGAGTTGTACCCACCAATATTCTTCTCCTTCATCCATCACTGGAAATCCCTTGTACACGGCTTCACCATTTATCCCCAAGCTAATCATGAGGTTCTTGAGTGCCTTGGGAAACTCCGTCTCATGTTCTAAGGTCATGGTCATCAGTGGTCCCTTCCTGATGGCTTCATTGATGGTGGCCATCTATAAATAGAGATGAGAAAGAAGATTAGAGAGAGGTTTTACGAGATGCAAAGAGATAAGTGTGGAAATTTACAAAGGTGTTCGCATTTTTCCTAGTGGTTTCCTTAGTCTAATCCATCTTAGGGTCACAAACCTACAGGCAACACAGTGCTCTGTACCATCTGCAAGATCTCACCAAATAGGGTAGAGATCCCTATGATTGCAGTGCTAGTCCCTGGATCAAAATGCTAGCACCCACAGTTTAAGATGAAGTACACAGATACAAAGGTCATTATTACATCGTAATTCCAGGAATACAATAGTTCTTACAACTCATTAGCCCAAGGCTAACACATGTTCTCAACACATATCAAATAAATAAAGCCTTCATCTTCATGTGTCACAGGCAAACATGTTGAGTGTAGACGCGTAACCCTAGTCACCATCAGAGTAACCTGCAACATAATAAGTTATAGCCACAGAGGGTCAATACATTTGGAATTGTATTGGCAAGTGATATCATAGTTATATAGTAGAGACTATCAACTACATGAATTTTGCTAAGTGTAGTTTAGGTTGGCTTTGCTCAAAATAAGATTTATCCTACTATTTTGATAATACTAAGTTTTTGTTCGACAAAAACACCAAGGTACCACCAATAGAAATTGGTAAACCTCTATCCTTGTTCAACCACAAGTTTTAACTTAGATAAATTGGGATGAGGAGATTCTTGACCATTTCAATGTCTTTGATGCTCAAAATGTCCGTAACCGGGGACACGGCTAAGTACTTAGGTTTTACCCTCTCGAGAGGTGGTGCACTTTCCGCACAAGACTCGACATGCATCGAGACGAGACTTTTCAGAAGCATTCTCTCAGACCACCATGGACGCATTCCATCCTACCAACTCTACCACCATCTGTCCATCTGGCTGAGTTCTTGAAACCTAGTTGGTCAAGGCAGAGCCCATATGCCATGTGGTTGCACTAGAAGCTTCTCAACACTAAACATCTCAAATCTCTTTGTTCCTGGGTGGCCATCCACAAGTGTGATACACAGGGTAAACCATAGACATGGGCCCTGCATAACCACTCAACACAAACCATACAAGTCCCATTCCACCCAGGTGATTCATTAACAAGTTGTTTTATTAATCAAAAACATAGACGTAGTCTCTCCATAATATCATAACATGAACATTCCACCCTTGAATTCTAATAGCTAGGCTAAGCATACTATCATATCATGTCTCCTAACATAGGGAAAATTCTACCAAGATATCATCTATAGGATCTACCATAACATAGCATATACTTTGAAAATTTACCATGCAAATCCTACTCAAAATAATACTAATGCAAATAGAAAAAATAGTAGGACATAATATGAATATCACTTGCCTTGGTATCTAGGAGAATAGGTGCAATCCTCACAATCACACTCTCCACAATCTACAAAATCTACACACAAATTCATACAACAAATATTCACAAATCAATATACACACAAAAATAATTATGAATGCATGAAAAATGCAATGAGATGTTTTGCCACACTTTTTAAATCAAACTCTATAGTACTGAAGAAAAATCATACATTCTAAAGTCTAAATAAAACAAAAACCACTTTAAAATAATATTCTAAATAATTTTTATAGTCAAAATAATCCTACAAATACTTCTGCATAAAATCCTACTTTTTTAGAATCAAATGGCCAAATAAAGGCCATATATGCAAAGATCTCCTTTTTCTGAATCCATAGACACCTAATTGTAATTTTTGGATTTACAGAACAAAAGTTATGAATTTTAGAAGTTTATACATCTAATATATAAAAATATGGATTTTAAATCAAAACTACAGACACGCGGCATGGTCTAATTGGACGGAACCGGTTCGTGCGGATCACGCACGCGAGCCACTGGATCTAAGTGGCAACGTGCGGTCCAGATCTGAGCATACCGCTTTGCTACTAGATCTAATCTAGGCCACTGGATCTAGATCCAGTGGATCACACCTACTCGACCAAAAGCTAGCGGTGCTCATGGATACTGCGGCGGCGACGCCTCCCGGTGATGTTCCGATGAGGCCAGACGAAAAGGGAGGGAGTGCTAGGGCTTACCAAGGTCGCAGCGTCGAGGTGAAGCTCAACATGGTCACGGACGGGGCTGGGGAGCACGGACACGGGTGTAATCGCTCGTTGGAGTTCGGCTCGTCGTCGGGTGCTCGTAGTTGAAGACGAAGGTGACTACCTAGGGCACAAGGGAACAAGCGGCAGGCATCAGAATGTGCACAAGGATTTGGCAAGCAAAACCGTTTGAATTAGAGGCTGAGGGGCGCACGAGCCTCACCGCAATGTGTCACCGGAGCTCGTCGGGGCAGCGGCGGTGCAACACAAAATTTGGGGAGCCTGGTGGCGCTCAGAGCTTGGGGTGTGGGGGGAAATGGAGCGGAGGGGGAGGGTGTTAAGTAGCCAGAGCAGGGGAGGAAATCACGTAGCGAATCAATGGCAATTAAGCGCGAATTCATCGGGTTTGAATGGGGGAAACGACAGCGGCGAGGTGGTCGTCGGGCGTTGATTGAGGACGAAGGGATGAGGTGGCAGCGGTATCCACATGTAAGTGAGTGGGTGCGTGCGGGGGGTGAGAAACATAGGGGAGAAGGGAGAATCCTGGGTGGGCTAGGTGGGTTGCGGTTGGGCTTGGGCCAGATTGGCTGGTTGGGTTCTATTTTTTTTCTCCTTTGCCTTTTTCTTTTTTCTGATTTGAATTTCCAAATAAGATTTGAATATGCAAATCAATTCCAAATCACTTCAAATTTTCACCACATTTGTGTGGGGTAGTCCTAATATGGAAAAGTGTCTTAAACAAACAATCCACTCAAAAACACTTTGGGGTAATAAAAATAAAAATAAAAACACGCCCCATACATGTAATATAAAAGGGGTATAAAATAGGGTTTTTGCTAGGGTTTAAATTTGAAAATCTTTGTGCAAGGTAAACATGCCATGATGATATGAATGCAATAAGATGGTTTTGAATTTGATGAAATTTGGGATGTTACATTATGACTATGAACCAGTCACCTTACCCTCTATGATCATTTAGTTTTTGACTTGTGATACCACTTTATGCTTTAATTGATAATGTTTTATCGCTTTGCATGATTATGGCCATTATTGCTCTCTTAGTTGGTCGCTCCCAGTCTTTTGCTAGCCTCCACTTGTATTGAGTAAGCTCTACTCGTGCATCCAACTCCCAAGAAACTAAGTTATTCCAAAGAGTCCAATATAAATTCCTATGCATGGTGTGTTACAGCATTCCAAGTATATTCATGTTTTTATCTATCTTCCAAATTAAACTTGTTATGTGAAAATTAGTGATTAGATCTCTCACAAACTTGATGGCACACTTTATTTTTTGCACTTAATAAACTTGAACCATTGTGCCCATCTATGTTGCCTATATGCTTGCAAATTATAAGTTTTGAATTAGCAGGACCATGTTTTCATGGGGCACGCTTTCAATATTGCAGTTATTCTATACAGTTGATATCATGTTCTTTTGTTTATGGATCTCGGCAGTGTCAAATAAAAGGGGAGCTTGTAAACTCATGGAGTTTGTATATGTGTTAGAGAAATGCCTAGGAGGCTATCTAAGCCATGCCTAATCATGGTGGAAACTTACAGCGTAACCATAATGATCATTCTGTGAAGCATCCTCAGTAAAAACCTATGCAAATAGCAAATAAAAAGATCGCTGAGATGCTCATTGTCTGTTGCCTTGTCAGTTTGATATGGGACAGCTCCTCTGTCATGGGGCAAGGGGTACCCCGTTGGCGGTTCTCTATGATACACATATACTTACAATAATAAGAACTTACTTGGGACCAAAGTTGAGTAGCATGAGGTTCGGTACTCGTAAGCAAGGGACATGAGATTTTCAACTTATAGCTTGTCAAGCATATACTCATATTTGTGTCACTTTAACCTTAATCACTTCAAGATGCCAATGATAGGGGCAATGAGAGCGGAAAGCTAATAAGTACCATAATTTTTGGAAGCTCGTTATGAAACTTGAAATAGATTCCCTCTGCGAAGGCCTTTATTTTTACTTTTTTGTTGAGTCTCCATCTTCTATCTTTATGCACCAATTAAGAGAGCATAGTTTTCATTCTTAGTTTAATGTGCATTGTCCCAAAATTTATTGATTGATTCATAATGTTGGTATTGCCTGTTCTTAAATTATTTGTATCTAGTCACCCTTATGAACTTTTAAGGTGTCCTATGCAATTATGTTTTGATACTCCATGAGGGACAAGCTGAATACCACTCTTGCTATGTTTTCTGTATGTGAAACAAACAAACATATTTCAATGCATTATTGTTCATGATCTTTTGTTTGTACCTTTTCATGTTGCAACTTAGTTGCTATGTCTTGTTGTTAGAACTACATCTTTCATGCTCATGTTTAGAATACTTTGATCTCAGCTATCAATGCTTTTCAATACCTTGATCAATTGTGATAGCATGTCACCTCAAAAATTATTCTTTTTATCACTTACCTACTCGAGGAAGAGCATGCGTTAAGCTTGGGGAACCTTGATATGTCGTAAACATATCTATAATTTTTTATGCTCCATGCTTGTTTTATATCAACTTTCTTATGTTTTGTCTACACTTTGAGGTATTTTCATACATTTTCCGGAACTAACCTATTGACAAGATGCCGCAGTGCAGTTGCCTGTTTTCTGATATTTTTGGTTTCTGAAAAGCTAGTAAAGAAATATTCTCGGAATTGGAAGGGACAAAAGCCAAATTCAATATTTTACCAAAAGGAGCACGGAGCCCGGAGGGGAGACAAAGTGGTGCCACGAGGTGGCCACACCATGTGGTGGCATGGCCAGGGGTGGCGCCACCAGGTGGTGTGGCCCCCTCGGGCGCCCACCGACCTTTCCCTTCCGCCTATATAAATCCCTCAACGCAGAAACCCTAGATCATCCAGCCTCCTTCTATGAAAAATTCCGTAGCGTCGCCGCCACCGAAGAGGAGATTCAGGGGACAAAAGTCTCTGTTCCGGCACCTTGCTGGGACGGGGAATTGCCCCCGGAGCCATCTCCATCGACTCCACCACCATCTCCATCGCTGTTTATGACTCCCATGATGAGGAGGGATTAGTTACCCCTCGAGGCTAAGGGATCTACTGGTAGCTATGTGTTCATCTATCTCTCTATGCATGACCTTATTGTGATCATGAGCTTTGTAATCTAGTTTAATAAGTATATCTACTCTGCTACTCAAGTGCTGTAATTATGGTAATCTCCGGTTATCCCCACGTGTGTGAAGTTGACAGTGTGCACACCGTGTGGCACTTAGGCTAAAGAATACATAAATACTTATCATGAGTATAATTTGAGTTGGACGTCTCTATGAAATTATGGTGTTTGTTGGAACCATCTAGCGCTCAAAGTGACAGGGTTGGGGTTACCAACATGGGGAATACGAACTTTAAGGAGAGATTTTGTAGCCCTACCGTGGATTGGAGTTATCCAACCGGAGATTAGTTCAGAGTAGCAATATGAGGAGAAGATATTTATATGAGAGTGTCCACTAGTGAAAGTATGCTCCCTAGGACTTTGTTCTAAGCATTGAAACACCATTTACAATCCGTCCTGCTACATGTTTGCTTGCGGCCACTTTTATTTTAGATTGCAATTACCACTTATAATCATCCATATTACTTATATTTCACTATCTCTTCGCCGAACTAGTGCACCTATACACCTGACAAGTGTATTGGGTGTGTTGGGGACACAAGAGACTTCTTGTATCTTGATTGTAGGGTTGCTTGAGAGGGATACCTTTGACCACTTCCTCCCTGAGTTTGATAAACCTTGGGTAATCCACTTAAGGGAAACTTGCTACTGTTCTACAAACCTCTGCACTTGGAGGCCCAACAACTGTCTACAAGAATAGAAGCGTGCATAGACATCACTCACTGTTCATCTACAATCACCACCTCCACCGCTCGCCGTACCTGCTACTCCGACGACCCAATCAGGGTGGCGCCGCCAGGGTTAGGTCTGTCTCAGTGAGCTCGTTCTAGCGTGCTAGGTCTCGCAGCCCCGCGCGTGCTCCTTCGCCACCCCCGTGCATCACCTGGGAGGTGGCCGGCGACGTGACGTCACGCCTACGTCATGCTGACGTTGGCGTGTGGGTCCGTCTACCCTCTTTAACCGCTGACCGCCACGGTGGCAACCGACGTGGCCTCGGCCCCACCGGTCAGTCACTGTTGCTAGGTAGAGCCCCTGTGAAAATAACCCCCACCCCTATGCTGACGTCATAATGACACAATAAATCAATTTAATATGGTTTAATAATTCCAGAAATTGGTTTAATCTTATAAAATCAATAACTTTTATTTTGTAACTCAGAAAAATACAAATAATATATCAAAATGTTCAGAAAAATGAGATATATCTATATAACCTATAAGAATGCATTGTTCAACAACTTTCATGACAAGTTTAAATAGAAGAATATAGTAACCGTCATAGGTCATTTCAGAGTTTTTCCGAGTTAGGGTTTATAGCCCTCGGAACCCCGATTAAATTGTCGAGCGTGCCTTAGGGTTACATTCTGATACAATTTAACTTGCCATATCATCATCCTTGCTTGAGAATTGCATCAATGCCATGTGTTGATTGTTTTCCCTTTCTTTCCGGTGTTTGGTTCTTCTCCGGTTGAATACGATATTGAGATCGAAGACTGAGGTTAACACCGTCGAAGATCAAAGAACAATACTTGACCAACTATAATCAAGTCAATCCAAAGGCATCCAAAGATTTGCTTATTGGTTATCAACATGCAAAGGCAAGCATAGCCCCACCATGATGGTAATCCTATGATTTCGAAAGCATTTCAATTCTTGCCATGATGCATACGATTCTAGTGTGGTCTTTTATCGATGGATAGAGTATCCTATCTATTGCATTACTCCCTTTGAGCTTATATTACCCGATCCACTGCTCCTAGCATAACTAGGCTTGGCTTGTGTGCACTACTAAAGCTTATATATGTGTCCTGCTTAGCCGTGCATATCTGTCAGTGCTGGTTCATCCAGATGATGTATCAGTTGTAGAGAATCTAGTATGACAGGAGACCATGATGAGATGAGATCAGTGGTAAAGGTTAAACATGCTAAGTCTTGTATGGGAGGCCACGGTAGGATGTGGTTTTTCTAGTCCCATGCTCGCCACCACTAGGAACTGAGTTCTTGCCTTTGGAACCGAGACGAGCGTACAACCACACGGGGCTTGGGAACCCCACAATTGACTAACTTGCCTAGTAGATTCCATGAGTCACATAGTTCCATTCGACATGCATTCTGGATCTTCTCGAAGGTGGTGAAGGAGGTGCATTCATAACAGGTAGGGAAGCATGGACCGAGTTTCTTGGGGTGGATGGAGCCCCTGGTAAACCAACCTTACCTCACATCTCTAGGGACCGACTTCGGGACTTGACCCGTTACAGCAGAACAATCCTTAGGGAATGACTCATGGTCTCGGTGAAAGCAAGGTAAAGGTCGTGTCTAACCACCCTCTGCTTGCCTTCCAAGGAAGAGGGCTTATCTAGTGGCATTAAGAGAAGGTTAGTACGTGTGGGTAAAGTTGTACACCCCTGCAGGGTTAAATATTTTTGAAAATCCGTGTTCACGGTTATGAACACTTGGTGACCGAATTCTAAGATCATAGAGAACTATAACCTAATCATAAAACTTGGCAGATCAACATGTGCTTAAGGATGCTTCCTCATGGGTACAAGAGGGTGATCCAAGTAGAGGTTCAATGATGATAACTTGGTGGATATCAAAGAGATGATGATCAATACTTTGGAGATGTCGCTCTCTTATCCCCTTTAAAATATTCTGATTAGATGAGATTCTTCCCCCTCTTGTTTTACAAACAAAGATGGATTTATGCAAAACAACTCCACCGGCCATAAGTCTTGCGGAGTACACCCTGTACTCACCCTTGCTTTGTTGATACTTTTGGCAGAGTAAGTGTTTGCCTGAAGATGAGTTTTGTATGACATCGACACTGACGAGTAGCTTGGGGTTCCCGGCCGGTAGCCTGGATTCTATGGGCTAGGACGTCATCGTTATGCTTCAGTCCTCTTAGTCCATTTGTTAAGTTTGCTATACTTAATAGCATAACTTGCCTTCCATTGTTTTATGTTTGTGGTTAGTGACCTCTGCTTGTAATAATTTGGTTCTCTGCTTAGTTATGATCTTGCTGTAATAATTTTGTGTCATAGGGTCACTGCCATGTTACCGATTCTTCACTGGATATCCTCGAGCTCAAGGTTAATATTATGTTAGACGGAGGCCTGGGATTTGTTTCGCCCTGATCCCGGGGGTGTCACACGTATCTTGATTATATTTTCTTTTTGCTCGAGTACTTGGGCTCATGGAATTAAATTTTTGCACACCAAAGCAACACTACAAATGTCTAGCCAACTCGTAGCCAAAATCTAAGAGAAACTCAAGATTGTTCGTAGGCCATAAGAGTTGTTAGTTCCATGAAGTTTTGGTACTCCTATAAATCTTTTCAAATAATCTCTTTTCAACTAAGCAAGGCAAGTTTGGCATCTCCCTCAACCATCACAAAATATCTGTTCCTTTAAACAATTCTTTTAAAAAGGTGTTATCAAGTCAAACCATTAAGATCCGGGGCCGAGTGATACTAAGATTAAGCCCTTAGGAAAAAACATGGCACCAAAGTTGTCAAGAAGACACTTTATATTGTTCTCAAAATATTGGAATTTAATCCAATGTTGTTGTTTTCTAACTGAGAATAATTGTCATAAGTAGAAGCCAAATTAGTGACATTAGCCTTGAGATTTAGTCTTAAAAGATAACGAGCTAAGCGTGGAGTAGAACTTAAGTGCAAACGAACAAACATAGTATGTTCATGAATACACTTATAGAAGGAGGGAAAATAGGAATGTGGTACCTCCTCTTGTTTTCTCATTGCTCACTTGGGTCAACTCCTCGCGTTCCTCTCCATAGATAAGTCACTTGAAGTGAATAATCCTGCACATTGCTCCCCATAGCTAAGTCACTTGAAGTGAATAACCCTGCAAGAAATCAAAAAAGAGAGTCGAGAGAAATTCGCACAAAACAAGATAAAATCTAATCTAATTTTTTTGTGTTCTATTTTTATCAATGCAAACCGAAGGTAAACATGCAACTAGAAGAAAAACAAATAAATCAAAAGAAGAAGAAGAAAATATTAATGCAAAAGGTGGGGAGGAGTTAAACCTCCCCAAGCTTAGGCTCTTGACCTATCTTGGATCAATTATCACCACCATCGTTGGGTGGCGGCTACTGGTATGGATAGTACGGGTAGCAGTTCGAGAACTCGGTCATGAAGGTGGTGAAGTCCTAGGTGAGAGTGATGACATTGGCGTTCACATCATGCAATGTGTTTTCCACGTTGTTGATGCATGCACCACCTGGTCAAAGTCATTTCTCAGGACATAGTTGTATCCCAGCTGAGGTGGAGGCATGTTCTACTGCTGATGGTACTAGGGAAAAGGTTATTGATGATGATGTTGCTGACCGTAGTCATCCCAGCCCTTGCTGTTCCATCCTTTCTCATCCTCCTCATGATGATGTTGGTTGCCTCCCACATTCTCCCAGTTGGGGTTCCCTCCCGGGGGTGTCATCCTCCCCGAGGAAATTATTCTTTGCTGGAACTCCTCCTCACTTAGGACCCAACTCTATTTCCTTGGAATATCAAAAGAGTGGACAAATGGAAGAAAAACTTGGTGGACATCATCGTTAGGCTCAAAATAAAATTGATAACCGCAAAGGGAGAATTGGAGATTATATACTCCCATAAATTTGGTGCTCTCCATATGAGCATCATCCAAAAGCTTTATACCAACCATGGCTCTCTAACGGGGCATGCCAAACCCACTTGTGTAGGTGATCTAAGTGATCAAGCCACCACAAAATATGTCACCTGAGTGAGCCGACCTTTGTCGGTGGAAGTGTTGGATGAGCGAAGCACCCAAGTTTGCCTTATGCTCCATCTCAGGATGGACAGCCATATAGATTACACTTATCTCGGGGCCTTCCATTGACCCAGTATCTCCCTTTACGGAGAAAGAATTCTCCAAGAAGGTGGCGAAGTAGCGGATAGTGGGATTCTGGATGGTGGCGCTCTTCTTCCACCAATAATCAGTGTTCATGTAAACTGAAATATTCTCCCATGCATACATTTCCTATAGGAGGACTTCTTCAGTGGTATCGAGCTCTCCCTCATGGGAGAACCCAAAGCAATTACAAAACTGATAGAAAGAGAGGCTGTGAGATTGCCCATTGAGGATGAAACTTACAGTGCAATTGCACTCTTGGGCCTCAAGGTCATCGTGGAAGGATGATAGGAATTCATGCGTGGCATGCTCGAAGGTCTCTGTGGAGAGAAGGGAAAAGGGAACCATGCTGGCATTCTCGGTCATCGTCTCTAACTCCTCCCTCAGACTCTACTAGGAGACGAAATCATGGACACCCACTTGGTGGGCAGCACCTTTCTTTCACTGACCCTCCAATAGTCCTTGTCAGGGTTGCCTTCGAGGAATACCCCTCTGAACGTCTCTTCTTCGCTCCCGGCGCCTTGGCGGTGCCCAAGGTCCCTGACGTTCCTGAGCCCTTGCAGTTGCGGAAAATCTTCCCAATATTCATTCTACTGAAAATTTCAAAGGAAAACTATGGGCATCAGTTTTATATCATACAAACAAATGATTACAGGTAGAAATTACAAATCCTAACATGAGGAATCAAAAATAATCTCAGAATATGATGAACTCATCTAGATAGCCAATGTGAGGAATTCAACCATGGATTTCAGAAAATAAAGCATGGATCGAGTGAGAAACTTACCGATGTGAAGATTCCCCCACTCAAACAAAACAAAATGGTGAAGAATCAAGGATTCTAGGGGATTAGGGTTTGAGTTTGAGAGAGAAATAGAGATAAAATGAGAGGAAGAAGATGGCTAGCTGGGTTGGCAGCCAGCCGCCATCGCTCTTACGGGGCGACTAATACTTGCATTTTGCATCATCATTTTTAGGACCTTTATGCACTGTTTAGAAACATATTTACCTTGATCCATCATTATTTATGCATATTTAGATGATTTACGAGACTTTCCTACAAAGTCCCTTTCATTGGTATTTATTTTCTAGGAGGTAGAAACCTCCTTTTTCATGTTTTTTTTGTTTCATGACCTTCTGGACGTCAATAAATCAAAGGAAAAATACCTGATAAGTTTTTCACCATAAGAACCAACTTGGGCCAAAGAATGAAGCGAGGAGATCCACGAGGCCCGAAAGAGGCCAGGTGGTGTGCCCACCCCTAGGTGCGCCATGCAGGCTCTTTCAGCCCTCGTGCGTCATCTCAGATCCTCTTTTTACAGACACCTCCGTATCACTAGAAAACTTATGCCATATTTTTCCTACGATTTACATAGGTGGTTGCAGAGGCGAAAGTCCTCTCCTACTCTAGGAGGGGGCAGATCCTGCCGCACCGGAGCCTCCGATGAGGGGGAAATCGGCGCCATCATCATCACCACTCATCCTAGGCATAGGGGGAGGCCTCTCCATCAACATATCCACCAGCACCATCATCACCATCACTATCACTAAGATCCATCTCGTTCCCCTCATAGTTTGTGATTGATTGAACCCCGGATATTGTTTTAATGGCTATTTACATATTTGTGATTCACATCTTATCTTTATTTGGTGGAGAAATTATATTTTCAGATTGTGTTGTATCCCATATTCTACTGATCCATATCATGTTTGGCACTTGTGAGTATACCCCCATGTTCCCGAGGGCATAGGATGAATTGGCTATGATTTCCATATAATATGCAATGAGTATGTGGTCCAGTTTTTATCTTTTATATTGTTCTATGATGGTTTTATGTGAACGTCGACTGCATACTACTTCACCTATATGGGTTCATAGAAGAATACTTTGATCCAATGATAGGGGTTGGAAGGGATGGAATTGACAGAAACCGTTTTCCAATACTTTGAGTTGCATTGAAGGGTTTATATGTCGGGGACCAATGAACTTATCCCTATGGTGGGATATTTATGTCTTAATGATTCCTAGATGTTCATGTGAATGGCTTTAGGACCCATCATAAGTGGTGTATTTAGTCCATACTTCTGGCTGCACCTAATTAGGCTCTGCCCTAAGGGAATGAAACTTGACAACATATTCACCATATTGTGTAGAATATATTTATGCTAAGTGAATCCATGCCGTCCTCGGGAATGCTTGTCACATATAGTTCAAACACACTTGAGCTTGTCCTCTTGCTGCATAGAGTATTGGGCTTTCTCTCATTGAGAACATGTAACAGCCCAAGCTTGTAACATATGTAATTAGTATTTAAGCATTGCATGCATCTGTTTAAGTCAATAAAATGTTTGCATGTGATCAAGTGTGAGGTTTAAGGATACAATTACAAAACCCTAAACCCTAGTCCTTACCCCTTTTTGAAATCCATTCAAAGTGGTATGAATTTGAAAAGTGTCAAAATTATGGAGCCCAAATTGAATACAAGGGATCTGCAATATATTAGATGTTTTATACACTCTCTGGTAATTTTGAAATATTCAAAAACAGATTTGAAAGTGAATTAGAAAAGAGGAAGCAAAATCAGAAAAAGAAAAGGATTTCTAGAAAAAAATAGACAGGAGAGAGAACCAGGCTGCATCCCACTCCCCTCCTGGAACTTTTCCGCGGGCCAGCTTCGGCCCACCCGGGACCCAGGAGCCAGCCCGATACCCCTTCACCTATTCTCACCTTTCTTCTTCCTCGCCAGAAGGACACCGCCACGGAAGCTGCTCGCTATCGCCGGCACAGCCATGCCCTCCTCGCCGAGATGCCCGCCTCGCCAAGATTCTTGCTACCGACGCCGGCGACGCCTATAAGACCCCCTGCCGCCGCCGGATGAACCTTATCCTCTCCCTCTTCCCCAATTTCTTATCTGGCCGAACCCTAGCTCTCGGACCCCACCAGCGGCCAGCTAACTCCGGTTGCCCTGAGCTCCGTCGAGCACGCTCCTATCACCGCCTCGCTCGTCTCCATCGATTGCCCAGCCAGCGCAAGAAGATGAGGTCCCAGGCGCCGAAATCGGACCCTTGTACCCGACGCCGGCCACCGCTGCTCCCCATCGATTCCGGCCTCGCCATCACCACAGACTTGCTCAGGGTGAGCTCGCGGTCCTCCCTGTGCCCCTTGTTCGCATGTGTATCGTCTGTAACCGTAGGTCGTCGTCGCTCTGTCGCCACCGCCGCTGCTCCTCGCCGTGCTTGCTGCTCCGGTGACCAAGAATCGGAGGCGCCGCCGTAGCTAGGTCCGCCTCTATGCGCTGATTCGAACGAGCCCTAGCACACCTTCTCTCCTTCCCTGTAGCGCCGTCCCTCGCCGTCAGCCGACGAGCTCTCCGGCGAGCCCAGGTGGCTCGCCTACGTGGCCTCGACCCCATCCGCCAGTTGCAGTGGGTAGCATCTGTGTCGGTGAGAAACACCCCAACCCCCTCAGGTCCCACCTATCCACGTGGAGGCTGATGTGGCTCTAAGGCCCACCGGTCAGCCACTGTGGCTAGCCCAGCCCTCAGTGTAAAATAATTTTAGGGTGTGTGCTAATGTCAGCCCTGTGTCATAGTGACGCAATAAATCGATTTAATAATTTCAAAATTGGAGTAAAACTTGTAAAATTCATAACTTATTATTTATAAGTCAGAAAAATATGTGTAATATATCAAAATGTTCAGAAAAATGAGACCTATCTATTTACACTATAATCATGCATTGGTAATCAACTTTCATGACAATTTTAATTAGAACAACATAGTAACCCCTCATAGGTGATTCCGGAGTTTCCCCGAGTTAGGGTTTTCACCCCTCAGAACCCCAATTAAGTTGTCGAGCATGCCTTAGGGTTACAATTCAATGCAAATTAACTTGTCATATCATCCATATTGATTGAGAATTGCACATGCCATGTATTGAACGTTGCTTTCCCTTTTCTGGTATTTGATTCTTCGCGAATAGGAACCATACCCGAGGTTTAAGTCAACAACACCGAAGATCCATACCTGTCTACTAACGGACAAGGCAAGCGTAGACTCTCATCCAGAACCTACTTTTACAAAGTATATTACTTTCTCGCTATGATGCACACGATTGCAACGTGGTCTTTTGTCAGTAGCTAGGGTTACCTATCTGCTGCATAGTTTCCCTTTTGTAGCCTTATACTCCTGATCCACTGCTCTTAGCATACCTAGGTTTGGCATGTGAGCGTTGTTAGAGCTTTTGTGATCGACAGCTTAGCCATGCTTACTAGTACCGTCTGAATACATTCGGATGATAAATCAGAGGTGCCGGAGAATCTAGGAAGGTAGGATATGGTGACATCATCTAAGGAGTAACTAAACATGCTAACGCTTGTATGGGAGGCCACGTGGGTGTGGTTTTTTGTAGTCCCATGCTCGCCATCACTAGGAACTGAGTTCTTACCTTTGGAACCAAGACGAGCATACAGCCACACAGGATCGTGGTTCTCCGGCATAATTCGGGATTTCCATTTGGCATACGCATTGAAAACCTTTTCGAAATGAGGAGGTGAAGGAGGTGCATCATAACAGGTAGGGAAGCGTGGCCGCAATTGCTTGGGGTAGATAGCGCCCCTGGTAAACCAACCTCGCCTCACATCTTTAACTACCGGCTTCGGGGTTTGACCCGTTACGACGGAACCATACTTATTGCATGCCTCATGGTCTCGGCGAAAGCAAGGTAAAGGTCGTGGTCAACCACCCTCTGCCGGCCTTCCAAGGAAGAGGGCTAATAATTTGGCATTAAGAGTCAGTTGGTACGTGTGGGTAAAGTTGTACACTCCTGCAGGGTTAAATATTTTCGAAAAGCCGTGTTCATGGTTATGAACGACTTGGCGACCGGACTTAAGATCATAGATAACATTAATCACTATAAAACTTGCTGATCCACGTGTTCTTAAGGATGCTTCCTCTAGGTCGAGGGGGTGATCCTAGATAGGAGGTTCTGATGAAGCTGGTGGTTATCAAGATATGATGAACAAGATGAAGAAGTCGTTATCTTATCCCCTTTTAAAAGATTCTGACTAGACGAGTCTCTTCTCTCTCTTGTTTACAAATAAAGATATCTTTCCGAAAAAGTAAATCCAGAGAAAACCTTTAGAGCCAGAGCATGTATATGCTAGATTATCTAAGTCTTGCGGAGTACATTCTCGTACTCAGCCTTGCGCCATTGTTGTTTTTCTACAGAGGATCTGGTTGCAACTAAAGGTGGCTTTTGACATCGACGGTTAGTTGGGGGTCCCAGGTAGCAGCCTAAGGACTACGGGATGGACGTCACTTTTGTTTATGGCCTCTTAGGCCCTTTTGCTAAGTTGTTGTGTAGAACAACATATTTGCTTTCGCAGTGTGATGTAATGTTGGGTCTATGACCTATGGTTTGTAATAACTCTATTATCTGACTCTGCTAAGAGTTTAAACTTATGTTGTTGAATCCCTGTGTTCTATAATGTTACCAAATCATACTGTGATCTTCCATGTTTGGAGTTGAACTTATCTTAGATGGTGATCTGAGGTTAGTTTAACCCTAATCCCGGGGGGTGCTATAGGTTTTGGTATCAGAGCAGGACTGCCTGTAGGAAACCGTTTTATTGGTCGATGTTGAGTCTAGAAGTTGACAAAACTATTTGAAAGTTAAAAATTATTTGCAGAAACTCTAACTAGGATTCTTTTTACTCCTTCTCTGGTGTGTTTCTGATGCTAGAGTTTTTCTTACCCTATTTGGTTTGAAAAGGTTTTCATTTCTTATCTCATATCTCAAAACTTCTAGGATCGTGGTTTTGGGGTTGTTTTTCTAAAGTACTCCGTACTTGGTTGCTATTCTCAGAGTTCCAAGATATCTCAGTTCTGCTTGGTGTGTAACATCTTAGCATTCTAGTGTTATGGTTTGTAAGTCAGCTGGTTAGTGTATACATTAGTATGTTTTGATACTACCATGCTTGATAAGATGATACGTTTATATCAAGTACTCTTTGTTCATCTTTCCATCTTGTTCCTTTGAATCCCTTGTCTAACCTTTTCTTTGTTATTTTAGGATGGGTGATACCTCTCGTGCCCGTACCCGTACTCATGCACGTGGTGCTGCAAATGAGGGTGAATCTTCCAACCTTCCTCCACCACCGTCCATGGTTCAACTTATGGCCATGTATGAAACCAATCGTGCTGACAACATGAGGCTCCTTGAAAGGATTGAGCGCAACACTGCTCAATGCCAGAACAATCAAGTAGGTATCAAGGACTTCACATGTCTCTCTCCGCCAGTTTTCAGCTATTCCACTGAGCCACTTGATGCAGACTACTGGCTTTGCACTATGGAGCGCAAACTTCAGGTTGGTCGTGTTGCTCAAGCTGATTGGGTGACTTTTGCTGCCTATCATCTGGAGGGAGCAGCTAACTTCTGGTGGGAAAATTTCTTAGCTATGCAAGAAGCTCAACATGTTGTTACATGGCAAGAGTTCACTGAAGCCTTCTGAGCTTACCATATTCCGGAGGGTCTGATGGATCAGAAGAGGGAGGAGTTCCTCAAGCTAAAGAAGGGCACTGGTTCCGTGTGTGATTACCAGCGCAACTTCAATCGTCTTGCCTGCTATGCTACTGAAGGGGTCTCCACTGATGTTAAGAAGCAAGCTCTGTTCCGCAACGGACTGGATCCTGAGGTTCGCCGTGATATCCATCTTATGGACTTTGTTAACTTCCAAGGTCTTGTTAATAAGGCTATGAAAGCCGAGAGTGGAAAGGTGGAGTATGAAGAAACTCGTAAGCATCCTCAGGAAGGGTACAACAAGGCTGGTTCTGGTAATAAGAAGCCTCGTGTCTTCGTGCCTTACAGTGCTGTGCCACGTGCTACTTATACTCCAAGGAATTTTGGATATGCACCTCGTCCGAATGCTGCTCCAAACAATGCTAGTGGATCAAATTATCCTGCTGCTGGTACTGGATCAGACCTCATATGTTTCAACTGTCGCTAGCCTGGCCACTATGCAAGAGACTATCCTCAAAAGAGTGCTGCTGAGAAGACACAACCACCAAAGAAGAATGATAAGTATCCAGGTGCTGGAAAAGGACGCCTGAACCATATCTCTGCTAAAGAGGCTCAGGAAGATCCAAACATCATCATGGGTACGCTTCGTATCAATCAAATTCCAGCTAAAGTTTTGTTTGATTCTAGAGCATCGCATTCATTCCTGTCACAAGCTTTTGCTCAAATGCATGGGATAAGTTTTGAGGGGTTGTCTGTTCCTATGCTAGTTCAGTCTCCTGGTTCTAGTTGGCATTCCACCATGGTTAGTCATGGGAATCTAATCGAATTTGCATTTCAACTTTTCCCCACCTCCCTTATCGCCCTCAAGTCAACTGACATTGACATCATTTTGGGCATGGACTGGTTGACCCGTTACCAAGATATCCTTGATTGTACAACCAAGTCTGTGACTCTGACTAGTCCTGCTGGCATAACAATCAAGTATTGGACCGTAGGGTCACTATCTCCTTTAGTTGTTTCTATTCCTGAAGCAGAGTTGTATGCTCTTGAAGTTCTACCTCCATTAGAGATTCAAGATGTTTCCGTGGTTTGTGAGTTTCCGGATGTCTTTCCTGAGGAGTTGCCTGGCATGCCACCTGATCGAAGTGTGGAGTTTGTCATAGAGTTAGTTCTTGGAACTGCTCCTGTTTGTAAAAGACCCTACCGTATGCCTCCTCATGAGCTTGTGGAGTTGAAGAATAAATTAGAGGAGTTAGAAGGAAAAGAATACATTCAGCCCAGCACATCTTCTTGGGGATGTCCTACCATCTTTGTTAAGAAGCGGGATACCAATATACCGCGTCTGGTTGTGGATTATGGCCCACTTAATGCTGTGACTATCAAGAATAAGTATCCCCTCCCTAGGATCAATGATCTCTTTGATCATTTAAGTGGTGCCACTGTCTTTTCCAAAATGGATTTGAGGTCAGGGTATCACCAGATAAAGATCCGTAAGGAAGATTCCAAAGACTACTTTAACCACTCGTTATGGTATTTACGAGTATACAAGCATGTCCTTTGGTCTTACCAATGCTCCAACCACTTTCATGCGGCTTATGAACTCTGTCTTCATGGAGTATCTTGACAAGTTCGTCGTGGTCTACATCGTTGATATTCTGGTCTATTCCAAGACTGAAGAAGAGCATGCCGAACATCTTTGTTTGGTGTTGACAAAACTTCGAGAACATCGTCTCTATGCCAAGTTTTCCAAATGTGAGTTCTGGTTACAAGATCTCGTATTCCTTGGTCAAGTTGTTTCCGCCCAAGGGGTTGCTGTTATCCCCGATAAAGTCCAAACCATCCTTGACTGGGAGTCTCCTAAAACCGTCAAGGACGTCTGAAGTTTTCTTGGGATGGCTAGTTATTACCGTCGGTTCATCGAGAACTTCTCCAGAACTGCAAAGCCGATGACTGATCTTCTTAAGAAGGATAAGAAGTTTGAATGGTCTGATAAGGCTGAAGAAAGCTTCCAGATGTTGAAAACCAAGTTAACCACTGCTCCGGTGTTGGTTCTCCCAGACACCAGAAAAGACTTTGTTGTCTTCTGCGATGCTTCTCACCAAGGTCTCGGATGTGTGTTGATGCAAGATGGAAATGTGGTGGCTTATGCCTCCCGTCAGCTAAAACCACATGAGAACAACTACCCAACTCATGATATTGAGCTTGCAGCGGTTGTTCATGCTCTTAATCAATGGCGACATTATCTTCTCGGTAGTCGTTGTGAGTTATACTCGGATCATCAGAGTCTGAAGTATATTTTCACACAACCTGATTTGAATCTTAGGCAAATAAGATGGTTGGAACTCATCAAGGACTATGATTTGGGTCTCAACTATCAACCTGGAAAAGCCAATGTTGTTGCTGATGCGCTAAGTCGTAAGTCTTACTGCAACAACCTGATGATCAAACATGCTCAACCTTCTCTTCATGAGGAATTTGCTCGATTGAATCTTGAAGTACTTCCTCGTGGATTCCTTTCTACCCTTGAAGTGAAGTCTTCTATAGAGTATGAAATCAAGCTTTCTTAGAAATATGATTCTGAAATTGCTGAGATCAAAGGGAACATTGCTAGCGGAGTTGCTAAGTGTTTCTCTGTTGATAATCAAGGTGCTGTTTACTTTGGTAACCGTCTGGTAGTGCCGAAGAGAAAAAAATTGAGGGATTTATTCTCCAAGAGGCTCATGAATCACCTCTTTCTATCCACCCTGGAGGTACCAAGATGTACCGGGATCTTCGTCAAAGATTCTGGTGGTCTGGTATGAAAAAGGATATAGCTCGTTTTGTTGCTGAATGTGACATTTGCCGTCGCGTCAAAGCTGAGCACCAAAGACCCGCTGGTCTCCTGCAACCACATAAAATACGTGAGTGGAAATGGGATGAAGTTGGTATGGATTTCATCACTGGTCTGCCTAAGACTCAGAAAGGAAATGATGCCATCTGGGTAATCGTTGACTATTTTTCCAAGGTTGCTCACTTTCTACCTGTTCGCGAGAGTATAAATGCTAGTGTTAGCAGATCTATATATCTCTTGAATAGTTGTTCTTCATGGGATTCCAAAGAAAATTGTCTCTGACCGAGGGAGTTTGTTAACCTCAAGGTTCTAGAAAACCTTCCAAACTGCTATGGGAACTCGCCTCTCCTTCAGTATAGCTTATCATCCTAGTACTGGTGGCCAGACCGAAAGAGTGAATCAAATCCTTGAAGACATGTTAAGAGCGTGTGTCATATCTTTTGGCAAGGACTTGGAGAAAGGCCTTCCTTTCGCTGAATTCTCCTACAACAACAGTTATCATTCTAGTATAGAAATGGCACCTTTCTAGTTCTTATATGGGAGAACCTGTCGTACTCCTTTGAACTGGCTAGAAACCGGCGAAAGAAAGTTCTTTGGACCGAATATGATCCAGGAAACAGAAGATCAAGTTCGTATCATTTGAGATTGTTTGAAAACTGCTAGTCTCGCCAGAAAAGCTATCATGATCGTCACCATCAACATGTTGAATATGAAGTTGGTGATCAAGCTTATCTTCGGGTCACTCCTTTAAAGGGTGTCCATCGTTTCGGCATCAATGGCAAACTAGCTCCTCGCTATGTTGGTCCTTTTCGTGTTCTGTCCAGGCAAGGTAACCTCGCATACAAACTGGAGCTGCACGCCAACTTTCCTGAGGTGCATGACGTCTTTCATGTGTCTCAACTCAAGCGTTGCTTCAAAGACCCTATCCATGGTGTTGATCACCAAACTCTTGATCTCCAGAAGGATCTGACTTACCGTGAGTATACTGTTCGTATCCTTGATGAAACCGGGCGCAAAACTCGCTGTCAAAACATCAAGTTCCTGAAAGTTCAGTGGTCTCATCACTCTGACGATGAAGCAACCTGGGAACAAGAAGATCGTCTTCGATCTGAGTACCTTGCCTTGTTTTCTAAAACTTAGGAATCTCGGGTCGAGATTCTTGTAAGGGGGGTAGAGCTGTAACAGCCCAAGCTTGTAACATATGTAATTAGTATTTAAGCATTGCATGCATATATTTAAATCAATAAAATGTTTGCATGTGATCAAGTGTGAGGTTTAAGAATACAATTAAAAAACCCTAAACCCTAGTCCTTCCCCCTTTTTGAAATCCATTCAAAGTGGTATGAATTTGAAAAGTGTCAAAATTATGGAGCCCAAATTGAATACAAGGGCTCTGCAATATTTTAGATGTTTTATACACTCTCTAGTAATTTTGAAATATTCAAAAATAGATTTGAAAGTGAATTAGAAAAGAGGAAGCAAAATCATAAAAAGAAAAGGATTTCTAGAAAAAAAATAGTCAGGAGAGAGAACTAGGCCGCAGCCCACTCCCCTCCTCCCTCCTAGAACTTTTCCGCGGCCCAGCTTCGGTCCACCCGAGGACCAGGAGCCAGCCCGGTACCCCTTCGCCTATTCTCACCTTTCTTCTTCCTCGCTAGAAGGACGCCGCCGCGGAAGCTGCTCGCTGTCATCGGCACGGCCGTCCCCGCCTCGCCGAGATGCCCGCCTCGCCAAGATTCTCGCTACCGACACCGGCGATGCCTATAAGACCCCCTGCCGCCGCCGGATGAACCTTATCCTCTCCCTCTTCCCCAATTTCTTCTTTGGCCGAACCCAAGCTCTCGGACCCCACCAGCGGCCAGCCAACTCCGGTCGCCCGAGCTCCTTCGAGCACGCTCCTGTCACCGCCTCGCTCGTCTCCATCGATTGCCCCAGCCAACGCAAGAAGACGAGGTCCCAGGCGTCACAATCGTACCCTTGTCCCCGACGCCGGCCACCGCTGCTCGCCATCGATTCCGGCCTCGTCTGACCTCCTTCGGCCTCGCCATCACCACAGACTTGCTTAGGGTGAGCTCGCGATCCTCCCTGTGCCCCTTGTTCGCATGCGTATCGTCTGTAACCGTAGGTCGTCGTCGCTCTGTCGCCACCGCCGCTGCTCCTCGCTATGCTTGCTGCTCCGGTGACCAAGAATCAGAGGCGCCGCCGTAGCTAGGTCCACTTCTGTGAGCTGATTCGAACGATCCCTAGCACGCCTTCTCTCGTGCTCTGTAGCGCCGTCCCTCGCCGTCAGCCGACGAGCTCTCCGGCGAGCCCATGTGGCTCTCCTACGTGGCCCCGACCCCACCCGCCAGTAGAAGTGGGTAGCATCTGTGTTGGTGAGAAACACCCCAACCCCCTCAGGTCCCACCTGTCCACGTGGAGGCCGATGTGGTTCTGAGGCCCACCGGTCAGCCACTGTGGCTAGCCCAGCCCTCAGTGTAAAATAATTTTAGGGTGTGTGCTGATGTCAGCCCTGTGTCACAGTGATGCAATAAATCGATTTAAATTGATTTAATAATTTCAAAATTGGAGTAAAACTTGTAAAATTCATAACTTATTATTTATTAGTCAGAAAAATATGTGTAATATATCAAAATGTTCAGAAAAATGAGACCTATCTATTTACACTATAATAATGCATTGGTAATCAACTTTCATGACAAGTTTAATTAGAACAACATAGTAACCCCTCACAGGTGATTCCGGAGATTCCCCGAGTTAGGGTTTTCACCCCTCGGAACCCCGATTAAGTTGTTGAGCATGCCTTAGGGTTACAATTCGATGCAAATTAACTTGTCATATCATCCATATTGATTGAGCATTGCACATGCCATGTATTGAATGTTGCTTTCCCTTTTTCGGTATTTGATTCTTCGCGAATAGAACCGAAACTGAGGTTGAAGTCAACAACACCGAAGATCCATACCTGTCTACTGACGGACAAGGCAAGCATAGCCTCTCATTCTGAATCTACTTTTACAAAGTATATTACTTTCTCGCTATGATGCACATGATTCCAACGTGGTCTTTTGTTAGTAGCTAGGGTTACCTATCTGCTGCACAATTTCCCTTTTGTAGCCTTATACTCCTGATCCACTGCTCCTAGCATACCTAGGTTTGGCATGTGAGCGTTGTTAGAGCTTTTGCGATTGACAGCTTAGCCATGGTTACTAGTACCGTCTCAATACATTCAGATGATAAATCAGAGGTGCCGGAGAATCTAGGAAGGTAGGAGATGGTGACATCATCTAAGGAGTAACTAAACATGCTAAGGCTTGTATGGGAGGCCACGTTGGGTGTGGTTTTTTGTAGTCCCATGCTCGCCATCACTAGGAACTGAGTTCTTACCTTTGGAACCAAGACGAGCATACAGCCACACAGGGCCTGGACAACCCCTCGACTAACTAACTTGCCTAGTACATTCCATGAGTCACATAGTTCGCGCTTTCCATTTGGTATACGCATTGAAAACCTTTTCGAAATGAGGAGGTGAAGGAGGTGCATCATAACAGGTAGGGAAGCGTGGCCGCAGTTCCTTGGGGTAGATAGCACCCCTGGTAAACCGACCTCGCCTCACATCTTTAAGTACCGGCTTTGGGATTTGACCCGTTACGGCGGAACCATATGATGGGGATATGCCTACCGGGGTATACCCAGCAGGACGTTTCCTATTGGCCCAAGCCGCCAGCGAGTGGGCCTGCAGGATGACGACTGGATCGAGACTTGGCGAGGATTCAGGCGACTGGAAACTGGAGGCCCAGAAGCATAGCTAGGCCCAGTCAGACTAGGTCATAAAACCTCCGAATCCTTAACTAATTCGGTTGTAATCTGTAAACCCTAGCAAGGTGAGCCTATATAAACCTCCCTAGGGTACGCATAGAGGAGACGTTCCATCATACACCCAAGCGACTCGCTGCCTAGCTGTCGAGCTTGCCCCTTGTACCCTTGCCATAATACAATCTAGTAGGAGTAGGTCTTTACCCTCCCGAGGGCCGAACCTGGGTAAACCCTTGTGTCTCCGCCCTCATCTCGCTCCGCAGATGGCTGGCCACCCTTGCCCCATGTTCTACTACTCGCTGCCGATTGCAGCGTCTGCCGTGGTGATTCCCACGACAGTGGCGCCCAGGGTGGGGCTCGCATCGGTTCGGCTCGACTCGCACCACCCGCCGGCGTCTTCCTCGACACTATCACCAAACCCTCCGTCTCTCCCGCAAGGGAGATTGACATCGGAATCCCGTTGCAACCAGAGGCAGCCCTGGTCGCACTAATCGCCGAGCCAAGCGACTGGACCGCGCCATACGTCGCTTACCTGGAGGGAGGCACCCTACCCACGGACGAAATGGAGGCCCGAATGATAGCACGCCGCTGCAAGTCCTTCGTCATAATCAACGGCGAACTCCACAAGCGCAGTGTGACCGGCGTGTTCCAACGCTGTGTCCAACCCGCTGAAGGACGCAAAATCCTCCAGAACATCCACTCTGGCGACTGTGGACACCACGCCGGCGCCCGCTCTCTGGTCGCAAAGGCCATGCGACACGGCTTCTACTGGCTCACCGCACACGCAGACGCTGTCGACATTGTCCAGCGGTGCATCGGATGTCAGAAATATGCTAGCCAGACTCACGTGCCGATCTCGGCGCTCAAGACAATCCCCATCACCTGGTCGTTCGCCGTGTGGGGCATGGACATGGTAGGCCCCTTCAAGAAGGCTCCATCTGGCTTTACCCACCTCCTAGTCGCAGTAGACAAATTCACAAAATGGGTGGAGGCCAAGCCAGTCCGCAAGTGCGACGGGAAGACCGCCACCAAGTTCCTACGCGAGCTCATCTATCGCTACGGGTTCCCAAACAACATTATCACGGACAACGACACCAACTTCGCCAAAGGAGCCATGGCCGAGTTCTGTGAGGAGCACCACATCCGACTCGACCTCACTTCAGTCGCTCACCCAGAGTCCAATGGCCAGGCAGAACGCGCCAATCAGAGCATCCTCCATGGCCTGAAGCCACAGCTACAAGTCCCACTCGAGCGCACCGCCGGTTGCTGGGTTGAGGAACTCCCCTCTGTCATCTGGGGCATCCGCACCTCCGTCAATAGGTCGACATGATTCACCCCTTTCTTCATGGTTTACGGTGCCGAGGCAGTCATGCTAATCGACCTTGAGCACGACTCACCAAGGGTGGTCAATTACACAGAGGCCGACAACGAGCTCGCACGCCAAGACGGAGTCGACCAGCTCGACGAAGCACGCGATCTAGCTCGCTCCCGCACCGCCATCTACCAGCAAGGGCTCCGCCGCTGCCACAGCCGGCAAGTGCGGACTCGCACTTTCTAGGAAGGCGACCTGGTACTGCGCCTAATCTAGGACAAGAAAGGAATGCACAAGCTCTCACCCCCTTGGGAGGGACCATTCGCCATCAGGCGAGTCCTGGGCAACGACGCCTACTACCTCACCGACGTCCGAGGCGACGGAAAACTCGACGTTAAAGCGGCCATGGAATGTAAACCTCCTGCGGAAGTTCTACTCTTAGAACCCCAGATATGTACCCCTACCCGCTATGAAATAAAACAGATTGGTTACCACAAAATTGCGTCTACTCTCCGCGTCTTGTGCCACTCGCACTCGTAATAACAGTGTTACGCTACTCGCAAAAGTCAACCTTTGGCAAAGCGACCGGCACGTCCAAGTAGTGCGGTACGAGGGCACTGGGAAAACCCAGGCCTCGTAGCGTCCACGAAAAATGCTAACCCGGAGCCCCATTGGAGTCGCCTAGCTCTACTGGCTCCCCGATCCAAGACAACTGCACTCGCTTCCCACAGCGACCAAGTCCTCCGCATCCTCGGCGCAGCGACTCGAACGGCCAAGTACCACGCTCGGGGACTGACATCCGACCAAAGACGAGCGACTAGGGAAAAACGCCAAGTATGAGAGCGTGCCCAGGACTCGCCATGCGACTGATCTTCCGGATCAGGCAGGAGCGACGCGCTTAACACAACGCGCATTAGTCGTCACCTACCCTGGGCGTGCGACTAGAACGGCCAAGTACCACGCTCGGGGACTCGGCAACCCGACCCCGTTCGCGCCTGGGAAAACGGTCAAGTAAAGAGCACCCCTGGGAGTCGCCATGCGACTGGCTTTCCGAGCCACGGCGAGTCGACCCTAACTAACTAACAGTTCACAAAACATATTAAAACGAGGTAAACCCCATAAAAAGGGCGTACGCGCTCGGCGACTCGCACAATCAACATCCAAAATCGCAAAAACGACTGACAAAATAACACGAGCATTCCTTTATAGCAGCACAATTTATTTCGCATACAAGGAAAGTTACATAGTTATTCCATACTAACGCCAAGTGGCAAAACATTCTACTCCATAGGCTTTGATGAAGACGCGCCACCATCCCCGCGGCTGCGGATAAAGGGCACATAAGGGTTTGACGGATACGTCGTCAGCTCACCCGCATCGCCGCACGGAACGGTTGTTCAACCTTGAAGTCCCAGTGCTTCGGCTCAGGGTCATTGGGGGCGACAATCGTCTCCTGGTAGGGGATGAGGTCGCCCATCTCCCAAACGCGCTTGGAGTATACCGTGGCTCGGTCCGTCAGCTTCAGCACCTCGGCAATCTCCACCGAGTCTGTCGATGATGGGTAACCGCTCGTAACATCGTCAAGGTCGAAGTCCTCCGGGAAGTGGGCGAGCCCAAGGCTGAGCGCCGTCGCCGCCCCACGACGGAAGGCCGACCGCGTCATGAATTCCACGACTGACGGGGCCTTTTCCAGGTAACGCCATACCTTGACCAGGTCGCTGGGAATCACCTCCGTGGGCGATATCTCCTGAAGGTACGCACGAAGGCAGGTCGCCGAAAATGCGGCCGAATCGACCAGGGTGGTCACACACTGCCGCGCGTCGTACGACTTCGCTTCTTCCGCATTATCAGTAATCCGGCCTGCATACACATAAAAACAGTAAGCAAACATCAAAACCGCAACGCGGTACCCGCAATCGGAAGTCAGCTAAAGGGAAGCTTACCAATCAGTGGGCAGCAGAGGCCCGTGATGAAACTTTGAAGAGAAGAGAAATCATTTTGCAACCCAGCAACGAGCGCATCAGATACCTTCCGTTCTTCAGCGGCAGAAGTAACGACAGCCTTGGCTCGTCCTTCCGCCGAGCTCGCTTCCGCCTTTGCTTCCTTGAGCTCACGCTCCAGACCGGTGATTCGCTTTTCAGCCTCGCCCAAAGCGGATTGAGCCGCCGTCAAATCACCTACCGGGACAAGGCCTTGGCGAGCTTCCTTCACCTCAGCCGCACTATTCTCTGTTTCCAGAGCAAAACGGTCAACACCGTGACAAGTAAGCGGCGAGTACCAAGTAAAGCATATACTGACCCGCAGCCGCTTGAAGCTCCTTGTTCGTCACCTGGACGGCGACGAGCTCCTTCTCCACGCGGCACTTCGCACCAAGCCGATCGGCTGACTCGCGCTGCAGGCCCTGCGCAACAACCACAGCGTCAACAACAAACAATTCCTAAGTGCCCACCCGCTGAAATTCAGCGACTAAGCACTCGGGGACTGGACAACGAAATTCCTAAGTGCCCACCCGCTAAAATTCAGCGACTAGGCACTCGGGGACTAGATAACATACAAAGCATTAAGAATCCGACCATTGAAATTCAGTGGCCAGATCCTCGGGGACTAGACATACCTGGATAGCAGCACCTAGCATGCCGTGAAGTTCCATCGCCTCCACCGACGCGAGAACGACCGGAGTGTGGCCACGATGCTGTTCAACCTCCGCGTCGGTGGCCCCAGGAAGCTGGCTCGACGGCACTGAGGCACTCGCCGTGGCGGCCTTTGCCACGAAGCGAGGGAAGTCGCGGCAGCAGCCACTGCACCGCTCGAGGTTGGCTCGGCCGCATCAGTTGAGCCCACAAGCACCATATGTTGTGACCCCACATCTTCCTTGGCCTTCAAAGCTGCTTCCTCTGCGGTTGGAGGCTCGCTCGGGGCAGCTGCCGGATTGTCAGAGACCGTGACGACGTCGTCACCTTTCGCCCTTTTGGTGCCTTCGGTGGGAGCAATGACCTCGTCGCCCTTCCTCTTCCGCGAGGGATCAGCTGGCACCTCTATGGTGACTGGAGGAACCTTGGCCACTGAAGGATGGCCTATCTTCTTAACCCCAGTCCTGTGAAACAACTCTGTCAATGAAGCTCTCCGATTGAAATACAAAGCAAGCAGACGAGTAAAGGTTCGAGGAGCACTCACTTGGCGACCGAAAGAAATCGCAGGCCGGTGCGGATGCTGGCCGGTTTTTCTAGTTCTGGCCCCAGCTTCCGAGTGAGGCCCGTCTCGAACACATTGTGTGCCCAAGACACTGACGGCTTCTTCGAAGATGAAGCCGCGGCGGCAGCCTCCGTGGCAATTGTTACGGGAACCCCCCTTGGAGGCGAGGCCCCTGCGGCCGGAGCGGCCCCAAGATGGTAACTGGGGCGAATGGCGGCGGCAACGACGCTAGTGGCACTTCGTTCATTGTGGTGGCACCAGTCGCCGCGGCCGCTTGCGCCGTTGTTTCCTCGACCGAGCTGGTGGCGTCAGAGCTGCTCACAGACCGAGGAGGAGACGTCGGCTTCACCGGCTTCACCTTCCTCTTTGGCGGAGCTCGCTTGTTCTTCGACAGCGTGGCGTCATGGTGTGAGGTGTGCTCATGGAGTTCGTCGTCATCATGGGCCTCGAGGCTCTTACTGGCCTCGAGTTCGCGCTCGTGCTGCCCGCGAGTCTTGCGAACCGTGGGGGCAACAACCTCCACGGGGTCGTCGTCCTCGTCATCGTCGTTGCCGCCTTCGTCGCTCTCGGCATTGCCCTTGTCGGGCGATGACTCGCTCCCATCCTGGGCGGACGAGCTCGTATTCTCGTCGTCTGCGAGTGGAAGCCACCCTTCCACCACTTGAAACAACTACACCAAAAACAAACGACGTTAGTACAACCGCGAATGCACAAACTGCGACTGCGAGTACAAAAAGAATAACAGCTTACCGTTGGATCTGGGTGCCTCGCGGTATAAGGGGCGACCCCGGCCGTCGCATCGAGATACACCGCCTGGGTAATCTTCTTCAAGGCCAGTGTGTAATCGTTGAGTCTCCACTCAACGAGACAGGACTTTGTCGGGTCGTCCTTGCCCATATACTCGTACATGTAATGGTCACGGCTAGCCAGGGGCACGAGCCGCCGCCCGAGCCAGCAGTTGTAGAGATTGATGGTCTGGAGGCCTTTCTTCTTCAAGTTGCGAATGGTTTGTAACATCTCGTCGACAACCATCCGCTGCTCCAGCGGGAGTTTGACGACCTAGAGCCGACGCGGCTCGGGCCGGTCGGCGGAGTACCTTGGAAGCGCCACTTTGTCGCCCGGAGTCGACTCGGTGACATAGAACCAGTTCTTCTTCCACTCGTTCGTCGCTTTGCGGGCAGCATCAAATCAAAGAATGAGGCCTTCGACTTCAGCTGGAAAGTCAGGCCGCCCGCAGCTAACATTGGGCCGCCTGTTTCTTCGCGACTGATCCTCCCGTGGAATAGATCTTGCCACAAGGGGAAGTAGGGCCTGCATCCCAGATAGCACTCGCAAAACGCCACGAAAATGGCGAGCTGCTCGATACAGTGCGGGCCCAGATCCGACGGCTGGATGCCGTAGTAAGCTCAGAAACGCCGGAAGAAGAGGGAGGTTGGGAAGCCAAGCCCCCGCTCCAGGTGACTGGTGAAGCAGATGAATTCCCCCTCGCGCGGATCCGGAATTACTTCTCTGGCTGCGGGGATGCGCCATCTCCCGGCGCGAAGGATCCCCGCTTCCTCGAATGAGTTCAGTAGTGCCTTCGTGCACTTGGATCTGCCCCATGGTTCGGTGGGAGGAGCTATCGGCTGGAGGATCGTGGGGTTCAGAACTCTCTGGTTCGCTCCGGTCGCTGCACGGAATGAGGAAACAAGGGTGCTCGAGATCGTAGGAAGTGAGGGAAGCGTTTCCCCCGTTCGCCCTTCACTCTCCTTATATAGCGGTTTTTACCCGCCATTTACGGGAGCCGTTACTACGCGGTAATCACGCCGATATTACCATTGGTCCAACTTCGTCTATTCGACTCGTTGCCTCCTACGACTCGATGATTCGCCGACCCGGTCACTAAACAATGACCAATTACTCGCTGACCCGTTCGCCAAGCTGCAATATGATTGGTCGCCATTATTGCGACTAAAATGACTAGTTCTTTCCTTTGTTCAGGAGTCCGCCGCCGATTCGACTAAGCGTCCGCATTGGACCCGCATACTTTGACTGCTAGCAAACACCTGCGATGAATCAACGACGGCCTCGAGGACTACTGATGGGGATATGCCTACCGGGGTATACCCAGCAGGACGTTTCCTATTGGCCCAAGCCGCCAACGAGTGGGCTTGCAGGACGGCGACTGGATCGAGACTTGCCAAGGACTCAGGCGACTGGAAACTGGAGGCCCAGAAGCGTAGCTAGGCCCAGTCGAACTAGGTCATAGAACCTCCGAATCCTTAACTAATTCGGTTGTAATCTATAAACCCTAGCGAGGTGAGCCTATATAAACCTCCCTAGGGTACGCATAGAGGATACGTTCCATCATACACCCAAGCGACTCGCCGCCTAGCCGTCAAGCTCGCCCCTTGTACTCTCGCCATAATACAATCTAGCAGGAGTAGGTCTTTACCCTCCGGGGGCCGAACCTAGCTAAACCCTTGTGTCTCCGCCCTCATCTCGCTCCGCAGATGGCTGGCCGCCCTTGCCCCATGTTCTACTACTCGCTGCTGATTGCAGCGTCTGCCGTGGTCATTCCCACGACACCATACTTATTGTGTGACTCATGGTCTCGGCGAAAGCAAAGTAAAGGTCGTGGTTAACCACCCTCTGCCGCCCTTCCAAGGAAGAGGGCTAATAATTTGGCATTAAGAGTCGGTTGGTACGTGTGGGTAAAGTTGTACACCCCTGCAGGGTTAAATCTTTTCGAAAAGCCGTGTTCACGGTTATGAATGACTTGGCGACCGGACTTAAGATCATAGATAACATTAATCACTATAAAACTTGCTGATCCACGTGTGCTTAAGGATGCTTCCTCTGGGTCGAGGGGGTGATCCTAGATAGGAGGTTCTGATGAAGCTGGTGGTTATCAAGATATGATGAACAATATGAAGAAGTCATTATCTTATCCCCTTTTAAAAGATTCTGAGTAGACTAGCCTCTTCTCTCTCTTGTTTACAAATAAATATTGCTTTCCACAAAAGTAAATCCAGAGAAAGCCTTTCGAGCTAGAGCATGTAGATGCTAGATTATCTAAGTCTTGTGGAGTACATTATCGTACTCAGCCTTGCGCCATTGTTGTTTTTCTACAAAGGATCTGGTTGCAAATGAAGGTGTCTTCTACATTGACATCGGCGGGTAGTTGGGGGTCCCAGGTAGCAGCCTAAGGACTATGGGATGGACGTCACTTTTGTTTATGGCCTCTTAGGCCCTTTTGCTAAGTTGTTGTGTAGAACAACATATTTTCTTTCGCTGTGTGATGTAATTTTGGGTCTATGACCTCTGGTTTGTAATAACTCTAATATCTTACTCTGCTAAGAGTTTAAACTTATGATGTTGAATCCCTGTGTTCTGTAATGTTACTGAATCATACTATGATCTTCCGTGTTTGGAGTTGAACTTATCTTAGATGGTGATCTGAGGTTAGTTTAACCCTAATCCGGGGGGGGGGGGGCTACAGAACGTTTACTGATTGCTATTTACTTTCAGCATTTTATATTCTTGCAAACTACAAACCAAAAACACAAAATCTACTGCATTTACTATTATTTTATTTGTCAAATTTGCTAACCAATACCCTCATATCCTTGTGGGTTCAACAAACTTTCTTTACTAAAAAGTACTACAATTTATCTCCTGCACTTGGGATCCATCAAGACACTTTTCTAGCGCCGTTGTCTGGGAGCGTTATGCTATTGGTAAGGAAACTTGAAATCTGTTTTATCCTTTTACTGCTGTTTTATCATGGCTTTATGAAACAATAAGGAATTTCAACTCACCTTATTTGAGTTCATTCATGAAAAAATAAATAGAAAGTTGGGAAGCCTACGGAACCTGAAGTTGAATATGAAATTCCTATTGACATTGTTGATAGAGCTAGGGAGGCAACTTTTGCTGGTGATGGAAGCCAAACTGCTATGGGGCATTTATATGGAATTGAAGAACTATGTTCCCTATTTAGACTTGCAGGTATTCATGAGAATGAAGTAAGAAGGAAGCTATTATTTTTATCTTTATCTGGTAAAGCTCGCGAATGGTATAGATCTCTGGATGATACATATCGTCTTGATTGGGATAACCTGAGAAAGGATTTCTATCTTAAATATTATACTCCTAAAGAATCTTATGATGATCGATGCCATATTTATAACTTTTGGCCTCATAATGGAGAAAGTATTGGTCAAGCTTGGGGGAGATTAAAGGGTCTTATTCATAAAAATCCTCGTCATTGTATTCCTGAAAGTATTATCTTAATCAACTTTTATGTGAGATTGCCTCAACATCATAGGGATTTCCTGGATAATTCTTCTGGAGGAAGTTTCACTAATAAAACTCAAAAGGAGGCAGCGGATTTATTATAAACTATTTCTCAAAATACTGAAGCTTGGATCTTGACAAAGATAATAAACTAGTTTTGGAATATGAATATTCATGTGTAGAGAATTTCTCTACTTCTATATTATATGAGGAACTTAAGAACAAGTTAGGTGTTGACCCTCATGTTTTAGTATAAATTGCTAAATCTTTTACTAACCATCTTAATGTTCCAAAGAAAGGATTTAATGTATTTGTTGAACCTCTTAAAAATTCTGCATATGTTTCTAAAGTTGTAAAACAGGTTCATCAAGTCTCATCTCCTAAGATAGAAGAAATATTTGAAGCTCCTCCTTATCCTTGAAAAGTGAAGGAAAATTTACTCACTACTATTACTAATAAGAGTGCTAGAAGATTTCATGAACCATATGAAAAAATTCAAGTTCAACATCAAATTTCAGCCATTAAAGAATTGAATGAAGAAACACCTTGTGATGTTTATTTATGTGAAGATTATATCAAGGTAATAAAAGGTAACACCACTAGAGTTGGGAAACCTATCATATCATGTACTATTGGGACTTCATATTATCATGGACATTGTGATATTGGAGCAAGTATAAGTGTGATTCCATATTCTCTATATCTTGGCCTGATATTGATCCCATCCACATGGAAGAGACAGGTATAACTATCCAACTTGGTAATAAAGAGTATATTTGTCCTCTTGGTATTGTTAGAGATGTTGAAGTATTAATTGGAAACATTAAGTATCTTGCTGACTTTATTGTGCTTGGTTTCTCCCAAGATGCATTTTGTCCTGTCATATTTGGTAGACCTTTCTTACATACTGTTGGTGCTGAAAATTAATTTGCTAAAAGAGAAAGTATTCATTAAATGTGCTGGTGAAATACTTGAGTTTAATTTTTCAAAGTTTACTAATAAAAATTTAGAAAAGGAAAAACTTTCTAAACACATAGTGGCAGTCTCTTCATCCGACGCGATGGAACGATATGTGCTAAATCAAGAGGAGCTATTTGATGATGAAGAGAAACAAGCTATAGAACAAATACTATCTCAACAACCACAACAACTGTAATTACATATTCTACTTGGTAATCTAGGATAACTACCACCACCTAAAGGAGATCCTAGTTTTGAACTTAAACCATTGTCCGAAGATATGAAATATGCATTCCTTGATGATAAGAAAATATATCATGTTATTATTAGTGCTAACCATTCAGATGAAGAAGAATAACAATTACTTGAAGTAATGAGATCTCATAGGCCAGCCATTAGCTATTCACTTTATGATTTTAAAGGTATAAGCCCCGCTTTATGCATGCATAAGATTAACTTGGAAGAAGATGCAAAGCCTGTTGTTGATTATCAATGTTGTCTTCATCCAATAATGAAAGAAGTGATAAGAAAAGAGGTAATCAAACTCCATGAGGTAGGTATTATCTATCCCATAGCTGATAGTAAATGGGCAAGTCCTGTCCACTATGTGCCTAAAAAGGGTGGAATCACCATGGTTCCAAATGATGAAAATGAACTTGTTGCTCAACATACCGTTACTGGTTATAGAATGTGCGATGATGATAGGAAACTTAATAAGGCAACTCGTAAAGATCACTATCCTTTACCATTCATTGATTAAATGCTTGAAAGATTATCCAAACACTCTCACTTTTTTTATATAGATGGTTATTCATTTTTCACAGATTCTGGTGCACAAGGATGATCAAGAGAAGACTACTTTCACGTGTCCCTTTGGCACTTATGCTTATAGAAGAATGCCATTCGGTTCAGAGATGCATGAATGCTATATTTGCTGATTATATCGAGAAAATTATGGAAGTATTCATTGATGAAATTTCTATGTATGGTACCTCTTTTGAAAAGTGCTTGTTCAATCTTAACAAAGTTTTGCAGTGCTGTGAGGACTAACACTTAGTCTTAAATTGGGATAAGTGCCATTTCATGGTGACAGAAGGTGTTGTTCATGGTGACAGAAGGAGTTTGGGAAGAGGCATTGAAGTGGACCGCGACAAGATAGAAGCAATAGATAAGATACCATATCCTAGGGATATAAGAGGTTTAAGAAGCTTTCTTGGTCATGCTGGTTTCTATAGAAGGTTTGTCAAATACTTTTCTAAACTATCTGATCCTCTAACAAATCTTTTGCAAAAATATGTTGCATTTTCTTTTAATGACTATTGTGTGGAGACTTTTGATGTTTTAAAGAATGCTTTGATTAGTGCTCCTATAATTCAACCTCCTAATTGGAATTTGCCTTTTGAAATCATGTGTGATGCTAGTGACTATGCCGTAGGAGCAGTTTTAGGCCAAAGATTTGATAAGAAACTTAATGTGATATATTATGCTAGTAAAACTCTTGATGGCGCTCAAAGAAATTATGCTACAACTGAAAAATAATTCTTGGATGTAATTTTTGCATTTTACAAGTTTAGACCTTACATTGTACTCCCTCCGTTTCAAAATATAAGATGTTTTGGATTTGTGAAGAAAATGTATCTAGACATCTTTTAGTGTATAGATTCACTCTAAACATGAGTGAACCTACATACTAAAAACAGTCTAGATACATTTGCTTCAAATAGATAAAACATCTTATATTTTGAAACAGAGGTAGTAGACTCTAAGGTAATAGTACACACTGATCATTCTGCTATTAAATACCTTATGAACAAAAAAGATGCTAAGCCTAGACTCATAAGATGGGTTCTTTTACTACAAGAATTTTACCTATATATTGTAGATAGGGAAGGTGAGGAAAATCCGGTGGCTGATCATTTATCTAGAATGGAAAACATTCCGATAGATCCTATTCCTATTAAGGATAGCTTTGCAAATGTACAATTAGCAAACATTAATGTATCTGCTGCTAGAGTGGCTTCACCAGGGTTTGCTAATTATGCTAATTTTATTGTTGGAAAAGTTATTCCACCACATTTCACGCACCAACAAAGAAATAAATTCATTTATGATCTTAGAAATTATTTTTGGGATGACCTATTTCTTTATATGAAAAGTGTAGATGGTGTTATTAGACATTGTGTCCCTGAGTTTGAGCAGCAGGCTATCATAAGAGACTGCCATGACATTCCTTATGGAGGACATCATGCAGGAGACTGCGACGCTGCAAAGGTATTACAATCTGGTTTTTATTGGCCTAGTTTATTTAAGAATTGTGCTAATTATATTAAAGCTTGTGAAAAATGCCAACGTGTTGGAAATATTGGTAAGATAAATGAAATTCCTATGAATTGCCTCTTGAACTATTTGATGTATGGGGATTTGACTTTATGGTACCATTCCCCCCATCAAAAACAAAGCACACTCATATTTTGGTTGTAGTGCATTATGTTACAAAATGGTTTAAGCTATTCCAAAAAAGTGAAGATCATGCCACAACAATGAAGATGCTTAAGGACATCATCTTTCCCAAGTTTGGAGTACCTAGGTTTTTAATTACTGATGGTGGTTCACATTTTATTTATGGAGTATTTAGAAAAACTCTAGCTAAATATGATGTTAATCATAGAATTGCATCTCCATATCATCCTCAAACTAGTGGGCAAGTTGAACTAAGCAATAGGAAAATTAAACTTATATTGGAGAAGACAGTTGATAAAGCTAGATCTGATTGGCCAACTAAAATTAATGATGCTTTATGGGCTTATAGAACTGCTTTTAAAAATCCTATGGGTATGTCTCCTTATAAAATGGTTTATGTAAAACCATGTCATCTTCCAGTGTAATTAGAACATAAAGCTAGATGGGCTGTTAAACAACTCAACTTTGATTTTAAAATTGTCGGAGAGAAAAGAATTCTTGATTTAATCTTATTAGATGAATGGAGGAATGAAGCATATGAAAGTGCTAGACTATTTAAAGAAAGGGTATTTTTTTGGCATGATAAGAAAATAAAAAGAAAGGAATTCAAAGTTGGAAATCAAGTATTGTTGTACAACTCTCGTTTCAAGTTTTCTACAGGAAAGTTAGCCTCAATATGGCAGGGTTTATTAGTTGTGCAGGAGGTGTACTGCTCTAGATCCATTCATCTTCATGGAGACTTCAACGGTAAACCTCATGTCGTTAATGGAAAGCGTCTTAAACATTATATTGCAGGACAAACATTTGCCAGAAGGGTTAAAGTAATTAATCTCCAAAGTTTGGAGGCCATAATTGCACAAATCTATCCCCTACCAGATACCAAAAATTATCAAAAGTCAAAAACAGGTGCGTAACAATCTCAGAATATCTTCATATTTTAGGGAAGTCATTATTTTGGAAAATTAATGTGTGTCATGAAAGAATTTGACAAAATAGATTCCCGACGAGGGAAAGAGACCAGGTGGCGCGCCCACCCCCTAGGCGCGCCACCCAGGGTCTTTCCCTCTTCCGAAGTCCGTTTTGCCTCTCTTTCTTCCTCAATGCTTTGTCTTACCCTAAAAACCATCTATATATACTCCTCTCTGACGATCTAATCTCGCATCGAGTCTTTTCGAGTGAAACTTGTTTTCCCATCCTATTTCTTCATCTTTTAGCCATGGCAAGCTTCGGATCCAATCTTGGAGGAGATGACTCTGAGAAGAAGGGCGCGGTGAATCATTACCTCAGATCTGTGGTGGCTCCCATGAAGACCCTTGACCTTCAAGGAAGGGGTGATGCTCATGGAGGAGGTGAATGCACCTAAGACCGAAGGCACCATGGAGGAGAGGCTGCAATTCCTGGAGGACACCGTCTTCAGGTATGGTATGGTGGTTGAGCACAACCTTGCTGCTCATCACCTCATTAATCTAGAGATGGAGAAGAAGGTTGAAGTTTATGAAGCAAGGATCAAATATCTGGAGGAGACGTATGTGCATACCCTCACACAACTGGACATGTTCCAAGCTCTCATATGGGATGTGGAAAACCAGAACTATGAGTATGAGGATCGCTTCAAGAAGATCGCCGAGGCTGCCTCCACCAAGTTCAACGATCCTCCACTGTCCTTCTATAATGGGAGGCCCTATCCTTGGAAGATCAAGGAGTGGGACTGTAACATTCCAGGATTTTAGAATTTTGGATTTCAAAAAATTTTGCTTTTCATTCATCATTGCATCTCATAAAAAATCTTGAATCAAAACCTTGTGTCAAGACCCTATTTTTTCCTTTTCAATTTTGCCATATGAAGCATTATATGCAATTGGTTTGTTTGATATTTTTTCATTAGTAAAAATTGTTATATATAAAGTTTACTATGTCTATGTTGAATTTACAAAAATTTAGAAATTGGAATCACTCCATTTAAAGCTATAAATCAAAATCTATGAAAGAAATAGAAAACAAAAAAAGAACTAAAACTACCCGTCCCATCCCGCGGTAGCCAAGCACACTTACTCCTCTCCTCTCTCGACCGCGCGCCCCCACCCGTAGTGTGCAGCGCAGAAGCAGCTTGCGGCCCAGAATCGGCCCACCCTGGAACTAATGACCAGCCGCACACCTTCTTTCCCTCCCCGTTTATGTTTGTTTTTTCTCCCTGGCCGATGGGACTCACCCAGTCGTCTTCTCCCCAGCGATAGAGTTCGAGCCGAACACACCGTCCCGCTCCCAATCGACCCACACGCAAATCTCGGTCGATTTTGTTTGGTTTTCGCCCCCCACTACTATAAATTCCCCCGCACCGCACGACCATATTTTTTGGGCTTCCGCAACCCTAACGCTACCCCGAGACTTCCAGATCTCGCTTCCATTGCCACCGCCTCACTGAGCTCGAATTCAAGGTTTTGGTGCACCTCCGAGTTCCCTAACCCCTGTATCTGAACCCACCTCTCTGTACCGCCTCTCCCCGACTTGTTCCCTCGCCGCAGGACCACCGGAGGGTCTCCAATTGTTTGCCGGAGTTCACCACCGTCGTTGCCACTCCAGTCGCTCGCCGCCGACGCGAGAGGAAGCGAGGATCAACCCCAGGACCACCAGGAAGCTCATCGCACACATGCGCATCTCGTAGACCACTCCAGAACACCGGAGGACCACCGAAACCGTTGCCATCATCGCCGTCTAAAGCCGCCGCCGCCACCCAACCAACCCTTGCCGGTGAGCCTTGCCACGTTTGACCTCGACCATTGTATCCCCTTACATCCAACGGCCAGGTTCTAATCAACACCGAAGGGGTACCAACGAATCACAACACGCCATGTCGTCTGGCATATTCCGAGAATATTCCCCTTGGATTTCAGAAAATAGAAAATAGGCAGAAATAGTGTTAAATTTGTATAATCCATAGTAAAATATATACATGTTCAAAAATTACAAATTGTATATCATTAGATTTATAAAAGTGTCAAAAACATTAATATGATATTAGATCTGATTTGTACGATATAAATTAACTGTAATAATTTAAATAGTTTAATGGACAATTTAGACTAAATAAATCATAGTAAATTATTTGTAGCATGGAAAAATACAAATAAAGTGTCTATGGATTCCTAATTTTATATACAACATTAATATGCTGTTGGATCCAACTTTTATGGTGTATAATTGCTGTAGTAATTTAATTAGTTTTAATAGACTTTTAGAGTATTAAATCTATAGTAAATTATTTGTAGGTGATAAAAATATGAATAATATATCAAATTGAAGCTATTTTAATGTGGGTTATTAATATATTATTGGATCTAATTTTAGCAGTATAGTTAACTGGTAATAATTTAATTAGTATTCACTAGTCATCAGCCCGTGCCTCTGCACGGGTGAGAATGCTCTATATCTTTACCATTTTTTCAGTACAAATTCTCTATGAATATCAATCATTGAAATTCTTTTAGAACACACAATTCTATATTCAGAAGGGAGGGTAGTTTACATTTTAAAAGGCCATTGTGTTAGTCGCAACAAATATATTTTTTCCTAATTAAATCAAATCATAGTTTGTGTCAGAGTAACAAAATATGGAAGTTAATAAAAAAATAACCTGCTCATGTAGTAAACTGGCAGGCCAGAGGAATCTTCGAAGTACTCACATGTAGGCACGAAAACATTTTTCATGATCAAGCTTGAGCAATCACTCTGATCTATTAGCGTCTCTAGATTGAATTTAACAGATAGTTGAATAGGGTGAAGGGATTTGATCCAATATGTTATAACTTGCGTGTGTTGTTAGCCAAGGAGTGAAGGGCGACCAATATTGGGGAGTTAAACCGTGGTGCCATCACTACATCATACTTTCTCCACACTGCAGCTCAGCCAACAATGTCGGCAGCGCAATTTGATTCAAATTGCTAGTGATTCACATCCTCCTCCGTTGCATCATGGACTGCGGTGTGGCCTGGACTTGGAAGAGCAGAATGTGAAGACACATTTAGCCAAGAATGTTTCGACCATTTTCAATATACACAACTCAGTGCAAAAAATATAAAATCACAAAATGGGCCTTCTAATACCATAGTTGAAATAACTATGATATTTTCTAATGTGTAATATACTAAATATACACATCGGAACTGCAGAGAAAATATCATAAATAATATTAAAAACGAACCAAGGAAACATGAATACAATTGTAGGAATTTTTGTAAATGTTTTATATTAAAAGAATCACCGACCTAGATCTGTTTAAATACAACAAATAACTATTTAAAAAACCCTTTATAACTTAAGTGCGCCATCTATAGCATGGTTTTTGTATGGGTTAAACTGTTAAAATCTTATCATGAATCAATCAAGAAAAAATTACACACTCTGTTAGAATGGATTTTATGAAATTCAAGAACTTGGTAAATTTTAATGTAGATATATAGGAGAACATATGATGTTCGGGCATAATACCTTCTTCTTAATCCTGAACGACAGATTTATGAATCTATACTTGGAAAAATCCGACATACAACATCCCTATCCTCTTCATAGTTGAAATATCCATAAACTCCCCTATAAACATCCAAGTGAACTACTTGTACATGGTCGTTGGTTGACTTGTAAATGCAGACAATAATTTTATTTACCCCACCGTGTTCTGCAAAATGCTCCTTAGTACGGATAATTTAGTCAATCAGAGTGCTCATGTACAAAACCAATATTCCTTTGCGAAACCTATGGATCAAGCGGATTTGTTTGTTGTTTTAGACGAATTCAAATCTTATAAAGTTAGTTTCATTCTTGGAGCAACTTCTTTGGAAATCAAGGAACACTTTACTTCGGAGTATTCCTATTTTGAACAGATGTACAGTAAACTAAAAGGTACTGAAAAATAAAAATAGAGCAGGTATGTTGTTACCAAAAAGGCCGTTCCGGGTGATAGCTCTCCTGCTTCTCTTGAATTGCTATCGTTTCCATCTGACATGACTTTACTGAATAATTGAACACGATTTTGTGAGATCTGGCGAGGTTAGACAAACTGCAAGTGTTGTGATATTAGGACAGCTGAGGTTTTGTGGTTTATAAAATAACTTATTAAATTGGTTTGCACAGCCGAGCTGCCATTATTCTAGGAGGTATTTCAGGTTGTCTGACAACAAATAACTCAATGCATTCATGCATCCAGATGGATGCTCTGTTATCTGCCTATTATCAACATCGAATGTAAGATAAGATGGAAAATAATCTATTCATATGGTTAACTGGCAGGCTGGAGCTTACTACTTGATACATCTGAGAGGATGAAACTTACTCAGTCTTGCCGCCGGACGGCCGGAGGCGATGGAGTCCACCCAATCTGGCGCTTCTATGCGTTCCACAGACACAATCGAGTAAACAGATAAGGAAAAAGATTGAACGGAAAAGGTATTCCTAATGACATGGCTTTACTTGCCTGCGGCCGCGGAGTAGGGACGGGAGATTGACTGGACACGTGAGACTCCATGCTGCAGTCCATTAGTTCCTCCACTCGGCAACCTTAATGAAGATGTTTCTTCCGCTGGATCCGTGCCGCGAGACGACGTTGAGAGGGTACATAGGGAGGCGAGGTCGGGGAGGATGAGATCTTTTAGGGCTGCGAGTTGTTTTTTTGGCGGCTGGCGGTTGAAAAGCTTGGTAAAAAGGAGTTCACGTGGGATACTTTATGAGGACTCTGCCATTTCTTATCCGACGGTGGTAGATGCCTATCCAACAGATCGGAGGGATATAATTAGCTAAGTTTTCTAGGATTAACGTGGGAGCTCGTATGGTGCCTTCAATTAGTGTGTGTGTGTCTATATATATATATATATATATATATATATATATATATATATATATATATATATATATATATATATATATATATATATATATATATATATATAGTAAATAAAATTTATAGTAAATAATTTATAAATCTGAAAAATATAAACAATATGTCCCTAGAATCACAATCTCGTATAGATTACAGATATTGTTTTAGTTTTAATTTTAGACAACATAAACTATTTAAGTGATTTAAACTATTTTAAAGAGTAATCAAATCATAAGAAAAGATCTGCAAGTCCAATTATGGTGAATCCAATTCGTGCTGGTTCATAATATTGTCCTCTATCTAGTACACCCTAGGCCCTAATTTAATTCGACATTTAGGACATAATTTGCAAAAGAACTATTAAAACCCCTATATTGGCAATAAAGATTTAATAATAAATACCCTATTGCATTAAAGGATCTCTTGCATGCATCATGTCTTCTAATACTGTTTAGAGAACTAAATACAACCATTGTGACATACTAAATCGTCATGCATGCATTTATTTACCATTGTTTTATTGTATTGTGCGTCATTGCGTTGTTTGAATGGTGTGTTCGTTGTGCACTTGTTTTAATCGATAGATTGCGAAGAATGCAACGTTTGTGGTTGTGACAAGTGCAACCTTCTCTATTGTGAGGATTATCTGACACACTACGTCTACAACAAACACAAGTAGAGCTATCATAAATGTCCTACTATTTTTCCTATGCATGTAGCATGATTTTTAGTAGTGATGCATATGTAGGTGTTTTACAACTATGTTATGCTATGACACCCAGGCATGATTGCCATATTTCCATGAGCCATCGTATTGTAGTTGCTTAGCTATGCTTATTAGATATGTAAAGCGAATTCATGATTGCTTATGTTATGGAAAGTTGTGTTTTGCTATAATGAAAACAACTAGAATTTAATGAATCTTGGGTGTGATGGACTGATGTTTTGGATGGTTTATTGCGGAAATCACACCTAGGCTTCAGAGATTGAACAAGTTTCTTGTGTAGTAGCTTCTAGTACAGACGCATGTCATTTTTTATCTTGAGTAAGTAGGTTGTGGGAACTTGACCCAATGTGACTAGCAGATGTAGAGGATGTAGGTTGGTATGGGTTCGTCCTGAGGGCTCAGGGTTCTACTTCCGAAAGGTTTCGTCTTGGTTTTCTTCCTACCATAGCACAAAATGAGTGTAATGGTAAGAGCGGGTTGACTGGGTCGTGCGGGTAAAGTGTATATCCCCTGCAGGGTGTCTAAACAAAGTACTTAGCCGCGTCCCCGATTGTGGACAACTATGAGCAACTGGACCTGGAACTGTATGGAAGATCTCACTCATCCCAATTTATTAATTATTAAAACTTGATGGGTGAACATGGGTTTAGGAGCATACAAAGCTGAACTATCTTGTTTCTACATGGGTTTATGTTGTTATGTCCTTAGAAGATTATTTTAAAGAAAGAAAAGTATTTTTGAAAGTAGGAAAAAGTTATATTGCTTTTATGCAATTGAGCCTGAACTCCACCAAGCCAAATATGCATGTAGTTGCTAGTTCCTTTGTACTCATTAGTTCTACTTGCCAATACATTCAAAGTATTGACCATCGTGGCTGCAACGTTTCATGTTGCAGGTTATTACATTTCTGAGCGATCGTTCATAGGTCGCGAAACTCCACTCAACAATTGTTCGCCTGTGGATGATTTCAAGAATGGGATCTGGCTTGTATATGTTTTTCTGTGTACTTGAGCAAATATGTAAATTCTGGATCATAATCGTTATATTTATGATGCAAGGTTATATTTGGTATCATTTTGTACTGTGTGATAGTGAACAGATCCATGGATTAGCACTATACACAGAAACTCAGCCTTATCAGGCGAGGATGTTATAAGATGATATCAGAGCCGTGTGTTGACCATAGGATCGTGACCTAGGTTTGGAATAGAAAAGCCATATGAAATTTTAAAACCTATTTGATTCTATCTATTCTCTTCTTACATTTCTTTCTAGTATCTTCTTATCATTTCAATTCTCATACTCTTCTCCTTTAAAACATAGAAGGAAGGCTCTATCTAGCAATAAACTCATAATTTTGTACTTATTAGATTCTTGTAGTCCTTTATCTATCTTTTCTAATCTCATCTTGTTCAAAACTTGTAGATGAACACTCGTGCGAGAAAGTGCGAGATTAAAGAATAGTTAGATGATGACCACCATGTAGTTTTGATATGATTTTGTTCAGATATAGCAATTAATCCTTGCAAGAACTTGTGTGATAGTTGTTTTATTATGATCTGGTTGTGATATTTGATACCTTAAAGTTTCAGAATATTTTTGAGAGAATTCATAATATGTTAATGAAGGTTTTGATTAAAATTCATGACATTACTGCTGTAGTTTTCTGCTGTATCTACTATACTGCATGATTTTGATATTTTACTGGTAAATCAGAAAAATCTGAAAAATTAGGATCTGGAGCGTAATTACCTGTAATATATGCACAAAAAATGGCTAAAATTCCTAAAGAGTTTAAGGTGCCCAGAAAAATTCGTGAACACTGCAGTAGTTTCAGGACAAATTCTGTCCATTGCTATGAAGATTGTAGGTTCACCCCCAAATGAATATTAGTCAAAGGAAAACTATTTGTGAATGGCATGCCACTAAAACAAAACTTCTGGAACATAAATAAAATTATTTTGGTTTCAGTGTTGTTTGTAATGATTGTTTGCTTGTGTGTCAATTGCTTGTTTCATATAGTTATGGGTAGTATTACTTCTCTTAGTCCTATTCTATCTATACTCATCTATGCTATCCCAAAAAGATGCCGCCTCGTCGTGAACCCACTGAGATGGAGCAGCTGATAGCAGCATATTCACAACTAGCGCAAGTGTTGGCTCAGTTTATAGCAAACAACAACAATGGGAACAACGACAATGGCAACAACAACAACCCACCTCAAGTGAATGCTCTCACTAGGTTCCTGAAACTGAGACCTACAAAATTCTCAAGCGCACCTGAGCCTATGATAGGACTTGATTGGCTACGCTCAGTGAATAAGGACTTAGTAATAGTTGGATGCACTGATGAGGAGAAAGTGAGATTTGCTTCTCACTTACTTGAAGGACAAGCAACTACATGGTGGGATACTTTCCACATTACCCACCCTATTGATACTATCACCTGTGAGATGTTTAAGGAAGGACTCAAGACAAACCATGTCTCATCTGGAGTTATGAGCCTGAAGAGAAAGGAATTTCGTGACATGCGCTAGTATAGTCGCACAGTGTCGGAGTACATAGAAGAATTCACCAATTTTTCTCGCTATGCCCTAGAAGATGTTGACACTGATGATAAAAGGAAAGAGAGATTTCTAGATGGCCTAAGGGATGAGCTTTCATTTCAAATGTCCATAGTTCACTGCCCTACTTTCCAGGATCTTATGGACAAAGGAAGAATTCTTGAAGAAAAACATAGTCAAGTTGAGAAGCGCAAGTGAAAGCACAAGAACAACAAAGACAACTCAACACCGCATCGGAAATTTTGTACTCTCCATGATGGTAATGGACATTTTGAACATCACATGCCTAAAGGCAATGGATACAACAACCATGATGGTAATGGACATCAGCACCACGAAGGAAATGGAATCCACCATAATGTCCACATGAGTCACAAGCACAATTCTAAAGGAGGGAATGATCACAACCATGAAGACAACAATGGTGTGGCACACAACACCAATCTCTTTAGGAAGGACATAAGCAAGGTTGGATTTTTCAAATGCAAGCAGAATGGACACTATTCATGACACTGCCCTGAGAAGAAGAATAACAATATTGATGGATACAAACCAAACCCATTTCAGAAGGGACATATTAATCATATTAGTGTGGAGGAGGTTCAAGGAAACCTTGATGCCGTGATTGGTACGTTCTGGCTCAATACCTTTCCAGCACGTGTTCTATTTGATGATAGAGCATCACATTCGTTCATATCAAGGGAATTTATGGATAGAAACAAAATTCCAACTAAAACCATTAACAAGCCCATCAAAATAATTGGAGAAGTGGTAGCAGCTTTTGGATGTCATCAACTAAACCTAAGGATTGGGGTACAGAACTTTCCCACAAGCTTGAATGTGTTGGAATCACAAGGCTTGGACGTCACCCTAGGCAAGGATTGGATGTCTAAGTATGAAGGCCACATAGATCATGCACGACGAGCAATTTCACTCACAACCCCAAAGGGAAGAAGAATTAGATATAGCACAATAACTGAAGTTGGAGAGGCCAACTTGATTTTTTCTTAAGGGGGTTAGCTCAAAAGTTTACCCATGGTGAAGAAGAGTTGCACCAGACAAGAGGATATCCTACGCCTATTTGCTAGCCATTTCGAATCTCGAGGACGAGATTCATCTTAAGGGGGTTAGTCTGTAACATCCTAGGATTTTAGAATTTTTTATTTTTAAAAAAATTGCATTTCATTCATCATTGCATCTCATGAAAAATCTTGGATCAAAACCTTGTGTCAAGACCCTATTTTTGCCTTTTCAATTTTGCCATATGAAGCATTATATGCAATCGGCTTGTTTGATATTTTGTCATTAGTCAAAAATTTTATATATAAAGTTTACTATGTCTATTTTGAATTTACCAAAATTTAGAAATTGGAATCACTCCATTGGAGCTATAAATCAAAATCTATAAAAGAAATAGAAAACAGAAAAGAATAAAAGAAATGGAAAACAAAAAAGAACTAAAACTACCCGTCCCAGCCCGCGACAGCCCAACCCACTTACTCCTCTCGTATCTCTACCGAGCGCCCCCACCCGCAGTGTGCAGCGCGGCAGCAGCAGCTTGCGGCCCAGAATTGGCCCACCCTAGAACCAGCGACCAGCCGCACACCCTCTTCCCCTCCCTGTTTCTGTTTGTTTTTTCTCCCTGACCGGTGGGACCCACCTAGTCGTCTTCTCCCCAGCGATAGAGTCCGAGCCGAACGCACCATCCTGCCCCCAATGGACCCCCATGCAAATCTCTATCAATTTTGTTCGATTTTCACCCCTACTCCTATAAATTCCCCCGCACCACACGACCCTATTTTTCCGGGCTTCTGTATCCCTAACGCTACCCAGAGACTCCAAGATCTTGCTGCCATTACCGCCGCCTCACTGAGATCGAATTCGAGGTTTCGGTGCACCCCCGAGTTCCCTAACCCCTCATCCGAACCCACCTCTCTGTACCGCCTCTCCCCGACTTTTTCCCTCACTGCAGGACCACCGGAGAGTCTCCAATTGTTCGTTGGAGCTCACCGCCGTCGTTGCCACTCCAGCCGCTCGTTGCTTACGCGAGAGGAAGAGAGGATCAACCCCAGGACCACAAGGAAGCTCATCGCACACATGCGCATCTCATAGACCACTCCAGAACGCCGGAGGACCACCAGAACTGCCGCCATCATCGTCGTCTGAAGCCGCCGCTGCTGCCCAACCGACCCCTGCCGGTAGGCCTCGCCACGGTCGACCTCAACCATTGGATCCCCTTACATCCAACGGCCAGGTTCTAATGAACGCCGAAGGGGTACCAACGAATCACAACATGCCACTGGTGGCTAGTAAATACCACCTCTTTTAGCCATATAAAATGTGCCATTTATCTATCATATCATGTTTCTTCTAGCTATAGCTATGCCTTATATGCATGAATTCTAGTTCTCATTTACTTTCAAATGATCTTTGCACATTTAGTAGTTTAGGTAGAATTTTATCACTTTCTTTGTCTATGACATGTGTGTAGGTGTTGGTGAAGATTATGGATAAAAAGGAACAAAGAGAGCATAGTATGGAGGAGCTGCAGGGACCAGACTTAGCCATTTGAGAGGATGGAAAAGTGAATTTTTATAACTTATCAAAATAAATATCCAATACCATGGGGTTGTAGCACTCAACGAGACTAATCCAACGAGCCCAAGAACACCAAAAACAGAGTTCGTATAAAGAAATGGCGGCCAAAATACCATGGAACCTGAAGGTTCAACGACCAACTATACATCCGGAACTAAAAATTCCTGCCGTATAGTTGGTAAAAAGGTCACAAACGGTGGGATTTCGCCCCATAGAAGGTCCAGAACCTTCCCTAAGTCATATGACGGTATTGGGGGGTACCCTAGAGCATCCCCAAGTCCTATATAAAGAGGGGAGGAGCCAAGAGAGAGCCACGGAGCCATATCCTCCACCACGGCGGACCCCTGCCACCGTGCCACCGCCATAGCCTCCTCCAATCATATCTACACATCACCATCACACAAGAGGAGAAGGGACTAGGATCTTGAAGGCCTCCACATCAATCTACATCGTCATCTTCATTAACAATGTCTCCATCACCGATCCCCTTTGGTTACTTGTTGTAATTCTATATTGAATCTTGGATTTTCACTTGTCTTCAATTGTATCATCATACTTCATCCATATTCTATCCATGATGTTGATTGACTTCATGTGTGAGTAGTTTCCTTTGTTCTTGGGGAGATGGAGAAACCCTAGTATGTGATTGAACTGGGATAAATATTATTATGTGATATTGTTCATTATGTGTATGTGTTAGATTTCCTTCATGTTGATGTTGGGTGAAGTGCGCCAATCAATATTTGCCTCACTGAGGACTAGATGGAGGGAAATACTTGTTGGTAGAAGGAGGAGTTATATCACTTATAGTGACTATAAAGCTGTTAACACTCCCTTACAATCAACTTGGGAACCGAGCAGAACTAACTAAAAATTGTCCATGCCATGGGAATAACACAGTAACACGATGGTTGACGGTTATTGTCTGCTATAGTTATGAGGATGATGTATGAAGTGGTTGTTGCCTATTCGTCCATATATGGATCTCCTCCCACACATATCATAAATGGTCTTATTCATTATAATAATTTTGATCACTCTTTCTAATTACTAGCGGTGTATCCACTACTCCCTGAGAACTTTTCCATCATCTATAGACTTTCATAATCATACTCGCATGCTCTTGTTTACTTACAACTTTAGTTTACTTATTGTTCTCTTATTTGAAAACCCCAAAATAACTTTTACACAAAAATCGCATTTTATATTGTTACTTAGAACGTTATTTAGCATTACTATTTCAGTATTTAGTTTAAGAGTTATTTAGACTTCAGACTCCTGCTCCCTGTGGTATCGATATTTTTATTTCGAAACTAGCTACAAACAATCTGTACACTTGCAGTCATCAAGCTATTTTCTAGCGCCGTTGTTGGGGATCTAAGCATTGTCGGTCTTTTAGATTTTGTTTATTTATTTTAGTTTTGCTATATTTTGTTTTAAGCTTTCTTTATTTGCCACATTTGTCTTTTTGCTTTTGTTTAGAAACCAAAAACCCATAAAAATATTTGTTACTGATCATGTCATCCGAGATGACTACTTTGAATAGGAAAAGCGCGCAACGGAGGAGGAGTATCTATTAAAGAAGCGAGAAATACTAAATCAATGGATGATGGGGGTGAATGATTTTTTCTATACTATGTGCCTCATACAAGTTTGTCTATAGATTCAACGGATCCAAAGATCATATCGCTTACTAATGTAAGTATAAAATTGATCCCGCATTAGAATCATATAATAGTGATGAGTTTAAAATCTTAGTTGATATGAATGTTCTAGAATTTACAGTTTTTACTAGTTGTTTAGAGTTGCTTTCTTCTATGAAAAATATTCAAGAAATATGTCAGGAGCTTGATGACATCTATGAAGATGTTCATATCATGTGTTCATTTTGTTGTGAGAACTTTATGGATAATGATTTAATGATCACTGTTCATGAGCGGATTGCTGCCCGCATGGAAAAGCCTAGCCTTTTGCAGGATCAAAAAGCTAAAGAGAAGGTAAAATCATATGAAGAACCTCCACCGAAACCGCCTGAACATATTGCTAATGAAGAGGTGACGCTTGACGTTTCACCCTCTCAACTAGTGGAAGGTAAGTCCGAAGGTTTATCTTAGTAAGAATGAGGAGGAGCAACTTGATCAGACAATTGAATCAGCTAATTCTGAAAATAAAATTCTACATACAAATAGTATTCTTGTTAATGATATCTCATTTTCTAGTAATGATTTCTATAAGTCCCAAACTTATGATGATTGTTCTGAGGAGGGTTTATGCCTAGACAGTGATTTTGGGGAATTTGGTGAGGAACTAGAAAATGAATCTTTCTATGAATATTGTGAGGCTATTAACATGGTCCAGGAAATCCCATTGGAGAAGGATGAAGTTCCTTTCCAAGAAGAGGATGAACACGAATAAGAACTGCTAATCCTTTAGGATATGCAACTACTGGACATGTGGGAGCAGGTGGATTACTGTTCTGGTAATTTGTTAAGTTTATTCGAAGGGATGAGGCAATATAATGGTAAGCCTAACAAGATTTATGATTATGAATGCATTACTCTCTTTAAAGATTTTTTATCAACCAATACTCACATAAACAGTAATAATGTAAAACTCTTGGAATACATAGTTTATGAAGGGTCTCATGAGCTGCTTAGAAAAAATGGTATTATTATGAAAAGTAGCGATAATGAAGATTTAGCAAGGTATAATAATATTATGGATTATATTGTCAATTATTGTCAAAAACATTTTAGTGTGAATGCACTTGTGATAACGAGGAAGAAGCTATGTAAAACAATAGTTCCCGAAACTAACATTTTGTAGGAACCACTCGATAAGGAGGAGGAATACCAAAAAGGTGAGGTTGAAGACAAACATCATTCTACTAATAATAAGTTTGTTTATGATGCCTCAGTCTCTAGTAATGATTCTTATTGTGTTGAAACTAAAGATAATTTATCTATAGAGGCTTTATGCCTAGATACTCATTTGGAGATCACTAATAATTATGAACTAGAGATAAATCCTTGTAGTATTAATGTGAAGGTTTTGGGAGAGCACATCTTTGATGAAATATTTGTTGATGATGCTTCTTTTTGTGAGTGGATTGATAACTCTAGAACTAATGAACTTGATAGCAAGGGTGATGAACTAGAGAATAGAGACACTTTTGAATTTTTCCCTACTGCTAAAGATGAGTATTATGAAGTGTTCCCTCGTGATAGTGTAGCCTAAAAAGAGTACTATGAATTGTATCTCGATGATGCTATTAAAGGTAAAAGGTTTGAATTTATATGTAAATATCTAATCCTTTTGTTGAAGCTATCTAGGGAGGTATGCTCACCACACATGGCGCATCAATCATCATTTGTGAGCAATAACACATTTATCTACATGACTCCGATGCACCACACGCGGGTGAGACTTCGACCAGGCTATAATAGTAAGTGCTCCAACCTCTTTTGGAGGTAAGAATAAATAATTCTCTGGCTCCTATCTATTGAAATAATAATGGAGAAAAGCCTGGCTACTTGGTTATAAGAAAGCGCTTCCCGGGAGGCAACCCGGAAGTCATTAGGTGTCTTAGTTTTGTTTCTTGAGTCTTGATGCATTCATGTTGCATTGGTATTTTGATTCTTTGCATGATTTTCTATTAGAGTTATCTTGTTGTAGTTTTCAAAAGGTAGAATTTATTGTTACTAAATCCCGTTTTATACATGTTGTTGTTGGTCAAAAATTAAAGTTGTTATTTTACTATCAAAACATGGTGTTTTGCTAAGTTTCAAGTTAAGAAAGAATTTTCGAAGAAATAGGTAAATTTTGGCGACTCCAGAAGGTTTAACGACCAACTATATGGCGGGAATAAAAATTCCGGCCGTATAGTTCCGGCTGTATATATATCGATGCCTTTGTACAAATTCTTCTAAAGTATACAGAAGGTTTAACAACCAACTATACGACGAGAATAAAAATTCCGGCCATATAGTTTTGGCCTTATAGATATCGATGCCTTCGTCAAATTTATTTTCCAAGGTACAGTAAGTTTAACGACCAACTATACGACGAGTCCTTCTTGGTCTGGCTGTATAGTTGCTCCCGTATAGTTGGGAAAACCCCTCAAACGCCAACTGAAAGGTAACCATTACTCAAAATTTTATTCGTTCTTCTTCTAAAAACCTGGAAACACCACCTGGGAGCTTCTCCCATGATCTAGAGAACCGAGTATATGTAAGCAATAAAATTCTACCTCAGAAACCTCCTAGACTGTAATTCTCTATAGAAGTTCATGTTTTATTTTTACTTTATTTTTGTCAGTTGGGTGAACGAACTTCGTTCGTACACCAAACGATGTCTTTTATTTTTGTGTGTTATTTTCACAGGGACTTGAACCTTGTGTGACGATGTGCATGGTAGTTCCAACCATGCAAACACTCACATGAACCATTTGGTTGCTTCAATTCAACATGCCTACCTATTAATGTCTGTTTCCAAGTAGGTTCTCAAGGAAGGCAGCCACCAGGCTATATCAAGAAATATACGTTAAAGCAAAGGTTCTTTTTCCATCAAAAGAGAGGTTACTTGTACCTCAACGGTAGAGTGTGTCACCCTTGTTTTCAACTAAGCTTGGGGAGGTAACCACTTATCACACTCTCTTTTGGAAACTATATTTTCTATTTTCTTTTGGTGATATACTGAAGTTTGGTTCTTGCAAAGTTCTAAGATTGGGGAGGTTACTTTTGAATGTGTAGAGTCTTGTGCAATGTTCATATTCGATGAAGGTTTAATACAATAATGTATCCCACTGTTTTTGAATAATTGCTTAAGAGAGTCTAGTTTTGTATTTATATGGGGATACACTTTCTCATGATAGGCACCATAGGAGTTGACTTAGAGCTTGTATGCATCTTGCAAAATTGTTTATCAAGCTTCTGACAATATTTGTGATCCTCTAGAAAACATTGCCACAATCTCTACACTTGGAAAGAATGAATACTTGATCAAGATCTTTTGAAATTTGTTGGTTGTTGGTGTGGCTCGGTGACTGTAGAGCCTCGTTGGAAGACCCCAAGAGCAAGGTGTGATGAGCACAGCAGCAAGTTTTCCCTCAGTTATGAAACCAAGGTTATCGAACCAGTAGGAGCAAGGAAAGAACTCCAAGGTGTTGCTAACAACTTGGGATCCTGCACAACACAAACTCAAGACTTTGCCCCAACTTATAGTGAGGTTGTCAATCTCACTGGTTTGCTGAAAACAAAGGATTAAACGTATAGTGTGGAAGATAGTAGTTGCTTGTAGAAAGTAAACAGTAACAGTAAATGATGTATCAATCGTAAAGATTGGACCGGGGTCCACACTTCCCTAGAGGTGTTCTCCTTAAGATAGATAACATGCTGGGTGAACAAATTACAGCGGGGCAATTGACAGATTGAGGAAGCATAACAATGCATATACTAGACATCAAGACTCCTATGAGATTTTATTGGGCATTACAACAATATACATAGACCATAATACAACTACATCCACCTTTAGGTTATCATCCGAACCCCCTCCAGTATTAAGTTGCAAGCAACAGATTATTGCATTAAGTAATGTGTGTAAAGTAAACAATACAATTGTTCCATGAACAAAAGATTGTTGTTTTCTCCCTAGTAGCAACAACACATCTACGACCTTAGAGATTTCTGTCACTTCCCCAGATTACTAGAGGCATGAACCCACTATCGAGCATAAATACTCCCTCTTGGAGTCACAAGCATCTACTTGGACAAGATAGCTACTAGCAACGGAGAGCATGCAAGATCACAAATAAAACATACATGATAGAATCAATAATCAATCTAACATAGTATCTCAATATCCATCGGATCCCTGCAAACACAACATGTATGATTATAAATAGATGATCTTGATCTTGAATGGAGCTCACAAGATCTAAACATGATAGCACAAAGGAGGAGAAACAACTATCTAGCTACTGTATGGACCCATATTCCAAGGGTGAACTAGTCACACATCATACCGGAGGGTGGCATGGTGATGAAGAAGGTCTCCGGGATGATCTCTCCCCTCCGACAGGGTGTCGGGAAGAGCTTTAGACCCCCTCGATCTAGGGACGATGGTGGTGGCGGATACAGACTGTTTCGTGGAGATTTGATCGGGTGTTTAGGGTTTCTGCATCGGGGTGACTTTATAGGCGAAGCAGAGAGGCAGGAGGGCGCCTGTGGGGGCCACACCTAGGGCAGGCGCACGCCCCCTAGCCGCGCCGCCACCAGGCGTGGTCGCCTCGTGGCCCCACTTTGTTTGCCCTCCGGACTCCGTGTTCCTTCTGGTAAAATATTGACTTTGGCTTTTGTCCCGTCCAATTCCGAGAATGTTTCCTTACTAGCTTTTCTGAAACAAAAAACAGCAGAAAACATGCAACTGGCACTGCGACATCTTGTAAATAGGTTAGTCCCAGAAAATGTATAAAAATACCTCAAAGTGTAGACAAAACATAGCAAAGTTGATACTAAACAAGCATGGAGCATCAAAAATTATAGATATGTTTATGACGTATCAAGCATCCCAAAGCTTAACTCCTGCTCGTCCTCGAGTAGGTAAGTGATAAAAAGGATAATTTTTGAGGTGACATGCACCATCAAAATCTTGATCAAACCATTTGTAAATCATTGAAAGCTGGGATCAAAGTACTATAAACATGAGCATGAAATATATAGTTCTAACAATAGGACATAGCACCTACTCCCTCCGTTTCAAAATATAAGATGTTTTAGGTTTGTGAAGAAAATGAATCTAGACTTCTTTTAGTGTGTAGATTCATCCTGAAATTGAATGAATCAACATACTAAAACAAGTCTAGATACATTTGCTTCATAAAGCTAAAACATCTTATATTTTGAAATGGAGGGAGTATGTTGCAACATGAAAAGGTACAAACAAAAGTTCAGGAATACAATGCATTGAAAGAAATTTGTTTGTTTCACATATAGAAAGCATAGCATATTGGTATTCAGCTTGTCCCTCATGGAGTAGCAAAACATAAATGCATAGGACACCTTCAAAGTTCATAAGGGTGACAAGATACAAATAGTTCAAGGATAAGCAATATCAACATTATGAATCAATCAATAAGTTTTGGGACAATGCACATAGAACTAAGAATGACAACTATGCTCTCTTAATTGGTGCATAAAGATAGAAGGTGGAGACTCAATGTAAAAGTGGGAAGAAAGGCCCTTCACAGAGTGAAACAGGGATTTCAAGTATCATAAAGAGCTTACAAAAATTATGGTACTTGTTAGCTTTCAGCTCTCATTGCCCCTATCATAAGCATCTTGAAGTGATTAAAGTTAAAGTGAAACAAATATGGAGTATATGCTTGACAAATCATAAGTTGGCAATCTCATGTACCTTGAGTACGAGGGCCGTTCCACATGCTACTCAACTTTAGTCACCGGTAAGTTCTTGTCATAGTAAGTATATGTGTATCATAGAGAACTGCCAACGGGGTACCCCTTGCCCCATGACATAGGAGCTATCCCATATCAAAATGACAAGGAAACAGATAATGAGCATCTCAGCAATCTTCTTATTTACGATGGGTATGGTGCTATATTTTTTTCTCTCTGTTTTTCTATTTTTTTCTGAAGATGCTTCATGGATTGCTCACTATGGTGATGCTGAAAGTTTCCACCATGATTAGGCATGGCTTAGGCTAGCAGCCCAGGCGTTTCTCTAACACATATACATAACTCCATGGACTTACAAGATCCCCTTTTATTTCACACCGCTGACATCCGTAAACAAAAGATCATGATATCAACTAGGTAAATATGTATAGGTGTTTAAAGCGTTCCCCATGACAGCATGGTTTTGCTAATTCCCAACTTATAAGTGCAAGCATATACAACATAGTTGACACAATGGTTCAAGCTTATTAGGTGCAAAAAGTAAAGTGTGCCATCAAGTTTGTTCTGTCTCCGTGAACACGGATGATCGATCAGATTGCAATACTCTCGAGAGTTTGTGCACTTTACCCACAATCCACGATCAAGTCCTTTTACAGACAAGACCATGGCGAGGCTTTCCCTTAGTAGCCCCTCTACCTTCTGGATCCAACCGTGCCAAGAACCTCCAAATGTTGGTACCCAGGTGAGGTTTTCCACTAAGTACTAGGCCAAGACAGAGCTCATATGTATTGTGGTTGCACTGGAAGCTTCTGAATTCTGAAACATGGCAGACTTCTTTGATTCCTGGGCGGCCGTCCTCCACCAAAATCTCAATCGTTGACCCGACAACCATTCCGCCCAGAAGAAAACTTAGTTTTATTTTGAAGTGGATTTGAGAAGAAAAGTTTGCTCTAGAGAGCCTTTATACTTAGAAAAATTATTTGTCTTTCGAACCCCCCAACGGTACTTTGTATATGTAGCATAGCAAACAATACTTAGCAAAAACAGGGGTAACCTATTAGGAGAGGAAATCCTAAGTATAGAGCTACTCATGGCATACTACAAAATCATCGCACATGCAAAATAATTCTAAGGAAAAATTCTACTAGAACATCCTACACATGCATACTACAGAATTTTGAAGATCACATGCATAGAATCAAAACTGGGACAAAAATTATGAACAAGTGGTGTAACTTGCCTTATGTTGATAATATGGGTGTTGATTGTATTTATCCGTAGCAATCGCACTCTCCGAACAATCTAATACGAGGACAAGGTAGTTCCAATCAAAACAATTGCAAACACAACAAGGATGATCAAAAACATGCATGGTGGTTTAATATGTTAGAATGCTTACATTTAGTTCTCTGAGCATTAATAGATCATATGATGCATGTATGAGATCAATTAAAGCAATAGGGTACTTGTTATTAATAATTACTTGGCAATATAAGGGTTTTGATAGTTCTGTTGTAACACCTATTCTAACTGTCGAATTAAATTTGTTTCTTGAGTTTACTTGATAGAGGACGTTAATACGAACCAGTAGGCATTGGATTCACCCTAATCGGAGTTATAGATCTTTTTGTATGATTTAAATAGTGTTTAATGGGTTTTAAATGATTCATACAGTTTCTGTTGCCTAAAAATCAAACTAAAATTATATCTGTAATCTCCACGGAATTGTGATTCCAGGAACATATTATTTGTAATTTTCTGAGTAGTATTTATTTTCTTATGAATTTATTACTCTAAATAAGCCATTAAACTATTTATTTAATTGCGGCGAAACCTTATAGTATTTTCCTGAACCATTTGCAGATTGATGATCTACATGAAACCAGCTTTCTATCGGTATATTATTTATATTTTTGTGATATGCAAATCATTTTCTATGAATTTAATGATTTATAAAGCCATTAAAACTAATTAAATCACTACGGGGTAATATTCCGCAAAGGCTGGATCCAACTAGATATTATTAATCTACATTACAGTATCTTCAATTTGATATATTGTTCATATTTTTCGGAGTTACAGATAATTTCCTATGAATTTATTATCCTAAAAGACCATCAAATCTAATTAAATTACTGCAGTAACCACGTACAGTAAAAGTTGGATCTATTCTGATAAGATGATTCTACGTAAAATTATCTTCAATTTGATATATTACACGTAATTTTTGGAAGTTGTATGAATTTCTAATGAATTTTACAAGTTAGATCTATAATGTGCAATTTTAAATTCGAATGGAATATTCCAGAGAATATACCGTTGACTGGACAGGTTGACTTTGCATGCTGACTGGGACTAGATGCTGACCTGATGATAACGTGGGGTTGATGAGGAAGCTGACCGGAATGACGACATGGCATGCACCGGTTTGATTGGATCTCGACCATCTGGATAGGATCCGGTGGCTAGAAGAAGAGATCGACCCGATTTTGCCTCAGAATAGACAAGAAACAGATCTGGGTTAGAGAGACAAATCCGTAGGTCAAATTGAAAAACTTAGAACATGAAAGTTGTGGGGAATCATTAGTCCTACCTTCTCACCAAAGGAATTTGGATTTGAAGAAACGAGCGCGAGTACATCTTGGATTTACACCGTCAGATCTGAAATATTGCAATGCGAAATTCTTCGGCTGTGGTGGATGAAAAGAGGTGAGGTTTGTCGGGATTGAAAGATTTCAACGAGTTCTACAACTTTAGTTTTTTGGCCGAAGGCAAAAAACGAAGTCTAGATGGGTCAAAAAGCGAAATAAGATTCGGGCATGTGTAGATTCGGAATTTCGAGAAGAGAAACTCGTACAGCCATGGCTCCACGAGTTTATATAGAGATTTAGGATGGTGTAGAGATAGGCCTTGGATTAGGAAACAAGTAGAAACAAACGGAAGTCGATTCAGAGTTGTAGATAAAAAGTTATAAGAGTTTGAATAGAGATAGGTTTGAGAAAACAGGTTTTGCACGGTTTTTAAAGCATCTAAGTGATCGATCAACGCGGATCTAGCTGCTGGCTGGTCCGGTTCGGTCCTTGCTGGGCCGCCGGCTGGCTCGGCCGGCCCATTAGTTTTTTTTCTTTTTTTTTCTTTTTCTATTTACTTGTTTCCCTCATATCTTTTGCATACGAACTCCAAATGACATGATTCTTGTTTCTAAATTTTTCTAAAATCGAATAGATCATTGTAGGATCATATTTGTAATTTTTTTACTAGTTTTCAAGTAGTGGGTTTATAAATCCTTGTATATTCCATTTTATTTATATCTTTATTTATTTGTATTTATTCCATAACTTTCTCATACTAGCTCCAAATGAGCTCAATTTTGTTTCTAATTTTTTTAATATTAATTGGATCTCTTTAGGCTATAATTATCAATAATTTATATCTGAGCAACAGTGGGTTTTATAAAGTCAATTTAATTACCTTTAGGAACATTTGGGCGAATCAACTATAGGATTTAGATACCAGGATTTGGATTCAGTTTGTGAGAACTTTGCATGGATGTAATGAAATGCTTATGAATACTTAATGATTTTCATTTTGAAATATCGCACACCAATTCTACAATCCATAATCAATCCATGCCCTTTTGCTTATATGGCTACTTAGGTCATAACAAAAGAATATAAGATTTTGAATTCAAGGTTGAGAGGATTTTCTATTCAACAAGTTTCTTCTCTTTGAGAGTTTTCAACAAAGTCAAAAATCAATCAAGCTATTGATTTTATTTATAACATTCCAAAATAGTGAAAATTTTGGGATGTTACAAGAACGCATGATTCTTTCAAGGCACATTAAGCAATCTCAATTGTTTGGAACAAGTCATGCTACAGCAATAACCACTAAGCATAAGGTCAAAGAAACATCTAGCATGACATGATAAAGTCTAAGTCACAGTCAAAACAATCTCCCTTTTGTATCACTAAAAGCATGAAACTTTCTACTCTTTTCCAACACCAATCAACTTATTTGAAACAACATACGCGAAAGCGGGGGTCCAACTACTTTATTCAAGCAAACTAAACAAACTAAAACAAAAAATAAAAACTAAGACACTCCAAGAACAATAGAACAGTGCATGAAACAATAAAAACAAAGTGTCTAGAAAGAGACCTGAGATTTTTATTGATGAAGAAGGGGATGACTTGGGCATCCCCAAGCTTTAACGCTTGTACCTCTTGAATATTTCTTGGGGTGACACGGGGTGGCATCCACAAGCTTGAGCTTTTTTCCATTCTTCATCTCATCACATCGTTCTTCCCCTACAGTTGAAAATTTCCTTCATACAAAACTTCACATAAAACTTCACACAATCTTCATTAGCAACATTAGTGTATTCAAGATAATAGGCCCTTGGGTTTTGTCTTAAAAAAATAAAACTTCCATTATAACACAAGCTACTATAGCAATTCCTTTTAAAATCTCAAGTGATCAAGGAGAACTAAAAAATAAACCGAATAAGAGGCAAATGCAAATAATGGCAGAAATCTGTCAAAACAGACCAGCAGGTAAAAACCGATTTTTTAGAAGACCTTATTTTGCTCAAATCGAAAAGTTCTGAACTAACAGAAGTTAGATAACAATTTAGGGCATTTACTAAAAAAATTATAGCTCAATCCGACATACAGAGATTTTTCACGAATGTTTACGGTGAAGCACAAAAATCTGTTTTGGGACAGCAACTTCCCCAAATCTTACTTCTCTCTTATTAGAGGTTATTATTGGCACAAAAACCACACAAAAAGAATAAGGAGTGGTTATTACAGAAGTAATAACTTCCAAGACTCAACAAAAGAAAAACCTAATGAAATTTGGGTTATCTCCCAATTAGTACTTTTCTTTAACGCCTTTAAGTTAGGCTTGATAGTTTGAGAAGATGATCACATAAGAAATATGAATTGAAGTAAAAGTGAGAATCAAGAAGCAAATTCAAAACACATTTAAGTCTAACCCACTTCCTGTACATAGGAATCTTGTACGAAAATAAATTCACAAAGAACAAAGTGACATGCATATGAAGATAAAACAAGAGTAACTTCAAAACTTTTAGCACATAGAGAGGTGTTTCAGTACCATGAAAACTTCTACAACCATATTTTCCTCTCTCATAATAATTTTTAGTAGCCTCATGAATAAACTCAAGAATATAACTATCACATAAAGCATGCTTTTCATGATCTACAAACACATAATTTCTATCAAGCTCAAAAATAGTGGGATTAAAACCTTCAAACCTACTTTTAACAATTTTATAACAAGGTGATTGATCATTCAATATAGGACCATCATCTAGAGATTTATCATAAACATTTTCTAAGCAAAACTCTTTAGTACCATGCATTTTGAAGTTAGGCACAAATATAGGATTATCATAGATAACAGGAGCATAATTATTATCACAAATTTTACCCATAGTAGATATTTCAAAAGAATCCACAAGAACATAACATTCATACTCCTTTGGTAATTATGGGGGACAATCAAATAATGTAAGAGGTAAAGAGTTACTCTCATTAGAAGGTAGGCATGGGTAGGTAATCCATTCTTCCTCCCTTTATTCATCACTCTCCTCCTCTTTTTCATCTAATGAGCTTCCAGTTTCAGCAATTTCTTCTTTCATAGGCTCCTGCAAGGCATTAGCCACTTCCATTGATGGAAAGCATCTATTAAAATATTCAAGAATATAGCCATTTTCTTCCTTGTAATTATCAAAGAAAATTTTAAGTATATCATAAACCTCATATTTATAAGGTGCATCATCAGCATTTTCAAGAAAATAAGCAAGTTCGAATGCACCCTTCCAAGCAATAAATTATTTAATTTGTTCCACATCATAAAAGTCATAATTTCCCTTAACATAGATATGGTAACATTATCATTATACTCACATTGAAAAGGGAGGTGTTTTTACCTCCAACATCAACAATATTTATCAAAGCAGTAAGTAACATTATAAGTAGAGCACACGTTTCTAGCAATGGTATGAAATTTATCAAATTGTTCCTGTAAGTGTTTCCCTTTTTGTGACAGGCGGTGTTCCTCATAATAATATTTTTGTTCTTTCGTGAACCCACCTTGCCAATAAGATCTAGTTTCAAAGAAACCAACCATTGATAGAAAGCATGGCAAAGCAAGGCAATAACAGACCTACAACTATAGTAGGAACTAATTTTGTGTGTTTTTGATAAAAAGAAGCAAGCAAAACAAAACTATTTTTTGTATTTTTGATAGAAAGAAACAAGCAAAACTAAGCAAAACAAAAACAAAGTAAAGAGATTGGTTATGAGAGACTCCCCTTGCAAGAATCTTCTTTCTCCCTGAAAGGTGACTGACGAGGAGGAAGAGATTGAAGTTGTCCTTAACTCCCCGGCAACGGCGCCAGAAAATATTAGTGTGGCTCGGTGACTATAGAGCCTCGTTGGGATACCCCAAGAGAAAGGTGTGATGAGCACAACAACAAGTTTTTCCTTAGTTATGAAAACAAGGTTATCGAACCAGTAGGAGCAAGGAAACAACTCCAAGGTGTTGCTAACAACTTGGGATGCTGCACAACACAAACTCAAGACTTTGCCCCAACTTATAGTGAGGTTGTCAATCTCATTGGTTTGCTGAAACCAAAGGATTAAACGTATAGTGTGGAAGATAGTACTTGCTTGTAGAAAGTAAACAGTAACAGTAAATGATGTATCAATGGTAAAGATTGGACCAGGGTCCACAGTTACCTAGAGGTGTTCTCCTTAAGATAGATAACAAGTTGGGTGAATAAATTACATCGGGGCAATTGACAGATTGAGGAAGCATAACAATGCATATACTAGACATCAAGACTCCTATGAGATTTTATTGGGCATTACAACAATATACATAGACCGTAATCCAAATGCATCTATGACTAATAATCCACCTTCAGGTTATCATCCGAACCCCCTCCAGTATTAAGTTGCAAGCAACAGATTATTGCATTAAGCAATGTGTGTAAAGTAAACAATACAATTGTTCCATGAACAAAATATTGTTGTTTTATCCCTAGTAGCAACAACACATCTACAACCTTAGAGATTCCTGTCACTTCCCTAGATTACCAGAGGCATGAACCCACTATCGAGCATAAATACTCTCACTTGGAGTCACAAGCATCTACTTGGCCAAGATAGCTACTAGCAAAGGAGAGCATGCAAGATCACAAATAACACAGACATGATAGATTCAACAATCAATCTCACATGATAGAATCAATAATCAATCTAACATAGTATCTCAATATCCATCGGATCCCCGCAAACACAACATGTATGATTACAAATAGATGATCTTGATCTTGAACGGAGCTCACCATATCTAAACATGATAGCACAAAAGAGGAGAAACAACCATCTAGCTACTGTATGGACAGATATTCTAAGGGTGAACTACTCACACATCATACCGGAGGCTGGCATGGTGATGAAGAAGGCCTCTGGGATGATCTCTCCCCTCCGGCAGGGTGCCAGGAAGAGCTTCAGACCCCCCGATCTAGGGACGATGGTGGCGGCGGATACAGACTGTTTTGTGGAGTTTTGATCGGGTGTTTAGGGTTTCTGCATCGGGGTGACTTTATAGGCGAAGAGGAGAGGAAGGAGGGCGCCCGAGGGGGCCACACCTAGGGCAAGCGCACCCCCTTGGCCGCGCCGCCACCAAGTGTGGTTGCCTCGGGGCCTCACTTTGTTTGCCCTCCGGACTCCGTGTTCCTTCTGGTAAAATATTGACTTTGGCTTTTGTCTTGTCCAACTCTGAGAATATTTCCTTACTAGCTTTTCTGAAACCAAAAACAGCAGAAAACAGGAAACTGGCACTGCGACATCTTGTTAATAGGTTAGTCTCATAAAATGTATAAAAATACCTCAAAGTGTAGACAAAACATAGCAAAGTTGATACTAAACAAGCATGTAGCATCAAAATTTATAGATACGTTTACAACGTATCAGTTGTCACCAGATAGCTTTGTCTTAAATGAATAGGTTATGCTTGACCCCATAATGTCAAAACAATAGACTTGATAGTTTGCTTACAGAAGGAGTTTTCAATTGGAAATGATATTTCAAAGTTTTTAGTTCTATGCTAAATAAGGTGTTGTTTAATTGTCTTAAGAGTTTAGCCTTAAAGATACTCAACACCATAGATGTGATGATCGACTTGATACTACTCTTTGAAAGGTTTTGTTTGAAGAAACTAATATTTAGCGGTAATTGAGATGCATGCCAATCTTGACCTGTTGATTAAAGTATGATATTGCTTTATGCGTGTATGCACCACTGTCGCACAACATGGGATGTTAACAACTCCGCTAGCCTTTGAACATTCCAAAAAGATGAAACTCTTGGAGTTTGGCTATGAGTTTCCCAACATATGTTGAAGAAATGCTATATTTGGATATGCATTGGTATACTCATGGGAATGCGTGTTGGAGATATGGCCAAGAGGCAATAATAAAGTGGTTATTATCATATCTTCATACTTATGATAAATGTTTACATACCATGCTATAATTGTATTAACCAGAAACATTAATACTTGTGTGATTTGTAAACATAAAAGAGTCCCTAGTAAAGCCTCCTGTTAAACTAGCTTGTTGGTTAATATATGATCATGGTTTCCTGATCATGAACATAGAGATGTTATTAACAACAAGGTCATATCATTAGGAGAATGATGTGATGGACATTCTCCTATAGATAAGCGTAGCATAAAGATCAAGTCATTTTAAATAGTTCAATTTCTATATGCTTTATGATACATAGTAACCTAATTCCCTCGACCATGAGATCATGCATATCACCTTTACCGGATGGATGCTTTGATGACATCAAACACCACACCATAACTGGGTGGCTATAAAGGTGGCATTGAGTGTTCAGAAAGTATTGGTTGAAACACATGGATCAAGAGTGGGATTTGTCCATCCATATGATGGATAGATATACTCTGGGCCCTCTCGGTGAAATGTCATCCAATTAGCTTGCAAGCATGTGACTGGCTCACAAGGGATCACATATCACGGAAACGAGAAAAGAGTACTTATCAGTAACGAGGTTGAACTAGGTATGCAGAGATACCGACGATCATAACCACGGATAAGTAAACTATCATGAGACAAAGGGAAATTGGTATCGTATGTAAGTGGTTCATTCGATCGCAAATTAATCGTAGAAATATGTGGGAGCCATATGAATTTCCAGATTCCTCTATTGGTTATTGATCGGAGAAGTGTCTCGGTCATGTCCGCATAATTCACGAACCGTAGGGAGACACACTTAAGGATTCGACGTTGTTTGAGTAGTTATGGATTGATGAGAAAGAGACCGAATGTTGTTCGGAGTCTCGGATGCGATCCGGGATATCACGAGGAGATCCGGAATGGTCCGGAGAATAAGATTCATATAAGGAAAGTCCTGTTTCGGGGTTGGAGAATGGTTCTGGTGTTTTCATCGGGAATGTTCTAGAAGGTTCCGGAATGTCCAACACTCCGGAGGGGAAGGGTACATGAATGTGTTATATCAAGTTGGTATGATTGCATCATGTACTAGGTGTCATCGCCGAACAAAATAAAGGGTTTAATCAAATCCTAGTTTGAAAAAGTCAAACGCCAATTTGAAAGTCAAACGGCTATTTTTGGGAAGTGGAGAGGGAGGTGGAAACCGAGTTGGGGAGGAGTCCCTCCTCCACCGCCAGCCCACTTGGGATCCGAGTTGGGGAGGGATTCCCCTCCCCTTGGCCGGCGCCTCCCTCCTATAAGAGGAGGGGCAGGGCTCCCCTCCTAGCACACAAGATTGCCCCCTCTAAACCTAACCCTAGCCGCCGCCCACCATAGCCGCCGCCGCCTAGGTTTTCTCCCCTAGCCGCCGACTTGGGAACCTCCAAGCCCTAGCTGCCGGCCCTAGCAGCCCCTCCTTGGTGTGTCTAAACCCTAGAACACCGAGGGCTCTCTCATAGTCCACCATACTCGCTCCGGCTTAAGGCGAAGCCCTGCGAGATCTCTCCTCTACTTCCGGTACCATGTCGTCGTGCTGCCGAAATCGCGAGGAGAGTGCTACAACCTCCGCTGCCTGCTGGAACAAGGGAGAGGAAGGTCTTCGTCGAGTACCGAACGTGTGACCGACTGCGGGAGCGCTGCCGGAACGCAGCGCCGGAAGGATCATCTACGCGATCTTGAGATCGGAAGTGTACGACTACATCACCCACGAGAATCTGCTCTCGTTAACCGCTTTGGATCTTCGAGGGTTAGTACTCTATTGACTCGTTGCTACAATCTAGTAGATAGATCTTGGCTTGATCATAGATTAGATCTTGATTGTGTGTTCATGCGGTAGAATTTTTTTGTTTTCCATGCTACGAACCCCTACAGTGGTATCAGAGCCGTGTCTATATGTAGATCTGTTGCACGAGTAGAACACAATGGTCATTGTGGGCATTGATGCTTTTATTGTCGATTGCTTCTTGTGTACTTTGCATCTTGCGGGATGTTGGGATGAAGGGGCCCGGGCTAACCTTACATGACATCGTTCATGAGACTTGCTCCACGCTTGACATGCAACTTGTATTGCATAAGTGGCTTTGTGGGTGCCTATTTCTCCCAGCATAGTTAAGATTCAATTTACAATGGGTGATTGTCAATACTAGTATCAATGTTGTGGTTCTTGTTCGTAAGTTAGAACGACACTTATAGAAAGCCCCAAACCACGTAAAACATGCAAAGAAAGTAGAAGCGTCTAACTTTGTTTTGCAGGGGTGTGCTGTGATGTGATATGGCCATGATTGTGATTATATTTGATGTATGCAATGTTCCTTATTGTAAGTTGGCAACCGGCAGGAGCCATATGGTTGTCTTTAAATTCTGTTAAGACCCGCGTGTCTATTCAAACTAGTTGTAATAGTTGAAGCTGGTGGACGACAACCATGGAGCGACGTCATTGACCTTGATGCAATGCCGGTGATGATGGAGATCATGTTCGTGCTTGAAGATGGAGATCGGAAGCACAAGAAGAAAGGCCATATCATATCACATATTTTGAATTGCATGTGATGTTAATCCTTTATGCATCTTGTATTGCTTAGTTAACGATGGTAGCATTATAAGATGATCCCTCAAGCACACAAATTTCAAGTTTTAAAGTGTTCATCCTTAGTAAGCACCGTTGCTAAAGCTCGTTGTTTCGAAGCACCACGTGACGATCGGGTGTGTTAGATTCTGCGAGTGTATACAACGTGAGCAAGCCAGATTTGCTCATGCGGAAGCTAAGGTTTAATCTTGACGAGCCTAGCATGTACAGACATGGTCTCGGAACACGGATCACCGAAAGGTAAAGCATGAGTCATATAGTAGATATGATGAACATGATTATTGTTCGCCATTGAAGCTACATCAACTCTCGTGATGATCGGTTTTGATGTGGTGGATTTGGTTCGTGTGATCACTAAAACAATGTGAGGGATATTGTTTTGATCAGGAGTTCAACGGCAATATAATTAAAAGTTGAACACTATTTATCATAAATTAAATCAAGTGAATTTGCATAATTGTTGTAGTCATTGGCATCCATTTACCACCTTGCGCTTAGTTATAATTGAGATGATAGAACTATAGAATTCTGGTTAGTTACTTTACGAACTGGTATCGTATTGTTTTGAAGTGTTAATCTAAAGTTTAAAAGTCCTATTGCAAACTTTCAGTAAGTTCCGGTTACTCCATGAAGTTTAATAATTGGTATTAAAACAAGAGTGACAATTCCAAGAGTTAGTGTATGAGTATCATGTTTGTCTCCATAATTCTTGATATTCAAAGGATTGTCTTAATATCAAGGTTATCTAGGATCTGAAAGAGTTGTTTCAGAAACCATGATGTGTGGAAGATATTGTGATATCTGAAACGAAGTTTTGGTTACAACATGATAGAGTATAATATGGAAAAAATTCATGTTCTCATATTTGATGAGAATTTGCAAAAGGTTGGAGACACTAGTTGTCCTAATTCACCAAAAGGTTTTGGAAAGCAACATTATACTCACGATTCATCTTTATAAGCTAAAAGTAGTTTGATCATGAATAATTCCATGATAAGGGTGAATATTTGATGTAGGTAAAATATTTACCACACCAAGAGATTACTAAAGAATGGAATTTGAAAGCACACCAAACATTTGATGATGGTGATCTACTTCAAAGTGTAAGTCCAAAGACATTGGTATTTAATTATACACGCTTTGAACTATGTGTCATATGTATGACTCCACTATTGATGTTGATAGATTCTTTCGAACAGAAAAGGAAATACTGAAAGAGAATCTCATAAATATATGGCAAAAAAGAAAAGACTAGAATTGTTCAGTTTAAGTATATAGATGATATACATGTTATGGATATATTCTTTGCTTATTAAACAATTTGGTTCTTGAGTATTTGATACTGAATTTGTTGGTGTGAATCGTCATACGAAACAACACAATTCATGAACTACAATGGCCTAAGTAACTAGCAAAAGAATATGTGATGATGTTCATCGAGAACAAATAAAGGGTTATTATGTTGCTCGTTAAACATCAAAGCTTGCCTTCAAGATTTGTTTATCAGGTATTATGAGAACAAAGGGTTGTTCAAATAATTGTCGTAATCCATAAAAGATGGATGATTCACAAATCTTGTTGGAGAAATCACATCCATAAAACTAGTGCTAAAAATGTCGAAAGACAAAATTGATTGAAAGATCGCTTAGGAAGTGACATCGCCGTTTAAATTATATTGGAAAGAAAACGTGAAGAAAATCCGTGTGGATGGAATTTTGGAGTCTTTGATTTTTGATCACATGACGCTTGTGAAACTTTCCTAGAGATAATTAAAACTTCGTTCATAGGACAAAAAGGAACGAATGACTAGCTTATTGGAATTTGTACATATTGTTGAACAAAGTCCATTATGTATAGTCAAGAGCGATGGATTTCAACTTCATATGCTTTCTCCGAAAAATTGAGTGAATATATGAATATTTACTTAATAAGGATGAAGTATGAAACATTTGAAAAGTTCAATGACTTTCAAGATGAAGTGCAAAATCATTGTAACTAGAATATAAATAGTTTATGATAAGATCATAAAAGAAGATATTTGAGTTACAAGTTTAGCATAATACCTAAGATTTAAGGAATCGTTCCGTGGATTTGCATTTCCCGAAACACCATAAGAGTATGGAGTGTTCGAGATATGTAATTAAACCTTGTTTGACATGGTAAGATCAAAGGTGTAATTCATAAAACTGCCATTATATTTTGAAGATTAAAAGCTTGAGAGACTACCGTTTTTCCACTGAAAAGAGCTCCATCATAATCCGTTGAAATGACACCATATAAAGTTATGGTTTGGGATAAAACCCAAGTTGTCCTTTCTTAAACATTGGTATGCTATGCATAATAAAGATGTTTGCAACCAAAGTCGGATGAACCTATCTTTGTATGTTATTTCTAATAACTGTTAAGTAATCCTCCATAACATTGGAGACAAAAGTGTTTGTCACTTAGAACATCAAGTTTCTTTGAGAAGGAATTTTTCCGTGAAAAGATAAGTGTGAGGACAATAGAACTTTGATAAAGTTAAAAGAACCTTAGCTATATGTGCAAAGTTGCGCAGCGCCGAAAAGTGTTCCGGAGGCAGCAACAATGCTCATGGCTCACGTGCCTCAAAGGTTGTGGTTACGAAGGTCAAAGTTTCTATTGAACCAAGTAGGTCGAGTAAGCAATCAAATACCAAGATTTGAGGGTTGAATCATTATTTGAGAATAATGAACGTACTACATGCAAAGAAGCGATGATGGGCCCTGACTCCATAAAATGGCTTGAAGCCATAAAATCCGTGATAGTTCCATACACGAGAAGTCAAGTTTTGAACTTGAAGGACCCTCGAGAAAGGTGTAAGACCTTACAATTGTGTTTGGATCTATAAATAAATAGACATGGATGTTGCACATCTATGAAATAGTCGACATGTTGGGAAAGAGTTCACAACAATGTTCAAAGGTTGACTATGACAAGATTTGATCTTTCATAGCGATATTTAGTCTAGACGGATTAATGTAGCAACCACGACATATAATTTTGTTATGTGTTGGATAAACAAAAACAAGTTCTTCTAATAGAAGGGTTACCTAGGACGTGTGCATGACATGGTCCAAAGGGTTTTGTTAATTCAAAGGATGCTAAATGCATATGCAAACTTCAATGGTTGAAGTAAGCATTGTGGAGTTGGAATCTTCACTATGATGAAACTGTTAAAGGAGTTTAAATTCGTCGGAGACGATGAAGATGCTTGCATTTGCAAGAAATTAAGTGGGAGCGCTAAGACATGTTTCTAATACATTATGTGAAAGACATATTGTTGATTGGAAATGATGTATCTTTTATTAACACATATTAAGAATTTCATCCCGATGAAAGACTTAGGCAAAACCCAAATATTTGCATCAATAGATGCTAATATGGTTGTGCCGAAAGTACATAGATGATATATTGAATGAGTTCAATATAGAAACTACAAGAAAGGTTCTTGTCGCACGGAAAGGGTTGAATGAGTTCAATATTGATGATATATTCAAGTGTATTGACACTGGGTAAGTGAAACAAAGATTCAAGTATATATTGATACTTGATGTATGAAATCACAAAAGGTAATTATATCAATCATACTGTGATATGTACAAATCCAGATATGTCCTATACTCTAAATGTTATGAGCATATACCAGAATGATTCATAAGATAATCATTGGACAATAGTAAGGATATTCTTATGATCTTTTGGAAGAACTAAGAGTATATTATTTGTAGAAGTGACAAATAGATGGTTAGTTCATTGTAAAAGTACTACATTGATACTAGTTTTGTCACAAAGTACAAATTAAGTTTATCTCAATCTAAACTAAGGGTGGCACAATATAATGGAAAGTAAGTTCCATAATGGATTTGGATGAGTTCCAAAGTTGAGACATTGTGACAGATACTACAACAAAAGGCTAAGTATATGACTGCTATAATAGCAGCTAAAGAGGGCATTTGTGTCAAGTAGTTTGTTATCAAACTAGGTGTAGTTCACAGCGGGATAATACTATGAAGATATATTGTACGACAATATTATCAACATGTTTTAACCCCAAAGAACTAAAGGTCTCACCTAAGGACCAAATTTATACAAAGCCATCTCATTAGATAATGAGTGATGCGTAGAGACGCAAAGACATGCAATTACACACGGACCTGGAAGTGTCAGATCCGGAGATCAGTTGACCACTAGCAATCGTGTACATACAACACCGGAAAGCCATAGGTGTTGAATACACAAAGGTTTGAAACTAGATTATTGACTCTAGTGCAAGTGGGAGACTGTTGGAGATATGGCCAAGAGGCAATAATAAAGTGGTTATTATCATATCTTCATACTTATGATAAATGTTTACATACCATGCTATAATTGTATTAACCGGAAACATTAATACTTGTGTGATTTGTAAACATAAAAGAGTCCCTAGTAAAGCCTCTTGTTAAACTAGCTTGTTGGTTAATATATGATCATGGTTTCCTGATCATGAACATAGAGATGTTATTAACAACAGGGTCATATCATTAGGAGAATGATGTGATGGACATTCTCCTATAGATAAGCGTAGCATAAAGATCAAGTCATTTTAAATAGTTCAATTGCTATATGCTTTCTGATACATAGTAACCTAATTCCTTCGACCATGAGATCATGCATATCACCTTTACCGGATGGATGCTTTGATGACATCAAACACCACACCATAACTGGGTGGCTATAAAGGTGGCATTGAGTGTTCGGAAAGTATTGGTTGAAACACATGGATCAAGAGTGGGATTTGTCCATCCATATGATGGATAGATATACTCTGGGCCCTCTCGGTGAAATGTCATCCAATTAGCTTGCAAGCATGTGACTGGCTCACAAGGGATCACATATCACGGGAACGAGAAAAGAGTACTTATCAGTAACAAGGTTGAACTAGGTATGCAGAGATACCGACGATCATAACCTCGGATAAGTAAACTATCGTGAGACAAAGGGAAATTGGTATCGTATGTAAGTGGTTCATTCGATCGCAAATTAATCGTAGAAATATGTGGGAGCCATATGAATTTCCAGATTCCTCTATTGGTTATTGATCGGAGAAGTGTCTCGGTCATGTCCGCATAATTCACGAACCGTAGGGAGACACACTTAAGGATTCGACGTTGTTTGAGTAGTTATGGATTGATGAGAAAGAGACCGAATGTTGTTCGGAGTCTCGGATGCGATCCGGGATATCACGAGGAGATCCGGAATGGTCCGGAGAATAAGATTCATATAAGGAAAGTCCTGTTTCGGGGTTGGAGAATGGTTCCGGTGTTTTCATCGGGAATGTTCTAGAAGGTTCCGGAATGTCCGGCACTCCGGAGGGGAAGGGTACATGAATGTGTTATATCAAGTTGGTATGATTCCATCATGTACTAGGTTTCATCGCTGAACAAAATAAAGGGTTTAATCAAATCTTAGTTTGAAAAAGTCAAACGCCAATTTGAAAGTCAAACGGCTATTTTTGGGAAGTGGAGAGGGAGGTGGAAACCGAGTTGGGGAGGAGTCCCTTCTCCACCGCCGGCCCACTTGGGATCCGAGTTGGGGAGGGATTCCCCTCCCCTTGGCCGGCGCCTCCCTCCTATAAGAGGAGGGGCAGGGCTCCCCTCCTAGCACACAAGATTACCCCTCTAAACCTAACCCTAGCCGTCGCCGCCCACCATAGCCGCCGCCTAGGTTTTCTCCCCTAGCCGCCGACTTGGGAACCTCCAAGCCCTAGCTGCCGGCCCTAGCAGCCCCTCCTTGGTGTGTCTAAACCCTAGAACACCGAGGGCTCTCTCATAGTCCACCATACTCGCTCTGGCTTAAGGCGAAGCCCTGCGAGATCTCTCCTCTACTTCCGGTACCACGCCGTCGTGCTGCCGAAATCGCGAGGAGAGTGCTACAACCTCTGCTGCCTGCTGGAACAAGGGAGAGGAAGGTCTTCGTCGAGTACCAAATGTGTGACCGACTGCGGGAGCGCTGCCGGAACGCAGCGCCGGAAGGATCGTCTACGCGATCTTGAGATCGGAAGTGTACGACTACATCACCCACGAGAATCTGCTCTCGTTAACCGCTTTGGATCTTCGAGGGTTAGTACTCTATTGACTCGTTGCTACAATCTAGTAGATAGATCTTGGCTTGATCATAGATTAGATCTTGATTGTGTGTTCATGCGGTAGAAATTTTTTGTTTTCCATGCTACGAACCCCTACAATGCGTTCAAAGAAAAAGAGGGAATACTCCTTTGACCATTATGAGAAATCATTATACCAAAAAGGGAAACCTTGGTAATGTTCATGAGTATCCATTCTTAGCCTGCACAGTCTGATTAAACACACTAAGTTTTGGCATGATCTCATTACTGATGAACTGAAGTTTTAGAAAGACAAAGAATAAAAATTGAGTGTTCGATAGCCATGATTCATTAATGTGGATAACCAAATGAGACACTCTAATGATATGCTTCTTTTAACATGTTCTCGCATTTACTTTTGGCATAAATCTCGTTACTAAGAGATAAACTCTGAAACTCAATAACTGATGTTTGCACTTGAGAGCCTTAACTAGATGACATGATTGGGTAGAATCGATAAACTTTATTCCTATGTATGCTTGACATCTGTTTGTGACTAAGTTTTGCCTCATAATAAATAATGATATGAAAAGTTATACAAAAGGTGCAATAAGAGGATCATAAGTTTTTTTGCAAGTTAGATTCACTGTTGACATGGAGCATATAAGTTTTGATGAATCTTTAGTGGTCTCTATAACTGAGTTTGTGTTGCCTTGTATGAATACATGTTTTCTCTCTTCGATCTTTGTAGAAGAAATAAGGATGCAAGGCATTCATTTCCAGTGATAAGCTATTTCACAACCATTAATTTATTATTGACCCTTCCTGCTCGAGGACGAGAAAGGTCTAGCTTGGGGAAGTTGATGGCTGTGAAATACCACCTCTTTTAGACATATAAAATGTGCAATTTATCTCTCATATCATATTTCTTCCA